>OX941081.1:130255369-131614369 GCA_954870635.1 Arctium minus | reverse complement strand
GTCAAAACCCTAGATTTTGACCTAGATAGTTCAAAAACACTTATTAGAGAAAATGTAGGTTTTTAAAGTAATGTAAAGGAAAGGTTATCATGTAAGCACATAAGCATTTATTATGAAGTATGAACTCACAAAAGTGGGTTTTGAAGAAAACCCAAACCCTAGTTTGTGTGTTCTTGGAGAAGACGATAAATGAGATGTGATTAAAGTCTCCTAGCTTGATCCACTTGGTTGGTGACCTTAATTTCTTGCAATAAATGGATTCGATAGAGTTTAGAGAAACCCTAGGTTCGGTTCATGGTGGAGGGAGGGTTTTTGAGAGAGAGTTAAGTGAGGTAGATGAGAAATAAATGAGATTTAGGGCTGAAATCGATCATTTAATATTCCAGTATCCGTCGGTGATTGTGCCACGCGAAAGTGACAGAGTCACAATCGTGAGGCACTCTCGCATGGCTTGTACCGAGAGCTCGGTGACTCGGCGCTTGTGCCAAGCGAAAGTGACTCTTGTCACAATCGCGAGGCACTCTCGTGGAAACCGTACCGAGAGCCCTCGGCCCCTTACGCAATTGTGACCTCGGCGATAGTGACCCTGTCACTATCGCAGGGCACTATCGCCCCAAATACACCGAGGCCCAAAATTTCTAATTTTCGCACCCACTTACTTATAACCCGTTAATCACTTAAGATAACCTAGTTCTAAATCAATTAATTCAAACAAAGGGTCCTTAATGCAAATAAAGGTACGAGTTCACTTACAGAAATTTCAGGGTGTTACAGTACAAAACTGTATAGGGACTTGAAGCTACATTATTGGTGCCCGGTGATGAAACTGGATGTAGCGCGATACGTGGAGCGTTTTGTGACATGCCTACAAGTGAAGGCCGAGCATCAATGACTGTATGGGAGTCTTCAATCCCTAGAGATTCCTTTATGGACTTCGTGACCAAGCTACCAAAAACCTTGCGAGGTTACGACACCTTTTGGGTAATAGTCGATCGGTTGACCAAGAGTGCTCACTTCTTGTCCATGTGTGAGACCCTACTGATGGACAAGTTGGCAAAACTTTACATCGATGAAGTGGTTTCGAGGCATGGGGTGCCCTTGTCTATTGTGTCGGATCGTGATAGTCGGTTCATTTCGAACTTTTAGGATGGCTTGCAGAAAAAGCTTGGTACACGAGTGAAGTTGAGTATGGCATACCATTCCTAAACAGACGGTCAGAGCAAAAGAACAATCCAAACGCTAGAAGACATACTAAGATCATGTATCACTGACTTCGGGGGTAGTTGGGACTCTCACATATCTTTGGTGGAGTTTGCTTACAATAATAGCTACCACTCAAGTATTGGGATGGCACGGTTTGAGGCCTTGTATGGGCGGAAGTGCAGAACTCCCATGTGCTAGCTTGAAGCGGGTGAGAAGTAGTTCGTCGGACCTGAAATTGTGCAAGAAACGGCCTTTAAAGTGAAGGGCATACGGGAACGGTTGAAATAGGCTCAAGATCGGCAAAAGAGTTATGCCGACAAGAAGAGGCGATCGATGGAGTTTCAAGTGGGTGACCGTGTGATGCTTAAAGTGTCACCTTGGAAGGCCATTATCCGTTTCGGAAAGCGCGGGAAGTTGAGTTCCCGTTTCCTTGGACCATTTATGGTTCTTAAGCGTGTAGGTTTGCAAGCCTACCAATTGGAACTTCCACTGGAAATGAGAAGGATCCACAATACATTCCATATATGTTATCTCCGAAAGTGATTGGCGGAAGAGGAGAGCGCCATTCCTCTCTCGAATATTAGAGTGGATGAAGGGAATCGTTGTGTGGAGGAACTCGAAGCTATCCATGAGAAGAAATCCAAGAAACTTCGCTACAAGGAGGTCACTATGGTCAAAGTTCAATGGAAGCATCATCGTGGGGCCAATGTGATGTGGCAGGCAGAAGAGGACTTGAAGCGGAGATATCCTCACCTCTTCGTATAGCCTTGATTTCGAGGACGAAATCGTTCCCAAGTTGGGGAGGATTGTAACGCCCCGAATTTTTGGTAAGTTTAATTCGTCACTCTATCTAATTCTTGCGATTTTTATTTTAGGATGTTTAGAAAAGGTTTACCTTAAAGTCCTGAGCGGGTCGTGAGGATTTCGGGTGCAAAAGTTTGATTTTCGGCTTCGGTATTTTCGGGGCGACAATGCCACAGGGCACAGTCACGGAGAGCCTTGGGCTCATGCTACGCTTGGCGCGAGTTTCCCACGCGAGTGTGACATGGGCATTCTCGCCATGTCACACTCACCAAGCCTGGGGAACTCACGATTCGTGGGCGGCAAGTATGCCCTGTGAGAATGACAAGGGCATAATCGCCGAGTCATTCTCACTGATGGGCCCTAGAGTGTTAAATGCTCCTTTTTCCAATCCTTTCTCATTTAACACTTTCACCTACCAAAAACTCTCTTGTTCTCTCTCGTTTTCTCTCATTAAATACCAACCCTAGTTTCATCTAAGGCATTAAATACTTAGATTTCAAAAAGCTACTCCATCATCTTCATCAAGATTTTTAATCTAGGGTTCAAGGTCAAAGTTTGCTACCATTTTTGAAGATTTCTTGGTTTCTAGGGTTTACCTAAACCAAGCATTGTGAGTACATCCTCAACCTCTAAAACCTTATACATGTCAAAACTAAGATTTTAGACTCTTAATCATCTCCTTGTTTAACTATTCTTGTTTAAAAATGATTTTTAACCTAACTTAACATTTTGGAGATTTTTAGGGTTTCATACCATTTTGTGAAATGTTGAAGTATCTTACCTTTTAGCTATGGAAATGTGTTATTTTGAGTACTTGTGGTTGGCTATGGAAATAAATACATTTCCCATGTTATGACTCATCATATGATGAGAATTGATTAAATGAGGTATTTTGGGGAAAATGGAAAATATGTAAAGTTATTGATTTTAAGGACGTTTGTTACAAGACTGTTAAATGGTCAATCTATTTTAATAAAGATAAGCAAATATTTTATGAGAAAGTGTTGTAAACCATATGCGTGATTATGGTTTGAGTCACTAATGAAATGGTGACAAGTTTTAGACTATTACTAGTGGATCCATATGTATAAGGTCAGCTTATTTTGGGTTAATCCTCGTTTGTAGCTAGTTGAGATATTGAACCCTAGGAAGGAAACTTGGTAAGCTTATGTGGGACCGGATACTAATCGTGGGTCGTACATGTAAATCCTATTAAATGAGCATGATTACGATCATTGGGTGCCCTCCCCCACATTTGAGTACGAGCCGGTGAGTTCGTGGCCTTGATCCTAGTATGGTGAGCTCAATAACTTGGAAAGTGGCGTACTTTTGTGTTCCGCCACGATCCTTGGGAATCGAGTCTCCCCCGTCATCGAAAGATGTAGCTCAGACCGAAATAGTCCTTATGTGTTTGTTGCTATGCTTTATGAATTCAACTCACTAAAAGATTTCTTACGTGTTTCATTTAAATCATTTCTATAATTGTTGATATAAACTGTTTGTTCTCACTAGGCATTAAGCCTAACACTTTTTCTCAAATGATGTGTATAACAAGTTCCTTTAGCGGTGGGTCGCCCAAGGTTTGAGAGAAGAGTGTTGGGATGTTTTGAGGCAATTTTTGGGTGATAGATACTTTGGAGTCGAGGCGTGCAAAAGTTAGCATTTTGGGATTTTGGGTTGACAACCAATATAATCTAGATGTAAAATGTTTAGATTAGTTTGTTGTCAATTTTAATATTCATTCACAGGTTTTTGTAAACGCTATTTTACATTTGCCCGTTTGGGTGGCTTCCTCCATTTATAAACGTCATATTGCCGAATTTTCGAGTTTTTAATTTACTCTAAAATTTAGGGTGTTATATCATCTCTATCGTTCAGGATGTAACGTATACATCCAAAAGTGTGGAAAAATCCAATATTTGGTTTTCGTCCATGAAAGAGTTTATACGGAGTCTTCTGATGTCTTTTTACAATAGTAGCTCGATTTTAAGTAAAAGAAGCAATGATTTCAGCTTATGCCCAGAAGTAGGTGGGTAGACATGCATCACTAATCATTGACCTGACAGCCTCACACAGAGTTCTATTTCTTCTTTCTACAACACCTTTTGTTGAGGAGTTCTGGCAGCTGAATATTTTTTAGAGATGTCTTTGTTTGAACAGAAATCTTCAAGAATAGAATTCTTGAATTATGTTCCATTATCACTTCTAAAAGATCGAATACATGTATTGTTGAGCACTTCAATATTTTTGATAAAGTGAATAATCTCTTCAGTTGCATCACTTTTGGACTGTAAGAAAAAGACCTAGGTATACCTTGAGAATTCGTCTACTATCTTGAAAGTGTACTTCTTTCCTCCTAAGCTTAGAACATTTATTGGCTCACATAGATCCATGTGCAGAAGATGAAGAGGAAAGGTGATCGATGAACAACTTTTAGATTTAAAACTGGATTTTAAATGTTTTCCTTTTTCACAAGATCCACATGGTTTTCCTTTTGAAAAGAATAGTGAGGGAAGACCTTTAACAAGGCCCTTTTCAGAGAGTTTGTTAATGGTTTTGAAATTCATATGAGAAATACTTTTATGTCACAACCAGTTTTGTTCAAAAGAAGCTTTGGAGAAAAATCATACATTTTGAGAAGAAGAAGATTTAGCAGAAGACACGCCAATCACATAGACATTGTTTTTGCGAAATATAGAAAGAATTTCTATATTTTCAAAAGAAAGAATTGAGCATTTATCTTCAAGAAATTTTACTGAGAAACCTTTGTCACAAAGTTGACTAATACTTAAAGGATTATGTTTGAGTCTGATAGGTCCATTTGAGATCAATGATTGGATTGATTCATAAAGATAAACAAGAGATTGGGATAGAAATCTGTATATTATTTAATGCAGAAAATTAAACTACACTACTAGAGAGCAAGGTAGTCGTATGTCTACATTGTAATGAAAATGCTTAACCTAAACTAAGATACAAGATTCCTATATATACCCCCATATCCCTTGTATACAATAAAGCCCAAACCCATATACAAGGCCTAATACAATTAAGTAGATTACTTTATAAAACTTCTAAAGTGAACATAAAATATGTTATAACATTCTCCCCCTAAGTTTTGTAAAATAATCATTCTCTGATCAGCTCCAGCTTCAGCTCCTCTCCCCCTTGATTTCTTTAGAAAACTTAGTGTTGCATAAACATCAAAGCATCCTTAAGCTCCCCCTAGAATGTAGCTCTTATCCTTGGAGTTTCAACTGAAATATCAGATCTGATGTAGACGACTGAGTGCACATAAAGACAGCTTTTATCTCTAGTAAATCCAACACATTCCTTAACGCCCACAAGAATGATATGTGTGGATTATGGAATGATAACCAAGTGCATATTCGGTGTATAACATCTGATCTGTCTTTGAATCATGAGTTGAAATTAGAATTCAGCTTAAGAACTTCATCTGATAAGCATACGGACAGTTGCATCCGGTAGCAACACTACAAGGCAAGGGTTAGAAGGCAAGCAATTGTTCAACAACTGATAGAAGATACTCATACTGACTTCTCTCCAGAATACTGAATAATCAAACCCATAACTCCTTTCTTCATGAATCAGTTGGATGATTATAAGCGCTCAGGATTCTGAATTACAACTCAAATAGCAGAATAATGATTGCAGTCGCTCACACTACTGAGTGATCAAGTTAGAAGAATGATAAAGTGCTCTCAACGGTCTAACCACAAAAGAAGCTTTCCAGACTGATGATTGCAGATGCTCAGGCAGCTAACTCAATCCAAGCAGAGACCAAATCATCAAATCCAGTATCTGAAAATCTTGACAAATATGAGCACTCGTGTAAGAATAGATCAGTTGTTAATGATATGTGACCAACATATGATAGGAGTGATGTCACATATGCATTCCGCGTATAAAGCCCAGGAACAGGGCAAACTTGTATCAGACTGGGTTCAGAACAGTCATAATTCTCAAAAAACATCAAAATTCGCAGATCACTATTCACCATGAAGCACAATTCGCAAGATGGCATAGCCTAAACCCCAAAATTTGCAAAGCGCTTTCCTGCGAATCCTTACTTTTTGCAAGAGCTTATTCTGCAAATCCTTCGCATTTCGCAGACTTGATATTCATGAATCCTTAGAATTCGCAACATACATGCTTGCGAATCCTAAGCTTTTCGTAGTTCTATCATCTGCGAATCCTCTACTTTTCGCAATAAACATATGTACGAATTCCACACTTAAGAATTTCATCTTCAAGGAATGTTATCCTGCGAATCCTTGAACATTTCGCAAATAACTATGGTGCGAATTCAGTACTTGCGAATTCTTCAACAAACTCTTCTTTCTGCGAATTCTTTTCAACATCTGCGAGTTCTTCGACTGAATCCTGCGAATTCTGTAGATCTGGAATGATTTTTCACAACTTTTTCAATAAAACCTTCAAGACTTCGATTTTTGAGCTGAAACTTTGAACACAGGTTCGAAAATAACTTTGAAGTGCATTTGTAGTTGATCATCTTGTCCAAATCTGACTCTAATGAGCATTTCGATCCAACCATAGTACATACATATTTTCGAACTAGAAAAACTCAAAATCGACAAATTCTACACTTTGAATGAAATTGGAACTTGTTATTGATTCAGTGATGTTCGATTTTATCCACTGAACCAATTAAACAATGAAGAACATCCAAATCAACACAAATCCAGAAATCGAAATTTTTTACAGACTGTTCTTTCAAAAACCAAATCAGATCTCGATCGTCAAAGAAAAATATCTTCGTTTAGCTCTGATACCACTTGATAGGTCCATTTAAGATCAATGATTGGATTGATTCATAAAGATAAACAAGAGATTGGGATAGAAATATGTATATTATTCAATGCAGAAAATTAAACTACACTACTAGAGAGCAAGGTCGCCGTATGTCTACATTGTAATGAAAATGCTTAACCTAAACTAAGATACAAGATTCCTATATATACCCCCATATCCCTTGTATACGATAAAGCCCAAACCCATATACAAGGCCCAATACAATTAAGTAGATTACTTTATAAAACTTCTAAAGTGAACATAAAATATGTTCTAACAGAGTCCATTTACATAAGCAACTTTACTGAAAGTTAGTGATCCATTGGACAGGATTCCATAACCAAGAGTAGATCCCTTAGAGTTATCACCAAAGGTGATAGATGGTCCTTTAGTTGACACAAAGTCTTTAAGCAGGGAAATGTAACCAATCATATGCCTTGAACACCCACTATCCAAGTACCATATTTGGGTATGACGTGGTCCCTGCAGATTAATTGTGAGATTAATGTCTAGATCCCTACCCAAACATAGGTCTTATAAGATTTATAAAGAGAGCTTTGTGATTTAGTTTTCTTTTGATAAAATTGTTCTTGGATAAAGCTAAAATAAAAACACATATTAATCCTTTTAAAGAAAAATGATGATAAGTGAACCTTTGTATGGGAGTTCAAAATTTTGGATGTATCGAGGACAGATGTGGAGCTTTCTGAGTTTCTTTTGTCTGAAGAAGAGAGTTCAGAGATAAGGCCCATAAAACATATTTGTCTTTTCTTCCACCTTTTCTTCTAACAGCCTATTCGAGTCCTTCTAGACATGTCCTTTATTCTTCATATCCCAGAGTTGTAGATCGTCTGATAATGATATCATGAAAGATTTAATACAGAAGATTTCTGAGAATAGTAGCACATCATCATCTGTTTTTTCATCAAGGAGGTAGAAAACAAAGTTTGTAAATCCTATGAGATTATCAGATGTTTCAAAAAATATTGCATTTTTCCAAAAACAGATAGGTTTGCATAGAGAGTTATTGACTTTTGTTGTGGAAGTTACTTCAGATCATTGTTTATGAGATTAAACAATCCACTCTGATACCACTTGTTAATTGGTCCTAGAATACAACGACTTACACAAAATGTGTTTGTAAAAGGGGAGGGGTTTGATAAAAACACAACAAATCTTCACTTTGGATTTTATATTTTATTAAAACATAAAATTACAGATTTTTTATGGCGGCTAGAAAGGTAAGACATGTGATCTTAAACAATCTAACTGGTGACAAATTCGCTAACATTGAAAGAAAGAAGAAAGAAGTTCTCTTTCAGATCTGAAGAACTAAGATAGCCTTTAGTTAGTGATGTTGATTTTACCTAAGAAGCTTTCACGGAGAAGTTCTTTTAAAACGGGTGAGTTGTAACTAATTACAAGGGTAACCTTTTATAGCCACCATAGCATTAAATGCAATCTTCCAACTTTAACGTGTGACTTCATCTGATTTGTTGATATATGCATGCTTGTACTTTTCACTTCAACCTTTATAGTTGATGTAGATGTTTGTTAACTCATCTCATCCTTTCGTATCTAGAGGTACCAGTAAAGAAAATATATCACCAATAAAATAGTGTTTTAGAACTTACTATGGCTGACATGTTTTGCATGTTCCCATACTAGAATGGGAGTTTAGGAGAATTGGTGAACCAAACCTTGCTGGACAAGTTTCACTCTATAATCGGCTTGCTAGTAGTAGTACTTGTAAGACTACTAGTTGACTTTATCTTGTATTGATCTTCTTTCGGCTAAATGACAAACCAATCCGCCTTGGTGACTATCTTGACCTCACTTCAACTAGTCTTCGATTTCGTTGAAGGTTTATTGCTCTTTGAATCAATACAGATAGTTACAAGATTTTTACAAGTAAAATCATATCTTTGTCTATTATAAAATATAAGTTATATAACGGTTTCCAACCATAGACTATTTATGAATTAAGTCTGTCGGATGCACAAAAAGACATAGAATATTTTAAGGATGAATTATCAATCTGATATAGTGAAGATTATAATTTTTTCTTATCAGATTCATTATTAGGATAGATGTGATCACTCAAAAACATTTTTAGTCTTAAGATATAATGAACACGGTATATCTGAAACCTTATAAGATATTTCTAAACAAAGCAAAGGTTTGATTGATATAATGTTTGAGCCATATCCGATGATGTTGTTCATTGGATATACTCTTCTTAAGGCAAGAGGAAAGATGGTTACAAGATTTTTACAAGTAAAATCATATATTTGTCTATTATGAAATATAAGTTATATAACGGTTTCAACCATAAACTATTTATGAATTAAGTCTGTCCGATGCACAAAAAGACTTAGAATATTTTAAGGATGAATTATCAATCTGATATAGTGAAGATTATAATTTCTTCTTATCAGATTCATTATTAGGATAGATGTGATCACTCAAAAACATTTTTAGTCTTAAGATATAATGAACACGATATATCTGAAACCTTATAAGATCTTTCTAAACAAAGCAAAGGTTTGTTTGATATAATGTTTGAGCCATAACCGATGATGTTGTTCATCGGATATACTCTTCTTAAGGCAAGAGGAAAGATTGAGTTTATAAGTGTTTGGTCTGATTTCTATTTGTATTGTTCACAAATCCGATGGTTGAGACTAACAGGTGACTATTGTGATTGATGATCGTCTTGAAAGGGTATCATGTATTTTGTGAACATGTTATTGGTGTTTTTCAAGATGGAGTTTTGGTGTTGCATAGTGTGTTTTACAAACAAAAAGAATCGTTATTTAAGAAGCAATATGTATGCTCATTGTTGAGGAGCCATGGTTTTAAATGTTTAAACTCACTAGGCTTTAAGCCTAACACTTTTTCTCGTCAACATGTGCATCAGAACCTGGTTGGGGCGATACTATCGACACTTAAGATGAAGTGAGTCGTAGTTAGAGACACATAAATGACTTAATTTTTTGGGACGTTTTCCATACTTCAGAAATAACAATTTTTACGTGGTTTTTAGTAGCAACTGTTTTTAACCTAGATTTTGTGGAAGATTCGGTTTCAAAAGTTGTTGTCTTTGAACCTTATATATGTATGTTGAGGTATTCAATGTTGACATTTGGAGAGAAAATTATGACACGAACACAAGATATACATAATAATTTAAGCAATGCATTTCCATTAATATTTATTAGATTACTCAAGGAGTCTTTGGTTGAAGGTCAAAATTAATACAAGTTTTATTTGCCAATTTTCTTTTGGAAAGAGATAAAGATAGAGATGTGAGATAGAGAGAGGGGTTATATATAAATAAAAATATCAAAATATTTGTTTGCAATGGCCTTTCCTTCTTAAATTTTGTGTTCCATCCACTACTCTTAATTTACCACTTCTCTCTCTTTATCTCCCACTCACATGCACAACCATATATAAATATGAACCACCACCACCTCTCACTACTTTTATATATATATATATATATATTAAGCTTCCTCTAACCCTATATTTTCTCTCCATGAATTTTTCTATCTTTAGGTGGTTGGCCGGTGATGGTGGTGGTGGTGACTGGTAATTGGGGTTGTAATCATAAACCTAGCCACCCATATGGAGGCTGCTGCCGTAGAACATACCACCATCGCTGCCGTTGGTGGTGGTGCTGATGATGATGGTGGTCCTAATAAAGATATCACCAACATCGCTAAAGGCAAACGTACCAAACGTCAAAGGCCACAATCCCCAATTCTTTTTACATTTTCATCCACCAACTATAACTATGATGATCATTTAACGTATTCTCCGGCGTCTTCTTCTGGTTTTCCGGCGGGTAGCACCACCACGGAAGATGAAGATACCGCCAGGTCCCTAATCCTCCTCTCAAAAGGCCACTCGTTAGCCAAGAAAAACAAAGACGATAATAACAACAATTATCATGAGGGAATCTTCAAATTTAATAGCAAAAAGTATATACAAACGGCGGCCACCGGAAACGCTGGAGTTTTTGTTTACGAATGCAAAACATGCAGCCGGACTTTTCCTTCGTTTCAAGCTCTGGGAGGCCATAGAGCCAGCCACAAAAAGCCTAAAAATAACAATGAACCACCACCACCACAAGAATTCCCATTGAGGAATAACAATTTTTCATCTTCATCTTCATTTTCTCTTCAATTAAACAACCGGGTTTCATTCACAAGCAAGCCCTCCTCCAAGCTTCACGAATGCTCGATTTGTGGTACCGAATTTAATTCTGGGCAAGCCTTGGGTGGTCACATGAGACGACATCGGGTGGCGGGTAAAGGCGGAAACACCACCACCACCGCCACCACTTTGTCTTTGATTCCGTTCAGTCCAGTCACCACGGCGGAGGTCTATGATGATGATCATCATCAGAAGAAGTCAAAGCATAATGATGATGATGATGATGATGCATTGTGTTTGGGTTTGGGTTTGGATCTCAACCTTCCGGCACCACGAGAAGCCACGACAGCTGCCGGCGATTACGATCAACGTAAAAAACGGAGCTTTACATTCTCACCGACGACGGGGGAAAATGAGAAGAAGTCACAACCGGCCGTTCGTTTATCCGCCACTCCAACATTGGTGGATTGTCACTACTAAAACCCAATTCTTTTATTTTATTTAATTATTTTTATTTTTTTATAGCTTGAAGTAATCTTGCGATGGTATATATTATAGGTGAAATCATTCATCATAACCCACTAAAAGTTTTAAATTCTTTTCTCAAGAAATTAATTTGTTGATAATCTGAAATTATGTAAATGAATGAAAATTGAATTACTTTGTATTACCTTTTAGGAGTTCTTTGTTAGAGATATTAAGGAGTAGTTATTAATCAGATTGAAAATAAAAGAAATTGTTTGGTATTATATAATATAATAATAAGGTTTTTACCATTTTAGATTAAAGAGTAAATTACAAATTTTGTCCCTGTGGTTTGCTGAAATTTTGGATTAGGTCCCTTAAGTGAAATAATTACACGGATGGTCATTATGGTTTCATTTTTGTTATGGATCAGATCCCTACTCCCTCATGTTAACATCCGTTTAAAATCTCAGTTAACTTATAAGCATTTTCATATTTTCGCTATATTATTAAAACTTTCATTGTTTAAAGGACCTATTTCATCAACTTCTAAAATTCAATAATAATAACATTAATAGTTTAAAAAAAACCACTACCACGTATAAGAACATCACCTCCAGCCTTTTCATTCCCTCATATCCAGCGCTCAAGCCCCATGTCCTTCACCTTCAAACCCAAACCTATTTGCCAACCTCTACATCTTAGGGGGCGTTTGGTTCACAGAATGGAATTTGGTAGAATTGGAATCAATTGAAAAATTTTGACTTTGAAAGAATTTGAATGGAATTTAATGGAATTTGACCACGCTTTTGGTTGGTAGGAATTCAATTCCTTCACTTAAGTCAAGGAATGAAGAATTCCTTATATTGTGGAATTCAATGGAATTGGAAGGATTCCATCGCTTTCATTCCGTGAACCAAACATGGGCTTGGAATTTGGTCAATAGAATTGGACCTTCCAATTCCATGAACCAAACAGTCCCTTAGATTTCTGGAACAAACTTGCACCCATTAACAAAACATTACACAAGAAGCCTCACAAAACAAAAGTATGTATCAAGTCAGTCCAGATCTGATGAGAGATCGGACCTATTATTTCTTCTAACGAATCCTTGGGTTGAAGAAATCGAAGAAAGTATTCGAAAATCGTAGGAGCCTTTCAGAAATCAAAGAAAATTTGATGTTCTACACCTTCTCCATTCTTCTCTGTGATTTCTGGGTTTTTATTAGGAGTTTGGATTTTATGGATTTAGCAATGGTTTTTTCATATGCATGAATTTTAGAAGTTTTTATTTACGTATAGGAATTCTAGATGTTATTGTGCTCTTGATGAGTTATAAACAAATTTGAGGCTCTTGGTGAATTTGATATTTTTTTGTGTTCTTGATTTGATTAGATTTTTTTTTCTTTGCGTTAAGATAGATTGAAAACCAATGATATAAATTACAGATCTGTACAAATGGTTTTAAAAATAGGTTTTGTTGTTGATTTGTTCTTAAAAATTGGTTTATTTTTGTTATTAAAAAATGGGTTTGTGTTCTTGATTTTATTCTTCAAAAATGGATTTGTACTATTGATTTTGTTCTTTGGTTATTTTTTTCTGCATTTGAATCTTTGTTTATGTTTGATTGTGTGTATGTTTTTTTATTTTGATTTTTGTTTATGGAAATATGGTGAAGAGATTGGCAAAACAGGTTTGGGTTTGGAAGAGATAAGGAATCTGGGTTTATTATTAAGTTTTAAAAATTGGCAAAACAGGTCCTTTAAATAATGAAAGTTTTAATAATATAGCAAAAATATGAAAATGCTTCTAAGTTAACTGAGATTTTAAAGGGATGTTAATATGAGGGACTTGATTCATAACAAAAATAAAACTATAATGACCATCCTTGTAATTATTTCACTTGAGGGACTCAATCCAAAATTTTAGCAAACCATGGGGATGAAATTTGTAATTTACTCTAGATTAAAACAAAGAGAATGAAAATTCATTTCCATTTCTATTCATTGTCATTTTCATTTCCAATCTCATTTTCATTCATTTGTAACCAAACACCTTTTTCTTTTAGTTTTTTATCTTGTAAAAGATCTCAATTTCATTTGGATGATGAACGACATCGTTAAGACGCAAAACGAGGTTGTTAAGAGACAAAACAACTATTTCTATATTTTTTTTTTTGGTGATATTTCAACATTGCTAGTTATAAGGGATTAGAATGTAAATATCAAGTTAACAAAGGAGTGAATCGGGGTAATGAAAAAATACGGGGTAATAAGCCAAAAGGTATAAATTAGGGGTTGTTTGTTTAAAAAAAAAACTCTTAAGGGCTATTTGGCAGTTGTTGAATGATTTAGTGCGGAATGATTAAGTGGTCTGAATGATTAAGAGGTTTTTATGATATCGTGTAAAATGAAATATGGTTGTTTGCTAATTGTTCATGATGAAATCAGGGCTCTTAATGGTTAAGGGAAGGTCGGAATACAAAATCATTAAGAGGATTTTGAAGCCATTAAGAGACAGCCCTTTTTTTTGTCAAACAAGATTTACCTCTTAGCGATTCAGAGGTTGCATCTTAATGGAACCATTAAGAGGTAAACAAACAGCCCCTTAATGGCTCTTAAGTCTGAATCGTTCAGACATTTTTATACATCACCTCTTATTAATCATAACTAAAATAAGACTTCAGACTTTAGACCTCTTAAAAAACAAACGGCACCTTAGTGTTTTTAAAGCTATTTTAAATAACATTTTAATAAATTGCAGATTTTTTTTACTCTTTTTAGTTATAGCCCTTATATGTCACGTAAGTAAACAAAAACATTATGGTTATGTTTGTTATTTATATTGTTATCTAACTTATCAACTATTTTTTATTAAACATGATTAATTTATCAACCAACGACCAAAGACTAATGATTATTAGTCAACAACTAGTTTTTCAGCTAATGATTATATTTTCTACCAACAATTATTCAAGTAGCTTATGAGCTAGTTTGTCAAACATAACCTAATTAGTTTACATTTCTTTTTATTTCCTTTAATTTATATAGAACAAGCAACTATTATTAGAAATAATGGCAAGAAATAGAGTTCTCTCTCTCAAGCAAGATTGTTAGTTTCCTCTAGTTTTCACTTTGGTTCTAATATGGTACAAGAGCGGATTTGAATTTGATCTCTTGTAACAACAACTCAAATGTGAGAATTACACCAGTTTGAGTCGTGCAATGTTAATTGCCCTACATGTGAAGAACAAGTTAAGATTTGTTGATGGTTCCATTCTGATTGTAACAACCGTGTATAAAGTTAATAAATTTAATGTTGGGTGGAAGTTAACACCAAGTGAAGGTTGGAGGGGCCAAAGTGGAAATTAAAGGAAAAGGGGTTTTTACCCTAAACCTCACTTTCTCTTCTCATTTCTGGGTGGCGGGTGAGCTTGAGAGAAGGAAAGGGAGCTCTCTGGCGATTTTGGGAAGAGCAAATGAGGGATTATTTCTTTTGGATTTGCAAGCATCTTCTTCAAGGTAAACTCTATTCAATCTTGTTCTAGCATTGGATTGTGAGAGTATTTTGTTTAGAATCCCCTTAAGCGTTTGGATTAGATTGGGATTATAAAACCTTTTGGGGGTTATATTTCCTAAATCTGTTTGGGGTTATAAGGAAGTATCGAGATGTTCTTCTCCTTAAGCTTTAAAGATTTAAAGCTCTGTTTCTTGGGGATTTTGTTGTTAATCGATGGATATATATTAAAGAGATCGTGATGTCTCGTTGAAGTCGTGAGAGCGGTGGTGTTTCCGTCGTTGGAAATGCTTACTAGTTTGGTGGGTGTGCGAACGGATCGCCGCCACCATAGAACATGTGTGTGTGTTACTGCGTAAGAAGGAGACTTCGGTCCGGAATTTACTCACACCGGGGGCTTGCAGCACACCGGGAAGGAGGAGGATTTGGGGGACCCCGGTCGGCCATGTGTCGGGCGACCCCGGCGGGCAAGTGTCGAGCGAGTCGTGTGACCCCAGGCGGCAAGAGCCCGGGCGATCACGGCGTGGGGAGGGGAGACCCCGGGCGGCGCTAACCCGGGCGCAAAGTCGGGTCGCGGCCAAATGCTGTAGTTCGTGTAATCGAAGGCCCAGGTCTCTAATACACTTAGCCGTTGGGCCGGTTAGTTTCTTTTGGGTCATGTGAGAAAGTTAACCTTGTGAATTATCTTCTGTAGGCTCGCTAGGGAGAAATAGACCATGTTATCATAAAGATCTCTGTATGACCGAAAGCTAGGTCGAGACTTATCCGACCTTATCGTTTGTACCGTAGGTCTCGTGACCGGCCTTAGAGAGTGTAAGAGAACTTTAGCGGTGTACATCAGGTGGGTTTTTCTAACATTTGTAACAACCCAAAACTGCCAACAATTTAGCATAATCAAAACATATGAAATCCTTGCCAAAAACGGCCCCAAGTCAACAATAAAATTCGATGTTTGCAATAAAGCAACCTATTACACAACTGAGAACAAAAGAAGATACTATTAGGTGGTCTTCTAAAATCGGGTACAGCTCACACCTTCTCCTTCCCTTTACTGGATCCACCTACTTCGTGTCTACCTGAAAATGTTTTAGGTTTGAAATATAGCGAGGGTTAGACCGATGGTCTAGTGAGTTCCCCTCAAAACAGATCCGCAACATATAAAAGATTTGAAATGATTATGGTTATGGTCACATTCCTCTTAATCATGTCATTTATTTGTTATTTGTGCAACTATGGTATTAAGAAAAAAAAGGATGACATGGAGGGGGTTGCCAATGTCATATGAATGCACATGGACTATCTTTGATGTAGGTTTGTGTTGCACGCGTCGTTAAACGCACAACAAGGTTTAAATTTATAAACCTAACTCAAACCTAGTGATAGGGTAAGTAGGGTATCATTCTTCTCAGGCAGTCAGTGGTTAAATTAACGATTTGTATTAAAACCGAATGCACGCGTGTCACAAAGATTGGCTACCCAATTTATCAATTAAGCTCAATAATAATCTAAATAAACACCGAAATCTAATTATTACAAATAACACTACTTCAAAATGTTTGGATTGAGAGATGAATTAAACTATTAAACGAATAAAAATTAAAACTTTATGACTAAGGAAATAACGAGAATACGAAATTTTTCAAGGCTAACAATACCCGGTCACATATCGTTCGCAATGAAAAATTCGTAGAAACTTTAAAAAAAATAGAACATCGAGATCATCACAATCACTAACTATTTAATGTTCTCAATTATAAAAAAAAAACACAAACTTTATCTTAAAAAGCTAATCCAATACTTTCAATAACTAACAATATCAAGAATAAACAACTCAAACATTTTTCTAAAACCGAACTAAAATTAACAAATAAAAAGAATTATTTGAAAGAAACCTCAAACCTCAAGAACATCTCCAATAAAAATCATCGACTCGAACCTTCAAATTATCATCAACGGGGCTTAACGATCATTATCCACCATTTTTCTTTTATCTTTCGTTTCCGGTCCAGCTTTGTTCACTCAACTTCGGCGTCTGTTTCGGTCCAGGTCCACTCTGAATTGCCAAAAACTCAAAACACGAACATTGTAGATCTGTGTGTTGGGTTTCCATATCATCTTGAATCACTCAAATCCGAGCTCGGACGAGTGAGATATGCTCAAAACTCTACAGTTGCGCAAATCTGTCAAAATCATCCTTTTTATCCCTTTTTCGCTCCACACTTTTCCGAACCTATCAAACACAAAAACACATTAATGTAGATTGATTTTACCATTTTAGCACATTATAGATGGGTGATTGACGAGAAAATAAAGTACAACTTAACTACTGATCAGTTTGCTGCAGGTTTATGGAGGCTTCTAAGTTATCTCCATTTGGGTGTTGAATCAAAATAACACTTTTTTTTTCTTTCTTTTACATGGACAAGAAAGTGCATAAGGTGACTGAATGGTTTGGCAGCAAACTATACTCCTATATAATGAGCTTGACTATGCCTTTACAAGATATCACAAAAAAAACATTTTGCTCTCTAAATACGCATAATTAGCTTGAGTAGTTTAAAATGTATAAGAAGACATCTAAGAAACTCATAACGTGTACTCAAAGACTAAATTGAAAAAACACTCACATTTATCTATTAAAGTTATGTTTTATCGAAAATTTTGTTAACGTCAAGGAGTTGCTAATAATTTATGTGTGTGCAGATGTTTGCCTTCATTCAGAGTGTTGGCATCAAGGTCCCTCACCCACCTTGTTCCAGATTCAAATATGGCTCTCATTGTTGCCTGCAACTATTCTAATCTCACTGTTTGTCCAAACATTTTAAGAACATATGTTTTATTATTGGTTTGATATGGTGATGCATTGCCATTATACCCCCCTCTAATATATATGAAGGGGCAACAAATATGTTATTCTTTCACAACGTAAAAGTTAGTTACCAAGTGATAGACAAGTTTCGATCTTTAATTAGGGGCAAGTGAGAGTGACGACTTTTACCCGGTAAACGCTTGCTAAATAAAAATGTTGCATACGATGTAGTTGTAATGGACTAAAATCTTATCTAGTAAGTTAACTAAAAATATTGATTATTATCATGTAAGCATTGGGTAAACGACCCTTAAGTTGGTAACTTGAGAGTGTCGGATGATTATATTCAAAAAGTTTAAGGCCCTTTAATTAACCGCACAAAAGGAAGCAGTAAAAGACTAAAAGAAACGAGTTTGTTATGCAGCAAGATTACGTCAAATTTATTCAAAAAGGTAAAAGGCTAAGAGGTCGTTTACCAAACGTTTAGATCTCATCTCCTTCCTAGCATCTTCATATGTAGGATCTAAAGATGATAAATGAAGCTTGATTTTGTTTACAGTGGACACTGATTAAAAATGTGTTGCATTTATGCACTAAACATTTGGCATACATATTATGTGAAAACTTTCGAGATGTTTTAATTGAACCATCTTCTATATTTTAATTGAATTCGTTATTTATTTTGTCTCTTACACATACACATAAATATTGTTGGAGGTTTATTCAAGTGGGAGGTAGTACACGGGTAGTAAAAGGGGATGTTCAGATCAGGGTCGAAGCTGGAAATTGACAAAGACACAGATATCGATCTGGGTAAGTGGGGCGAAGTCCGTGAAGCTGCTGCAGACCAACGAGGAACTCACGGTTCGTTGCGAGGGTACGAAACAGGTCTGCCTCGAACTGCGGCAGTGACACCTGCTGCCCAAGGGGCTGATATGGTTTCGATTGGTTGGAAGGCTGATGTGAGATCCAATTTCCGTCGGTTGTGCTCGTGGGTCAAGGCCGCTGTAGGTGGTCTTCGGGTTATTGACTTTGGTCGCGGTTTGTGTAGGCGGTTCGTGTAGGCGAATCGGCACGCTTTGTGTCGTTTGGGGTGTCTCTTGTATTGCTTTTTGCGGATATATTGACCTGCGTTTGCTGCTCGCAAACATGGTCTGCTGCTCTATGTCCAGTTTGGTTAGGCTTGGGGTGTTACGAATGCTATCGATTTATTTGTTTCAAACATTGTACTATTTTGTGGTAATAATATTGATTTTGCTTGCTGTTCAAAAAAATACACATAAATATTAATTTTTTTATTTTCTTATTTTTAATGCTCTTAATTGACCCAAAAAGGATTCAAATTGCAACACCTTTTTTACAAACCATTCACTAATTGGAATTTTCGACCATCTTCTAATGGAAACAATCCTCGTTATTTATCTTTGCATCCGTAAATTTAACATTTGAACTTTCATAACAAACTATTTCGGAATTGTGATTCACCCGCGCTGCATCGCGCGAGTACACCACTAGTATATATATAGGGTCATTCAAGGGAGAACTAAGTTATCTGTGGTAACCGTGAGATCCAATCTTAACCACAAATCAGAAGATAAATTAGGAAATCAATAATTTTGGTAATTAAAATTAAAATTTTTAATTAAAGATATTTTAGGTATTTTTGAGATCTCTCTATTCTCTTCTCTCTTATCTCTCCAGTAAATACTATTCCGGCGAATACATGATGCCCACTGTGATACACTTTATAAACATCGGAAATACGTGATGCACACTGTGATACACTTTGTAATTATCGAAAATACATGATAGTACACTATGATACCCTTTTGTAAACATAAAAAAAACATCGAAAATACGTGATAGCGCACCGTGATACGCTTTGTAAAGATCGAAAAAACATCGAAAATAAGTGATGCACACTGTGATACACTTTGTAAAGATCGAAAATACATGATAGTACACTATGATACCCTTTTGTAAACATTAAAAATACATGATAGCACACTGTGATACCCTTTTGTAAAAGGAAATAAGAAAATTTAGGAATTAGGTTATATTTTAGGAATTAAACAAATTTACTAAAATATCATTTTTTATATTTAAAATTAATATTAATTATTCTAAATGTGTAGCTCATATTGGATATCACAGTTATCACAAACTACCTAGTTCTCATTTGATTAAGCCCCTATATATATATATATATATATATATATATATATATATAAGGTTGGGTTCCGATGAGAAGTTGAGGTTAACGTGAAAAGTGGTTATCAACCGTTGGATGAGAAATTGGCGTACATTAGATGAGATCCACTAGATCATCAATTCCCTTTTAAGGTGCAATTCATATGAGAACATGAGATTAAAAGTGATCAACGGTTTAGATCCACTTCTCATTCTTCTCACGTTAACCTCAACTTCTCACACGATCCTTGATATATTGAATTGGGGTGGAATGGAGAGCTCTCATTGTCCTAGACGTTCACGAAATATTAATCATGAATGATGATATCATTCATTCTGAATATTATAAAAAAAAATCACGTTCATTATTACTATGAATGAGGTTCATTATTCATGATCTATGAGAAAATACGGGGACACATGTCCGGTTCTCATTTGTCTCTCAATTCACAATGAAAAATAGGCTTGCACTGAACATTCCTTTATATATATATATATATATATATATATATATATATATATATTAAGGGTCATGTTCAAGGGAAAACATCAAAAAAACAGAAAACTAAGGAACACTCTGGTAGCCCTTAATCTAGACGGTATGCATTTGTGCATACAAGTAATTTGTAACATGCACGCGTGCATGTGCACAAGTGCATAATGCACACGTGCATAAAAACAAAAAAACAACTTAATTTACTTTTATGCACAATTGCATATTGTCCAGATTAAGGGCTACCAGGGTGTTCCTCAGTTTTCTATTTTTTGTGGTTTTCCCTTGAACCTCCCTCTCTCTCTCTCTCTCTCTCTCTCTCTCTCTATATATATATATATATATATATATATATAGCCATAGGTTCAAATGAGAAATGCTAAGTTTGTGAGAAATAGAGAAATAATCCTAGCCATTCATACGATCAAGATTGAATTTGACTGGTCAAAAATTGCGGCTATTCCAAAAATAAAAGGACAATTTTGTAACTTTTATAAATACGCGGGACGAGTTCATATGTGAACCTGTGTGATTCACATATGAACTATATGTTATGAACCAATGTAATTCACATATGACTTTTTTAACTGATTCACATGTGAATCTTTGTGATACATATATGAACTAATTAACTGTAGGTTCATATGTGAATCAATTGAACTAATTAACACAAATGAACTAATTAACTGGTTCACATATGAATGTATAGTTTATATGTGAATCACACTAGTTCATATGTGAACTTGTTTGTTGTATATTTGTAAAAGTTACGAACATACCCCTCTGTTTTTTGCAGACCGTGAGAGGAATTATCCTGTGCTTTATAGTCAAAACTGTAAATGTTGACCAGATGAATGGCTAAAATCATTTCTCTACTTCTCACACACTTGACATTTCTCATTTGAACTTCTCCATATATATCTTTTTTAATATAGTATGTATATTCAATCTCTTAACTTGATTTTTAGAATTTCAATCACTAATCTATACTATCTTATAAACCAAATTTGCTAAAAGTTATAAAGTCTTAAGTACAACTTTCTTTTGCATAGAGTACAACATAGATTTGCATAAAGTCTTAAAACACTTTTTAAGCATGGTGTACAACTCTTAACTGCAGATGCTTTATGTTTCCCATGCTCATCAGTCCTCTCATACGCCTCAGACTGCAAATTTCCCAAATCGAGGTGCTATTCCGACTTTCAAGAAGACGATTGAAACTCTCAAGGTGCAACCCTCATGACCTGACTTTCATCCCCAACAATGGCATTCCCTCTCTACGCTCAAAGGATTTCAGGTTTATATTTTGGATTTTGATATTCCCTCTCCTATTTCAACAATGGCATTCTCTCCTGTATCGATCTCCATCTCAAAAATTTTGTACCAAAGATGAAGTCACAAATAGACGGCTCCCCATCAATTTACACGGTAAAACACCTCTCTGTCTTTTCAGATGTTTGGGTTTATCTTTGATTTTGGTACTATTACAAGCTAGGGTTTTTTATGGGTACAACGTTCGATTGGCGAAACCAATGACGAAATCATGATATAAGGTTCCCATCGAGTTACACGGTAAACCTTCCCATCGATAATCGATTCCTTGCTTTATGTGTGTTTTTGTGTTTTAAATCCCCAAATCGAATGAAACTTTGCTCATTTAAACGTAAACATTATCTGAGATGGCCTCTTAAACAAAGAAAGAAGAATCGACAACCGCTGTTACTGTTGCTACTGGTACGTTTTTTCGTTTGCTTTGATTGTTTTCACTTTTTAGTGAATTTGTAAGGTATGAATTTGTGAGGTCTGAATTTTTGACTTTCTCTGCTTGTAGTTTGTTTTTTAAATTTCTTTTTTTATTGTTTTGTGATTTATTTAGGTATTCAATGATATATCGAAGCTTTGAGGGTCTCATACAGGAAGATGAATATTTTATGTGTAGCTTTTGCATCTCAATACATCCATTTGATATGTGACTTTAAAGATGGTCATTTGTGTAAACTACTCTCATATGCACATCACACATCAGGAAAGGTTGTATGTGCTTCCATGATATATTTTCAACACATAAAAAAGGGTTATTGACATCGTCAAAAACCTTGCAGGATATCGGCTCAACATACACGTGCAAGCTACTTTTGTCTTCAGGAACAACAGTTTGAAGTACGTATTCATTCTCTTAATGCTCTAAGTTCATCTATATGGTTTGTTAAAAATTGCCATTTTCAGATTTAATGAATTTCAAGAGGCTGTGATTTATCATGTTTGTTCGATTGTTTTCAGATTAGCCTCACATTTTTAACCCATCCTCGTTTTATACAATCTTTTAAACATTTTCGTTAGGTATTGATGTTTTAATCAAAAACTATGGTGGTTGAAAGCTTCTTTATCACTTGTATTTATCATATCCTAAGATTCTCTTCTCATCTTCCATTTGTTTACATGTAGATTTGAAGAACAACATGAACCCTTTTCCTTAGATATTTGTTTTCATTGCAAAAAAACACTTCATGGTAACACAAATATCTTCATGATTTGTATTTCTTGATTTAGTTTAATTTTTCTAAATCAAACCCATGATTTACTTTAATATCAAAGTTTTTCCACAATTTCTCATGAACCAAACTGAGATTTCTCTAAATTTTTTGAAATTTCTTGAAGCATAAGGTGATTGAACTCTGGAGGTGACTTCTAAGCTTATGAAGCAGCAATTTTGTATAAATCTAACAAAGAGGTTTTGTATTCTTCATTCTCCAAAACTTTGTAAGCTCTTAGAACAAAGCTCCCAAGATTTTGATTTCTATTTTGATTTTGTGACCTAAATTCATAATTTCTCTTGTTTTTTGTTCATACAGAGACGTTCAAATTCTTCAATTTGTTCATACGTTAAACAGCTAATAATGCAACATATTTTTCTCTTCGATCCTATGCAGTTTAGTTGGTATGTTACTTGTATCTTTCTTTCCCTTATAGTTGATGTTCCAACTATATACTTTTTCGGCTTAATAATGCAACTTATTTTTCTCTTTGATCTAATCCAGTTGCAAGGAGATTTAGCAAATATAATTTTGGATCCAATTCTTATCTTTGCCTGCAATTTGGGAGTCAATGGTGCAGCCATTGCACATGTTATTTCCCAGTAATTATCCTTCCATTGGATTTGTGCATTATATTTGTTTTCACTCATTCAACTTTGAAACAGATCGGCTCATGAGTTGGGAATTCTGTTCTTGTGACTAAATGTCGTCTATTATTCTTTGCAGGTACTTAATATCAATAATTCTGTTAGTCAAATTGATGCAACAAGTTGACCTACTACCTCCAAGCATCAAAGCTTTGCAGTTCAGCCGGTTTCTTCAAAATGGTATGCATTAAACTTGTGCTACGTAATTAAGTGGTTGGTGTTCGCTTTCCAACATATTTCTGATGCTTTCTCTACAGGTTTTCTATTGTTGTTTAAGGAAATCCTTGCAACTATATGTGTGACCTTGGCTGTATCATTGGCTGCGAGGTTGGGTGCAACACCTATGGCTGCATTCCAAATTTGCTAACAGGTCTGGTTGACATCTTCACTTCTTGCTGATGGTTTGGCAGTTGCTGGACAGGTATATGCGGTTTTCTTTTATGTGATATTTTCACTATTTTTTTACCGTCCCAATACACAATATACATTTATCTCTGAAACTCGATGGTTCAAAGATAAATGTATATTGTGATAAACAAAAAAACATATAAGAAAGAGCACTTTATGAATCTTTTGACATTCTGTTCTCTACAAATATCTTGACGAGTCTTGTTGGTTTCCGGTAATGTTAGGAACTCAAATATCTTACATCCATGTTAATGTGCATAACTTAATATAGGTTAAAAATGTTTTATTTCTGAAGGCCTTGCTGCAGACTGTTGTTAGGGGGTTGTTCAGTTGTTCTTTCCATCCACATATCAATTTTTAAAAGTATATAATATTTATACACAACAAATGAACTCACAAACCCTTCTCACCTTTAGTGAGGTTTGAACCATTGACGTCTTGGGAGGTTAAAGACAATTTGTGGGAAGGGGGAAGCAAGGACCAGAAAATATGAGGTCCCAAGTTCTCCAACCAATGAGGGGTTCTTTTTTGGAATGCTTAAATCATCAAATTAAAATCTTGATTAAAAGTGGATTGGTCATTTTTAAATTTGTTGCATGTTCCTTGTGGGAATGCTATACCAAACTTCTTACTCGCTTAACCACTTCCACATTCCATGTTGCCTTTTCACACGATCTCACCTACATACGAGCATGGCACGAGTTACCGCTTTATGATTCCGTCGTAAAGAAAAAAATTACGTAAACCGGGTGTCACCATTTAGATTTTTGAAACTGAAATCTTAACGCAAGTTTTTAATTGTGGGGTAGGTAAATGTTCCTGCCTTTGTACAAAAGGCTCGGTTTCGGATCCCATATTGTCAAATTTGTTGGGTTTGAGCTTTAATATTATTTGGGGGGTTTTTTAATATCTTGTCTTTTTAAAGATACATGTAAACAAGACTTGAACATGGGTCTCTTATATGCAGGGACAAGGAAACGTCACCATCTAAGTGTACCTTTAACCATACTACAAAGACACTATTTTTCTGGTTTGAAAGCTCCAATCGGAAGGCAAAATTAACGGCAAAATGGCGGGAATGAGAGAAAAACGACATATCCTATTCAAACAATATGTGCTTGGTAGAGTTTTAGTTATGTTTGATATACGATTGACAAGGAAAAATGATGTTATTTTGTTCAACACTCATATTTATTTGGATATATGTGTACCTTGACATCATATGGAGATTATTGTTGTGATTCTTAAAGAAGTCAATATCTCTATGTGGAACCCCACACTGAGTGCCCTTCACTATCCTTTCACGTAGCATTTACAAGTGTAACTTGGTTTTTACTTTTTAGGAATGTCGATTCAGCCTATTGCATTTTCATTTGTTGTATATAAATATTTTTATTTGTCCATTTTTATGAACATGCTACTGGTCTATCACGTTACTTGAAATGAAGATGAAACCATCAAAATGAAGGAATATGAAATTACATATATACCCTCCCCGCGTGATTGTTTCTAGAACTTGAGCAGGTCGGTGATTGGCTTTCGCATGAACCGAAGAAGCGGCAAGAAGCAAGGGTGAAGGAAGAGATGTGATCACAAATATGTTTGTTTAACGTCGGCTATCCGAACGGTCACAAACCGATTATTCGTGAAATCGTATTTTCGCTGCGTGATCAGGTGGACAACAGTTGTCATGCTTCTAGGAATTCATGGAGTCATGAGCAGGAAATAGAAACTCACAAGATGTACATTTGTGGAGAAAAAGATTCAGTCATAAGTCAGGACTAGAGTCAACTTTCTTGTTTGAAGTGACTTTGTTTGGGTCAAGACGTAGAATTTCTTTCTTTACGTGTATTTTAGAAACACTTGGTCTCGATTGAAACGTGGGGACTGGTTTGTGGCGTGTATTGAAATCTTATGGATGGATATATAAATCGAACATAGGTACTAATGTAGCAGACATTATAATATCTTGGAAAAACTTGAAATTTTGAAATTGAATAAATTAATCTTCATGAAACTTTTTGCATCCCGCCGCATTGCGCGGGTAAACTACTAGTATAATTACATGTAAATATATTAATACAAGCAAGCAAGCGTCCATCCAGTCAGTGGCAGTGGGGGCAGTGGCAGTGGGGGCAGGCAAACTCTTTTACTTTTTCTTTTTCTTTTTCTTCCTAGTAGTAAGTACTATTGGGGTGTGGGTTACTTGCTTGCTTTGCGTTCGATCAGCTACAAAACATTAATCCTAAAAATCTCCTTGATGTCTTGATCTTCTTACTTAAGCTTTTTGATCCCAAAAGAGGGATACCCACAAACAACTTCAATTTTTGAGATGGATATGGGGGTCGGGCCATGAATTTCTTGCTCCTGGATTCCACTGACGAGGAGCTCGTCAGGTATTATCTCCGACGCCTTTTCGGAAATTGATGTCTGAGCCTTGGGAACTTGCTAAATAATTATAGGAGTATAAAATGTAAATATATATTAAAATCAAGAAAAATAAAAGGTATAAAGTAAACTAACTAAATAATTATAGGAGTATAAAATGTAAATATATATTAAAATCAAGAATTCAATTGTGGCATCCGGGAAAAACAAAACCAACCCCGCGTTACTCAATTAAAACGCATGGTAACCCCGTGTTTTGTTCCATACGCGGACCAAAATCGTTTGACCCCATGCTTTGCCCCGCGTTTGATTTGAATACATGGCCCAAAATCTCAACCCCACGTTTTCCCATTTACACGACCCAAAAACACGGAGTTGTTGGGTATTTTGGCAAAAACTTCAAGATTTTGGGCATTTTGGATACTGATTTTTTATGTTTGGGTATTTTAATTAAATTCTCATTTAAATAAGCAACTTTAATTTTGAATTTACCTCTTTTTTGGAATATTAAATTTAATTAAAAGATATTATATATATCGTCTATGAAAATTAAAGAACGCATAGGGGATGTAGCTCAGATGGTAGAGCGCTCGCTTAGCATGCGAGAGGTACGGGGATCGATACCCCGCATCTCCATTTTGTTTTTATTTCATTTTTGCTGTCACTAGCCCTTGCACTATTGTTTTTGCTCAAAAGGAGCCCTCGTATTATTATTTATCGACCTTGCAGCCCTCAAAGTTCTTATTTCCTTCACACATGCCCATTTAAAAGCATGTACGGATTTTTTATAAAGCTAATAAATACAAAATTTTAGTTTTTCTTAAACAAATCAATTATCTTATAAAAGTTATCATAATTGACTCAAGTTTTATAAATAATTATTGCAACTGTATTAATTCGTATAAAAAAGTGATTCTAAATTACTTGATTTTATGAAAAGCTAATAATTAGGATGCTCTGTGTGTTTTCATGTAAACCTTTGAAAAACGCAACTTTGATTAGGGGTGTCAAAAATAACCGAAACTGAATAACCTACCCGAACCGAATGAAATTTGGGTTAAATGTTTTTGGGTTATTCGGTTTCGGGTTAAACGATTTGGTTAACCGAATAAGGATCCTTATTCGGTTTGGTTTTCGGATAATTTTTTCTAATTCGGTTAAACCGAATAACCCGAATAACGCATTCTACTAATATTTTATATATATCAAGTTCATAAAAAACAAACCAAATACATGTTATACAATTATTATTTTACATCTTTTAATGCTATGTATATTTTTTTCCTGATACTATATAATGTTTTTTATCATATTACTTTTTTTGCTTGGTTTACAACATCGCATGAAGAAAAATAATGTCATTTGGTAGATATTGGTTATTGATAGATGATGTTTTTACTTAATATAAGTCAATTGTTGAATATGAATGGATGATACAATTATATATTAAAAGCAACGGACACTTAATTTGTGGAAATTATTTGAGCAAATGTCTAACAAAAAAATATAAATCCTTATTTGGTTTAACCAGTTACCGAACCGAATAACCCGAAAACCGAATAATCCGAAACTGATTAAACCGAACCTTATTTGGTTTGGTTATCAGTTATTTTTAAAAAGCTTGAAAACTGATTTGCCCAAACCGAAAAAACCGATTTAACCGACCGAATAACACCCCTAACTTTGATACCCTCATCATAATGAAATACAAACATTTCTCACGCTGTTTATTTTAAAACACCCAAAAATAAAGTAAAAAATACTCCTTAAATATTTTTTAATAAATATTTATAACAATATAAAATAAACCAATCATTAAATGTTTAAAACACCCTTTTGGGAGTGGGTCTTGAATCCTAACTCTATTTTCTTGACAACAAATTTAGGGTTTGCTTTCATTCAAAGTAAAATAAAGGCTAAAAGATTAACTTCTTCAATCATTGTTATTTAAAGTTTCTATATACCTAAAAATATTGACTATGTTTGGCAAAATAATTGATAAATTAGTTGATGGTTGATAAATTAACTGATTAATAAATTATCTTTGACAAAAACTAGCTGATAAGTATGTAAAATGATCAAAAATGACATCTTAAAAAAAGTCAATTACAATATTTCATAAATATAATTAAAACAAATTTATAATAATAATTAAAATAAATTTTTAATAATATAATATATTAACTAATACAAACAAGATAATAAAGAAAAATAAATAATTGAATATGTTAATTAAAAGAAATTATATTGATTATTACATATATACTATATATTTTGAATTTGTTAAAACAAGTATTATAAAAAATCTAAATTAATTTATGATTTTAAAAAACCATTACATATAATGTGAATAAAATTAGATGGGAAAATTGTATCAAAATGGAACCAACTTTACTCTAATTCCTATTTTAGGGAACCAACTTTTAAAATTATTATTTTAGGGTTTCAAACAAACTTTTCCTATATTTAATGGCCTTGCTAACTTGATAACCTGATAATGATAAGATGGTCCAGGTAATTGCCAACTAAGATCCATGTCATATTTAAAATTTAAAAAAAAAACTAAAATTTCAAACATATGATATAATTAAAAATAATTAATAATCAAAAATTTTATTCAATTATACTTTTTTCAATATTTTTAATTATATAAAAAATAAAAAAATAAAAAAATAATTCTTAAATATACAAGTTTCTAAAACTAAAATACACGTAATTATAATACTTCAAAATTAATATAGTAATCTAAACAAACAAAAAGAAAAAAACAAACAAAACAAAAGCCTACACTCTAAATAGAACGAGATTAAGAAAACCAAAAATTAAAAAACCCTACATTGTTAGCAATTAGCACCCCTTCCCTCTTTATCGTCCACGACTCCAACGAGTCTGCAAATCTCGTTCTGCACATCCACCCCGGCACCTACATCGTCTTTGTAACACATATATTGTTCTCCTCTATCGTGTCTTTCTTCCATGAAGATCGAGACTCTTGAAAACCTAGATTTTATCGTGGCCAGACACCATGGCCGGAAAAACCGTGACTGGAAAACCTCTTGGAAACCCAGCCTCATGAACATCGTGTCTGTAGCTCTCAACTTAAATACTAAATAAAAGACTTTTTCCGACGGATTTTTCCGCTGGAAATTTCCGGCGTTTTTTCGACGGAAGTCAAACGGGTCAACCCACTTTGACTTTCGCCGGAAATCCGTCGGAAATTTTTTTTTATTTTTTTTTTTTAAAATCAATTATTTTCGGCGGATTTCCGACGGAATATATTTTTTTTAATTTTTTTTCTTATTAATTATAAGTAAATATTTATTTTCGGCAGATTTTAATTAATTAAATTAATTAATTAAAATCCGTCGAAAATAATTACTTATTTATTTTTTTAAAAGAATTAAAAAAATAAAAAATAAAAATCCGTCGGAAATCCGCCGAAAATATTATAAAACTTCCGGTGGATTTTCGGCGGATTTTTTGTGTTTTTAAAAAATTAAAAAAAAAAAGATCCGCCGAAAAATTATAATTTTTTTTTAATTTTTTTCTTATTAATTATAATTAAATATTTATTTTCGGCGGATTTTCGGCAGATTTTAATTAATTAATTAAAATCCGCCGAAAATAATTAATTATTTGTTTTTTTAAAAGAATTAAAAAAAATAAAAATTCGTCGGAAATCCGCCGAAAAAATTATAAAACTTCCGGCGGATTTTCGGCGGATATTTTGTGTTTTTAAAAAAATTAAAAAAAAAAAGATCCGCCGAAAATCCGCCGAAAATAATTAATTATTTATTTTTTTAAAAGAATTTAAAAAAATAAAAAATAAAAATTCGTCGGAAATCCGCCGAAAAAATTATAAAACTTCCGGCGGATTCTCGGCGGATATTTTGTATTTTTAAAAAAATTAAAAAAATGATCCGCCGAAAATAATTAATTATTTATTTTTTAAAAAGAATTAAAAAAAATTAAAAAAAATAAAAAATAAAAATCCGTCGGTTGGGCTTTAACGTATACAGTTGGGCTTTAACATACACAGTTGGGCTTTAATGGATTCGGTTGGGCTTAAATGGATGCAAATGGGCTTTAACGGATCTAGTTGGTCTTTAACGTACCCACTTGGGCTTTAACGTACCTAGTTAGAATTAAATGGATATAGTTGGTCTTTAACGTACCCACTTGGGCTTTAACGTACCTAGTTAGGCTTTAATGATCCAGTTGGGATTTAACGTACCCAGTTGGGTTGTAACCGATCCAATTGATCTTTAATGGATCCGGTTGGGCTTTAATGTACCCGGTGGGGCTTTAATGGATACAGTTGAGCTTTATGGGATCTAGTTGGGTTTTAACGTACCCAGTTAGGCTTTAACGCACCCAGTTGGGCTTTAATGGATGCAATTGGGCTTTAACGGATCTAGTTGGGGCTTTAACGTACCCGATTGGGCTTTAACGTACACAGTTGGACTTTAACATACACAATTGGGTTTTAACGTACCCAGCTGGCCTTTAACGTACCTAGTTGGGCTTTAACGCACCTAGTTGGTCTTTAACGTACCCACTTGCGCTTTAACGTACCTAGTTAGGCTTTAATGGATACACAGTTGGGCTTTAATGGATCCGATTGGGCTTTAATGTACATAGTTGGGCTTTAATGGATCCGATTGGGCTTTAATGTATCCGGTTGGGCTTTAATGGGTCCAGTTGGAATTTAATAGATCCAGTTGGGCTTTAATGTATCCAGTTGGGCTTTAACATACTAAGTCGGGCTTTAACATACCCAAATGGGCTTTAACATACCCAACTGGGCTTTAACGTACCTAGTTGGTCTTTAATGAATCCTATTGGGCTTTAACGGATCTAAATGGGCTATAGCGTACCCAGTGGGGCTTTAATGGATACAATTTAGATTTAAGCGATTTAGTTGGGCTTTAACGTATACAGTTGGGCTTTAACGGATCCGGTTGGCTTAGGGTTTTTACGGATCCAGTTGGGCTTTAATGGATCCGGTTGGCCTTTAATGGATGCAGTTGGGTTTTTACTGATCCAGTTGGGCTTTAATGGATCCGGTTGGCCTTTAATGGATGCAATTGGGTTTTTACGGATCCAATTGGTCTTTAATGGATCCGGTTGGCCTTTAATTGATCCAGTTGGGTTTAATGGATCTAATATGGCTTTAACGGATCTAGTATGGCTTTAACGTATCCAGTTGGGCTTTAACGTACCCAATTGGGCTTTAACATACCCAAGTGGGCTTTAACATACCTAGTTGGTCTTTAATGGATCCTATTGGGCTTTAACGAATCTAAATGGGCTATAACGTACCCAGTGGGGCTTTAATGGATACAGTTGAGATTTAAGGGATTTAGTTGGGCTTTAACGTACACAATTGGGCTTTAATGGATCCGGTTGGGTTTTAATGTATCCAGTTGGGCTTTAATGGATCCGGTTGGGTTTTAATAAATCCACATGAGCTTTAATGGGCCCAGTTGAGCTTTAATGGTTCCATTTGGGGCTTTTATGGATCAAGTTGGATTTAATAAACTCATTTGGGCTTTAATGGATCCATTTGGGCTTTAACGTACACAGTTGGGCTATAATGGATCCAATATGGCTTTAACGATCTCATTTGGGCTTTAATGAATCAAGTTGGGCTTTAATGGATCAAGTTGGGTTTTAACGTACCCAGTTAGGCTTTAATCAATCAAGTTGGGCTTTTACGTACCCGGTTGGGTTTTAACGTACCCGGTTGGGTTTTAACGTACCCGGTTGGGCTTTATCGGATCTAGTTGGGATTTAACGTACACATTTGGGCTTTGATAGATCCGGTTAGGTATGTGTGATGCGTTGAAATATTTATGTGAAGGCAGATTTCGTAATATTTAGTTGTCTTTATATTTAGATAAGTTATAAATTAACAAACGTTAGTATGTGTGATGCATTGAATTATTTGTGCTTTTCTATTTAGTTAATATTTCAATAAGATTAGATATTTGAAAATTTCCATATATAAATTTTATTTTTTATGGAGCCTTAAAATGATATATATGAAATTAAGTTAAAGTAAAAAGTTGTATTAATTTAAGTTAAATAGATATAAAATGATTGTTTATTTTTTATGAAACCTTAAAATTACTTTTTTAAGGAACAAGATAATTATTTTATTATTAAGTTAAAGTAATTTTCTTTATTAATTTAAAACAAGATATATTATACATATTATATTAATTAAGAAATTATTAATTTAAAACAATATATTTATTTTTTCAATTCTCCCGCCACATCCCTCCCCCCATTGTTTAACTTTTCCCAAAATTTATTTCCCACCCAATTTTTACTTTCCCCCTAATTTTCCCCCCCAATTTTTTTACTTGATATAATATAGTAGGTCAAAAGTTTTTATAATTAACATCTTCTTCCCAAACTCAACACATCACCATAGCCGTCGGAGCTCCACCACCGCTGTCTACCGTCAGATGTCGCCACGGCCGAGAGCACTCCACAGTTGGTTGTCTCTACCACCACCACCACCACCGTCGAGAGCCCTCCCCACCACCCATGCCGCTGTCGAGTACCAACAACAATCACCACCGCCGGGAGCACTCCATCGTTGTTTTCTCTACCACCACCACCACCACCATCGTCAAGATCCCTCCCTACCCCTGTCGCTGTCGAGAGCCCTCCCCACCACCACTGCCCCTGTCGACTACCACCACCAACCACCACCACGGGCCGACATCGCCACCACCACCATCGATTATAGAGATATAATTGGCTTGAATGTAATTGTAAATGTAAAAATATTTATTTGTAAAAATATGTAGATATGCAAATCTTGTTAATGAACATTATTATTGGCTTAAATGTAATTGTAAAAAAATATTTATTTTTATTCAATAAGAATTATTAATAGAAAAATGTGTATTTGTATCGAAATATCCGCCTGAAATAATTCGCCGGAAATAATTTATTAATTTTATTTTCAGAAAATATTTTTAATTTTATTTTCAGAAAATAAATAAATTAATATTTTCGGCGGAATTTCCGCCGAAAATCCGCCGGAACATTTTACCGAAACAAATATTTTACCGAACATTTTACCGAAACAAATATTTTCGGCGGAATAATCCGCTGAAAATCCGCCGCAAATTATTCCAGCCGAAAATCCGCCGGAACATTTTACCGAACATTTTACCGAAACAAATATTTTCGGCGGAATAATTTGCCGAAAATCCACCGCAAATTATTAAAATTCATTTTCTTAATTAATCAAATCATTAAAATTTTAGAAAATTCGGGCCGGTTTTCGGCGGATTTATCTGCCGAAAATGCCGCCGAAAAAATTGATTTGCGGCGCCCCTGTTTTCGGTCGACCAAATCCGCCGAAAACGCCGATTTCCGGCGGATTTGGCCGTCGTAAAAAGTCGAAAATTTTGTAGTGATAGTTCTTCGACTTCAAGGTGAAAACATATTTTGATTTGGAGAAAATGAAGTTTTCAATTGGGAGGGTTCGATAGATTTTTAGGGTTGATTTACGTTGGGGGTTTCAATATAAGATAATGGAAGAAGTTGATTTAATGTTTGATTAATTGTTTCTGATTTAGGTTTGATTATGATTTTGAGTTCTATGGTTTGATTGTTATTGATGAAGAAGATGAAACAGAAAACATTTATTCTTTATTTTATAATTGATGTGGATATTATATAATTTTTTTAATTTTTTTGCCACATCATTTTTTAGGATACTTATTACTTGCTTAAGAAGTCATCAAGACCTTTAAATAAACGAAAAGTTTACTTGAAACCCTTAAATGATAATTTTAATAGTTGGTTTCTCAAAATAAGAATCAGTGTAAAGTTTGTTCCATTTTAATGCAATTTTCGGTCACCCTCACAAATTCGAATTAATTAATAATTTTTAAAAAAATATATAATTAATAATTAAATTAAATAATGCATTAACATTTAACACAAATTCTATAATCTATGAAACAAAATAAATGTAATTTTAATTTTTATGTAACTTACATAAACATATTTAGAATAACAATATTTGGTTTTTGATAACTAAATTTATTGAATAATAATTAAAAATAACAATAATATAAAAATAATTTATATGATTAACAATAATTCTAGATAGTTAATAATTAATAATGATGTATAATTAAAATTAATTAACAATTTCAATTAATTATAAGGGAAATTAATTAAAATGCCCGTATTTCAATCTCGTATTACCTAAATGCCCAAAATCTCGACAGTTTTGCCAAAATACCCAATTTGGCCGGGATGAATAGTGAAATCCCGGCCTAACCCCGGGATCAATACAATGGACTTACGATTAACAATGAACGGTGAGATTGATAGATAAATTAGGTTAACCCCGGGATGAATAGTGAAATCCCGGACTAACCCCGGGATGAATAGTGAAATCCCGGGATGAATAGTGAAATCCCGGCCAAATTGGGTATTTCGGCAAAACCGTCGAGATTTTGGGCATTTAAGTAATACGAGATTGAAATACGGACATTTTAATTAATTTCCCTAATTTTAATTACTATTAATTAATACCTATTAATATTTATTAATAATTAATATTTATATATATCTAAAAGTAATAAAATATTAATTAATATTAATGAGGGTTATAATTGAAAAAAGTGTCAAAAAACTCCTAATAAGCTACTCTAAGGCTATGTTAGACAAACTACCTGAGCTGATAAGCTAGCTTTTCAAAACGCTACTATAAATAGTTTTTCAATAAGCTAACTTATAAGTTAGTTTATAAGCTAGCTTTTTTTTGCCAAACAATGCCTAAGTATTATAAATAAGCTAGTTTGTAAGTTAACTTATAAGCTAGCTTATGTCTATCCAAACGTGTACTCAAAAAATTACATAACTTATGTTTGCCAAAAAAAATGCCTAATGGGCCTTCTTTTTAGAACTTGCTAATTCGTGAGATCCGTGAGATTCAATTTAAATCACAAAAAATTAGTTGAAAAATAAAATCTAATATAAACTAAAAAATATTTCTAACTCTCTCATCTCTCGTATTTTCTCTCCCCTCTGCATAACATACACCTATACACACATAATCGAATATGAACTCAAGGTGAACACATTGTATACACAATCTAAATCTACGAGATCTGATATATATTGTGAACACAAAACAAATCAGTAAAACTAAATCTAAACATATCATTGTAAACACAATGTGAACCTTCTTAACACTCTACTAAAAAAAATTAATTACGGTTGTTTACATTGTATTCACAATGGTTCAGCTTGTGTATACGGTGTGTATGTACGTTAATATGGAGATAGGAGAGAGAAGATGAGGGAGAGAGAGATATGTACGAAATTTTCTAAAAAATGCATTAATTTTTATTTAATAAATAATGACAGTTATCTCATCAATTAATAATATTAAATTATCTTAAATTAGTGGCTTAGGGTGGATCTTACGGTCCGGATCTCACAGTTCGGATCTCATGTATTTTGGAGTTCTCAAATGATTAAACCTCAAAACATCAATTAATATTTATTATTTCAACACATAGCTTGATTCACTTTTCACTTTTTATTTTATATACATATAGTTAGGTACCTATAAGAATTTTTCATTTCTGTGAGAATAATGAGAACGCTTTTTGAATCGTCGAACCCTTTTGATCAAACGTAGCTAAGCGTGCACATATTTGGAATGGAATGGCATTTCATAGTAAACTCAACGAAATTGACATTCCAATTCCTTTAGAGTATCCAATGAACAAATGACCCCTAAAATTTGTGTTTCTGGGGAGAAGCGTGGTATTGTGGGTAGATGTAGAAGCTCAGAGGAAATCACTATGTCATTCATCACCTCTTTAACACACTCCTCTCCCATTGAAACTATATGTCGACTAAGACCACAATTGCATTCGTTGCAATCAATTTTATTGTTATTTGTCCAATTTGTAAGGATGAATCTGCAATTATAAGTGAGGAGGAGGTTGTGGAAGGGAGAGAGAGTTTTAACGGCAGATAGGATGGAATTAAAGAAGATAGTGGTTTCGAGTTCGGATTAATTTTAGGTTAATTTATTCTTTTTAAATGCCAAATGCTTTTACATTTGCATGCTTGTACAGTAAAAATTTTAAAAAAGAAATAACAAAAGACCATAATAACTTCACATGACTGGCATGTGGGGAATTCAAAAGGACAAGGGTAAAAAATGTTAGGGTTAGGGACGGAATATGTAACAAAATGCAAAAAATACTATAAAAGGTACTTGTGATTCATAGTGATACTTCAAAGTTGGGTATGTGTTGTATATTGATGCAAAGAAGGAAAGTCAAAGCTTATGCTTCTCGTCAGCTAAAAGATTAAGAGAGACAATACCCTACTCATGATATGGAACTAGCGGTCGTTGTGTTTGCTTTAAGGATTTTGAGACAGTATTTGTACGGTACTAAATGCTAGATTTTCACTGATCATAAGAGTCTTCAACATTTATTTAATCAACGAGAACTAAATATGCGACAAAGACGGTGGTTAGAATTAGTGAATGATTACGATTGCGATACGGTGATTGATGCTTCGAACCGTAAAGAAAAGAATGGAACAATCAAAGCGATTGCATTACAAGCTGAGTAGGAGTTAAAGAAATGTCATACCGAAGCTCTAATAGAAGAAAATCTAAAGAAAGAACGACTCATTAGAATGACATCTATTTTGGTGAAAGACGGTTGGGGGATTATGCGTTTTGAAAGCAGAATTTGGGTACTCGTTTTGGTAATATCCAGGAAAGGGTTTTGAATGAAGCACACAAGTCTCATTTTTCTATTCATCTGAGTACTAACAAAATGTACTGAGATTTGCGACAATTCTATTTGTGGTTGGGTATGAAGAAAGATATTGAACAATATGTGGAACGATGTTTAACTTGCATGCAAGTGAAAGAGGAACATCAACGACCTTATGATAAATTGCAATCACTAAAAATTCCGGTTTGGAAATGGGATCATATTACGATGGATTTTATAACAACTTTACCGAGAATGCTGAAAGATTTCGATGTTATCTGGCTTATCATAGATCGACTATTGAAGTACGCTCATTTCTTACCGGTAAAAGAAACATATTCAATGGAAAGATTAGCAAAGTTGTATTTCAACGAGGTGGTAACTCGACATGGTGTACCACTATCGATTATATTGGATAGAGACAATCGGTTTACTTCGATCTTTTGGAAGAGTTTTCAGATAGAACTGGGATCGCTGATAAAGTTAAGTACAACTTATCACCCACAAACTGAGAATCAGAGTGAACAGACGATTTCGACACTCGAAGATATGTTGCATGTTTGTATTATTGACTTTCGAGTTTCGTGGAAGGGCATTTACCGTTGATAGAATTTGAGTACAATATTGTGTTGGAATGAAGTGGGAGACAAACAGCTAGTCAAGCCTGAAATTGTTCAGTTAATTGTAGATAAGATCAGTCAGCTTCGTGAACGATTAATAATAACTCAGGATCGACATAAAAGCTATGCCGACAAATGTCGTAAACAGATAGAGTTTTAGGGATAATGTGGTGTTAAAAGTATCTTCATGGAAGAGAATCGTTCATTTTGGTAAGAGGGGCAAACTGAGTCTGCGATATAATGGACCTTTCGTGATCAGTGATCGGGTTGGTGAGGTAGCTTACCTATTAGAACTTCCATAAGAATTGAGTGGCTAACACTTTTCACGTGTCTAATTTGAGAAAGTGTTTGGTTGATACTGAAAATGCGATATCGTTACCAGAAGTTCAAATGGATGAGAAATTGCACTTCATTGAAGAGCCAAAAACTATTGTCGATTACAAAGTTAAAAAGTTGAAAAATAAAGAGATCTGTTTAGTAAAGTGTAACATCATGAATTTTAAGGTAAACAAATGTTTATAATCATTTTAGTTGGAATTCCATTTGTTTAAGAAAAAAATTATATCGTCGCGAAAAGTGAAATCGGACCTCGGGGGAGGCCAAGCGAGAATGACAACGATAGTGCCATAGGGCACTATCGCAAGTCACAGTCGTGGGGTGGGCATGGGCCTCGGTACAACGCCGACGAGAATGCCATGCGACTTTGACACATGGCACTATCGCCCTTCCATTGTCGTCGAGCATGGTCCGGTCTCGATACACTAGTCGCGACATTGCCCTGCGAGAGGCCAATGGCACAATCATCGGGCATAGTCGTCGTGCGTGTGTAGGGGCATAAAAAACCAGCAACTTGTTTTATTTCATTCCTTTCTCAAAATCAGTATTGTGGGGTGCGATATCCAAATCTGGTAGGTGAACCCTTCTCCCTCAATTATCTTATTCGTTTATTACAACCTAGGGTTCTTGGTGGGATCTTTGGTAAACATTTAATTCATATTGTAGGTACATTGAAAAGGCTTACAAGCTAGGGATCAAGCTTTCACCTTCTCTCAAAAGCAAATCTAGGGTTTGATAAGTTTCTAGGTTTTCTTACCAAAACCTAGATAGTGAGTTTTCTAACCTTTGTAAAAAAAAAACTAGATACGCATCTTGTTTTGCATTTCATCATCATTTCATATTTCTTTTACTCTAAACTTATATACAAAGTGAAAGTCTATATTTTAGTTATGGGGGAGTTTTGATACTCTTGAAATGGATGATTTTATTTAGAATATGACCAAGCATGAGTTATCCTAGACCCCGTAAAAACTGACACGACACGCTAACCCGACACGAAATAAACGGGTTTGGGTAATACATTTCAACCCGTTTAAGTAAACGGGTTGACACGACACGAAAATTAAACGGTTAAGGTCAGGGTCAAAAATTTCAACTCGAATATGACCCGAATAACCCATTTATATATATATATATATATATATATTATAAATTTTATTTTTAATGCTTTGGATTTTTAATGTTTTATATTTGGTTAGAATTTATAAGTTTGAACTATAAAATTTGGATTTCTAATGTTTTCATTTGAATTTTGGGTTTGAACTTTTTTGTGAATTTTCAATTTTTAATTTTTAGTTTAATAAACGTTAAACAGGTTAAATGGGTTAGTCGGGTCGTGTCGGGTTAGGTGGGTCGGGTTAGGGTCGGGATTTGTTGACCCGTTTATTAAACGAGATGGGTTAGGGTTAGACACTCTCAACCCGTTTAACTTTGAACCCGACATGACACGTTTACCAGGTCTAAGTTATACTTGAATGTTATTACTAAACTCTGTCATTATGAACATAGTGGTTGGACCACACACATATACCTTTTAATATGTTGTACAATTTGCTTGGAGTAAATCTACATGTTGGTATATTGGAAAATTGGATGAACCACAAGTAGTCACTAAGAGGATGTAATCTTTGGGCACCACTTTAGAGGCATGTGCCTAGATCTCCGCCATGCGGGGTAATTCCTTGGAGGTAGTCCCTAAATGTGTCGAGCCTTCGAGGTGTTGCTTGTGAGAGTGAACACCAAGGTACATCGACTCTTGAGGTGAAACTTGCTTGGTGTTTTGGGTCTCCCCCATTGATTCCTCTTATGGATCCTTATGACTGTTAACCCCTCTAATTTACTATGCTATGCTTATATTCAAACTCACTAGGCTCTTTTGGCCTAACACTTGTTTGGTGTCGATGTATATCTCAGATTCTAGTGGTGTGGCCGCCAAGAAAAGCTAGTTGGACTATAGGTGTGAGCTTGGGAGCAATTTTTGGGACGTCATACTAGAAGACAATTATTTTAAGACTTTGGATGATAACCATTTGTAATCTTATTTCTTGTTAGGAATTAGATTAAGAGGTTGTTATCTCTTACCGCTAAATTACAAACTTGTAATTATACAGGCGTATATTGTTTCCCCTTTTGGGAAAGCTCGTGTCTTGATATATTTGTGTACCAAATTTCCATTTTGGGAAATTTTTGTTTATCCCAATTTTTTGGGTGTTACAAGTTAGTATCAAAGTTTTAGTTTAAGTAAACTAGGTGTTGACTCTAGTATGCCTAGACTTAAGCTGTAGATGTTAATGGTATCACTGTCCACTTGGTATAACATTCCTAGGTGGGGAGATTATTAGGATTTCGGAAATGCATTGATTGAGAATTATGATGATGACGACAAGAATTCTTGTGTATAATACGTTCAAAATTTCACTTGGCAGTGTTGTTATGAATTTATGGTTACGTAAGCGTACTTGAAATTGTTATTATGATGATTGATCATTGTAGTAGTACGTGTTGAACCATTAATCTTTTAAAGAATTAAACAGTATGATTTTTATCATGTGTGATAGTTCACAATGGTAAACACAAGGAGTCGAGTTGTGGCTCCCGAGGAGGGTAACGAAGCAAGCGTAACCGCCCCGGAAACTTCAAGGAAAGCTATTCCAGCGGGTAACCAAGTTGCCCTTCCAATTCCTACTATGTTAAAGGACGTTATTGATGTGGTTCAACGAGTGAATCTAGAGACCGAGAACCCGGTTATTCAAGAAGCATACCCCCAATCGGTCATGCTAGCCAGTATTATGCAAATGATGAACTCCGCAATGGATAAACGCGACGAGAGGCTCATGAAAATATTAGAGGATCGGGATGCAAGCAATTGAAGGCATGAGACAGTGGCGGATAACGCGGTGATTGGATCGGGTGGTACAGGCAATGTTATAGGGACGGAAGAGTAAGCGATAGGAGCCGAAAGGAGAAAAGAAAGAGGTTGCTCATATATGACCTTCCTGTGTAGCAAGCATCCAGAATTTTCTAGAACAACAAATTCAGTGGCTTGCATGAACTGGATAAGAGAGGTGGAAATGGCATTTGAATCAAGTGAATGCGATGACTCCCAAAGAGTTAAGTTCGCATCTCAATTATTCAGAGGGGGAGCCTTGAGTTAGTGGAACCTCACCCGTGCGGCTCTCACTCCCGTGGTTTTGGCGAAGCTCACTTGGCCAACCTTCAAAAAGAAGGTGATGGACAAATATTGTAATAAGAGAGCGCTTGATAAGATCGAGGAAGAGTTCAGAAATCTGAAGAAAAGAAATGTGTCCATTGTCGAATACTCAAGGCAGTTTGTGGAGAAGCTCAGTCTGGTAGAACACTTAGCGATAGATGAGAGGATGAAGATCAAGGCTTATCTGAGAGGCTTGCCTGCAGAGATGAAGACAGGTGTGAGGATAGCCAAGGTGACTATGTTGCAAGAAGTTATTGAGGAATCTCAGTTAGTGAAGGATGACCTCACTCAAAGCAATGAGGAAAGGAACCAAGCTAGAGAGAAGCGGAAATGGGCAGGGCCAACCGGGCCCACACGACATTCTAGAACCTTCTCTGGGGGAAGGAATACAGAGCCCCGACGGGAGACTAAATGGTGCCTCAAATGCAGGAGTAAGCACTTCGGTCCTTGCCACGCGAGACCGTTCTCCAACCCATCCGAGTGCTTTAAGTGTGGGAAAAAATATCACATAAGCCGAGATTGCCCCGTCGGGGGCCGATTTATTTTGAATTCCGAGAACCCGGACACGTCAAGAGGGAATGCCCCAACCTTTGGGGGGCAATGTAACACCCGGATTTTCGGTAAGTTATTTCCCTTATTTTCTTCCCCATATTATTCCCTCCTTTTGGTACGAAACCCCGTTAAGAGTTTACCATCAACTTTGGGTATTGGCCTTGTATGTTTCGATGCTTGAAAAAATCAATTTCGGAGGCCGAGGGGGTATCCGGAGACAGTGCCACGCGATAGTGACATTGTCACTGTCGTCGTGGCATAATCGCGGAGGACTTATGATCCGCTATACAATCGGTGCGATTGTGACCGCGATAGTGACAAGTGTCACTATCGCAGGGCACTATCGCAAAAGACGTACCGCGAGTGATTCGAAGCGGGCGATAGTGCCCCGCGACAATGAGAATTGTCACTATCGTCGGGCAATGTCGCGGTCGGGGTTCTAGGGTATAAAATCTACCCAACTGATCCATTTCTCATTTATTGCAAGTGTGGAGTTTATTGGTGCGATTTTTGGGCAATTTTGGGTGCCCTAAGTCAGTTTTCCTCACCTCTCTCTTCATTTATTCCTAGATTATTGTTATCCTAAGATCCTCAACTTCTCAATCTAGGTTATCAAGTGTTGTTGTGAAGATCTCAAGTTCTCAAATTCAAGACCTCTTCTTTTAGAAGTTGTTAGGGTTTATAATAAACCCATTGTGAGTTCATCTACCTTTTCTTAAACTTTATACACATCAAAATGCATATTTTGACTTCTAAGTATCTCCTTGTTTACATTTTCATTATTGATGAGATTTTGACCTAACTTGGGATTTTGGAGATTTTTAGGGTTTCTCACCTTTTTGTAAGATAATGAAACAATCAATGTCTTGGAACAACAAATATGGATGACTTCACATTTTGATAAGCAAATGTTAAATTTATGGCACTTTAGCCAAGTTTATGTTTTAAGCACATTATGGGTATTTTGGTTGGAAGTGTTATTTTGAGAAAAGGAAACAAATGGTTTAATATTGAAGAAATCCATGTTACATTATAATGGTTTTTACATTTGAAAGATTTACTTGTCATGAAACATGTTTGGAAAAGAAGGTATCCTTATAATTCATGATTGAGTTTTTGTATTTCTTATCAGCGGTTAACTATTTAAATATGATTTAGGAAATAAATGGTGTTATGAACTATATGTTTGATAATAGTTGGTCACAAATGAAATTGTGACAAGTCTAGACTATTACTAGTGGATCCATAGGTATAAGAGTCGACTTATTATTTGGGGATAACTCCCGTATGTAGCTAGTTGAGACATTGGACCCTAGAGGGCAACTTGGTACGGTTATGTGGGACCGGCTACTAGCCGTGGGTCGTAAGTGTAAATCCTAGTGAATGAGCATGACTAGGGATCATTGGGTGCCCTCCCCCACATCTTAGTACAAGTCGGCGTGTTCGTGGCCTTGATCCTAGTATGGTGAGCTCAATAACTTGGAAAGTGACTTACTTTGTGTTTTGCCACAATCCTTGGAAAATCGGGTCTTCCCGTCATCGTAAGATGTATTTTGGACCGCAAGGTCAAGAATGTGTTTATCAAATCATTTGCAAAGGCTATTGGTGGAAACAGGTTTACTTATGTTGCATTTAATTTTCTTACCGAATTGTCATGTAAACTGTATGTTCTCACTAGGCTTTAAGCCTAACACTTGTTCTTAAATGATGTGTATAACATGTTCCCTTAGCGGCGGGTCGTCGAGGGGTTGAGAGAAGAGCGTGGACTCTTGAGGGCATTTTTGGTTGATTATATAGTCATGTAAACTATATATTTGATAATAGCTGGTCACAAATGAAATTGTGACAAGTCTAGACTATTACTAGTGGATCCATAGGTATAAGAGTCGACTTATTATTTGGGGATAACTCCCGTATGTAGCTAGTTGAGACATTGGACCCTAGAGGGCAACTTGGTACGGTTATGTGGGACCGGCTACTAGCCGTGGGTCGTAAGTTTAAATCCTAGTGAATGAGCATGACTAGGAATCATTGGGTGCCCTCCCCCACATCTTAGTACAAGTCGGTGTGTTCGTGGCCTTGATCCTAGTATGGTGAGCTCAATAACTTGGAAAGTGACTTACTTTGTGTTTTGCCACAATCCTTGGAAAATCGGGTCTTCCCGTCATCGTAAGATGTATTTTGGACCGCAAGGTCAAAAATGTGTTTATCAAATCATTTGCAAAGGCTATTGGTGGAAACAGGTTTACTTATGTTGCATTTAATTTTCTTACCGAACTGTCATGTAAACTGTATATTCTCACTAGACTTTAAGCCTAACACTTGTTCTTAAATGATGTGTATAACATGTTCCCTTAGCGGCGGGTCGTCGAGGGGTTGAGAGAAGAGCGTGGACTCTTGAGGGAATTTTTGGTTGATTATATATTTTGGAGTCTTGGCGTTAAAACAATTTATTCATTTTGGTATTGGGTTGACAACCTAGATAGAAATAGTTTAGATTAGTTTGTTGTCGAATTCCCATGCATCTTATACAGGTTTTGTAAACGCATACATTCTTGCCCTTTTTGGGTGGTTTGCTCCAAATACAAATGTTATATTGCCGAATTTTCAATTTTTAAAATTACCCGAATTTTGAGGGTGTTACAAGTTGGTATCAAAGCTCTAGTTTAAGTGAACTAGACATGAATATGTTAGGCAATGATTTGTGAGTTGGGTAGATCTTCTAAGATGGGTTAGTCTTAGAGTCGACGGAAGTTATGTTCATCAAGCGTTGTGATGATGGTAACAAAGACCCTTATGTGCTATATGTTCATAATCTCAGTTAGCTAATGTTATTATGAGGATATTTTACGTGAGTGTACTCGGTTTGCTAACGTTATGACAATTGGTAGACGTAGTAGTACGTTTCTTTCATGCTTAATTTAGTTAATCTCTTTCTTACTCTTTCTCGTGCTTGTGTGGCAGCCATTAGTCTAGTATGGTGAACACTCGCAGTCGACTGTTAGCCGATGGGAATGTATGTGAAGATAGCTCGCCCGAGCGGAATCCAGTAGTTAGGGCAGTGACCGTCGTTCCTCCAGGTATGCCACCTATATTCACGGGAGAAGTGGAACAAGTGCCAAGAGTGGAGTTGGCATCCACGAACCCGGTTGTGCAAGAGGCAAAACCCTCAAGCCGACATGATGGCCAACGTTATGTAAATGGTGACGTCAGCTATGGAAAAACAGCAAGAAGTGTTTCTAAAAATGCTGGAGGATCGAGATGCGAGCCTTAAGAGGCACGAGGCAGTTGAGGAGAATGTGTTAATTGGTTCTGGTGGTACCGGGAACGAAATCAGTACTGAAGAGCACAGGACTGTTGGCGCTCAGAAAAATGAGAAAAGTTGTTCCTATAAGTCTTTTCTAGGTTGTGGACCACCGGAGTTCTTTGGTTCTGAAGACCCGGTTGCATGCGTAAAGTGGATCCAGGCGGTCAAGCAGGCCTTCGGCTCATCGGAGTGCGGGGATGACCAAAAGATGAGGGTTGGTTCTCAGTTGCTCAGAGATACGACACTCACATGGTGGAATGTCACCCAAGCCACTCTCTCTCCTACTGTTCTGGCTCAATTAACTTGGGTCGAGTTCAAGAATAAAATTTTGGAAGAATACTGCAGCGAGAGGGCCATGGATCGTATTGAAGCTGAGTTTCGGTCCCTTGAAAAAGGGAATTTGACGGTGAGAGAGTACACCCATAAATTTATGGAAAAGCTAGGGTTGGTGGGGCATGTGGCCTCAACTGAAAGGGAGAAAGTTAAGGCCTACCTCAAAGGCCTACCGGCGGACATGATGGCGGTGGTCTGCAACTCTAAAGCTACTAACCTCCGGGAGACAATTGAGGAAACTCAGTTTATGGAAGAAGTCTATGCAAGAGGCAAGCCAGAGAAAGTCGTCGTAGTATCAGACAAGAGGAAGTGGGAAGGCAATTCCGGACCACCTAAGAAGAATCGATCATTCGTTGGGAATCAGAGTTTCAACAACCGTCAAGAGGCACGGTGGTGCCATAAATGCCGAAGCAAGCACCATGGCAACTGTAATCCAAATTTCACCTCTAGTGCCAAGTGCGGTAAGACCGATCATCTTGCTAAAGATTGCCAGATCAAGGGGATTGTCTGTTTTGAGTGCAAGATGACGAGGCATTTTCGAAAAGATTGTCCGAAATGGAAGACGGGGAGTGCCCCGGAGAAGAAAGAGAACCCTCCCAGAGTTCCGGGCCGAGCTTTCCAGATGACGGCCGATGAGGCCAAGGCATCCGCTGACGTGGTATCAGGTACGTTTCTCCTAAACTCTGTACCTGCTCATGTGCTATTTTATTCGGGTGCCAGTTTCTCTTTCATATCTGATTCATTTCGTGAAAAGCTTTCCATGCCCACTAATAGGCTAGAGAATGCTTTAGTGGTCGAGATAGCTAATGGTAGCTAAGTGATAATTCGTGACGTCTTGAAAGATTGTACTATTGGTATTTAAGGGAAGGAGTTCTTAATCAATTTGATGCTGATGGTCATTGGTGGATTCGACGTAGTAGTTGGTATGGATTGGTTGGTGGACAATCATGCCGAAATCCTATGCTCCAAGAAACTAATCCGACTCCCTACATCGGATGGCGAATTGGTGTTAGTTTACGGAAAAAGAAGGAAAGGTGATGTGGCGGTTATCACCATGGCTAAAGCGCGAAAGTGTTTGGTGAAAGGATGTTTATCCTTTCTATCTTATGTGATAGACGCAAAACTCGAGAAGAAGAAGCTCGAGGACGTGAGGGTGGTGCGAGAATTCCCCAATGTCTTTCCGGACGATTTTCCCGGTTTGCCACCCGATCTTCAAGTGGAGTTCAGGATCGATCTTATACCGGGGGCGGCTCCAATTGCGCGAGCTCCCTACCGATTGGCGCCATTGGAGATACAAGAAATGATGGCTCAACTCCAAGAACTCCGAGAGAAAGGATTTATAAGATCGAGCTCGTCGCCTTGGGGAGCTCCGGTCTTGTTTGTCAAGAAGAATGATGGCACAATGAGAATGTGCATCGATTATCGTAAAGTGAATAAGGCTACTGTGAAGAATAAGTATCCACTCCCGAGGATCGACGACTTATTCAATCAGCTCCAAGGAGCGGGTTGTTTTTCAAAGATCGATTTGCGCTCGGGATACCACCAAGTCTTGTCAGGATCGAATTCTCAACAAGAATTAATTCTCAGAAACAATATCAAAGAAGTTTGCGGAATAACACTTTGATATTCAATGAAACAGTAAATCAACACAGTAAATATGAATAACAAACTGTAAGCTTTTATTAAATGCTTTGAAGTTACAAGATTACTCACTCAACCTCAATATTGATGAACAGGCTCACCAATACGAATTCTACTTCTCTAGAATTAGGATCTATGCCTTGAGGTTGATTTTCTCTAAAAGAATGAAAAACAAAAGTTATCTAACTATTCTAAACAATACAATATATATACTGAATACAAAGATAATTACAATAAATAAAATATCTTCAGTATATCTTCTATGTATATCTCTAAGCTTCCATGTATATCCTTTCATACGAATCTTCATCATATAAGCAGTATTAATCTTCAGCAGCATTAACTTCCTTCTAGCAGCATTAACTACTAAGCAGTACTAACCACTAGCAGTACTAACTAGCTAAGCAGTACTAACTTTGTTCAAGCAGCACTAACTTTGACTAGCAGTATTAATAGTACTAGCAGTAGTAACACTCAGCAGTATTAACCTTGAAGTCTTCTAGTAGTAGTAACTTTGAACTAGCAGCATTAACCATACTTGATGAATTCTTCAGTTCCCAACAATCTCCCCCTAACTTGACTTTTAAGAAAAGAAGTCAAGTTCTTCAGAATTAATCTTCAAGATGCTTTCAACACCTCTGATTCAATTTCCCAAATTTGGATCTAGGCCCAAGCTTTGATTTACAGTTCTTCTCACCACAATCTTGGCCATCTCTGAATCCTTTGTACAAACCAGTGTAGCTTTAAGCATCCCTTCTAACTTCTCCTTGCTATGCTCATAGATTTTGTCCACCAGGTAGTATTCATGATAACAATTGTCAATAGTAATCATGTATACTCCACAGTTTTCAAACAATATCCATTTGTCAATCTTTTTGAATAAGAACTCATGCATATGATCTTTAATCCTATGGTGCACTTTTTCAGGCTCAAACATCATGCACAAGTATTCCAATGTCACTTTGAGAAGATTCTCTTCAGTACCTTTCAACACAAGTTCATAAAGTTTCATCCCAACTTTATATAGTTCTTCCATATCAGCTCTTGAACAACTTCTGATGACTTTCCCCCATGTTGAATAAGCTTCAAATGAACCATCAGCTCTCTTGATTCTGAAGAAATTCTTTCCATTGTCTCTCAGAATATCCCAGAAGATGATCTCTGGAGCTTGCATAGAGATTGGAACAGCTTTCAAAGGTTCCACTATTGTCATGTACGAATCCATACTTTCATCTGTTTGCTTAGTGACCTGCTCTGGACTCTGTACTGGCTCTGTTGGGGATGTGACTGAAGGTTCTGCTTCCTTTTCAGTTTCTTCCACCCTAGGCCTTTTCAACTGCCTTTTTGGAGCAATTGATTTCACTCTTTTTCCAGACTTGGCTTCTATACCAACATTTCCAGGTTCTTCCTTCTTCTCTTCTGCTTCTTCTTTGGAAGGTGTGGTTTCCTCAGGGAATGGTTGTTGGATGTTGAGATCATGTCTCTCTTTCATCCTTCTCTCAGCCTCCTCCCTTTGTGCTGAATCCCCTTGAAGCTTGCTTTGGCTTTTGTAGCATCGCAATCTCGTTGTGCTCGTCGATGAACGTCATGGATGCCATTGATCTTAGTGAAAACTTGCCTGAAAACTTCGAACTTGAGAGAGAAAAGGTTTTGAGCGCAAGAGAACAGTATGCAAAGAGTCGTTATGAACTTTTAGGCGGGCAAAGAGTATTTATAGTATTCGGAATATAAGCAGTATTAACCTAGAGCAGTATTAACTACTAGCAGTAGTAACGGCTAGCAGTATTAACTAACTAGCAGTATTAACGGCTAGCAGTATTAACTAACTAGCAGTATTAACTGAAAGCAGTATTAACCACTAGCAGTATTAACTGAAAGCAGTATTAACCACGAGCAGTATTAACTGAAAGCAGTATTAACCACTAGCAGTATTAACTGAAAGCAGTATTAACTACTAGCAGTATTAACTATACTTACTCCTATTAAACTTGCTAAACACTGAGTACTGCTGTGCATATCCTGAAAAAGAAGATTAGTAACACCAAGAATAAAAATATACAGGTATAAAACCACTTTTTGAGAAGAAGATTATTCAGAGTTTATCATTCCCACACTTGTTACCAAGAAAGTGAATCTACCCACATCAAAAGCTTTAGTGAATAGATCAGCAAACTGATTATCAGTGTGAACTTTGACAACTTGAATAAGTTTCTTTTCATTACAATCTCTTATAAAGTGATACCTGATTTCAATGTGCTTTGTCTTTGAGTGCTTGACTGGATTATTTACAATGCTAATAGCACTGCTGTTGTCAATAAAGATTGGAGTGTGTAGAAAGGTTACCCCATAATCCAACATTTGATTCTGAATCCATAAGACTTGAGAACAGCAACTTGCAGCTGCTATGTACTCTGCCTCTGTTGTAGATGTGGATACTGTGGTTTGTTTCTTACACTGCCATGAGACTAGTCTAGCACCCAAAAACTGACATCCTCCAGAAGTAGATTTTCTGTCCAAGTTTGCCCCACCTAGATCACTGTCTGAGTATGCTATTAGGTCAAAAGGTGAGTTATGAGGATACCAAAGTCCCAATCTGGGTTGCCCTTTGAGATATCTGAATATCCTCTTAACAGCTTGAAAGTGAGATTGCTTTGGCCTAACTTGAAATCTTGCACATACACAGACTGGAAACATTATATCTGGCCTTGATGCTGTGAGATACATGAGAGAGCCAATCATGGATCTATAATAATGCACATCCATGTCCTCCCCCTCAAGATCTGCTGTGATCTGCTTGTGTGTTTCCATAGGTGTGCTGGCAGGTTTTGATTCTGAGAAACCAAACTTGGTTAGAATATCCTGCACATACTTGGATTGACATATGAAAATGCCATCTGACTTCTGTTGAACTTGGAGTCCAAGAAAGAAAGTAAGTTCCCCCATGGAACTCATTTTGAACCTTTGATGCATTAAATCCTCAAACTCCTTGCACATGTTGTTTCTTGTAGATCCAAAGATAATGTCATCAACATAGATTTGGACCAGCAAGATATCCTTCTTCTTTCTTTTGATAAATAAAGTCTTATCAATGACTCCTCTTTCAAAGTCATTTTCCAAGAGATAGGATGACAGAGTGTCATACCATGCTCTTGGGGCTTGATGTAATCCATAAAGTGCTTTCTTTAATTTGTATACCCTGTCTGGATAGCTTGGGTTTTCAAACCCTGGTGGTTGACAGACATATACTTCTTCTTCAATTGATCCATAGAGAAAAGCACTTTTTACATCCATTTGATAGACTTTGAAGTTCATGTAAGAAGCATAGGCTAGGAATAGTCTGATTGCTTCTATCCTAGCCACAGGTGCAAAAACTTCTTCATAATCTATACCCTCTTCTTGAGTATAGCCTTGAGCCACCAGCCTTGCTTTGTTCCTTATGACAATACCTCTTTCATCTCTCTTGTTTCTGAAAATCCACTTTGTGCCAATTGCTCTGTGACCTTTAGGAAGGTCTACTAGATCCCATACATCTTGTAGCTTGAACTGTAACAGTTCTTCTTGCATTGCTTCTATCCAGCTAGATTCTTTCATAGCATCATGTGCCTTTTTAGGCTCAAGCTGGGATAAAAAGCAAGAAAGGATTGTATGCTGTTGATCTTGCATTTCTTGAAGCCTGTTTTGATGTCTAGTCATCATAGGAGAAGAGATATCTCCTATTACCAGCTGTGGAGGATGATTCTTTTGAACTCTGGTGTTATGACTAGGTTCTTCATTCAGTCCAGCCTCTAGATTAGAGTCATGCAATTCAACTGAAGTGTTTTCAGATGCCACTTCTGATTCTTGAGTCTCCTCATCTCTAGTTTCTTCTTCACTCTGATTTGGTCCAGTAAATGATTCCTTTTCACAGTCTTCATTTACTGTGGGTATGGGAAAAATCACAGATTTAGATATACTTTCTTGAACTTGTGTGATCTCTGATTCTCCACTACCTGTTCCTGTATACTCATTACTGAAACCAAAAGAGTTAGTTAGTGAGTCAATGTCAAATAGCCACTGAGGTCCAGATCCAACAGGATTTGGTGTGTTCTCATTGCATTTGACATTGTCACTTTCTTCAATTATTCTAGAAGAAGAGTTAAAAACTCTGTAGGCCTTACTCTGAGATGAATATCCCACAAGAAATCCATCATCTGCTTTGCTATCAAACTTACCTAAGTGAGATTTGGTATTTAGAATTGTACAAGGACACCCAAAAGGTTTGAAGAAACCAATAAAAGGTTTTCTTTTATTTAAAAGCTCATAAGGGGTCTTGTTCTTTTGCTTGACCACTAGAACTCTGTTTTGGACATAACAAGCAGTATTAACTGCTTCAGCCCAGAAGGTAATTGGTAATTTTGAATCAGCCAACAGAGATCTAGCAGCCTCTATTAGTGTCCAATTTCTCCTTTCAGCAACACCATTCTGTTGAGGAGTCCTAGGAGCACTATATTGTCTCTCAATGCCTTTTTCTTCACAAAAGGTGTTTAGATCATGATTTTTAAACTCAGTTCCATTATCTGATCTAATGACTTTTACTCTTTGATTAGTTTGGTTTTCAATTCTTAGAATAAAGGATTTGATAAGACCACTTGTTTCATCCTTAGTCCTTAGAAAATATACCCAAGTAAATCTGGAGTAATCATCAACAATAACCAAGCAGTAAGATTTCTTGCCTATACTCATAACATTTGTAGGACCAAACAGATCCATATGCAGTAACTGGAGACAAGAAGAAACAGAATTTAACTCTTTGGTCTTATGAGAAGTTTTGTGTTGTTTGCCTTTGAGACAAGCAACACAATGATCATCACATGAAAAGACTTTTGAAGGTAACCCTCTTACAAGGTTATTTTTAACAAGATTGTTCATAGTCTTGAAATTCATGTGACACATCCTTCTGTGCCATAGAGAGGATTCATCTACAGAAGCTTTTGAAACAAGACAATTTAAAGATGAATCACTATCAACATTGTCCAAATCAAGACAGTAAACATTGTCCTTCCTTGGAGTTCTAAGTAGTATCATGCTTTCATCAACTACCTTGAACCCTGGAGCAAGGATCATACACTCAGTATTAGTAAATAATATACTATGTTGTTTGTCACAAACCTGTGATACACTTAACAGGTTGTACTTTAATTGATCAACATAGTAGACATCCTCAAATGTCATCTTACCTTTGGTGACATTACCTTTTCCACTTATCTTACCACCAGTAAGATTGTCTCCAAATGCAACATGTCCTCCATTGATATACTTGAAATCCTGAAGGCATGACATGTTGCCTGTCATGTGCCTAGAGCAACCACTATCAACATGCCAAATGCTCTTTCCCTTGAGCTGTTGGTTGCCCTGCACATTAGATAAATCAATTAGTATGAATGGGGACCCAAGCAAAAGTTGTCTTGGGTCTCCCTTTCTCATCAAAGTATTTACATTCCTTTTTAATGAGGTTTTTAAACTCAGAGCACTCTTTATTAGAGTACTTTGTCAATATTATTGGCTTAGCAGAACCAACACTAGAAGCAGTACTAACCTTAGAAGTACTAACAGAGTTAGCAGTACTAACAGGTTTAGCAGTACTAACCTTGTTAGCAGCATTAACATTGTTAGCAGTAGTATTACTTCTAGCAGCACTATCATTGTCAGTAACACTATTTGTGGTAGCAGTACTAACAGTTTTAGTGCTTTTAGGAATCCACATATTGACACTTTCTTTAACAGACTTTTTCTTCAAGTGGCTTTTAGTTTTAACAGTTTTCTTAGCCACATGGTTCTTTTCAATTTTCTTATAACCAAAGGGTTTTTGCATGGATCTTTGGAAATTCATCCTTTGTTTCATAGGATTGAAATAACAGAATTTTGCAAGATGATTCAATTTGCCACAGATAAAACAAGGTTTTGGTCTATTGATTTTACTCAGATCAACCCCTTGTTTCTGAGCCCATTGATTATTCCAGTTTCTTTGATTTCCTCTTTTTAAACCAGAATTTAGGCTCTTGGCTTTATTGCAATCACACTGTTTGCAAGGACCTGGATTCACAACTGTGGTCTGTTTGTAATGGACCTTACCAGACTTTCCCTCTGTCTTCTCTATGTCCTTGGATTTGATCCAAGCCCTTCCACAATCATCATTGGTGATAATGTTATTCTCTAGAGGAATCTCACCACTCACCTTGTTCTCCTTACTCTTGCCAAAATCTTTCTCAGTCTTATCCTCAACAACTACCTTATCTAAGGGATCTATTTCAGTGGCTCCCTCAGGCAAGTCCTTCCTATCTTTGGTGTCTAACAGGTCTGAAGTAGGAGGAATGTAATTGTTGTTATATGGTGGAGGTGTTGCATTGTACCCAATTCCTCTTCTCAGCTTATCATGAATCTGATTTTGTAGTAAAGAGTCCATTGCTTTAGAAGCATTGGAAAACTTTTCTACATCAAGCTTAACCTTGGTTAGCTCCTCTTTCAGTTTTTCACTTTCCTCTTTAGATTTGGTCAGTTTAAGTTCTAAATCCTTTTTCTCCCACTGCCAGTAATTTGTGTCATATGAGTGTTGTAGTTCATTGGCTTGAAAACCTTTGATCTGATCTTCAAATCTCTCTACAATCCTTACATAGTCTTTTATATCTTTTTCTAATCTCTTAAGGTCATCACTCATCTTCTGATTGTGATCCCTGTACCTTTTAACAGTGTCTATGCAAGTTTTAGAACAGAGATTAGAACTTACCTCAGATGGGAGATCAGATACTTTAGCCATAAGAGCTTGATTCTGAATAGTTTCTTCGGCTTGATCACTCCAATCAAACCCCATTCCTTGTTGAGAAACAAGGGCTTGAGCAGAGTTTCTGTTGTTATTGAAACTTCCAGATTGAGCTTGTTGATGGTTGTTGTTGTGAGACATTCCACTTCTGCATTCTCTAGCAAAATGTCCCTTTTGATTGCATTTGTAACATTCCACCTTGGACTTGCCAAATCCTGCTCCATCTTCTCTTCTTTGGGAGAAGTTGTTCCTCCCAGTTCTTTTGATGAACTTTTTAACTCTCATGGAGAGCATGGCCATCTGCCATTTAATATCCATCTCTTCCAGATCATCGGGATGGAGTTGTTCTAAGTCCTCATTAATCAAAGAGGAATTTCCATGATTAGAAAGAAAAGCTTCAAACACAGAATCAGTGCCTTTATCTTGATTTGTTCCATTAGCAGCATTAACTGATTCAGGGTTAGCAGTAGAATCAATTGATGCTGATAGGAGTGCAGCATTATGAATATATCCAGAAGGCTTCTTCTTTGCCTCCACCTCAGCTTCAAATACTCTAAGATCATTGTACAGATCATCAAGTTCTTTTTCTTCCAACTGATCATTCTGTCTGAATGACACAGTGTACATGGTCCATTCATCTCCAAGGGACCTTAAGAACTTTCTGTTCACATCATCTTGATCAATCTGTACTCCCATAGTAGCTAGTTCACCAATTAGTTTATTAAACCTGTCAAAAGTTTGAGTCATGGACTCATTCTTAGTTGAGATGAAGTTTTCATACTGTTGCTTTAAGATTGCCTTTTGATTTCTCTTGGTACTTTTGGTACCTGAGAATCTCTTCTCTAGAGCATTCCAGAGCATCTGTGCATCAGTGCAATTGCAGAATTGGTGTTGATACTCATTTGGAATGGCCAAGAGCAGTGTGCTCAAGGCTTTCATCTCTGTCTGCCTTGTCTTCCTGTCTGCATCTGTCTTTGGAGGGGTTCTTTTGCCATCTTCACCAATCTTTCCTTCATCAGATGGGCCATTCTCAATGATGTCCCACATAGAGTAATCTGTGAGGAGAATATATTGCTTGATTCTGATCTTCCACATGTCAAATTCATTGGATCTAAGCATTGGAACTTTTGAGACCAAAGTACTGCTTGATTCTGTAAGATTTTCCATGATGAATAACTGATTCTGAGAGAGTTTGGCTCTGATACCACTTGTCAGGATCGAATTCTCAACAAGAATTAATTCTCAGAAACAATATCAAAGAAGTTTGCGGAATAACACTTTGATATTCAATGAAACAGTAAATCAACACAGTAAATATGAATAACAAACTGTAAGCTTTTATTAAATGCTTTGAAGTTACAAGATTACTCACTCAACCTCAATATTGATGAACAGGCTCACCAATACGAATTCTACTTCTCTAGAATTAGGATCTATGCCTTGAGGTTGATTTTCTCTAAAAGAATGAAAAACAAAAGTTATCTAACTATTCTAAACAATACAATATATATACTGAATACAAAGATAATTACAATAAATAAAATATCTTCAGTATATCTTCTATGTATATCTCTAAGCTTCCATGTATATCCTTTCATACGAATCTTCATCATATAAGCAGTATTAATCTTCAGCAGCATTAACTTCCTTCTAGCAGCATTAACTACTAAGCAGTACTAACCACTAGCAGTACTAACTAGCTAAGCAGTACTAACTTTGTTCAAGCAGCACTAACTTTGACTAGCAGTATTAATAGTACTAGCAGTAGTAACACTCAGCAGTATTAACCTTGAAGTCTTCTAGTAGTAGTAACTTTGAACTAGCAGCATTAACCATACTTGATGAATTCTTCAGTTCCCAACAAGGTGAGAAAGGAAGATGTTCCGAAGACGTCCTTTAGGATGCGTTACGGCCATTACGAATTTCTCGTGATGTCGTTTGGTCTAGCTAACGCACCGGCAGTGTTTATGGATTTGATGAATAGAGTGTGCCGACCATTCCTTGACAAGTCGGTCATTGTATTTATTGATGACATACTAGTGTATTCTTAGGGCGAGTCGGAACACGAGCAACACCTTCGCGAAGTTCTTAAAGTATTGAGAAAAGAGAGATTGTACGCCAAATTTTCCAAATGCGATTTATGGCTTGAGGAGGTACAATTATTGGGTCACGTTGTCACTCGAGACGGAGTGAAGGTGGACCCCTCCAAAATTGAAGCTATGATGAATTAGGAGCCTCCCAAGAGTCCGTCCGAAATCCGAAGCTTCTTGGGTTTAGCGGGATATTACCGGAGATTCATTCAAGACTTCTCCAAGATCGCTTCTTCCTTGACGGCTTTGACTAGGAAGAATGTGAAGTTCGTTTGGACATAAACGCAAGAGAAGGAGTTCCGGACCCTGCAGAAGAAGTTGTATGAAGCCCCGATTTTGTCGTTGCCCGAAGGATCAGAAGACTTCGTGGTTTATAGCGATGCTTCAAAGATGGGGTTAGGTTGTGTGTTGATGCAAAGAGGCAAAGTAATCGCTTACGCGTCGAGACAACTCAAGATTCACGAAAAGAATTATCCTACCCATGATCTTAAGTTGGCGGCGGTGGTGTTCGCGTTGAAGCTTTGGCGACACTACTTCTACGGCACAAAATGTACTCTCTATACGGATCATAAAAGCTTGAAGTACGTTTTTGATCAAAAAGAATTAAACATGAGGCAAATACGGTGGCTCGAGTTGCTCAAGGATTATGATTGCGAGTTGCTTTACCATCCCGGTAAGGCAAACATGTTAAATTTATGGCACTTTAGCCAAGTTTATGTTTTAAGCACATTATGGGTATTTTGGTTGGAAGTGTTATTTTGAGAAAAGGAAACAAATGGTTTAATATTGAAGAAATCCATGTTACATTATAATGGTTTTTACATTTAAAAGATTTACTTGTCATGAAACATATTTGGAAATGAAGGTATCCTTATAATTATTGATTTGAGTTTTTGTACTTCTTATCAGCAGTTAACCATTTAAATATGATTTGGGAAATAAATTGTGTTATGAACTATATGTTTGATTATAGTTGGTCACAAATGAAATTGTGACAAGCCTAGACTATTACTAGTGGATCCATAGGTATAAGAGTCGACTTATTATTTGGGGATAACTCCCGTATGTAGCTAGTTGAGACATTGGATCCTAGAGGGCAACTTGGTACGGTTATGTGGGACCGGATACTAGCCGTGGGTCGTAAGTGTAAATCCTAGTGAATGAGCATGACTAGGGATCATTGGGTGCCCTGCCCCACATCTTAGTACGAGCCGGCGTGTTCGTGGCCTTGATCCTAGTATGGTGAGCTCAATAACTTGGAAAGTGGCTTACTTTGTGTTTTGCCACAATCCTTGGAAAATCGGGTCTTCCCGTCATCGTAAGATGTATTTTGGACCGCAAGGTCAAAAATGTGTTTATTGTTAGATCTGATTTTATAGTAATCATTGTATTTATTTTTCTTCTTTCAGTAGTGTTATCTGTTTTGTAAATGCCTTGGGGTATTTAAGTCCCTTTGGCTTATTAGTTTTGTAAGAACTGAATACTGTTTGATTGAAAATACTGTTACATTTTGGAGCGCACTTTCTCTCTCTAGATTCTCTCTCTACGATCTTGTGATCTTGGCTCTTCAATTGGTATCAGAGCCTTCAAGATCTTGAGAGAATTGAGATTAGTGTAATTTTGTTACTGAATTGTGTGTTTAATTCGAAATTTTGATTGATTTTTGTTGTTTTTTCAAGAAAAATCTCGTTTTCTGGATTTTCACCAATTTCAGTCTGTTTTGTGATCGAATTGCTTGGAATTTGATGTTTTTAAATGCGTTTTAATTAGTCGATCTAGTCTGTTTCTTGTTTATTTGCATAAAAACGTGATTTGGTTCTTCGATTTTGAGTTTGAATATATTCTGAAAAAGGACGAGTTCTGTTGTCTGTTCTATTTGAGTTTTTTTGAGATTTAGAGTGTTTTGATCGAATTTGTTAATTGAATTGTATTAAAATCTTGTTTTCGATCAAATTTGTGCAATTTGTTTGGATCTAATTCATTGATATGATCGAATTAGCAGATTTATAGTTGTTTGTTGGTATGCGGGTCATTCATTCTGATGTGCGGGTTATTCATCCTGAAATGCGGGTCATTCATCCTATTATGCGTATGATTCATATATTGTGCGGGTCGATATTATAGTTTGCATGTTTGTCATAGATTTTGAAGTATGCGTGTGTTTAATGAAGTATGCGGGTTATTCATATTCATATTATTAGAATGCGCTTCCATCATATCTTCATTGTGAAACTAACTTTTAAGTGTTAGTGTTTTTCTCAGGTTGCTCTCTTTTGGAAACGCATATCTTCAAAGTGCGTGTCTGCCTTAAAACGCATATCTTTAAGTGTGTGTCTGTCTTAACACGCATTTCTTCAAAGTGCGTGTCTGCCTTAACACGCATATCTTCAAGTGCGTATCTGTCTTAACACGCATTTCTTCAAAGTGTGTGTCTGTCTTAACACGCATATCTGGACCCGCATTGCTATTCTAGACACGCATATCTCTAAACACGCATTTCTTGGGTGTGCGTATCATCAAGGACCCGAACAGTTTCTCTCTGAACACGCATTTCTTAGGTGTGCGGGTCTTCAAGACTTAGTCAATTTTCTGATTTCCAGATTTCATCAAAATGTCTCTACAAGCTCAACTTTACAAGAATGACCTCATGATGTCGTTGGGGTCTGATACTCGTCCGCCTGTGCTGATAAATGAGAACGAATTTGAACAATGGCAGGACCGGTTTATTAATTTCATCGAAAGACAATCAAATGGGGAAAATATGATGAAAGCTTTGACTGAAGGTCCCATGGTCAAGCCAAGGAAAGTGATACCAGCTGTTGGAAACACTCCAGCTACTGATGTAGAAAAAGCACTGATAGAATATGATGCTGATGAACTTCTAAGATACCAAGCTGACAATCAGGCCAAGTCAAATTTGATTCTTGCTCTACCAAATTCCATCTATAACAGAATCGATTGTTTCAAACACAATCCTATGATGATGTGGACACAACTGGAGAAAATCATGCTTGGTACTGCTATGTCTACCCAACTTCGTCAGACAAGATACATGAACAACTTTGAAGAATTCAAAGCTAAAAATGGGGAAAGTCTGAAAAGTGTCTTCGACAGGTTTTGGACTGTTATTAATGATCTGTATAAGATCAAGGTAACAAAGAATGATCTGGAGACAAATCTGAAGTTTCTCAATGCACTCAAACCTGAATGGGAAAAATCTTGTCATCGGATGAGAAATGATCCCAGAATTTCCAAAATGCCCATTCAGGAACTGTTCGAAATTCTGATGTCTGATGAAGCCATGGTAATGAAGAAGAAAGCTAAGCTGGATAAGCAGAAGCCAAAGACTGTGGATCCAATCGCTCTTTTAGCTAGCCAAATGGCTGAACAAGCCTTGACAGAGTCGGCTTATGATGGGTCAACAGATGACGATGGCGAAGCATTGGAAAAAGCCATGATTCTTCTAAGTCAGCATTATCAAAATAAATATCAGAAACGGTCAGGCTCAAACAATCTTCATTTCTCATCTGGATCAAAGAAGGTAGACCCCGATTCTACATCAAAGCCTTTCTTTTCCAAATATGAGCCTGTTAAAGCAGCTGAACCAAAGAAAGAAGATAAGAAGGCTGTGACTTGCTACAATTGTGGCAAACCCGGGCATATTTCAAAGGAGTGCAGAATGAAGATTGTGAAAGATGTGGATTTCTATAAGAAGAAATTAGCTTTGGCCGAGAAGAAAGCAAGTGGAACAATTTTGTTGGCTGAGGAGGAATATTGGTTGGACCACTCAGATAACGAAGCTGACAATGTTGAGACTGCTGCTATGTGTTTTATTGGAGACGATAACAATGATGATGAGGATGAGGAGACTTCAACCGATGAATCTGAGGTACCATCTGAGTTTGATTTTAATTTCATTTCTTCGCAAATGAATGTCATCACAAATGCTTTACATGACTTTCGTTCAAAGCTTATATCCGAAAAACGCGAAAATCAAGAAAAGTCTGTTCAAATTGAAAATTTGAAGATTTCTCTGAGAGATGAAAAAGCTATTTTAAAATTTACAAAAGAGAAATTTCAAGAAAGAATAGAAGATTTAGAAATTGAAAAACAGACTTCTCATGATTCTTTGTCTAATTTGTCAATTTTAAATCAAGAGTTTTCGGATAAAATATTTGAATTAGAAGAAAAGTTATATAAACAAAATCAAACTGAACAAACAATTCATATGCATAAACCAAGGAGCTATGAGTCGTTAAAAGAAAATTGGGGTCTTGGATTTAAAAAATCCTCAGTTTTTAAAGAAAGCTAAAATTGAGATTCCCAATTTCTATGATTACGACTGTCTTGGTCTTTCAAAATATGGTTCTCAATACAAACCTCTTTGGACAAGTGCTAAAGAGACTACTATTGAGGAAGATAAGAAACGGATAAACAGCAAGAGAATGGAAGTTCCTTTCGTTTACACTCAAGAAAATGCAAAATATTTTCCTGAAAAAATAAAGAAGAAAAGACAAAAGTTAAACATTGTTTCTTCTACTAAATCTTCTAGATCGAATGACTTCTTTGATTTAAATGAAGCTAATCCTAATAAGGACAATATATCTCCAGTACCTTATGATACTAAGAGATATATACCTCCATTAGTATTAGAATGCCAAATAATTGATCTAGAAGAACAATTGGAAGAACAAGAGATTTTGAGAAAAATTGAAAACAATGTTATTTTTTCGTTTATGACATCGAGTTTTAAAGAAAATAATTTTGGTCTTATCAAATCTTCCATCAACCTGTGTTCATCTGATGTTTCTTGCTCTGAGGTTTATCCAAATAAAATAACTGATCAGTTTGATTTTATTGATAAAACTTCCTCTTCTAAATCAAATATATTATCTAAAATTGTTGATGACACTTTTACGCTAAATGATCATTTCTATAAAACAAAGCGTAAAAGAAGAAGGTCAAAGAAGAAAAAGAAGAAAGAGTTTGATATTTCTGAAAATTCTAATTTTTCTGATTCATCTATTTCAGATAGGCCTTTGAAGAAGTCTGTGAAGTCTGTTTGGCAAAAGAAACAGAGATCTGAAGAAATTGTTTCTGTAGAGAATAAATGTGTAGATTTTCTTTGTAAACAAGACTCATTTGCCTTTTGTAATAAATCTACAAAATATTCTGTAGAGCAAATGTTTCAAATTTCAAAGAATATTTCATATTGTCTATCTAGTTCTGATTCTGATTCTGATGATTGTGTTTCTTCTTTAATATGTGATGATGTTCATGCTTTATTTGATCAATCTCAGATGTTTTGGAAAAATAAATTTTTGAAAAAGAAAAAGGAAATGACTAACAAGAAGGGACCCATATTTATATGGGTACCTAAATCTCAGTAATTGTTGATTGTGCAGCTAAATCAATTATGGTATCTGGATTCGGGGTGTTCCAAACACATGACTGGCAACAAATCTCTTCTTACAAATTTTAAAGAAAAATGTTGCGGTCGTGTCAAATTTGGAAACTGCGAGACGGCTCCTATTCTTGGTTATGGTGATCTTGTTCAAGGTAACATAACTGTCAAAAGAGTAAGCTATGTCGAAGGTTTAAGTCACAATCTATTCAGCATCGGAAAGTTCTGCGATAAAGATCTTGAAGTCAGTTTCAAGTCTAAAAGAGTTGCTGTAAAGAATAATAGCGGCATGGACTTACTTGTTGGAAAGAGACGATCAAATCTTTATACAATTAATCTTTTCGAAGTAAAGGTTCCATCAGATATTTGTCTTCTATCAAAAGCCTCTATTCATGAAAGCTGGGTGTGGCACCGTCGACTAACTCATCTCAATTTCAAATATATGGATCGCTTGGTCAAGAATGATTCCGTGAGAGGTCTTCCAATCCTCCGTTTCCAGAAAGACCATCTCTGTCAGGACTGCGAGAAAGGAAAGATGAAGAAAGCATCTCATAAGCCAAAGCCTGAACATTGCACTGCGGACATTCTAGATCTAATTCACGTTGATTTGTGCGGACCAATGAAGACAAAGAGTATTGGGAAGAAGAAGTATGTTTTGGTTGTTGTTGATGATTACTCCAGATATACATGGGTGAAATTTCTCAAATCTAAAGATGAGACACCCGAGATTCTCATCAACCTCATCAAAACTATTCAGACAAATAAGCAAAAGCAAGTCAAAGTTGTAAGATCAGATAATGGCACAGAATTCAAGAATTCAACTCTTCAAGCATTCTATGATGATCAAGGAATACAACAACAGTTTTCTACTGCAAGAACACCGCAACAGAATGGAGTGGTTGAAAGACGAAACAGAACGCTTGTGGAAGCTGCTAGATCTATGCTTGCTTATTCAGGTCTTCCTTTGTCTCACTGGGCTGAAGCCATATCAACTGCATGTCATACTCAAAACAGATCAATTCTACACCGCCGGTTCAACAAGACTCCATATGAATTGATGAACGGTATCAAACCCAACATCAAATATTTCAAGTCTTTCGGGTGTAAATGCTATGTTTTGAATGACAGAGATAATCTGAACAAATTTAGTCCAAAGGCAGATGAAGGTGTATTTCTGGGATATTCTTCTAACTCTACGGCTTACAGAGTTTTTCTTCTCTCTGCAAGAAAAGTGATATAGAGTCAGTGAATGTCAAATTTGATGAAGCTGCCGATTTGGCTTCTGGACAACACAGTTCAGAACCCGCTATTACTGGAAACTCATCTTCTGAACAAATTAGTTCAGAACCTGCACTTCAGTCGACAAATCAGGATCCTTCTACTTCTCTGTCTAATCTTTCTGATCTTGATTTTTTGTTTGAAAATTTTTATGATGATGTTCCTAAATCAAACACTGATAATGTGTCAAATGTCTTGAATCAGGAATCTGTGAGTGCATCTAATCCTAATTCCGCTGCATTAACCTTTGAACCTGATGCTGCTTCAGTATCTCCTGAAATTCAAGCTATACCTTCTGAACATCATCTTGATCAAGTCATTTCTGAACCAGAAGTTGTTGAAACTGTCCATGAGGAATATGTAGAAGATGAATCTTTTCCAGAAGAAAATGTTCAACAAGAAGTACAAGCTACGTCTGGTCAACAAGAGCCTGAATCTGATGTCATTGAAATACCTCCTCCTCCAGTTGAAATCATATCTGTATCATCTTCTGACATTATTTCTTCTGAAGATCCTCCTCAACAAATAGAAGTGGTTCAAGAAGTTATTGATCCTCTCCCTCATACAACAAAATGGACAAGATCTCATCCAATCCATCAAATTATTGGGGATCCTCAAGCAAGTGTTTCTACTCGCTCCAGAACAGCTTCTTCCAACGAATGTTTGTACACTTGCTTCCTAAGCAAGATTGAACCTACCAAAGTTTCTGAAGCGTTGGAAGATCCAGACTGGATTTTAGCAATGCAAGAGGAGCTCAATCAGTTTGACGCGCTCAAAGTGTGGAAACTTGTACCGCGGCCAAAGGGTAAAAGCATCATTGGTACAAAGTGGATATTCAAGAATAAAAAGGACAAAGATGGTATCGTAGTTCGGAACAAAGCAAGGTTAGTAGCCAAAGGATATCGACAAGAAGAAGGTATTGACTATGACGAAACATTTGCACCTGTCGCCAGATTGGAAGCTATTCGGATGTTTCTGGCCTTTGCTGCTTATCGCAACTTCACTGTATATCAAATGGATGTCAAGACAACATTTCTCAATGGCAAATTGAAAGAAGAAGTATATGTATCTCAGCCAGAGGGATTTGTTGACAAAGATCGTCCTGATTATGTTTATTTTCTTGATAAAGCTTTGTATGGTCTGAAACAAGCTCCACGGGCATGGTATGACGAGTTGTCAGCTTTCTTGGTCAAATCCGGCTTCACCAAAGGCTCGATCGATACTACTCTTTTCATTTATAGAACTAATCTTGATATCTGCTTAGTACAAATATACGTAGATGATATTATTTTCGGTGCGACTAACAAATCTGTGTAATTGGTTTTCTGATTTAATGACCTCTAGATTTCAGATGAGCATGATGGGAGAAATCAACTTCTTCCTCGGCTTACAAGTGAAGCAGCTTCCAGATGGAATATTCATCAATCAGTCAAAGTACGTCTTTGATATTTTAAAGAAATTCAAAATGGACAAGTCTACCTCAATCGGCACTCCTATGGCTCACGGTGCCAAACTCGGACTGGATCCAGATGGAAAAGTTGTGGATCAAAAGACATACAGAGGGATGATCGGATCACTGATGTATCTTACTGCAAGTCGCCCGGACATAATGTTTTCAACGTGCCTGTGTGCCCGCTTTCAAGCAAAACCAAAAGAATCTCATCTTTTAGCAGTCAAACGCATCTTCAGATATATTAAAGGAACTCCTTATTTAGGATTATGGTATCCTAAAAGTTCTGATTATAGTTTGATTTCTTATTCTGATGCAGATTATGGTGGTAATCAATTGGACAGGAAAAGTACTTCTGGTCATCTTCAGTTTTTGGGTGACAGACTGATAAGTTGGGTGTCGAAAAAGCAAAACTGCGTTTCAATATCAACAGCTGAAGCTGAATACGTCGCTGCAGCTAGTTGTTGTGCTCAAGTACTCTGTATGAAAACGCAACTTCGCGATTACGGGATGCTATACAAGACTGTGCCAATATATTGTGACAGCAAGTCCGCGATTGCGATATCGGTTAATCCTGTCCAGCACACCAAGACCAAGCACATAGACATGCGATATCATTTTATAAAGCATCACGTGGAAGAAGGTACTATTGAGTTATATTTTGTACCAACTGAATATCAACTTGCTGATATATTTACAAAAGCTTTAGATGAAAAAAGATTTAACTTTCTGCTTTCAAAACTTGGCATGTTGAATTTAAAAGTTTAAATCTTTACAAATTTTATTCTATAAAGTTTAATATTTCAAATTTTCTTTCAATTGAATAAAATGTGTGTCTAGGATCTTTGACAAGTTGCCTTGTTTATATTTAAAGTTTCATATGTTCAAAGTTCAAATCTTTCAAACATCGAAAAGTCAGCAACATGTTTGACGCTTTAGATACTGTTTTAAAGATATGTGAGTCGGCATATTTATGGTTTACTTTTATTGAACAACCTAAGTGATCAAAATTGTAAATCGTAATGAAAATATGGGCAAAGCTATTCGGTATAGATCTGAGTTATTGAGATGATTTTATTTTTTTTAAGCATTTAAAATTCAGAAATCCTTGAGTTTAAAAGTTTGTACCTGTGACCTTTCTGGTTTGGGAAAGTAAGTTCCGAGGGATGCTCGACATCTGGTCCCCTAAGGTCAATTGATCTGGGAGTGATCGAACAGAAATCCTGTAATAGAACCAGATCGAAAGTCATGTTCTACTGGTATGAATGGGTTTAGGATATGTCGATGTAGCCTTTCTGATCCGGGAAAATAAGTTCCAAAGGGGTGCTTGACACCTAGTCCCCTAAGGCCAACTGGTCTGGGAGCGGCTGACCCAAATCCTGCAATAGGGTCAGATAGAAAGTTACGTTTACGGCATGTTCTTTACTTAATGAACTCTTTGATTAAAAGATGCCAAAGTGCACAAAGCTTAAAAGATGCCAAAGAGCACACTCATGTGAAGATTCCAATGTGCACACAGCTAAAAGATGCCAATGAGCACACATCTCTTGATACTTGGTGATATATTTTGAGCTGCAATAAACCTGTAAATTTGTGAAAATCTTAATTCTTGATGACTTAGTGTCTGTACATGCAAAGTTCTTCATTTTATGTTTAGAATTACATTTTTCTTGAAGCTAATCAGAGATCACATGCGAGCACACTGAATAGATACCTGCAAGTGTTTGACTCTGAACATGTCTTAACTTGATATACAATGAAACATGTTTCTGTATCCAACAACTCCCGTTTGATTTCAACTGATTGATAAATATGGGATATTCTACTGAGTAGACTTTAATTTGTTTAGTGTTTAAAAGTTTATATATTCAGTTGTTACAAAATTTATATTCAATATGATCATCTTTAATACTGATGTCTTTATGATTGTTGTCTGTGTTTTTGTCATATGGTCTGTGCATTTTTCGAGGGGGAGTGTATATCTGGTTTCTATATCTGAGACTATTCTGTTTTTTAGGGGGAGTGAATATTGCTGATTAATTTCTTCCTATGCTGATCAGAAATTCATAAGGTAAGTATTTCTGAAATTACTATGCAAATGCTAAACTAATTTGTTAAATTTTGTGCATTTGTGTAGGGGGAGTAATGGAGGCTTATCAGGGTTTTTTTTTAGTTGTTATTTTTTTTTAGTATTTTGTTTTTTAGAATATATATAGAAGTAATTGTGTGTTTTTTCTTTTCTTTATTATCTTTGAACTTGTTTGACTATTCACCTTCCCTCCATTCTCTCTGCGTACTATTCTTCTTGAGTTCTTTACTGTTTATTTCAGATTGTGATTTTGGAAAGTTCAGGTATGTTTTTGTTTTTCATTATATGTTCGTAGATTGTTTAGTGTTCGTTTACTTTGTTTTGATTTCTTTCTTGGTCTATTATTGTGCGTTTTAACTGATGTGCGATTATTTCACTGTTCATCGATTTCTAAAACTCAGATTCAAGTTGATTTAGATCGATTTGCGTATTGGGTTTTGTTTAGACCTTATAATCGACTATCAGGTATGTTTTCTTTTACTTTAATTTCGTGTTTTGTGCTTCTAATTTTAGTTTTTGTGGATTTCGGGTTCGAATAGCCGTATTCTAGGGTTTTGGTTCAAAATAAGTGAACTATGCGTTTCACCTGTGACACGCATAAGTGAACTATGTGTTTCACCTGTGACCCGCATAGTCAAGTATGCGTTTCACTTGTGACCCGCATAGTCAAGTATGCGTTTCACTTGTGACCCGCATAGTCAAGTATGCGTTTCACTTGTGACCCGCATAGTGAATTATGCTTTTAACCCGAGACCCGCATTCTTTTAGTTTGTTTCGTTTTTTCTGTGTAGTTTACGTATCACTAAGAACACGCATACTCTATTGTGCGTATCCTTAGTGACACGCAAACTCTGTTGTGTTTTTTTTTTCGTTATTTCTAAGTATGCTATGCGTTCCATTAAGGACACGCATTTCCTTCAATGCGTTTCATTCAGGACACGCATTCTTCATAATGCGTTCCCTTCAGGACACGCATTTCTCATAATGCGTTTCCTTCAGGACACGCATTCCTCATATGCGTTTTCTGCAAGACCCGCATTCCTTCCTTCGTGTTTCCTTAAGGACCCGCATTCTATACTTGGAATTTTTTTTTTCTTTCATGTTTTTCTTTCATGTTTTTCTGTTAAATGTTTTTCTGTTTTTAAACAAATATTGATCCAATGATTCAAGATGAGAATGTCGTTCTTCAGGATCCGACTGATCAGGCATCTCATGATACACCTATGCCGTTTGTTCCGTCTGTTGGGGCTGATCTTTCCATATCTAGGAGATCTCCAAATGATGTGTTTCCTAACGTCATGTACATGCCTTATAAGCGTAACAACTACTTTGTTGACTTTGATCGCATCAAGATTCATCCTGTCATACGTACTATTCTTCGTGGACATCCGCTCTCTCAAACTCTCTGTTCAGTTGTCGATGTTCCGGAAGTATACGTTCAGCAAGTCTGGCACACCATCACAAAGAACAAACTGGCACATCCTCCTCGATTTGATCTCCAAATTGATCAATTTGACTCATATCTTTCTTACAAGCGTTTACGGTTGATTCTTGAGCTTCCTGAGCCTACTTCTAGACCTGGAAGGACAACATATGATCAGTTTCCATCTGAAGAAGAAGTGTTTGAAGGCATCAAACGACTAGGCTATGTTGGTCCACTGAACAAGGTTGTAGACTTTGACAAGTCTAACCTTCCTCCTGTCTGGTATTCTTTATTTTCTGTCATCAACAGGTGTTTAACTTTTAAACATACCGGCACGGATAGTTCTAGTCTTCACTATCTTCGACTGTTCCATGCAGTAGTCTATGACCTGCATGTCGACTATACGATCATTTTCTGGACCGAGCTTTCCGAAATAGTGCAAGACAAGTTAACTAACAAGCGAAGAAAGTTATTCCTTTTATCAGGTTTCTCAAGCTGATTATTAGAAGCATGTTTCGAAGCAATCCGGCAATTCCACGAAGATTATCTTGGCCGCAAGTTCAGGATACTGAGATGCTTTTTCTCCATAAACAGAAGAAGTCCTTTACTTTTTCTATGACCATTCCTTATGGTCTTATTGCCAATTATGCTGACATGACCGATCCCAGTGTCATTGATTATTGTTTAGAAAATGACTTTGAAGAGGCTGAACAGGAAGAACCTTCTCATGGCACTCCAGCCGGTACTACTCATGAAGAGCAAGTTGAAGCAAATACTCAGGTAATAGAGACAGTTGTTGATCTTTCTGCAACACCACAAGATGTTGCTACTCATCGCGTTGAATCTGTCATTGTTGATATTGAAGCTGATGATGATGAGACAAGTGTTGAGTTTTCTGATGATGGTGAAAATACGACAAGTGATTCAGATGATGGTGATGATGATGCTGATCAATCGAACATGAAAGTGTATGAACGGAAAGTAAGAACTCCGGAAGTGGTTGTCTCAACAGAAGTTATCTCTGATGATGATTCAGTTCCAATTAATCCTTCAGTTGCACATCTTCAAGTAGATGAATTGGATACAGCTTTTGATCAAGCCACAGCTTCGGTTCAAAGTCAAGCTACAGCATCTACACTTGCAGTTATTCAGTCTACTTCATCAGCTGTAGAGCTTACTTCTGATCAAGCTCGAGTTTCAACTGACAAATTCTCTACTTTGAATGATGTAATTCGGCAGTTATCGGAGAGAATGGATGCTGAAAAGGAAGCACAGATTCTGAAGTTAAAAGCTTTATTCAAAGGGAAGATGCCTGAGATTGATACTTCAGTGATTCCTACAGAGATTCCGTTCAGACGCCCATCTGGGGTTGTTCTAAGAGAGTCGTCTTCTGTTGTTCAATCTTCTGCTCCAGCGATCATGTCTATTCCTCTACCTCCGTTGTTTACTCAGTCAACTGGTGTTTCTTCATCTACTCGTATACCTGTGTCTTCTTCTAGCACTCCAGTATCAGATCTTCCTATTTCAGAGTTGACAGATTTGCTCTATGCTCGACTTCTTTCTATGTCGCCACCAGAATATCAGAATCAAGATCTTCTTTCTCTGCTTCGGAACTTCCAACCTACGCCTCCAGTTTCTTCATCTGAATCTGACAGGATCTATGTTTCATCTACTGAGTTTCAAGCATTCAGATCGGAAGTTCAATCAAGTTTTGCTGATCTCAAATCGTTTATATCTCAAACTTTCTCTGATTTATCTTTCAGGCTTGATATTCATGAACAAAGCTGCAGAACTGAGGCCGGTCCGTCTCTTAAACGAAGACATGATCAAGATGATCCCGATCATCAAGGTCATGAGGGGGAGATGTCAAAGAGACAAAGAACATAAGGGTCTTCTGAAGCACGAGAAGTTGTTCAAGAAGAAGTGGCTGGAGATAGAGAAAAGACTGCTGATACAGTTCAAGATTGCAGTATCCAAGACTTAATGGATGTCATGATTGACAATGATGATGTAACTCCTTTGTATAATGAATTTAATTTGTCTGAAGCAAATTTTAATAATATGCAAATTGTAGTTTATGTGGATCCAGATGTCTCAAGTAGAGCTCATGAAGTTGAAGAGTCGGAAGCAGCAAATGACATGAGATCTTTCTTCGCGAACTTCATTGAGATAAATTCAGATGATGATGAAGAAGTTAGATTTGAGAAAGTTGCTCAAGTTAAAGAAGAAGATTGCAACAATATCATCATCTTATCTGATACAGAGGATGATACTGTTTTCATGGATGCATCAGATATAAAAGAGGCTGAATTGTTATATGCTGATCTTCCGAGTCAAGGTGAGATTCCAGAAGTTGATCAATCTTCGTCTACTCCAGTAACTAGTTCTGCTCCGACAACCAATATTTCGTCAAGTGCATTTGAAGTTGGTGAGTCATCTAGAGTTCAAGCAGTTATTCCTTCTTCCGAACCAATAATTCCTCCATCTCTAGAAGAAGGAGAAGCTTTATCTAGACAGCAAAGGCAGAGAAATCTACAGCAAAGATATATGGCTTCTAGACTCAGAACTGCTTTTCTTGAAGATATTCAAAGCAACATCTTTGTTTCTAGAAGAAGGACACTCAATTTATATGCCATTCTTGGAGTAGAGAAAGAATCAGAAGCTTATCAGCATGAATACTTAGCTTTTATCAAGTGCCAGCGCAGAAGGAATAACACTGTTACTTCTCTTCATCTAATAGTTCGAGTTCTCAGTGTCACCATTTGTAAGTTTATGAACATTTGGTATCCAAATCTTGAAGTGGAAAGAAGAGACTGCAAGCGGTACATCTTTTCAGAGGCTGATTTCGTTGATCTTTCAATTGATGATATTGAATTCCTATATGATCACTTCAGGAATCTTTATCACCGGACTCAGGATATTTCTCAAACTCTTTATGTTCTTAAACGATTCATTCGACGACAGATCCGATTTTATCGTGTTTTTGACTTCCAGATGACCGTCGAAAGTTTTCATCCTGTGGTTAATCTTGAAAGACCCAACCGGAGTTTGCAAAATCTAGAATCTTATCCGTTATTCACCATTATCGAAGATCCATACGGAGTAGTATACAAGAATAACTCAAGTGAAAAATGTTTTCTACGATTTGATGAAGTTGGATATTACTCTGATGGAACTCTAAAGGTGATCAAACTTCAGTTGGAGATCGTCTGCAAGAGGCTAGAAGAAAGTTTTTGGAAACAAGAAGAGAGTCATATCTGTTTGAAAACGATGAAATTCGTCTGATCCGTAGATCTTTGGACACTATTCAAGACAGATTGAATCTCCGTTCAACTCTGCGACGATTGGAAGTGTTAGTTGGGCTGAACAGACTACGTCAACGAGAAGAACGTCAATGATCCTTCAAAGTTGTCTAGATGGACAATGTTTTTTTTTAAGATTGTTTTTTGAAGACCTCGGCGCCAATGATTACTAAGGGGGAGATTGTTAGATCTGATTTTATAGTAATCATTGTATTTATTTTTCTTCTTTCAATAGTGTTATCTGTTTTGTAAATGCCTTGGGATATTTAAGTCCCTTTGGCTTATTAGTTTTGTAAGAACTGAATATTGTTTGATTGAAAATACTGTTACATTTTGGAGCGCACTTTCTCTCTCTAGATTCTCTCTCTAGATTCTCTCTCTACGATCTTGTGATCTTATCTCTTCATTTATCAAATCATTTGTAAAGGCTATTGGTGGAAACATGTTTACTTATGTTGTATTTAATTTTCTTACCGAATTGTCATGTAAACTGTATGTTCTCACTAGGCTTTAAGCCTAACACTTGTTCTTAAATGATGTGTATAACAGGTTTCCTTAGCGGTGGGTCGTCGAGGGGTTGAGAGAAGAGCGTGGACTCTTGAGGGCATTTTTGGTTGATTAGATATTTTGGAGTCTTGGCGTTAAAACAATTTATTCATTTTGGTATTGGGTTGACAACCTATGTAATCTAGATAGAAATAGTTTAGATTAGTTTGTTGTCGAATTCCCATGCATCTTATACAGGTTTTGTAAGCGCATACATTCTTGCCCTTTTTGGGTGGTTTGCTCCAAATACAAATGTTATATTACTGAATTTTCAATTTTTAAAATTACCCGAATTTTTAGGGTGTTACAGGCAACCGAGAGGTTCCAAGCGGAAACACGTTATGAAAAGAGAACCTACCAAAGACGCCAAGTCGGGTGTAAGACCCGTAAAATCCAAGTAGGCGATGTTAAGAAAACGACGCTCCTCCACCGTGGCATGGCCTGGGGAAGGTTGAGGTTGCTTAGACTAAACCTAAACCCATGACCCGATCGTTCAGATTTGCGAAACGGATGGAAAGCGGGTCTCGGGGAGCTCTAGGCGAGAGTGACCCGCAACTGTGACAAGGGCACAATCGCCTGTCACAGTCGCTAGGACTGTACCGAGAGGGGGTTGGGCTCAGCGACATTTCCTTGCGACAATGCCACAGGGCATAGTCGCCCCCGGCGTGCAGTATGTATAAAATTCTGATTTGACCTCTTCTAACCCCATTTCTTCTACCACTCGTTTTAGAGGCGATTTTAGGAGGCTTGGGGCGATTTTCTCTCTTCCATACCTTCTCCTTGGTCAAACCTTCATCTAAGGTAAGTGGAATCATCTTCTAATTCTCAAGTGTTGTGTTTGGGTTAATTATTGCAAGGTTTCCTTGTGTAAGTTCAAGAATTGAGATTCTTTCCTCATCTCCCTAAATTTCTAGGGTTTCATCAATCTACGTGGATAAGGTAATCTTCTCTTTTCTTCATTCTTGGAAACTAGGGTTTTGATATAAGTGGGGATTTTAATATAAGTGGGGATTTTGATATAAAATGTTTGGGGAATGATTCTAAATGGTTGAATATGGATATTTATGGTTGGGCACTTGTGGATCTAGGTTTTGGAAGATTTTGCTTGTGGATTCGGATTTCTTCAAGAAAGCTCAAGTTGGAGGTAAAATCTAGATTTAGCCTAAATCTAGCAAGGTGAGTTCAAGGTGATTTATGAAAACGGTGTACATGCCAAAATTTCAAATTTAAAATGTTTTTATATATTTTACATGAAATTATCAATTGTTGTGCTATTTGATAAGTTTGGATTATTTGAAATGTTTAACTTTATAAACATTGTAAAACACCCACTGTGGGGATTTTGAGCATTTTGTGGAATAAAATATAAGTAATGATATTTTGATGATTTATGTTATGAAATGAAATGAAATCTTTAAGTATCAATGCATTTTATTGTGTGTTTTTGGGAAATACATGTTCTTGGGTTATGATACGTTTTGAAGGAATAAAGGGTATAAACTCATTGGAAAATGACTTGTCTCGGTCTAACTTCGTGTAGAGTTTATTAATGCTTTTTGGAGTGTGAGTTTGCAAATGTGTCATTTGTGTTTATCACATTTTATGACTTTTTTCAATGGTCTGTTAATGGGTGGAGCTTGAGGCTTGGTTGTGTCTCAGATGAGTATTGTGGGCATTTGCCCTGTTTTATTGGCTCAAAGAGGAGCCTTGGTTTTAAGGTGCATTTAATTGTCTTGATGGAAATCACACGTTTTGAGTGTGTTGTCATCCTTTTGAGTCATGTAATGTTTATATTGTAATGCATTGGATCCATAGGCATAGAGGTCGGTTTATTATATAAATGTGGGATAAGGTCCCCAAGTTGTAATTTGGAAGTAGGCATTGGTGATACGATGTAACTTTCCAAATGAGCAAGCGTGTTAAGGAGAGTGAGGTCCCAAGGTAAAGATCCATGAATAGGGTTGAACTTGGTGACTCTTTGGGCTAAAGATCCATGGATAGGGTTGATGCCTACCTTGACTAAAGATCCATGGATAGTGTTGATGTCAAAGGTTGTCCATCCTTGAAGATATGCTTATAACATAGATATGTGGCTTAACTTTGTGTGAGCGGCACATTCGATGGAATCGGGTCTCCCCCGTCACCGAAAGGTGTTGTTTTGGGTATTGTATTTTAGTGTCCATGTTTTCGGTGACATTTTATATGTATGGGTCTTATCCATGATTTATGAGTTGAGTATTATGTTCCGCCCGTGTTTGAGTGTTTCGGGGAATAAAGTTTATCTGCGTTTTATAAATTGGGAGTTCAATTCCTATTTAATGCTTCGAGTGAGTTTTGGGTTAAATTGATTTTACGAAGGAGTATTTTATATTAGAGTATTCGTTTTTAAAATGTGCATATTTGGAAAATGAGTCGACTCATATTAAAGTAAATCATTCTGGAAAGTCATGGTTTAAATGGCATTCTTTACTGTTAACATTAAGTAATTATTTTATGTCGAAAACTCTTGAACTCACTAGGTGTTAGCCTAACCTTTTTAATTGTCGGCATGTGCATCAGGTTTCGAATGGGGGAAATGGTTCTAGCGTTCTGTGAAGTGAGGAGTGCTAGATGTCTTTGCAAGAGTGAGTGGCTTGGTGAAGTCTTCCGCTTTAGTATTTGAGAAGGGCAACTGTTATTGGGTTTTAGTAGCACCCGACCCTGAATTAGCCTATATATAAGGTTTTATTCGTTTTGGTTGAAGGATAATTCTAGAATCGTATTTTAAGTAGGGACTTGTTGTATGAAGTTTTATCCACCTTGAGGGATATTTGAAAATTTTAAACTAGTTGCTCTTTTCAAATTTGGGGGTGTTACGTCGGGCCTTTCAAATGACAGCGGAAGAAGCAAAAGAGATGGCAGACGTAGTGTCGGGTACGTTTCTAGTAAACTCCATGTCTACTCGTGTTTTATTCGATTCTAGTGCAAACCTTTCGTTCGTGTCTACTACTTTTTGCAAGCAGTTGTTACTTCTGTTAGCCTGTTATCTAATGCACTAGTAGTAAAGGTGGCCAACGAGGATAAATTGTTGGTTCGGGGGTGTTATAAAGATTGCACCATAGAAATAGATGGAGAATCATTTGCGGTAAGTTTACTACCTATGGTTATAGGTGGGTTCGACGTAGTCGTGGGAATGGATTGGCTAGCTAAAAACAATGTTGATATTCTTTGCTCAAAGAAAATGGTTAGAATACCTTTGGCGAAGGGAGGCGCGGTAACGGTCTATGGTGAGAAGACTCAGAAAACTACCTCGATCATCTCCTTACTCAAGGCACGCAAGTGCTTAGCCAAAGGGTGTCATTCGTACTTGGCCTACGTGATAGATATGAAAGTGGAAAAGAAGGGGATAGAAGATGTGGATGTAGTGAGGGACTACCCGGATGTCTTTCTGGAAGACCTACCCGGGTTGCCACCGGAACGTCAAGTGGAGTTCCACATCGATCTCACCCCAGGAGCGGCCCCGATTGCATGTGCCCTTTATCGTCTAGCACCGATGGAGATGCAAGAGATGATGACACAACTCCAAAAACTTATAGAGAATGGGTTTATAATATCGAGTTCGTCACCGTGGGGAGCTCCAGTTTTTTCGTGAAGCAGAAAGACGGGTCCATGCGGATGTGTTAGATTACCGGGAGCTAAACAAAGTCACCGTGAAGAACAAGTATCCACTTCCCTGAATCGATGACTTATTCGACCAATATTAACTTCGGAGCGTCCACCACTAATGATTCATAGACATCGTTATAATCAGAGACAATCTCATGAGAGGTTTATGTATTGATGATAAATAGTTGTGGCTTACTCTTCTCTTCCATATATCGAACCAAATAGCTTCCCCCGTTTCCTTTTGGGAGCTATGACCTCAACCAAACCTCCACCATGTGTGATTGCAACGTACTTTCCAGCGACATCGTGCCCTTGCTTGAGGACTTTTGACCTTGCGAGTATATTTGCAGCTTGTATATGTGATATTATCACTTCTAAAATAATATTAAACAAATCAGGTATCGAGTCTGATTCGTTTGACTTCAACTTTACATTGTGAATTTTGGGGATCAACATTAGACAAAGTGGGAATATTCTATGACATTTCCTGTCGTTCCCTTGGAAAATCCTTTTTCAGATCTCCCCCTAACGACAGGAAGACTGTCTCATCAAAGTGACAATCCGCTAATCTAGCAGTAAAAAAATCACTCGTCAAGGATTCTAATTAGCGGATAATTGTTGGAGATTCATATCCAACAAATATACTTAATCATTTTAAAGACCCATTTTGGTGCGTTGTGGGGGCGCAATTGGCACATATACTGCACAACCAAACATGCATAAATATAAAATATCAAGCTTATATACAGTTACTAATTGGTACACATTAGCTAGTAATAAGTCTCAAAATGAAGAAATAAAGTTGCATATAATATTGCATAACCCCAGACACATGTAGGTAAATTGGTGCGCATAACCAATGTCTTGGCTACCATCTATATTCTTTTGATGACAACTTTTACGAGACCATTTTAGATATACATAAGGGGTATAGGAAACTCTACATTGATCTTAATACATATGCAATAATCATCAAATCCTTATGATGTAAATTATCTAGCATTCCAAGTCATGTAGACTTGATGAAGATAATCAGGATGGTGAGCTCTTAAACGTATAACTAGCGCTAGGAGTGCAGCATTTCATTTGGAAAATAATACGACATGTGTTCATCGTGTCAAAACCAGAACCATAAAGTACTTTAATGGCCTGCATTCTAGATGTTTATGTCCATAAATATCACCTTGTATTTGTTGTAAGAATGAAATATTTTTGTATTATGTCATTAGCTTGATGGTCTCATTTCTGTCTTGGCTAAGGATCAGGGTATACAAAGCTTTAGATATTCGAGAGGGCATATTATGATAATGGTGTTGCTTCTTATGCTGTAGAAGTCAACAGTTGCAATTTGCCTCATTTTGTCTTTCACTCGAAAGAGAACGTGTCTATATGTATTTTGCAATACACTGATACTATGTCATGAACATGTGGTCATGTCGAAACATATATGTGTCATTGTCCAAAAATTATTTATTGGTGACAAAATATGATTTAGTGACCTAGATAATCCAATAATTTGATGTGACACCCTCCAATTTGGAAAGAGCGACTAATTAAAAACTTTCAAAAATACCTTCAAGGATAATAAAATCTCTCACTAATAGTCCATAATTGAAGTACATTTATAAATTGAACCATCAACAAATAAATAAAGTCCTACATAAAGACTGTCTAAAGTCGAGTGTTACTATAACCCAATGCCAATCGCTATCTCCAATATAAGTGCGGAAGACTTCGCCAAGCTAATCACCTCATCGAGCACACAACTAGCACTCATCGCTTCTCTGTGTCACTAGAACTAATCCACCTGATGCACATGCCGACAAAATAAAAGGGTTAGGCTAACGCCTAGTGAGTTCAAGAGTTTATATCATGATTATAAAGGAAAACGTAAAATGGAGATAGTGTATCTTATAATCATGATCCTTTGAAATGATTTACTTAACAAAATAAGATAACAACTCTTTTACTAAAATCTGCATTTTATAAATGGATGCCTCAACGCCAAAATATTCTTTCATGAAATAATGAAATCCAACACTTATTCAAAACAAGAATAATGGTAATGCTCGAAAAAATGGAATTGAATAAGCTTTATAGATCAACCGACCAAAATATGCATAAACTCCAGTTTATATGATTATAGCCTAAGAGAGAGAGAGAGAGAGATAACTCGACTCAAAACGTGGATATAAATTGACTCCCAATTTATGACAATGTAAATAATACTTCATATCCCAAAACACGGGTAGGGATTAATACTCAACCCATAAAACATGGAATGAACATACGTATGCAAAATGTCACCGAAAACAAATACATAAAGACAGCCAAAAGACAACACCTTTCGGTGACGGGGGAAACCCGATTCCGCATAATGCGACGTGCACAAAGTAAGCCACACATTACGTTAAACTGGTATTAAATATCGGGCTCAACATCTTTCAGAATACACCCATAAATAATAGCACGTAGGAATTACACCATACCGAAGAAGCCAAATCGCGCCTCAATGGGGATTAACTAGCGTTCCACCATTTGACAAATAATAAAGTATCGAGCTCAGCATCTTTCAGCATACACCCATAGATATTGCACGAAGGTCTTACAATCCCAATCCTATACCTAAAGTGCCGCACGAATGACTTACAATCCCAATCCTAAACCTTAATGGATCCATAGAAGACGGGCTGAAACATTACATGACTCAAAACGAATGAACTAAAGCATTCAAAACATGTAATTCCCAAATAAGATGCAATAATTGCAAATCATAACCAAACGCTCTACAATGAGCTAATAAAACGGACAAGTGTCCTTATAACCCAACAAAATCCAAACGAGCCATAAGCTCAACAAACCCAAAGACCCAACATTGAAAATCATAAAGTTGAAATCAAATGTAAACGACCCAAAATAATGCAACCCATGCTCCAACACACCCAAATGACTTCAACATGATTTAGATCGGGACAAAACATTTTCCAAAGTGGGTTTATACCTTTTATTCTTTCAAATCATCCCATGACATCCAATAGAATGCTTTTATACTCAGAAACATGCTCCATGCAATAAATCATTGAAATATCCAAAATATATGATTTATTTATCAAAATGCTCAAATCCTAAATGTGGGTGTTTTATGAGTTTATAAAGTTGAATACTTCCAAATAACCAAAACTTATCAGATGATTAGCAGTTAACAATTCCATATAAAACATGTAAACACTTTAAAATAGGCATTTTGGCATGTACACCGTTTTCACAAATCAACTTGAACTCACCTTGCTAGATTTAGGCTAAAATCTAGATTTTCCCCCAACTAGAGCTCCTTTGAAGAACACTTGGATTCTCAAGTCAAAACTTCCAAAAAACCTAAATCCATACATATTCAACCATAAAGAATCATAATCAACCATAAAGAATCGTTTCCCAACCTTATACATGAATACCTCAACTGATACCGAAACCCTAACTTCCATAAATGAAGAGAATAGAAGATTACCTTAACCCAAGCTTCAATCCACCAATCAAAACACCTCTAGTTCACCAAAATGGTTACAAACCTCCAATCTACTAAAGGGAGAACAAAGGGTGTATGAAACCCTAGAAAACTTTGGTGAAGAAGATGAAGAGGAAGAGATGAGGAGCTTACCACCACAAAATACTCTTGTATACTCCTATAGACTTCCAATCTCTTGATAGATCCTTGAAGATCTCTCAAAAACGAAACCGTAGCAACTTGAATCACTGAAATCGGAGTTGGGATGAAGAAGATATGAAGAAATGAAGTTTTGGGTGAAAATGAGGCTAAAATCATCTTTTAACCCGTGTTGTTGCTTCTGATGCCAAGAACGACTCGTGCCACTTTTGTGAAGGCATTGGCATGACCCGTGCGCCCTACAGATCCATGAATATATGCCCGAACACTGTTTTGGTCATAACTTCTTCGTTATAGCTCCGTTTTTGCTCTGGAAAGAACCGTTGGACTCGTAATTGAATCATTCATTTATCAAGACTATAAAATCAAGGATTCAAGCCCAAAATCAAATATCTAATTTTTCCTTAATATATCGGTTTCTGTATTAACTTGAAATTATACCTTTCGAAAATCGGGGTGTTACATTTGATACGTTAATTTCTCTAATATATGTTCATTTCATATCATTAGAGTTGATGTACATATACTCATTTCCATTCTTATAATATGATTTCCAGTTGATACGAGTATCTTAACAAGGTTTTATAGTGCTTTAGTGACTATTAATCATGTACCAACAAAAAAATGACAGTACATCGTCTAAATATTTTGGTTTGATGAATTATAAAATAAATATTAGTCTATCTCTTTTAATTGTGTGGAATATTCTGTAAAACTCAAGTTCTCCTCAATACATTTCTACTCGGAACGAAGAATGTTGATAGTTTTGTTATTTATTTAGATGTATTTCTTTACATCTATAATGGTTACATATTGTATTTTACTTAAGCAAAGGAAATTAATTTTAATACTTAAAATAAAATTTCAAAGAAACCTATGCTTAATCAATCTTAATTTAATATGATATAGATCATTTTCAACTTGTTCCCTTTTCGATAGGAGCACTCTTTAGTACATTTCTTATTTGATTGTCCATTATCACATGTGGCAGTAGTTGCATCTCTACTCCAAGTATTAAAAAATCATTCCTAACTCTTACCATGACCTGACCCTTTCTAGGGTCTCGTCCACATAGTGCGTAAATGTCACATGTGTGAAAATGTTTTTAACTCACAATCATTTGGAGTTGTTTTCACTTGTAACACTTTCATTATTGATCTCAAGAATTTTCTTTGTTCCGACATATGTGGTATTGTTATTCGAAAGAACCTTGTTGTGTCTCTCAACCACTTACAGTAGGTTGATGAGTTTTTCTAAATGTTACATTCCAACTTATATTGATTCATTAATATTTATTGATGTATGAAAAGTGGAAATAATGTTATGAATCATGTCATCTTCTATGAGTTCCTTGCTACGAAGATTGAGATGCATTTTGAGACACAACATTTATTTGCTGAAATCAATCACCTTCTTGTAATCAAATGAATTTCATTTCACTATATGATTAGTTAGGAAGTACATGGTAATTAATACTCCGGATTTTCCTTTTCATTGTGTCCCACAATTTTCGGGGGATTTTAGTTAACGATATAACCAATAAAGGTTGTGACTGATGTGTCGTCTCAAAAATCTCAAGACATTTACTTGTACCTTAATAGTTAATTTTTTAGGGTCAATATGTTTTAATGGTTTTTACAAATTTTCATGTGTTCATCCAAACCTTATAGTACTCAAGTTCTTCCGAGTCGAGAATGTTGTAAATAATGGACAATATTTAATTTTCTAAAACAATGAATCATGATCTATAATCATTATATTATGCATGAAATTTCATTATCATAATAATTTTGGATTTTTGTATTATACTTACGTTTTGTTGATAATATTTCATCAATATTTCAATTTGCGAAAAGAAACCACTCAAATCTATTGGATTTCCAGGTAGTACCATAGTAGGGGAATCACATGGATTTCTTAAGTCTCTACAAACCTTAGGGTTATTTACACATGTTTGACAAAATCCAATCGATATCTTGTGATTTATTTAATTTGAAGATAACATTGTTCATTATAGAGCTTTTGGCATGAGGCCAAAATGAATATGTGTTTGGCATATGAAGTCAATTTCAATGTTTTAATACATAAATAGTATTTTAAGAGATTACCCTTATACAAATAAATATTGTTTTGACATAAAGTCAACTTCAAACTTTAATATCTTAATAGTATATTTAGAGCTTTTGGTAAAGACCAAAATATAAGGTATTGTTTAACTTTCAAAAATTAATTATATAGTTTAAAATTATGAGTAGGAACTCACAATTAAGATAAACATTTTCATTCTATTTTTGGAGCTTTTGGCAAAATAACAAAAGTTATAGGGTTGGAATGTAACTTCCAAAAAACATTATAAGATTATGAATTATAATTAAAATGAACATTTAAATATTAACATAAATAAATAATAAATAATAAATAATTGATATTGTAAACTAATTGGATAAGCATGTAAATATACGAATATTAAGATGAATATTTATATTAATCATCTAAATATATGAATATTGTAAACTAACTGGATAAGCATTAATAAATAATAATAACAGTTTAAAACGATAAATACTATCATAACCATAAAAGCTATCACACCCACATGAAATCAAAATATTTTGAATCAAAAATAATGTAATATAACAATCTAATACTACAATAAATAAATAGATTTCGATGAAACAAATAAATAATATTTTTTGGTCAAATATCAATAATAATCCTAATCAACCTAGAATAAAAAGATTATAACATTAAATCTCGAAATAATTAAATAATTTTTTTTGAAAAGCAAATATTATAACCACCAAACAACAACAAGCAGGGGCCAAAACCTGCCAAACAAACAAAACAACAGACAGGTTTGCAACACACAAACCAAACCCAAAAAACACAAACAAACCGGCTCAAACAGCAGCCAAACAACACAAAACTCATGAACAAACCAAAACAGAAACACTGACGCAAACCGAACCAACCAACACACTACCGAAAACAACCTAGAAACAGACCAGAACAGACCAGAAGATCAGAACACAAAAAACGAACAGAGAGCACACCGAACCGCCAAAACACAGACCCGTGCCAGGAAGTCGCACCGCACACTGAACCGCACCAGGGCGCCGCACACTGCCGAACCGCTACAACAGTCCCGTTGGGTCTGCAATCCATTGGCTCCAACCGACGTTTTTGTTGCGATTTCTCATATCTAACCACTCGAAACTTTTCCGCTGGAATTCCAAGATAAGATCTTCCAACTTTCTTTTGTCGCCTTTGAACACGATCCGGTTTCGATGAGACCAAATAAAGTAAAGAAAGCTCCAAACCGTTTCAATCCAAAAACAAGGACCTCCTTCATTCTCGAGGACATCATTAAGCGATTCTAACTGGTCTTTATTGATCTTCCACCAACGAAAGACAACTTGCCAAACTTTGTTAACCTCTTGACATTGCACCAATGCATGATTCACCGTCTCCAACTCCTTTCCGCATCTCGGACAAAGAAGGGACGGAAAGTCCAATCCCATCCTATCAGAAACCACTCTACACGGAAGCCTACCTAGTCTAGCCCTCCAAATGAGAATTCCTACTTTCTTAGGAATCAATTTAAACCAAAGAGTTTCTTCGAAATGGTCGCCATTTGAAGAAATCTTCTCATCAATTATTTCCTTGAACTCTTGCACCGAAAAATTCCCATCTTTCCCGATAAACCATTTGTTTCGATCATAACTCCTACCTTTGGGACCCACTCATGCAAAAGAATTTCAAGATTTTCTAATTCTCCCAACTCTCTACCTCTCGGAATCCAAACCCATTTAACACCTACCCATTCCCCTCTTTCCGAAACGAAGGCGTCTTTGTTTGTTTCCAAATGAAATAACCTATTGAACCTCAAACCCAATTCCTCATTAACAATCCACCTATCCGACCACAATCTAGTGCCAAACCCACCCCCTACATCATTCCCAAAGGACGAAGAAAAATGAATACCCACCTTCTCTAAAACTTTACCTATCTTGATTATATTACACCAAACCGACTTCCCCTTATTATTGCTCCTACCTTCACTCTTTAACCCCCCCCCCCTCCCTCCCCATCCATAAATACTTTTGACCACCTTTGCCCACAGTGCATCTTTCTCACAAACGAACCTCCACCACCATTTACCCAATAACCCCCAATTTGAGGATTGCAAACTTCCCATGTTAAGACCTCCTCTACTGTAATCTTTAATGACCCTTTCCCATCTAACCCAAGCCATACCTTTATTATTATACGGACTTTACCCCCTCCCCAAAAGAACCGGTACCTCACCCTCTCTAACTCACTGATCACTCCTTTCGAGGCATGAAAAAGCGAGAAATAGTACAACGAAATACTACCGAGGACCGATTTAACCAAAGTTAGTCTTCCGCCAAACGAAATCAATTTAGCTTTCCAATAAGCTAACTTATTTTTCACCTTCTCTATAGCATCCTTCCAGTTTTCAATTTTATTCATTGTCGCACCCACCGGAAGGCCAAGGTAAATAAACGGAAGAAACTCATACCCACAACCGATTCCTCTAGCCCACGCTATGACCTCCTCCTCTTCGATACCCACCCCGAACAATTTGCTCTTGCTGATATTTATCTTCAAACCCAAAGCCGAATGAAAACACCGAAGAATCTTCATAAGGTTTTTTATATTACTAATACTCCATTTTCCGAAGAATATAGCATCATCGGCATATTGAAGATGAGAAACAACCACATCCTCCTTACCGATCTTTAATCCTTCAAAAATGCCTTTCTCCATAGCTTCTAACATGAGAATATTTAAACCTTCCGCCACTATATATAATTAAATAATGTTAACAAATATATACAAAACAAATTATAAGTAAAGTTTTAATTAATAGTTAATATCTTTTTCTATAGCAACTAAATAGATCCAAATGTGAGAATTAATATTAAACGAAATATCATATATATATATATATATATATATATAGAGAGAGAGAGAGAGAGAGAGAGAGAGAGGAAAGTTCAAATGAAAACTCATTTTTCATTGTGCACGTGAGGACAAATCTCAGTCACTCGATCTCTTTTGATCGAACAACTCATATTAAATAGAGTTTTGTTAAAGGGAAAAACATATGAAATAACAATATGGAGATAATAACAATAAGACAGAGAGAAGAAGTCTATAATTATCATTAATCATAAGCCCTTTAAATAGGGAGGAGTTACAAGTAGATAGTTAGGAGATATTTCAGTTCTAATCTAACTCTGATATATTTATCTCTATCTCTATCGTCATATCCTTTAGACGATGGCACACTTATCCTACAACACTCCCCCTTGTGCCGAGTTAAAGGAGTGGTGGTGCACAGTTGTTGCCTCGTTAAAACCTTACGCTAAAATAAAACCCAGTGGGAAAAAATAAAAATATGACGAAGGAAAGAGTACAACGCACCAACTTCTTTGCAATACATAGACTTATCCTTCAGTCTATTTTCTCTTAGATTCATACTTTAATCTTGAGAGTTAAGAAAACATGATGGTATATAAACAGTTGCCTCACTAAAACCTTACACCAAGGAACAAAACCCAATGGGAAAAATAAAACCTTGGTTGAAGGAAAGATCACAACATACCAATATCACAAATATAGTAGACTCCCCCTTTTGTCTACTACTCCCCCTGATTCGTGCATTAACCAAGGGAATTTGGAAAACATTTCCATTTACTTTCTACACGTTTCCCAATATATGGTTTTAGGTAATGACTTGGTAAAATATGTCACATTCTTTTGACACCTTACTTGATTCACTTGAATCTAAAGGAGAGTCTTTTATTGCTGATTGTATAGAAACTTAAGCAGAATATGCTTTGTGTTATTACCCCTGATGTATCTTATGTTCATTTCTTCGATACATGATACATTATTTCCATATATGCAAGTAGGATACTGGTTGAACCCAGAATTACTAACTCCTATAATATATATAATGATAGTCCTTAATCATATACATTATTTTATTATCTCATGGAGAGTAATATTCTTGGATTAATTCAAGGAGGTAGTTACAAAGGATCGCTCAGTTTACTTCCAAGCAATCGACGTGTTCCTTGTGGTAATTCTTTATTCAGTTTGGGAACATCATTTGTATGGGTCAGACAGATACCTAATATCAGCAAACACATACCAAGACATTATTTGGTGTTTTTCTATAAGAGCTAGCTAGTACTTTTGTTGCTTACATTCTAAGTAGGTATTGACGTTCCATTATCAATCCCATTTTTCTTTCTATAGGGAAAGTATAAACCATGTCAATGGTTCCAAAAGATTAATTTAATATCATTCCAATGATTTTGCGTTGGCGCTGAGCTAAATCTAGCTAACAAGTTCACTGAGAAATACAATATATGGTCAAGTGTATTATGTTAAGTACAATAATGCGTATATTGTACTTAGATAGGGAATTCCAGCTCCCAGCATCTTTCGTCATCATCCTTTAGACGAAATGGATCTTTCCTTATATCCGACACTTCGACCGATCATAGGAGTGCTAACCGGATGCGCTTTGTCCATATTAAATTGCCTGATTATTTTCTGGACATATGCGATCGGTGAATTAATATTTCACAAACTCGGTGTCCTAACTCAAATATCTAGACAAAACCAAGTTTTCCCAAGATCTTTCCTCTCAAAATCAGATTTCAAGTAGCTTGTGGTTCCTCTCATTTCATCAAGAGTGCCTATTATGTTCATAACATTGACATATAGGGCTACTTTGAAAATCTGGAACTTGTTTTCCATAATAAATAAGCAAGAGAACATTTCATCGTTCTTATATATCCTTTCCCAATCAATTATTCCATTAGGCGGGTATACCACATCCAATTATATTGTTTTAATCTATAAAGTGGGCGTTTTAATTTATTGCAAACGCATTTCGTGGTTTAGAGTTGCTTGATTTTGGTAATGTAATATCATCAAGCACTTTTATATATCTCTAAATCTAGATCCTCGTAGAGATATGTGGTAACCACATTCATGAGTTGCATTTCCAGTCCTTCGGAAACTACTAGGCTAGTAAATTATACGGATGTCATAACATCCATCATGAGAGAGTAAGTCTCCTCGTGGTCAATCCAGGGCGTTGTGAGAAACCTTGCGCCAAAGGAGAGTCTCATACATTATGACTTAATTATTCTCATTACGCTTTAGGACAAATAATTTATCTATGTCTTACAGGCTTTACACTTGGTGGGTTAGCACTACCAAACCAAATACCTGTTCATTTGTCAAATAATATGATTCTCCTGGATTGCTTATTTAGGCCAGTTTGCTCTTTGTTGATATTTTCCAACTGAGCATGGTTCGATGTCAATGTGCTCTATCACCTCATAAACAATAATATATGTGAAATATATCATCAATAATTATATATGATCTGTCCATCGACTCATATGTGCTCTCATAGTTCATTTGAGATTAATATTCATCTCTAGAATCAATATTAACTTCGGAGCGTCCTCCAGTGATGATTCATAGACATAGTTTAATCAGAGACAATCTCATGAGAGGTTTATGTATTGATGACAAATAGTTGTGCCTTACTCTTCTCTTCCTTTAGATGAGTATCTATCGAACCAAGTAGCTTCCCCCATTTCCGTTTGGGAGCTACGACCTCAACCACACCTCCACTATGTGTGATTGCAACACACTTTCCAATGGCGTTGTGCCCCTGTTGGGGACTTTTTAACCTTGCAAGTATATTTGCAGCTCGTATATGTGATCTTGTCACTTTTGGAATATTAAACGTATCAGGTATCGAGTCTGATTCGTTTGACTTCAACATTACGTTGTGAAGTCTTGGGGATCGAAATGAGACAGAGTGGGAATATTCAATGACACTTCCTGTCGTTCCCATGGAAAATCCTTTTTCCTATCTCCCCTTAACGACGGAAAGACTGTCTCATGAAAGTGACAACCCGCAAATCTAGCGGTAAAGAGATCACTAGTCAAATATTATAATTAGCGGATAATTGTTGGGGATTCATATCCAACATATACCAAATTCGTCTTTAAGGACCCATTTTGATGCGCTGTGGGGGCGCAATTGGCACATATAATTAAACATGCGTAAATGTAAAATATCAGGCTTATATCCAGTTACCAACTGGTACGCATGAGCAAGTAGTGGGTTTAAAAACGAAAAAAGTTGCATATAATAATTGCATAACCCCAGGTAGATGTGGGTAAATTGGTGCCCATTACTAATACCCTAGATGTCATCATATTCTTTTGATAACAACTTATATGAGACCGTTTTATATATACACATGGGGTATAGGAATCTTTACATTGATCCTAATACATATGCAATTAACATCAAATCCTTATGATGTAAATTCTCCAGCATTCAAAGTCATGTAGACTTGATGAAATAATCAGGGTGGTGAGACCTTAAACGTATAGTTAGTGCTAGGAGTGCAGTATTTCATGTGGACAATAATACGACATGCGTTCATCGTGTCGAAACCAGAACCATAAAGTACTTTAATGGCCCGCATTCTGGATGTTTATGTCCATAAATATCACCTTATATTCGTTGTAACAATGGAATATTTTTGTATTATGTCCTTAGCTTTAGGATGGTCTCAATCCTGTCTTGGCTAAGGAGTAGGTTATATACAAAAGTTTTAGGTATTCGAGAGGGCATATAGCAATGTTGTTTCTTATGCTACAGAAGTCAACATTTGCAATTTTCCTCATTCTGCCTTTCACTCGAAAGAGAATGTGTCTATGTGTATTTTGCAATACACGGATCACTATGTCATAACCACGGTGTCCCGCATGGTCATGCCAAAACATATATGTGTTATTGCCCCCAAAAATTCTTTATTGGTGACAAAATATGTTCTGATGACCCAATAATCTACTAGTTTGACACATTAGTTTCCATGATATATGTTTGCTTTCATATTCATTGGAATTTATGTATATATGCTCATTTTCATTTCCATTTGATACGAATATCTTTACAAGGTTCCTATTAAACTTGTTCCACCAAGAAAGTGACAGTCCATCGTCTAAGTATTTGGTTGGAGGAAATTTATTAATTCAATGAATAATAATCTATTTCTTGTATGAGATGTCATAAAAAAAATCAAGTTCTCCTCGATACATTCCTACACGGAACGAAGAACATTGAGAGTTTTGTTTTATTTTTTATGTATTTCTTTACATGTATAATGGTTATAAACTCGAGTGTATATTTTGCAGAATCAATTAATTTGATAATTAAAGCACATTCAAATGTAATTATATTCAACTAATCTTAGATATAATATATTTCATTTTCAATTTGTTCCCTTTTCGAAAGAAACACTCTTTAGTGCATTTTGACTGTCCATTATCACCTGGGACAATAGTTATATCTTTACTCCAGATGTTGAAAAATCATTCCCGACTCTTACCAAGACCCTGACCCTTTCTAGGGTCTCGTCCACATGGTGCAGAAATGTCACATGTGTGAAATTGTTTTTAACTCACAATCCTTTAGAGTTGTTTCCACCTCTAACACTTTCATTATTGATATCGGGAATTTTCTTTATCCCGACATATGTGGTGTTATTTGAAAGAACCTTATTATGTCTCTCAACCACTTGCAGTAGGTTGATGAGTTTGTCTAAATATTACATTCCAACTTATATTGGTTCATTAATATTTACTTATATATGAAAGGTGGAAATAATATTAGGAATCATGTCATCTTCTGTGAGTTGCTTGCCACAGAGATTGAGGCGCGTTTTGGAAAAAAAACATTTATTTGTTGAAATCAGTTACCTTTTTGTAATCAAGTGAGTGGGTTTCATTCCACTGTACAATTAGTTCGGGAAGTACATATTCATAAGTACTCCCGAATATCCCTTTCGGAACATCCCACATTTCTTTGGGGGTTTCTAGTAAAGGTATCCTATGAAACTTAGGATTTATATGTCGTCTCAAAATATGAGGGTATTCGTTTGTACCTTTTCAAGAGGTTGGTTTTAGAGTCAATGGGGAGTTTGATGGACTTTAGGTATTTTCTTGTACCTTTTCAAAATGAGGTTTATATACTCATTTATGATACTCAGAGTCTTTTGAGTTTACGCCGTTGACTTTGAGGTGAGTTGTTTCAACCATTTACATATATAAAGGATAATATATGGTTTTCTGTTTTGTAAGAAAATGGATTATGGTTATGAAATTTCATTATCATAACAATATTGGATTTTTGTATGCTTTAATTTTATTGATAATACTTCATCAATATTTCAATTTGCGAAAAAGAAACCACTCAATCTATTGGATTTTCAGGTAGTAGGGGAATCACATGGATTTCTTAAGTCCCTACAAACCTTAGGGCTGTTTACACCCGTTTGACAAAATCCAGTCGATATCTTGTGATTTAATTAATTTAAATATAACATTTATTATAGAGCATTTGGAAAGATGCCAAAATGACTATGAGTTTGGCATAGAAGCCAATTTTAATATTTTAATACCTTAATAGTATTTTTGGAGCTTTTGGTAAAAACCAAAATATATGGGGTTGGAAGTGTAACTTCCAAAGATTAATTATATAGTTTAAAAATAATGAGTAGAAACCCATAATCAAGATAAGTATTTGGATAATTTTTTTTTTTTTTACATTTTAATGTTATTTTTGGAGCTTTTAGCAAAATAACAAAAGTTATGGGGGTTGAAAGTGTAAATTCCAAATATAATTTATAAGATTGAGATTAATGAGTAGGAACTCATAAACAAGATAAACATTTGAATATTATGTGGATAAGGCATAAAAATCTATAAAAGAATTACTAAACATTTTAATACCAAATTAAAACAATTGATTTAGATAAATAAATACAAATTAAGTTGTCCACTTCAATGTACATTATCAATAACAATAGGATAAAATAGAATCATATATAAAACAATTAAAATAATAATGATCCGATAGATAATGACAAATTTTAGGTTCAAATGCAAATTAAACAAATAATAAAATTAAATGTTGGTAAGTCCAAGAAAAAATTAGATAAGAGATAATTCTAACAAATCCAATAATAACCTTTTTTTTATCAATAACAATAGGATAAAATAGAATCATATATAAAACAATTAAAATAATAATGATCCGATAGATAATGACAAACTTTAGGTTCAAATGCAAATTAAACAAATAACAAAATTAAATGTTGATAAGTCCAAGAAAAAAATTAGATAAGAGATATATCTAACAAATCCAATAATAACTTTTTTTTTTGGAGGGTTCAGAACTAAATCTACAAATATTAATTTCAACTATAAGATTAAATTGAAATTGAAATTTACAACATCGAAGATTACTAACATATTAATCGTTATAATAATGAGTTGTAACAAATTAATTTATTTAAATAAGTAAATAATAATAGCATGATTAAGTTAACTAACTAAATATATGCAATATTATAAACTTATTTAAGAATACCTAAATTAATAACTATAACAAAAATTGAGTCAGTAAATAATTGTTTAAAATATATAAAATACGATTTCAAATCCACTTATCCATATCTTGATTCAATTGGAATAAAGGATAAAATATAACCAACAAAACACAACATACATAACAAATTACTTCGAGACACAAAAGCGAACACTTTTAAAAACAAGCCAATATGCATATAAAATTTTCAAAACAGAAAGTTAACCGAGACAGATTTATGGTTTATGACATGAATATTACGCCACATAAATATTATACGTGTGTAAGAATTCTTACTTGGATTGTAGCATCGACGGAGGGATAGATTTATGAAGTTGGAAACCCGAAATTTGATTGTCGAACTAACCGATTAAGCTTACGTGCTGATAACGTGTTAAAGGGAAAAACATATGAAATAACAATATGGAGATAATAACAATAAGACAGAGAGAAGAAGTCTATAATTATCATTAATCATAAGCCCTTTAAATAGGGAGGAGTTACAAGTAGATAGTTAGGAGATATTTCAGTTCTAATCTAACTCTGATATATTTATCTCTATCTCTATCGTCATATCCTTTAGACGATGGCACACTTATCCTACAACAAGTTTTTAATTTTAAAATGCTTAGGGGTAAAAATGGAATAAAATTTAAACACACGTCTACCATATTTGATTTTTTATTTTCTTTTTTAATTAAAAACTTTTTATCCAATTAAAGTTTAAAATAAATTATCTTAAAAATTACTAATATTTTAATCAAACAAATTACATCAAAAAAACGAGAATTTCGTGCTCTTCGATATGACATCCATCTCGATATAGTTTTTTTGTCGTTTTAACCGTTTTTTACGTGAAATGTTATATATGTGTTATATTCATTATGAATATTTATGTACGTTCAAGTTTGTACAACGCCTCGACACCGTAAGTATGTAACTCGACATCACCTTCTTCAACACTTTCTTCAACGTCGTAAGACATCACATTTCTTCAGCACCATAACCCAACACCCATCAAGACGAATTGAGAACCTATCGAGTAATTCTGTTGTGAATCGGGGAACAAAAGAGAACGCGTCACGTCTCCACATCTTCACAGGTCATTCATGTGTTATTCATCATGAATAATGTATCATTCAGGATGAACAATACAACATTCAGGGTGAATAATTCACGATTCATGAATTCGTGTATTATTCGTCATGAATGTTGTGTAATTCATCATGAATACTTTATTATTCATCATGAATAATGAATGAACGTTCACATTTGTTATTCATACTGAATATGGGACATCCGAGGATGCGCATACATATTCATAATGAATTAAACGAAATTTCGATTCTGAATTGGGAAAAAAAAAGAGTGTGTCATGTGTCTACACCTTCACGGGTCATTCATATATTATTCATCATGAATAATGTATCATTCAGGATCAATAATACACGATTCAAGATAATGATTCATGTATTATTCATCCTGAATACTGTATTATTCATCATGAATAGTGAATGAACATTCACCTTTGTTATTCATACCGAATGTGAACACCCGAGGACGTGCATGCATATTCATAATGAATATAACACATATATAGAATTTCACGTAAAAAACGGTTAAAACGAAAAAATTCTGAATATTATATTATTCATCCTGCATACGGTATTATTCATCATGAATAGTGAATGAACGTTCACTTTTGTTATTCATACTGAATGTGGACATCCGAAGACGTGCATGCATATTCATAATGAATATAACACGTATATAGAATTTCACGTAAAAAACGGTTAAAACGAGAAAAAAAAAACTATATCGAAATGGATGTCATATCGAAGAGCACGAAATTCTCGTTTTTTTTATGTAATTTGTTTGATTAAAATATTAGTAATTTTTAAGATAAATTATTTTAAAGTTTAAGCGGGTAATTTTTTTTAATTAAAAATAAAAATAAAAGGTCAAAGAAGATAGGCGTTGATTCAAAATTACAATTTTGTCCTTAATCACTTCCCAATTAAACTTATTATGTATTAATCATTGATTAGTTTTCTAAGTTTTGATCAATAGTTAAGATTTGTCCTCATGTGCACAATGAAAGATGAGTTTTCATTTGAACTCACCCCTATATATATATATATATATATATATATATATATATATATATATATATATATATATATATAATCATAGTTAATTTACTACTTCATGTAGCAAAAGTAGAGGTAAAAATTTATATTCTTTTTTAATGATTAGAATAGCATATGAATTTGCTATTAAACTGGATTCAAAATAATAATAATAAGATATATAACGTCAAGTATTTCACATAATTATTATACGAGAGATGTAAACATTAAACCGTGAATATGCAACAAATAAATTCATTTACTTAGTATAATGCAAAATACAAAAGATATTGTGTATCTGGTAGGCAATGATTGACGAAGGTAGGCAACGAACAACGTGTTGATAACGTGTTAAAAGAAAAACAAAATAGAACAACAATAAAATAAAAGAGAAAATCTGTAATTCTCATTAATAATAAGCCTTTTAAATAGGAGATAAGTTACAAATAGATAACTACGAGATATTTCAGTTGTGATCTATCTATGATATATTTATTTCTATCTCTATATCTATCTCTATCTATCGTCACATCCTTTGGACGATGGCACACTTATCCTACAACAAAGTTATATATAATAAATACTTTATTACGGAATTACGAGATGTCCATGCTATACTAAAGGATGTTAAGAAAATTGATGTATACTAAGGGGTCTTTTACCAAACGTTTACTCGGGTAAGTCCTTATCAGTCACATTACTTTTTACCGGATGAATATGGTAAGTAGAGGTGGCCAAACCGGCCCGGCCCGAGACCGGTTACCCAAACCGGTCTTCTTAACCCTTAATCGGGCCAGCAGATTTTTGGTCGAACTGGGACCGGTTGCCGACAGGTACTGTAACGGCCTGGGACCGGTTTTTGGCCACCTCTAATGACAAGAACCAAGAATCTTACCCGGTAAGAGCGAAAATAAGAACCGAGACTCTTTCTCGATAAGTGACGACGACGACTCTTACCACAGTTAACGCTTACCGGGTAAATTGTTACATACGATGCAATTTTGACAGACTAAAATTTTATCCGGTAAGTAAATGATAGTGTTGAATTTCCTTGGTAAGCATTTACTAGATAAGTGATTACGTAAACGGACCCTAAGTATATAATTTATTTTGAGAAACCATAACATGGTTTTTAATTATATGTGGTGTGCCATTGACTTGTATCGTAGAAGTGTGGTTTCACAAGACATTGATTGTCCTCATGGAAATTGACATAAGAGCATGACAAGTTTATCACTTTTAGTTAGTATTTAATCTAAATCGTTCAGATTAATTCACAAAATACCCCATGAATGAGCTTGGAAGAGAATTTTTAGTTGGTCTTCAATTATAATTGATCTAAGAGTGCAGATCTCTTCTAACCCTTCTCATGTTAATCCATAAGAGCATAACTAAACATCATGTCATGAAAGGAACATATTATCATGATCACAATACTTTATCAACAGTCAAAGATAATTTGAGAAATATGCAGTTTATTTGTGAAAGAACTTTTAGATTGACATTTTAAAATAATTAACATCAATATCGTATAAAACACAAATCATGAGTTGCCAGAGTGGTTTCCCAAAGCTTGGTAACATCCTGGGGGGGCTAAGGATAGTATCCCAGTCTACTTGGGTTCGAGTCTAGGGGGACGCTTTGGAGCATGAGGAGCATCCGCCCAACCTTGGTTGGGCCAACCTTAGGTGGTCCGGTCAAAGACTGGGCTATCGCCCCTTCCTAATAAGGTTGGGAATAGGCCCAATGCGTAAGCTCGGCTGCAGTGACGGCAGATTAGTGGGTTGCTCCAGGTGGAAGGTCCGATACCGCCAGGAAGGTGTGCGTGTGTTCGTGGTAGTCGATCATGGGTTTGATGCCACATTGCCTTCCAAAAGAAAAATATATCTAATAAAACCATTAACTCACTTAGGCATAGCCTTACCCAAATTTTTTTGACATTTTTGCAACCCATAACAGTATTTGACTAGAATGAGCCAACCATTAAGAAAATATCAAACAATCAAGATGTTCAAAAGATGAAGTGTGGATCAAAGCACTCTTTGTAGTCCAAAATTTTAATCTTTGAAAGTTCTAGACTTGATTATTACTTCTTTCATAAAATTTTATATAGTATTTTTTGTTGTGAATGTATAGTTTGATCTTGGGAATTGATTTGACGTATTAAAATGTTAAAATACTGTCATGTCATGATTTAAACCTCAAGTGATTACACCAATTGTTCACTTGATCTTCTGCTCAAACTCAATCAATTGTCACTACGTTTCAAAATTACAACAAAGCTTCTATCTTTACAATGTGATGCAATGCTGTTTAACTAGTGTCTTTATCACAATATCAATGTTTTTAGCCTTTGAACAGATAGATGGATAGATAGATAGCTTATGGGCGATTCTCATTTCTCACTAGTTAACAAGTCACCTAAATCTGTTACAAACATTGAGATGCAAAATAAACTGAAAATTGGAAATCATTCACCCATGCCAAGCTATGATAAACAATCTAGGGTTTCAGGCTATACATCCAGAGCAGCAATTGACTAACTTTTAATCAAAAATCCCCAAATTCAATTGCATCAATCAAGAAATTAAACAGATAACAAATTACTAAACAGTGATCTCATTTCAATAAAACTGGAAGATTGCAAGACATTTGGTATTCAAATCGATAATTATATAAATAACAATCATACCACAATAAACCCTAACATCATCTACTACAGTATAAGATCTAAGAACTTGTAAACTTGGTTACAGCCTTGGTACCTTCCGACACGGCATGTTTAGCCAATTCTCCGGGGAGTACAAGCCTCACGGCGGTCTGAATCTCCCTGGAAGTGATAGTAGGTTTCTTGTTGTACCTTGCGAGTCTAGACGATTCCTGAGCGAGCTTCTCGAATATGTCGTTGATGAAGGAATTCATTATCCCCATGGCCTTGCTTGAGATTCCGATATCAGGATGAACCTGTTTCAGAACCTTAAAGATGTAGATCTTGTAGGTCTCCACCGATTTCTTGTTTCTCTTCTTCTTCTTATCAGCCCCCGCCGCAGATGCATCTTTCGGAAGCTTCTTCTCCGCCCTAGGTTTCTTCTCCGCCGGAGCTTTCTCCGCCGCGGGCTTCTTCTCTGCCTTTGGTGCCATTTGAGTGAGTTGAGGTTTGTGAAAGAGGGAAAATATGTAAGGGAGAATTGAGAGGGAGATGATGAAGGTGGAGAGAATTGTGAGGCGGTTTATATAAAAGGGTAGAGTGTGATGTGATTGGTCGATTTCAATTGACGCGGATAGGCATTTTAAGCCGTTGATTATGAAGGAATGTCATTTAACGGTGACGATTGAATGTGGTGCTATCAAGTTTTCGCGCGTAGCGTAAACTGGAGGATTGTTTTATTGGTTTAAATCTTGAAGTTAGAATAAGTTACACATTTAGTCCTTGATATATTATAAATATGTTTGTAAAACTATATTATTTACTAAAGGGCCGTTTACCAAATCACTTACGTGGTAAGTGATTACCGGTAAAATTCAACACAATCATTTATTTACGGAGTAAGATTTTAGTCCATAAAAAATAGTATCGTATGCAACAATTTACCCGATAAACATTAACTGTGATAAGAGTCGTCGTACTCACTTACCGGGTAAGACTCTAGGCCCTTGCCTTCATTCTTACCAAGTAAGATTATTGGCCCTTGTCATATTCATCTAGTAAGATAATGTAACTTGGTAGGCACTTAACCGGGTAAGCGTTAGGGACGTTTATGGGATAAGCACTTAACGGGTCGCTTAGGTGCCACCAGGACGGTATGCACCTAATGCCTCCGCCACCGGGACGGTGTGTCGGGCCTTTGGGATGTTGTTCATACGAACTAAACATCAAGGTACATTAACTTGAGGTAAAACTCATTGGTGTGATGGATCTCCCCCATTGACTCCAGTATGGCCATGTGGATTGAGTCGTTATTTATGCTATTATATGTCTATCAAATATCATGTCATGCTTTTGTACAAGTCACTAAGCCCGTTTGGCCTAACACTTGTTTGGTTTGATATGTATCTCAGGTTCTAGCGGCGCGACCGCCAAGAAGATCTAGATGACTTAAATGCGAGTTTGGGGACATATTTTTGGGACGCTTTACATAGAAGGCATATTTTTGGATTGGATCACAACTTGTACCAATCTTGTTCCTAGTTAGGATTTAGATTAAAGGGTTGTGTTCCCTTACATTGTTATTCATTACAGACTTGTAACCTTAACAGGCGTTTATTGTCTCCCTTTTTGGGAGGAGCTCGTGCTATGGCATATTTTGTTACCATGTTTCCCTTTTTGGAAATTTTTGTTATCCCAATTTTTGAGGTGTTACAAGTTGGTATCAAAGCATTTTCGTTCCCGCCCGACCATTCACCGCATTGTCCCCCACGGCTTCGTGTCTCCAGTTGCTCATGCTCCTTACCGTCTAGCCCCGACCGAAATGCAAGAGATGATGACGCAACTTCAGGAACTCCTCGAGAAGGGATTTATACGACCGAGCTCGTCGCCTTGGGGAGCCCCGGTCCTATTTGTGAAGAAGAAGGACGGGTCGATGCGAATGTGCATCGACTACTGTGAGCTCAACAAGGTCACCGTGAAGAATAAGTACCCTTTTCCCCGAATCGACGATCTCTTCGATCAACTCCAAGGAGTGGGATGCTTCTCCAAGATAGATATGTGATCAGGTTACCATCAAGTGCGAGTGAAGGAGATCGATATACCGAAGATGGCGTTCCGGACGAGATACGGGCATTACGAGTTCCTAGTTATGCCATTTGGATTAACTAATGCTCCGGCCGTTTTTATGGACTTGATGAATCGCGTATGCCGACCCCTATTGGACAGATCTGTCATAGTCTTCATCGACGACATTCTAATCTACTCACGGGATGAGACGGAGCATCGACAACATTTACGGGAGGTTTTGGAAGTTCTCCGAAAGGAAAAGTTGTTCGCAAAGTTTTCAAAGTGCGAATTTTGGTTACAAGAAGTCCAGTTCTTGGGCCACGTGGTGTCGAAGGATGGGGTAAAGGTGGATCCGACAAAGATCGAGGCAATGATGAATTGGGAACCACCGACTATCCAACAGAGATAAGAAGTTTCTTGGGATTGGCCGGCTACTACCGACGATTTATTCAAGACTTCTTGAAGATCTCCTCTCCGCTCACGTCGTTGACAAGAAATAACGTTAAGTTCTTGTGGACGGAAACTCAAGAGAAGGCCTTTCGGACTCTCCAAAGGAAATTATGCGAAACACCGATTCTATCCTTACCCGAAGATTCCGAAGACTTCGTGGTTTATAACGACTCCTCTAAATTGGGTCTTGGGTGTGTTTTGATGCAAAGGGGTAGGGTGATTGCGTACGCTTCACGGAAACTCAAGGATCACGAGAAGAATTATCCTACGCACGATTTGGAGCTAGTAGCGGTGGTGTTTGCCTTAAAGTTATGGCGACACTACCTTTATGGGACGAAGTGTACCTTATTCACCGATCACAAAAGTTTGAAATATATCTTCGACCAAAAGGACCTCAACATGCGGCAGCGAAGGTGGTTAGAGCTCTTGAAATATTACGACTGTGAGTTGTTGTACCATCCCGGTAAGGCCAATGTAGTGGCAGATGCGTTGAGTCGAAAGAGTTACGGGAGTGAAGCCAAAGTAACTCTTACTAGAATTGACGTAAGGTCGAGTCTAGTAGAGGATATCAAGAGGAGTAAAGTGGAGGCACTTCGAGAGGAAAATCTTAAAGATGAAGTCATGGTGAAACAACGGAAAACACTAACGGAGGATAGTCGCGGCCTTAAGCTTTTACAAGGGAGGATTTGGATACTGAAGATCGGAGGGAACCGAGAGTTGCTGTTGGCAGAAGCTCACAAGACCAAGTACTCCATACATCCCGGTAGTACCAAGATGTATAGGGACTTGAAACTTCATTATTGGTGGCCGGTAATGAAGCTCGACGTGGCCAAGTACGTGGAAAGGTGCGTTACATGCCTTCAAGTCAAGGCGGAACATCAAAGGCCTTATGAAAGTTTACAACCTTTGGCTATTCCGGAATGGAAGTGGGAACACAGCACAATGGACTTCGTCACCAAATTGCCAAAGACCTTGAAGGGCCACAATACTATTTGGGTGGTAGTGGATCGACTCACGAAGAGTGCACACTTTTTAGCAATGCGGGAGATGTTGCCCATGGATAAATTGGCCAATTTATATATAGATGAAGTGATATCACGGCACGACGTTCCACTATCCATAGTTTCGGATCGGGATAGTCGGTTCACCTCTAAGTTTTGGGATGGGTTGCAAAGGGAATTGGGTACGAAAGTCAAGTTGAGCATGATTATCATCCTCAGACCGACGGAAAAAGCGAAAGGACTATCCAAACTCTTGAGGACATGCTTCGGTCTTGCGTCATAGACTTTGGAGGAAGTTGGGATTCCCACTTGCCATTAGTGGAATTCGCTTACAACAATAGTTATCACTCGAGCATTGGGATGGCACCGTTCGAGGCACTCTACGGGCAAAAATGTAGGACATCGGTGTGTTGGCTCGAGGCGGGAGAAAAACAGTTTGCGGGACCGGAGATAGTTCAAGCGACGACGGACAAGGTCAAAGGAATTCGGGAACGTTTGAAGGCGGCGCAAGATCATCAAAAGAGTTATGCGGATAAGAAGAGGAGACCGGTCGAGTTCAAAGTGGGAGAACAAGTCATGTTAAAGGTGTCACCATGGAAGAGGATCATTCGGTTCGGGAAACGCGGAAAGCTTAGTCCTCGTTTCCTTGGACCCTTCACAATTTTGGAAAAGATTGGACTCCAAGCTTATAGACTAGACTTGCCAACGGAAATGAACGGGATTCACCGTACATTTCACGTATGCTACCTTCGTAAGTGCTTGGCGGAAGAAGAGAGAGTTATACCGTTATCAGAGATTCGGGTGGACAACGACAACCGATGTGTGGAGGAACCGGAAACCATATTGGAGTCTAAGACGAAGCAATTGCGGCACAAGGAAGTGATCATGGTAAAAGTGCAATGGAAACACCACTGGGGTACTAACGTGACATAGGAGTCAGAAGAGGATATGAAAAGGAGGTACCCCAATTTATTTGGTCAGCCGTGATTTCGGGGACGAAATCCTTATTAGGTGGGGAGGATTGTAACACTCTAAATTTTGTCAAGGCAAAATTTGCAAGAAGCAGTGCCCTGCGCGGGTTGCCGCGCGGGTTAGGCCGCGGCATAAGCCGCGCAGAGCACTGTCCGCGTGAAGATTCCAGTGCCTGGCGCGAGTTACCGTGCGGGTCAACCCGCGCCATAAGTCGCGCGGCGCCCTTGACGAATTTAATTGGGTTTTCAGCCCTCATTCACTTCACTTTTTCCAAACCTTTTTCTCTCAAACTCTCTCTTCATTCATTTCTTCCCAAAACCGAACCCTAACTCTCCAACCACCAAATCTACCTCATTTATTGCTAGAATCAAGCCTCCTCAACCAAGTATTTCAAGCAAGGATCTCAAGCTTCAAGATCGTCTTCTTCCTCCACCCATTTCTAGGGTTTCTTCCAAGTTTCTAGGGTTTTGCTATAAAACCTAAATAGTGAGTTTTCTTTACTAAAATTTTTAAATGGGATACATATCTTGAATGCTTACTTGTATTACTTTGTATGAGTGCACAAATCTGACCACCTGATAAGTTTGACCTAACTGCTACTTATATGATTATTTGTGGGTTTTGACTAATGATTCATATAGGGACTTGTTGAGTCGTTAATATTGTTATTATTGGGAATGATGGGTAATATCATGGATTATGTGAAGTCTTTTGTTGTACCTACATGCTCGAGTGCTTTGGGCCTAACATGGGATTGAAGTCATGCTTAATTTTGCATATGTATCTTGTTGATGCGGAATATGTATAGGAATGGATAGTATGTGTATGTATCTTGTTGATGTGGGATATGTATGAGAATGGATAGTATATATATATATATATATATATATATGTTGGAGGAACCGTGAGTATGTGCCAGAAGGATGTAGCCTTAGGTGCCACCGGGACGGTATGCAGGGACAGTGTGCAGGGCCTTTGGATGTTGTTCATACGAACTAAACATCAAGGTACATTAACTCGAGGTAAAACTCATTGGTGTGATGGATCTCCCCAATTGATTCCAGTATGGCCATGTGGACTGAGTCGTTATTTATGCTATTATATGTCTATCAAATATCATGCCATGCTTTTGTACAACTCACTAGACCCGTTTGGACTAACACTTGTTTGGTTTGATATGTATCTCAGGTTCTAGCGGCGGGACCGCCAAGAAGATCTAGATGACTTAGATGCGAGCTTGGGAACATATTTTTGGGACGCTTTACATAGAAGGCTTATTTTTGGATTGGATCACAACTTGTACTAATCTTGTTCCTAGTTAGGATTTAGATTAAAGGGTTGTGTTCCCTTACATTGCTATTCATTACAGACTTGTAATCTTAACAGACGTTTATTGTCTCCCTTTTTGGAAGGAGCTCGTGCTATGACATATTTTGTTACCATGTTTCTCTTTTTGGAAATTTTTGTTATCCCAATTTTTGGGGTGTTACATATTACTTTATTTATATCAATTGAATTATAGATAGACTATAACTCAAATAAGGTTATGTAATTATCTGTAATATTTATATATAATCATCTTAATTTTTAATATAATTATATAAATCTACAAATAATACCCTGTAATTATCATAATTACGTTTAAACCTTATAATTATCATAATTACAATTTAACACATATTTTATAATTATTCTCCAAGAATAATCATTTTAACAATCAACATGATTTAATTCGGGTTTCTAAAAATGGAAGCAAACGTATTCTTTGTGTGCGACCTTATAGGTTTACATACTCATTGACAGTATCTCTGTTTGACATACATGTCGTTGAAATGTAATAACTTACAGGTTGTATTTAGCAACATGTTTAGACACTTAGTATGTACTGTCATATATGGTATATTTGTATGTATGTAGGTGCTAAGTGTAGTTGGTTCAAAGACCCTACACGATCATGTGAATCTTATTCAACTTGTAACATGGAACATGTTTTCAAAATTGGCAAAGATAATTTGCATGATATGCAAATTGTTTAACATGACAACTTATTTTGATATCATATGAAGGTTTAACATGACAACTTATGACATGAAATATAATTTTAGTATGTATAGTGGAACACATGTCGGGACAACAAAAGTTAAAAGGGTGATAAGCCACTTCACTAAGATGTAATATGTATTATGTCAAGTCAAAATGTCAAGTGTCTCATAATCATGTGTTTCAACTGTTTAAGTATTTATTGATCTTCAGATAAAAAAGACAAAAAAAAAGGTTAGAAAAGTACAAATAAATGATTCATATAAACTCGAAAAAAAATCCATTTAAAGATACATATGTGAACTCATGTTTCTTTTACCAATGATATTAACTTTTTTGTTAATTATTTGAACCTCCAAGTTGAATTGTATGTTCAAATATTTCAAATGCATATGAGCGAAGATATTATTGTTTGGGAATTAAAATATACTACAAGTGTACTCGTGTAATGCAACGAGATACATCATGATTTTAATGTTTCATTTTATTTTTTGTCGATTTACGGTACGATTTTGGATTGTTTTGAGAGAGTGATAATGGTTTTTTTTTTATAAATTTGTTTAATTTAGGCTTAATAATATAATGTTTTTTATATAAAAAATTAAGTATTTTATTAGAATTCAATGATTATCTTATATATTTTAAATTTTTTATATTTAAATTGAGATGTTTATTCTGTTTTGATTATGTTTATTAGTTAGTTATGAATTCAAACATATAGCTTTAGAAAATTGTACTCATGCATCATTACTTGTAATCTTGAATTTTAAGTATGTGTATCAATAAACAGTATTTAATTCATAAAAACTTGTTTTTAAGTGTTTCTTCGATAGTTTAATAATAATGTAATTTATTTTAGATTAAACATTAAATATTCTGTTAGATTTTCTTAATTATATTTTAGATTTTTTATATTTAAAATTTGATTTTTATCATTATTTAATTATGTAGGGGAGTGATTTTAGGGGATTGAAGTGGAGAGTGATTTTAGGGGAGTTAAATTGATTAGAGATAAAGATTGAAAATTAATAAATAACATTAAATGTAGTACATAAAGATTTAATGATTGTTTTTAAAAGATTTTAAGTAATTAACATTAAATAACGGTACATTAAACTTTAATAATTGTTTTTAAGAGTTTTTTATATGTGTTTTATAATATACTAGAAGTGTACTCGCGCAATGCAGCTATATATATCACGATTTTAATGTTTCATTTTATTTTCTGTTTTTTGTCGATTTACATTACGATTTTGGATGGTTGTGAGAGAGTGATAATGATTTTTTTATATAAATTTGTTTAATTTAGACTTAATAATATAATGTAATTTATTTTGGTTTAATAATATAATTTTTTTTATAAAATATTCTGTAAGATTTTTTAATTATATTTTAGATTTTTTATATATAAAATATGCTGAGATTTATTTTAGGGGAGTTAAAGTGGGAAATGATTTTAGGAGAGTTAAAATGGTTAGAGATAATGATTGAAAATTAATGAATAACATTAAATGTAGTACATACAACTTTTATTGTTGTTTTTTAAGTAATTAGCATTAAATAGCAGTACATTAAGCTTTAAGACTTGTTTTTAAGAGTTTTTTATATCATCTTTATAATATAGTATAGATTATAGATAGTCAATGTAGTGTTGTGAAGAACTAGATTATGACTACAACTTAATACATGAATGCACAACCAATCCTCGACATTTATCTTCAATCGGAGGTTTCTTCATTTGTTGTCCTTTTAGCACATTGCCAATGTGAGATTCCAAGCTTTAATTTTTTATGTTAAACTGAAATATAGCAGAAATGGTCAGTTGTTTGTTTAGACAGACCGAAAGTTTTCTAATTTGCGTTGCATGAAATTAGACAGGCCAACGCAGTGGATAAATGCCTAAGACCACCTATACTGTAAATTATTAGGGATTTCTTAATTGACATATAAGATTTTTTTTAAAAATTATAAATCATGATGGTTGTGAGTATGATTTCTTAATGAAAAATTGATTTTTGATATTTGCTAATATCAAACAATATTTTTTTGCTAGTGTGGCAATGAATAATAAGAAATTGACTTATCTCACATCATGCTTTGATGTTTTGTGTTATTTATAAAAAACTAGAATCGTACTCGCGCAATGCAGCGAGATACATCACGATTTTAATGTTTATTTTTATTTTTTGTTTTTTATTGATTTACAGTACGATTTTGGATGGTTTTTATTGAGTGATAATGGTTTTTTTATATATAAATTTGTTTAATTTAGGCTTAACAATATAATGTTTTTTATATAAAAAAATTAAGTAGTTTGTTAAAATTCATTAATTATCTTATATATTTTAAAAATTTTATATTTAAATTGAGATGTTTATCCTGTTTTGATTATGTTTATCAGAATTCAAATTTCATAATTTTAGGATTTGGGGATTAGAGATAAGGATTTTGGGGGATAAGGATGAAATTTATTAATTATGGTTAAAATCATTTAAAAGTAGTACATATTGCTTCATTAATTATTTTTTAAGAGATTTTAAGTAGATTAACATTAAATAATAGTACATAATGCTTAATACATCACGATTTTAATGTTTATTTTTATTTTTTGTTTTTTATTGATTTACAGTACGATTTTGGATGGTTTTTATTGAGTGATAATGGTTTTTTATATATAAATTTGTTTAATTTAGGCTTAACAATATAATGTTTTTTATATAAAAAAAATTAAGTAGTTTGTTAAAATTCATTATTTATCTTATATATTTTAAAATTTTTATATTTAAATTGAGATGTTTATCCTGTTTTGATTATGTTTATCAGAATTCAAATTTATAATTTTAGGGTTTGGGGATTAGAGATAAGAATTTTGGGGGATAAGGATGAAATATATTAATTATGGTTAAAAGTTTTACAGGTAGTATATTAGGCTTTAGTAGTTATTTTTAAGAGATTTTAAGTAGATAGCTTTAAATGATAGTACATAAAGCTTAGTGAGTTGTAATTAAGAGTTTTTTATGTCATCTTTATAATATAGTATAGATATATAAATAATTTATTAAATGAGATTTTGATTATAAAAAAACACAAATAGTTTGATAATTAATTAATATTAAAATAATTCTTTTATTTATTAAATGATAAATTTAAAGTTAATATATTAATGAATATCAAAGATATGCATAATATAATTAATATTACCATACAAATAAAACATATTATAGAATATGCCTTAATTAATATAGTTTTTTGTTTTCTATTAATAAATTAAATATACGTAAATGTAATATAATTATATGAAACACTAAAAGTTGACTTGAGATCATGTGAGACCATATTATTTCCGTGAGACCCGTGAGACCACAAAAATAACACTAAACATTCACAGCAAAAGACTGTGAAGGTATTGTAAAGGTAAACCTTCACAGTGTTTTTGTTGTGAATGTTTGCTGTTTTTCGTTCTTTCACAATGAATCACTATGAAGTTTTAGTGTTATTTTCTGGTCTCACCGGTCTCACGAAAATAGGTTGGTCTCACGTGAACCCAACCCTTTTAGGGGGTGTTTGGTTCGCAGAATCTGATGGAATCTGGTAGAATTGGAATGTTGAACTCCTTTGACCAGATTCCATTCCCTTGTTTGGTTCAAAGTTTTCAATGGAATGAAATCTTCCAATTCCATTAAATTCCATACATAAAGGAATTTAACATTCCATCATCAAACCCAAGTATTTCAATGGAATGTAATTTGTTATTTTCATAATTCCAAAATTACCCTTACCCCAAACTAAACCCTACTGATATTGATTATCAGCAGACACCAACTCTCTCTCTCCTCTCTTCTCTCTCTCTCTCCCTCCTCTCCCTCCTCTCTCTCTCTCCTCTCTCCCTCTCTCCTCTCTCTTCTATCCTCTCCCCTCTCTCTCTCCTCTCTCCCTCTCTCCTCTCCTTTCTCTTCTATCCTCTCCCCTCTCTCCTCCCTCCTCTCCTCTCTCTTCTATCCTCTTCTCTCTCTCCTCTCTCTCTCTTCTCATCTCCTCTCTCTCTCTCTCCCTCTCTCCCTCTCTCCTCTCTCTCTTTCTCGTCATCATTCGTGTGCTAAAATAATCAAAGCAATTTTAGTTAATAATTATAATGACTATTTCATTAAAATAATTTTTATTGAAAAAAATTAAAATAATCAAAAAGGGTACTTTGGTCATTTATCAAAATTCCATTCCAATTCTAAAGGTACAATCTGTGAACCAAATAGAAAAATTCCAATTCATTTAACAAATTCTATTCCAATTCTGTCAACCAAACAGGTGGTCAAACCTGATAATATTTCATTTCAATTCCTTCAAAGTCAAATTCCTTTGACATATTCCATTTCATCCAAAAACATTCTGCGAACCAAACGCCCCCTTAGTTACTTTAATTTTTTTTAAACCTTAAATATAAACATTTATTTATTGAATCAAAAAACATTTTATAAATTAAACTAAAACATTTTATTTAAGTAATTATTTTATTTTATATAAGAACTATTTAGTTAATAAATTATTGTAGTTTTGTTGATATTTGATTAAAATGTAGTGTTTATGTTGACGTGTCACTTATAAAATTAGTTAGAACTCATTGTAATGAAAGGTAATTTTAAATAATTTCTAAAGCTGACATGATACTTAGAAATTGTATTGTAGTGAATGGTCTAAGTTTGCCTGAATTCTGGTACAATACTGACTTATGATCACACCAGTCTCAAATATTTCAAGCAATTGAACATGACCTACGTACTAGGATGAAAGAAAATTTGAGATGTGGTTTATATACACCTATTAAAGGCTCAAAACAGAATGAAGCAACAAACTAAATTGGAAAGAAGAGATGAGGTTTTTTTTGGTATTTCTCAGTTGCGCCTCTACAGTAAAAACTCATTGACGACTCATGGAGTCATGGTAGCCAGAAGTTGCCTACATGATTTTATGGTCCTTTTATGGCAGTAGACAAAATCGGCCACGAGCTTTGAATCTCCGTCACAAAGGTGGCGACTCGAGGTGTTAGTAAATTCGATAACACCGGCTGAATTTGAAGCTCCTTGGGAAGATCATGATGTCATTCGAAACCAACTAGTTGTCTAGTCGTGTGATGCATCGAGATGCAAAATTTTATTGTAAATCCATAATAGATAATTAATACATAATTTTATTAAAAAATAAAATTCAAAATTTATGTTTTAAATAAAATAGAAATTGTAAATAGTGACTGAACATTTCTTGTAAATTTAAAAGTCTAGTAATAACACTTAAAAAAATATATTGATATTGATTTTCGTACTAGAAGTTATAAAACTATAAATACTTTAGAATTGAAATAAAGCTTTTTTAAAATGATAGAATATTCTTTTGAATAAAGATAATGATGAAATATTTTGTTGTGCTAGTATGACTCTATAATTATCTTTTATTTGATAATGTTTATCAATTAGTTATTAATTAATTCTATATAGTTCAATGAGCTTTAAAATAGTATATGTATACATTAATTACTTATTTATACTATATTATAAAGCATTTGTAATAACCGTGGCTAAGTAATAAGATTGGAAGTAAGGGTGAGGGTTTGCTCAAAGTCCAAAGTGAAGGGACTAGTTTGTATATTTGGATAAAGAGGGGTTTTAACGAGATTTTTAGGTATATAACCTTATATGAGATTTTAATTAAATCCATGACTTTCTCATGAGTATAAACCAATTTTTCATGAATAGGTCCGGAGGTCATGAATTTAATTAAAAACTCATTTAAGGTCATTTTCCTAAATGACTTGGGTTTTAACCCTAATACCTTCTTTTCTAAATCATTTTGTGGTGAGAGACGGCTAAGAGAAACTCTAGGCGATTTTGGAATTAAGACAAGGGAAGGGGGAGCAAGTTCCTATTTAAGACCAAGTCTGCATTAATCTCCTTCAAGGTAAGATTTATCTCTATTTTTGCCTTATATTGTTGAAAAGGATTGGAAGATTCTTTTGGTTTTGCACCCCAATTAGAAGGAGTAGTTCTTGCTCTATCTTTTGTTCTTGGAGTAGATTAAGGCCTTAAATCCCTAAGGGGTTGGTCTCTAATCGTTTCGAGTCTAAGGAAGGTTTGATATTGGGTTGTGTATGTGTGTCGATTCCTCCGTCGCCCGAAAATCGACACCCCAGTGGGGCGCTAGCAGTGTCGTCGTCGGACTGGGATTTGATGTTGAGCCCGAGGCACTCGAACCAGGAGCCCATCCGGGAAGGAAACCAACCCGGGCACCCATCCGGGAAAACGCCAACCTGGGAGCTAAACTGGGAAGGCCCTAACCCGGTAGAGTCTCAACCTGGGAGCAACCCGGGAGATGCCCCAATCCGGGAGCTAACCCGGGGGTAATGCAACCCGGGTGCTAACCGGCGCCGCTTCCATCCGAGGGTAAACCCGGTACCCACCTCAAACCGGGACCGAACCCGGTTAACTTATGCAGGGAGTGTGCCTGACAATTTCAAATCAAGTTTCAGATCCAGTAAACCGAAACCGGTAAGTATGACCTTGTTTATTCGAAAATTAGAGGCTTTAGAGGGTAGTCGGTAAAAATGACTTACGTCGTGAGTTCAAGCGAGTATCTCACCACTCTATCGGTTTTATTGTAGGTTGTGGGAGCGTTAGGGCGAGAACGTGAACAAGGACCAAAGGTGAGTTTTTCTAACCAAAACCACTATCGACAATTATGCTATTTTATGCATGAGAGATTTATTAAATGTATATTATGCTTTATCATGATAGTGTGTTATATAATATATGCATACATTGTTAACGACAAATTTACGGCCAAGTCGGGGGGTGTGTCCCGCCCGTGCTCATACCAGGGGGTGTGTCCCATTATGAGGCAGTGTGAGCCAAACACGTCGTCACATTTGTGTGACCTCAGTATGCGCCAGAAGCGTGATTTGCAAGTACGATGTTTTTGATAAATCTGAACTGGTTTGCATTTATTTATAAATCTTTATTATATGTTGCTTTGGCATGGAAAATGTTGTTGCGAGAACTCACTAGACCTTTTGGTCTAACCCTCGTTCTTTCAAAAACTAAAACTTTTTCAGGAAAGCGTGAGGTTGGTAGCTTGGGTAAGGGAAAGGAAAAGCTCTAAGCTGGATGGCGTGGCCTAGAAGCAGGATGTCTTAGTTTTCCAAATTTCAGTAGTTATATTTGTAGTCTCAGTTGTGTAATAGGTTGCTTCCCGTAAACCTTGAATATTTGAGTTGTTACCTTTGGGACCGTTTTGGCAATGATTTATATTATTGTCGTTTATGCTTTATTTTCCTGTGAGTTGGGTTGTTACAGCATTTAAGAAAAACTCTTAAAAACAACTTGTATAGCTTAAAGTACTACATTTTAAAAGCATAATCTCTTAAAAACAAAGTTTTATTCACAATGTACAAGTAACCAATGCTTGCCTCTTTACTGATGAGAATTTATATTCCCAACTACACTGATTCTTGGCCCCTTCCTCTCGATCTTCGCCCCCTCCGTTCTCCTCCCCCAAGATTTGCAGTTTGCAAGGATTTGCCTTTTCGAGATCCGAGATGGCTTTTGATTGGGGGAGGCTAAATACACTTTATTTTTTGCTAAATACACCAAATGATTGCAAAAATCATTTTTTTTTGTTTTTTTTGTTTTTTTTGTTATTTCGTCTTTTAGTTGTCTTTTTTTTATTATATATTTTTTATTATATATTTTTATTATATATTTTTGTTTTGATTTGAAAATAAATAAATATTTATAAATATAAATATTACTAATTTTTTTAATTATATAATTATAAAAATAAAACATAAATATTGCGATTTAACATATAAATAGAACATAAAATAATCTATATTACATTCGATTATTCTAAAATAACATTATCCGTAGTACAATTAACCCGTAAAAGCTTCATGTACTTCTTTATTCGCTCTGAATACGGGGTAGCCCATCCAGCAACACACGGATAACCGTAATGGAAAAAATGTGATACAATTTGCGGAAACTTCTTTTATATCTAATTTGACATAATGGTTACCATTAACGTATCCGATTGTAAAAACAATATGTTCATACCACACTGGAGGAGTGGACCTAAGCGGCAAGTACGTCCCACTGCCAGTCATACTTATAACATGTAATATCACATTATATTTTGAAGCAATCAAGACACCTATTTCAGGCATTGTCATCCAGTGTTCAAATGGTGCACCTTGATCTGATCGAAAGAAGTTTAAAGTGTTGTAAGTAATATCCCAATGTTCAGCTCCAAAAGCGTTGATGTACTCTGTCTTGTAAGTATCTAACTCTTCCATCAAGTTATACCGGGCCATGCATCTTCATGAAGACCCATCCAGACAGCTATTGCTCGGAATCCGCAATTTCCATCACCTATCACATCATGTACCTGCTTGATGTAAGGGTGAAAAAATGCTGGAAATTGATTGATGTATGGATGTGCATTATAATTTTTGAACATGAAAGAACTGTGTCTCGCTGGTTCTTGGTAGCTCATTTTTTCCTTGTCAACAAATCTAGACGCGTTTGAACTGCTACGTCTAAGGGGTCTTTCACTTGTAAAAGACGGGTCAACATGAGTCGGAAATGAGGGATCAACATGAGTTTTTCTGAAAAGCTTATCCTTCAACGAGGGTCGTCCACGAGTAGTCTTGTTAACAACAGGTTCACAAACCCATGTTTTTGATGCACTGGCTATCTCTTTTAGCTTCCTCAGTAGACTGAACTTACCAGATCTCGATTGCTTGTTAAATTCCTCAGTAAACATTTGGACTTCAGCTTCACAACCTACGTCATCATCTTGTAAAGATTTGCACGGTGATAAATCAAGCGTCGTCCAAAATACATCAACTGAATCAATTGGGATAGGATGACCTTTGTTCAAGTATTGCATTTGTTCGTGCGCACATGGCAGTCCATAACTTGTACGTAGTAGACAACTACAATTTTCAGAAAATAAGCCAACAGATTGAGCTCGCTCATACTCTTGGAATATTATGTTTAATGCATAATGTTTGAGGGTCAACATGAGTTGGAATGTTGACTCTCCACTCTGTTACTTGTCTGATTTCCAAAGTGGAGAAATTTGTCAGTCCAAACAGATACAAACATTTCTTTATATGGTTTCAACCATGTGTCATTTAGATAAGCAAGAACACCTGAAAATTAGAACAATTTAACTTTTTTAGTAATTGTTAAACTTAATTGTAACATTTTACTTATAATAATATATTAAGGTGTACCTGGATAGCTTCATACGTTTCATATGTTTTATGTAGTACATATGATATATAATTAAATAATTAAATCCAAAAATATTCAATATTGGGCTCATTTCGAAGGTTTTGAAGAGACGATTATGATGGTGTAACTTGTTAAAATTAAAACGTATTTTTTTAACGTATTTTAGTTAATATACGATTTTATGTGTTAATATGATAAAAATGAAAAATGAAAAATAGAAAAGTAAAAGGTATAAAGTAAACTAACTAAATAATTATAGGGGTATAAAATGTAAATATATATTTAAAATCATTATCACCTACCTACTCCCCTATGTCTCTTCCCCACAAAAATTTACAGTGCCACGAATTTAATTTCTTACCCATCTCCGGTGAGCCTTGGTTCACCAGTGAATCCCTCTTCATTGTTACAAATTTATAGAATAAAATCAAAAGTTACAAATTTTATAAATTTAAAAAATCAACACACACACACACATATATATATATATATATATATATAAAGATAAAGATAATAATAATAATAATAATGAGGAGTGGACCTAAGCGGCAAGTACGTCCCACTGCCAAGTTAAAAAACACTATGAAGGTAAAAAAACCTAAACCAAGTTAAAAAAAAATCAAACTTTCACAGATAAAAGACTGTGAAGGTATATTCGAACCTTCACAGTGAAGACGCTGTGAAGGTAAAAAAAATCAAAAGTTACAAATTTATAAAATAAAATAAAATCAAAAGTTATAAATTTATAGAATAAAATAAAATTAAAAGTTATAAACTTTATAAATTTATAAAATCAAAACATATATATATATATATAAAGATAAAGATAATAATAATAATAATAATAATAATAATTTGTATTAATGATTGGATCGGAAAACTAGGAGGGACTATTTGCACCTTTTTGGTGCAAATAGCACTCCCCCTTTTGATTTTTGAAAGACTGTCCTCTTTTAATCTACAGGCTCGAACCTCTTTCGATTTGTCCCTCTCTTTGCTCGATTTTGTGATCATCTTTCCTCTTCATGCCGATAATGACAATTATTTTGGGGTTATTTTTTTCTTTCAGATTCGAATGATTGATTTCATACAATGCAGATGTCCCTTATTTCACACGTAGGTACACATACCTTATTTTTTACTTTAATTATTTAGCTATCCATGATTTTTCTGGAGCTTGTTTGTTTCTCTACAATGTTAGATTGGTTTCATCATCTCTCGACCAGATTTGCATATGACAGCATATGGTTATGGTTGTGTTCTGCTTCTTCCATCATTGTTTGGCAGGCTAGAAGTAGAGAGTTATATAGGACTTCGATTTGCAGCTCTTTCGGGTACTTAGATCTTAGTTGCTTAAATCGTATGTACCATTAAGTTGTATCATTGTATTTGACTATACTTTCCTTCTCAGACAAATTTTCTGTCACGTTGGATTTTACAAAGTGAATTCCAAAATTTTGTGGGGTTTTTGTTGTTGATCTTGATCAGTCTTGGAAACAAGTTAGACAATGGAGCTTAGTTCAATCAAGTGCAAGTAATTTTTTCTTGCATCCAATTTCTTTAAATTGTTTCAATCAGCTACTAGCACCAACATTTCGGATAGATGGATATATGAAACTAACATATGTACAAATGTAGTAGGTTTTATGTCTTCTTGAAAGAATTTGATATTTTAAAATTGAATGAATCATAATGAAGCTTTTACATCCCGCCACATTGCACGGATACTCAACTAGTAAACTTTAAATTCAAATGATTATGCATTACTGAATGGTACCTATTATACAATTACTTGCCTTTAAAGTTCTTTTATAATATAGTATATATTCATCATTAGAGGGATCTTCTTTTAAAAATCTATGAAATTATGATAACCTTGAAAAATAATGCAACATATGCTATTTCACATGATTTTTTTTTCTTTTAAACTAACATTTAGAATATTGATTAATATATATTTGGTTTGCAATATGTTTGGTTCACATGTATTTGTTTCACAATGTGAACCTTTTTAGCTTGTTTATAAAACAAAAGTTACACGTAAAAAGTTTCACATTGTGAACCAAATACATATGAAGCAAATCAATTGTAAAACAAATATATGTTAATCAATACAACAATTGCTAGCCTTATATGAGAAAAAATCATGTGAAACAATATCTTAAAGTAAAAGTTATCACATATTTCATAAATTTTGGAATTATTAAATGATTAAGCCCTTCGTTGATAAAGTGATAAAAAAACCAGTAAAAGAACTCAATACATATTACAATTTAGAAAATCACTTTGATATAGTTTACTTAGCTAAAATGTTAATTTTTTTTAAAGGCAACCATAAAAAATTAAAGAGGCAATCTAATTCTAAATAAAAATAAATTAAATTAAGGTGTTAAACTATACTAAAATATATTTATTCAGTTAGCTATATAAATTCGAACATGGATCTGTAATAAATTATATTCATATATCATTAACATATATCCTTGAATTTTAAGTAATATGAATTGATTGAAAGTACATGATGCAAAATTAGAGACAACTTAGAAATTTTTTTCCAAGTGATGGCACCATTTGACTATAAAAGACAAATATAGGAATAGTTTTTACAAAATCATTATTAGTCTGTTGGTTAGTTCATTGTTTTTCATATGTGAGGTTTATGTTCAACTCTTTAATTGCAAAAGAAATTCAAAGACATAATAAATATGAAATTAAAAGCTAAAAACTAATAAAATAACATTAACGGATGCGACCTTGAGCCTGGGGAGGAAGAAAATCCTTACAAACCAACTATACCAAGGGAAACTTGTATCCTCATTGTAGTTCAAAATATATACGGAGTCACACAACAAATTGATATAGTAACAATTTTCACGACCCTATAATCTCTTAAACCACGTCAGAGGAATGCAACGGTGGCCCATGCCACCACATGCACCACCTGAACCCATCCCTCTGCATAATAACACCTCTATTATCTGTTCATATCTCTCTCTCTCTCTAACTAGTCTCAGTAGACGAAATTAATCAGCAAAATATCAAACGAAAATTACATACAAAGACTACAATAGTGTAGTCAATCAAATCAGAAATCCCTATAGCAACGAAACAGGGTCGTTCCTGAGATTTCGGATGCTCATGGCGGAAATCCAAAAAATGCCCCTCTCCCTTCTTCGAGGATGGGCGGGTTAGAGATGAGGAAGAGTAAAAAACGATCATACTTGTTGATGATTAAGTTATATTTATAAATTCAACTACAGACTAGATACAGACCATCGAACCTGCCATCCTAACAGAATGATAAAGAGGGGGAGCAAAAGTAACCTGTAAAGTGAAGAGTCTGCCCTCAAATTGTACTTCCTTTGTCAAGAAATCAGCCCCTATGGTTGCCTTATATTGATTGCTAAACTTCTTGTTCACATATCTAAAGTTAAAATGTTAAGGGGAAACAAGGAGTAATGGCATTAACAAGAGCTACGGCCAACAATGGCATTATTTCTCACCAATCATATAAAAGGAGGTGACATTACAAGAAGTCATTGTATGCCAAATAATTAGGCAATACAAATTTGATAACTAAGTAATGAAGGATACTGTTCATCAAAGATGTCTTACCAACCCAACATCACCCACAAATAACAGTCTTGTAAGCAAGACAATACATTAAAATAAGCAAGATTCACGCTATTAACAGATTGCCTCCATATTTCACAAAACGAAGTTCCATATAAGGTATTGAAACCAATTTCTAAGAATTGAGGTAATATAACTCAAATTCATGATCGATCATGTTTTCAAAATATAAGACATCATATCAAATTGTTTCTCCATAAGCAAACAATTATTACACAACCCTTGAATAAAAGAGAGTGACAATTATTAGAAGCAAGAAATTGATTTTAGGGCAGCAAATTTCCAATGAAATAAACCTAATCTAACCAAATAAACCTAACAAATCAGTATTGGTAAATCTAATAATCAAATAAACCAAACAATAAATTCTGAAATTAAAAGTTTTACCTACAAAGAGTGAAAAAGGCAAGAGGCAAGAGCCCAAGGAGTGAAGGCAAGCAAGATTCAGCGCGACAGCGCCTCACTGCCTCAACGGACAGCGGCTACTGCCTACTGGGTAATCACCGGAAACACGGTCAGTCGCCAGTCGGTCACACGACATACCCAGGGCCTAAGAAACAGAGGGAGAGAGCGACAGTCAAGAGAGAGAGAGAGAGAGAGAGAGAGAGAGAGAGAGTTTACGCCGGTCAATTCTGGAAGAGTGGAAGCCCAACTAAGCCTACTTAAGAATTTGATGCCCTGGGCTTCTTGCTGCCCTGGGCCACCGGCCCCTGGCCTATAGCCAGGGCCGGGCCTGAAACGAAACACACCCAACCCGTTACATTTTGAGACAAGTAAAACAAGAAAAAGAAACAGATGAAAGTTACACAAGAATCACTTGGAATGATGATTTGTAAATTTAAAAAAGGAAGAGAATACACAATCGGAAAAGACGAGCAGTAGAAGCAAGCAGCTTGGAGATGAAATATGACATAGAGCAGTGTAGACCAATCAGAACAGTTGAGAAGAGATTTCCATACTCTTATTTTTTTTACTTTGAACCCCTGTATGTATGTATATATATACACACCAGCCCAATCAAAATCTTCAAGAACAAACAATCAAGTTGAAGAGAAGTTGGTGAACATGCATGCACATCTTCAGCAGGTCCTCAAGGAATTGCTCCTCCCTCTGTCCGCTGGCATATATATATATGCCCAATTAACTTTAATACATTGTCAGAACCTTCAAAAATAGCATGAGCATCACATAACTATATCAAAACGCCTCCTCCCATTTAAAGATAATATAGCAAGTGCAGCTGATCTACGATCAAAGTAGGAAATGAACCCATAAGATGATAGCACACAAGAAAAAGTAAAAAAACAAAACATAAAGAAACCCATCATCCATGCACTTCCATCATCAACACTTGCAAGCAGAATGAAAATACAAAACATCAATGAAAGCAACTTAAAACATCTCTAAAAAGTCTAAACTATTGTTTCCTATTTGTCCAGATGTAAGCGTTTTGTTTTGTGTGCCACAGCCAACACTCCCCTGTTTCGACAGCGGCTACAATTGCTAAACTACAAGCTCTTCTTTCCCTTACTCTTCTACCGACTCAAACATATAATAAACTTTGAGCGGAAACGATTTTTCCAATAAAGAGAGAAATCAACCACCATTGGGTTGAGATGCTTTAGCTAATCTCAATTGGGATGCTCAAGTCAAGAGATATTAGCAGTTCTAAGTGTGAGTTTGGTTCCTTATTCTATCTGCAGTAAAAAACTTCCTTGTTTCTTTTACGATCCAACAATATCTACCATTGAGGTGTTTAATGCCAATTTCTGCAAATGTCCCTTCACTTGCCAGCCCTCAAGACTTGACTTGACTACCGATATCACAAGATTTTGTTACAAGACAATGATGCTAGATCTCATCCCTTCAAGTTAACCTAAAACACAACAAATGACAAGGGATTTGTCCCTCAAGTCCACCTCATGCAAAAGAATAAATCAACACCATCTAAATAAAATAAAGCCTAGTTGAGGAAGATTATTTAGGAACATAAGTGAGGGTGAAGTGTTAAAAGCCATCTATATGTATGGCTAACAGTTCTAAGACCACCAGTTGCTGCAGCAGTATCCATGATGCTTCCATCAGCCTGCTCAAAAACCATCTTCATTTCAATCAAGCTTGTTTGTATGCACACAACTCATTCAGTTCTTTGTCAAGATTATACACTGCTTATATAAAAAGACAGCAATCGCTTATAACATCTAATGAGCATTATAAATGCTAAAGAATGTTATCAGTGTTCGTAGCAAAATCAAGTCATATAATTTTCTAAATAGAAGAATGATGGTTGATCTTCTTAATGATGATTCAATACAATACCTTTAGTCCACCAAGGAAGTTCATCGACTGGAAGAAATTTGATTCTTTGGTATAGATTTTGGATCTCCCAAAGAGAGAAAAAAACAGCTATAAACAACTCAAAGAAGCAGTAAACTTGGAAAAATAAGACAATGCAGACAACGTTTGTCAATTGTATCTGTGTCTATTGATTGATAAGAGTGGGGAGCAATAAGCAGGCCTGCAAATAAATCAAGTGGTTAAAATATTTATGTAGCAGATAAATCAAGTGGTGAAAATTCATGGAAAAACGGCAACATCAACAACATCGTGAAGTGTTGATATATTCATATATCCACTTTAAACTCCTTTGCCTAGCTTCAGCTTGCATTTACTGTTTGCCTGCAACTCGAAAACTCATTTCAATATGAAGTATACATACGCTTGGAATGCACATACTAGCATGTATTTTGATGTCCATTTTTCTTCACAAGATGCAACTGTATATTTTCCTTAATAACAGGCTTTGGTACCATGAGTCACAAATCATATCAGCAGTTTTTAAGACTCGGGTCAGAGAGATAGAAATCCAAAAGTCATATATCTACACCAATTCAGCCTTTAATACCTAACACAATAAAAAATTCAAAAGACATGTATGTACACGAAGAAAAAGAGAATCAAAACTTACCTGGCATGTCCATGGAGTTTTGAAAAATCCAAACATCTCAAAGATAGATAGAGAGGTAGAAATTTATCGAATGAACCGCACTCCTTGTACGTCAACAGTCCATGTGTCCATGATAATTTCCCAAGGCATTAGGATCCAACGTGAATTGCCCTATTTCAAACTCAGTTAACCAATTACATACTCCAACGTAGAAGAATCAAAGGTGAAACACAATGATGAATGACAATGTCAAGTTACCAGTGCCATTTTAAATAAAGCAAATATATAAAGGGAGCTTCCTTTAGGAACCCAAATATGGTTAGAGACCCGGGAACCACCCACATCGCAACATGTGTCCCTCTTAATGATGAATATGGGAAGTGTTATTCATCTTGAATCGCACATTCATGTCATGATGAATATGGACATTTTACAGACGTGTTATTCATCATGAGTCACATATTTATGATGAATATGTTACAACATTTATCATGAATAACACGCCCATATTCCTGATGGATATGCCACGTGCCGGGCTGTGGGCGGTTCCCGGGTTCCTAACGAACCTGCCCGGCTATATAAACTCAAAAGAAAGAATTTAAACCTATTAATGCTTAGCCATTAATCGAAGTTAAAGGAACATTTCTAGAATTTCCACAACAGAATAAAGGAATTCTTATGGATATTCCATAACAAATTAAATGAATTCTTACCAGGGGAGACCATTGATCTAGATATGAGAACGTCTGTAGCTGGAGTAAGGAAGAGATGGATGGGAAGTTAACAAATTGAAGAAGGGGAATGTCGGGTATGAGAGAACGGTGCGAGAATTAAAGTCCGGAAAGTAGCTTGGGAAGAGGAAGGGGCGGGAATCAAAGCCTGAAAAAGATCTCGAGGAAACAAAATTAATAATTACGTTGTAGTGACCGGTTCCATGTTTTCCCCGAATTTCATCAGTTCCAGGCTCAAGTGCCTGTTCATCCATCTTCATTCCAAAGGCGAGCATATCCATTGAGTGACTGTAACTGCTATCGTTTACAGTCAATAGTTCTTAACCAACCCTTTCTCTTAGAGCTTTATAGCCCTGTTCTACGATGAAAGACTTTTCTGCCTAGCTTGACGACTGACTGAACAGGACATATGGCCGGGTTAGAGTCATCAATCCAAAATCGCATTGAACGACTCGAGCAGAACAATAGCCCTTATCTGCTCGATAAGGGAAAGGGGCAATATTGGGGGGAAATAAAACAAGAACTGGATCATGCTTCCTCTCAGAGGGAGTATAACCGGGTTCATGGCTCGTTCATTCACTTGCTCATGAACTCACAGCTTCGCCAGAAGCTACGAAGGGGGGGTCTCGGCCCGGGAAGGGGAGAGTAGCATAGCGATAGAGGGCTTCAATTCAAATGGGTAATTCCTGATAACACCACCCCCTATTATGAATTCATTTATAGCGGAACCGTCCACATTGAGTTTGAAAGAGCCAATATCAGGTGGATGCTAACCCTACGTCCCCTCTTAGGTTTAGGGGAAATAATAGGTTCCTGCTTTCCAAGCGAGATATGCTTTATTGAAAGCGCTCGCCCAATGGAGGAGGGTCTCTCTGAGTACACTCGAGGTCACTCCCCTATTTCCAAAGGGCCCCATATTCTGGCTGTGCCATGGGGGAATATTTCCACGATATATGAAAGTCTCAGTGATCCCCATTTTAGTGCCAATAGTTTGAGTTTTGCCCTTCTCCACTCACGCGATATTGTTGGGTCGGGCTTTCGCCCATTGTCCAAGATTCCCCACAACCCGGCGGCTTCTATTAGGAAGGCAGTGCAAAGGAGGCTCGAGGGCTTGTTAAGGAATCCTCCTTAATAGACGAAATATTCCTATTATGTCAATGCCAATTGAATCAATGTTATTAGTTGTGCTCCAAAAAAAACACCCATTTTCAAGGGCAACCATTTGTTCCAAAGATTTTGATAAAGAGATCTCTAGCCAGTCTCTTCTTTTGAGAGATGGGTTCATGCCAGGCTGGGTGCAGTGGCCAAGGCAAGATTTGATACCCATCATCTCGAGGAGGAAGGAGCCATCGTAACTGCTCGCCATCGGAATAGGCTTTCAAGGCAGCTATCGAGTCAGCCAGTAGGTAAGCAGGTAATAGTCAGCCAGCAAGCTGGGCCGCCCCGCACCTCATTAAGATCATATTGGCATACTTTCCCAAAAAAGAAAGAGCAGAGCATCCAATCCGTACCTAGGTAGAGGAAGCTGATCTGCCGTATACACTTCCGACTGACACAGTCGACAGCAATAAAATCTTTCTTCTTAGCTGTTGAAGGGATAATACCTCAAGTCTTCATATGTAAGAAAAGATTAATAACTTTTACAGTGTGCTTCAGAATTTGTAATTAAGAGATTTTTCAAATCTATGCATTAAAAGCAGTACTAAATGCTTAAATTGTTGTTTTTAGGACTTTCAGCCAAATGCTTTATAAAATAGTATAGATTCCTAAACTTTCACCTTGAGGACAAGGTGAGAGTTTTGGTGTGAGGCATTGATAAACCTGTCTGATTCACTTATGTGCACAAGGGAAATAAGGTCTAAGCTGGGGGTATTTTGGGATATAAAAACTTAATGTCCACATATGAAGGATGGGGACCAGGTTGTTATATTCTCAGAAGCTGCCTGGTAACCCCTTGTAATCTTTTGTTTTTGTGTGAAGAAACATTAGACTTACTTCCATTTCTGTGTAATTGTTCCTGTGGATATGTTATTATCATCTTCGGGTATATGATTTTTCATGTGCTTTCTGGATTAATAACCATAAATCAAATATATTATAGTCGTTATCAATTTAACAACACGTTAATATGTTCCCCATAAAAAACCCATTTCTACAAACCTAATTAGGCAACACCCATACGGTACGATATAGAAGCAATCCAACGCTGTATTAACTTATTAATCGATTGTGAAATAAATGTCTGTTAAATGTATAGATTGCTCGGTGTAGAGGTGCATAATTAGACATGTAATCATTAATATGTTTGTTATATCATGTCAGTAGCAAATATATTCATGTATCTCAAAGAAACTCATTAAATATATTCATGAGTCACAGATAACCTCGACCTACAGTAAACATTCGGAGTCGGTTGATAATACAAGAACAGTCGGGTTGTAAACATAACATGATCTTTAAGCACCAACATCACGTAAAAAGAACGTACCTGGATGCAGCTCATGCAAGAATGGCAAAACAACCATCTCTATTGCATACAGAACACACATCTGGCAGCAATAATCGGCAATGAAACTATCTGCAACCACCAACCTCACTGTACAGAAAACATGCCTGGCTGCAAGAATTGGCAATGATCTTGGCTATGCAAATAATAGACTACGAGTAACTTATAGTGGGATGGAAAACCCGCTATTTTGAAATGCTCTCAAGCAAATGCAAAATGTAGATATAGTGCGGGTGCAATAATCAAATTGCAATTCATCACTGGGACAGGGAAAGGGTATGAATGAATGCAAATGAGGATAGGGGTGTAATACTAGGCTTCGAAGCCATGATGTGTCTGCCAACTCCTGCTCAATCAACTAGAAATGAAATTGGTGCAGAGTCAACAAAAATTTGAACCAAACAAGCTCCAAATTAAAATTCTACACTAAAAATAGGAAGTTTCTTTTCACGCCCGCAAACAACTATCTAACTTCTTTTAGGAAAAACCTTCAATACCACATACGAGGGGTGAACCTTTCTTGCCCTAACTGACATGCCAATGATGGGATTTGAACTGCCAATGGCTATCAGGAGGTCGTCGCAACCACCAGGACAAGCCCGACATGGCAACAAGTATTCAAATGAATTTCATTGATTCACTAATGATTGATTACTAAGAACAATCCACTAAGTAATCTAAAACCTTTGAGCTGATAAAGGGTAATCAAGGAAAATCTTGATAACATATCTCAAACCATCTCCCTGCCACATGCAGAAAAAGGCACCAATCTTGATAACACATCTCAAAGATGAATAACCTACTTCTTCAGGAATGAACAGGAGAAGAGGTTCGACAAGACCAATCAAGCAGCTTATAAGAATTAAGAAGCAACACATGAACCTATTGTATCACAATAATTAAATTACCAAATAGCAATATGTTTTCTTTCACATTCCATATGTTTTCACTACTTCGTCCATTCTTTTTTACTTTCTCTGAAATGTGGAGAATTGTGTTCGCCGCTAGGGCTAGTCCACTACTGAATACGCCATTGTTTAGCAGTTTACTAGGGTTTTCCTTTTCCCTAAGACCTGATGCCTTGTCTACTTATTGAGCTTAGAACTTCTTCCACACTATTTGCATGAAGCAGCCTCAGATAAACCAAATAGTGATGTAAAAGAGTTCAGAGCCATGGAAGATGGTGCTTTGGTGCACATGAATGGTTTAGAAAAAGCAATGTGGTGATTTCGGTGAAAGTTATTACTAATTAACCCAAGATGACCCATTTTCCAAAAGGGTCCACAAAATCATGGGGGTGGTGCCCCATCCCTTGAACCCTAAAATACAACTGTAGAAAGCAAAGAGGGATAAATCCATGTTAGATACTAATTCAATAAGCACAAGGGAAAATAGAACATTCTGAAACCACGAAGTTGTGTAAAGAACTCTTGAATCTTCAATCTAGAGACCAATTGGTAAATTGAATGTCACAGCACTGGAAACCAATAATCTTACGACTTAGGTGTGGACTGGATTTTGAACTTGGGAGTATAAAACATACACTAGTCGAAGGCATTTTGTGGCCAGAAAATGCATAAACCAGATGCACTTTGTGGCACACTAAATGAACAAATTGACAGAGTGCAAGACAGAAAATCATGAATTGAATGAGTTATAGGAACCCAAATTCACAAAGCCAATAGCAAGGACGCTGCAAACTGAACTGATAAAAAAATGTGTTACCAAATGATATATTCGTATGCAAAAAGAATCAGTACCCATTGCTGAAACAAGAAGCAATCATGATCTATTTACATGTAAAGGCGCAAATTCATACATACTTTCAAGGGACAAGATATTTGCACGAGCTTCATTTATGAAATCGAAGGCATTTTGGTGAAATTTCGAGTGGATAAGCTTCAATTTTAGATTTCAGACCAACAACTCCATGGTGATGGAAAGTCAAATTCTAAAAACAAACTACTGACGTTAGTTCGTCAAGAAAAGAGTCCCGACTGATACATAGAAATAATAGCTACATTTCCAGAACGAAACTCAAAAGCGATATATCCAGCAATGAAACTAGATTGAACAACAACACAAAGATCATTATGAAATTTAAATATTTATTTGACACTAGGCTATCAAATATCAATTACACGACTTTTGTTTTTTGAACATAACAAAAGCCCTAACTTCACAGCACAGAAGCCCCCAATTGTAAAACCTACATCAATTTAGGTCCCTATGAGCTAGTAAACTTGGTGACAGCCTTAGTACCTTCAGACACAGCGTGCTTCGCTAATTCACCAGGAAGCACAAGCCTCACGGCTGTCTGGATCTCCCTGGAGGTAATTGTAGGCTTCTTGTTGTACCTAGCAAGGCGAGACGCTTCCTGAGCAAGCTTCTCGAAGATATCATTGATGAACGAGTTCATGATCCCCATAGCCTTGCTCGAGATCCCGATGTCAGGATGAACTTGTTTCAGAACCTTGAAAATGTAGATCTTGTAAGTCTCTACCGACTTCTTGTTCCTCTTTTTCTTCTTGTCGGTCGCCGACGCATCCTTGGGGAGCTTCTTCTCGGCCTTGGGTTTTGGAGTCTTCTCGGCCACAGGCTTCTTCTCCGCAGGCTTCTTGTCTGCCTTGGGTGCCATGTTTAGCGAGTTTGGTAGCTTCGAAGAGAGTATTGGCAGAAATGAAATAATCGAATCTGGTGATGATGGATTGGAGAGGAATGGGCAGGGCGGTTTTCTTATATAGGGAGTGTTCTAATTTGATTGGTTGATTTTGAGTCACGCGGATGAAGAATATTGACCGTCGGATGATTGGTGATTAAAGAACAGATTGACGGAGATTGCGTGAGGGGGGAAATTGGTTTGTGAGCGAAGCCACGTGGAGCACCAAGGGATTCAGCTAAGGTCGCGATATGTCAAGGCAGTTCGGATATCCTTTTATTATTTATTATTATTATTACACCCCGACTTGTTTTTCTTTAATTTTTTAAAGACAAATTACCTAATATACTACCTTCTAAATGAGATTTTGAAAAGTCTTAAACATAATTATTAAAGCATATGGTACTGCTTTTTTAAGCACAATCTCTTAAAATCTCTTAATTACAAGTCCTTAATGCATTAGGTATTGTCTTTTAAAGCATCAAGTCTTAAAATCTTTTAATTACAAGTCCTCTATGCATGATGTACAAGATTGTTTGAGCGTCATCCCTGCTATCGAGGAATTCCCGCTCCCAAAAAGAAGTATCCGCTCATCCACACCAATCAAGAATACGATTACAGTTCTCAAGGGTAGCGTTTGGTATGCAGACTGGACGGGACAGGACAGGACGGGACTAACTGTCTGTCCCACTTTTAGTTTAGGTTTAAAATCATATGTTTGAAAGAGGGTAATATTGTAATTTTACATTTAGTCCCTTGTTGTTCCACCTATTTTGGTGGAACTAAAAAACTTAAGTTCTGTCCCATGAAATTTGATTTTTGTCCCATGTTGTCCTATGTGATTTTTGTCCTATGACATACCAAACATTGGACTATTGTTTTTGTCCGTTCTGTTCCACCCAGTCTGCGTACCAAAACGCATGAAGTTTCCTTTCTCCAGGTTCCATCTTTCTTGTTTCTTAAAATCTCAGTTAATTCGTTTCCATCTGCCTTTCCTTGTTTCTAATTTAGAGTTCGATCTTCTCCGTCTTCAAGATTAGGGTTTGTTCTAATTTTTCTAAAGTTAGGGGGTGTTTGGGATTGCTTATTTGAAAGGCTTTTTAGCTTATTGCGATTTGGCACCGTAGATAAGCTATTTTGAGTGTTTGGATGAAACAAAAAGAAAACAGCTTATAGTGGCGCCAAACCGCTGAAAAGCCATTTTTGACAAGTCATTTTGTTGTAACTTATGACTTATTTCAAAAGTGCTTATGACTTTTTTGGTTCTTTTATATGTATAAGCAATCCCAAACACCTTTAAATAACAACTTATTAGCTTATTACGTTTTGGTACCACAATAAGCTAATCCAAACACTTTTTAAAAAACTCCGATTTGGCACCACATAAGCTCATAAGCACTTTTCCAAATAAGCACTTTTCCAAATAAATAAGCAATCCCAAACACCCCCTTAACGCTTTTTTTTCTGTTTGTTGTGTTTTCTTCGAGAACCTTCATGTCTCGATTGTTTTTTTTTTTTGCATAAGATGTCTTGATAGTTTATAACTCCAGCCAGGCTTGGTCTTCTCCATCCCAAAACTTCCAAGAACTCTCATCTCCCAAAGGATTGAGGTAATTTTTTCTGTGTTTTGTTAATATTCTACTACTCTGCAAGTTCTTGAATATCTAATGCTTCACTTTTCAGCTAACGCTCTAGATTCATATCAGTTTCTCCATTCTCCAAAACTTGTAACTCTTAGAACAAGCTCTCAAACTGAGAAAATATTTATATTTATATTTTGAGTTTGATTTTTCCACAGTTTTTGTTCAAAAAATAAGATGCATTTCATTTTTGGTATCCAACATTAGAGTTCTTATTCTGTGGAATGCTTGTTCTTAACACACATAGATTCTTTACTTTTGGAAGAATGTTAACGTGTTTGCTTATAGTTGCATTTCATCGTTGGTTTTAAATGGATTTATAACTAACTTAGGTGTTGTTACCATGTTCGTATTTTGATGAAATGCCTTCTTTGTGGTTTGTGGAATGAATTATTTGTATTGCACCTTACGTGTTTGATGAAATGCCTCTGTCAGCTTTAATTTGTATTTAAGCGGTAAATGAGATTCTTGAACATAGCTCTTTCTTTCTTCCAAATTTTGATGAATGTTCACCATAAGATTGTACATTAGATGGTTTTGTCTATTTTATCTTACAATTAATGTTTAATGACCCATTTTTTGTATTTGAAATTAGTGAATTCTTGGAAAATATGTAAATGAGTTTTTTTTCTTTAAGTTTTGTAGTTGCTCAACTCATTGTTGGATTATTGTTTATGTTTTTTAATCTCTCAATCATTTTGTATTTGGTTTTGTAGCGACTGAACTTATTGTTGGATTCTTTTTTAGAATCATTAGGGCCTTCTTGGTTGAAGAAGAAAATGATTGAAAAGAAGGTGTTGAAGATCCACATGGCAAAAGAAAAGACTGCCTCCAAAATCTTCAATATGTAATCAGGTAACGAGCTTGCATTGTTTCAGTGATGGTTCTTTACTCTATTGCAACTGGTTTTTTACTCCATTGGTTGAGGATGCATTGGGTTCACCCTACATAGGTGTTGGACTTTTGCTGTTGAAATGGGTGACTTTTCTGTATTCATGAACATACTCAAAATGGGTCCTATCCAAGGTTGTAAATGGCGTGAGGCGTGGCGTGGCGTGGCGGCGAGGCCAAGCCTCAAGCCTTAGGAGCCATGGCGTTTTCAAGGCGTGACTTATGGCGTCAAATTTCTAATTAATATATAATAGTATATATAAAAACATATATTCATTATTGTTACTCAATGAGTCAATAGTAATAAACAAGTTAAATTAGGTTATATATTAAAAACGTAAAGAAATATCAAATATCTCATTACGATAACTGTGCATTAGGCCATGGCGTGCCATGGGCTTAACGTAGCGTGACACACAAGCCTTGGTGTCATGGCGCGCCATGGCGGCTGTGCAGCGAGTTTTTTATAACATTGGTCCTGTCAACCAGGTTCACCATGCTTTTAATTATATTTTAAGTTTGGTGTTTATGTTATATGATGAAATTTTCACACTGTTGAACGTGGATACTGGTTTTTGGTTTTGTAGGGGTAAGAGCAGATCATTCCAGGCTCTACATGGTGAATTTCTTGATTGAGATTTCCTTTGATTTATTCTGTTGATTTATTTGTTTCCAGTTTGATGAAGCTCATTTTTTCTGACTGATTTTTACTCGATTTGGATTCTTCAAAAACTTTAATGTTGGTATTTTTAAGTGGATGGTAATCATCATATGTTATTGTTTGAAGTTCATGGGGTTGCTAAATATCATTGATTTTTGACATTTATCCATGAAGATTTCATGTGTTTTGTTGAATCTTTCAAATATGTTTTTGTTGATTTGATAATTATGAATTAAAAGCTTATCGATTTCTGGTCCTGATTGTGTTTTTGGATGTTGATTTGATGCAGAAATGATGATGAAAAGACTACGAAATCGTAGGTTAGTGTTTGTTAGCGATTCGATTGGGAGAAATCAATGGAATCGCTCTTTTGTTTGTTATCGACTGTTGTTACTAACAAATCTTTGATATACGAAGTGAATGGTAGACCGATCATGAGACACACGTTGTTTAAATTTGTTGATTGCAATTGTACGATCAATTACTATTGAGCTATGTATTTGGTTCTGTAGAGCTAGCCACCAGCTGATTCATTTAAACTGGTTCGAACCACTTTGAAACTCGATAAGATGGATTGGAGCTCCGGGAAATGGAAAGGTGGCGAGATGATTGTGTTCAACATCGGGCATTGGTGGAATTCTGAAAAAAATGACACATGGGTAAGCGTTCTTGAATCTTGATGAACCTTTAATACGAAAAACGACAAAAAATATACATTTTTTTGGTTTCTTGGAGTTATAAAGACGTGTTTGTATTTTAAGGTGCCATGGTTTCAAGTTAGTGATGATCTTAAATCTTTTGATTTTAATTATGGCTTGGAGAATGACATTTTGCTTTGTCTTTCATCCTATTTAAATTGGTAATGTTGTTGGTTATTGGATCATAGGTTGGTTCTATGTTTGTCTCAGTTTTGGGTTATATATGCCAATCTTCTTGGCTCTTGGTTCCTTTTCTCACCTGTTGATGGTCGGATTTTTAACCATACGATGTTGTTATCTATTGGAAACGTTGGATGAACGCAACACGTTTTAGTTGTGTTGATTGGTGGTTTAATGAGTGGATTGGATTGGGCTCTTTTCAGTTTATGTTTATGATTGATCAAATCAATGTATGCGAGTTGTGTATGCAACCTAGGCATATGTACAAGCTGATCCAACATTTATGAAGGAAGACCTGGAGATATCAAAGATGTCTAATTTAGTGATAGATTAGGTTGTAGAGGCCTTAAAGCTTTATATTTTGACTTTTGCTTATGAGAATTTTGAGATGTGTAGATTTGGAGCTAGGATTTACATAAATGTTGTTTTTCTCAAAGGTTTTTTGGGAAAGCATTTTGTAATTGGGTTTTGACTGTCCAATTTATTTTTGTATAATCTATTTCTTCGAAAGTTTCATGTACAATTCAAATTAGTTTTTCTTAATATCCATATTTTGATTGGTTAAGTGCACTTTTGATGATTATGCTATGTATAATTGTTCTTTAATATATAGAATCAGTTAGAAGGTTGATGATGTGGATGCAGATAAGGCTCATGATAGTTGTATGGTATATGTTTTATGATAAATGACGCACGTAAATCCAAAGATGTATTTGAATCTTGTTAAAACAAAAAAGAACCAAAAGGAAAAATTGGAAATTGATTGTTGATTATGCATTATCAACGTAACACATGTTCTTATGACTCATAAACAACTTGTTTTGTTTATGTCTTTGATAGAAAAGGAAACTTAATTCTCCATAGACATACTTTAGCGGATAACTTTGAGACTTGCGACCTTTGAGTCGAGAGGCGTGGGTCACTTTTTTTTGTCAATTTTTTCCTGTAAGTACGATCTTGAATGTACTATCATTAAATGTGTATCTAATACAAATTGTACAATACATTATTGCTTATATTTCCTTGGATTGTACATCCCGCCGCATTGCGTGGGCTGTGGGTACACAACTAGTATTATACTTATTAAGTTTTAAAAATTACAATTTAAAATAATTTTTTTATTATAATGTAATATTAGTATATTTGTGTAATGCGACAAGATATAAAATATAACTGTAAAATAGGATTAAAAAAATGTTTTTGCCATGAATATGAAATACTAGTAGAAATTCAAGTACTTTCAATATTATTAACTCTACCATTAGATAGCAATCTCATTCCAAATAGAATATTAGGGGTAAAAAGGTTTTAAAAAACAAATGCCGGAAAAAACTATGTATAAGATAAATTACATAATGCCATTCATTTACTCTCATATCTCCTAATCTTTCATCATCCTTGTACTTTGGGAGTATTTTTCTATTAGGTGAACCTTTTTAAAGTAATCATTCATTAAAGAGTGTTTAGTTCAAGCAAGGTAATGAAAATGTGAACAAAAAAATAACAAGTTTTCATTCCTCGACTTTAACTTGAAATGGAAATTTGAGCTTACGAGGGAATGAGACATGTATTGTACTAGTTGTGTGCCCGCGCAATGCGGTGTGATGCATTTTGATTATGAAGCTGAACACTTAAACATATAATCTCGTCTTATACTTCATTATGTTATTCATCCCTCACACTTTTAGTTATAAGGTTAAGATGATTGGAAAAGTTTAAGTCTTAAAAGTCAACATCGACGTTGGTTGACGCATATGGCACCCCACCGGGGGCGGGGGATTGCAACATATGACACCTAAGGGGGGGGGGGGGGGGGTATTTGTTGTTGTCATCGTTCACAAGCTTAACCAACATATGGCACCCAAGGGGGGTGGTATTTGTTGCAGTCACTCACAAGCTTAATCAACATTTGGCAACCAAGGGGGGGGGGGGGGGGGTTATTTGTTGTCATTCACAAACTTAGATCCAACAGTAGAAATCCCTGAGTAATGATATTAACTTGCAAAAGAAGTCATCATTCAGAAGCTTAGATGACATTAAGGTGCCATTTGCTTTATAAATTGATCATGCATCATTGAGTTTGTCAAATTTTAAGCATCAAACTTTCACATGCCAAATTTTAATGTAAGAGCTCAACATGAAAACCCTTTCAAATAAAATAAAAGATAAAAAATGATTACACAAGACTTTCATATTTGCATTCTCTTTTTAGAAGCAAAGGACTAATAGTTGCCTTATAGGCCATAACATCATATTTATTAAAACGAGCAAACATTTGCTAGCTACCAAATTTTCTCCTTCTATGACTATAGATAAATAATTCAACCATTGGTTCAAAAAATCTCAAATTTATGTTTGAAGAAACTAAAACTACAATTTTTTTTATCTCAACTAATAATGTGTTATGCATCTAAAAACAATCAAATTGCTTCATTTCACAAAATTTAACCAACTGTCATTGCTAAATCTAACGATTACAAAATTGAAATTTTCAAATCATGTTCCTAAATCAGCATGCAAATTGTTACCAAATTTACAAATTTGACATCATGAACATAAAACCTATACTAAATCACATATCTGACGTCATAAGACATAAAACCATATATTAGAGGGTGGTTTATAAAACGCTTACCGTAAGCGCTTACCTATATCATTTACTTTATTGATTGAGCATGACAAGGACCGAGAAACGTACTCGGTAAGAGACAAGGCAAGGACCGAGAATCTTACCCGATAAGTGTGGGAAACGACTCTTACATAGTAAGTGCTTACCAGGTTTAATATGATTACGGACAATCCATTTTCATGGCCAATGATGTTATATGATAAGTTAAATGAGGGTGAATCTCTTACCGGTAAGCTCTTAACAGGTAAGAAATTTGGCAAACGATCCCTAAATCACAAATTTGACATCATGGAACCTAAGCATCCATATTGTTACCCTTGTCTGTATGAAAAACAGAGGCAACAACCACAAAAGATGAATTCATCTTAGTGTTGTTGGTCCTCTATTACACTTTGCTCAGAACATCTATGGTCTTGAACAGAGGGAACCAAATCTACAAGCTTAATGGTGACATCACAATTATATCGCCTATTGTTAGTGTAGTTAAGGATTCTTCAATAGACTGTATATTAAATGTTCCCCTAATGGTGATGGAGATATATGGTTGGTGTCTTTTGAAGAACTTTTCACAATCCTACAATAATCCCACATTTTTTATACAAAAAAAAAGTAAAACCGATAAGTATGAACAATTCAAGGATGACAAAAAATTTGAATAAGTGTGTTGTCCCTTTTTTACAGAAAAAAAGATGACAAAATAAATAAGAATCATTAAATACGTTTTATAATTGTATCTAATAGAGCACGACAAACTTGAAGCATTAACTATTGAGGGGAAACTATAACAACAATTATATATATATATATATATATATATATATATATATATATATATATATATATATATATATATAGGGTCCCCTTCATTTGCTAACCACGACATTGGTGTTATTTAGATCAATGGTTCACAATTAATTAGAATTTTAATTTTAGAAATATTAAACTAAAATGCTAGGAAATTACGGTGCATAAGAGCATAGGGTTAAAAATGTAAAAATGCAAATAGCCTTCCAAAATCATATTAACACGTTACCAAAAAAAGAGGCGCAAAAGTAGGGATTTTTTAAACTAATAATTCTTGTTTTTAAACCAAAAAAAAAAAAAAGAGGCCCACACAGTTTAAAGTGTTTGCTATTTATGTGAATATGTGCATTTTTTTAAACTAATAATTCATAATGTACATTTTCAAAACAAACATATGTGCATAATTTTTGTGTTGTGCATATGGGCATTGTCTACACTAATAAGTCTTGATGTGCATATGTACAATTTTAAATATGCATATCAAAATGATTAGATTATTTGCTTTTTCAGTGTATATGTGCATTGTTCACGTTAATAAGTTTTGATGTACACTATGAGCCTTTTGTATATGAATACGGAAAATGGTTTAAGATATGCACATATGCATATGTGCAAACTTAATAGCATAAAATCCGGAAAATGCATATGTGCTCACTTGGACATTTGTTCATTGTCAAGTAAATATGTGCATTTTTTAAACTAATAATTCTTAATGTACATTTTCAAAAATACATATGTGCATGATTTATGTGTTGTACATATGTACATTGTCTACACTAATAAGTCTTGATGTGCATATGTGCAATTTGAATATGCATATCAAAATGATTAAATTATTTGCTCTTTCAGTGCATATGTGCATTGTTCACATTAATAAGTTTTTATGTACACTATGAGCCTTTTGTATATGCATATGAAAAATGGTTTAAGATATGCACATATGCATATGTGCAAGCTTAATAACATAAAATCTGGAACAATATCAAAGTTACGTTTAAAAATATTATATTTAACTCTTTATAACATAAAATCCATATATATCGCTCATTGTGATATAATGAAAAATATATGTAAAGGATATATTAAGACTTAAGATAATCTTGAATAATTTAAAATTTCAAACTTTTATATTTAATATGGTATATCATTACCATAACAAACATTGCTATAATTATGGTGCACATTAAATAGGTGATAATGATTACTTAATTTGAATATTCCAATTTTATATAAATTCCTTTATTACCCTTGTAAGTTTAAAATAAACAAAATCATTATCTAATCTCTAGGAGCATTCTGATTGGCCGAAAATGGGTTAGCATGGTTAGCACTAATAGATTGGTTAGCAAATGAATGACCCCCTCTCCCTCTCCCTCCCTCTCTCTCTCTCTCTCTCTCTCTCTCTCTATATATATATATATATATATATATATATATATATACTAGTAAAATACCCGCGCGATGCAGCGGTATTTAAACAAGTTTTCCCGAAAAAAATGTCATTCATATATACAAGTACCATATTGAAAAACAAGAAGTTCATCAAAACAGACCAACCTCCATCAGGGATAATGTATGAATAATCAAAACTGGTATAAATATTTGACTTGCTATCTTTATTTTCGATACAACATACTGTATCTAAGATACCTCAAAGACGAGCCACAACCTTAAAGAAATCAATTTTTGCCATCGTTCGTTGTTGATCCATCCAGGTGCACGTGTACAACTGATCCCTTGTGACGGTTTCACATCCTGTAAACAACAATAAAAACGCACGTCAAAAAACACCACCACACGTTATCACATTAATTTCTGTAAAGTTATCTTAAAAAAAACGTAACCTTTGCAAACTATCATTAATCCTATTTCAGCATAATCATATTTTTCCAGGGTATGAATGTTTATACCCAAGTGACACAATACGTTCGGCCATGCCTTAAGGTCAAACTAAGGATGATCAAGAGATTTTAGCCAAATTACCTTCAAAGTTGGCAATTGGAACGAAATGAATCAGGGTGGGACTTTTTCAAGATGACTTTCAGGTTCAATGCTACCTGTTAATTTCCCATCAGAACTGCTTACGATTTCTTCTTCATCGGGTAAACGATTTTCAGCAGCACATCTACTACTAGATGGATTATTGATTAGATCAAGAGTCTGGAAAGGTGGCAATAAATTCTTCACACCATATTGCAAGCAAAGTTGCAAATTATCATGAGAAAAAGGCCAATTACAGGCGAACCAAAAACATAATCTCTGCACAACACAATCAAACCATAATTCATCAGCGGTTCAAAACAATCACCATTGGCAACATTAAGTAAAAAGAATCCCTATATCATATGCAGACAATTAGAAGAAGCAAAATCCATGAAACCCAGAACAAGATTTACCAAGGCATGTGATAAAATCATATCTTTATATAATAAAGATGTATGTATGATCAAGAAAAGGGAAAACAAGAAATTGGGAGGTGGGTAAGGAGGAAATTTAAGAGCAAACAAAAAGACAACGCATGTAAATCCAAGCCAAGTACTTACTCCAAGAGAGCCGGAATCACAAAAATCACCCATTAACAGTGTTTCTTATGGTGGATCTGATACAGTACAAATATGTCTTAAAATAAATTACAGTTTATCAAAGTGAAGTAATTAGATAAAGATGAATTTGTTCTTCACCTTATAGAGAAATTGGGAAGTGGGTTGTTGTTGGTGTCATCAAGAATAACATCTTCAGATGTATGTCAGAAACACAAGCAGGAGGTTTCTCACCATTATTCAAACTTCAAATTAACCTGATTCAATCCCAGAAATCGATGAATCAAAATGAAAAACGCATGAAATTGAAATGAAATACCGAATCAAACTTCAAATTAACCCCGACTCAACTCCAGAAAATGATGAATCAAAATAAAAGAAAGCGAGAAACTGAAAATAGATACCGATTCAAACTTCGAATTAACTCCGATTCAACTCCACAAACCGACGAATGAAAATAAAAAACGCATGAAATCGAAAAGGATACCGATTCAAACTTCAAATCAACTCCGATTCAACTCCAGAAACCGATGAATCAAAATAAAAAAGCGCATGAAATTGAAGAGGAATACCGATTCAACTCCAGAAACCGATGAATCAAAATAAAAAACTCATGAAATCGAAAAGGAAGAGAGATGTAACCTGGAGAAGGGCAAAACAGAAATTGGGTGAAGAAACCTGCAAAACAAAAATTGGGTGAAGAAGCAAGAAAAACAATCGATTAGAGAATGCGTAAGAGAGATCGTTAGTTGCTTAGATTGCGATTGAAGTACCTTGGAAAACCAGAGCGGCGATTGCATCGTTGAGAGGATCGCCATTAGTACTCTATAGCAAAGCAAATGTGGGAGGAGAGGGTCGTGCAGTACGTGGGGGAAGAACACCTTCCAAAAACCAATTTTCAAGAACGGTCTTTTTCAAGAACCGTTTAAGCCTTTTAATATATAGTAGAGATAGAGATATATATGCACGCTTAATTTAACAAATGTTACATAATTGATAGTTGATTGTACCTTACTAATCGCGTAAAACTTCTTGATACACCACGTTTGATGTATAGACTCCATGGCGATTAATTCTTCTAGCAGGTTTCACCAATACCTTTGTAGTTCCCCGTGATATACCTCTAGATAATGCTACGTAGAGTTGACCATGCGAGAATACCGATTCCGGTAGATAAACTCCTACATTTGGAATCGTTTGTCCTTGAGATTTATTTATTGTCATAGCAAAGCTCAGGCGAACTGGAAATTGTTTTCGCTTTAGTTTGAATGGGAACATCCCTTCTTCCGATGGACATAAAGGAATTCTCGGCAAAAACACCCTTTTAACGGCTATTTCTACGTCGATGACGTTTTGCTGAAAACCTCTGCATACCAATCTTGTGCCGTTACATAATCCATTGGAAGGGTCAATATTTCGTAGCAACATTATGGGGCATATAATTTTGAGTCGAAGATAATGAGGTGGCAAACCATTAACAGTGAGTGAGTTCAAGAATTCCATTGGGTAGAAGTTGTTCCTATCGTCTTGTGCTTCGTCGAAACTGTAGTAAATATTTTCTTCTCCACTGAATTTTTCGATCAACTCATCATTAATCTCATCGACGTTTTGATTTTTAGTTGACAATATTTCCCTGGAAATGATATAATCTGATGCAGCTCCGTTCATTTGCAGAGATGGAAATATTGCATCGATCAAAGCATCCTTCGAGTTACCTGCAGGGTCGTATGGAATTGTCATGTCATCAGGTATACGAATAAACGTCTCATACACCGTTTCCTCATCTCCATCACCAACCCGTAAAAGATACTCCGAAAACCATGGATCAGCCAACGCTCTCATATTGATCGTTAATCGTATCTTTTTAATCGAAGACCAAAGAGGGGACATCCTTAGGCTGGAGTCTACAATTTGTGCTCGGGTACCACGACGCACGACCGGTAACACCTGTCTAAAATCACCTCCCATCACCATTATCTTCCCACTGAACGGAAGTCTGTTTCCCATAAGGTCTTGCATTGTTCGATCTAGCGCCTCCACCGCTTGTCTCTTAGCCATTGATGCTTCGTCCCAAATGATTAGTCTTGCCTCACGAAGTAGTTGAGTCGTTCCACTCTGTTGTTTAATGTTTCATAAGGAGTTATTATCCAAATTTAACGGAATCTTGAATCGAGAATGAGCAGTTCTCCCACCCGACATGTTATTAGCCGCAACTCCTGATGAAGCAGTCGCAAGTGCAATTAGACCACGAGACCGGACCTCAGCAAGCAAGGCTTTGTACAAAAACGTCTTTCCAGTTCCACCAGGACCATCTACGAAGAACATACCCGGAGAATTATTGTCAACGTGCCTCATGATCTCGTCAAATGCAGATTTCTGATCTGAGTTCAGAGAGCCTCGTGCTTGCAAGTGTTCATTTTCGACGATAATGGAGTATTCCTCTTGTATCTCACGAAAGCCTCCATCTTGTAAATTGGCATTTGTATTTACTGTTGGAAGATCAAAATCATTCAAATCCTTACCCATCGATTGTAGGAAGACCATGATGTCAGTGAGGACCATATCCTGGACTCATTGAACATTGCCATATTGACGCCAATAATCTTCAGAATGGGAATCATAGTGGTCATCCCATAACTTGCGAACATCTCCTGGTTCACAGTAAATCAATATTGTTGCAAATAGCCTTCTAAGAGCACTTGGAAACTGAAACACGAAGGCCTCTGCAAGACATTGGGAAAGATTATCATCGTCCTCTATTAACCCTCTCTCTAGAGCCGATTTTCGAAAAGTTGGGTGTTGTAACCCGTTAAATGTGTAAAGATCTTCAAATGATCTAGGCCCACTAACATGAGACAAAAGCAGACTCAGGTAGAATCGCTGTCCTTCAGCTGGATTAGCAGAGACCAATCGGCCTCGCATTGTTCCTCTTTGCCGAGGATTCTACTGTCGTGATCTTGCATTCCATGTATAGTGTTTTGGAAAATCTTTATACAAGTGGTTTCTTGCATGCATATCTACTCTGTTCCTGTGAAAGAAGGCGATCAACATTGTTTTCCTATCTCTCTCTCTAGCAACAACGTCTGTTATTATATCAGTATCCGAAAACCTAACAAAATGGTTATTCGGGAGATGGATTTGCAAGGCCATTACATGAGGCTGGTTTTGAGAGAGTCTGAAGCTGAAAATTCTCCACATTGCCTCAGAAGGCGACACGTATCGCGCATCTTGAAACCTTTTTATCTCGTTAATAACTGTCCCATCAATATCTGGATCGATATTGATGACTTGCTTGTCATGACCCTTGTAAATATACTTGAATAGATATTTTACAACTATTATACTGGAGCACGCCTCAACAATCATATGACAGTTGAACATCATTAGAAGTTTTGGGTTATACGGGACAACCCCTCGATTATCAAGGGTGCTTCCTCGTACAAGTACTTGCATTCCGTTATTTCTCCTACGATACAATGGGTATGAGTCTTCTACATGTGTCGTGTTGTCACTAAATTCCCAGGGTATCTTGAACGGCATTTTCTTGGCTCACCCTCCATACAAGAATTGGACGGTCGTAAATGACCATAGGGGTCGTGCATCATGTGTTTGACGACCAAACGGTGTAGTTCAAGATGCTTCGTCGGATCTGGAATTTTTGCACAAACGATTCTGTCGTAATGGTCTGGATTGGTCATCTTATGTCCATGCCTCATTATTAGGAGAAAATGGGCATGTGGCAATCCACGTTTTTTGAACTCCACAACATAAACATATGCCTTGATGATACCTAAAATGTGCTTCTTGAAAAGTTGGTCCTTCAGATCCTCTAATTTGGCACGGAACACTCTGGCAAGAAGATCTGGCCGATCTTGCGCGGTCTGACATGGCAATAACTCAACAAGGACTTCAGGCCACTTTGGATTGCACGTCACCGTGAGAAACACATCCGGTTTCCCGTCATCTTGAACCAAAGCCATGGCATCCAAATATCGTCGACGCATGTCACGTGGGCCTCCGATGAAAGTTGTGGGCAATACAACCCGTTGACCAATTCTAGATGGTTGAACCTCACCCGCGTTAACGCAATCCATAACACCTTGGTATAAATCCGATCTTATCCTCGTTTGGTTTCTTTCAAGATAACCCAATCGTGAAGTCTCGATCTTGATATACATATCAACTACGAACTGTTGGAACAATCTCCCACCCAATAGAAGCACGTTCTCATCTGGTCGAATCTGGAACTTATAGCAATAGTATTCTCGCATACTAATAGTATTCCTAGTTGTTTGTTCGTCCGCCTCTGCATAATTTTTATATTGGAAAATTAGTAAGTAATGATATGTTTGCTTAATGCAATATTTTCTACCTTTGTAATAATGATAAAAAAATAAGGATATCTACTATACATACCTTCTTCATCTTCCCCGATATTTTCTTCGTTGTTAACAACTTCACTGATAGACACTCCATGTCTTGGTATTTCGTTATGCCATCCAGGCTCACCATTGGGAAAGAACAATGGATAAGCCAAAAGGTCGTAACAAGCGAAGGAAGGTCGGATTGTTTGACTGTAGTTAGATCTCCCATACACAATAAACTTCTCTTGTACGTGGTGATGTTGTCATTACCTTCAACCCAAATCCCAACAACCTGTAGAATGATAGAATGAAGTATGGCGTATGATATGTGTGTGTAGTACACATAGGATACATTTTGTGTTACTCATACCTCAGATATGGTTGTCCGGTTGTATACCCTTTGGTCTAGTTCGACTGATGCGTTCAAAGTGACTCTATAATTGTCGAGGGGTCCTAGCTCAGCAAGGCTTCGAAATGTTATTGCATACGGGTTAGTAGCAAGAACGTGTGTCAATATCTCAACAATGTTTCTATGAAGATTCGGCCATTGGAGTCTATGTGACAATTCTGATTGATCATCATAAAAGTATAACTGCAAGTGCCTAGGATGTCCATCCCTTGGAACCAATTGATCGATTCTATGATATATCGTTCCGTGTGCACGAAAAGTATATACTCCTGATGTCATATTAGCGGTTGAACTATCCAATGTCACACCCATTGACGTGAATGAAAAGTTCGTGTTGTATGCACGAATGTTATGCCTAAATATTTTTCCCAATTCTGATTGGGATGTAAGCAGTTCGTGTAAGTCTTGAGGAATGGGTGAGTACGTCAACTGTGTCTTCCCACTCAAACAACAAAAGCCACGTGATTCGAATAAAAACCTTTTGCTGCACAGTAAACACAGGCATTCTGTTCTGGTAGCACTCGATGTTCTGTAGGGATGCCATCATAAACAAAATCGTAGTAGTCATGGTGAAGAGTATCATCATTGACTGACAATGGGATATTAAGCCGAGTAGAAGTGCCAACATCTAAAATTTTCAATGGCGAAAGTGTTAATGATAAACATGGTTTACAAATTATTTAAAAATACTATTATATGGTACGATTCTTACGAGGGAAGTTTTCAAGGGTCAATGGCGAAGATGTTTGTGGCGTTCCTTCTTGACCATCGACATTTTGCATTTCTAGGCTCTAAATGGTAGTTGTCAAGGGTTGGGAGCTTTGTTGTGTGGTAACACCTGTTGTACTACTGTTGCTCATTTCGCTGTATCTGGCAAAGGAAGCTGGACCGAAATACCTGCATCATGAGAAACAATCTTGTAATAATCTCGAGAATGAAAACAAAGTTAACTTGAGAAATCTATATATATGTATACACATATGTATATAAATAATGAGCGCACCTTGTATATCGGGATCTTGATTTAAGTCACGCACTCTCGCGACACATTGAGCTTCAGGTACTTCTCCTGCAAGCTCTACGTGTAGAAAACGAATTCCTACCTCTGTACATCGGTTTTTCAGAAATGAAATATAATTTTCGAACCGTTTTTTATTCCCGACAGTCACTAAAGCAAGTGCAGGTGGCTGAAACAAATACAGATAGAATGAGTGGTTAGAATTTTAACTTTTGAAAAAGAAAACCAGTTTAAACAAACGTATGAGATATACATGTACACATATACTCTTTACCTTGCCATGGGTTTGGTTGAAACTACGCCCATTCGCAATCATTTGAGAAATTCTTGTAGCCGCATTTCTATCAACTTGGGTTGCCATCTCTGTTAGCTCATTCACACCAAAAACAACTCATGCCATTACGTACTTAACCCCTCATGACTCATGCTATTAAGTAAAAATTGTTGAAGCTTTAACAACCTCCACTTCCAACGTCTTCCTCAAAATAAAATTACTTTTAATTTTAAATTACATTGCACACCCTTACAATTAGTTAGCTAGTTTATTTTGTATCATTTAAATGTTCATTTTCCATTTTACACCCTTATTTGTTAAGATTATTAATCGTATATGAACTAACATACATTTTAAAAACACCATTCATCTTTTACAAATGATACCATTGTAATCGTCTCATCAATACCTTCGAAATGACCCTATTTTATAATATGTTTGGATTTAATCATATTATTAAATATCATGATTAAATACGTAGTTGAAGTTTTAAATTTATATTTTACACTGTTATGGTTCTATAAAATGCTAATTTTATAGTTACTAAGGAACTCGAAACGACAATCTTTTCTATATTATGTTGTACTAATTTTATAGTTTAACGCATCTAGCACCAATCAAATTTTACGGATCATCATAAATTTCTTGAAATTATTATAGGTCATGATTGGTTAAAAATTCATGTTTTATGAGTAATAAGTGAAAAACCATCCAAGTCATGAAATCGATAGAAGTGTATTTCATTCTTGAGGTATAACATAAGCTACTTTTGAAAGAACTCAAATAGAAAGACTGTACATGAAAGTTATCACTACATTAGCAGTTATCACATAATTCCCATGTCATTAATCAATATGTGAGTAGCAAACGGTAGCCAAACATCATTGGAAGGACTAATAGAAGATCTTACTTGTAAGGATAGGAGTTGATTCTTGGTTGGCTTGATTGTGATTTTGCTCTAATGCTTCAACAATGTCTACCGTCTTCTGCTTCAATTGCAATTTTAAATGAGTGCAAAAAACAAGTGTAGATATTATTTATGATAAGAGGAGTAATTCATTTGAATAGATCTTATACGTCTCATTACAAAAAAAATCGGCAAATTTATTTCACTTCATACTGATTCAACCAGAAGGAGTCTAAACAAAATAAATCCGATTCTTCTGGAAATGTCAAGAGGCACAATATATTATTGAGAATGTACAAAGGTTGAAGCTTTAACAACCTCCACTTCCTACGTCTTTTTCAAAGCAAAATTACTTTTAATTTAAATTACATTGCACACCCTTATAATTAGTTATTTAGTTTATTTTGTATCCTGTAAATTTTCATTCTCCATTTTAAACCCTTATTTGTTAAGATAGATAATCGTATAAGAACTAAAATACATTTTAAAAACACTATTCATCTTTTATAAATTATACCATTGTAATCGTCTCGTCAATAGCTTCGAAATGATCCCAATATTGACTATGTTTGGATTTAATCATATTATTAAATATAATGATTGAATACGTAATTGAAGTTTTAAATTTATATTTTACACTGTTATAGTTCTATAAAATGCTAATTTTATACTTACAAAGGAACTCGAAACGACAATCTTTTTTATATTATGTTGTACTAATTTTATAGTTTTACACATCTAGCACCAATTAAATTTTACGGATCATCATAAATTTCTTGAAATTATTATAGGACATGTTTGGTTAAAAGTTCATGTTTTATGAGTAATGAGTGAAAAACCATCCAAATCATGAAATTTATAGAAGTGCGTTATTTTCTTTCATACGATGTAAGTTGGAATAGGGCTCCTTAATTTCATCATGCATTCTCTTGTGTGACAACCACAAGCAGACATGTTTAACTAACATAAAACTTTAATATCAACAATCTTACAGTCTTGCTGGAATTGCACAGACATTTGAGGAGCTGTTGTTCTCCGGATGTTTCGATCAGGTGCTGTGATGTAGCACAATTATTTGCTGCTGAACTGCCGTACCTCTAAGCGAATTAGAGGTTAGGACATCACATGTTAATCCAGATGTTATTTAGATATAAGGGCCTATGAAAATTAGAGGAAAGAAAATCGTTATGAATAGTTAAATGTCTAACCGGTTCATACAAAAGTGTGAATTAAGAGCCGAATCCTAAAAAACAAAGACATAGTATGCTAGATCGAAAACACCGATAAAGATAATGTTTAAAAAGTTTGGAGATGTAGCAAAATCTAGTCTTTCATGGCAGAAATTTCATTGAGTAAAAATCTTGTATCTTGTATCAACCGCAAAATCAACTGGGGCTATGTCAATGACATTTAACTTCTGTCGTTTCACATTCTTGTACTCCGTCCGTGCAACGCAAATTCGGAAAAGGAATGAGACCCATTTGGCTTTCTTCAATTGGCACAAGAAATTGGTTGTTTCTTCCTACAATGTCAGTTTAATGTAATTACAACCCAATCAAAGAACGAATTTTAAAGCACAATGAAATATGACAGTAAAAGGGAAAAATACCCGTGATTTCATTTTAGCAAGCTCATCGGCAGAACAACCAAGTAATATCTCTGCCTGCTCGTGGAATATAGAAAACCAAGCTTCACCAGTTGCATCAGAAAACTTTGTAGAGAATACATATCTAAACATTATAGACATTATAGAAATTAATGTAATTTTCAACCAATCTTAATTATCTAATAGCGCAAGCTAGTGATTCAAACCTCAATGTAAATGATTCTTCATCTTTTTGACACCGGGCACACCAATAACCTTTTCCAGTAGATTCAGTGACTTTCTTATTACATGTCTTGCATGCCCGATATGACATAGTGTGATCAGGATCAAGGAATGTCATAGACGCTCGTGTGTTAAAGTAAACATGATGCAACACAAATATATTAATCTCTTCATAGTTGATACATAATGGTAAGTCACAAACAATGTGTTAAGTGTATACCTTGTCCTCACCCAAAGATGGGTTGCTGGTTATATAATGAAGTGTCACCCGATCGGAATACATGGAGCGACTTTGACTTTTCATGGACGGGGTAAGACATAAGCCTGAAGAAGGCAATGCAGTTTCTTTACCTTCAGAATCAAACCTGCCAAACATGTTCCATGTCAAATATACAACTTCTTTACTTGATCGAATCTGTTTTATTAATTAATGTTGATCTAGATATTCGTCGTTGAAAATTTTGATTCGGACTTTCAGATCCTTTTTTCTGTTGAAAAGAATGAAAGAAATTTGTCTCAAATCATATTGGGGGGGGGGGTTCAAGTTTATGTTATAGGATTTGCACAACTTTGATTTTTGTGCTCAGATCAACTACACAATTACCTTTTCTTGTAATTGCTACCGAGTGCAATTAGGATGTCTCAACTGACAGAAACAATTAGGCGTTAAGGATTGAACTATAACCGGTTGGACCATAAAGCAATCACTTGTAACGGCACAAAGAATTGAAATCCAGATTCACCCAATTTTGGCTAGGTTCCCAAACAGGAACGTCTTTCTGGAAGTTCCACTAAAATTAGAAAAGGATGGTTAAAATTGCGAACGACCAATATCTGATGGAGAAATTAAAAGCTCCTTGCATTTTGGATCTTTATCACATATGCAATTTCTCACATTGTGCTAAAACTGATAAATATTACAGCATGTGGATCAGAATATTATTTGCCCACTGATAAATTGTTAAACATAAAATCCCAATCACAACAAGCAATTACTCAAGATTTATTAATAATACTCAAGAACTAGAGAGAGAAAGTCTAGAGAGAGAAAGTAGATCTTGAATCCATTAATCACAAGTATGATATTACAATAACGTGCTTACAACAATTACAAAGCAAAAACCTATTTATACTACCTATCTATTACAAAAGCTTTAACGGCTAAGGAAACTAAACAAGCTTTGACATACCTAATACATTGACAATGTTGACTTCTAACATTGACTTTCCTATTTAAATCTTGGATACAATATTTGGACTTAACAATCTCCCCCTTTGTATTCAAGATTTAATAAAAATTTGATACAGATCTTCAGCCCTTGATTCTTCAACTTTTGTCTCTTTGAAGCTTTCACAATCTTTAATCTTTTGGCCTTTGAAGAATCTTGAAAAGTCTTTTTAATCTTTGAAGCTTTGAAAAGTCAACATGCCTTGAAACATCATCTTTGAAACATCTTTGAAAGAACAAACTTTCACAAACCATCTTGATTAAACTTTGAACATTCTTCCTTCAGAATCTTTTGGCTTTGAATTTCTTTATCAGACTTGAACTTTAAATCAGCAGAAGTAATTCGAATATCTGACTTGTCTTTGAAACAGCGGAAGCATTTTGAACTTTCAGAAATTCTTCATCAGACTTTGAAATTGATCTTTGTATAATTCTCCCCCTTTTTTTATCTTTGAGAAATTGATCTTTGATTCTCCCCCTTTTTTATGATGTGAGCATCATAATCATCAAAACTTCGTCAATTTCGGCACAGACTTTGATTTCCCTCTTTTTGATCAACAAACAATCTCCCCTTTGACAGATTCCGCACTTTGATCTGAAGAGCCGAATCATGAACAGTATATATCTGAATCTTTTCAAATTCAGACATAATGGTCGTGTAACCCTGATTCAACATATGAAACAGTTAGGAATGCCTGTCAGTAACACGGAGTCACTGTGTACAACGAATGTACAATATAAGGAGTTAGTTTGATGTTGACTCCCCAGGTCTTCCATTCAATCATTGAAAAACACAAGGTTTATCTATGAATGTTCTGACAGAAAAACAAATTTTCTGTGTGCTCGTGCTTGTGTTTTGAAAGAATTAGCACAATAATTGTGTTTCATAAAGGCTCAAAGTATGTAAATCACTGAGACAACAATGATTGTATACGGACTCAATGTGCATGAGAAAGGGTCGAAGGTGGGGCAACTGTCCTTCTTTTTCAATATCAGTATCTTCCAAGAGAAGAACCAATAGATTATGTGCTGCTTCCCCAGAAAATGTGAAACATTCTCTTTTTAAGAAAAAAATGAGTAGCTAGTGGGGTTGTATGCAAGAGATGGCATGGCTATTTGCCTATTTCAATGATGGTCACCAAAGAAATGTGAACCAATCAGTAATGTGGCTGCCCGGCTCAGAAAGATGTTCGGTGTAGAGTTCTGATATTCTTTTAACTCTGTTCTCACACCCTCTTTCTTTTAAACATATAAGCTCACATCTAACCAATCTCTCATTTTTTATTTTACCTCTGATCACTCCCACACTCAATTCTTTTAGACCCCTCTCCCCTCAATCACTCAAAGGATTTTTTCCGGGGTAGGAAACACTGGTTATCGGGAATCCATGGAAGATCTATTAAGCACTCATACTGAATCCCATGTTCCTAAAAGTACATGCTGGTCAATGATTTTCTTGACATGTAAATCACAAGAAATCATATGTCAGTGTATGTATGCTCATTAAAAAATATGAATGAAATTTGAGCATTTGAACGTTGAAGATTTCTCAAAACAAGAATATTGAATGAATGAAGTGAAATCAAGAGAATTGTTTTGAGAATCTGACAATGAATTAAGCAGATCAAATCAAATGGTTAGGGTATCAAAGAATTTGAAATTTGTTTATATGAACAAATATAAACAATTCATCAATGAAAGCGCAAATATGAAAAAGATGAATGATGCTCAACAACTTTGAATTTCAAACGGGGGTATTACCATCGAAAAATTGTTTGAATTTGAGACATGGTAATAACAATTTCAAATAAAATACTGAACCGGTGTGTATGAATACTTGACAGTATATTGACAAGATAATACATAAGTATTGATCTTTGGAAACACACGGTCAGTTAAACATTAAAGCACAAAAATTGAAAAACATTTAAAAATCACACATCTAAATTCATGAAATCATTTGAGAATAAGAAGTTGTTTGAACATTTAAGAAAAGGTTTTTCATGTTCGAAAGTTGTTCTTCTTTCAAACAATCCTGAGATCTAGGATCAGAAGATTTTTACCTTTTCGGCTCCCCCTCAAAACATGATATAATGATTTATGTCTTTTGAGCTCCCCCTGGATATTAGCATAATATCCTTCTTTGATCATTGATGAACAGGTCCTGATCTGTCATGTGATCAGAAGCCACCACCTTTACTCCCCCTTAAATTAAGCATCTGAAATATGTCAGTTAAAACAGGATAGAGATCAAACACTCCCTTTTGAATTGTTAGACCATCAATATCAGAAAAATCTATCAAAGAAAAAGTATAGGATAGAGATCAGATCAATTCTCTTGGGATGAAGACCATCAATATCCATCGGATGCAAGCATACAGGAGTAAGGTCTTTTTGATCGCTGAGGTCCGAGTCCTAAACTGTTATGTTTAGAAGTCAAACTCCTTTGAAGAACGGGTCCTAAGCTGATGTGCTTAGAAGCCATAATCTTGACATTGAGGTGCGGGTTTTGAACTGCTGTGTTCAAAAACCATTGACTTTCTTACTCTCCCTTGGCTTGAGGTGCCTGCAACACAGAATCAGATTTCGGCTTTGGTACCCACTGGTATTTGGATCCATGAATATTAGTTGCAGTTCGTGTAGGGGAAATAGAGTAAGAACCATACCAGTAATGATCATTGGTCTTATGGATATGATCATGTGTACAACAAATAGAACAATAATATTTCTTACCGTTAGGAGCTTTGTTCTTCTTTGCTTTATGAACATGTACACATGATGTGTTCTCTTTCAACTCATTTTCCTTATCATCTTTGACAGGTTTCTTTATCCAGACCAGTTTCTCTTTCTTGAAACTTTTTCTCCTTGGATAAGAATCTGAACCATCTAAATATTCATTAAAGAAAAGGTTAGTGCGACGAATATGATTAAATGTTTTGACTGACCTTTTTGAAGAGACAGATTTATGATTTGAACTTGAAACATATTTTTCAAGTTCTTTGATCTTTGATGCAAAGATCTCTCTTTCTATCACAAGCTGGTCAATCTTTGTCTTGAATTCAGACTTCGTTCTTTGTTCTTTTAGTGCATTGGCAGACAGTTCAGACATCTTGGAAGTCAGTTTCTTGATTTCAAATTCAAAGATTAATCTTTCTTCTTCAAACCCTTTTTCTGAATCATTTCGATGGCCCGATAATTCTTTAAAGAATCCTACATTTTTCTGTTCTATGACCTTCTTTTCTTTATCAAACTTCTCTCTTTCCAAAATCAGTACTTTCTCAAAATCTGAAATTTGTTGAGAAAGCTTAATGCATTTAAGCTCTACTGACTTCTTTTCTTCATAGCACTTCTTTGAGAAATCTGAGAATTTCTTTGAAAAATTGTTCTTTTCGCTTTCAAATCAGCTTTATTTGCAACAAGCTGTTTTTCCAAATCAGATAAATTCTTTCTAAGCTCACCGTTCTCAGATTCCAACCCCTTTGTCTTCTCTTTGAAAGCCTTCAACTTGTTTTGAAACTCAACTGATTCTGCTTGTAGCTCAGGAGATCTCTGTTCAGTTGTCTTTAGTTGGCTTTGAAGAGTTATAATTTCTCTCTCTTTCTCTTTTATCTCTTTATCCTTCTCATAAAGAATATCTGAAAATTTAGAACGATTATTAGTACACTGTAGACATTCAGGAGTTTTAATACAGTTGAACAATTTAAGTTGCAACTCCTGAATTCTTTTGAGATATTCTGAATTTTTCAATTTCAGATCATCTCGCTCAACTTCAATACCAGATATATCATATCTGTAGTAAATTGACATCTTGAAAAAGTAATCAACTTAATGTGAATGACCGTCCCAAACTATATATCAGAAAAACAACAATCAGATAGAATTGAAAATTTTCGAAAAATATTAAAAATTTGAAAAAACACTTGTTATGACACAAAGTTTAAAAAAAAATTTAGATGACACACAAAAAAAAAATTCCAGACTCTTGGGAGACGCGCAAATTGAAGATTTGCGTATGAAGTGGGGTACGCAAAGTAGGTTTTGCGTTTGCAGAGGGAAACGCAAACTGGTTTTGCGTATGAAATGGGAAACGTAAACTTGGTTTTACGTATGCAGTGGGAAACGCAAACTTGGTTTTGTGTATGCAGTGGGAAACGCAAACTGACTTTGCGTGTCCTTGATGATCCGAGAACCTGAAAAATTCACTAACACACGAATTAGATCACAAAGAACTATACGCAAAATATATGAATGAAGCGCAAACTTCTATGAATGAGGCGCAAAGCATTATGAATGAAACACAAAACGTTATGAATGAAGCGCAAACTGTGTTCTTGTCAGATTCTTTCTCAAATCGATTGTAACCTGCACAATTGATCTCAGAAACTTATCACCATCAACAACAAACACTTCTAAACACAAATTCAATATCGATTTTCGATTAAAAACACCAATTCGCACAATTTCAATCAAGAACAGAAACCGAACATGTTTTCACAAAAATCTCAAAAATCAAAAATTGAAACCGATTTTGTTTGAATTTCGAGATGGAATCAAAACAACAATCAATCACCAACATAAATCGAACACAATGAATCAATTTTCTTGCATGAAAACCGATTTTTCACAAAAAATTCAGATGAAACAGTAACAAACTCGTTTCTTGAAAAAAATAATTCGAAAATAACGATTTTCAATCCAAAAACACACAAATTTCAATTCAAATCATGATCTAATCATTCCTGAAAAGTTTGGTACGACTCTGATACCAATTGTTAAACATAAAATCCCAATCACAACAAGCAATTACTCAAGATTTATTAATAATACTCAAGAACTAGAGAGAGAAAGTCTAGAGAGAGAAAGTAGATCTTGAATCCATTAATCACAAGTATGATATTACAATAACGTGCTTACAACAATTACAAAGCAAAAATCTATTTATACTACCTATCTATTACAAAAGCCTTAACGGCTAAGGAAACTAAACAAGCTTTGACATACCTAATACATTGACAATGTTGACTTCTAACATTGACTTTCCTATTTAAATCTTGGATACAATATTTGGACTTAACATAAATCACTACCATTACTTTTCTCCCTCTGAATTACTTTTCTCCCTCTGAATCCAGCTTGAGGTGTGTCGGTCATCACCTATTAGTTCTTTTTTTATCAGACCAAGGATATAATTTTTTTTCCCAAAAATGATCATTGACTTGATGTACAACTAATCTTCGTAAAGTAACAAATCCCTTCTGTGTGTCACTTCCTTATTCTCATATACCAAAATCTGTAATCTTACAGTATTCAATGAAAAACCACTTCTGGGACAGAGCATTAAGCTTGTTTTGACCCTCCTTGTCAAGTAAAGCATTGCAGTACACTTGGACACCTTCAATCATGAATAATTGATCTTACTACTTGACCAGATCTACTTGAACTACAAGTTTAGATATATTTCCTGTTGTTAACCAAATTTCAAAGGTTACCTAACAAATAGCTAAAGTTTTTTTTGATAACCAAATCTTTGAAGGGTGATAAGTATAGCTAGACTTCAGTAACCAATTTTGGATCAGTTTTAGTTAGCCCTGGGTTTGGCTCTATGTAGTGGGATAGGGTTTGGCTTAGTTGGTTCAGTTTTATTGTATCAGGTTAATGGTTGGGGTGTGGTTGTAGTTTCAGTTATGGCTGTTTCTCAAGGTTTGTTGTGATTCAGTTTAATTATCGATGTAGTTGGATGGATCGTAGTCTTTTTTTGTCTCCTTTTCAGTCTGATAAACTCTTTTGACCTGATAGAAACTATAAACATTGCATCTAGCTTCAAATTTCATGTCAAGATTTAATATTCTAACCCTTTGTCAACTCAAAATATTAACTGTATGGCTGCAACCTTATCATGACAAGGAGGTTGGGGTGGGAGTTGCTTTGTTATATGAAAGATTTCATCAACTTCTCTTCATAATCAATAATTACAATATTTTCTGCAGAATTTAGCAGACACACACATTAAGGTAAAAAAAATCCCTAAAAGAATTGAAAGTCAAGACTTACCATGATCTCAACCTCAAACATTGTGATATATCTGGATTTACCCGAATGTAACTATTGCTTAGTGTAGATAAAGACACGCTTGTATAAGGAAAAATTAGAATAAAAAACAATTCAACATAATCAATCATGCTTCCGTAATACCTACAAATAAGGGTACCAATATTATCACCTTCATAGTTTCCAACCTTCAAAGCTTTCATTGCAACTATGGGGGATTTGTCGGCCATCTCCAAAAGTTCTTGCCCAACAGAAGTGGCATGTTCATTCCATAGAGAAACAATAACACTCTTCTTCCTAGAAGACCATTCTATTAGAGTTTGGTATGTTAAATAAAAGGACACACAAACTATGGAAAATGTAAGAGACGAAAGTAGTGTACGTGTCATCTATAATTCTTATATCCCTTTTTGGGATTATCTGTTGGTCACTCTTTCTTCGAATGCATGTTGTTGGTGAAACATGGTGCACAACTCCGATTACATCTGTAATTACATTACATGTAAATCGATATTTAGCACAAGGTGAAAAGACAATGTAAATGAAAAAAATATAAACATGCATCTCACCAACAAGCTTATTCTGGTTGACATATCGCATCAACTCATCAATCGGAACAAAGTTGAATGTTCTTTCAGGTACAAGCATCGATTCGTTGACCGCCTCAGCCACTTGAGAATTTTGACTTAGAATCATTTCAAAATTATTGTCAACGGTTATATATTGCTTGTTAGCAACTTTTATCGTTCCTTTAGATATGTAATAGACCTTCCCAATTTGAAAGACGGTGAATAACTTTCTTGCAACCTCATTAAACATGGTTGCTTTCATTTGAGTACCCTGCAAAAGCAGTGATTAAGGGATGTTTTACTTTTATATTCATCACTAATTATGGTGGTTTGATGATGGTACAAAATACAAAATATGGGCACTTACATCTTCATCAGTTAACTCCACATTAAAAACACAACCATCACCCTTCGCGTTTGTGTATGTACGCATGGTACCTTTTTCTGTCAACAACACCTTGATTCTCCACATTGTTTCATAGGGGTTTAATGAAGACAATGGTTGAACTTTACGCTCCATTGACAAACTACAATAAGAAGAGGAGAAGTAACTTTATTTACAAATCTTCTGATGTAAACCCTCACCACAAACTTCCAACATGGATCCAACGAATGAGTATGAGATTTGAATTTGAAAGTGACGATTTGTATGAGAAAGGGATGTTTTTTGAGAGAAACGATTCATATGTACTGTCTCATGCCTTAGTTATAGATGACTGAGTATGGAGGCAAATCATTTAGGTGAGAAAATAGGAAGACCTAGCAAGAAGCACAAATCATCATCCAAGGTAATTCATGGAATAAACTTCTGTAATTTGTTGTTATCACCTTTGATTCTATTATGTAGGCCCAGATGATTGTTTATTGTGCAGTTGATGGACCGTTAATTGATTCAGGGGAAAGTTGTACTTTATCCTCGTTATCATTCAACTTGCTTTAGTATTTGAGAAGTAAATTACCGTTAATGATATTAGATGAACTATTATCTGAAACAGGGCTGGTCATATCAATGAAAATCTAGATTATACTTCAACCTTCATAGGGAAGAAAAATATATTTGAGGTTAAACGGGCTACTTTCGAACTTTAATGTTTATAAATTTATCTTTTATAAATTAAAAGATAAGGAGTATGAATTACTCTGAAAACTGGAAACGAAGATATTATTAACTTTTCCAATATGTTTGAATAAGCCACTTTCGATATCTTTAAGTCACACTACCAAACAATCATGTATATCTAAAAAACATACCCTTAGTTAGAACTCGGTAAATATTTCATTCCATCATTATCCTTTCCCTTTGATTTTCATCTATTCAAATCAGATCTGGATTGTTTTCCCTCTGTGTTTTCGATCGAATTTGTTAGATCTGGTTTCTTTTGTTTCTTTGTTTGTGTTTTTATGCATCTTTTAATTCTCTTCAATCATTTTGAATATATATATATATATATGTGTGTGTGTGTGTGTGTATAATGGAAGTTTTTGGAATTTCATATATGGAAATTACTTGTTTTGATTTACAGATGGGTTTGTTATGAATAAGTGGAATCAAAATTATATTTTATTTGGTTAACCGATCGTTAGGATGATAATTGTTGTCTTATTCTTCAACTTTCTTTAATATGGTAATTATTGAACATAATTATTTATGTTTTATATGGTTAGAGGTCTATTAGGTTTAGATCTGTAGAATTTTGTTTTGTAGTTCAATTAAGTTTAAATGTTAAAAATATTTTGTGGTGGAATGTAAAAATTAAAATGATGTAATTCCATTAGCTTTAACTCTTTACCTTTCATATACATATGTATGTATGTATGTATAATGTTCACTAATAGAAATTCTTGGTGTTTAATTGGATACGTCCAAATTGAAGGTCAAACTGTGGGCCGGATATGTTAAATCAAAATAAGAATAATTTTCATCAGAATATCAGAATATAAACAATTGCTAAAGTTTAATAAAGAACAGAAGCAACCAGATGGACAATATGAACGTAAATGCTTTCAATAAATTGGCGAATGCTATACAATGCTGATGGCAGTCGATAAGTTTATTGAATTTCACAAAACAAATGGAAGGACCCCTTACTGCTTATTCGATTGCTTGAATACATTAATTATCACAAGCATATATTTGGAAAGAGACATAAGTAAATACAATATGTTGGTGTGCTACCATTAACTGTTAAGTACTGTAATGTCTCATTTGGGATTAAAAGGGACTTGATTTTTATTTAGAAGGTTATCTGGAATAACATATTATGTTGTTGAAATTAATTAAGGTGTATGTAGACCAACTTCTAAATTCAATTCAGAAGGTTATCTGCATATTTACTTTTAGTTACTGAAGTTGCAATCTCAAACAGTAATATGTTTGGGAAGGTCTGTGGTCCAGTTAGTCTTAGAATCGTAAGAAACATTGAACTTTACCTCAATATGGACATAATGTGATTTCTAACAGTAGATTAATCAACAAATGTAACATGTGTGTATGTTGAAACAGGGTCTCCAACTTGTACTTCCATCCATATAATCACTTTTTACTCCTTGTGTATTCTATTATAGTATTATGTGTTATACTTTGACTTTAATTGTCAAAAAAACAATTATGAATTTGATGGATATAAACAGAAGTTAGAAGTTCCTAAATGTTACTGTTTATTAGATTTGGCAGCAGGTGCTACGACTCTGTTCCTACATGCTTCTTTTTCTTGCTGGTGAATTCCAAAATGGTAGGTGTCAAGATACCATTAACAAAAGATCCTCCTATCCAAATTCAACACAAACTAGAAAAGCTTAAACCAAAAATCCAAAATTGATAGTAACAATTATAATTTACTTGTTACGTATGACTGTTGATTTCAACATATTAAGTAGCATTTGTCTTATCAGAATGATAATCAACTTTTCGATGTTTTTATTATGGTTTAGGTATGATGCAGTGACTTATTTAAAGTCTTTGGATTCGTTGAAATATTAAATGCGGACAGATACAAGAAGATGAAAGAGAACAAGTTGAGCTAGTTAGAATAAGTCAAATGTCAAATGGCTACAATGCGATTTCTAATAGTAGATGAATCAACAAATGTAAACCCTCACCACAAAGATTAAGGCATGGATCTATGACAATATGGGTTCTAGAGTTGACTATGCTGCTCGTGGTCATGGCTGCACCACTATGCTATACAATGCTGATGGCAGTTGGTAAGTTTATTGAATTTCACAAAACAAATGTAAGGACCCCTTACTACTGATTCGATTGCTTGAATACATTTATTATCACAAGCATATATTTGGAAAGAGACATAAGTAAATACAATATGTTGGTGTGCTACCATTAACTGTTAAGGATTGTAATGCCTCATTTGGGATTAAAAGGGACTTGATTTTTATTCAGAAGGTTATCTGGAATAACAAATTCTGTTGTTGAAATTAATTAAGGTGTATGTAGACCAAATTCTAAATTCAATTCAGAAGGTTATCTGCATATTTACTTTTAGTTACTGAAGTTGCAATCTCAAACAGTAATATGTTTGGGAAGGTCTGTGGCCCAGTTAGTCTTAGAATCGTAAGAAACATTGAACTTTACCTCAATATGGACATAATGTGATTTCTAACAGTATATGAATCAACAAATGTAACATGTGTGTGTATGTTGAAACAGGGTCTCCAACTTGTACTTCCATCCATATAATCACTTTTTACTCCTTGTGTATTCTATTATAGTATTATGTGTTATACTTTGACTTTAATTGTCAAAAAAACAATTATGAATTTGATGGATATAAACAGAAGTTAGAAGTTCCTAAATGTTACTGTATATTAGATTTGGCAGCAGGTGCTACGACTCTGTTCCTACATGCTTCTTTTTCTTGCTGGTGAATTCCAAAATGGTAGGTGTCAAGCTACCATTAACAAAAGATCCTCCTATCCAAGTTCAACACAAACTAGAAAAGCTTAAACCAAAAATCCAAAATTGATAGTAACAATTATAATTTACTTGTTACGTTTGACTGTTGATTTCAACATATTAAGTAGCATTTGTCTTATCAGAATGATAATCAACTTTTCGATGTTTTTATTATGGTTTAGGTATGATGCAGTGACTTATTTAAAGTCTTTGGATTCGTTGAAATATTAAATGCGGACAGATACAAGAAGATGAAAGAGAACAAGTTGAGCTAGTTAGAATAAGTCAAATGTCAAATGGCTACAATCAGTTCTTCAAGTAACGCATACTAAAATAAGAAAACTAAAATAAGAAACAAATTGTTTATAAACAAAGAAACAAAAGCTACTCTAGCCAACTACTACCTTGCTACGACTCTACTTAACTATCTAGTCCATGTGAAGGTCGAGAGTGTGATACTTGTCCTTTAACCACCTCCGGTAAGTGTTGTACGGAAAGTAGTACCATAAGTTACCCACATTTGGTCCCTCCTCGAACCACATCATCCACTGATGAAGGTGCTCCTTGATTGTCGTACAACAATGCACCATCACCTCCCAATGGTACTTGAGCCAATCTCCAACTCTCATCCACTAAAGTCTTCCTAAAATGCGCCCCTGAATGACACTCTCTCTCCACTTTAACTTCCAATATGCGCATTTCTCCAGAAGTTGGCCTAATTCATCCTGCAACTTCACTAATTCATCGGTGGCCGGCTCTATTATGCCCTCTCCCGTCCCGAAAGCAGAGGAGTCGACTCTAACATGACCCACAGACTGACTCTCATTGGCAATTTCATCTTGGTGTTCGGAGGGGTCATACTCTTCATCTATCTCAAAGTGTTCGGAGGGGTCATACTCTTCCTCTATCTCGAAGTGAACAAGATTCGCAACCTGATGGTCGTTGCTAGCATAGCTACTACTCCTCATTTCCTACATAAATATAAGAAAGTTTTGGCCATTACACAATAAATAAAAGGCTGGATTCAAAATATAGGGATAAAAAAAGGCACTCTTTTCTACACTTCGCCTACCCTTTTTCCTAAAATGCGTCTTCAAAAAAAGAACTATGGCTCCATAAAGTGGTATAGTTATGGGTGACACTGTTTTTAGGTTTACAGTAAGAGATGAAGTTACAAAGTTGAACTTAGCCTGTCATGTGGCAGAAAATGTATTCATTGGAGATGATAGCAGCCTCTAATTCATATAGTTTTCCACAACAACATCCTAAATGCCACACATCACTGGCAAAAACATCTACAAAATTAAATAAACTGACGATCCTTTCCTAATTAACAGCTACACACATTGTTCTACAAAAAACTTTTACAGTAAAATTAACAAACCCTATATATAGTGAAGATTGATCACTATAGGTGAATCTATTTTATGGAGAGTGAAGAAACAAACCTGCATGGAGTTAAACTTTAATGTGTACTGGGCCATGGGGAGAATGGGGAGGTGGATATTGCAGCAGATGCAACATAGATGCAAGGGACAGAAGGACAAGGTCAAAATGAATGGGCCGATTTACATCAGTGAGCTATATAAAAGGAATAACCACTTTCAAAGTTGGTACATAAGATGTAAGTTACCATGGTTGACATTCCTTCTTAACATTTTCTCTCATTTCTATTGTCAAAAACATATTTAAGCAGGGGTGGCCAAACAAAAAAATGGTAGCATTTTGTAGCATCAAAAAGAAATTAATGTATCCCCAAAAATAAATTGTTATAGTAATGCATTCCCAGGTTATAAAACTTGGATCCACCAATGATTCAAGTATAAAGTAAGAACAAAGCATATGTTATGTACTTATGTTAATCCTGTGCAAGGTAGGATTTGTGCAAAAGAGTTTGATTTCTAGAAGGGACAGAAAGAGTTGTCAGGGAGTAATTTTTTGGAAAATTGATCACTATAGGTGCCATCTCTTTACAGATCAAGTTTACTATCTTTCAACAATTATAAAACATGTGAAAGGAAAAAACTATTCATGGATAAAGAGATTATACCTGCCGCTGAAAAGGATGGGAAGCTAGATGTGGTTGCAATTCTTGTTGGTAATTCTGTGATGAAGACAGACGTTAGCATTAGAACATTCAAAACCGAAGTTGTATAAGCAAATATTGATTAAAATCTGGGATATTTTGCATTACCCATTTCAAATTGAAGCAAGTGTTAACGAAAATCCCCAATACTTGCAATACCCCAGTTAAAGAATTGACCAAAATCCTTAAATTTTCAAAACCAAAGTTGTATTTAACAAAAAACCTAATTCAATAATAATCGTGGGAAGTTCACAGAAAACCCAAAAATTTCACAAAAAACCCAAAAATGTTTGTAGAAAACCCAATTCCATTTCTGGTGTGAATTTCACAAAAAACCCAATTCAAGTATAATCGTGGGAATTTCACAACTGAAATGGAAAACACAAAAATATTTGTAGAAAAAAAACTTAAGAAAGAAGATGAAACCTAAATTAGAGCATACCTTGGAAAACCAGAGCTCGATTTCAGTGTTGAGAGGACAAAAAACCCAAAAACGTTGAAAACCCAAAAATTTCACAAAAAACCCAAAAATGTTTGTAGAAAACCCAATTCCATTTCTGTTGTGAATTTCACAAAAAACCCAAAAATGTTTGTAGAAAAAAAAATTAAGAAAGAATTGCCATTAACACTGTATAGAAATTAGCCTAAATTAGAGCGTACCTTGGAAAACCAGAGCTCGATTTCAGTGTTGAGAGGATCGCCATTAACACTGTATATATAGCAAAGCAAACGTGTAGCAAAGCAAACGTGGAGGAGAGGATGCAGGTCGTGGGGGGTAAGAACGCCTAAGAACCAGGGCTGAAGAAACTGAAATTCAAGAACCGTTTAAGGCTCTTAATAATATAGTATAGATATAGATATAGATATAGATATATATATATATATATATAGTAAGGATCATTTGTTAACCATTTATTTCTTGTTAACTATGTGAACCTTGCTCAACCAATAGAATTGCAAGGTTAGTTGATGTTTAATTGATTTATTTATTTAATACAAAAGGGTATTAACGTCATTGCATAAGTAATCTTTTGTCATTAATTTTATGGGAGTTACAAAAATGAAGATTCCAAAATTACTTTGTAGGTTACGATTCTAGAATTTTATCCTTTTTCATAATATTTTTGAATCATTTCAATATTACTATAGTAGTTTGGTTCATGCTTGGATAAAACCGTATATCGAATAGTCGTTCTATCAAAGTTCAGCAATGTTCATTGTTTATCAATGTTCAACAACATTCATTGTTTATAATATACCATATATGTAGTGAAAATGCATGAACAGTGTAACGAAAAATACTTTTCAATGTTCATATTTATAATGTTCAACAACGTTCATTGTTTATAATGTTCATCAATGTTCAAATATATGTAGTGAAAATGAATGAACAGTGTAACGAAAAAGTGTAAATGTACACTTTGATTCACCTTGGATGCACATGAATGGACATGAACATTGTATACGTGATGTTCATATATATTATTATTATAGATGTGCAAAACATATAATGAAAAGACTTTGATAAATGAATCCTAATTATTGGCGATATATGAATATTAGTAAATGATGAACTAATTAACAATCTCAATTTCAAAATAATGAATCGTAGAGAAATCATCGGTTACGATTGTGGTTTAATGGGAAATTAATGAGCCATTAAATGGGGGTTTAAAGGAATTATTATTTGATTCCTCAAATTACCCCTAACCACATATGTTCACATGTCCATTTAATAAATAAAACCTATTTTATTAATTATAAAATTAGTTTTAATCTCAACCATCCAATGTTAAGATGGATGCTTGAGATTAGTTCATAAAGTTAATAACAAACCAAGGGTTAACAAAAGAACCTAACCCTATACATACACACACACATATATATATATATATATATATATATATATATATATATATATATTCTGACCCTTCTCTTGGCGGTGATGGTGGTCGTCGGGGAGCAACATAATTAACTTTTAATGCATTCCTCCATTTGATTGATTGATTCCTTGTTGAACTATTATGAGGCAAAAGATATAAGTTTCCTCCACTTAAAATATGGCGATCTAGGTTTCTGGAAGTTGAGGGAAAAGAAGGCCATCTACGTTAAGGTACAGTGAGAAGAACACAATGGCCAAAAACAAAAACAACAATCAATCAAAATCCAACCAATTTAGAGAACACAATAAATCGACCTTTTAACGATAAAGGATACAATAAGATGTTTAACAAGTCCATGTGTCAATGACAAATGATACCATGAGATGTTAATACATCATACAACTTAAAAAATGGAAAACTAAATATCTCGATGGATTGATTCCGATAAAGAAGTAGAGATTCTTGAATAGCAAAAGGAACGATGGAAGAATCTGTCAAAGAGAAGGCAAGTCCTATTACTTACTCAGGTAAGTGACATTTAAAGGTATACCAAGATCGTTTAGACCATTTAAAGGCATACCAAATGTAGCACTCTCAAATTTGGAAATAACAACTAATTAAAATTTTTGATATTACATCAAATAAAGGATAAACCTTCTTCCTACAAATCAAAATTCGATATACCTCACGTTAAATTCTATAACTAACCTCCACAATTTTAAACGCAAGTCTTATACAAAGACTAAATCGAGGTCGTGTGTTATTAAATCAAATACCGGTTGCTATACCCAAAGTGCGAAAGGTTTCATCCAATAGCTACTCTCTTCCCGTGCATATAACTCGCACTTATCTCTTCATAGTGTCGCTAGTACCATTCCCCAACCGGAATCTGATGCACATGCCGATAAATAAAAAGGTTAGGCTAACGCTTAGTAAGTTCAAAAGTTTTCATCATGATTATATAAATCGTTAAAAGGAACGAGTGCAACTTAAATTATGATTTCCAAAATAATTTACTTTAAATATGAAAACGACCCGTTTTCCAATAACGTGCATTTTAGGTGATGGAAACACCAATATAAACGTTTTCCAACACACACAATTTTAAAGACGAAGACCCCAATATAAAACAGTTCCTTCGTAAAGTAAACTCAACCAAAACTCACCCAAAACGTGAATAGTAAATGAATTCCCAATTTATGAAAATGTAGACAAAACTTTACGTCCCGAAACATCCAAACACGGAGACATAGTACTCAACCCATAAATCATAGATAACAATCTATATATATGTAAAACGTCACCGAAACCATGGATAATAAAATTAAATACCCAAACAACACCTTTCGGTGACGGGGGAGACCAGCTTCCATTGTACGTGGCGAAACACAAAGTTAAGCCACATATCTATGTTATCGAACTACACCTCAGATCGTGACTTTATTGCCTGCTTTAATAAGCTACACCTCAAGTCGGACTTTATTTCCTGCTTTAATAAGCTACATCTTAAGTCCCCAATGATGTTGTATCCTTTATTGCCTGCTTTGCCAAGCTACACCTAAAAGATATACGATCTTATTGCCTGTTCATTTTCTAGTAAGTTACAATCTCAAGGTTCCCAATAGACCTTTAGTGCATACTTACTAGCATTCAAGATAGGAGTCTCAAACTCCTAACTTGATGACTCCAAGATGTATAACCCTCATGTACAAGAGTTAGAACATCTAAACCACAAAACCCATGATTCCGGAGTACAACCTATACAGGTTCATCTCCACAAAATCGGGACAACAACGATGCCAACATGACATATTTCCCAAGTAAGAATATTAAGACTCCTCACTATTAAACATGAATGACTTACATGCCTATGGATCCATTGCATTATAGTCTAAAACATTACATGACTCCAAATGAATGAACTAGCGCATTCAAAATATGTAATTCACAAATAAGATGCAATAAATGCAAATCATAACCAAAGCTCTACATTGAGCTATCAAAATCGGACAAATGTCCCAAAGATCCCACCAAGTCAAAAACCGAGCCATGTGCTCAACCAATCAATTGACCATTTGTTAAAAGTCTTAAAAGGCAATAAAATGTAAACAACCCACGTTTATGCAAACACATGCTCCAAATACATGAATAACTTCAAGACAACTTTAGATTGAGACAAATCATTTTCCAAATAAGTTTATACCATTTTTTCTTTTAGAACGTCCCATAACACAAGATCAAACATTTTCCCAAAACACACACTAAAAAAGTGCATTTATACCAAAAGATCTATGTCCAAAAGATAAGAGGCTATTTGGCAATTGTTGAATGGTTTGGTGCAGAATGATTAAGAGGCTCTTATGATATAGTGCAAAATGATATATGGTTGTTTGATAATTGTTTGGAATGAAATTAGGGTGCTGAATGGTTAAGGAAGGCCCATAATACAAAATCATTTAGAGGGTTTTAGAACTATTAAGAGGCAAACTATTTTTTTTTTTTTGCCAAACAAGATTCACCTCTTAATGCATGACTTTGACAAATCCCTTTCAGATTGCTCAATATGTTACGAACAGTCGAGCAAGAGCTTGCAAAGAACAAGTCCACCATTTTGATGGTCCATAAGGACAAGAAAGGGAAAGGCAAGGAAAAGTCCATTGCCAAACTCACTTCTAAATCTTTGAAGCCAAAAGGAGGCATTAAGAAACCCAAGGTAACTATACCTAAGGAGGGTGAGTGCTTTCATTGAAACAAACTCGGGCATTGGAGGATGAACTATCATCTATACCTTTAAGAAAAGAAGAAAGGAAGTGTAACTTCCACTTCAGGTATCTATGTGATAGAAGCTAATATTTCTACTTCTTATACATCATGGGTATTAGATACCGGATGTGATTCTCATATTTGTGGAAACATGCAGGAACTAAAAAGGACTAGAAGGTTGAGCAAATGTGAAGTTGATCTACGCATTGGAAATAGGGCAAATGTTACTGCTATAGCTGTAGGATCTATTTTGTTAACTTTACCAACCGGATTAATATTAGAACTTGGTGATTATTATTGCGTACCATCTATTTCTAGAAATTTGATTTATTTGTCTTGTTTAGACAGGAAAGGTTTACCTTTAATATTAGGAACAAATGTTGTTTATTCTCTTTTGGTAATATATATTATGGTGATGCAAGTTTGATTAATAGGCTTTATGTTCTTAATATGGGTAAGCCGATTTATAACATAGATAAAAGGGAGGTCAAATCGAATAGTTCAAATTTAACCTATCTCTAGCATTGTCGTCTTGGCCATATAAACGAAACTCACATTTCCAAACTCCATAAAGATGGATTATTGAACAAATTAGATTTTGAATCATATGGGACGTGTGAAGCTTGTTTAACTGGAAAGATGAAAAAGGCTCCTTTTGTTGGACAAAGCGATAAAGCAAGTGATGTATTGGGAATCATACACAGTGATGTATGTGGTTCGATGAACACACATGCTAGAGGTGGTTATAGATACTTATTACATTTACTGATGATCTCAGTAGGTTCGGCTATGTATATTTAATGCAACATAAGTCCGAGTCCTTTGAAATGTTCAAAGAATTTCAAAATGAAATATAAAACCAACTTGGAACGAGTATTAAGATTCTTCGATCTGATCGAGGTGGCGAATACTTAGATCATGCTTTTCTTGTATCACAAGTCACTCCACACCACAATGGAATGGTGTCTCCGAAAAGAGGAATCGTACACTGTTGGACATGATCTTAACTGTTACTTCTCAACAGTAATTGTTACATGTAACTGAATTAAACTAAACTAGACTTTAAGTTCACAGTTAACCATTTGAACTCCAACTTTTATGGGTTGATTTCATTCTAGAAAAACAATATAACAAGTGGTCTGCATACAAGTAAGCTAAAAGAGTAAGCTAATTTATTCTTGGAGGACCTGTAATCATCGATGCAAACATTTGCACTCCTTGCTCTGTTTCATATCTGCATGCAATTTAGCTAAAACATTCAAATTGGTATGAGTATCAATGGATGAAAATGTCGTCCACTATGTGGGTTGTACTCTGTTCAGTTTGTTGTTGTGCAGTTGTACTACATAGCATACCTCTAACTTATCATCATACAGGATTCATGATACAAGATTGATTCTAATCAACATAATGGATTTTTGTTGGTTTAGATGTCGTTGTCCTTGTGCTAGCATCGACTTGTATTCACTTTGTTGTTGTTTCTCTTCTACCGTTTATGTGTTGCTGAGTGTTGACCAAGAGAGAATGGTTTTAATCTTCAATTTCAGTTTTTTTGAATTTTAGGTTGTGCTGATGAGAATTTTCTATCAATTATTTTGGAAATTTTTGTTCATTAATTTTGAAGAGTAGGATGATGACGTGGATTGGTTTGTAGTTGGAATTAAAGTTCTTTTGAATTGAGTTTTCACATGTTCATGGAGCTTTATATTTTAATTTACCCATTTGCTATTTTCTCTTATATATTTTTCTTGTGCTTAGGTCATCGTATATTGGCCTAGATTCGTCTCTCTCGTTCGATCGAATTCATCGTTCCAACTAGAGATCGTCCCAAATCATCGTCCACTGTCGCTCCATTGCATCAGCCTCAACCTCTCTATCAATCAAAGTGGTTCTCAACTTCTAATGCATTATGCTAATCCGCATAACTTAAAATTAATCATTCCGTTGATTTTTGTTTCTTTGTGTTTAGATTGTATCTATGCACAACCTTTTTTGTGATTAGACTATATACACGTATCTCTTTAATTTCTCCTTCTTGACTTGTTTACTTCCAAAATTCCAAAAAATACAAACACTATATGATTGGTATTATAGTAGAAATTGTTAGTGAATGCCCAAAAGCTAATCATACAATGATTGTAATTTTGAGTTTTGTTTCATTAAATTAATAAATAAAAGGCATTGCCCAATTTATTATGTATATGTCATATTATGTGTTTTTAATTGTTCATAATAAATAACCTTAGATTATTGCATTCTAAATGTCCCTAGTTAAATATTATTTTGGGTTTTAAGGTTGAAGTAATATGATAATGACTAGCATATGTAGGGAGAATATAGAGATATTGAATCTGCATATGGGTACAAAATGGAGATTTTGTGTATCGGACGTGACTAACTATGAGAACACTTCATTGGATGTCATGTGAGTGTCATAAGTGTTTCTCATGTGGTCAATGTACATGTAATTCTTTGACTTGAGAAATATGGAGTTTGTTACGTGTGAGTAATATATTTTGACATTTGTTCTAATCATTCCGTAACTGGGTGACAAAATTATTGTTGGGTATGTTATAAATCACATGGTAAAACTAACACGTATCAAGATAGGATTTGTCCCTCCTTTATGACAGGAGTGATGTCTCTGGCCCCTTGATAAATATATACTAAGGAAATGCATGCATGCTCAGATAAATGATATGAGATATCAATTTTTGTTTTTGTTAGTATATTATGGAATCAAGAAACTAGAGATTGGATATAACGAGAATGACACATTCAATGTCTCGTGTTCAATCTGGACATCAAAGACAAAAGAATTAAATATGTAAACTAAAATTGACTACAAACCGATAATTTGTTGTATCACCAATTCTCGTCATTTGGGTGATGATGATGTATTGCTAGATACCGTTCATTGTTTATAGCTATAAATACGATATTTATATTTATTACCAACATGTCGAGAACCCATTGGGTCACACGCATTGAACATATTCAAATAAGGAGTTTTAATAATTAAAACGTTTAATTATATCTTATTTGTATTAATTTAATCTGATTAAATAAAATTAGATATTATTTATGTTGGACATAAATAAAGTTGACTATGTATGGTTATGTAAGAAAGTGATGGTGCATGGCCACTCTTACACTCAAGTAAGGTGTGGAGATGATGGTGATCTGTTAGGCCATATTTTCGTCACCATATATAATGTATGACATTGTATGCAATTTTTTGGTTTTGCAATTCTCTCTAAAATCACCTACAACTATTGCTCCCTTTTTTTCTATGTTTTTTAAACTGTGACTAGCATCACGAGAAGGCAAAGGATTCGGATATTTTGTGTGGATACCGTGGAGGCATCAACCTTTGTTTGTTGATGTGATTCAAAATCTCGTTAACTGTGAGGTATAATTTCGAAACACCCGATTTATTCTGGTTCATATGGGTCCTATTTTCTGTTGTGCTTGAATAATGGCAATTGGCAGCGGCTGTTGTGTATCAATTGACGGTGGAAACCATATGACCGCCGGTTGTGGATTGTTTATAAATATGAATTTGTCGGTGGAATTAATCTTTGATCGACGGCTGGTATCAATTTGGTTTAACTTTTAATTATATGGCGGATGTGGGTTTACAATGTGAAAGGCCATCCAGGTATAGATGTAAAAAAAAGGCAGCGCACCATCCTTGTTTTTTCCAATGTGATTGGTTGCTAACATGATAAGTGGTCGATGGAAGCAAGATTGTGACCGGCGGCTGTTGGTTCACTTTGGAGTCACTTTGGTGACCGGGATTTGTCAATTTGGTTTTGCATCCGGGAGTTAACCCTTATCAACAGAATATTTTTTTGGGCAAACCAATAAAATGTTTGGGCTTAAGTGAATAAGTTTTTTTTTTCTTACATGGCAACCGGATATTAATTTGAGGATTTTATTTTTCAATTCTCGAGAATCGATTATTGTTCCGAATAGTGTATATTCCAGATTTATTTGTGCTTTGACCGTGTGATCCGTGATACAGATTCTTCGAGAAATATTTTTGTATCTGTTCCGGAATTTTCTCGTCTGGGTTTTCTCGACAGTTGTTGATTGGTTCTTCTAACCCTTGCCGAGTAGTGTTTGCTACAAGATGCTTCCTCTACGAGCTGATCAGTACAAGTTCTTAAGCTGAACTCCTATTCAACTCGCGGTTCCAAGACAGATTCGTTGTTATACACTGAAGATGCACTGTGGTTGTCACGCAAAGCTCACACATTTCTTTCTTGTGGGCATAACGAATGTGTTGGGTTTTCTAGAGATAAAAGTTGTCTTTAGTGCACTCAGTCGAGGTTATTGCGTACATCGAATCTGGTATTAAAGTTGAAACTTTGAAGGATAAGAGCTTCATTCAAGGGGGAGCCTGAGCTATCTTGAAGATGCGCAACGCTAAAGTTTTTCAAAGAAATCAAGGGGGAGAAGAGTTGGCGCTTCAAAGACGATGATTCCTTTACAAAACTTTAGGGGGAGATTGTTAGGACATAAATTGTCCAAGTTAGAAAGTTTTGTAAAGGGGTTTATAATTAATATTTGTATTGGGTTTAGTTTAAATTGTATTGGGCTTTAATGTAAATGGGCTTGGGCTTTAGGTTAAAACAAGGGAGTTGGGAGATTATATATAGTTTATGTGTTTAGGGTTTTAAAATCTAAGTCATTATTCATAATGTAGCCGTTTTGAGAGATCGTGACTTCTAGAGAGAGAAACCCTTTCTCTCTCTAGGTTTGTGTTCTTAGTTTTACATTCAATGTGAATAAAAGGTATTCTCTCCCATTCTCATCTTGTTTTTATTTTTGTATCATGAATTGTTGTTAGTATTGGGATCTACACATTTATTTTATGCTTTATATATATTGTGATATATTATGCGTGGTTGTATGTATGTGATACTTGTTACAACATTTTAAAACAAAATATGATTTTAAAATATATAAGTAAAATGAGTTTTACAAATCAAAATGATTTTTGAAAAAATAAAAATTGGTATTTATATAAGATATAAAGTCGACCGTCGATCTTGAGTGATAAGGTCTTAGTACATCATAGTAAGATTTAACCGGTTTTATCACAAAGGCCTAAATCGCCAAAGAAATGAAGGTATTTAAGTGATCCTCGTGATCCTCCTCCAATCTGGATTCCGATTAAATCAAACTATGAGGAAATGATCTATTACAAAAGAAAGAATGGTAAAATCAAACTAACTAAAATCCCTCACCAAAATATTAAGTTTAAGTTGTCTTCCAAACATGGCACTTGTCAAGACTTTGATCATCGAGGGTGGGTCATGCTAAAGTTGGGTACTCTCTTTAATCTTAGTAAGATAAGGTAAGCATAGGATTCCTACAAGCCATTTTGGGTCGGACTTAACCAAATTAAGCCTAATAGGATTGAGGATTTGTAGACATGTGTTGGGAACATTCATATGATGAATTTAAATAAAAGTTATTTACCTAACTATCCAAGAGTTACATAGAGATGTAATTAACAATGTTGTTTCTCACCTAAAACATTATTGGTTGACCGGTTAGCTAAAGTTAAATTGATCGATAATGAGAATATGGATCTTGGCCTGCTAGAAAGCTTATGACGTTTTCCGAAACAATAAAAGAGGGTTGTTGTTTTGATTAAAATAGTGGGAGCTTGTTTGATGAAAGTCCTTATTAAACAATAAAATTTCATGACACTAAGAACTCTACTTTTCTATTGTAGATTACCAATGGCACAAACCAACAATGGAAACAAAAACACTTTGCGATCGATTCTCGAGAAAGAAAAACTAAATGGAACAAACTTAATCAATTGGTATCGTAATTTGAGAATTGTCCTCAAAGCTGAAAAGAAATTGTATGTCTTGGAGCAACAAATCCCTGTAGAGCCTAATTCCAGTGCTCCTAGAACTGAAAGGGACACTTTAAAAAACACGATGAAGATGCTTTGGACGTCTCATGTCTAATGCTAATAACCATGGAACCTGAGCTTCAGAAGCAACATGAAAACATGGGGGCGTTCGATATGATCGAACACCTAAATTTGCTATTCCAATAGCAAGCTAGACATGAGAGGTACGAAACATCCAAGGAACTGTTCCGTTGTAGAATGTCCAAAGGTAGTCCTGTTGGCACTCATATGCTTAAAATGATTGGGCATATTGAGCGTCTTGAAGGACTAGGTTTTTCTTTACAAAAGGAGTTGGCCATTGATGTAGTTTTGCAATTGTTGCCAAATAAATACAGTCAATTCGTGATGAACTACAACATGCATGACTTTGACAAATCCCTTCCAGAATTGCTCAATATGTTATGAACAACCGAGCAAAAGCTTGCAAAGAACAAGTCCACCATTTTGATGGTCCGTAAGGACAAAAGAGGGAAAAACAAAAGAAAGTCCATTGCCAAATCCACTTCTAAATCTTTGAAGCCAAAAGGAGGCATTAAGAAACCCAAGGTAACTGTACCTAAGGAGGGTGAGTGCTTTCATTGCAACAAAACCGGACATTGGAAGAGGAACTATCCTCTCTACCTTCAGGAAAAGAAGAAAGGAAGTGTAACTTCCACTTCAGGTATCCATGTGATAGAAGCTAATCTTTCTACTTCTTATACATCATGGGTATTAGATACTGGATGTGGTTCTCATATTTGTAGAAATGTGCAGGAACTAAAAAGGACTAGAAGGTTGAGCAAAGGTGAAGTTGATCTGCGTGTTGGAAATGGGGCAAAGGTTGCTGCTATAGCCGTAGGATCTATTTTGTTAACTTTACCGACCGGATTATTATTAGAACTTGATGACTGTTATTGCGTACCATCTATTTCTATAAATTTTATTTCTGTATCTTGTTTGGACAAGAAATGTTTTACCTTTAATATTGGGAACAAATGTTGTTCATTCTCTTTTGGTAATATATATTATGGTGATGCAAGTTTGATTAATGGTCTTTATGTTCTTAATATGGATAATCCGATTTATAACATAGATAAAAGGGAGGTCAAATCGAATAGTTCAAATTTAACCTATCTCTGGCATTGTCGTCTTGGCCATATAAACGAAACTCGCATTTCAAAACTCCATAAAGATGGATTATTGAACAAATTAGATTTTGAATCATATGGGACGTGTGAAGCTTGTTTAATTGGAAAGATGACAAAGACTCCTTTTGTTGGACAAAGTGAGACAACAAGTGATGTATTGGGAATCATACATAGTGATGTATGTGGTCCAACGAACATACATGCTAGAGGTGGTTATAGATACTTCATTACATTTACTGATGATCTTAGTAGGTTCTGCTATGTATATTTAATGCGACATAAGTCCGAGTCCTTTAAAATGTTCAAAGAATTTCAAAATGAAGTACAAAACCAACTTGGAAAAGTATTAAGATTTTTCGATCTGATCGAGGTGGTGAATACTTAGACCATGCATTTCTTGATCATCTTAGAAATTGTGGTATTGTATCACAACTCACTCCACCTGGAACACCACAATGGAATGGTGTCTTCGAAAGGAGGAATCGTACACTGTTGGACATGGTACGATCTATGATGAGTCAAGCTGACCTTCCGACATCCTTTTGGGGATTTGCTCTAGAGACAACGACTTTCACACTAAATCGAGTTCCATCAAAATCTGTTGAAAAGACACCATATGATATATGGACTGGGAAGAGTCCTAAATTATCTTTTATGAAGATTTGGGGTTGTGAGGTTTACGTACGATGTCTAATCACAACTAAATTAGAACCAAAATCTGATAAATGCACATTTGTAGGATATACCAAATAAACTATGGGTTACTACTTCTATCATCCTCACGACAATAAAGTGCTTGTTGGGCGTACTGGTGTCTTCATGGAAAATGAATTTATTTCCAAAGGTATCAGTGGGAGGAATGTAGAACTTGAAATTGTTCAAGATCAAAATATGTCAACACAAATGGAACCAACACAGACACCACAAGTAATTGTAGATCCACAAAGTGATGTGGAAAGCCAGTCTGATGTCGTAACACAAAGTGCTCATAGATCTAGTAGAAAACAGAATGAGCCTGAGAGATATGGATTTCTCATCACTCATACCGGGGATGTGATTCTCATGGATGATAAGCCCACTAGTTACCAAGATGTTATGGCAAGCACTGACCCCGAGAAATGGCTAGATGCTATGAAAATAGAAATGGACTCCATGTATGAAAACCAAGTTTGGAACTTAATTGACCCACCCAACGAGTTACGACCTATAGGGTGCAAATGGGTTTTCAAGAAAAAGACCGACATGGATGGTATTGTGATTACCTATAAAGCATGATTGGTTGTAAAAGGTTTCAAACAAATTCAAGGTATTGATTATGATGAAACTTTCTCTCCAGTCACAATGATTAAGGCTATTAGAATTTTACTAGTCATTTCAGCATATCACGATTATGAGATTTGACAAATGGATGTCAAAACAACTTTCCTTAACGGAAAGTTACTTGAGGACGTATATATGATACAACCCGAAGGTTTTGTCGCTCCTGAAAAATCTCATAAGGTATGCAAGTTGCAACGATCTATTTATGGATTGAAACAAGCTTCAAGGAGTTGGAATCATCGTTTTGATGAAGCGGTCAAAGAGTTTGGCTTCTCAAAAAATGAGGATGAACCTTGTGTCTACAAAAATGTTAGTGGGAGCATCGTATCATTTCTTTTATTGTATGTAGATGACATACTACTCATTGGAAATGATATTCCGACCCTTGAGTCTGTAAAGGCTTGGTTAGAAAAATGTTTTTCAATGAAAGACTTAGGTGAAGCTGCCTATGTGTTAGGCGTTCGGATCTATAGAGATAGATCGCGTAAACTACTTGGCTTAAGTCAAAGTACATATATAGATAAAGTGATGAAACAGTTCAACATGTCTGATAGCAAGAAAGGGTTCTTACCTATGTCTCGTGGCACATCACTTTCTAAGATGCAGTGCCCTACTACATCTCAAGAGAGTGAACGAATGAGTAAGATTCTGTATGCTTCGGCAATTGGATCTATCATGTATGCCATGATATGTACTCGACCTGATGTATCGTATACTTTAAGCATGACGAGTAGATACCAATCCAATCCAGGTGAATGGTCACTAGATTGTCGTCAAGAATATCCTAAAATATTTAAGAAGAACAAATGATTCATTCTTGGTATATGGTGGTGAAGAAGAGTTGAGTGTAAAGGGTTACACTGATGCAAGTTTCCAAACGGATAAAGATGATTTTCGATCGCAGTCGGGTTTTGTGTTTTGCCTTAATGGTGGTGTTGTGAGATGGAAGAGTTTCAAGCAAGCAACAGTAGTTGATTCTACAACAGAAGCTGAGTACATCGCAGCATCAGATGCAGCCAAGGAAACCGTTTGGACCAATAAATTTATTTCTCAACTTGAAGTTGTACCTAGTAGTGATTGTCCTATAGAGTTATTATGTGACAACAATGGAGCTATATCACAGGCCAAGGAACCTAGATCTCACCAAAGATCCAAACATATTTTTAGAAGATATCATCTCATTAGAGAGATTATTGAAAGAGGCGATGTTAGTATAATCAGAGTGTCAACAGACAACAATGTTGTTGATCCACTAACCAAGCCGTTAACACAGCAGAAGCATGATGGCCATTGTAGATCCATTGGTATATGATGCATAGATGATTGGCTTTAGTGCAAGTGGGAGATTGTTAGTGAATGCCCAAAAGCTAATCATACATTGATTGTAAATTTGAGTTTTGTTTCATGAAATTAATAAATAAAAGGCATTGTCCAATTTATTATGTCTATGTTATATTCTGTGTTTTAATTAATTAATAATAAATAACCTTAAAATAATGTATTCTAAATGTCCCTAGTTAAATATTATTTTGAGTTTTAAGATTGAAGTAATATGATAATGACTAGCATATGTAGGGAGAATATATAAAGATATTGAATCTGCATATGGGTACAAAATGGAGATTTTGTGTATCGGACGTCACTCGCTATGAGAACACTTCATTGGATGTCATGTGAGTGTCAAAAGTGTTTCTCATGTGGTCAATGTACATGTAATCCTTTGACTTGAGAAATATGGAGTTTTTATGTGTGAATAATATATTTTGACATTTGTTCTAATCATTCCGTAACTAGGTGACAGAATTATTGTTGGGTATGTTATAAATCACATGGTAGATCTAGCATGTATCGAGATATGATTTGTCCATCCTTTATGATGTGAGTGATGTCTCTGCCCCTTGATAAATATATACTAAGGAAATGCATGCATGCTCAGATAAATGGTATGAGATATCAATTTTTGTTTTTATTAGTATATTAGGGAATTGAGAAACTAGAGATTGGATATAACGAGAATGACACATTCAATGTCTCATGTTCAATCTGGACATCAAGGACAAAAGAATTAAATATGTAAACTAAAATTGACTACAAATCGATAGTTTGTTGTATCACCAATTCTCGTCATTTGGTTGATGATGATGTATTGCTAGATACCGCTCATTGTTTATAACTATAAATACGATATTTATATTTATTACCAACATGTCGAGAACCCATTGGGTCACACGCATTGAACATATTCGAATAAGGAGTTTTAATAATTAAAACGATTAATTAATATATCTTATTTGTATTGATTTAACTTGATTAAATAAAATCAGATATTATTTATGTTGGACATAAATAAAGTTGAATAGGTATGGTTATGTAAGAAAGTGATGGTGTATGGCCACTCTTACACTCAAGTAAGGTGTTGGGATGATGGTGATCTTTTAGGCCGTACTTCCGTCACCATATATAATGTATGACATTGTATGCAATTTTTTGGTTTTGCAATTCTCTCTAAAATCACCTACAACTATTGCTCCCTTTTCTTTCTAAGTTTTTGAAACCGTGACTAGCATCACGAGAAGACAAAGGATTCAGATTGTTCGCGTGGATACTGTAACACCCGTAAATTCATAAGGTAAGTATTTTGTCTCCCTTAATACATTAATTTCGCTTATGTGTGAATATGTGTCTTTGTGTGCATTTTATGATCATGAATTATGTTAAAATGTCATATATTGATTTACCATTTTTAATCGTACAAACCATGTGCTCGTTATCATTTTCGGTTGAGTTTTCGGGCTGTTTCGGGTGGCACGCGATTGTGCCCTTGGCACTATCGCGAGGACACTATCGCCGGCAGTGTACCGTAGGTTCGGGGTTGCTCGCGATTGTGCCATGGCACTATCGCGGAGGGCACTATCGTCGGGTTTGTACCGCGGGTGTTGAGAGCCTCGCGATTGTGACATGCGATAGTGCCCATGGCACTATCGCCGGGCACTATCGTCCGCGGGGTCTGGTCAATTTAAAACACTTTGGCAGCCTCATTTCTCACTTAGCACTTTACAAAAACGGGAGAACTCTCTTTTGGGCGATTTTTGAGGGTTCCAAACACACACACATTTATTGCTAGGGTTTGGGGTTGTTGGGGGTGATTCTTGGCTCATCAAGTCTCATCCAAGTGTATTTATTGAAGATCCTCATCAAAGTCACTCCTCTCCTTCATCAAGTCTCCTTTGGGTATTATCTAGGGTTTTCATCTTTTCTAGGTTTTGGTCCAAAACCTAGATAGTGAGTTTACTAAACCTTTGTTAAAACTAGATACACATCATAATCTTCTATTTGTTATTTCATTCTTTATGTGTTCAAGTATTTGGGATTTCTTGATGAAAATGGTTGGAAATATGGATATTGGTGATATGTTATGTTTTATGTTATGTGTACCATTATTTGGGGCTTTTCCCATGGATATATAAAATGGGTACCTTGATATGTTAAATGTATGCATATATGTGTGTTATGATGGTTTTAGTTGGAATATCACTTTGGTGACATATTTATATGCATGATGAATATAATTGTCATTTGGGACTTTTGTTAGACTTCATGAGGATAGGATGGTAACATTGTACCCGTAGTCGGTATGGAAATATGTTGGGTTGAAATATACCTAAGGACCTCCTATATGCATTATGTTGGACGAATCAGGGCAAGTTCACTAGGAGGATGTAGTCTTGGGGCACCACCGGGATGGTATGTGCCTAGACCTCCGCCACTCGGAAAGTTTCCTTTACGGTCTGATCTCCGGGTGTGCCGGGTGTCGGTCCTTTAACAATACTACTACTATCAAGTTTTATAGAAACAACAACACAATAACGATTACCAACCTGTATTGATTATAACAAACGAGTTACAAGGTTGATCGATTAAGCATGAAATGTGTTCTCTATGTTTTCTCTCTTTTACACCTTCAAGTGTGTGTTTGTATGTGTGAAATTATGATCTGATCTATGAGAGAGTTGAGAGACACAACAACTAATCTAAAGTGTGTCTTACACACTTCCTACAACTTGCAATAATATCTAGATATTAACTAACAAACTATATTATAACTAAATCTAATATATGTAGCTAGAAACTAACTAAGTCTAATATCTAATAGAATTAGATATTTAAACTAAGTTAACTAGAACAATAAACAAACAATTACACTGACATTTATTACAAATAGACATAGACTTATATATCGAGAGTCGACGTTCCGGCTTTAGCTTCAGATTGCGATCTTCAGTTTGGATTATCTTGAATCCAATGAGACTGTGGTCTAACAATCTCCCCCTTTGGATCAAGATCATTACGAAAATGATTTTAGCAATTCAGTCTTCTTGTTCAGCTCAAAAGATGCAATCTCTTTCTCTAGCTCTGAAATCAGCATGTCTTCAATCTACTTTCTTTAGAAGAATTCAGTCTTTGACGTGATTCTTGAAACATGTGATCTTTGCCATTTCTTTTGTAGTCATTCTCCCCCTTTTTGATGTTAAGTGCAACGACTTCATCAAAACTATTTGTAAGAAATGTCTATCTTGTGGTTAGAGCCCCTGATCCGTCAATTCAAAAGATATTCATCCAGATCTTTTCAAATCCAGACAAAGTAGTCGTGTAACACCTGAATCAACTAATGAATCAGTTAACATGCCTGTCACTAACACTAAGTCACTGTGTGTAACGAATACACATTGGAAAGGAGCTGTTTTGATGTTGACTCCCCCAGGGCTTCCATTTAATCATCGAAACACCACAAAGGTTATTTCTGTAAACGTTATGACAAAGAAACTAATTCCTTGTGTGTTCGTGCTTGTGTTAGAAAGAATTAAGCACAGATGATTGCTTATAGGCTCAAAAATTGTGTAAACCACTGAGACAACAGTAAGTTAAACACAGACTCAATGTGCATGATTGAAGTGCGAAGGTGGGGCAGACTTCCTTCTTTTCAATATCCAGATTTTCCAAATGAAAATCAGATAGCAAATATGTTGCTTCCCCTTTGAAAAAGTGAAACACTTTCTTGTTAAGAAGAAAATGAGTAGATAGTGAGGTTTGATCAAGAGTTGGCATGGGTTAGTTGTCTGTTTCAATAATGTTCACCAAAGAATTGTGAAACACTAGTAATGTGGCTACCCGGCTCAAAAAAAGTTGGTGCAGAGTTGTGATATTCTTTTAACTCTGTTCTCACACGCTCTTTCTTTTAAACATTTTGCTTTCTCTAATCACACTCATTTCTTTTCTATTTGCACACTCAATCACTAAGGATTAACTTCTTGGGTAGAAATCACTGGTTAAGGTGATTCCATTGAAGTTGTGTTAATTCCTAGCACAATGATTCTTTGTTTTCCTATGATGCATGTGAAGCTCATATTGGTTTAACTATGTCAGTTAAAGCACAATTTAGATCATGAAAACATTTAAGATACACTTCCAAAATATAAAATCTGTTGAAAAATCGGGAAGTGGTTTGAACATTAAAAACAATGTTTTCTATGATTGAAAGTTGTCCTTCTTTCAACCATATATGAGATGAAGATATAGAATTATACCTTTACGTACGATCTTCCATCTCATGAAGCTAAGCTTTAAGTCATAAACATATGAACTTGTAAGCTTCTCTCAAAAATTCTGCAAAAGTCTAATGTCAAGTCAAAGTAAAATTTATTCACTTAAATTGAAAAGACAAAAAGCAGTAAAACTTTTAAAGTACGAGTTCTGATCAGAAATAATCAGAAGTCATATCCGTACTCCCTTTTTGACTTGAAGAGCTCCCCCTAAAATCTTGCATTACAAAAGAAATTTGACATTAAAAAGTACATGCACAAATTTTATGAGCTCCCCCTTGAAGTAATATTGACAAGATGTCAATTTCTTCTCATTCTCCCCCTTGGATCATGAACATTTGATAGAAGTGCAGATATCAATCAGAGTTAAGAATGAAGAAATGATGAAAAAGTATACAATTTAGAAAACTTTGATAGGTAACTACTGATTAAATCTTAAGAGTTAGCATACCAAGCTTAGAGATAAGGAAGTTAAACCTCTTTTCGTCTGAGGGTTTGGTGAACAAATCGGCAAGTTGATAATTAGTTTTTACAAAGAAAAGTTCAATTGTTCCTTTTTCAACATGATCTTTAATAAAGTGATACCTGACGTCTATGTGCTTTGTCTTGGTGTGTTGAACAGGATTCGCTGTAATTGCGATGGCGCTCTTGGAGTCACAGTATATCGAGATCTTGTTGAAGTGGAAACCGTAGTCGCGTAATTGAGTTCTCATCCATAAGACCTGAGAACAACAGCTAGCAGCAGCTACATATTCTGCTTCGGCCGTGGAGGTTGAAACACAAAGTTGCTTCTTCGATGCCCAACTAACTAGTTTGTCACCGAGGAACTGTACATGTCCCGACGTGCTCTTCCTGTCTAACATACAACCTGCATGATCTGCATCTGTGCAGGCTGTTAGTTCAAAACTAGTATCTTTAGGATACCACAGACCAAGATCTGCAGTGCCCTTTAGATACCTAAAAATGCGCTTCACAGCAGACAAATGGATTTCTTTAGGATTGGCCTGATATCTTGCACATAAGCATGTTGAAAACATTATATCTGGCCTACTCGACGTAAGATACATTAAAGAACCTATCATCCCTCGATAAGTCCTAACATCAACAGCCTTTCCCGAAGGATCGGTGCCAATCTTAGTACCTGGTGCCATTGGGGTACCAATCGGTTTTGAATTTTCCATTTGGAACTTCCAAAGAATATCCCTAATGTATTTTGATTGATTGATAAAAATACCCGATGAAAATTGTTTTACTTGTAAACCGAGAAAGAAATTCATCTCTCCCATCAAATTCATCTGAAATCTAGACACCATAAGGTTTGCGTTCTTACAGTACTTAGTATTTGTAGAGCCAAAGATAATATCATCTACATAGATTTGAATTAAAATGATATCGCCTTTTTCCTTTTTAATAAACAAAGTGGTATCCACCGTACCTTTTGAAAACCCAGACTTGACTAGAAAATTAGAAAGGACATCATACCAGGCTCGAGGTGCTTGTTTCAGACCGTAGAGTGCTTTGTCGAGAATGTAAACGTGATTTGGCTTCTCTTGATTGACAAATCCCTCTGGCTGAGAGACGTAGACTTCCTCCTTCAGAATTCCATTGAGGAATGCTGTCTTCACGTCCATTTGAAAGACCGTGAAGTTCTTGTGGGCTGCGTAGGCTAAAAACATTTTGATTGCCTCTAATCGCGCCACAGGAGCATATGTTTCGTCATAGTCTATTCCTTCCTCTTGTCTGTATCCTTTGGCTACTAGTCGTGCCTTGTTTCTGATGACGGTACCATCTTCGTCTTTCTTTATCTTGAAAACCCATTTCGTACCTATAATGGTTTTACCTTTAGGCTTTGGTACGAGTCTCCAGACTTGAAGTGCATCGAACTGATTTAGCTCTTATTGCATAGAGATCACCCATTCTGGATCAGCAAGTGCTTCCGATACTCTTTTTGGCTCGAACTTGCTCAGAAAGGAGTCATGCATGCACATGTTCATTGATGCTGACCTAGTTTGCACTGGTTTTGATGGATCACCAATAATCTGGTTTAGCGGGTGCTCTTTGGTCCATTTATGTTCATGAGGCAGTGGAATAGATGATTGTATGTCTGTTGTGTCATCTACGAATCCACTTGTACCATCTTCTGTTTGTTCATGAGGAGTGATTTCAGTTGAAGTGGCAGGTTCAGAAGGCTCAGCAGGTACAACTTGTTCTGGCTGTAGATTGATGTGTACAGAACATCCTACTGTTTCAGCTACTTCTGTCTCTTTTTGATTTGTTACTTCTTCAACTGTTGGAGTCGGCATTTGAATTGTTATCTCTTGTTGAATCGGGGCGTTTGATTCAATTGTAACATCTGAACTGGTTGGATGAGTAGTCGTTAAGTCTTCCATCCTGTCAACCACAACATATTTCTTTACATTAGATCCGAGATATTCATCATAAAACAATTCAAATAATAAATCTAAATCAGATAAATGGTTAGTAGAAGTTGATGCTTCATCTGATTTATTCTGTTGAGACATAGGTTCTGAACTGAGTTGCCCAGAAGCTAGTATTCCTGTTATTGCGGGTTCTGAACTGTGTTGTTCGGAAGCCATTTCTTCATCAAAGGTGACATTGATGCTTTCAATCACCGTCTTTGACTTCTTCAGATAGACACGATATGCAGTTGATGTCGAGGAATAACCAATGAAGATTCCTTCATCCGCCTTAGCACTGAACTTATTGAGATTCTCCCTATCGTTTAATACGAAACACTTACATCCAAATATATGGAAATATTTGATTGTCGGTGTTCTGTTGTTGATTAACGCGTAAGGAGTCTTCTTGAATCTCCGATGTATCATGGATCGATTCTGTGTGTAGCACGCGGTCGAAACAGCTTCTGCCCACAAAAATAGAGGTAAGTCAGATTGACTTAGCATAGTACGAGCAGCCTCGACTAGCGTTCGATTTCTTCTTTCAACCACTCCATTTTGTTGAGGCGTTCGAGCAGCAGAGTATTGATGTGAAATCCCGACAGATTCGAGATATTCTTCAACTTTGTTGTTCTTGAACTCTGTGCCGTTGTCTGTTCTTAGAAACTTGACCGGTTTCTGCAGATTCACCTGGGTCATCTTTAGGAATGTAATGAGAACATCAGGTGTCTCATCCTTTGAACGTAGAAACTTGACCCATGTGTATCGCGAGTAATCGTCCACGATCACGAGTATGTACTTCTTTCCGCCTAGACTTTGAGTTCGCATCGGACCGCATAAGTCGATATGCAATAACTCTAACGGAGCATTGGTACTTGGTTCAGGCTTCGGTTTATGAGGTGCCCTCTTCATCTTGCCCTTTTCACAAGCTGCACAGAGATGTTCTCTTTCATATTTCAGCTCTGGAAGTCCTTTGACGAGCTTTCCACTGACCAGATTGTTGATGTACCTGAAGTTGAGGTGAGAGAGCCTTCGATGCCATAACCAACTTTGTTGCATCGATGCTTTCGTCAGTAGACAAACTTGCTTGTCAGTCTGGACATTTGATAAATTGATTGTGTAGAGGTCTGATTCTCGAGTACCGACCAAGAGTTCTTCGCCTTCTTCATTGCGAACTGAACATCTCTTGGCTTTGAAGTTTACCTCTAAGTCTTTGTCACAGAACTGGCCTATACTGAACAAGTTGTGTCCTAAGCCTTCTACATAGCTCACCTTCTTGATAGTGATATTGTCATGTTGTACATCACCGTATCCCATGATTGGAGAAAATTGGTCGTTGCCAAATCTTACTGTTCCACAAAATTTGTCTTTGAAATTGGACAGTATCTCTTTTTGCCCTGTCATGTGCTTGGAACATCCGCTGTCCAAGAACCATGTATGACAAGTCTGCATAAGAGAAAATAACATAATTTAGATTTTCGTATGACAACATTGGAATTTACATTTTGATTCTCGAAGTGTGGGTCTTGAACTGCATTATCCAAAAACCTATTTTTGACATTGAAGAACGAGTCCTGATCTGTACATAATCAGAAGTCGGTTCTCTTTAAGCATTGTGTGCCTGCAACACAGATTTAGCCTTAGGTACCCACTGGAATTTGGGTCCTTCTGTGTTAGCACAAGATTTTGGTACCCATTTCAAATTGGGTCCTATTTTCTTTTGAAATGCATGTGAAGAATTGGTATGAGATGAATGCACATGGTAATTTCCAAACCAATCTCCAGAATCTTGACAAGAGATAGGAATATGTTTATCATAAAAACAAGACTTTCCAGCAGATAAAGATAACTAAAATAATTGCTTCATTGTATATTGTTTACGAGAAACAGCAAGTTTTGGGTTCAAAACAACAATATCAGCAATTACAACATCTTTACTAAGCGAAGTCTTATTACAATTAACACTACTAGACGATAAAACGGTCTTGTCAAGGTTCCGTTTTGGTTGCCACAGAGAATTTGCTTCTGGCCTTTGATTGCTCAGATCTGAAACATGTAAAGCTGGTGAGTTAGACCTTGGAGCAACAAACGAATGCTTCTTTTTGGAGTTACCAGTAGTGGTCGGTTTCTGTGAATGCTGAGATAAATTCTTACCTTTAGCACTCTTAGCGTTCACAGAGACTGATTTATCAACGAAAGCTTTCGTTGATTTTGCACTGTTCACAGGCTTACTGGTTTTTCTTAACGTTTTCTTAATAAAAGTTGAAAGGTTGGGAAGTTTTGCATTAAAGTCAAATAGATTAGAACCATCATCTAAACCACCGTTAGAGTTCAAAAATTCAAATCATTTATTTGATTAACCAAACAAATCCTTAGAGTTTGAAGGTTTTGAAAGAACAGAATTTGAAAACACGGTTGAAAAAACGTTTTGCTCAATATTTATCAAAAGTCTTGCATCTGATAAAGAATTCTCGAGTTCAGAAATTTTACGTTCTAAAACGAGAGGAGGGACATATAGTTTACCTTTAATAGGCTTCGCCTCCATTTCTTTTTCAGAATAACTTGGAAAGAAATCACTTGAAAGAGTTTTCTTCTTTTGATATATTGGGTTTTCATCATAACTATTATTCAATTTCGCATAATAAAATGGAAGATGAACTTTAGCTGATTTCATCCGTTTTTCCGTTTCATTGGCTTCATCCTCTTTTGACAGTTTAGTCCACAAAGTTTTAAACGCGGGGATTCTGCGAGCTAATTGCATATTAAGATGATCATAAAGTCCTGACACTTCAAACATCCCCTTTTGTAGACAGTGAGGATTCTTATAACCGATTCCCCATCTCTCTATTTCCTCTTTGGGTTTGTTTAGAAAAATAGTATGTTCAGTTTGACCCATTTTATATAACTTCTCTTCCAAACTTTTTAATTTTCCCAGTAAAGAAAAGTTTTCTTTGGTACAAGAAGCATGCAATTTTGTAAGCTCATAAATATCTATCTCACTTTTTAGCAGTTTAGACTTAAGATCAGAATTCTCTTTAAGAATTATTGTCTTTTCCTTAGCGTTGGTGTCATTATCTCTATGAAGAATCTCAACTAATACTTTCTGCTCAACAATTTCATTGCTAAGTTTCTGTATCGATTGGTTTTTGTCAGTTATGACACCATTTTCTTGCTTAAGATTAGATTCTAACTCTTTTTGTTTTATACTCATGGCATGCATTTTATTCATGAAATCTAAATCTGATAGATTACATACCTCCTCTTCTTCATTGTCTGAATCAGCTTCAGCATCTGATTCTATCTGGCCCATCAAGCACATGTTGACGGCTTCATCCTCTTCATCATCATCTGAGTGATCAAGCCAGTATTCATCTTCAGCCATCAGTGCTTTGCCAGCCTCCTGTTGCTTTGCAAGAAGCATCTTGTTCTTGTAGTAGTCGTAGTTTCTGACTTTTGGCCTTCGGCAGTCTCTGGCATAATGACCTGTTTTGCCACAGTTGTAGCACGCTGTTTGACTGGATCCTTCAGCTTTGAACTTTCTCTCTTCTGGTTTCCTCTCCTCTAATCTCTTCCCTTCAGGCTGATACCTTCTTTCTTCAGGCTTCCTTTCCTCTGTTCTCTTCCCTTCAAATCTCTTTCCTTCATATCTGCTTCCTTCAACCCTTTCCTTGTGGATGTAGTTGTTCGGACCAGATGAGTACCTCTGACTGTTTGATGTTGGCTTTTTGTAGAATCTTTTCTGAAAAGCATTTGTCAGCATCATCATTGCTTGCTTCAGCTGATCATTTTCATCTGTGTCAGAGTTTGCATAAGCTTCATCTTCATCTGATTCGTACACAATCGTCTTATTCTTCTTCTTCCTAACAACAAGAGCGACTATGTCATCAACTGTCTTTCCTCTCTGTCTATTCTCAGCTAGAATTTCATCTACCTCTTCTTCATTCTGACGGAGGGTTTCATACACCTCGTGAAGTGGAATCTCATTCAAGTCTTTGATCTGCTTCATTTGTCTTGCAAATCTTTTCCATTCTGGTTGAAGAATGCTCAGGAACTTGACGTTCAGCTCAATTTGAGATTTGTGGACTTTGTTCTTGCTAAGTTCGTTCAGCAAAGTCACAAACCTGTCATAGGTTTCTTATAAAGTTTCTCCCACTCTGCCTCTAAATTCTTTATAGTTATTTAGGCAGTTGGAGATTTTCAGCTGATTTCCAACTTTTGAACCCAGCATCATCTTTTCAAGCTGATCCCACATTTCTTTGCCGGAGGCCTTGTAGCTGTCAATCTTTACGTATATTTCATTTAGGATTCCTTGTAAGATGTATGACTTAGCTAATCTGTCGCCTTTGGCTCTTCTAAGTTATCATCTTGTAGCTCATGAAACTTAAGTTCAACTTCAGTCGGCACATTTCCAACTACACGAGTCGTTATGACTGGTTTCATAACCCCTTCTTCAATAGATGTTCTGATGAAATCACCCAACTCATGTCTGTCAATGAAGTTCAGAAACCGATCCTTCCACTGTTCGTATTCTTCTTTAAAGAGAATTGGTAGCTTGGTGTCAGTTCCTATTGCAAGAGCTTCTCTGGATGTCATTCTGTATTGATTATATAGAAAAACTGTATTGATATAATCGTTAATCCAGATAAAATTTGATCACACAAGAAATTTTTGTCCCCCTAGGCAGACTTAGCACGGAGGTCCCACTACCCGGTTAGCGGGTGGGGTCAAGGGGCAACGCCCTTGCGGGGGTATGGGGGCAGCGCCCCGAGAGAAAAAAAATTATGACAATTAAAGACCCTATTGCAGTTTCGAATTTATTATGTCTATGTTATATTCTGTGTTTTAATTAATTAATAATAAATAACCTTAAAATAATGTATTCTAAATGTCCCTAGTTAAATATTATTTTGAGTTTTAAGATTGAAGTAATATGATAATGACTAGCATATGTAGGGAGAATATATAAAGATATTGAATCTGCATATGGGTACAAAATGGAGATTTTGTGTATCGGACGTCACTCGCTATGAGAACACTTCATTGGATGTCATGTGAGTGTCAAAAGTGTTTCTCATGTGGTCAATGTACATGTAATCCTTTGACTTGAGAAATATGGAGTTTTTATGTGTGAATAATATATTTTGACATTTGTTCTAATCATTCCGTAACTAGGTGACAGAATTATTGTTGGGTATGTTATAAATCACATGGTAGATCTAGCATGTATCGAGATATGATTTGTCCATCCTTTATGATGTGAGTGATGTCTCTGCCCCTTGATAAATATATACTAAGGAAATGCATGCATGCTCAGATAAATGGTATGAGATATCAATTTTTGTTTTTATTAGTATATTAGGGAATTGAGAAACTAGAGATTGGATATAACGAGAATGACACATTCAATGTCTCATGTTCAATCTGGACATCAAGGACAAAAGAATTAAATATGTAAACTAAAATTGACTACAAATCGATAGTTTGTTGTATCACCAATTCTCGTCATTTGGTTGATGATGATGTATTGCTAGATACCGCTCATTGTTTATAACTATAAATACGATATTTATATTTATTACCAACATGTCGAGAACCCATTGGGTCACACGCATTGAACATATTCGAATAAGGAGTTTTAATAATTAAAACGATTAATTAATATATCTTATTTGTATTGATTTAACTTGATTAAATAAAATCAGATATTATTTATGTTGGACATAAATAAAGTTGAATAGGTATGGTTATGTAAGAAAGTGATGGTGTATGGCCACTCTTACACTCAAGTAAGGTGTTGGGATGATGGTGATCTTTTAGGCCGTACTTCCGTCACCATATATAATGTATGACATTGTATGCAATTTTTTGGTTTTGCAATTCTCTCTAAAATCACCTACAACTATTGCTCCCTTTTCTTTCTAAGTTTTTGAAACCGTGACTAGCATCACGAGAAGACAAAGGATTCAGATTGTTCGCGTGGATACTGTAACACCCGTAAATTCATAAGGTAAGTATTTTGTCTCCCTTAATACATTAATTTCGCTTATGTGTGAATATGTGTCTTTGTGTGCATTTTATGATCATGAATTATGTTAAAATGTCATATATTGATTTACCATTTTTAATCGTACAAACCATGTGCTCGTTATCATTTTCGGTTGAGTTTTCGGGCTGTTTCGGGTGGCACGCGATTGTGCCCTTGGCACTATCGCGAGGACACTATCGCCGGCAGTGTACCGTAGGTTCGGGGTTGCTCGCGATTGTGCCATGGCACTATCGCGGAGGGCACTATCGTCGGGTTTGTACCGCGGGTGTTGAGAGCCTCGCGATTGTGACATGCGATAGTGCCCATGGCACTATCGCCGGGCACTATCGTCCGCGGGGTCTGGTCAATTTAAAACACTTTGGCAGCCTCATTTCTCACTTAGCACTTTACAAAAACGGGAGAACTCTCTTTTGGGCGATTTTTGAGGGTTCCAAACACACACACATTTATTGCTAGGGTTTGGGGTTGTTGGGGGTGATTCTTGGCTCATCAAGTCTCATCCAAGTGTATTTATTGAAGATCCTCATCAAAGTCACTCCTCTCCTTCATCAAGTCTCCTTTGGGTATTATCTAGGTTTTCATCTTTTCTAGGTTTTGGTCCAAAACCTAGATAGTGAGTTTACTAAACCTTTGTTAAAACTAGATACACATCATAATCTTCTATTTGTTATTTCATTCTTTATGTGTTCAAGTATTTGGGATTTCTTGATGAAAATGGTTGGAAATATGGATATTGGTGATATGTTATGTTTTATGTTATGTGTACCATTATTTGGGGCTTTTCCCATGGATATATAAAATGGGTACCTTGATATGTTAAATGTATGCATATATGTGTGTTATGATGGTTTTAGTTGGAATATCACTTTGGTGACATATTTATATGCATGATGAATATAATTGTCATTTGGGACTTTTGTTAGACTTCATGAGGATAGGATGGTAACATTGTACCCGTAGTCGGTATGGAAATATGTTGGGTTGAAATATACCTAAGGACCTCCTATATGCATTATGTTGGACGAATCAGGGCAAGTTCACTAGGAGGATGTAGTCTTGGGGCACCACCGGGATGGTATGTGCCTAGACCTCCGCCACTCGGAAAGTTTCCTTTACGGTCTGATCTCCGGGTGTGCCGGGTGTCGGTCCTTTAACAATACTACTACTATCAAGTTTTATAGAAACAACAACACAATAACGATTACCAACCTGTATTGATTATAACAAACGAGTTACAAGGTTGATCGATTAAGCATGAAATGTGTTCTCTATGTTTTCTCTCTTTTACACCTTCAAGTGTGTGTTTGTATGTGTGAAATTATGATCTGATCTATGAGAGAGTTGAGAGACACAACAACTAATCTAAAGTGTGTCTTACACACTTCCTACAACTTGCAATAATATCTAGATATTAACTAACAAACTATATTATAACTAAATCTAATATATGTAGCTAGAAACTAACTAAGTCTAATATCTAATAGAATTAGATATTTAAACTAAGTTAACTAGAACAATAAACAAACAATTACACTGACATTTATTACAAATAGACATAGACTTATATATCGAGAGTCGACGTTCCGGCTTTAGCTTCAGATTGCGATCTTCAGTTTGGATTATCTTGAATCCAATGAGACTGTGGTCTAACAATCTCCCCCTTTGGATCAAGATCATTACGAAAATGATTTTAGCAATTCAGTCTTCTTGTTCAGCTCAAAAGATGCAATCTCTTTCTCTAGCTCTGAAATCAGCATGTCTTCAATCTACTTTCTTTAGAAGAATTCAGTCTTTGACGTGATTCTTGAAACATGTGATCTTTGCCATTTCTTTTGTAGTCATTCTCCCCCTTTTTGATGTTAAGTGCAACGACTTCATCAAAACTATTTGTAAGAAATGTCTATCTTGTGGTTAGAGCCCCTGATCCGTCAATTCAAAAGATATTCATCCAGATCTTTTCAAATCCAGACAAAGTAGTCGTGTAACACCTGAATCAACTAATGAATCAGTTAACATGCCTGTCACTAACACTAAGTCACTGTGTGTAACGAATACACATTGGAAAGGAGCTGTTTTGATGTTGACTCCCCCAGGGCTTCCATTTAATCATCGAAACACCACAAAGGTTATTTCTGTAAACGTTATGACAAAGAAACTAATTCCTTGTGTGTTCGTGCTTGTGTTAGAAAGAATTAAGCACAGATGATTGCTTATAGGCTCAAAAATTGTGTAAACCACTGAGACAACAGTAAGTTAAACACAGACTCAATGTGCATGATTGAAGTGCGAAGGTGGGGCAGACTTCCTTCTTTTCAATATCCAGATTTTCCAAATGAAAATCAGATAGCAAATATGTTGCTTCCCCTTTGAAAAAGTGAAACACTTTCTTGTTAAGAAGAAAATGAGTAGATAGTGAGGTTTGATCAAGAGTTGGCATGGGTTAGTTGTCTGTTTCAATAATGTTCACCAAAGAATTGTGAAACACTAGTAATGTGGCTACCCGGCTCAAAAAAAGTTGGTGCAGAGTTGTGATATTCTTTTAACTCTGTTCTCACACGCTCTTTCTTTTAAACATTTTGCTTTCTCTAATCACACTCATTTCTTTTCTATTTGCACACTCAATCACTAAGGATTAACTTCTTGGGTAGAAATCACTGGTTAAGGTGATTCCATTGAAGTTGTGTTAATTCCTAGCACAATGATTCTTTGTTTTCCTATGATGCATGTGAAGCTCATATTGGTTTAACTATGTCAGTTAAAGCACAATTTAGATCATGAAAACATTTAAGATACACTTCCAAAATATAAAATCTGTTGAAAAATCGGGAAGTGGTTTGAACATTAAAAACAATGTTTTCTATGATTGAAAGTTGTCCTTCTTTCAACCATATATGAGATGAAGATATAGAATTATACCTTTACGTACGATCTTCCATCTCATGAAGCTAAGCTTTAAGTCATAAACATATGAACTTGTAAGCTTCTCTCAAAAATTCTGCAAAAGTCTAATGTCAAGTCAAAGTAAAATTTATTCACTTAAATTGAAAAGACAAAAAGCAGTAAAACTTTTAAAGTACGAGTTCTGATCAGAAATAATCAGAAGTCATATCCGTACTCCCTTTTTGACTTGAAGAGCTCCCCCTAAAATCTTGCATTACAAAAGAAATTTGACATTAAAAAGTACATGCACAAATTTTATGAGCTCCCCCTTGAAGTAATATTGACAAGATGTCAATTTCTTCTCATTCTCCCCCTTGGATCATGAACATTTGATAGAAGTGCAGATATCAATCAGAGTTAAGAATGAAGAAATGATGAAAAAGTATACAATTTAGAAAACTTTGATAGGTAACTACTGATTAAATCTTAAGAGTTAGCATACCAAGCTTAGAGATAAGGAAGTTAAACCTCTTTTCGTCTGAGGGTTTGGTGAACAAATCGGCAAGTTGATAATTAGTTTTTACAAAGAAAAGTTCAATTGTTCCTTTTTCAACATGATCTTTAATAAAGTGATACCTGACGTCTATGTGCTTTGTCTTGGTGTGTTGAACAGGATTCGCTGTAATTGCGATGGCGCTCTTGGAGTCACAGTATATCGAGATCTTGTTGAAGTGGAAACCGTAGTCGCGTAATTGAGTTCTCATCCATAAGACCTGAGAACAACAGCTAGCAGCAGCTACATATTCTGCTTCGGCCGTGGAGGTTGAAACACAAAGTTGCTTCTTCGATGCCCAACTAACTAGTTTGTCACCGAGGAACTGTACATGTCCCGACGTGCTCTTCCTGTCTAACATACAACCTGCATGATCTGCATCTGTGCAGGCTGTTAGTTCAAAACTAGTATCTTTAGGATACCACAGACCAAGATCTGCAGTGCCCTTTAGATACCTAAAAATGCGCTTCACAGCAGACAAATGGATTTCTTTAGGATTGGCCTGATATCTTGCACATAAGCATGTTGAAAACATTATATCTGGCCTACTCGACGTAAGATACATTAAAGAACCTATCATCCCTCGATAAGTCCTAACATCAACAGCCTTTCCCGAAGGATCGGTGCCAATCTTAGTACCTGGTGCCATTGGGGTACCAATCGGTTTTGAATTTTCCATTTGGAACTTCCAAAGAATATCCCTAATGTATTTTGATTGATTGATAAAAATACCCGATGAAAATTGTTTTACTTGTAAACCGAGAAAGAAATTCATCTCTCCCATCAAATTCATCTGAAATCTAGACACCATAAGGTTTGCGTTCTTACAGTACTTAGTATTTGTAGAGCCAAAGATAATATCATCTACATAGATTTGAATTAAAATGATATCGCCTTTTTCCTTTTTAATAAACAAAGTGGTATCCACCGTACCTTTTGAAAACCCAGACTTGACTAGAAAACTAGAAAGGACATCATACCAGGCTCGAGGTGCTTGTTTCAAACCGTAGAGTGCTTTGTCGAGAATGTAAACGTGATTTGGCTTCTCTTGATTGACAAATCCCTCTGGCTGAGAGACGTAGACTTCCTCCTTCAGAATTCCATTGAGGAATGTTGTCTTCACGTCCATTTGAAAGACCGTAAAGTTCTTGTGGGCTGCGTAGGCTAAAAACATTTTGATTGCCTCTAATCGCGCCACAGGAGCATATGTTTCGTCATAGTCTATTCCTTCCTCTTGTCTGTATCCTTTGTCTACTAGTCGTGCCTTGTTTCTGATGACGGTACCATCTTCGTCTTTCTTTATCTTGAAAACCCATTTCGTACCTATAATGGTTTTACCTTTAGGCTTTGGTACGAGTCTCCAGACTTGAAGTGCATCGAACTGATTTAGCTCTTATTGCATAGAGATCACCCATTCTGGATCAGCAAGTGCTTCCGATACTCTTTTTGGCTCGAACTTGCTCAGAAAGGAGTCATGCATGCACATATTCATTGATGCTGACCTAGTTTGCACTGGTTTTGATGGATCGCCAATAATCTGGTTTAGCGGGTGCTCTTTGGTCCATTTATGTTCATGAGGCATCAACCTTTGCTTGTTGTTGTGATTCAAAGTCTCGTTAACTGTGAGGTATAATTTCGAAACACCCGATTTATTCCGGTTCGTATGGGTCCTTGGAGGGTTACGTTTTTATTTTCCGTTGTACTTGATGTAACACTCTAAAATTTAGACGGAAATAAAATTCTAAATTTCGGCAATATAACGTTGGAAAAATAGAGAAACCTGTCACCCTAAAATAGGGGATAATTTAAACCTGTATAAAATGGGTAAAACAATTCAACCCAAGAGTAACATCCCATAACGGGATATATAGTAAGGCATTTACAATCCCAATGATGAAGCATAAAACGACAACCTACCAATCTAAATTTGGTTAACTAGATTATGGTCGGGTGTCGCAATCCTTCCAAAATGTATGTCTTCAAAAATCAAGGCATGTTTGGTCACTATGTATCTCAAAAAGACCACTCTCGATCCCAAGGTCCTCCTCTCAATCCCGACAAGCCCCACCACTAGAATGACCTGCCATACACGACAACCAATAACAAAGCGTTAGGTTAAAGCATAGTGATAAATAATTAAGCGGAGATAATAATTAAATGATAAACCCGTTCGAAGTCATACAACCGATCTAGTCGTGAGCTAAATCAAAACAAATCAAATAAACCATTAGCATTCATTAAATGCTACCAACAATTCAAATCACATAGCGAGTTCAACTACTCCAAGTCTATTGCTCGAAAACATCAAGTCAACCACTCCAGGTCTATTCTTGAGAGTTCCAAAACAGGGGAACTCAAGCACAATGGAATTACACCTTACTGCCCATGGGACGCTGCCCGACCATATAGGCCCACACCTTACTTACCATGGAACCCGATGCTTATTCCATGCTAAAGTGGTGAACCAAACATCCCCAAGCGGGACATCGGAACACAGTGCCTATGGATCCATTACACTACGACCAAAACCAAAACATACTAACACATTCATTACCAGTAATGCATGTAAATCTTAAGAACCCAAATCATATCGATATACATGGTTTCCAATGTGAAGTCTTGACCCCCACCATTGTGGAGTAAATAGTAATACAATCCCATCAATAATAATACGTTAAGCCCCATTACAAAAAACCCAGATTATCAATAACTAGCTTATTACTTGAATCTCACCAAAACCCTAGTCTTCACTTTGAGTTTTTACCAAAATTCCATGGAACAAATATTAGTTATCAAAAGAGTTGATAAGCATAGAAAACCATTAATCTTGTTTAAAACACAATCCCTTAACATCCTTGTTTAAGCCGTAACCCTAATATTTCTCATTCATTACATAAATTTATGCATGTTAGGACCATAGCGGTTCCTTTGAAAAAGGTTGTTGAAATATCTTTCGTTGGTGTCAGAATTAGCTTGATTATTAATCAAATATTTTCTGAAATGGTTTTTATATGTGTGGCGATGTGACCACTCTGTACACCTACCGAGTAAAAGATAGTAGATTTTATTCGTATGATTAATCGTTATAAAGCTTTCACATTTAGAGGTTTTATAAAATGTTAGATTGGCATAGTAACTTGAAAAAAAAACCTTGAACTCATTAGAACCATAGCTTTAAACTCTCCTTGTGAAAGGACTTGTTAATAAGGACTAGAGGCGTCCTTGGGGATTTGAAGCGTCGGATGAGACGACCTGTGGTCAGTCCGAATTTTGGGTTTTTGGTTTCTTGGATTGGCGTGCAGAAGTAATGGAGACGTTAGGCTTGTGCCTTCTCCTAGTTAATTAGGTGACGGTCTTCCCATTTCGATAAGTCTTTGGGTTAAAACCATGTGTGGTTGCTTAGGTGTGTTTGGGTTTTAAATTTGTGGGTTAATGGTACGACGGCATGCTATGTGTCTATGGCATATCACCTTAATGGGTATCTGTGAATAATGATGATGTTATGGTTGGCTAGTAAGGATGTTTGATTTGGGTGATTATTTCCAAGAGTATGTGTCAACCTCGAATCGACATTGCTAATTGGGAATGGAATATTTGGTAGTATACCCACGTGGCAGTATATTCATTATGAGGATAGGTGTCGACACTCTATTTTGAGGACAATAACTGTTGGTGTGCTTCAGTGTACTTCCGTTAGATCTGATTTGTCTGCAGGACAAGCGGTAACCTTAAGGAAATTAGATGTTGTTAATTAAGAATCAATCATTGGTGTTTCGATAATTGTCAAGACTTTCGCTGATTTTTCAATCGATGTTTGAGTGCATGGCGGGAGTTGTGTAACCTTGGAGTTTGGGATAAGCGACTATCTGTAGAGTGTGTTGGTACGTTTCTGGGGGAAACATGAGACCAATTCTGGGATCTATGGAAGTTTGGGATCCCTTCCAGACATCGTGTCTGTGTCAGCTTTGAGGAATGGATTTAAGGTTGTGTTGGTTCAGACCAAACTAGTCGTTAGAAAATTTCGTCGAAAGATGATAACTTTTTGGTGGTATTGTTTATTGGAGACATTTGGTGAGAATGTCGAGGTAGACTTTAAGTACAAATCGATTATTGAGGAGACCTTGTTGCGTCGTATTTAGAGGTATCTAAGAGAAAAGTTTGCTTTGGGGTATTCTTGCTGGAAATGGCTAGATAAGGCCGTAAGTTGCTTCTGAGGTAATATGATCAACATAAGGTTGGGAGGCAATCCGAATTTTAACGATTAGGAAATGATTTATTAAGGACTCAATATTCATTTCGTCATCGGTAAAGTAAACCGAACATCGAGAACGGGTGCATGGCGGCTTGTTATGAGGAATTCAGTAACAACCTTGACAGGGATGTAATCGGGTTCGTATACGAGGTAAAGTTGCGGGTGGGCATTCCTTTTGGATAGGGAATCCATTGATATCGCTACACGCGATAATGGACGTTTGATTGGTGTCAGATTTCGAGGACGAAATCTCTTTTAAGGTTGGGAGGATTGTAACACCCCGATTTCGAAAAGTATCGTTTCAAGTTAACACAGAGATCAGTAATTTTAAGGGAGAAATAAGATATATGATTTTGGACTTGAATCCTAGATTTTATAGTCTTGGTGGATGAAGGATCCAATTACGAGTCCAACGGTTCTTTCCGGAGCGAAATCGGAGCTATAACGAAGAAGTTATGGTCAAAGCAGTGAACGGGAAGAAAACTGGAGAGACAGTGCATGCCACAACTTCTTCCGCGACTTAGGGGAAGAGGGCGACTTATGCCGTGACTTACAGTCGTGTGGTAAGTCGCGAGACGCCCTGTCGAGCATAAAATCCGATTTTCAGCCCTAGAACTTCATTTCTTCATATCTTTTGCATCACAACTCCGATTTTGGTGATTCAAGTTGCCATGGTTTTGTTTTTGAGAGATATTCAAGGATTTAGCAAGATATTGGAAGTCTATTAGAGTATACAAGAGTATTTTGTGGTGGTAAGCTCCTCATCTCTCTCAATGTTAAGCTAGGGTTTGATGATTTCATCCTTTTCCCTTTCATCCTTCATCTTGGGTGTGATTTTGTTGGCTTGTGTGGTGAAGGTGATCTTGTAGATGTGTTGGATCTAAGATCTAGGGAGGTTTCTTGGTGATTCAAGCCTCCATCAAAGGAGATTCAAGTTTTGGGGTAAAACCTAGATTTAGCCTAAATCTAGCAAGGTGAGTTCAAGTTGATTTGTGAAAACGTTGTACATGCCAAAATGTCCATTTTAAAGTGTTTATGTGTTTTACATGAAATTATCAAATGTTGGGTTATTTGGTAATCTTTGATTATTTGAAGTATTTAACCTTATAAACTTTGTAAAACACCCACATTTGGGGTTTTTGGGCATTTTGATAAAGGTGTCGCAAATGAATATGTTTTGATGATTTATTTCATAAATAGATATTTGGTCAAAGAAATACACTTTTAAATGTTTGTCGGGTTTTATGCATCATTCATGAAATTGGATGTTTTATAACGTACTACTTGCACATTTATGTGAGGTACTTGAAAGAATGTATAAAGTCTCATTTTATGATTTTCATTCTTACCAGCAGTTAAACTTGGAAATGCATATTTAAAAATAAATGAGTCTTGAGGACATTTGTCCGGTTTTAATAGCCCATTGTGGAGTTTTGAGTATGATGGCGGTTAATGCGCATCATTTGAGAATTACATGTTTTGAGTGCGTTGGTCATTCAATTGGAGTCATTTACTGTTTTAGAATTTAATGTAGTGAATCCATAGGCATATGAGTCGGTCATTATTATTTAAAGAAAATGGGCTATTATTTATATGTTGGCACCAAAGTCTTGGGACTTCGAGGATAATACAGTGAGGGCTCGTGGAGTCCAATACCCGGACCTGCGTCCGCGAGTTAATTTTTGAGACTGTTTTTATGGGATAGTCACTTCCCATTTGTAGCTAGTTGAGACATTGGGTCCTCAGGGGAAATTTGGTACGGTTATGTGGGACCAGTTACTAGTCATGGGCCGTAAATGTAATCCTAGCGAATGAACATGATTACGATCCTCGAGGGCCCACCCCTACATCTTAGTACGAGTCGGTGTGCTCGTGGCCATGGGTCCTAGTATGGTGAGCTTAGTAACTTGGAATGTGGCCTACTTTTGTGTTCCGCCACTAGCCTTGGAATTCGGGGCTCCCCCGTCACCGAGAGGTGTTGTTTTGGGGTATTTAGTTTTATCCTTGTTTTCGGTGACGCTTTGAGTTTGGGTTATCTCCCTTATGCTATAAGTTTGGAGACTTGAGTTTACTCATATTTTGGTTGTTGGTTTATAAAGTTTTATTCAAATTTCATTATTGGAGCATTTACAACTATTCACGTTTTGAGTAAGTGTTGGATTGCCTTACTTCATGAAACAATGTTTGACGTTGAGGCGTCCATTTATAAATTGCATATTATTGGAAAACGGATCGTCCTCATATTTAAAGCAATTCATTTTAAAGGATCATGACTTAAGTTGCATTATTTCCGTTTAACGATTTTTATAATCATGATGAAAACTCTTGAACTCACTAGGCGTTAGCCTAATCTTTTTATTTGTCGGCATGTGCAACAGATTCCGGTTGAGAATAGTTCTAGTGACACTGTGAAGAGAAGAGTGCTAGTTGTGTGCTCGAGGAATGTCTAGCTTGATGAAGCCTTCCGCACTTATATTGGAGATAGTGACTGTTATTGGGTTATAGTAACACCCGACTTTAGTTAGTCTTTATGTAAGACTTTAATTAATTGTTGATGGTTCAACCTAGAATTGTATTTCAATTATGGACTTGTAGTAAGAGATTTTATACCTCTTTGAGGTGTTATTGAAAGTTTTAAATTACTCGCTATTTCCAAATTTGAGGGTGTTACACTGTCACCCCAGGTGTACCGAGCCCGTTTTTCACTCGACTTTGACCCGAAAGAGCACGCGACCAAACGTAAGGTTCGAAGAATGAATTTATGAGCAGATTAAGAGCATACCAAAATCGAGGGTGTTACACTTGAGATCCCGTAACCCAACAGAAATGCAACACTTCTTTTTATAGTAAGACGCAAATCTAAATTTACCTATTTTCTATCAATCAAACTGATTTTGATCATGATCAACTCAATATGCATATTATGCTAATCCATATAACTTAAATAAAAAATAAAATGTTTACTTTACTTCCAAAATTGAGCGTTTGTTTATTTTTGGTCTTATTAAAGCATGTCGAGCCGTCCGAATAGAGGATGGATGTATGAAATGAATGATAGTCGGGGTTATCTTAGTGAAGAATATTTCCACAACCTCAATAGTTTTTTGGACATCGCTTTTTCTAGCGTAGTGAGTGGGTGTGTTGAAAGGAAGACCGTGGGTCATGAGATAATACTTCGTATCAAATGTCCTTCTGTTAAATGCAAAAATATTCACCACACAGCAAGAGGTGATGTTAGGTTGCACTTGATGAGACACGGGTTCATGTGGGATTATACAACTTGGTAGGCACATGGTTAGTAATTACTCTTTCATTAGTTTGCAAGATGAACAAGTCATTTCGAATACTCGTATAGTTTTAGGTTAGCACGTCTTATATGACATGCAAATTAGTTTATTGGAGGGAGTTATCAAATTCATTTATTATGTTTAATGTTTAAGACATGTTGTGGATGGATGAAAATGTTAAATTGACCGTTCTTATGCTGCCGAAATTTAAAAAAAATGCTAAACGATTTTTAATTTGTAAATCATTTATCGTAGGATGACTATCAATGTGAAATGATTAAGAAGTACGAACCTAACACAAACACCCATCCACTTGGAGATATTGAAGTTTGGGAGTGTTGTGCGGGAAGAATGAAAATGGGTCGGATGTTTGGCGTTGGTACGTGTGGGGACCCGAGCTACGTGGTAACTGGTTCGTCAAGTGGGTTGAGTACCGGTAGATCATATGTCGGTTTAAGTTCAAGCGCGGTTAAGTTTTTGTCCCTTTTTATTTTCTTATTTAATTAAAACATGTCAATTTACTCATTATGTGTCAATTAAAATAGAAGCTTCAGAAAATAGAATAGGAACGAGCAGTTGAGAGAGAGGAGAGCACTTAGCGTGAGGAGGAAAATATATGGATGACAAACAGACTAAAAGTTATCGAGGCGATGTTAGCTCGACAATATCCACCACCGCTTTCCGATGAACCCAATTCTCGTGATCCCCCCTTTTCTGGTAGGATTTAATGATGGCATGGATTTGATATATTTAGGATTTTTATGGATATATGTATGGATTTGCATGGATGTATGTACGGATTTTTATGTAAACTTTTGGAATATGTATGGATTTTGCCATTTTGTATGCAGTATTATAATAAATATATATATATATATATATAGATTCAAGTGCAAGAAATATGGGGGTTTTTTTAATTTAAAAAAACAAAAAAAAGACGACGGCTTACCAACGGGCCGACCGTCGGTGAAAGTTAAACAATTTTTTTTAAAACAGTCAGAAAGTTGTCCGTAATATTTGCCGTCGGAAAAGCATCGTTTATGAACAGTCGAAAAAGTCGTCGGTAATGGACCCCGTCGGAAAGCCGTCGGTAACTGGAACCGTCGGTAAGTCGTCTATAGTTGTCGTTGATAAACTGTCGCTAAATATTACCGACCAACTTTTTCCCGACGGTAAAATCGTCGATAAAATATGTTTCCGAAGGTTTACCACCTGTTTCTACCGTCGGTAATACGATTACTTTTAGTAGTGACACCAACGCAATCCTAGTCATATTTCAAAACTGTCATGTCAGCTTTTGCAATTATCTCCTACATCAAGATGATATTTCTTGCATGTTTGTTGAAACAACCCTGTTAAAGTTCTTTGGGGATTTGGCTTATCAAGTTACTAAAACAGTAATCCAAATATCTGAAAGAAAAAACATACATTTTTGTTGAGCGTATGAATGCATTTGCCACATCTTACTACTTTTGTCTATATGGTCGTGCCCGTTTTCTTCACTATATGTGTTTAAATGTTTTCTTATACTTGAGCTCACATCGTTTGGCGTTGTAGTATTGGACCTATGCTATGCAGTTGATGCTTTCCGGGGGGTCGATGTGGCGTACTTAGTTGGACTCTTTGGGGATACTAACGTATGTCCGATTCATGCTAAGGGAGTCACTATTATGCCTAAGGATATCAACTTGTTTGTAGTATTCATTAGGTGAGGGCTGCTTGTAGATTTTATTAAGTGTGTAAATGACATTCTTTGCATTTTTCTGTCCTTAGTTGCTTGCTCGTATTCCACTTTTCTGTTCCTAGAGGTGTTAGGTTTACCGATTTCTATATTCAGTTGATATAAAGTGATGCATCTCTATGGATTTTGATACTCCAATATGATAGAGTATTGATTTAACTAATACTTTGGTTAATTTGCACTATCAGTGAAAATTTTAAGATCAAGATATGTTCGACCATCAAATTGAAAGTAAAAACATCTAGGATATTTGTTCCAAAAAAAAAAAGACAAATTGTGTTTGCCCCAACTTTTCTTCCTTTTATTCATTTATAATGAAAATAATGTCATATCCTCTTTAAATACATTATATATTCAATTTAAATCATTATATAATTACAACACTCTTACACATACAACTACTTCATTAAAATCCATGTTTGTACTTTATAAAACCCAGGTTTATTGATTATGATCTAAACCCATCTCTTTAGTGAAGTTGAATCTCTATATTTGGTTATTCCACTTTTACACTTAGAATCTCTAAAAACATATAATGAATTAAACTGTTTATTCGTAGACTTCTGCTTGAGTGGACTTACCGGCCTTGGAGTTCATCTGGTTGACTTTACCACAAGATGAGTGCCAGCAGGCTCTTAGGATGTTTGTTTGCCTCTTAAAGACCTGGTGTTGCTTTGGTCACTTTTTATTTTTATATAAAGAACTCTATCTTCATTCTTTAACATAGAAACCCGATGTTTTTTGGCTGAGCTATCTAAATCAGAATATGAATGATTACAATATTCATGTCACAGACTAGAGTATTCGTCATGGCGGAGAGTTTTCTTGAACTCACACTTGATTTAGAAGTAGAGCCTTAGAGGCTCTCTTACAAAAGGATATATAAAAATTGGAATAATCATATGTTGGTATAACTTTAAATATCCAAAATTTTCGTGTCATATTTTCAACATATAAATCCCATATGAACTACAAAAAATCGAACTTTTAAAGAATGAGTTGTCATGAAAATTGTAGCTATCTAAAATACCACTTTTAGTTATCCTTTAACTTTAAAAGTTACAAGTTTGTAACCTTAATGTAATATTTTAAAGATTCAAAAAAACATATTCATCCATGGTCTTCCAAACCCCATAAAATATTTTCGATAAAACCAACTCTCAAGTAATTTTTTTCCCGATCAATGTAGTTCATGAACAAATTTTTGCCCTTTTCTATCTCTTTTGAAACAAATGCATGAAAGTTCATACGTACATTTAAGTAATAATCAAAGTTTGACTAATAGTGGAACTAACTTTCACCTCGCTTCTTTATATTTTATACATTATACTTGATTTCATCACGTTGCATTGCACGGATACACAACCAACTTGTCTTTAAAATGAAAACCAAAATACTAACTTATCTCATTTGTTGGGGCTTGGGCTTGTGTGCAGGGGAGGATTTACTGCAAGCCGGTAGGGGTCCTGGGCCCCAACCAGCCCATGTCAGGAAGGCTTAATTTTTTTTACTTCTATTTTGTATTGTTTAAGTGACTGACCCCCAACAAAAATTATAGAAGGCCCATTTTTAGTTTCTTACAGCCCAAAATATTATACGACTCCATTCTCTCGCCTAACTCAATCGATTGTTGCTGACTTCTGTTCCATACTCAATCGTTCAATCAATCGTTCCAGACTCAATCAATATGTTCCAGACTCAATCGTTCCATACTCAATCGTTCAATCGTTCAAAATCAGACTCATCGCTGTTGACTTCTGTTCCGTCGAACAAAATCAACCACATCGCTCAATCGCTGCTGAAATCCAGCCTCCTGATTTGGGTAAAATTAAAAACCTAATCTTTTGATTTTTTAGTATTTGGTATTTTGGATTGATTTTGTTGAAATGTTTGTTAGGTACTGACAGTACTGTATGTAGTTACTAGTTAGGTTAATTTTGCTAGTTAGCTATTATTGATATTTGCTAGAAAAAATGGAATTATTTTTTAAAAGGAAAGCATCAACACCTGAATCGAGTTCTGCTCCTTTAATGCCTTGCGAAATCGATTTGAGTGATCTTTCTTGGGATCCGACCGATAGGAAAAGAATTACCGAGTATAATCCGAACCAAAGAGATGAAATAAGGAGAAAGTATTTAATTAGAGGACCTTGTCAACCACGGGGCCATGCCTTTCCAAAAAAATTTGTCGGGAGTAAGGGAAGACGGTTTTGCCCGACTTGGTTTAATCAATACTCTAATTGGTTGGAGTATAGTGTAAAAATGGATAAAGCTTTTTGCTTGTGTTGTTATTTGTTTAGAGATCATTATGTAGGACAATGTGGGAGTGATGCTTTTGTTACAGATGGCTTTAATAGTTGGAATAAAACGAGAGACTTGCTCTTCATGTAGGCGATGTTAATAGTTTTCACACTAGAGCACTTAAGAAAAGTGAGGATTTAATGAGACAAGAGCGATCTATTGCCGTTGCTTTTCATAAGCAAACTGAGATGGAGAAGAACGAGCACCGGGTTCGATTAAATGCTTCTATTACGGCTTGTAGATTCGTGTTGAAGAATGCATTACCCTTTTGTGGTCACGATGAATCTGAAATGTCTATTTCTAAAGGCATGTTATTGGAAACATTAAGCTTAATTGGTGAATGCAACGGGGATATTGGTAAAGTTATTTTAAAAATGCTCCAAAGAATAATCAAATGGTGTCTCCAAGTATTCAAAAAGATATTGCTTCTTGCTTTGCAAATCCAGTACTTAAATCCATTCGTGAAGAAATTGGTGACGATGTGTTTTCATTGCTAGGTGATGAATCTAGTGACGTTTCTAAGAAGGAACAAATGGCGGTGGTTTTACGATATGTGGATGCACGTGGTATTGTTAAAGAGGAATTTTTTGGTATTGTTCATGTGACGGGGACATCTTCTTCCATTCTTAAATCTGCCATTAATACTTTATTTGCTAAACATGGATTGAGTCTAAAACAGGTAAGAGGGCAAGGTTATGACGGAGCAAGCAATATGCGTGGTGAGTTCAATGGATTGAAAGCTTTGATCTTGAATGATAATAGCTCGGCATATTATATTCATTGTTTTTCTCACCAACTTCAATTAGTCGTCGTGGCGGTTTCAAATAAACACGATGGGGTTGAGAATTTTTTTAATATGCTAAGCATGGTGGTCAATGTGGTTAACGCTTCTTGCAAACGTAAAGACATGCTTCGACAAAGTTACAAAGATAGAGTGCACGAAGCAATTGGTAATTGTGAAATTGAAACCGGACGTGGGTTACACCAAGAGCTTTCTCTTATTCGAGTCGGAGATACACGGTGGGGTTCCCATTACAAAACCATGGCGAGTTTGATTGCTTTGTTCCCAAATGTTATTGAATTGCTTCAATATGTTAAAGATGATGGTGATAATGGTTTTAGTCGCACTCAAGCAACCGGTATTCTAGCTTATTTGAAGACATTTGATTTTGTAATTTATTTGCACTTGATGTTTCATATTTTAGAAGTCATAGATTTATTGTCACGGGCTCTTCAAAAAAAGGATCAAGATATCGTGAAAGCGATTTCGTTGATAAGAGGAACGAAGCAACTATTGCAAACATTTAGAGAATCTGGGTTTGATCCACTTTTGAAGAAGATGTATTCTTTTTGTGAAGCAAACGATATTGTGAGTTTGGATATGGCATAATGTTATAAAAAGAACGAAAGTGTTGGTCCCAAGTAAGCAAAACAAGTATTGTAGAAGGGGGGTTGAATACAATACACAAATTTTACTTAATTTTTAATTCTTTATTGATATAAATATCAAGAATTAGAATTACACAAAGGAAATGAAGATTGTTGTGGAAGAGAATAGCTAAAAACTACTCAAACAATCTAACACAAATAAGACTTATGAATCACAAAGACAAAATCTGAGAGAGATAGAGTAATAGCTAACAACCTGCTGAAATCTTGCAATGGACAAAACTTGAGCTGAAAGCGTGAGATGCAAGGAGCTAACTCCACCCTTTAAATACTATCCAAGACAATGAGTGCAAAGGACATTGGACATTTAATGCTTGGGTGGTTGAGATATTGTCAATAAATTATAAGATATTTGAGGTGACTTATCACAACACAAAAGGTAACTTTTGTACAATGAAAGTACAATATCTTAATAAAATATACCTGGTTAAAATCTTTTTGAGATCTTTTAGAAAATAAACGTCTCAATCAAATCAGAACTCAAGTGAATATCTTTTACGAGAAGGAAGATTCCATTCCCATTGCAGAAGATCATTGGGAAAGAGGAAGTATGTCAAATTTAGAGGGTTTGACATAAAAGGTATTGCCGACACAGAGAAGTATCGGCAAGGATGGAATCTGCCGAAAGAGGTAGCAGGGGGATGCCGAAAAGAAGAAGGTTCGGCAGAGGGGTGGTCTGCCGAATATGATTTTGGCAGACGAGGCTTAGTCCTATTGAAGTTAATCTCAATCCGCATACTAGACTTCCTTCATGTTGATTTCGTTAAGTCTTTGACTCACCGATCTGTTTAGGTACAACTAAGCTATTACAAAGAACCATACTAATTCTAAGATGTACAATCATTTACAAAAGAGCAGACATAGACTAACGGAGAGGTCATCTTTAAATCTTAGATGACCCAACAGGAAGACTAAGGACCGGCATCACCAATTGTCATTATTACGAGTTTGATATTTTCAACACCGTCGTGGACATGCAACTTCAAGAGTTTGGGGATCGATTTAGTGAGGTAAGCACTGAATTGCTTAAAAATATAGCGGCTTTGAGTCCATGTGATTCATTTTCTCAGTTCAACGTATCGGATTTATTGGAGTTGGCTAAGTTGTATCCTTATGATTTTGATCGTATGGAAATGATCGCTCTTGAGAAAGAACTTAACATGTACTATGTGATTGTGCGTTAAGACGAGAGATTTTCCGATTTGAGTGGTATTGTCGAGCTTGCTAGGTTGATGGTGGATACAAAAAAGCATAAAACTTATCATCTAGTATATCGGTTATTGAAGTTAGCTTTGGTTTTGCCGGTCCCTACCGCAACGGTCGAAAGATGTTTTTCTGCCATGAAGATTGTGAAGATTGATCTGCGTAACAAAATCGGTGATGAATTTTTGAATGTTGCATTAATCTGTACTATTACACCCTGAATTCTGGAAATAGCAACTAATTTAAAATTTTCTAAATACACCAATAAAAGGATCATCTGCAACCACAATTTAAGATTTAACCTCAATACAAACATTCATTCTATACAAAAGTTTATGATAAGTACGAGTGTTACTAATCCCCATGCATAGTCACTATCTCCATAAAGCGGAAGACTTTGCCGAATACTCACTTTCGGATCTAGCTAAGGCTCTACTCTTCATAGGACTGCTAGAACCAACTCCCAACCTTGAAACCTGATGCACATGCCGACAAATAAAAAGGTTAGGCTTAATGCCTAGTGAGCTCAAGAGTTTTTCAACATATATAAAATAATCGTTTAAAAAGAAAGGATGCGGTTAAAGTTATAGTCCTTCAATATGATACGCCTTACATGTGAAAACGACTCATTTTCCAATAATATGCATTTTAGACAAATAACACCAATTTGGACATTTTCCAAACCAAACTACTACAAAGATGATAATACCAATGTAAGCCGCCCATTCATAAATTAGCTTTAGCCCAAAACTCACTCAAAGCGTAAATATAAATTGAACTATCCATTTATGAAGATACGGTTAAACCTTATATCCCAAAACACCCAAAACACGGGTGGGGAATAATACTCAATCCATAAATCAAGGGTAAAACCCAATTATACAAAACGTCACCGAAAACTGGGATAATAAAACGCAATACCTAAAAACAACACCTTTCGGTGACGGGGGATACCCGATTCCATAAAATGTGACGGTCCACAAAGTAAGCCCATTTTATGTTGTTATGACTAGTCATATAAACAAAAGTACACTCAAGGGATGTCAGGCTCAGTGGATTCAAACTTACACCCACGGAAAGTCAACTTCGACCGCGAAAAGGTTCGACCGCGAAAGGTTCGACCGCGAAAGGTTCGACCGCGAAAGGTTCGACCGCGAAAGGTCATTATGTTGAAATCCTCGTCCAAAATTGCAACCAAGGCTCTAAGTCGAGCTACCAAAACTGGATAATTGTTCTAAAACCCAATCGAAACAAAAATACCAAGCTGCTGGCTTAGCAACCCATTGACTCATTGGTAAATGAAATAAAAATAAAATAAAACGCACTCGACCAACGGATATGCAAACACAACGACTAAAATTAAGATTAGTTCAAAACTCAACATTAGTTGAGGTACCCATTTTCCAAGTGAACTTATACTCTCATATTTTCCAAATGCCTCATAACACAGAATATGCATTTTCCAAATTTAACTGCTGATAAGAATGAAAATCATGAAATGAGACTATAAACATTCTTTCAAGTACCTTACATAAAAGTGCAAGTAATACTTTATAAAACATTCCATTTCATGAATGGTGCATAAGACTCGACAAACATTTAAAAGTGTATTTCTTTGACTAAAGATCTATTTATGCAATAAGACCTCAAAACACATTCGTTTGTAACACATTTATCAAAATGCCCAAAAATCCCAAATGTGGGTATTATACAAAGTTTGTAAAGTAAAATACTTCAAATAATCAAAGATTAGCAAATAACCCAACATTTGATAATTTCATGTAGAACACATAAACACTTTAAAATAGACATTTTGGCATGTACAACGTTTTCACAAATCAACTTGAACTCACCTCGCTAGATTTAGGCTAAATCTAGATTTCACCCAACTGGAGCTCCTTTGAAGAAACTTGAATCCTCCAAGCCAAAAGTCTCCAAACATCTATATACATACATTTCCAACCATAAATAACCACATTCAACCATATAGAAACATTCCCCAAACATTACACATCAAAATCTCCATTTTGGTCCAAACCCAAATTTCGACCTAGATTTCTCCAAAACCACCAAACCCAAAATTGATAAACCACACACTAGGATAATCATCAATGGAGCGTTTATAACTTATGTTAAGGTTTAGAAATGGAAAGGATACACTTACCACTTAGGTTTTGATGAAAACCTAGAAAACCCAAAAATAAACTTGAGGTTGAAGATGAAGATGAAGATGATGAATCCTTGACCATAGCTTTCAATCCTACCACTTGATGATGTTTCACCTCCACAAAATCCAAGGATTTGAACCAAAATAAGTTAGGGTTTGAAGGGAAAAGAAGGAAATCGGTTTGGGAGAGAGTAGAAGAAGTTTGGATGAAGAGAAATGAGAAAATGGGTTGAAATCCCGAACTTAACAACTTCTGGACACTTTGGGCGACATTGCCCATGCGACATTGCCCAGGGCAATGTCGTTGGTCATAGTCGCAACCAACCTTCTTCTCGTTCACTGTTTTGGCCGTAACTTCTTCGTTATAGCTCCGTGTTTGCTCTGGAAAAAACCGTTGGACTCGTAATTGAATCATTTATCCATCAAGACTATAAAATTTAAGATTCAAGTCCAAAATCATATACCTTACTTTTCCTTAATATATCGGTTTCTACATTAACTTGAAATGATACCTTTCGAAGAATCGGGGTGTTACATGTACCATAGAAAAAGAAGCACTTCTCGATGTTACAAGTGATGATGTAATTAGCCAATTCCAAAAGATGAAGACTCGCATGACTCAATTGTAAAAGGTAACTTTTTACCATTTTTAATGAAATCGTATATTTTGGTTAATTTTTTTATATGGGCCCCCATCAATTATTTTTCTGGATCCACCATTGCTTGTGTGGTGCTTTTAAAAAAAAGTTGAACAATATTGATCCTGGATTAAGAATTTTTAGGGTTGTGGGGCTTATTTTTATATGAGAAAGGAGTTATTTTATGCAAAGTTTCAAACCATATATGAGGTATTAGCCGAGAATTGGAGGGGGCTAAGCACCGATGGCCCCCCTATTAACTACTTATCTGCCTAAAAATTAGTCTCAAATCTAAACAAAATTAACCTTAAAAAGTTGGCCCCAATATAAACAAATTAAAAATGAAGAGTTCACCCCAAAGTTACTGAAGTTTTAATTTGTATGGTTTTAGTTTTCGCCGAGTAAAACTTATGGTTTTACATTTAAGGACATAACTTGTTTTACACTTAATCCCTGTAATTTTTGTAGTTTCACGAGATACAGTACCCCAACGTTGTGTTCTCGAAACTGATTTAACGAAGGAAAGGAAAGGAAAGTGAGGGAAAGGGGAGGAAAGTAAAAAAACTCGTGTTCTTGAAACTTTTTTAGGAAAGAAAGAAAAGGAAACGGAATGAAATAATTGATAACTTTCCTCCCAAACCTTTCGTCCCAAATGTGAGAGGAAAGGGAAGGGAAGGAAAGGAAAGAAATAAAAAATCATTTAAAAAAATTACTGAAATTATTAAAATTACAAAACTACCCAATCTTTTTATTATAAAGAATATATTTTTATAAGGGTATATTTGTAAAATTAACATCTTTCCTTTCCCTTTTCTCCTGTTCAAGAACATGAAAAACTATTTTATTTCCTTTCATTTCCTTCATTTTTCCTTCCATCTCGAGAACACAAATGAAAATTTTATTTTTTTCCCTTTCTTTTCCATCAATTTCTTTTCTTTTCTCTCCAGATTAGAGAACACAACGCAAAGGTTAGGTCCACCCCTATAGCTGCTTATTGCTCTATCAATACAACACTTGTTGCTTGCTAAGTTTGTCAAAAATAAAACCTCAAGTTCAACAAGTTCATATTGACATAAAATGTGGAAGGAATATCCCTCTTTCCAAAACAATTTGGGATGAGGCATACTGAATTCTAAATAATTGTATATAATTTGATGCAGATGAAGGAGACACATTAAGAGGTGGTGTGTAAAAAGGTTTGAACGATTCAGACTTAAGAGTCATTAAGAGTTTAAAAAAAAAACAACCCCTAAGTGAAGTGGTGAATGAGATCAAACCTAAGAAAACATGGGGTCTTTCAATACAAACCTAAGGGCGATCTTACAAGGGTGGGAACTGAGACGAGAAGGTCGGGACCAAGTCAAATGGGCGCACGGACGAGACGAAGCTTTTTCGGTACAAGAATTGAAGGAGTTAATCGAGGAGAGAACAACGACTTTAGGGAAAACATTTGAGGAAACATAATGGTCTAAAATAGCACCAAAAAAGGTTTGCATCTTCGTCTGGAAAGCAAAGCAGTGGAGATTACCGTGTAGGGTGGTTCTTGAGAAGATGGGGGTGGACCTTGAGTCGTACAACTGTCCAAGATGTGGAATAGAGCCGGAATCGGCAGATCATGCGTTGGTGAATTGCATTGAGGCAAAAAAAGTGTGGCAAAAAGTTGTGTGGTGGTGGATGAATAAGGACGAAAGCTTCAACACGGTACAAGAAATAACGGAGGGGTCCTTTCCTACAGCAGGTTCGGTTTCGATACCAAAATTATGGAAGGAATCGGTTTGGTGCTTCCTTTATCAGATTTGGTCGCATCGAAACCAAGTGGTATTTAAAAACGAGAAATCTAAATTGGAGGACAGGTTCCACGAAATGCAAAGGCGATGCTTCGAATGGGTTTCAAGTCGGGTAAAAGATCGGAAGTTAAGTTGGTCGCAATGGTTGATCGATCCAAAACAAGTGTAGTCCGGACACGACTGAGTCGGCTTTGTGGGGCTGCAGATCCTTCATTTTTGTGTTCAGCGGTCTGCAGGAAGTTGATCGGGGTTAAGCCTCGTAGTCGTTCTATGAATACCTATAATTCGAGAGCATAAATTGTGAAAATGAAGCCGATACGGAAGTGGGTGGTCGCGGTGAGTCTATCTGATACTGTTCCGGAATTCCAAGACAACATATCGAGCGACGGTGCTGTTGCGATTGTTTCTTTTTTTGTGTGCTCTTGATCGGCTCGAGGTAGTGCGTTAATTCGGTTGATGCGTATCGGTTTCTTGGCCTTTTTGGGGTAGTTGGACGAGTTTTAGAGCGGCTTGTACTAAGGTTCTGAATTCTGGAAGGGTTGTGTTCTGTTTGCATTTGGTTTGCTTCTTGCAAACCTTCTGTTTGGTTGGGGTCTGTTTATGATTTTTGTAGCCTTGTGGTTTCTTCTTTTTGGTGGTAATATATTATGCTTTTAAAAAAAAAAAAAAATCAGAGGCTACAACCCTAAGTGCCATCAACCTTTTACTTGAAGTCAAATAATCAAATTCAACAGAACATACACAATAGAAAGAAGGGCGTATATGGGGTCCGAGAGATGAGGGGCACCCAAAATAGGAGGGGTGCGATGGTGGTGTGGTTGCGGGAAATGGGCAAGTGAGTTGTATATAATATAATATAACATAATTTTTTTTTAAATTTTAATTTTTTTAGGGAAATGGTAAAAAGACAAATATAACCCTGATTCAATGGACAATTTTTAACAGAGTTAATGCCACAACTTATTTTCAGAACAAAATACAAATTATAAGGACAAATTCTGGACTTATTAAAGATTACTCACCATCCCGGGGGTGTTTGGGATTGCTTATTTAAACTCTTTATTGACTTATAACTTTTTCTTCACCGCCAATAAACTATTTTTAGTGTTTGGGTTGGAAGGAAAAAAAACTGCTTATATCTTTTCCACACCGCTAATAAACTATTTTTAGTGTTTGGGTTGGAAGGAAAAAAACTGCTTATATCTTTTCCACACCATTAATAAACTATTTTTAGTGTTTGGGTTGGAAGGAAAAAAAAACTGCTTATATCTTTTCTACACCGCTAATAAGGAGTTTTTGATAAGTTAAACTATTATGACTTATCAACTTATTTGAAACAACTTATTACTTTTTGTGTTATTTTATAGGTACTAGAAGCGTACGTGCGTAATGCAGCGAGATACATCACGATTTTAATGTTTTATTTTATTTTTTTGTCGATTTACAGTACGATTTTGGATGGTTTTGAGTAAGTGATAATGTTTTTTTTTATAAATTTATTTAATTTAGGCTTAATAATATAATGTTTTTTATATAAAAAAATTAAGTATTTTGTTAGAATTCAATAATTATCTTATATATTTTAATGACATATAGAAAAAATAATCAATTACATATTTAATAATATAATGGAAACAAAATTATAGTAATATAATATATTAATTAATAGTGATACATGGAAATGTCTGCATAAAAGGAAGACCCTGCACATACCAAATTGGTGGGTGTTAGAAGTCTGCAGTAGTAATATGTATATTGTGCTTTGATACTTGTAAATGAAGAGATTTTTAAAATCTTTGCATAAAATGATGGTACATTGTGCCTAATAATTTGTATTTTAAGAGTTTTTTTATCCATGCTTTATAATATAGTATAGATAAACAATCTCAAATATTTTAAATAACAACTTATTAACTTATTACGTTTTGGTACTACAATAATTTAATCCAAACATTTTTTGTAAAACTCTTTTTTGTCATCACATAAGTTGATAAACACTTTTAGAAAAAAAAAACATAAGTTGTTTTAGAGTATCTCCAACATCTATGCTAAAATAGAAAAAAATAGTATTTTAGCATTTTTATTGTTCTAACAGCTATACTATCCTCTATGCTAAAATAAAGAAAAACAGAGAGAGATTGTAAAAATATATAAATATAAAAAATCTCTAAATAGATAGTTTATCCAAAGCTAATTATTCCTCTCAGAAAGCAAACTCTCCAACTTTTCATATATTGAATATTTTATTAATATAATTAAATAAATTAAATATTTTAATAAGATAAGTAATACTAGAGTTGCTAAAATAGAATAACTGTTGGAGTTGAATGTAAATTTTTTTAAATTTTTTTATTTATTTTGCTATATTTAAAAAAAACTTTAGTATAATTGTTGAAGATGCTCTTAAATAATTAAGTAATCCCAAACAACCCCTTAAGTGATTTCATTAAACCTTAGAGCATCTTCAACAATATTGCTAAAATAGAAAAAAATGGGTTTTTGTTCTCTAAACCTCTCCAACAGCTTTGCTATCTTGTTTGCTATAATAGAGAAAAGTTGAAATTTTTCCAAGTTTAGAGATTTATCTAATACTTGAAGGTAGGAGAGAGAAATGATTATTTTATTTAGGCTTTGTTTGGCAAAATAGCTTATAAGCTAGCTTGTAGCTGATAAGTTAACTTTTCAAAACGCTACTTTGAGTAGCGTTTCAATAAGCTAGCTTATGGTCATCCAAACATGTACATTAGCTGATAAACTATTTTTTTTTTTGCCAAACATAGCCTTAATCTCACCAATGAAATTCAATTTTTATTATTTTATATTAAGATTTTTTTAAAAAGTGTATTGAGATGATAAATTATAGAATATTATAATAATATAAGTTGTTTTAAAATCTCTAAAATAGCAAATCTGTTGAAGATGAAATTAATACCTTTTAGAGATTTTCATTTTTGATCCTCTATTTTAGAGAAATTATAGCAATACTGTTGGAGATACTCTTAATGACCAAAATTTAGAGTTTACTCTAAAAATTAAATTTGAGGGCGTGGTCGCGTGGATGCATTCGGGCTCTTTAACCCGCCAATAGTGAAAGTTTTAACAAAACAACGAAAATTTCAAATCTCACAAATTATCACGAGACTCGATCTCTACCGTCCAAATTTCAGTTCTCAAACCAACGCCAGAGATAACGATCCGCGTCATTCCTAATCTACCAATCAGAACAGCCTTTAACACCCTACATAAACAAACAAACTCCACTGATCTCGCAACTCCTCACTGCACCCGTTCAAACTCTTTGCTTTATTTCTCACACACACACACACACACACACACACACACACACACACACACACACAGAGTCAATACCCACCTCCTCAAAATGGCACCAAAGGCAGCGGAGAAGAAGCCAGCGGCTGAGAAGAAGCCAGCGGCGGAGAAGAAGCCAAGAGCCGAGAAGAAGCTCCCCAAGGACGCGACGGCGGCGGGGAGCGACAAGAAGAAGAAGAGGAACAAAAAGTCAGTGGAGACGTACAAGATCTACATCTTTAAGGTTCTGAAACAGGTTCATCCTGACATCGGAATCTCAAGCAAGGCCATGGGGATCATGAACTCGTTTATTAATGATATATTCGAGAAACTCGCTCAGGAGGCTTCCAAACTCGCCAGGTACAACAAGAAGAACACCCTGTCGTCCAGGGAGATTCAAACCGCTGTCAGACTTGTATTGCCTGGTGAATTGGCCAAACATGCCGTTTCTGAAGGTACTAAGGCGGTGACTAAATTTACAAGCTCTTAAGAGATTTTGTTTTAGTACAACGGTTATATTAACGTAATCGATTTGGATTTTGAGGTTGTGATTGAAGAAATCGATACCGCATTAGATGTAAATCCGTTTGTTATTTTGCTCGAGTTAATTGCAATCGCCATTAATGGAAGCGATATCATTATTAGCCCTTTCTTTTTTCTTTACTTCTTTGAGATGATGAAATTGCTGGTGTAATTACTTGATATTGATTAGCTTTTGGTGTAGTCATGGACTTCCATTGCTACTCTGTTGAAGATTAGGTTTCGATTTTGCTGTGTACATGCAATTCTAAACATCTTTAAACAACAATTTATTAGCTTATTAAATTTTGATAACATAAATATTTTTTATAAAACTTTCTTTTGTCACTATATAAATTGATAAACACTTTAAAAAAAAGACATAAGTTTTAAATAAGCAATCCCAAACACCCTTGCTGTTTACCGGTTGTTGAATGGTTTCGTGTAATATGATTAAATGGGCAGAATGATTAATAGGCTTTTATGATTTGGTGCGAAATGAAATATGGTTGTTTGTTAATTGTTCAGAATGAAATAAAGCCTCTGAATGGTTAAGGTAGGGTCAAGTTACAAAATTATTCAGAGGGTTTGGAACTATTAAGAGACAAACATTTTTTTTTTTGTCAAATAAAATTTACTTATTAATGATTCAGATGTTGCCTCTTAATGAAACCATTAAGAGGTAAACAAAGAGCTCCTTAGTCCCCAACATCAATTTTCTCTAAGGCCTTGTGGTTTATCATATTCTTAAAGAAATTAGTGTTAAAGTATTTTGGCTATTTTAAAATTGATAGGTCTTTCTGAAAATGTTTTTGGGTCGCCTTACAATGTCCTATTATGGACTTTCCTTCATCCATTGGGCCTTTGGGTGATAAGGATTTTGGGCCTTCCCCTGTTAATTTTGAGCCCAAAAATCCCGCAAGGTGTTCCCAATATGCATAAGACAATACTAGTAGTTATATATCCGTGTAATGTTGCGGAAGCTATAAATATAAACCATTTTTGAAGCTTTGGTGGTTTTGTTTGAGAAAATTTTAACGATGATATGATTACACTTGGTCTTTAACATGACTTGATGAAGTTAATAGTGCTAAACATGTTGGAAGTCTACGTTGTAAGATTTACACAAAGCATAACTTTATGAAGTTAATTGTGCTAAACACGTTGCAAACTTTTTCCACATTTACGTAAATAATACAAGACAACTTATATTAACTTAAGAGCATCTCCAACAGCTTCTCCAAAATAGATATTTTGGTTTTTTTTGCTCTAACAGCTTCCCAAAACCTTCTCCAAAATGGAGAAAACATGAGAAAGAAGATGAAAATCTCTAAATTTGGAGATATCTCCAAAAATGATTACACAGAGAAATTATTTTTTATTCATTTTACCAATGAGATTGGTTTAAAACAAATGTTTAGGAAAAAAAATAATATTTTATGAGTTGTATTGAATATTTTAATATTATAATTAATTGTGTAATCTTTAAAATGGAGAATCTCTTGGAGATGAAGGTGATTTTTTTTTTGGAGATTTTCACTTTTTACTTCTCAATTTTGAACAAATGTATGATCAAATGGTTGCTATATTTATGTATTATATGTCAATGAAAAAATAAATAAATAAATAGCTTCACTTTTTGTATTTTGACATGCCACAGGTTGTCTTTTAACAAAATGCATTTGTATTCTTATAAAGTGTTAATGAAGTTGCACAAGGGAAGTTTTATTGTCAAAGAAAAATATGGAAAATAGGGATGGAACCTACAGGAAAAACTTTATTTAAAAATAAAAAGAAAAATTACAATTTACAAAGGACATACCCCTCCGAAATAAAATGCCTCCTTGAAGAATGTTTAGGAAAATCGATAACAAAGGACTAACGATAAACCTAACAATCGAGTTACAAGCCTAATCTCCCACCAAAAACCACCCAACAAGAAAAACCAAAGCCCAATTAAATGAATATATTGTAGGAAATTAATATCTAACTTTTTTTTTCTTTTTTAAATGAATATTGATACAAATGGTTGTGGAAGGACAATCCAACGATATGTTTAGGGAAGGCCAAGAAGCTATGGTTGATGATGCAGTGAAAACAAAACAGATTCATTCCAACATTTTTGATAAATATATATCAAAGGTTAGTGTGGAATTTGAAACCAACAGACAAGCTTACAACTATCATAATGTTTATGCTTATAAAGTTGGTTTTAGCATACGGAGAAGCAAATGGTATAAAAATAATAAAGATGGAAAAATAAAAACTATAATATTTTGTTGTTCATGTGAAGGCTTTAGTGGAAAAGATAAACGATATGGTAATATGAAATGTCGTCGTGCTTAAACAAGGTTTGGTTGTTTAGCGATGACGAAGATAAAACTTCATGAATGTGGAAATATAAAGTAGTTGACATCCACGCAAAGCATACACATGTGACTGCAAGTCCCTATACGAGCCACTTACATTGGTCACAAAGAAGAATAACCGTTAGAGCATAAATATGTTGGATGCAAGATCATAGAAGACTGAAGGTCAAAGTTCAAGCAAGTCAAAGATGAAAGTCAACTCTCATGCAAAGTCAAAGTCAAATGTCAAAGTCTTAGTTAGTTAGTTTTTGATAAGCGTGTGTTGTATTGTTTTTGTTTTAATAGACTTGTGGTTAGAAAGTAGTGTGTAAAACTTCACTTGTAACAGAGAGCATTCATAGATTGTAGAGAGAGAAAGCTAGAGAGAGAAAGCTTCCTGTACGAATTCAATGAATTGAAATCAAGGTAACAGGTTGAGTTTTAATATGTTAATTCATCTTGTTTGATTGTGTTAATCAGTAAGAACTTGAATCAGGGACATTATCAATTGGTATCAGAGCAGATCCAGAGTGAAATCGATAGAAAATAGTGTTCAACACTGTTTCATAGAAGTTCAGATTCAATTTTGAGTTTGTGTTGGTAATCCGAGTTGTAATTGGTTCAGTGTGTTCGTATAAAGTGTTAGATGAATCTTGTATAGATTTTGTAGTGAATTGCACTGTATTTGATTGTCAATTTTTGAATTTTAGAGTTTTAGAGTTTCGAGTTTCACGAGTTCAGTCGCACTGTATTGGATCGAATTTGTATTCTTGAGTTGTTTTAGTTGAAATTCTTTGTTAGATTTCTATTCTATATGTGTAAGAGATTGAATTGTCAAAGTTTCAGGCTGTAATTCGTTGATTAGATAGGTTTTTGAGCGAATCAGTGATAATTTTTCTTCGAGATCTGAAGAACTCGCAAATCCATCAAGAACTCGCAGGATTACACGAAGAACTCGCAGATTAATTGGGTTTCGCAGGATTCGTAGAGGATTTCGCATAGTTTTGAATTATGAAAATTCATAAGTGTAGAATTCGCAAGTGTGTCTCTTGCGAATTTCATAGAATTCGTATTTCAGTGTGTTAAGAATTCTTCAGAATTCGTATTGGCCTATCTGCGAATTTCCAAGAATTCTCATAAGCCTTGTTTGAGAAAAGTTCCGAGAATTCGCATAAGCTTGGTTTACAAAAAGTCGTGTGAAAATTATTTGAAGGAAAGAATTCGCAGATCTTTATCTTGCGAAAATTTGTTGAGAAAACTTTTATAGGCAAGAATTCGCATAACTTCTTGTTGGTCCTGGAGGTGCTTAACATGTTTGTAGAAGGGGGGGGGGGATGAATACAAACACAATATTTAAAGTTTAATAAATTGTTTATTGAAGAATCAAACACAATTTACAAGTTTGTTGCGGAATAAGATTAAGACAGACTCAATCTAAACAAACTTAAGAAAACACAAAGATAGTTGCACAAGAATATAGAGAATGGGGGATTGAGAGTATAGAAAACAAAAGTTTCTATAATGTAGAAAGATGAAGACCAAAGGTGAGCACACCCTCAGATGGAGAGGTAATCTTTCTATTTATACCCTATGCATTAAATGCATGGCAGGGCACTTTACATGTGGCGTTCAGTGATTGGCTTTGAGAGTCTGACTTTGGGAGACATGCTTTTGGCCGTATCATGAACAGTGTAATTGACAGAGTTGTTGTACGATTTGTGGCAGAGACGTGTCTGTTCTGACACATCGTACTGGTTGTGCAAGGTAAGACAAAAGGAGACTTGAGGCATAAGCTACGTGATCTTTTGATCGCTGAATATCTCTTCCTTCAGAGATACAAAGGAGTTCAGCTATCGCTGAAGCTTTTCCTCATGTTCCTTCGCGTATAAGTAGAGTCGTCTTTGCTTCACTGATATCCGCATCAGGTCACTAGTAGACTTGTCTTTGTTCAGTGGCTTCGTCTTTGATTCCGCTATGAACATCTGTTGACGCGAGACTTGTCTTCAGGGATTACGTTAATTGTTTACATCAGAGACTACTAGCGATAACTGAACAAACTCAGTTTGATTGCTGATAGTGAAACACTAATACATATGAAATGTTTACAAGAAAGGTCATCAGCGATAACTAAACAGACTCAGTCTGATCGCTGATGGTGAAACACTAATACATATTTGTTGGATCCCAGATTTAATCTTATAACAATAATGATATAAACAACAAGAGTATAAACAGCGGAAGCAATATAGTTTAATATCAAAATCAGATTCAAATATCACAGTTCATATATAAAGCAAGTAGAAAGAACAAGATCTTCGTGAGATATATTCAGTTGATTCTTCTTATACAAGATATCACAAAGCACACTTTTGTCAAAGGAGTGATGGTTCTATTTATAGGACCAGAAAGTAAACAGTGTACTATTCTGACAAATAGAAGCATGCTTGAATAGTGTCTTACCTAATAGGTAAGCTCAATACATGCTTGAACAGTAACCTACTCTATAAAGTAAATCTTATCACTAAGTGATTGGTTATCTGTTCTGATACTTCAGGAGTCTTCAGCGCCATCTTCAGAGAGAATGTCTTCAGAGCTCTGACGTTGTCTTCAGAGCCTCTGATGAAGCCATCTCTGATGTCTTCTGCAGAAAGTTGCAATCTCTGATTTCTTCGTCCTCTGAAGTCTATGCCATCTGAGGTCTATCTTTGGAAGTCCTCTGAAATAGGACTTAGGTATTTTCAACACTTTAACAAACATAAGATTTGGAGCTAACAATCTCCCCCTAAGTGCTGAAAATAAAAGATACAATAATAGCAGAGAATAGAAGATTTAAACTAGAAAGCGTAGAGGAGAAAAACATCCTCTTAAATATTACTTCTTAAACATTTGGAAGTTTAATACAGAGAAAGTAATATTCAAAAATAAAGAAACAAACTAAAATTTGTCACTTGAACAGATTCCATGGAATTTCATGATCAGAGCTCTGAAGTTGATCATCGAGTCAATCTCTAAGTCAAGCTTTGCAAGTAAATCTGCTCTGTGCCTTTCTTCCTTCACATGGATCATTTTCTTTATACCTCTCAAGGTTTCATCAGAGTACTTCGAAACTTCCGAAGCTAGAAAGATCTTCTTTACTTGGTTTACTCTGTAGACGAAACCCAGAGGTTCTGCAACGATTGATCCGGTCTTCTGTTCCTCAAGTTTATCGAACGACTCCACAGGTTCAGTTATCTCCAGCTTTTCTTCCCCTAGGTTCAGAGCAATTTGGATGTCACGTTTTGCTCTGTGTTTGACATAGGCCTCCATTGCCCGTCTGACTTCAACCATGCCCATCCTGATTTCCCTTCTTCCATGATCATATCTGGCAGAGCAATAGGCATATAAATGTGGTAAATCATATGGATTTAGATTTACGAGATCATTATCATTGAACTCGTAAATCTTCTGATCAGATAGAGTTACCACATAGTGCCTATAGATGATCTTGTTGTAAGCAAAGGTCTTCTCTGAGATTTTGTTGATTTTGATGATTGGATCATCAAAGAGGACCTGTGCTCTTGGTCTGGTTTTATCTCTGACAAATCTTCGCTCATAGTCCGACATGTCCTCTCTGATCCTTGGATTCAGAGGAATGACTAGAGTGTCTGCCATATTGAACTCACAATAGATGTATCTGAAGTGGTCTTCTATGGAAGCTTCGGGATTTGATTCAAGGAATGTAGGAGGTTTAGTGAACACTTTGGCTGGTAGACCGATGCTTGCCTTCTGAACAGGATTCTCTGAAGGAGCCTGTTCATCAGCAACCATGGTTTCTGGTTCCTTCGTCTGTGGAGGATCTTCTGTTGTGGGTTCAGAGATGTAGCCATCTATCTCTGGTGATTCCCTCAGCTCTGTTGCTGTTGAAGTATGATGTGGTTGAGCATTCTTGAATACATACTCTTCAACATCAATTACTTCAATCTGTTCTTCAGCAACTTCTTTTCCAGAATATGATTTTTCTTCTTTTTCAGATTCTGGTTCTGCTCTTTCAGCCTCTGATTCGTAAGCATCTCTCATCACATAAGTTGGTCTTTCTGGTGATGAGAATGCATCTTCTGATGTAGAGAAGTCTACTAGCTGTTCGTCTTCATCTTCTTCCAGAGCTCCAATAGTTTCTGGAGTTGCAGCTATTATTGGAACTATTGGAGCACTCGAAGTAGATGGTGCTAGAAAGATAATAGGTACTGGCGACTTTAGAGTGGTCTGGTTATCTTCAGCAGAAGTTGAGGTTGAACGTCTCTCTGTTCCTTTTTCCTTGCTTTGGTTTCTTGCAAAGGGAGTGGACTCCTTTTGTGTTTCAACAGTTTTTGGTGTAGGAGTCTTCTCCCCCTTATGAAGATCGGATGACCCCTGAGGTTGGTCATCATGGTCATCAGAGTCTTCATACCTGGCTTTCTTCCGGGCCTCCTCAGAGCATGCGACCTCTGGTTCCTTCCTCTTCAATGATCCCTCTGAAGATTTCACATCCTTCAGAAGGTCTTCAATCTTTTTGTTTTGCTGATTGGCTTTGGAGACGAACTTGCTGGAGTTATTCATTATATTGGTGGTGATCTTCTTGGAGAAGTTGTGGAGGTCAGCCTTTGTAATGAATTCAGAGGTAGCAGGAGCAGCAACAGAGGAGGTAGGAATCTTTGCAATCACTTCTGCCAAAGACTGCAAGACTTCCTTTTTGAATTGAGAGAAGTCTGCTTGTGTTGGAGTTGGGGTAGAAGGAGTTGGAATCATCTTGAGAATCTCTGTTGTGGAGTTCTGAATTTCTCTGGATAAAACCGAGTCATTTTTGATGACCAGGCTTTCTAGAGCATCCATTTTAGCATTCTGAGAGATAATGGTCGTGCGCAGCTCAGAGACCTCTGAAGTGAGCTTTGCAATTTCAGAGTTAGAGGCAGAGGCATATGAGGTCTTCTCCATTTGAAGTTTAATCTCTTTCAGAGATTCTCTGATTTCATCACCAAAGATTCTGAACTCCTCTTTGGTAACGTAATCAGAGGGGGTGACCTTAGGATCAACACATGATTCTAAGTTTCCCTCAAGTTCAGAGGGGCCTTCTTTCGGAGTTGGCTTGATATTGACTCCGGAAGGACTTCCCATTAATCCTTGAGGACCCTTTTTTAAGGATTTACCTATAATGGTTCCGATTGGTCTCTGATCATCAGAGTCAGAATCTGATGATGAGAAACGAATGTGGGTGGAAACCTTGCTGTCCAGGCTAAGGAGTCCATGTGCAAGAAGGTCATGCCATTCTTTTTCTGACAGGCAATCCTTACGAGAGATTGTAGGTCTCTTCTGATCTAAGGGACGGTCCAACTTTTTATGAGCCACAAAGGCATCATGTGTGTGTGGAGGTGACATACTCTGGGGTGAATGAGTATTTTTATCTTGGTCTAAGTCCTGTTGGGAGGACTTAGCCGTATCAGAGGTTTCCCCTTTGGTGCATGCTTCAGAGGCAGAAGTAGATGCCTCTGAGCGGCTAGGATGGGAAGGGTTCGAGGTGTGCACCTCTGTTTCAATGTCCACTGATGCTGGACCACCTTGGACAGTAAATGTGTTTGCACGGGGATTTGGGCTTTGGAATCTCTCATGTGTGCCAACAAGGACATCTTTTTCTACCTCACCGCCCTCAGATTCTAAGCTTAGAAACTCACCCTCTGTAATTCTCTCTTCCTCACCTTCCTCTGCTCTGACAGAGTTATTCTCTTTGTCAGAGGGAGGGTTCTCTTGTTTTCTCTTCCTTACTCTCTCAGAGCCACCCTCTGGTTGCGCTCTGTTAACGTTTTGAGCAGTATCAGAGATATCACTCTCTGATTCAGGCTCAGGCTCAGAACCTAAGTGTGTTGGGGATCCCATCATCGGTTCTGATGATTGGGCAACACGACTAAGTAGGAGGTGGGTAGTAGAGTAAGCAGGAATTATCTCAATCATGGTGTGTGGGAAACGTTGGTGATTTGGATAAGGAGGAACCTCTGTAGCTTTGAACGAGTTCATCATAAACAGAGGTGTCCTTGGGCCCTCCTCAGTGATGGAGAATTTCTCCATTGCTCGTTGAATGACCACATAGATGAATCTGGGAAACAGTACCGAAATTGGTTGTTTTCCTTTGGCCAAGTCTTTGTTCTTCTTGTCCACCGCCGTCAGCATCTCACAGAAGAGAATATGAGCCATATTTATGCTTCTGTTGAAGAAGAGAGCATACATTATGGCTAGAATTGCTGGATGGGTCTGATCCTGGCTTCCAATCTTGCAGGTAATTGTTCGGTTGAGAACACTAAACATAAAGTTCCACTTGGGAGGCAGGTACTGACGTCTGAATTGACTTAGGCGTGTGATCTCCCTGTTGTAGCCTAAGTGGTGGAGGAACTGAAGAAGAACTTCTTGAGTTGGTGGTTTCTCAAAGGTTTCTATTTGAAGATCAGTTTTTGTGAGCAGGTTGAATCGGCGAGTTAGGGTTTGTGGGGTGATTCTTATGTTCATGCTTTGTTCACCTAGGTCAATGTACCTAACCAGTCCTTCCTTTTCATCATCGTATTCACTTGAATACCACCATTGTTGGACAAAGCGTAGAGGAATATCTGAGGCATGTTTGGTGAGGACATCGTTGAGTTCGCAGTTGGTCAAAAAGTCGAGGATTGGGCGAAACTGCTCATCGTATTTGGTTGGGGTGACGTCCAGAAAGTAGTTATTACCTTTTACTGGAACATCGAACTGTGCCATATTCAAGCTTGGAACAAGTTTGCTGGAGTTATCTGAGGTTTGGGAATGAGCCGCCATTGTTGCAGGTTTTTGAGAAAGATGAGAGCTTAGAAAGAGAGATTTGGGATTTTGGATTCTGAGAGCGTAAAGAATAATGAGAAGAGAAAAAGGGTTTTTATGGACAGAAAAAGAAAGGTAGAGGGAGAGGTTATGGAAACGGAGATTGAGAGTTCCAATGTCAGAAAGGACGTTCCATCATCCCCTAATTAGTAGGTGACACGTTGAGGTGTGTAGGGGAGAGCCGCTTGGTGTCAGAAAACCGCCAGTTGGGTTTTTGAAAAGAAACGAATGGTTATCCAAAAGATTTATTATTAAAAGAATTTCCTGGTATATTCGTTTAATGAGAAAAGATCAGAGGCTTTGATATAAATATCAAAGTCAAGATCAGAGGCTCTGATATAAATATCAGAGACAAGATCAGAGGCTCTGATATAAATATCAGAGACAAGATCAGAGTCTCTGATATGAGTATCAGAGAAGCTCACTTTCTCCCCCTTGAAAGATGAAAGGTTCTTTGTCTCCCCCTTGACCAAAGAATGAAGTCTTTATCTTCTCCCCCTTGACACATGCTTGGAGATACAAAAGAATGATTTTTACCATTTGTGAGAAAAGTCCAGAGGCTCTGATGAATGGATCAGAGACTCTGATGTTTTCCTGTGTTAGGCAGACATGTTCAACATACCCAAATTGCTAATTAAGAAATTGAACCTTCGTTCATCTAAAGCTTTTGTGAAAATATCAGCAAGTTGAAGATCAGTTGGTACAAAATACATCTCTATTGTTCCCTTTTCAACATGATCTTTCAGAAAGTGGTACCTTACATCAATGTGCTTTGTTTTGGAGTGCTGTACTGGATTGGCAGAGATGGCTATGGCACTTTTTGAATCACACAGAATTGGAATTCTGTCATATTGTAAGCCATAGTCTCGGAGCTGAGTTAGCATCCATATGACTTGAGAGCAACAACTAGCAGCAGCAACATATTCTGCCTCTGCTGTGGAAGTTGAAACACAGTTTTGCTTCTTGGATGTCCAACTTACCAGCTTATTTCCCAATAACTGACAGCACCCAGAGGTACTTTTTCTGTCAAGCTTGCATCCTGCATGATCTGCATCAGTGTAAGCTGTTAAATCAAAACTAGAAAGTTTTGGATACCAGAGGCCCAATGAGGGTGACCCTCTCAGGTATCTGAAAATTCTTTTGACAGCAGATAAATGAGATTCTTTTGGATTTGCTTGATATCTAGCACAAAGACATATTGCAAACATTATGTCAGGCCTACTTGCAGTTAAGTATAATAGTGAACCTATCATGCCTCTGTAGGTTTTGACATCTACAGATTTTCCCGAAAGATCAGAGTCAAGCTTGACTCCTGTGGCAATAGGGGTTTTCATAGAGGTTGAATCATTGAGTCTGTATTTTTTCAAAATGTCAGAGACATACTTAGATTGAGTTATAAAAGTACCCTCTGATGTTTGCTTTACTTGTAAGCCTAGAAAGAATGTTAATTCTCCCATAAGACTCATCTCAAATTTACTCTTCATCAACTCTGAAAACTTATCACAATACTTTTGATTTGTAGAGCCAAATATAATGTCATCAACATATATCTGTACTAAGAGCATCTCATTTTTGTACCTTTTTATGAACAAGGTTGTATCTATTGTATCTTTTTCAAAACCATTATTTATCAGAAATGTGGATAGAGTAGCATACCATGCTCTTGGAGCTTGTTTAAGTCCATATAGAGCTTTATCAAGATAATAAACATGGTTTGGAAACTCTGTATTCTCAAAACCAGGTGGTTGCTGTACATAAACCTCTTCATTTAATTTACCATTCAGAAAGGCAGATTTAACATCCATCTGATATACTTTGAACCCTTTGTGTGCAGCATAGGCTAAGAAGATTCTAATTGCTTCTAGCCTAGCCACAGGTGCAAAGGTTTCATCATAATCAATGCCCTCTTCTTGGCAATATCCCTTAGCAACCAACCTAGCTTTGTTTCTGATTATAATGCCATCCCCATCCTTTTTATTTCTGAAGACCCATTTAGTTCCAATTGCAAATTTTCCTTTAGGAAGGGGAACTAAGGTCCAGACTTTGTTTCTTTCAAACTCTTGAAGCTCATTCTGCATTGCAGAGATCCAATGAGGATCTTCAATAGCTTCATTTACCTTCTTTGAATCAATGATGCTTAAAAAATTTACAAAAAAGCATTCATTGATTGTGGCTGATCTGGTTTTGACACCCTCTGAAGGTGATCCAATGATCTGATCATGGGGATGATCCTTTGTCCATCTTGTGAGCGGAGCATGAACATGAGGTGGAGTTTGAGCTTCAGAGATGACAGTTGGAGACATCTCTGTTGTGCTGAGCAGAGGCTCTGATGTTAATTCCAGAGGCTCATGATTTGATTCCAGAGACTCTGAAGTTGATTCCGGAGGCTATGAAATTGATTCAGTTCTTGGACCTGCATTCAAGGAAGCAGAAGTTGTAACTTCAGAGGGACCAGAGAGATTTGTACCTGACGTTTGTGGTTCCTCTGAAGTTGATCTATGAATATCTCTGAAAAGAAACTCTGAGTTTTCATCATCAAAGAAGTCTTCGAAAATTTTGTTGAGTTCAGATTCTCTTATCTTTGATGATTCAGAGATATTTTTGGCAATTTGATTGATATCTTTGCTGGCCAGACTTTTGTCATCATCAAAAGACACATTGATACTCTCTTGGATTGTTCTGGTTCTTTGATTGAACACTCTGAAAGCTTTTGAGACTAATGAATAGCCAATGAATTTGCCTTCATCTGCTTTCTTGTCAAGCTTTCCAAGAGACTCTCTATCATTTAGAATATAACATCTGCATCCAAAAACATGGAAATATTTAACATTAGGTTTCCTGTTGTTAATGAGTTCATAAGATGTTTTCTTGAATCTTTTGACAATTGTAGCTCTGTTTTGCGTGAAACAGGCTGTTGCCACTGCCTCTGCCCAAAAGTTTGTGGGAAGTTCTGATCCTGCAAACATAGTTCTTGCAGCTTCAACCAGTGTTCTGTTTTTCCTTTTCAACAACACCATTTTGTTGAGGTGTTATAGCTGCAGAGAAGTTCGGAGTTATGCCTTCCTCTGAAAGATATGAGTTGATTTTTGCATTTCTGAACTCTGTTCCATTATCACTTCTCAGTTTCTGAACTTTGGTATCAAACAGAACCTGCAATCTTTTTAACAATCTTATTAAAATATCAGGGACATCAGACTTGGCTCTGATGAATTCTATCCAAGTATATCTAGAGTATTCGTCAATCAAAACGAGGATATACTTTTTACCTGACAAGCTCTGTACAGAGATAGGACCACAGAGGTCCACATGAAGCATATGCAGAGGTTTTGGACAATTATTATCACTTTTGGTCTTGTGGGAAGATCTTTTCATTTTTCCCATTTCACAAGCAGAACAAAGATGATCTTTGTTAAACTTCAGAGATGGCAATCCCTTAATCAGATTTAGTTTGACCAATTTATCAAGTGAAGAAAAGTTCAGATGTGAGAACTTTTTATGTCAGAGCCAAACATCTTCACTGTTCAGAGATACTAGACAGAGTTTCTCTGAGTCAGTTTTTATGTGTTTGGAAAAATTCATTCTGTATAAATTTCCCTTTCTGTCAGCTTTGAGCATTTCTTGACCTGTTTTTGAGTGAAGTAGTGAACAATGTTTTTCTTGAAATTTCACATCAAAACCATGGTCACAAAGTTGACTTATGCTGATCAAGTTATGCTTTAACCCATCAACATAAGCAACCTTTGATACTGAAACATTACCTCTTGTAAGCTCACCATAACCCTTAATTTGTCCTTGCATATTGTCTCCAAAAGTTACTACTCCTCCAGATTTAGCTTTGAAGGAGGATAGTAACTTTTTATCTCCAGTCATATGCCTTGAACACCCAGAATCTAAGTACCAGATTGGCATTGACTGTTTCTGCAAGACAAATTAGATTTTCTTAGGTACCCATTTCATTATGGGTCCTATTTTGTTAGACTTCTGATTATCGTTTTGAAATTTTGCCTTCTTATCTTTTGATGTTTTGGCAGAATTGTCCTTTTTCTTTTGAGGCGTTGTCTCTGAATTTTTATTCAGAGATTGATTAAGAAAACAGTGAGAACCTTTGAAGTGATTTTTTAGTTTCATCAAGAGTTGGATGCAATTGCACTTTACAGAACAAGAAGAAGTAGAAGCAAAGGATTTCATTTCATTAAATGCATTCGGTACATTATGATTCCTTTTTGAATTAGTACTAGGAATATTACAAGTATTCCTAACTACTGCTTTTCTTTTAGCTTGAGAGACAACCTTCTTTTCAAGTTGCCTTCTCTTGTTCAGAAACATCCTCTTCTCTTTGTTGCTCACTGCACAAACAGGATCAGAATGGTTAATTTCTTGCCATTTTCCTTTTTGTTCAGGAGTAAACTTGATTGGTTTATAAGTATAGAGTTGAGAAGTGATAGTTTTATTCTTTGCCTTTTCTTGTAATTCTTTTTCAAGTTCCAGAGAAGTTTTTGCTTGAAGACACATTTCTGCAAAGTCAGGACATATTGGTATTCTGGGTTTAATTTTTAAAACAGAAATAGGAATGTTCAAAATTCCAGAACCAACGGTATCTATCTTTTTATGAATTACTTTTTCTGGTTTGTAGAAAATCTGTTCATCTACCTCTGGATCAGATTCAGAATCAGAGTCAAGAAAGTCTCGTTCAGTCTTACCAGAGACAACTACCTCTGATGGTTTCTCAATTTTCTTAGGTCTGGAGACTTTGATGATTCTTTTCATGCTTTCTTTCTTCTCTAAATCAGCTATGATGTTTTCTTGATTTATTTTCTTGATCTCATCCGCAAATGTAGTTTTGATGCATTCATCAGAGATTGGTGAATACAGAGGGGCATCTGGATTAAGTGAACTCTGAGGTTCATCTTCAGAAGTACTTGCTTCAGAGGTACTTTGTTCAGATGTCTCAGATTCATCTTTGATGAATGCATTAAACTTAAAAATCTCTTTAGGATCATTGCTCTGAGGTTTTGTGAAAAATACCTCTGAAGTTTCCTTTTCTATTTTTAAGATGGAATTTGGAAAGCTTTGTACTTCAGAGTATGCTACATTTTTAAAGTTCAGAGCCCTTATTTTTGATCTCTCTGAGGTTTTTATTCTTTTGAAATTGTTCAGTGATGGACAGTCAGGGCTCTGGACCTTTCCTTGACAGAAAGTGGAAGAAAGTGAAGTTTTCTTCAATCCAGTGAATGGATCAAATTCATTGAATCCAAGCCCTTGAGTATCCATTTGAGAGTTTATCTTTATATGAACATCCTGAGCATCAAGATAACTTTTGATTTGAAGTTCTTTCCTTTCCAGAGATTGATGTAAGATTTCTCTTTCTTTTTGGAAAAAATTGGTTAAGGCAACAGAATTGAGTCTTTCATACTCATATTTTTTTACTTCTTCTTCTTTAACTTTTAAAACTTTCTCAAGTTCTTTGAATTTTTCTGAAAATGATTTTTCCTTTTGTTTCTGAGCTTTTTCAAGATCAGATTTTTCAACAAAAATATCTCTCTTTTCTGATTCAAGAAGATCTTTTTCCCTTTTGTAAAAATTAAGATCTTTTGTGATTTGTTTTGCCTTTTCTTTTTCCTCAACAAGTTTTTGCTTTAGGATTTGAAATTCATTTGTTAGTTTAATAACATCCAATTCAAGATCACTTTCAGAGGTGGAAGGAGAGTTTACCTTTTCAGAGTAGTCCTCTGATGATCCGTCACTTTGATTATCTGTGAACGCCATACCGCAGAGATTGGTGGGTTCTTCCTCTCCATTGCTTGTTGAGTCTGACAACCAGTCTTCCATCTCTGCTACAAGTACTCTTTCTTTGACATTGTATTTGTACTTGTTTTTGTAGTAGTCTTCATCCTTGATGAGTCTACCTCTGCAGTTGGCGGAGTAATGACCTGGCTTTCCACATCTAAAACGTCTTCCATCGTTTTGGTTTGATGGAAGAGCAGTGTCTGATTCTGTCTTCTATGCTTGTACTTGTGGTTGTGGCTTGAAGTACCTCTGAGGTTGAGGATACCTCGGCTGAAATGATTGTTGAGATCTTGATTGTTGAGTAGAATCATGATTGGTGAAATGAACGCCCTTTTGATCACTATGCAGAGTAGATCTGGGATCTTGTTGATATTCAGTTTTCTGAAATCTTTTTTCTAGATTTCCTCTTCTTTCTTCATCATCTCTTCTTCCTTCAAAGACTTTCTTGCCAAATTTCTTGTTAAATTGATGGGTGATTAATGCAAGAGATTTGGCAAAGGCATTGATGTCATCATCTGAGTCAGAATCTGAGTGTTCAACTTCTTCAGACACTAGAACCTTTTTGGATTTTCTTTTAGATTCCCTTTTTGAACAATTGTCTTTTTATGTATTTCTGCATTCTTGTGATACACCCTTCTGTTTTGACATGAGTGCAAGTGGACCACCTAAAGAGGTTTTTGATTTTTGTTTAACAACTTCTTTTTCCTGTGCTACCAAGGTACCATAAATGTCAGTTAATGACCATGATTCAAGATTTTGATTGGCTTGTATCGACATTGACAGTTGTGACCATTCTTCATTTAGACTTTTAAGAAAGAGAACATTGTTTTCTTCTTTTGTTCTCATGACCCCAAATTTTCTGCATTTGTTGATGAGGATGTTAAACCTTGAGTATGTTTGATGTAAGGTTTCTTCGGGTAATGCATGAAAATCATGATATTCATTGATACAAAGATTTCTTCTGTTCTTTTGAGTTTGTAGGCCTCCTTCAAGTTGATTTAACAACTGATCCCATATCTCTTTTGCAGTTACGCAAGAATCAAGTTCTTGGAAGATATCATTGGGAATGGCCATTATAAGTAATCTAACAGCTTTTGAATCATTATCCATCATGTTAGTTTCTTCATCCGTAAAGTTTGAAGTTTTCTTTTCATAGTAAGCAGGGATTTCAGCAGTATCTGCTGTTGCTGGAACTCTTGGTACCAACACCATTGGTTGGTGAGGTCCATCGTTCACTGATCTTAACAGATCCCTGTCCATACCTTCTAAGAAATTTACCATCCTTATCTTCCATTGAGGATATTCATCCCTTAGAAGTGTAGGAGGTTTGGTTAATGATCCGGCTGTATAAATGGCACTTATGCTTGAGTTTGCCATTTTTGTGAAGAAAGGATGAAGATTTGAAGAACTGATGCTTTTCTATGAAGATCTTTCTATTAAATGATGTAACTGTGATTTACTTTTAAATCTGGAGCATATGAAGTTTAATAAACCAGGGTTTACACAAACATGCACATATAATAAAAGCTTGAACCAGTAAGAATTAAATCTATCCGAGTATGAAGATATGATCTTTCTTTGTTTTAGAAAACAAAGGAGGCTCTGATACCAATTGTTGGATCCCAGATTTAATCTTATAACAATAATGATATAAACAACAAGAGTATAAACAGCGGAAGCAATATAGTTTAATATCAAAAGCAGATTCAAATATCACAGTTCATATATAAAGCAAGTAGAAAGAACAAGATCTTCGTGAGATATATTCAGTTGATTCTTCTTATACAAGATATCAAAAAGCACACTTTTGTCAAAGGAGTGATGGTCCTATTTATAGGACCATAAAGTAAACAGTGTACTATTCTGACAAATAGAAGCATGCTTGAACAGTGTCTTACCTAATAGGTAAGCTCAATACATGCTTGAACAGTAACCTACTCTATAAAGTAAATCTTATCACTAAGTGATTGGTTATCTGTTCTGATACTTCAGGAGTCTTCAGCGCCATCTTCAGAGAGAATGTCTTCAGAGCTCTGACGTTGTCTTCAGAGCCTCTGATGAAGCCATTTCTGATGTCTTCTGCTGAAAGTTGCAATCTCTGATTTCTTCATCCTCTGAAGTCTATGCCCTCTGAGGTCTATCTTTGGAAGTCCTCTGAAATAGGACTTGGGTATTTTCAACACTTTAACAAACATAAGATTTGGAGCTAACAATATTAAAACGTAATTTTCACTAAGTATAGAAGAGAGTCGTTATCAAATCACTGAGAGAGTTTAGATCAACAATCTCCCCCTATTTGATAATGACAAAGTAACTGAAGAAAATTACTTTATGGTTCAAAATAAAGGAATAATTAGGACTCATAACATACATGTCCCAATTACTATTTTGAGGGATCTTTTACAGTATTGATAGAGTTAAGTACATCACTGAAATTTTCATTAATTCAGAGATAGAATTACAAGATATGAAAATTATAAGTACAAGTGAAGAACTAACTACTGTAAGTTTAACTAATAGATTACAAGAAATAGGAAACTAATCTATCAGCTATCTAAAGAAGACTTAGGAGGATTGATCATATACTCAGGTATTTCTTCTCCTTTTTGCCTTCGATCTGAAGATTCTTGAGAGATGATTGCTTTGATCTGATCAGCGGTAGAAGATAAGTCACACCATAAGCACAAGAGATCCTTGAGATGACTGAGGGGACAGATAGGGATTTTAGATACTCTTTGAAATCTGAGCTCTTCCTCATCATCTCTGAAGAAGATTCCAAAAGGTTCTTTGAGTACTTGCCCTGCAACATATGGTCAACTAGGGGGCAGAGATAGATCGAGAACTGAAAGATCAGGAGGAGGACCAAACAGAGCTTCTCTTGAGAACTTGATGGAGGTTTCATTTTTGATCACAGCGACATTTTCAGAAGAGGAGGAGACATGCTTCCTTTTGAATTGCTTTGGCTTAGAAGGAAGAGCAGACGACACCTTTAAGATTGCAGCGACTCTGTTGATGAGAGCATCATTTATCCCTTCAACATAGACTCTATAGATTGACTTTGATTTCTTCAGTGCATCTTTGAACTCAAGCCATTCCATATAGCCGAAGCTTTCCATCTTTGAAACGAACATAGCCTTGCATCTTCCATCCTCTCTGGTAATCTCCATAGTGACAGAAACTTTGTCCTTCTTCTTTCTTCCAGAGATAGCGACTGCAACGATCTTCATTGGTTCAGAGCGATAATCGATTTTATGCTTACACCAATCGACTGTGGAATCGCTGACCGCTAGAGCTTTTGAGCGCTGCTCTTCAATCTCCTTCAAAAGAGCAGCCTGGACTTCTACTGGTTTCTTTTTCAGCTTCTTGTCTTTGACTTGAGATGACTGAACCTTGAGAGCAAGAGATGCATCTCTTTGGCAATCAGCTATCAGCTTCTCAGCCCTGACAGATTTTTCGATTTCAGCTTCAGTAAGGAACTCTAGATCTGTTGATTGAGAGGGGATCTTCAATCGTTGATTCTCTAGATGAGAAATCATCTTTGTTCGTCTCTTCATCTCTTCCTCTGACCAGTGAGATGGTCTAGAGGGCCTTCCTTAATGTTGCAGGGACTCTTCTTCTTCATCTTCTTCATCAATCTCTCTTACAGAGATTGGGATTATTTGTTCATCAGCTACAGCGGCTGGGCTTATTTGAAGTTCTTTACCCTTAAGCAGGGGAGAGAACTGTCTGGACAGAAAAAATAGAAAGAAAGGAGTTAGTGTATGTTTTTGGGAAGAGAGAAGATAAAGGCTAGAAAGAGATAGAGGGTTTGTAGAAAGAAACAGGGACAAGTGAGAGGCATACCTGAGAAGGATTCTCCTCAGATAGTGAAACTGTCTTCAGGTTTCCCTCAGCAACCGCACTTTTGGATTTGCTTTGGGAAGGGGTTCCTGAGGATGTTCCATGACTCCCCCCCTGCTGTGACAACTTCTTTCGAAGCTGTCACTGAAGATGTGATGTCTGCAGAAGAACACCATAAGGACTGATCTTCTTCATCGTCATCATCATCATCTTCTTGATGAGGTTGCTCTTCCTCTTGATCTTCAAGATCAAGATCTTCTTCATCTTCATCCTCCTCTTCTTCTTCTTCGACAAAATCTTTGAAAGAAGGAGGGGTTTGGTCAACAACCTTCTCCCCCTCAACATGAGAGGGAGGATCTTCAAGTTGAACCTCAACAGCAACAACTTCCTCCTCTTTAATTTCTTCAGCTGCTTTCTCCCCCTCTTTGTCATTATTAGCCAGAGAGAGATCTTTGGTAGAAGAGGAAGGTTGTGCAGAGGCTAACTTTCGGACTTCAGCCTCCAGACTATCTAGCCGTCCTTCAATCACCGGGAGATCTGAAGTTGCTTGATGAATGAATTCAACAGCTACGTTCAGTGAGGTGCGGTCATCCGATGTGAAGGAAGGTGATGGAGTTGGAGGGTGCATTCAGCTTGTCGAGGACTTGCTGAAGAAGAGCTGTGCAAGAATCAACCTTTGACGATAGAGCGTCAAACTTTCGCTGAGTGTCCTCCTTTACTTTGACAAGCTCATCTTGAAGAGCAGAGATATGAGAGGCTTCAGCTTTGGTTGAGCAGGCAACTGTCAAAGTCTTCAGTTCAGTACCAGCGATATTGACTGCGCTGCTGGTGTCGTTGACAACAGCGGTGAGAGAAACCACCTTTTCACCTAAACTGTTGACATTCGCGTCAACAGTTGCCAAACTAGGACCTGAAAGAAAAGTTAGTGTCTGAGTAACATGCTTAGATGGGGAGAAGGAAGGTGTATTGGGTTTAGGTGTACCTGATCGATCAAACATGTTGAAAAATTTCATGTCTCTTTCAAGAAGTTGAGGATCGGGTCCTATAAATGCAACATAAGGTTGCTGCATGAGACGAGAAGGGTCAGAGACCAAAGAAATATAGGGATTAGAGATTGGGATAGAAGAAGATGGGAGTTTGGAAGGTACCTCAGTTGATTGAAGAACTGAGATTTCAGGTTGTGTCACTGTTGTTGTGACATCGACCGAGATCGCTGGCACGGTTGATGTGATCTTAACTGCAGACGTGGAGGATAGGACCATGAAATCATCCAAGGAAGTTTGTCGAGAAACTTCCTCAGGCCTTGAGCTAGAGGCGCTTGTCTCCTTAGTTACTTTGGCCTTTTTAGAAGGACCAAATGAACTAACTGATGGGCGTTTGGAACCAGTGGTAGCGGCAGGGCTAGCAGAAGAATGAACCTCCTGCGTGACCGCTGAAGTAGAAGAATGGAGAGAGAGACGAGAGCGTAGGGTAGAAATACTTACCTCGTTGTCTATCGGTTTGACCTCTAGAGAACGCTGACCCACTTTGGCGAAGGAGCCATCAGGAGTAGTGGGGTAAGTGTTGGCGTAGAGCAACTTCAGATATGCACAGATAAACCGTACATATGGGATCTTGGGATCCCTCTCTGTATTCTCTATCTTTGACCTTAGATCGTCAAAGATAGCTGTGGCAAAGTCGAAATTTTTGCCAGCGATGACCGAGTAGGCCATCTAGAGCTGTACCTTGCTTTCCTGATCAAGAGAACCACTTTTCCCACTCATGCATTGAATGAAATGAGAAAAGATAAAGTTCAGCTGAGAAGGCATGTTCGCCTTTTTGATGAGTGTCAGCTTCTTGTTGGGGATTGTGGAGCGGGGCTTGTTGTCCCAGCAGTACTCCATATCATCCAGAAACCGGATGAGTTCAGCGTCAGTAGGTAGAGCTTCAAATCCACTCTTAGGTTTGTCAGGAAACCTGAGAGCCTTCCTTAAGCTGAAAGCAGTCATCATTCCTTTGCCTAGGCTAGTGCAGAAAGAAATGGCAGGACCTGATCACCTTTCTTGTTGGTGATGGTCGTTTCTTCAGCTGTGAACCAAAACTGTTGAAGTAGAGTTTTGGAGGGTTTTGGATCAACAGTGAGAGAGTAAGCAATGCAAGATTGCTTTAGGAATTTGGCAGCTTCCACCAGGTGTGGGTATTTGATTCCATCGAAGTCGAGGCGTCCAAGATGGTTATTCTTGGGGACTTCAGATTCAGTGATGGCGAACTTGACGTTCTTTGAGGAAACAACTGCTGACTGTGCTATTGCTGAATAAGGAAAGAAATAGAGAATAGGAGGGAAGGATTAGAGTCTAAAAATAAAGAAGTTTTTACCAGTTTCTATTTGAGGAAAGAAACGTATAAAAACAAAAATATTTGAAGATTAAGACATTGTTCTTAAGGAAAAGATGAAGAACAGTAAGAAAACCAAAGGTTTTGAAAGAGTAAAATAAAAAAAAATGATTTTATGGGATAAAAATCTCATAGAAAACCCATGATGAAGAAAAATGGTGTTTTGTTAACAAGATTTAAATAGAAAGAAGATCAAAGTAACCTGGTAATCTTGAATGAGGAAGATGCAGATGCTTGAAATTTCTTGAGAGAGTTTCTTGCTCAGAAAGGATTTTTAGAAAACGTAAAAAGATAAGAATGGAAAAACGTTCTTTATATACGTTTGAGAGTAGGAGAGAGAGATAGGCGGGAAAACAAATGTTCATCATGACATGGACACGTCCCACGAAGTTGATTGAATAGAAGGGCAACGGACGAACGTGTCAGAAAAAGGCATGTCGTGGATTGTCGGTTCAAATGACGTCATAGGAGAGAGAAAAACGTTTCATTTTTCCTTTTTGAAATTATCTCTGAAGAAAAGTCAGAGATAGGTTTTCCTTTGAAAGAATCCCTGATGAAAATTCAGAGACTGATTTTTGTATATTAGAAGGATCACTGAAGAGAAAACTCAGTGATAGATTTTGTTTTTCAAAAAGCTTTTAATCATTTGAAGAAGAACTTCAGTGATTAAAGTTTGTTTTAAAAACGTCTTACTGACTGAAGATTCAGTGGTTAAGAGTAAGAGAGCATACCTGAGAGTCAGAGTTTTAATTAGAGATTGAATGATAAAGGGGAACTTATAATCACTGACTTAATGCATGAACTCTGAAGATTTTACTCTTCGAAATTCAGCATTCCAAGCTCAATGATGAGAAAGTTGAATCTTGTCTCATCAAGAGGTTTGGTGAATAAATCAGCAAGCTGATAGTCAGTAGAGATGAAATGAAGTTCAATTTCACCATTCATCACATGATCTCTGATAAAATGATATCTGACCTCTATGTGTTTTGTCTTTGAATGTTGTACTGGATTGTTTGCTATAGCGATAGCACTAGTGCTGTCGCAATAGATTGGAATCTTTGATAGCTGAAGGTCATAGTCCAATAGTTGATTTCTCATCCATAAGACTTGAGCGCAACAACTTGCAGCGGCTACGTATTCAACTTCAGTTGTGGAAGTGGACACTGAATTTTGCTTTTTGCTTGTCCAGCTTACCAGCTTTCCTCCTAGGAGTTGACATCCACTAGTGGTGCTCTTTCTATCGAGTTTACATCTTGCAAAATCACTATCAGAATATCCATTTAGATTGAACCCTGAGTCTTTGGGATACCAAAGACCGAGGTTGGGAGTTCCTTTCAGATATCTGAAAATTCGCTTAACAGCGATCAGATGGGATTCCTTGGGTTCAGATTGATAGCGTGCACATAAACAAGTAGAGTACATGATGTCAGGTCGGTTCGCTGTAAGTTACAGCAGGGAGCATATCATTCCTCTATAGGCAGTTACATTAACAGGTTTTCCAGAAGGATCTTTGTTAAGTGTTAGAGGAGGTGCCATAGGAGTTTTCATCGCTGAAGTTTGTGTAAGATCAAACTTCTTCAGCATATCTTTAACATACTTACCTTGGCTGATAAAAGTACCTCTGTCAGATTGTTTGATCTGAAGACCAAGAAAATATGTCAGCTCACCCATCATACTCATTTGTATTCTTTCTTCATTCTTTCAGCGAAGCGAGTACATAGAGATGAGTTAGTAGAACCAAATATGATGTCATCGACATATATTTGTACAAGAATAATATGACTTTTTATCTTTCTGAAAAATAAAGTATTGTCAATTTTGCCACGTTCAAAATATTCAGTGATAAGAAAAGATGAGAGAGTGTCATACCAAGCACGAGGGGCTTGTTTTAGACCATAGAGAGTCATATCCAATTTATAAACATAATTTGGATACTTAGGGTCATAGAACCCTGGTGGTTGTTCTACATAGACTTCTTCATTCAGCTTTCCATTTAAGAACGCTGATTTTACATCCATTTGATAAACAATGAAGTCATTGTAAACTGCATAAGCTAAGAAAAGTCGAATTGCTTCGACCCTGGCCACAGGGGCAAAGGTTTCATCATAGTCTATGCCTTCCTATTGTCTATATCCCTGGGCAACAAGTCGAGCCTTGTTGCGGGTTACAGTCCCATGTTCATCTAACTTGTTTCTAAACACCCATTTGGTGCCTATTACAGTTTTGTCAGATGGTCTAGGAACGAGATTCCAAACGTTGTTTCGAGAGAACTCAATCAGCTCTTCTTGCATGGCGCTGACCCAGTTTGGATCTCTGAGGGCATCATCAACCTTCTTTGGCTCTATTAAAGAAATAAAATTGACAAAGAGACAGATATTACCTAAACTTCATCGTGTCTGAATACCTGCATCGGGATCACCAAGAATTTGATCTATGGGGTGATCTCTGGTCCATCGATGAGCGGGAGCATGATCGCTCATCTCAGAGATTGGATCAACAATGGGGATGTTCACTTATGAAGAAGCTTAAGGTTCATCAGCGTTTAGCTGTTGAGTATTAGACAATCCATTGTTTTCTGAGAGGAGTTCAGACGAAGATAAATCTGATGGTAGTAAGGTGTTTAGAGGCTCTGCTGAAATCCATGAGTTGGATTCAGCGTAAGGAGGTATGATGTTTGGATCATCATCAGCAGCTAGAGGATCTGAATGCTGATGGTTTGAGAAGAAAGGTTCTGTTTCTCTGTAATGAGAAAACATCCAAGCATTTAACTCTTCATTATCAACGATTGGTTTCGAGTTCGTTGAGCGAGTTTCATCAAAAGTGACATGAATTGTTTCTTCCACAGATTGTCTTCTCTTGTTGAAAACTCTGTAGGCTTTAGAGATGGTGGAATATCCTAGAAATATTCCATCATCAGCTTTTGGGTCGAACTTTCCAAGCTGATCTTTGTTGTTTAAGATAAAGCACTGACAACCAAAGATATGAAGAAAGCTGATAGAAAGCTTCCTTCCATGAAAGAGTTCATAAGCTATCTTTCCAAACCGTTTTACTATCAACAATCTGTTTTGAGTAAAACATTCAGTGTTTACAGCTTCCGCCCATAATTGAGTAGGGAGGTGAGAATCGCTGAGCATTGATCTAGCAGCTTTAATGATCGTTCTGTTTCTTCTTTCAGCGACTCCATTTTGCTGAGGTGTTCTTACTGAGGAGAAGTTATGAGAAATTCCCTTGTCCTCAAAGAAATTTTTCAGAGAACTGTTTTTGAATTCAGTTCCATTATCACTTCTTATAGAGCGAACAGTAAGATTATTCAACGCTTCCATCTTTTTAACAAAATATATTAGTTCTTCTGGAGTATCACTCTTGCAGCGAAGAAAGATAACCTAGGTGTAGTGAGAGTATTCATCTACAATGACAAGCGTGTATTTCTTTCCAGCTATTGATTGGATGTTGACAGGGCCAAACAGATCCATATGTAAGAGATGAAGAGGACTTGTCACTGAGGAAACTTGTTTAGATTTGAAACTAGCTTTTGTCTGTTTTCCTTTTTCACATGCCTAGCAGAGAGATTCTTTAGCATATGAGTGCTGAGGAAGACCAGAAACCAGTTCCTTAGAAGAGAGAGAATTTAGGGTTTTGAAATTTAAATGAGAGAGCCTTTTGTGCCATAGCCAGTTGACATCAGAAGAGGCTTTAGAGAGAAAACATAAGTTTTCAGTGGTAGTAGAGTCCATATCTATTACATAGACATTTTCTCTGCGATAACTAATGAGAGCAAGTTTTCCTTTCTCATTCACCACTGAACATGCTTTCTTAGAAAAGCGAACTTCGTAGTCTTTGTCACATAGCTGACTGATGCTCAGAAGGTTATGCTTCAGTCCATCTACATAAGCGACTCTTCTGAAGGTAGTTGTCCCATTGTTGAGGACACCAAACCCTCGGGTATAGCCTTTTCCATTTCCACCAAAGGTCACAGAGGGACCTTTCTCTTCCTTGTATTCAGTGAGCAGGTCTTTTTGTCCAGTCATATGACGAGAACATCCACTATCGAGATACCAGATGCCCTTTGATCCCTACACACATAAAGAAGATTAAGCGTTGTTTGGTACCCACTTTTCAATGGGTCCTTTGGGGTTAGTGGAGATGGAAGGTTCAACAATCTTCACAGCAGATGAAGATTCAACTTCAGTGGTAATCTTCACTTTGGTTAATTTCTTAACCTTAGTGGTATTTTTCACCTAGGTTGATTTTTCAGCTTTGGTGACCTTCTCAGCCTTAGAGGCATTTATCTTTACTTTAGCTGTTTTATCAGCTTTAGTGGCAGTTGGACATTTGCTTGCAATATGGTCAGTAAAACCACAGTGATAGCACTTTCTATATTTGAAAGTGGTTTTAGGACAAGAAGTAGAAGGTTTTGAGAATTTAAGATGAGAGGGGCCAGGTCCAAGAATGCTTTTAGCATGAGATTTGGGAAGAATTTTTGTTTTCTTCAGATCTCTTAGGCTTAAGATCAATCTTTAGCTTTGGAGGACAGAGATCAAAGATTTCTATCACAGAGATAGAAGATTGATTCGCTGAAAGTTTAGAAGAAACCTTCAGCTTTGCTTTCTTGGTAGCCTTCTGAGGATGAAAAATGGATTTTCCTTTATCCGCAGACTTAGAGCCTTTGGATATTTCTTCAGGGATGGGATTAGAAGAAGAACAGGGATAAAATTGATTATAAGAAGTGTCAGAGATAGAAGTGACAAACGTTCCTAATTTAAGCATGGAACTTTCTTCTTTAAGCTCATCCTGTGGTTTCCAAAAACTAAGACCGGTTTTATCACCACCAAGAGTTTGAGCGTTTATTATCTCAGTGATCTTTGTTGAAGAATTACACCATTTTTCAACAGTATCCTTTTCTGCTTTTAGAGCAGCGATGGCCTGTTCGCGTTCTATGCTGATGATTTTATTTACAACAACTTGATCTTTCAAACTTTCCTCTAAAAGAGTCAGTTCTCTGATCTTTTCAAGGCATTTTTCCAGCTGTTCAGATAAGTCATTGTTTTTGCTTTCAGCTAGAGATTTGCCGTTTAGAGCATTGTAAAGATCAATCGTCAGCACATCAACTGCGTGACTTCTCTCTGATTCAGGTAGAGAGGGATTAGTAGAGATAGATACCTGAGATGATATATAGCTCATAGAAGTTTCAGTAGGTTCTTCCACTTCTTCTTTAATCTCAGCCATAAGGCAAAGATTAGCGACTTCTTCTTCATCAGAACTTGATTCTTCTGATTCAGCCCAGTCATGTTCTTCAGCAATGAGACCTTTACCTTTTCGCTTGAAGCTTTTCAGCTTTTGATATTTCTCTTTCAGCTTTAGGTACTTGTCATCGCTGCATCTTCTAGAGGTAGAAGGTTTGAAGACTTTATTTGACCTGCACTCACTTACAAAGTGTCCAATCTTTTCACAGTTATAACAAGTAGCAGAAGCCTTATCAACAGGGGTTGATTTTGGCTTGTCAGTGATAGAAAGAGGCTTATTTCTTTTGAAATTTCTCTTTCTTGCAAATCTCTTAAAAGAGTTTGTCAAGAGTGCTAAGGTTCATCAAACTCTGAAAGATCAGTGTCTGATATATTCTCAGATTCAGAATCTAACTCAGTGATAGTGAGAGTAGATCGCTGAGATGGAATTATCTCTGAAGAGACTAAAGCAACATGAGTGCTTTTGGAGTCTTTAGAATCTTTTATAAGATTCTTCTTCAGAAGGTTTGACTGCTCATAGTTGAGCAATATTTCATACAAGGTGCTGAGAGAAAGAGAATTTAAGTCTTTTGTTAGCTTGAGACATATTGAATAACTGTCCCAGCTTTCAGGAAGACATTCTAAGAATTTTGTTAGAACCTCAGAATTAGAATAGGTCCTGCCAACGGTTCTTAGATCAATGATTAAGCAGTTAAACCGCTGATGAACATCAGAGAGATATTCATTCTTACCAGCGATGAAACTTTCATACTGTCTTACCAAGTTAATCTTTCGAGTTTCTTGGATTTCAGTGGTGCCTTCATATTGAACACATATGGTTTCCCACATTTCTTTAGAAGTTTTAAGATGCATGATGGAATGGAAAACTTCATCAGGCAGAGCCATAGAGATAATGGTCTTTGCCCTTGCATCGATACCAACCTTCTTTTTGTCCTCATCACTCCATTGTCTGATTTCCTTAGCAATATAGCGTTCAAGAATAAATGGAGTGGTGGCAGTAGCTAGAACGGCAGCTATGATTTGGACATGTTCATAGGGTCCGTTTGCTACATACTCAAGTATAGTGGGATATGTACCTTCAAGAAATAACATCCTTCGATTTTTCCAGAGAGAGAAGTTATCTCTGCTAAATCGAGGAGGTTTAGATAGTGAACCATTATCAAAATAATTTGTGTTTGTATTTAGTGCCATATTAGAATAGCAAGGAAGATAATGAAGCAAGATCTTGTTTATTAGATTAAACAGTCTGTTCTGATACCACTTGTTGGTCCCGGAGGTGCTTAACAAGTTTGTAGAAGGGGGGGGGGGGGGATGAATACAAACACAGTATTTATAGTTTAAAAAATTGTTTATTGAAGAATCAAACACAATTTACAAGTTTGTTGCAGAATAAGATTAAGACAGACTTAATCTAAACAAACTTAAGAAAACACTAAGATGGTTGCACAAGAATATAGAGTATGGGGGATTGAGAGTATAGAAAACAAAGGTTTCTATAATGTAGAAAGATGAAGACCAAAGGTGAGCACATCCTCAGATGGAGAGGTAATCTTTCTATTTATACCCTATGCATTAAATGCATGACAGGGCACTTTACACGTGGCGTTCAGTGATTGTCTTTGAGAGTCTGACTTTGGGAGACATGCTTTTGGCCGTATCATGAACAGTGTAGTTGGCAGAGTTGTTGTACGATTTGTGGTAGAGACGTGTCCGTTCTGACACATCGTACTGGTTGTGCAAGGTAAGACAAAAGGAGACTTGAGGCATTAGCTACGTGATCTTTTGATCGCTGAATATCTCTTCCTTCAGAGATACAAAGGAGTTCAGCTATCGCTGAAGCTTTTCCTCATGTTCCTTCGCGTATAAGTAGAGTCGTTTTTGCTTCACTGATATCTGCATCAGATCACTAGTAGACTTGTCTTTGTTCAGTGGCTTCATCTTTGATTCAGCTATGAACATCTGTTGATGTGAGACTTGTCTTCAGGGATTACGTTAATTGTTTACATCAGAGACTACCAGCGATAACTGAACAGACTCAGTTTGATCGCTGATAGTGAAACACTAATACATATGAAATGTTTACAAGAAAGGTCATCAGCGATAACTGAACAGACTCAGTATGATCGCTGATGGTGAAACACTAATACATATTAAAACGTAATTTTCACTAAGTATAGAAGAGGGTCGTTATCAAATCACTGAGAGAGTTTAGATCAACACTTCTTTTACGAATTCTTAGAATTCGCATAAGACTATTCTACGAATTCCTTGAATTTCGCAGAAGCACATCATACGAATTCCTTTGTGTTTCTTAAAAGTTTTTCAATTTTTTTTTTCTAAGTGTTGGATTCGTGTGTCTTTATCTTGCGAATTCTGATTTGATATTGCTTGCGAATTTTGATTTGATATTTGCTTACAAATTCTGTGTGCGAATTCTGTGTGTATCACTGTGATTTGCGAATTCCTTGTACTTCATTGTGACTTGCGAATTCTATACTTGTAGATTTTTGGAATTTTCATTTCTGATTTTCTTTCAATTTTCTATATTTTTGTGATTTCAAATTGGACTAACGATCATTTTCAAGTTTCTTATTGAATATTTCTTATAACAGGATGACTTCAAAGGATGCTCTTTCGATTGGTACGGATGTCAAGCCTCCTGTTATATTCAAAGGAGAATATGAACAGTGGAAGGATCACTTTCTTGATTTTGTTGACCATCACGCAAATGGGGAAATTTTTTTGCTATCCATTACTGAAGGTCCAATAATTCCTCCTACCATTGAGATACCGGATGAAGATTCTTCTGATAGTGAGGATGGAGATGAGGATAGGGTGAGAAAAACAAAGACAGTTCCGAAAGATTTTGCTCAGTACACAGATGAACAAAAGAGCAGATTCAAAGCTGATAAACAAGCTAGATCTCTCCTTCTTCAAAGTATTCCGAATAGGCACCAAATGGGTATTCATGAACAAAAAGGACGAAGATGGTATCGTAATTAGAAACAAAGCACGGCTTGTCGCAAAAGGCTACCGGCATGAGGAAGGAATCGATTATGACGAGACTTACGCTCCAGTGGCACGTATTGAAGCGATCAGAATGTTTCTTGCGTATGCTGCTCATAAAAACTTCACTGTCTACCAGATGGACGTGAAGACTGCCTTTCTAAATGACATTCTTAAGGAGGAAGTCTACGTATCACAGCCAGAAGGCTTTGTGAATCCAGATAAACCAGATCATGTATATATCCTGGATAAAACACTTTACGGACTAAAACAAGCGCCTCGAGCCTGGTACGAAGTTTTATCAAAGTTTTTGGTCAAGTCGGGCTTCACAAAAGGTAAAATCGATACTACTTTGTTTATTAAGAAAGAAAAAGCCAATATCATTCTTATTCAAATATATGTGGATGACATCATATTTGGCTCTACAAATCCAAAATACTATAAGAATTTTTCTAATCTAATGGTGTCAAGATTTCAGATGAGTATGATGGGAGAGATGAACTTCTTTCTCGGATTACAAGTCAAGCAATTTTCATTGGGGATTTTCATAAATCAATCAAAGTACATTTTTGATATTATGAGAAAATACAAAATGGAAAATTTTACAACAATCGGAACCCCGATGGCACTGGGAACTAAGATCGACATGGATCCTTTGGGAAAACCTGTCGATGTTAGAACCTATCGATGAATGATTGGTTCTTTGATGTATTTAACTTCAATGTTGATCCAAACTCTCTCAGTGATTTGATAACGACCCTCTTTTATATTTAGTGAAAATTACGTTTAATATGTATTAGTGTTTCACCATCAGCGATTAGACTGAGTGTGTTCAGATATGGCTGATAGTCTTTCTTACAAACATTTATATGTATTAGTGTTTCACTATCAGTGATTAGACTGAGTCTGTTCAGTTATCGCTGATAGTTTCTGATGTAAACAGTAACGTAATCCCTGAAGACAAGTCTCGCGTCAACAGATGTTCATAGCTGAATCGAAGACAAAGCTGCTGAACAAAGACAAGTCTACTAATGACCTGATACGGATATCAGTGAAGCAAAGACGAATCTACTTATACACGAAGGAACATGAGGAAAAGCTTCAGCGATAGCTGAACCTCTTTATATCTCTAAAGGAAGAGATATTCTACGATCAAACGATCACGAAGCTTATGCCTCAAGTCTCCTTTTGTCTTACCTTGCACAACCAGTACGTTGTGTCAGAACGGACATGTGTCTACCACAAATCGTACAACAACTCTGTCAACTACACTGTTCATGATACGGCCAAAAGCATGTCTCCCAAAGTCAGACTCCCAAAGCCAATCACTGAACGCCACGTGTAAAGTGCCCTGCCTTGCATTTAATGCATAGGGTATAAATAGAAAGATTACCTCTCCATCTGAGGGTGTGATCACCTATGGCCTTCATCTTTCTATTTCATAGAAACCCTTGTTTTCTATACTCTCAATCCCCCATTCTCTATATTCTTGTGCAACCATCTTAGTGTTTTCTTAAGTTTATTTAGATTAAGTCTGTCTTAATCTTATTCCGCAACAAACTTGTAAATTGTGTTTGATTTATCAATAAACAATTTATTAAACTTTAATTTCTGTGTTTGTATTCAACCCCCACCTTCTACAAACTTGTTAAGCACCTCCGGGACCAACAAGTAGGCCAAATATTATGTTTTCTACATGTTTATGTGCAAGATATCAGGCTAATCCCAAAGAATCCTATATGTCTGCAGTTAAGCGCATTTTTAGATATCTGAAGGGGACTGCAGATCTTGGTCTGTGGTATCCTAAAGATACTGGTTTTGAACTGACAACTTACTCAGATGCAGATCATACAGGCTGTATGTTAGACAGGAAGAGTACATCGGGTCATATATATTTTCTTGGAGATAAACTCGTTAGTTGGGCATCAAAGAAACAACCGTGTGTTTCCACATCAACGGCTGAAGCAGAGTATGTTGCTGCTGCAAGCTGCTGCTCTCAGGTCTTGTGGATGAGAACACAACTACAAGATTATGGCTTCAAATTCGACAAGATCCCGATATACTGTGACTCAAAGAGCGCCATTGCAATATCAGCAAATCCTGTACAACATACAAAAACCAAACACATAGACGTACAATATCATTTTATCAAAGATAATATGGAAAAAGATACAATAAAACTTTATTTTGTAGACACTGATTACCAGCTTGCAGATTTATTTACCAAGCCTTTAGACGAAAAGAGGTTTAATTTTCTTGTCTCTAAACTTGGTATGCTAAATCTTAAGACATAATATGTGATTACCTATTAAAGTTTTTCTTATTGTTATTTTTCTTTATTTCTTTATCTTTATTATGAAAAGATATATGCACTGAAAGGTATTCATGTTTTCAGGGGAAGTGAGAGAAGATGAAAAGTTGATCTACATTCATTTGAGGGGTAGTTAACCATTTTTGCATATATTTGTCACAGACATATTTTCTGATGCATAAATGCAGGGGGAGTTAGAGTTAAAAGATTAGGAGTATGAATTATGACTTCTGATTACTTCAGATCAGAACTCGTACATTCAATGTTTTACTGCTTTATGTCATTTAATTTTCAATAAAATGTTGTGAATAAAACTTTGCACTTTGATGACTTTGTGACTTTTTGCAGATTGAGAGGATGCTTACAAGATCATATCTTATATGACTTGAAGCTTGACTTCATGAGATTTAAGACTGAGCGAAAAGGTTTATTTCTAATCTTAATCTCATATGTATCTGAAAGAAGGACAACTTTCAGATATGAAAATGTGTTTTTAATTGTTCAAACCACTTCTGATTCTTAAACGATTTCATGAATATAGAAGTGTGATTTTAAATGTTTTCATGATTATTTGTGCTTACATGTTTATAAACCGTGTGTTTCCAAAGATTAATACTTGCGTATTATCTTTTCTATATACTGTCAAGTATTCACACACACCGGTTTAATTTTTGATTGAACTTGTTCTTACCATGTCTCTAAATTGTAACAAATTTTCGATGGTAAGACACTCCTATTGAATTTCAATGAATTTTGAGCGTGATTTCATTTCGAAATGTTCTTTCAAGACTTGTCTATATTTTGGTTCATATAGACAACATCCAATTTTTGCTGACCTAAGCCTTAATCGATAAATCATTCTATTTGATATTTATCATACAAAGTCAGATTTTCAAACAAGTCTCTTGTCTTCATTCTATTCTTTCAATATACTTGTTTGAAATATCTTTCATGTTAAAAATGCTCAAATATTCATGATTATCTCATTGAGCATACATATATCTGACTTGTATCTTTTGTGCTTAATTGTCAACAAAATCGTTGAGCAACATGTTCTTTTAGGATTACATGGGGTTTCTTTTGTGAGGAATTAACTGAAACTTCTATGGATTCACGTTAACCAGTGTTTCCTACCCAATAAGTTAATCTTTGAGTGATCGATTGTGTGAGGAGTCAAATACTGAGTGTGGGTTGAGTGATGAGGTAAAATGTAAAAGAGAGTTTGGTTAGAATCGAGCTCAATGTTTAAAAAGAAAGGAGGGTGAGAGATCAGAGTAAAAGAATATTAAACTCTGCACCAACTTTTTCTGATGCGGGCAGCCACATTACTAGTGTTTCACAATTCTTCATGAACATTATAGAAACAGACAACTAACCCATGCCAACTCTTGATAATAACCCCACCAGCTACTCATTTTCTTCTCAACAAGAAAATGTTTCGTATTTCAAGGGGACACAACACATAATCTATCTGGTTTTCATTTGGAAAATCTGGATATTGAAATAGAAGGAAGTCTACCCCACCTTCGCACTTCAATCATGCACAATCGAGTCTGTGTTTAACTGTTGTTGTCTCAATGGTTTACACAATTTTGAGCCTTATAAAACGCAATCATCATGTGCTTAATTCTTTCAAACATATGCACAAACACACAAGGAAATTTTGTTCTTGTCATAACGTTCATAGAAATATCTTTGTGGTGTTTCGATGATTGAATGGAAGCCCTGGGGGAGTGAACATCACAAAAGCTCATTTCCAATGTGTATTCGTTACACACAGTGACTTCGTGTTACTGACAGGCATTATAACTGATTCATTTGTTGATTCAGGTGTTCCACTCTTATTTTTCTGGATTTGAAAAGATCTAGATGAATACATTATTATGAAATGACGAAGAATCAGAGGCTCTTGATAAAATAAGTGGTCAGAATAGATGATGTGACATTTCTTGTGGAAGTTTTGATGATTTCATACTTCTATCATCAAAAAGGGGGAGAGAGAATCAAGAAATGTTAGAGATGGAAGAAATGATCAAGAATTGATTGTGAAAGAAAGATGTTAAAGAAAGATTGCTGAAAAAGTTCAAAGATTTCAGAATTGTTGAGGATTTTACAGAAATTTTATTTGAAGATAATTTGTCAAAGCAATTTGAGCTGAACTTGAAGATAATTTCTTTCCAGTATCTGAAAGAGGTTTCTACCATCTTTGGGGGAGATTGTTATTACTTTTGAAGACAAATATTGGGGAGAATACAGAAAAGTTGTAAAGATTGTGTCAAAGAAAGGGGAGAATGTTATAAGCATAAAAGGGGAGAATGTATTTCAATGATTATGTTTATTTCTGAAGATTATCTGAATTGTCAGAAAGTCTACAAGAGCAGATAAAGTTGATCAAAGAGGGAGATTATAATGTTTGAACAGAAAGGGGAAGATTGCACAAATTGATATTAAAAGAGAAGATTGATTTGCAAAATATTTTTGAGATGGTCTTGAATCCAAAGGGGGAGAATGTTAAAGCATAAATATGTTGGATGCAAGATCATAGAAGACTGAAGGTCAAAGTTCAAGCAAGTCAAAGATGAAAGTCAACTCTCATGCAAAGTCAAAGTCAAATGTCAAAATTCAAAGTCTTAGTTAGTTAGTTTTTGATAAGCGTGTATTGTATTGTTTTTGTTTTAATAGACTTGTGGTTAGAAAGTAGTGTGTAGAAATTCACTTGTAACAGAGAGCATTCATAGATTGTAGAGAGAGAAAGCTAGAGAGAGAAATTCATTGAATTGAAATCAAGATAACAGGTTGAGTTTTAATCTGTTAATTCATCTTGTTTGATTGTGTTAATCAGTAAGAACTTGAATCAGGGACATTATCAATAACACATGCTCAAGCATCTGAAATTGTATTTTCTGTGAATTCTGGAATTGTGCCTAAAAGTGTGGAACTAATGATTAGGTGAGCCGATGGACATTCAAATCTTGGGTTTATTTTGGATGATTGTAGAAATTATTTACGCACCAAAAGAACAGTTCAAATGTGTGTTGGGGATACAGGTGGTGTGCTTGAATATCTTCAAGAAAAGAAGTCAAAGGATCCTAATTTTTTAATGCTTTACAAGCTGATAAAGATGATATGATAACAAATATATTCAGGTCAAATGCACAAATGAAGGCATCATATTATAACTTCGGTGATGTCGTATGCTTTGACATAACCTATAGGAAAAATAAGGATTGTCGGCCTTTTGCTATGTTCGTTAGGGTAAATCATCACAAGCAAACCACTGTATTTGGGGTTGCATTGTTATATGATGAAACTAGTGAAATATTTTTATGGTTATTTGACACTTTTGTAGTAACAATGTTAGGAAAAAAACTAAAAATAATTCTAACTTATCAAGATGCAGCAATGGCAAAAGCAATAAGATCCCAATGGCCAAAAACTTATCATCCGTTATGTATTTCGTATATGTATCAAAATGCAACATAACACTTGAGTAGTGTTTTTGAAAGATTTCGTGAATTTGGAACTGATTTTGGAAATTGTATATATGAATATGATGAAGAATGTGAATTCATTGATGCTTGGGGGAATATGCTTATTAGAAAATATAGTCTTGAAAGTAATAGTTGTTTGGCTCAACAGTTCAAGTTGAAGGAGAAATGACTAGTTTATGGAAGAGCTTTTTGTGCAAATATGACTACAACCTAATAAAGTGAATGAATAATCATCTTAAGAAGTATGTTAGCTATCAACAGTCAATGTTGCCTTCTTTAGAAAATTTTGAAAGGTTAATTATGGACCATCATTATGAAGAGCTAAAAGCAGACTTTAGAGTAAGTCAACGTAATTTAGCGTCATATCTTCCCATTGAAATTCTAAACCATACAACAACTTTGTATACCCATACACTGCACTGAGAATGTTTGAGGATGAGTTTTCAAAGGCTTATAAATGGTATTAGCGACAACATGATGAGTTGAATGTTAGTTAGAGGCAATAGAAACATCTAGCTATTCAATGGCGTCTTCCGCTTTTGGAGATAACGACCGTTATTGGGTTTTACTAACACCCGCTCCAAATATAGATTATGTGTAAGGTTTGGATTATTATTTGTTGATGTTAAATCTTAGATTACCTTTATAAGTAATCAATAGTTGACCTTTGAGGAAGGGACTTATTCCTTATTTGATGTAATAACGGAAATTATAAATTAGTCGATCTTTCCAAATTTGAGAGTGTTACAGGCGGCGATGGCGAAAGCTGTGACGGAGGGACCATTGGAAAGTGGTGAGGGTGGGAGTGGTGAACTGAAGAAATGGTGGTAATGACAGTGGCGAGGGTTGTGGCGGAGGTGGCATTGACAATGGGTGGTGGTGCATGTGGGGGTGGCGCGTTGGTAGTAGTTTTTGTTAAATTGTATCTAAAGGTTATTTTTGTATCTTTAAAATCAAAATTCGAGAATCAGAACAGTAGGTTGATTCCGTAAATAGAAGGATATGATTGTATTGCTCAAAAGAAAGAATATAATTGATTTTAAATTCCTTACTACACCTCAAAATAATCTAAATTCTGACATTTGTGGAATTTGAATCTTGTAATGAACCCCAAAGAAAGAACCAAATATAGGAACGTAATTTTGGTCAATGTTGAATTTAAAAGTTTAAATCTTTACAAATTTTATTCTATAAAGTTTAATATTTCAGATTTTCTTTCAGTTGAATAAAATGTGTGTCTAGGATCTTTGACAAGTTTCCTTGTTTATATTTAAAGTTTCATATGTTCAATGTTCAAATCTTTCAAACATCGAAAAGTCAGCAACATGTTTGACGCTTTAGATACTGCTTTAAAGATATGTGAGTCGGCATATTTATGGTTTACTTTGCTTGAACAACCTAAGTGATCAAAATTGTAGATTATAATGAAAATATGGGCTAAGCTATTCGATATAGATCTGAGTTATTGAGATGATTTTATTTTTAAGCATTTAAAATACAGAAATCCTTGAGTTTAAAAGTTTGTACCTATGATCTTTCTGGTTTGGGAAAGTAAGTTCCGAGGGATGCTCGACATCTGGTCCCCTAAGGTCAATTGATCTGGGAGTGATCGAACAGAAATCCTACAATAAAATCAGATCGAAAGTCATGTTCTACTGGTATGAATGGGTGTAGGATATGTCTATGTAGCCTTTTTGATCCGGGAAAGTAAGTTCCAAGGGGTTCTTGACATCTAGTCCCCTAAGGCCATCTGGTCTGGGAGCGACTGACCCAAATCCTGCTATAGGATAAGATAGAAAGTTACGTTTACGGCATGTTCTTTACTTAATGAACTCTTTGATTAAAAAGATGCCAAAGTGCACAACGCTTAAAAGATGCCAAAGAGCACACTCATGTGAAGATGCCAATGAGCACACAGCTAAAAGATGCCAATGAGCACACAGTCTTGATATTTGGTGATATATTTTGAGCTGCGATAAACCTGTAAATTTGTGAAAATCTTAATTCTTGATGACTTAGTGCCTATACATGCAAAGTTCTTCATTTTATGTTTAGAATTACATTTTTCTTGAAGCTAATCAGAGATCGCATGCGAGCACACTGAATAGATACCTGCAAGTGTTTGACTCTGAACATGTCTTAACTTGATATACAATGAAACATGTTTCTGTATTCAACAACTCCCGTTTGATTTCAACTGATTGATAAATCTGGGATATTCTACTGAGTAGACTTTAATTTGTTTAGTGTTTAAAAATTTTATATATTCAGTTGTTACAAAATTTATATTCAATATGATCATCTTTAATATTGATGTCTCTTTGTTTGCTGTCTGTGTTTTTGTCACATGGTTTGTGCATTTTTCGAGGGGGAGTGTCTATCTGAGTTTTTTATCTGAGAATATTCTGTTTTTGAGGGGGAGTGAAGGTTGTTGAAAAATTACTTCTTGTGCTGATCATAAATTCATCAGGTAAGTATTTCTGAAATTACTATGCAAATGCTAAACTAATTTGATAAATTTTGTGCATTTGTACAGGGGGAGTAATGGGGGCTTATCAGGTATTTTTTTTATAAGTGTTTTTGTTTTTTAGATTATATAGAAGTAAGAGTGTGTATTTTCTTTTCTTTATTCCATTTGAACTTGTTTGACTATTCCTCTTCCCTCCACTCTCTATCTGCGTGTTCTTCTATTCTCATCTGATTCTTTTTCAGATTGCTATTTTGGAATTTCAGGTATGTTTGAGTTTTTCGTTCTATGATTGTCGTTTGTTAGTATTCTATTTCTTTGTTTTATTTTCATTCTTTGTTCGTATTTTTATCTGATTTGCGATTTTTCACTGTTCAATCGATATTGAAAAAAAAAACTCAGATTCGTGTTGTTGTTGATCGATTGCTTATTGGGGTTTGTTTAGATAGTGAAATCGACACTCAGGTATGTTCTATTTTGGTTTAATTTCTTGTATTTTGCTTTAATTTTGTATTTTTGTGTTTTCGGGTCCGAGAATCGCGAACCCTGGTTTTTGTAAGGTTGATAGACCCGCAAAGTCTACTTTGCGCGTCTAGTTAGAACCGCAAAGTTAACTTTGCGGGTCTAACTAGAAACGCAAAGTTTACTTTGCGATTCTATCTTGTGTTTCTCTTTTTGTTATTTGTTAAGGTTTTTGTGTCAAGTATTTTTTTGACCCGCAAAAGTGATCTATGCGAGTCTAGTTAGAAACGCAAAGTGAACTTTGCGATTCTAGTTAGAACCGCAAAGTGTACTTTGCGCGTCTAACTAGAAACGCAAAGTGTACTTTACGATTCTAACTTGATACGCAAACCTTCTTGTTTAGTGTTTGTTTTTTCTTTTGAATTTCTAAATATAGTGTTCAGATCATGTTAGACTCGCAAAGTCTACTTTGCGTGTCTAACTAGATACGCAAATTGTACTTTGCGCGTCTAGTTAGAAACGCAAAGTCTACTTTGCGCTTCTAACTTGACCCGCAAACCATACTTAGAATTTTTTTATTTTTTATTTTTTTTTGTTTTGTTTTTTTCTTCTTTTCCTCTAATTCTTTTTCATTTTGTTTTCCAGGTCTCTGATGGCTTCCAAAACTAATACTGATCCCATGATTCAAGATGAGAATGTCATTCTCGACGATCCATCTGATCGAGCTTCTCTTGATACTCCTATGCCATCACATCCTTCTGTAGGGGCCGATCTTTCTGATTCTAGATGTACACCAAATGATGTATTCCCAACCATCATGTACATGCCATACAAGCCAAACAATTATCACCTGGACTTTGACAGAATCAAGATTCATCCCGTGATACGAGCAATTCTCAAAGGACATCCTCTTGCCCCTGCTCTTTCATACTGTGCCGATGTTCCTGAAGTATATCTACAGCAGGCTTGGAATACTATAACAAAGAATGAACTGGCTCGTCCACATCGCTTTGAGCTTCAAGTAGACCAGTTTGAATCTTTCCTTTCCTACAAAAGACTGAGATTGATATTGGAGCTTCCTGAGCCGAACTCCAGACCAGGCAGAAATACATATGACTCTTTTCCTTCTGAAGAGGAAGTCTATGAAGGAATTCGGAATCTTGGATATGTGGGAACTTTGAATAAACCTACAGATTTTGACAAATCAAATCTACCTCCAGTTTGGTACGCACTGTTCTCTGTTCTCATCAGGTGCCTGACATCGAAGCATTCTGGCACTGACAGTGCAAGTCTACTGTATCTTCGATTGTTCCATGCAGTCGTCTATGACTTGCATGTCGACTATACGTTTATCTTTTGGACAGAACTCTCGGAGGTAGTACATGACAAGTTCACCAACAGGAAAAGAAAGTTTATTCCGTTTGTCAGATTTATGAAGCTTATTGTTCGAAGCATGCTCCGTAGCAATCCTTCTATTCCTCGCAGGCTGTCTTGGCTACAGGTTCCAGACTCGTAAATGCAATACATTCAGAAGCAAAAGAAGACGTTCAACTATTCTATGACTATTCCATACGCTCTTATTGCAAACTACGTTGATGTTGCAAATGAGGATGTCATAGAATACTGTATGGAGAATGAGTTCATGGACGTTGTACAAGAAGAGCCATATCATGATAATCAAGCTGCTAAACAAGATGTTGAAATTAAAACAACAATTCCTGAACAAGAACATGAAGTTGAACAAGAAGCTGAAGCTGTTCAAGAAGTTGCAGTTATTGTTGAAACAGAAGTAGTTCAGGAGGATGCTGCTTCTCAACAAATTGAGAATGTTATTGCTGATATTGGAACTGTAGCTTCTGATGCTATTGTTTTTGATTTTGAAGATGTAGATGATACTGATGTTGATGTTAGAGAAGATGCTAGTCCTGATGAAACTGGAGTTGATGATGATGATCTTTCTGATGATGGTGAAAATACAACAAGTGCTTCAGATGATGGTGATGATGGTACTGATCAACCCAGCTTGAAGATATATGAAAGGAAGTCCAAGACACCGAAAGTGGTTGTCTCAACAGAAGTTCTCTCTGATGATGATTCTGTTCCAGTTAATCCTTCAGTTGCACATCTTCAAGTAGATGAATTGGATACAACTTTTGATCAAGCCACAGCATTGGTTCAAAGTCAAGCTCCAGCAACTACACTTGCAGTTATTCAGTCTACTTCATCAGCTGTAGAGCTTACTTCTGATAAAGCTCGAGTTTCAACTGATAAATTCTCTACTTTGAATGATGTAATTCGGCAGTTATCGGAGAAAATGGATGCTGAAAAAGAAGCACATATTCTGAAGTTAAAAGCTTTATTCAAAGGGAAGATGCCTGAGATTGATACTTCAGTGATTCCTACAGAGATTCCGTTCAGACGCCCATCTGGGGTTGTTCTAAGAGAGTCGTCTTCTACTGTTCAATCTTCTGCTCCAGCGATCATGTCTATTCCTCTACCTCCGTTGTTTACACAGTCAGTTGGTGTTTCTTCATCTACTCGTATACCTGTGTCTTCTTCTAGCACTCCAGTATCAGATCTTCCTATTTCAGAGTTGACAGATTTGCTCTATGCTCGTCTTCTTTCTATGTCGCCACCAGAACATCAGGATCAAGATCTTATTTCTCTGCTTCGGAACTTCCAACCTACGCCGCCTCCAGTTTCATCGTCTGAATCTGACAGGATTTATGTTTCATCTACTGAGTTTCAAGCATTCAGATCGGAAGTTCAATTAAGTTTTGCTGATCTCAAATCGTTTATATCTCAAACTTTTTCTGATTTATCTTCCAGGCTTGATATTCATGAACAAAGCTGCAGAACTGAGGCCGATCCGTCTGTTAAACGCAGACATGACCAAGATGATCCTGATCATCAAGGCCATGAGGGGAAGAAGAGAAAGAGACCAAGAGTTGAAGGATCTTCTGAAGCAAGAGAGGATATTCAGGAAGAAGCGACTGGTGATAGAGGAAAGAGTGGAGGATCTATTGAAGACTGCAACATTCAGGACTTAGTGAATATTATGATTGAGAATGTTGATATGTTTTCTTTGCATAATGAACTGAACTTTTCTGAAAGCAACATTAATGATAATATGCAAATTGTTGTCTACATGGATCCAGATGTTTCTTCTAGTGTTCATGAAGTTGAAGAATCTGAAGCAGCAAATGACATGAGATCATTCTTCGCTAACTTCATTGAGATTAATTCTGATGATGATGCAGATGTCAGATTGGAAAAGATATGTCAAGTAAATGAAGAAGACTGTGATGACATCATTATCATATCAGACACAGAAGATGATTCAGTGTTCATGGATGCTAAGGATGAAGAGATATCAGATATGTTGTACAGAGATCTTCCTGAATCTACTGTTCCTGAATCTACTGTTCCTGAAGCTACTGTTCCTGAAGCTACTCCTGTTCTTTCATCTCCTGTTGTTGCTAATACTCCGACTACCTATGCTCCTTCAGATACATTTGAAGTAGGTCAGTCGTCTAGAGCACAAGCTGTTGATCCTCCTGTTGAACCTGTAATTTCTCCAAGTATTTTAAAAGAAGGACCAACTTTGTCAAGACGGGAGAGACGAAGAAACTTACAACAACGTTATATGGCTTCACGTCAAAGATCTGCCTTCCTTGAAGATTCCCAAAGCAATATTTTTGTTTCAAGAAGAAGACCGATCAACATCCATGCCATTCTTGGTGTAGAAAAGGAATCAGATGCTTTTAAATATGAGTATGTAATGCTTATCAGATGTCAACGTCGTGGAAGGGATTTGGTTTCTTCTCCTCATTTGATAGTTCGGATTATCAAAATTGAAATCCAGAGGTTAGTTAATATCTGGTATCCTGTTTTCGAGGTTGAAAGAAGAGACTGCAACCGTTATATCTTCTCAGAGGCTGACTTTAATGATTTATCCATTGATGACGTTGAGTTTCTGTATAATGAATTGAGGAATCAGTACTACAGGACAAATGATATCTCTCAAGCCTTGTTTGTAATCAAAAGGTTTATAAGGCGTCAGATCAGGTTCTTCAGGGTTTTCGATTTTCAAATGGCAGCCGAAAGCTTTCAGCCAGTGGTGAATTTGCTAAGACCTAACCGTAGCCTGCCAGACATTGATTCTTACTCATTATTCACTATTCTTCAGGATCCACATGGAGTTGTATACAGGAATGCATCAGGTCAAAAGTGCTTCCTCAGATTTGAAGAGATAAGTCATTACTCCGATGGAACTTTGAAAGTGATCAGGCTACAGTTAGATCAAAGATTGAAAGATGCTGTTAGAAGATTTATGGAGACACGAACAAACAGGGCTCTAATAACAAATGATGAGATTCAACTTCTACGGAATGCATTGGATAAAATCAATGAGAGGTTGAATTTCCGCTCTACTCTGCGACGATTAGAAGTATTACTCGGGTTGAATAGATTACGTCAAAGAGAAGAGCGTCAGTAATTCTTCAAAGTCGCCTGGATGCTGTTATTGAAGATTGTTTTTGAAGACCACGGCGCCAATGATTACTAAGGGGGAGATTGTTAAGTCTAACTTTGTAGTAATCATTGTATTTATTTTATAGCTTTTATTACCTTTAGTAGTGTTTTCTGTTTCTAAGGGCTAGGGGTATTTAAGTCCCCTTTGCACCTTTGTTTTGTAACAGTTGAGGAACGCACAATTCAATAGATCAGATTACTTTGCGCTACACACTTTCTCTCTCTACTTTCTCTCTCTAACAAATCAGAGATCTTTGGACTCTCAATAATATATTTATTATTATAAATAGAAATATAAACCTAATTAGATATCTAAAAAAATCTCAAATTTCACTGAAAAGTTCGATTTTCATTTTCCATCTTCTGTATCTTTTCATTTCCCTCTCTTTTCAAACTTCCAAACAAGGGAAAGGTTTTAGGGCTTCTCTTCTCATTCTCTTCTCATTCTCTTCTCACTGGAGTCTGGACTACGTCTCCATCAACAAGAACTTCCAGATCGATTTTAGGGCTCCCCATCGATAGCTTCCAGATCGAGACCTCCATCTGAAAATCGAGATAGGTAACATTCTTCTCACTTTCTCTCTGAAATCAATTTCGTTATAAAATCCATGGTTGTTTCTGAAATCGATTACTTACTCTAAACCATGGCTATTTCGATTACTTACTTTAAACCAAGACTGAAATCGATTAAATTGTTGCCATCTACATCGATTACTCCCTCTGAAATCGATTTTAGGGCCTTTTAAAAAAAACCCGATTCCTCTTACACCTTCAAATTAGTTATGTTATACCCTAAAATCGATTTTAGGGTCTTTTTTATGTCGAAGATTGTTTCTTCTTTTTGATTTTCAGACCCTAAAATCGATGGATACCATAAAATCTGATTTCTTTCTGATTTCATACCATAAAATCGATGGAGGAACATATTGCAGACCATAAAATTAATGGATAAAATGAAGCTTTTATTGGTATATTTGTTGAGAACAATATGTTTTCATATGTTTATACAGTTTATATTTTATATTGTTGGTATATTTAAGAACAAAATGCTTGAAGCTTTGCTCTTCTAATTATTCTTAATTATATATAATTTGTGTTTAGAAAGTGGTGACTGGTGCTTTGTAGACAATATATCCATTGTTGCAGGGAAAGAAAGATGGATCTTGATTGTCTTGTCTTTCTTGCTAGTTAACATAAGTTTTTTCTTTGAATGAATAGGCTCTATTAGCTTCAGGGTTAAGAGTTATAAGATATGCTCGTGAAATGCATGGGATCGGACAAGTTGTGGCACTGGACAACGATAATGGTTGGTGATGGTATTGGTGTATATTTGTGAATTATGTTTCACGAATCTTTTAACTAGTATCACATGCTGCCTATATTACGTTATTGAACACAAATATATTGGTTAGAAATTGGTGTGTTCTTTTGCATTTTGTTCTTTTATTATTGTTATTCTTTTTGTGTAGCATCTGTCGAAGCTTGCAGGAGAAACATTAAATTCAACGGTTCAGTTGCAAGTGAAAAGGTGGAATCAAACCTTGCTGATGCTCGAGTCTATTGCTTACTCATCCAAAGGAATTTGATGTGGTATGATAAATAACATCATGAGTTTCTAATTTGTATATGCTATATTCCTTGAGATTTCATTGGATTCAGTTATTGTTATGAACTTGTTTGTGAACTCAATGCATCCATATAAGGGTACAAAAGAATCTATTTGTAATTCATAGCGATGAGGGAGAATCCAGATGTTAGTTTCTGTTCAACACCTCCCTTCATATCTATTATCTCATCTGGATATTTTGTCATTGTTTCTATTCTATAGAGAATTAGCTTTTAATATTGTTGTTATAACCATAATTTGATGTTGTTCAGATTGATCTCGATTGTCAGGATCGAATTCTCAACAAGAATTATGAATACTCAGAAACAATATGAAAGAAGTTGCGGAATAACACTTTGATATTCAATGTAACAGTAAACAAACAGTAAGTATGATTAACAGCTTGTAAACTTGTATTGAATGATTAAAATCACAAGATTACACACTCAACCTCAATCTTGAAGAACAGACTCTTTCAAGACGAATTCTACTTCTCTAGAATTAGGAACTATGCCTTGAGGTTGATTTTTCTCTCTAGAACTAAAACTTAGAATCAATCATAATATCAAAAGTTATCTTACTATTCTAAACAATACAATATATATACTGAAGATAAAAGATAATTACAATTTATACAATATCTCCAGAATATCTTCCATCATTATCTCTAAGCTTCCATGAATATCTTCAGTTTATCCAGCTGTCATCCTTTCCATACAGATCTCCATCTTATAAGCAGTATTAATCATAAGCAGCATTAATACTCTGAGCAGTATTAATCTCTTAGCAGTAGTAACTCCAGCAGTACTAATCTTGAAGAGCAGCACTAACTTTGTTCCAGCAGCATTAACTTCAACTGACAGCATTAACCTCAGAAGTATTAACCTCAGAAGTATTAACTTCAGAAGTATTAACTTCAGAAGTATTAACCTCAGAAGTATTAACTTCAGAAGTATTAACCTCAGAAGTATTAACTTCAGAAGTATTAACCTCAGAAGTATTAACCAAGTTCTTCTAGCAGCATTAACTTCAGAAGTATTAACCTAAGAAGTATTAACTTCAGAAGTATTAACCTCAGAAGTATTAACCAAGTTCTTCTAGCAGCATTAACTTCAGAAGTAGTAACCATGTTGAACTAGCAATACTAACACATTCAACAGTAGTATCCATCCTTGACATCTTTCAGACCCAACAATCTCCCCCTAACTTAACTTTTCAAAACTGAGAAGTTAAGTTCTCCAGCATAAGGTCTTTATGATAATTTCAAAACTTTCTGTAATTTCTAGTTCTTCTTGATTCAGTTTCTGCTGTTATCTTCTTTTCTGTTTCTACTGTTATCTTCTTTTCTGTTTCTGATTTAGTTACTGCTTTGTTTCAGCTTCTTCACTTATCTCCCCCTCAAAATAAGATTTCATACAAACTTTAATTTTCTTCTTTTTCAGTACCAGCTTCTTGAAATGATCTATCTGCTAGTGATAAGAAGTGATCACCTTTTCATCTCTTTTATCTCCATAATTTGATTATGAACTTTCAGACTAATTGTACCAAGTGTATCCATCAATTCTTTGTAGTTAAACTGTCCTCACCTCCTTTAGGTGTTTTACCCACCCTTGAAGGATCATTGGAATCATTTTCCATCAATTCATTGGTTTCAGATCTGTCCTCACCCTTTTTGGATGTTTTGCCCACCCTTGAGGGATCCTTGGATCTTGTAGTTGTGGAAGCCTTCTGCCTAGCAGAAGCACTATCCACCCCCGTGGTTTCTTGGCACCTGGGACCTTTGGTTGATTTCTCAGCCAAAGTTTCCATGGGGAAGGTCTTAGAGATGTTACCACTAACCTTCTCTGTACTAGCAGAAGTAGTGGCAGCCTTCTCACCCATATGCTCTTCCATCTCCTTAGAGAGCGCCTCCTCAGGGTTGGGAGACACCCTATTGGATTCCCTTTGGATATTCTCTATTGGAGAATGCTCCAATAGAGGGCTTAAAGGCTTAGTGGGTGAAGGTACAAGAAGGGAAGGAGCCTTCTTTACCTGTTTCCTTTTGTAAGTTTGGGAAATAGGAGAAGTGGGCTTGTGAAGTAGGGACTGTGGGATAGATATTGAGTGGGAAGGTTGGGTTTGGCAAGCAGTGGGAATGTCTAATGAGGGCCTTGACCAGATCTCCATCTTCAGTTTATCCAGCTGTCATCCTTTCCATACAGATCTCCATCTTATAAGCAGTATTAATCATAAGCAGCATTAATACTCTGAGCAGTATTAATCTCTTAGCAGTAGTAACTCCAGCAGTACTAATCTTGAAGAGCAGCACTAACTTTGTTCCAGCAGTATTAACTTCAACTGGCAGCATTAACCTCAGAAGTATTAACCTCAGAAGTATTAACTTCAGAAGTATTAACCTCAGAAGTATTAACTTCAGAAGTATTAACTTCAGAAGTATTAACCTCAGAAGTATTAACTTCAGAAGTATTAACCTCAGAAGTATTAACCAAGTTCTTCTAGCAGCATTAACTTCAGAAGTATTAACCTCAGAAGTATTAACTTCAGAAGTATTAACCTCAGAAGTATTAACCAAGTTCTTCTAGCAGCATTAACTTCAGAAGTAGTAACCATGTTGAACTAGCAATATTAACACATTCAACAGTAGTATCCATCCTTGACATCTTTCAGACCCAACATCGATCCTTATGGTTCACCCTCTGTGTTTCTAGACTCTGCGGTTCAGTCGATTGCTGATGGAGGGATGTTGATGTGCACAACAACAGATATGGCAGTGCTATGTGGAGGCAATGGAGAAGTCTGCTATTCCAAGTAAGATTTTATATTTTCAGAACTCAGCTTATATTTAGTTTTTTCCTTCCTGTGAAATTTTGCATTTGACTTGTTATATTTGTTTAACAAAATTGACTTGGCTATTTTTAATAAGTGTGTGTAAGACAACATATACAAATAGAATATTGTCTCAATTGATACCTTACACAACAAGTGCATAAATCGAATGTTGTCCGAGAGTTTGTTTGATGCAACATATGGAATTTATAGTTTGTTGGAACATATAGTATTTATCACTTGTTGTTGTCCCACATAGGAAGAGTGAATTTTGGTCCTTATAATTAACGGTCCGTTAATATTTTCGTTAACTTCGTTAGTTAGTTAATTCAGTTATTTTTGGAGGGAAATCGAATCATTGCACCTTTTCATGAAAGGTTGCACCTTTTCATTTTTCTGCTATATATATATATATATACAATAGTTTCCTTCAAAGAAATAATCTTTTTCTTTTGTTTTCACTCTCCTTCACAAACACAATAATCATGATCATGAGAAGAACATGTAGGATCGTTGCCTACTGTTCTTAGAATCGAGGAGGTCCTGGGAGGAGTTAGCCTAGATCCATCAACGACTTAGTGGGGGCTAATATTCCTTAAGGATAGTGATTTAATCACGTCCTCGTTTTAGTCTAAAATTGATCATTTTGTTTCTGTCAAATTCCCTATATCTAACAAACTTAAGGAATATTATCATGGATGCTTCAACTACGATGCTAAGGATTGTCTGTCAAGATTCCCTCAAACTTGACAGAATCGATGGAGTGAACTTCACTCGTTGGAAGGAGAAAATGAAGTTTCTATTAACTGTTGCTAAAGTTTATTACACACTGGAGACACCACAAATTGTTGTGTTTAATGAAGAGGAAAAAAGACAAAGGGAACACGATGACATGCTGTGTAGAGGATACATTCTGAGTACCCTCACTGATCGCTTGTACGATCTCTACACACCGATGACTTCTGCAAAGGAAATCTGGAATGCTTTGGAGGAAAAGTACAACGCTGAAAAGGAAGGAGCAAATAAGTTCATTACTTTTAATTTTTTTGAATTTGCTATGAAAGATAATGTTTCTATTATGGATCAAGTCCACGAATTTCTAATTCTTGTCTCAAAGTTCAAGAATCTCAACATTGTAATTCCTGATAAATTGATGGTTGGGGCTATCATTACTAATTTGCCCCCATCATGGAGGAATTATAGAAAAAAGTTGATGCACACTTCCGAAGATTTCACTTTAGATCAAATTGAAAAACATTTACGAATTGAAGAGGAATCTCGTATTCATGAAAAGAATTTGGATGGTGCATCTACTTCTAAAGTTAACTATGTTGAATCTGGAAAGAATCGAGGCAAGAAAAGGAAGGAAGATTCATCCTCTTATACAAACACTCAAAAAAAAGGCAAGAGGCCTTTATCCGAAATCACTTGTTATAAGTGTGGTGAAAAAGGTCATGTGAAGAAATTATGCAAGAATCCTAAGAAGAAGATTGATTTGGTAAATAAGAAGAATGGAAGTGGTGATGCAAACATGGTCGAAATTGCAGAACCTACAACTAAAATTATTGCCATGGTTTTTGAATTGAATATCTCTATGATTCAAGAAATGCATGTTGCAAGCTTTAACATTTATGATGATTGGTGGTACGATTCTGGTGCGACAACACATGTTTGTAACAACAAATCATTGTTCAATGACTACAAGGAATCACAAGAAGGACATGAAGTATTGATGGGCGATAATCATACTTTCAAAAGTGTTTGGAATGGGTTCTGTTGAATTGAATTTCAATTCTGGAAAAAAGGTTGTACTCAAGGATGTTCTTCACGTTCCTAGCATTAGGAATAATTTGGTTTCTGGTTATAAGCTATATAAAAATGGAATAAAGGATGTGCTAGAATCTGATAAAGTGATTCTATCTAAAGCCGGTGTGTTTGTAGGCAAAGGCTATGTTGCCGATAGGATGTTCAAACTAAGTATAAATAAAATTACTACTTTTACTTACATCGTTGATTGTTTATTTGCTTCAAATTTTAGCATTGAATGTTCATCTTTTAGTTTATGGCATCATTGACTAGGACATATAAATTATAGAACAATGAAATGCATGTCTAAACAAGGAATTATTTCTTATAATAATGATCATAATGAAAAATGTGAAATTTGTGTTCAAGCAAAAATGAAAGGAAACCTTTTCCAAAGATTGATAGGAACACAACAATCTTGAGTTAGTTCATTCGGATATATGTGAATTGAATGGGCAACTAACTAGAGGAGGAAATAGATATTTCATAACTTTCATTGATGATTGTTCTAAATATACTTATGTATATTTGCTAAAATCTAAGGACCAAGCTTTTGATGCATTCAAAAGATATAAGGCTGAAGTAGAAACTCAAAAGGGTAAAAAGATACAAATACTTAGAAGCGATAGAGGTGAAGAGTATTTTCCCACATAATTTTCTTCTTTTTGTGAAAGTCATGGTTTGATTCATCAAATGACCGCTCCATATACACCATAACAGAATGGTGTAGCGGAAAGGAAGAATGGGGTTTTGCAAAACATGCTTAATGCTATGTTAGTAAATGCAAATTTACCAAAAAACTTTTTTGTGGGGTGAAGCATTACTCACGGCTTGTCATGTAAGCAATAGAGTAATCTCAAAGAAACTCAAAGTAGCTCCTTATGAAATCTGGAAAGGTAGAAAACCAAATATAAGCTATTTCAAGGTTTGGGGATGTTTGGCTTACAATAAGGTTCCTTTGCCTAAAATGTCCAAACTTAGACCCAAAGCCTTGAAGAGCGTATTCGTGGGATATGCAGAAAATTCAAAGGCATATCGCCTTTTGGATTTAGATACAAATGTTATAGTTGAATCAAGGGATGTTGAATTTTTTGAGAACAAATTTCGACATGATTCAACAAACATGGATCTAGTCACTTCTGATATGCCACAAGGTACTCACTCTCTAGAAATTAGCACTAGTAATAAAAGATAAATGCCTGAGACTTCTGTTCCACCTAGAAGAAGTGAAAGAGCTAGAAAAGATAAAAATCTAAGTCCAGACTTTATTAACTCTCAAGACATTATATTTCTAGTTGAAGGAGATAGGAATAATAAAGTATTGAATAAAATACCTATTCTTCTTCATGTAGAAGATGCCCCAAGGACTTATCAAGAAGCTGTTACCTCTAGGAATGCTGCTTTTTGGAAGGAGGCAATTAATGACGAAATGGATTCCCTTGTATCTAATAATACTTGGGAAATCACAGAATTGCCTCCTAGATCCAAGGCTATTGGGTGCAAATGGGTCTTTAGAGTTAAATTGAATACAGATGGCTCAGTTCAAACCTTCAAAGCTAGATTGGTGATACTGTAACACCCTAAAAATAGGGATAACAAAAATTCGAAAAACGGACGTACGGTATATAAAATTACCAAAGCAAGAGCCTCCCAAAAATGGGGAAATATACAAACCTGTTTAATCACAGTTTTAATTTAACGGACAATAAATTAACAACCAACTAATCTAATTTCTACAACTAGAAAAGAGATTACAAAAGGGTTGTCATCTATAATTCCAAAAGTTATTCTATCCAATGAATGTCCAATTGCGAGTATTCCTTAAGCTCTCACCCAAGCAACTATGCCAGCTTAGAACCGGCGCCGCTAGAACCTGAGATACACATCGACACCAAACAAGTGTTAGGACAAAAAGCCTAGTGAGTTGAACAATAATAAACATGCATGAACAGTTACAATTCTTATCAGCAGTTAAACAGAGTTCAACATATGTGGAGTCAATAGGGGAGACCCATAGCACCAATCAAGTTCCACCCAAAGAGTCGATATACCTTGATGCCATCTACCAAGAGACACCCAAAAGGCCCGGCACACCCGAGGACTACAACAAAGGAAATTCCTCGAATGGCGGAGGTCTAGGCACATACCATCACAGTGGCGCCCAAGACTACATCCTCCTAGTGTCTACTGACTTGGTTCGTCCAACATAAATTATAGGAGGTCTTGAGGTATATTTCAACCAATACATTTCAATACCAACCATGGGTATAATGTTACCATCCTAACACATAAGTCCATCAAAAGCCCTAAATGACCATCATGCTCATCATTTGATATACATATATCACCCAAAAGGGATTCTAACTAGTAACCATCTCAATACCGATACATGTATACATTCATCATATCCAAGTACACATAATATATAATCAAGAGAAAAGCCCCAAATACTTGTACATTTAGGGTAAAACATGGCATATCACACATAACCACATTTTCGACATTTCTTCATAAGAAAATCCCAAGTACTAGAACATATAGAGATAAATAACAACAAATAGAAGAATATGATGTGTATCTAGTTTTAACAAAGGTTAGTAAACTCACAATCTAGGTTTTGAACCAAAGCCTAGAAAAGATGAAACCCTAGAAGTTGAAGATGAGACTTGGAGATGAGAAGTTGAACTTGAGAAACCCTAGTGAATGCTTCCTTGATGATAATAAATGCAAGTGTGAAGATCCAACCACCAAGATGAGTTGTATTTATGAGGGTTAGGGTTTTGAGAGAAGGAAGTCGGTTTGGAGGTTCCAAAATCGCTAATGAGAAGAGAGGGTTTGAGAGAAATGAGGTTAAAATATGATAAAAACTCATTTATGGCCCTGCACCCCGATGACGATAGTGCCCCGCGATAGTGAAAATGTCACTATCGCGAGTCACAATCGCGAAGACCCAAGGCACTCGCGGTACAAACCACGCGAGAGTGCCCGGCGATAGTGACAATGTCATTGTCACTATCGCGAGTCACAATCGCGAGACTCCCCCCTCACTCTCGGTACACTCTCCGCGAGAGTGAATGGCGATAGTGACAATGTCACTATCGCGTGTCACAATCGCGCCACACTCCCCTCAGCCCAAAAATGCAGTTTGACACAATTACGAACTCGAGGATAAAACAACTAAGATGGTAAATTAGTTTATATAACATTTCAATGTAATCATGATCAACATGTACATAAAAAGACTCGTATTCTCGCATAGGCACAATTAATGAAATAAGGAAACAAATACTTACCTTGAGAATTTCCGGGTGTTACAGATACAAAGTTTTAGTCAAAGACAATGAGTGGATTACTTTGATACATATGCCCTAGTAGCTAGAATTACGTCAATTAGAATACTCTTTGCTTTAGCTTCTATACATAATTTATCCATACATCAAATGGATGTAAAAACGACCTTTTTAAATGGGGAATTAGATGAGGAAGTTTACATGAGACAACCTGAGGGATTTGTATTGCCCGGAAACGAAAATAAAGTATGTAAACTTAAAAGATCCTTGTATGGTTTGAAAAAAACACCTAAGAAATGGCATGAGAAATTTGATGTTTCTATACTTTCAAATGGTTTTTCTCACAATTCAGCGGATAGATGCATTTATTCTAAGTTTACTCAAGAATATGGTGTTATATTATGCCTTTATGTAGATGATATACTTATAGTTGGAACCAATATGCAAGGTATAATTGAAACTAAGAAGTTTCTATGTTCATGTTTTCAAATGAAGGATTTGAATGAAGTAGATACTATATTGGGCATTAAAGTGCAAAGGCATAGTGAGGGTTATATGTTAAATCAGTGTCATTATATTGATAAAATACTTGATAAGTTTCAACACTTAGATATTAAGGAGGCAAATACCCCGTATGAAACATCATGTAAGTTAAGTGAGAATAGTGGTATTGTTCAACTTGAGTATGCAAGTGCCATTGGTTGCCTTATGTATGCTACACATTGCACAAGCCCGGACATTGCATTTGCAATTTGTAAACTTTCGAGGTTTACTAGTAATCCGAATAAAGACCATTGGAAGGCTATTGGTCGGGTTCTAGGATATCTAAAAAGAACCAGAAATCTTGGTTTACATTATGGAGGTTTTCCAGAAGTACTTGAAGGTTACTCGGATGCTAGTTGGATTACTGGTGCAAGTGATAACAAATCCACAACTGGATGGATTTTCACCCTAGGTGGGGGTGCTGTTTCTTGGGCTTCAAAGAAACAAACATGTATTACTCATTCCACCATGGAGGCTGAATTTATGGCCTTGGCTGCCGCAGGTAAGGAAGCATAATGGCTAACAAAATATGCTGTTGGATATAGAGTTGTGGCCACAACCAATGCCAACCATCTCCTTAAACTGTGACAGTGAGGCTACTTTAGCTAGGGCTTATAATAATATCTACAATGGTAAATCTAGGCATATTAGCCTTAGGCATGCTTATGTGAAACAACTAATTTTTGATGGAATTATTACTATTGTTTATGTACGCTCTTGTAGAAATTTAGCGGATCCGTTTACAAAAGGTCTTCCTAGAGACTTGATTTATGGAACTACAAGAGATATGGGTTTGAAACCCATTGATTGAAGTTGGCAATAACAGAAACTCAACCTATACTTAGACTAAAATTTACTTATAGGTTCAATGTGGTAAAAACAAGTTATTGATCACCAGCTTTGACATTAGTTTACTAAACTAATGAGTAATTATTTGAGGGTGAGTTTTATACTCTTAATGAAGTATTCCTTTGGTGATTAAAGGGACTTCACCTATGTAGACACAAAGGGTGGTGCCGCTCTAGCTTAGGCAAATATTTTGCTTTTGTAGGTGTCTATGAAACTGGGACGAACGCATGGCCATAATAGTGCTCCCTTATTCATGAACATGGTATGACTGATCATGTGTGTTATCTCTCCGAGTCTGACTTATGGAATCATGGCTCAAATGCTTAAAGCCGCCTATGATTCTGTTGGGCTACTTGAGAGGTATACACTATATCAAGGTTCAAAGGGAAAGCTACCTTGATTTAAGCATGAAGGTCAGATGCTTGTGATAAATCCTAAGTGGGGGATTGTTGGAACATATAGTATTTATCACTTGTTGTTGTCCCACATAGGAAGAGTGAATTTTGGTCCTTATAATTAACGGTCCGTTAATATTTTTGTTAACTCCGTTAGTTAGTTAATTCAATTATTTTTGGAGGGAAATCGAATCATTGCACCTTTTCATTAAATGTTGCACCTCTTCATGAAAGGTTGCACCTCTTCATTTTTCTGCTATATATATACAATAGTTTCCTTCAAATAAATAATCTTTTTCTTTTGTTTTCACTCTCCTTCACAAACACAATAATCATGATCATGAGAAGAACATGTAGGATCGTTGCCTACTGTTCTTAGAATCGAGGAGGTCCTGGGAGGAGTTAGCCTAGATCCATCAACGACTTAGTGGGGGCTAATATTCCTTAAGGATAGTGATTTAATCACGTCCTCGTTTTAGTCTAAAATTGATCATTTTGTTTATGTCAAATTCCCTATATCTAACATAGTTTTGTGTTCATTCTTTCTTCATCATGATTCAGGTTCACAAGAGTGACGTGGGCGATCTTTCTGGAATTCTCGACCACAGAGCTTTGCGGAGAAGATAGCTAGATTATCCCCGCCCCCTTCTAGCTAGTTATTGTTATGTACCGACATTAATTTTTTGATCGAATGCTAATTTTATAAAATTGAACTTGTTATCTAATATGTATTTTATATATGTGATACAATAAATGTAAAGGAAAATAAATATAAAATAAATATTTTTTAATAAAATAATCAAATATTAGCGACGGAAATCCGTTGCTAAAAATAATGAGTTCCCTCGCTAATCCGTTGCTACTAAGGGCCCTCGCTAATCCGTTGGTAATAAAGGCCCTCGCTAATCCGTAGGTAATAAGGGTTCTCGCTAATCCCTCGCTAATAAGGGCCCTCGGTAATCCCTCGCTGATATTAATCCCTCGGTAATCCCTCGCTGATACAAGTCCCTCGGTAATCCCTCGCTGATACTTGTCCCTCGCTAATCCGTCGCTGATGTCCATCGCTGATCCGTTGCTGATAGCATCAGCTACGCCTATTTGGGCGACGGACTATCAGCGACGGATCAACGACGGATTCGAGCTTTAGCTAGGGATTAGCGGCGGATTTTTCCCTCGCTAATAAGATTCATTTTTGTAGTGAATGATTTGTCCCAACCAATTCATGTTTTAAGTTGATATTATATTTGAAGAATGTATTTCATAAATGCTGCTCAAATGCGTTTTATTATTTGGGGACCGTTATTTGTTGACCATAAGGATTTTGAACACTTTAGCTCGGTTTTTGACTTAAAAGAGTCTTGGGGACATTTTTCTGGTTTTAGTGGCTCAATGTAGGGCCCATTTATGATTTTCATCTTAATGCATCTTGTTGCATATTAATGATAATTACATGCTCGAGTGCGTTGGTCATTCATGTGTAGTCATGTAATGTTAGATTGTGTTGCATTGGATCCATAGGCACGTAAGTCAGTCTTTATTTGATGGTCAATTGGATGTTACGGGATTTGACTCCGGGACCCATGTTTTATGACCTTAACCTTTTAAGTAGACACTAGAAGGGTTGAGTCTAGGGTGGTGCTATCCTGTGTGGGTAGGCACTAGGACCTCCACCATTCGGGGTAATGCCATGGTTGTAGTCCTCGAATGTTGCTGGGCCTTTTGGTAAAAATCAATAAGGATAGAGACTAAGGTCAACCGACTCTTTGGGTGAAACTTGATGAGGAGTCGTAGGGACATTTGGACTTCATGTCGGGACATGTCATGCGATTAACGTTATATGAGTGACATACTTTTGTGTTCCTCCACTCTCAATGGATACGGGTCTCTCCCGTTGTCGGCCAACAATATTTTGGATATTTAATGGTCCATGCTTTAACATTTGGATTTCTTTCCATTTTATGGTCGCGTGAGTATTGAATTTTAGTTCCATATTTTTGGTGGCATACTATATTTATATGGGTTGTTTTCCATGATTTATGAGTTGGGTATTATGCCCCACCCGTGTTTTGGGTGTTTCGGGATATAAAGTTTTATCAACGTTTTTATAAATTGGGAGTCCATTTTCTATTCACGTTTTGAGTGAGTTTTGGGTTGCATCACTTTATAAAGAATGTTTTGTATCGTCCTTAAAAATGCATATTATTGGAAAATGAGTCGTTTTCATATTTAAAGTAAATCATTTTGAAAGATTGTGTTTTAAGTTGCATTCTTTCCTTTTTAACAAAATATTTATTCATGTTGAAAACTCTTGAACTCACTAGACGTCAAGCCTAACCCTTTTTATTTGTCGGCATGTGCATCAGTTTCTAGTTGGGGAATGTCACTTGCAGCACCATGAAGTGTTGAATGCTATTTAGATGCTCGGGAAGGATGTAGCTGTTGAGTGATGTCTTCCGCACATTTGGAGATAGCAATCGTTTATGAGTTTAGTAACACCCGACCTTTCTTTAATCTTTATATAAGATTTGAGTGGTTATTTGTTGAGGTTAAATTTAGAATTATATTTGAGGTATTCCAAGTATTGATTTGTAGAAAGGGATTTTTATCCTTCATGTGATGCATTGATGAAAATTTTAAATTAGTTGCTCTTTCCAAATTTGAGGGTGTTACAACGGTAAAAGAGGAATTCTAAAATCTAATTAAAATAATGATTTTATATATTAATGTCATAACAAAAAAAAGAATTACATATATACATTATTTACTAAACGAACCAAAGAATTTCATGTTCATTTATTTATATATAAAAGAACATTACTTATTATAGAAATCAAAGAACTAACGGGACTTTTTTTTCATATTTGTTCGTTTACCTAAACGAACCAAAGAATTTCATATTCATTTATTTATTAAATAAACAAACTGATCAATGAGGGTTCATAATAGTTCAACAAACGTGTGCTTCACTTACAAGTTACAACACTAGTTAGTAGTTGATCATCAAACCTAGAGGGCTTGTTGGCAAGCAGAAGAATACGTCCAAAAATTGAACGTGTGATGAATGAAACAACAAAAGGAATTTAATACTCCCTACAACAATTAATGCACAATTTACAAGGAAACGTGTTAGAAATCAAGTATTGTTTGTATATATTTTATTAAATTATTTGTTTCTTGTGCTAAATATACATACATATATATATATATATATATATATATATATATAGTATGATGATACAAAGTAACAATTTTTAACTTTGAGTCCAGATTAAATGCATTTGAGTCCAGATTAAATGCTTAATTTAAATAATAGTTTGATAAATGTGCGGAATGTAATTCTAAATTAAAAAGATATTAATTTATCTCCTTGATTTAAAACATATATTGCTACAAATTCAATAATATCTTTACATAAAAATACAAACAAACAACCTTTTTCCATATTATGTCACTATTATTCCATTGGTTCATGTGTAAAACCTAATAATTACTATTTTTTTTTCATAATAACATGTCAATAAATTCATATAACACCATCTAAAATAGTTTTATAAGTGAATTTAGACAAGTATGATTTTATGCTTGAAGTGTTGATATTATTATCATTTTAAATGAGTGAGTAAGAGTCTTTATTGTGTAAGAAGGAAGTAAAAGAAAGAAGTTAACTTATGGCATAAGTTAGCTTCATAATTACATTATTTGATTATTCTTTTACCCTTTAATTATTCATCAAACGCACTTTCTTATTTATTTTTTACAATACTGTTTAATAAATTAAAATATAGTTGTACCTATAAAGTCTTAATCCACCTAACATATAATACGAGTTAGGTTACGTTTGACAAACTAGTAGATAAGCTAGTAAATGACTAACAAACGAGCTGTAAGCTGATAAATTAGCTGATGAACTATTCATGTTTGACAAAAACTACTTGATAAGCTAGTTTAAATATATAAAATAACCAAACAGTACATCTTGAAATATTAGCCAATTACAATATTTCATACTACAATTAAAATAAATTACTAATAATATAATGTGTTAATTAATGCAACCAAAGAAAAATTAAATAATATAATATGTTAATTAAAAGAATTTCAAATTAATTCGTTATATATATAATATTATAAACTTTGGATTTGTTAAAACAAATTTTAGAAAAAAATTACATTAATTTAAATAACCATTACAGATATAATATGAATAAAAATAAAATTGGTCTACCTCACATATTCTAATTAATTAATAACTAAATTAAATATTTTTTTCAAATAATTTATCATAGTTTTATTATCTATTAAACAAATAAATATAACTTTAATTTTTATGTAACTTATATAAATGTTTTTAAAATTATTATATTTGTTTTTCAGTAACTAAATATGTTAAATAATAATATAAAAATAATTGATACTAGTAATAATAATTATTCATAATTAATATATAATGTATAGCTAGAATTAATTAATAATTTTCAATTCATATTAATTACTATATTAATAATAGTAATAATTAATATTTATTAATAATGAATATCTACTAATAGTTACTACTTATTAATAATTAATAGTAATAAATAACAATTAATGTTAATTAGATTTATTATTTGAAAAAGTGTGAAAATAACCTCCTAAAACAATACTCTAAAGTGCCGTTTGTTTTTTAAGAGGTATGAAGTCTAAAATCTTATTTTACTTCTGATTAATAAGAGATGGTGCTGAAGTCTGAAATCGAAATCAACAAAAGACTGTATGTTTCTGTATCGTCTGAAGGCGTTTTGAGAGAAAGAAAAACATATGAACTGAGGTGGCTGATAACTCTCAAATATTGAGAGTTAATTCCTCTCTTTTTATATTCGGTTTACCACATTTTCACCCTTTTTGTCTCTCATCTCCTTCATTTGGTCTTAAGTGTTCAAACATGATGATGAAGTCTCAAGAATGCAAAAATTTCGGTTTCACTAACTTTTGTGCAGAAAGTGGCCACCTTACTGGCACCTTGTCACCACGTTGAATATGGGCTGAAAATTTGTTGATAAGTTCCAGCCATTTTCGGAAAGTTTGACTTCTGAGGGAATGTAAAGAGTCTTCTGATCTTTCACTAGAATATTCAAGGAAGAGGACAAAAAGTGGAGGTCCAAGGAAAGTTCAACACTCTTCCTTAAAAGTTACTTTTGAGGAATAGTCACATTAACACTTTTCTCTTCCTTGGGCTATAAATGAGGGCTTGGAGGAACCATTTGGGCATAGAACAACTTCCAGGAGCATTGAAGACTTCTGGAGCTTAAGCATTTAATTTCTAGTCTTTCTTTAAAGCTTGTAATTTAGTTGCATTTAATTTTAACTTCTTTGTAAAATCTGTCGCCAAAGTGGCCACCTTGTCACCACTTTGGCAGTAGCTCTTTAGTTATTTATGCACTTTATGTTTATGTTTTCTCCTTCTTCTCCCATGTCTTTTACTGTTGTTATGAGCTAAGCACCCCTTTGGGTGTGGGTATGAGCCAAAGCTAAGACTAGTAGGCAACACTTGGGTGTTGCTATCGTTGCTAACTCTTAGACTTGGTCACTTGAGTCGGGACTTCAACTCAACGCGGACAAACCGATCACTTGTTAGTGTTAATATTAGATCTTAGACCTCGAGAGGGCCAAATCTGAAATACGGCTTGGGTGATGCAAAGAAGATTTGAGAAAGTCTTTTATAACCACGTAGAGATACGGGTTTTTGCATGACTATAACTAAGGTTCAAATGTCGGTTAATATGAGTGTCACAAAGAGATTTGGGAGTCCATATCTATACTGGTGGAACTGAAATCCTTAGAGGTTTACTTAGTTAAGTCGGCAAGTCTAGAGTTGGCCAACGTGGTGACAAAGTAGGGACAACGTGGCCACGTTCTGAGGAAACTCATTTTCGAGAAAAAAGGGTTTTTAAGGCTGTCGTGTGTCATTTTGTTTCTGACCAAGTTGTTACTACATCAGTCTTAGTTAATGCTTGTACCCACATCCTGCCTTTAATACTGTTAATTCCATTTAATCGTTGTTTAGTTGCTTAAAATCCACAATTATTGATTTTGTTCTCAAAACTTAACCAAGCACTAGAAGTTCATGAAAAAGTCTCTGATTCTTAGTTGACTAGTCCCTGTGGAAACGATCTCGGTACTCTACCACTTTATTACTTGTAGCAATCATAATGTTCGGTGTGCACTTGCACCGCCACTGCGGCAACATAGTGGCCACTTTGTGGACCTATACGATTTTCCGCTATCAGTGGCGATAAGAGGTTTTAAGAAGTTAGGTCACCACTTCTTATTTTAGACGTATTTAAGAGTTAAGAGGTTCTGAAAACTGAAAAAAAAAAAAACAAACAGTCTTTAAAAAAAACAAACAACCCCTAAGTAATCTTTTAATAAACTACGTTTTAATTACAATTCTATTTATTATGGTGTATTCCTACATAAGTAAATTGTGGGACCATGTTGATAGGGTATAACTTTATTACGTTTAGAAGTGTTTTTATAACTTTGATTCTATTTAGTCATTCGAGTTTATAACTTTGATTTTTTTAATTGCATCTGATATTTTTTATAACGATTTAAAGATTTTAATCTAATAATCAGTACAAAGTAAAATGTGTACAGTTTGGTCAATGTGGAATAATAAAAGTCAAAATATAATAAAAATTACATTTAATTATAATAGTTTTTTATTCTAAAGGTTCTAATATTAATTATAATACGAAAATATAAACCATGTGGTTTAGTGATTTCTTTGACCATGGTCCTCATTCTATGTTTATTGTAGATTTGGTTCTTGTGGTATTCAATTTATTTTGGTCATGATCCTTCTGACTAACACTTCCATTAACTTTGTTAAATCAAAGACCATTTTAGTTATTTTGCCTATTTTTTGTCCTTTTTTGATAAGAAAAATATAAACAATATTTTTACACACACAAACACACATGCATACACACATGTGTATATATATATATAGATAGATATTAAAATAAATAAAATAAAACATTATTGTATGATTTAATTGTTTAATTTTTTTAAAATTAATTATATTAAATACGATTTAATTTTATTATTTTATTGTAATTGTGAAAAAAGATATAGTTTTATTGTTTTAATGTAATTAAAATTTCAATTTAAACAAATCAGATCATAAACCTATATCTTATTTATTTAGATCGAATAAAATAAAATATGGTTTTATGATTTGATTTATTGAATTAAAATTTTAATTAAGTTAGAGACGATTTAATTATATTGTTCTTTTACTATCATTGCAACAAACAAGCTTATTGTTGATATTTTAACACCAAAAAACATTGAAAACCGTTGATAAATGAACTATAATTTTATCATCTTAAAATTAGAAGCTCCAATTTTCATATTGTTTTTCAGTCAAAAACTCAAAATCAATTTTCATATTGTTTTTAGTATGATAAAATTAAAGTTCATTTCTCAACGGATTTTAATGATTTTTTTGTGTTAAAATATCAACAATAAGTTTGTTTGTTGTAATGATAATAAAAGAACAATATAATTAAATCGTCTTTAACTTAATTAAAATTTTAATTCAATAAATCCAATCATAAAACCATATTTTATTTTATTCACTCTAAATAAAATAAGATATAGTTTTATGATCTGATTTGTTTAAATTGAAATTTTAATTACATTAAAACAATAAAACTATATATATTTTTCCACAATTACAATAAAATAATAAAATTAAATCGTATTTAATATAATTAATTTCAAAAAAATTAAACAATTAAATCATACAACAATGTCTTATTTTATTTATTTTAATATCGTTATATATATATATATATATATATATATATTTATATACATGTGTGTGTGCATGTGTGTATAAAAATATTGTTTATATTTTTCTTATCAAAAAAGGACAAAAAATAGGTAGAATGACTAAAATGGTCCTTGATTTAACAAAGCTAATGGAAGTGTTAGTCAGAAGGACCATGACCAAAATAAATTGAATACCACAAAGACCAAATCCACAATAAACATAAAATGAGGACCATGGTCAAAGAAATCACTAAATCAAATGGACCAAATCCACAATTCACTCTCTCTATATATATATAAACAATTAATGACAATTTTTTTGGGTTAGTAATCGGAAAAAGAAGTTAACAACACATTCTTTCTCCTGCAAACTTAATTTTGAGGATTTCTCCAAATACAAAAATATTACTATTTTTTCTAGTTCTTATTTTCATTTCAAAGAATAATTTAGGATTTTATTGGAACAAACTTTTTTATCATTTTTTTTTTATTTTCCATCATTTTGAAGATTATTGATTTCCTATCAATATGATATCAATTGTTACAACCACACACTTGACCTACTTAAATAAACTCAAACTCAAAAACTTTACTTTTCGACTAGTTATTATACAAGACTTGTTTTTCCAAATAAGTGATCAAAATGTAAACTCTAGTGGCGGATTCAACTTCCAATAAACAGGGACACCCAATGTAATAAATACAATATAATTTAAAATTAAGAAAACTTGTAAATGTCCTTTGATATAAAAAAAAATACTTGATTAAACAGTAGGGGTTTTGGCTAGTGAGAAGATTGAAAAGTAAAAAGAATATGTATATTTGCTAAAATAAAAGTTTGGAGTTTCAATGTAGCTCCGCTAGCCGGTAAATATTAAATGGTTGTGATTATAATCTGTTAAATTAGGCATGAAAATGGGGCGGGGATAGGACGGGGACCTCAATTCCCATCCCCATCCCCATCCTTGATCCCAATCTCCATCCCCAATACCCGTCCCCATCCCCACCGGGGAATATGATCTCCATCCCCGTCTCCAACGGGGAACGGGGATCCCCAACGGGGAATCGGGGATTTCCCCCCGTTAATATAAGATGTTTTAAATCAAATGTGTTAAATACCACACTCGATCGATAATGGTTCATGTTTAAATCACACATATTTTCAAAATTTGCTTTTATAAAGTATCAAATATTCATACGTGAACAAAGTCGCAAAATCATACTTAATCGTTTGATCAAATGCTTTCGACTTTAAACTTTTTTTTAATCTAAAATAAGTAAAACAACTCAAAATGGGGACGGGGTGGGGCAAGGACCACGTTACCCGGCCCGTCCCATCCTCATCCCTGGTTTTTAACTTTCGGGGATCCCCGTCCCCATCCCGGTTCCCCGGTTTTGCAGGGAATCCCCGTCCCCGTCTGGACGGATACATCAGGTTCCTTAATGATGCGGGTCTCATTTCCATGCCTATGTTACATAAAAGAATTAAAAGATGAAAGAGACTTTTATTTGTGAAAAATGGGTTCATTTAATAAAACATTTTTTAATTTAATATTTTTAATTATACAAAAAACAATTCATGTAGCACAATCACTACTACTACTATTAATAATAATTACACAACAATAATAATATTAGTAATAATATAACTAACTAATGTAGATAATTAATAATACATGTGTGTATAAATAAAAAAAGATTTGGGGCTATGATATATAGATAAACAAATTAAGACAATATTTAATAATAATAATAAGAGTGAATTTCAAATTTGGTGTGTTTTAATATTTTGAGTTCCTATTTTGAAATATCTATGGATTACATCCTTATGACTTGCATTTTATAATACATTGGATGTCTGTCATTAACTCTGTCCAAAAAATTGTGTTAACTAAGTTAGTTTAGAGGGGCATTTAAGTAATTTAATTTATTTTTATTTTTCTAATTAAAACCACATGACCAATAATGTAATTTACTCTAGGTTTTATTAAAACCACACAGACCAATAATGTAATTTGCTCTATATAGGGTTAAATCATGTGAGGACCAAAAAAAGTTTGAGGACCATGAGGATCAATCTCAATCATCCAATCGTTTTAATCAGATGCTATTAAAACGGTGAATTTTGTATATTTGTAAAAGTCCTACCTAATCTCACATCTAATTTGAAGTTTCAGGGCAAACTTGTAACTTGTGAAAGTTCTACTTAATACCACACGCATATGTCTGCATCAAGAACCATATCCAAAACAGATTCACCATATTCCAAGCATCAAGAACAGATGCAGACCAAACGCATCATCGACAACCATCTCCATACATGTTCGTCGCCGACAACCACTTCGTCTTCGGTAAACACTTCCTCAATCCTACTTTCATCTCCTCCATCCGATCGACACTGCCGAATGCCGCCACATTGTCGCTGGATTCTTCGAATCGGCCTCTGAACCCTAACGCAAACTAGGCAATTTTTTTTACAGAGTGACTGTAATACATTTAACATGCATCTTCTTTTTTCCTATCTGCACCACTATATTAGGGGTTGTTCTTTCGATACGAGGGTTTGATTTAGGCGAAAACGTACATCATCAAAACTCGGGGAAAAACTAATTTGCAATTTTGCACAACTCTCTCTCTCTCTCTCTCTCTCTCTCTCTTGTTGTCCATTCCTTCATCCAATCTTACGATTATCTTTTGGGATTTAAGAAATTCAGAGATAGAGTTAAATTGTTGAGGATTCTTCAGCTATCGTTGAGTCTTGGTCAGACTTCACATTTGATGTAGACAGTCTTGGTATCACTGAATGTTGCTTTAGATCACGATTAGACTAGTCTCTATCTTCAGCTACTTCTTCGACATCGTGGAAAGTTTCTTTGATGTTAGTTTCATCTTGAGGGCTACTTAAGTTATTCTGTTACAATACATGTTCAACGATCACTGAATAGGCTCGGTACTGACCGCTGAAACCGAAACAATAAAAACAGTCTTAAGTGATCTCACTAAGTATAAGGATCATCATCAAATCACTGAGAGAGTTTAGATCAACAACCAAACTTGAATTACTTACGAGTTTGGGGATGTCGAGCTGTGGTAAGACTACCAGATCTCAGAAAGAAAACATTAGGAGAAAGAGGCATTGATTGTTTAGTTATCGGATATGTCGAATATTCAAAGGGATATCGATTCTATGTTATTTAACCCAACAATCCTATTTTGGTTAATACTGTCATAGAATCGAGATATGCTATCTTTGATGAGGCTCAATTCACTTATATACCGAAACCAAAATATATGATTCCAAGTACAGTGGCATCAAAAGTTTGATGAAGTGGTTTTGTCCAGTGGTTTCCATCTAAACCAATTGGACAAATGTGTGTATAGCAAATTTGATGATTCCGATAAAGGAGTCATAGTTTGTCTGTAGTAGATGATATGTTGATTTTTGGCACGACCAAAGACAAGTTGACTTAACAAAAGACTTTTTTTCATCCAAATTCTTTATGAAGGATTTGGGGGTAGGCCCTAGTGATCCTTGGGATAAGCATCAACCAGGAAAACAAAGATTTGGCAACAATTCAACTTCACTATGTTGAGAAAGTGTTAAAGAAATTTAACATGTTAAATTGTTCACTCGTGTGTACTCCAATGGGTCCTAGTGAAAAGCTTATGCCTAACAAGGGTGAAGTCGTTTCACAATTAGAAAACTCTAAGGCAATTGGGTGCTTGATGTATGCTATGAAAAGCACATGACCGGACATTGCCTATGTCGTTGGAAGGTTCAGTTGGTAGACCTAGTGCTGTGGCAAGCATTTAGAAGAGTTTTTGAATACTTGAAGGAAACCATGAATTATGGTATAACATATGTTGGGTTTCCTTTGGTGATTGAAGTTTATACGGATTTCCAATATAGAAGAACATTCTTCTACTAGTGGATGGGCATTCTTACTTGGAGGAGGTTCCATCTCTTGGGCGTCCAAGAAGCAAACTTGCATCACAAATTTCATTATGAAATCTGAATTTGTGGCCTTGGCAGCCGCCGTTAAAGAGGCAGAGTGACTAAGGAATATAATTTAGAAGATTCCTTTATGGTCGAGTCGATATCACCTATACGTATACATTGTGATAGTGCCGCAACCTTGTCTAAGGCATATATCCAAGTTTATAATGGAAATTGTAACACCCTAAAAATAGGGATAACAAAAACTTTCCAAAAGAGGAGAAGTGGTATATAGATTGCCATAGCAAGAGCCTCCCAAAAAGGGGAATAGTACAAAACCTGTTTAATCACAATTGTAATTTAACGGATAAATAAACGACAACCAACTAATCTAATTTCTACATCTAGAAAAGAGATTACAAAAAGGGGTGTCATCTATAAACCCAAGGCTTCTCAAAATTCCAAGTGCCGTATCCCCAAGCTCTCGCCCAAAGCATCTAACCTTGCCTAGGAGCAGCACCGCTAACACCTGAGATACACATCGACACCAAACAAGTGTTAGGCCAAAAAGCCTAGTGAGTTGAACAAGTAAAAACATGCCAGAAACATTTACAGTTCTTATCAGCAGTTAAACAATTAATCACGTAGATGTGGAGTCAACGGGAGCGACCCATATCTCCAATCCGGTTCACCCAAAGAGGCAATGCACCTTGAAGCCACTTTCTCTGGCAACCCAAAGGCCCGACACGCACCGGGGACTACCGCCTTAGGAAATTCCCCGACAACGGAGGTCTAGGTACATAGGAGACTACCGCCTTAAGAAATTCTCCAAATGTCACCCACCTACATTCCTATAGTGAATCACAGACTTGGTTCGTCCACATAATGCATTTAGGATAACGCTTTTTCATATCATCCTCCGATTCCCATGTAATGTTAGCACCCCGATGGTGCTTCCATTGAACTTTAACCATGACCACGTCCTTATGCCTCAACTTCTTCACTTTTGATTTTAAAATCGACTCCGGTTCCTCCACGCAATGATTCCCATTGTCTACTCGAATTTCCGACAACGGAATCACGCTTTCCTCTTCGGCTATACATTTTCGAAGGTAACACACGTGAAATGTAGGATGTATCCCATCCATTTCCGGCGGTAAATCCAACCGATAGGCTTGCAAACCAATCTTCTCCAAAATAACGAATGGACCAAGGAAACGAGGACTAAGCTTCCCACGCTTCTCGAAACGTATGATTCCCTTCCACGGAGACACTTTCAATATGACCCGGTCACCCACTTGAAACTCAACCGGTCTTCTCCTCTTATCTACATAGCTCTTTTGTCGGTCTTGCGCCGCCTTTAGCCTTTCCCGTATCTCTTTCACCTTGTCGGCCGTCTCTTGAACAATTTCCGGCCTGACGAATTGATTTTCACCCGCTTCTAACCAACAAACCGGGGTTCTGCACTTCCGTCCATACAAAGCCTCGAACGGTGCCATTCTGATACTAGAATGGTAATTGTTGTTGTACGCGAACTCTACCAACGGTAGATGTGAATCCCAACTTCCCCCGAAGTCTATCACACATGACCTCAACATATCTTCTAAAGTCTGGATTGTCCTCTCGCTTTGGTCATCCGTTTGAGGATGGTAAGTCGTGCTCAAATTCAGTCGAGTACCCAACTCCTTTTGCAGACTAGCCCAAAAGTTCGAAGTGAAGCGGCTGTCCCGATCCGATACAATAGATTGCGGAACTCCGTGCCTTGATACCACCTCATCAATATAAAGCTTGGCCAATTTCTCCATTGGCAAGGTCTCCCGCATTGCAAGGAAATGCGAGCTCTTGGTCAACCGGTCAACAATTACCCAAATGGTGTCGTGACCACGCAAGGTCTTTGGTAACTTTGTCACGAAATCCATAGTGATGTGGTCCCACTTCCACTCGGGAATGGACAACGGTTGCAAACTTCCATAAGGTCTTTGATGTTTCGCCTTGACTTGGAGACAAGTGACACATTTCTCCACATAGTTAGCCACATCTAGCTTCATCACCGGCCACCAATAATTTAATTTCAAGTCCCTATAAATCTTGGTACTACCGGGATGTATAGAATACTTCGACTTGTGCGCGTCCTCTAGAAGTAACTCCCGATTTCTGCCCAACTTCGGCACCCAAATACGACCTTGGAAGAGTTTGAGCCCGCGGCTATCTTCCGTCAAAAGTCCACTTTGCTTTACCATAACCTCAGACTTGAGGTTTTGCTCCTTGAGTGCTTCCACTTGCCACGTTTTGATGCTCTCCATCAAACTTGATACCACATCAATTCTTGTAAGGGACAGTTTAACACCACCATCATAGCTCCTCCGGCTCAATGCATCCACCACCACATTGGCTTTACCGGGATGGTAGAGTAGATCACAATCATAATCCTTTAGAAGTTCAAGCCATCTCCTTTGCCGCATGTTAAGTTCTTTTTGATCGAAGATGTACTTGAGACTCTTGTGATCCGTGAAGAGAGTACACTTGGTCCCGTACAAGTAATGTCGCCAGAACTTCAAAGCGAAAACTACCACCGCTAACTCCAAGTTATGCGTCGGGTAGTTCTTCTCGTGGTCCTTTAATTGCCTTGACGCGTAGGCAATGACCTTCCCTCGCTGCATAAGTACACATCCAAGCCCCATCTTGGAAGCTTCACTATAGACTACGAAGTCTTCCGATCCTTCAGGCAAGGATAAGATCGGAGCTTCGCACAATTTCTTCTTGAGCGTTTGAAAGGCTTGGTCTTGAACATCGGTCCAAAGAAACTTGACGTTCTTTCTTGTGAGGGATGTGAGAGGTGTTGCTACCTTGGAAAAGTCTTGGATGAAGCGTATATAGTAGCCCGCTAAACCCAAGAAACTCCGTATCTCCGACGGATTCGTCGGCGGCTCCCAACTCGTCATCGCTTCTATCTTCGCAGGGTCCACCTGAACACCGTCCTTTGACACCACGTGCCCCAAGAATTGCACTTCTCGAAGCCAAAACTCGCACTTAGAGAACTTTGCGAATAACTTATCTCTTCTTAGGACTTTCAAGACTTCCCGCAAATGTTTCCCATGTTCGGATTCGTCCTTAGAATAAATTAAAATATCGTCGATAAAGACGATCACGGATTTATCCAAGAATGGACGACACACGCGGTTCATCAAGTCCGTAAATACGGCCGGCGCATTGGTCAACCCAAAAGGCATCACCAAAAATTCATAGTGACCGTAACGCGTTCGGAAGGCCGTCTTCGGGATATCATCATTCTTCACTCTCACTTGATGATAACCGGATCGGAGATCTATCTTCGAGAAACATCCCGCACCTTGAAGTTGATTGAAGAGATCGTCGATGCGAGGTAGAGGATACTTGTTCTTTACCGTGACTTTATTCAACTCACGGTAGTCAATACATATCCTCATCGATCCGTCCTTCTTCTTCACGAACAACACCGGCGCTCCCCAAGGTGAAGAACTCGGTCGGATAAAACCTTTCTCTAACAACTCTTGGAGTTGTGCCATCATTTCCGTCGGGGCCAAACGATAGGGAGCTCGGGCTATCGGAGCCGCTCCCGGAGTGAGGTCGATTTGAAATTCCACTTGACGCTCCGGTGGTAATCCGGGAAGATCTTCCGGAAAGACATCCGAATAATCCCACACGATCCTCACGTCTTTCGCCGTCTTCTTTTCCCTCTTTGCGTCCACAACGTACGCTAAATACGAAGGGTAACCCTTCGCTAGAAACCTTCGCGCCTTGAGAGAGGAGATAATGGGGTTGCGCCCCTTTCCTTTCTCCCCATAAATGATGACCACACCGCCTTCCGCCAAAGGCACTTGGATCATCTTCTTAGCGCAAAAGATGTCGGCCTTATGCCTTGACAACCAATCCATGCCTATGACCACGTCGAACCCCCCGATGGCCATAGGTAGCAAATCTACCCCAAAAGGACTCCCATTGATCTCTATGGTGCAATCATAATAACGGTCTCGGATAATTACTTGGTCACCGCTAGCAATCTCTACTATTAGTGCATCGGGAAGGACACTAATAGGAGTGACGAAACGCTTACAGAAAATATCCGATACAAACGAACACGTAGCACCCGAATCAAACAAAACACGAGCAGGCAAGGAGTTTACTAGGAACGTACCCGAAACAACATCGGCGGTCTCCTTTGCCTCCTCGGTAGTCATCCAAAAAGCTCGACTCGGCACCCTCGGCGATTGGTCGACTCTAGCCGTCGACCCAACATACCTGCTTTGATTAAACCCCGTCAACTTTGAACAATTTCTTCTCACGTGCCCCGGCTCTTGGGACTCAAAACAAATCGTCGGATGAGTAGCACAATCCCGAGCCACATGGCCCTTTTCTGCCACACTTGGTACAATCTACCGGACCTGCGTAGGTTTTTGGAGCACACGCGCCCGAGTGTTTGGTCCTACACTTTTGGCACCATTGATCGTCTTTACGAGCGTCGCCAGTTCTCCCACTAACAAAAGGCTTCGACTGACGAACGGGCCCAGATGGCCCTTCCCACCTTCTCTTCTCACCTGCAACACTCCTTTCTTCCTTCTCAGCCAACCTATCATCTTCCACCAGCAAAGCCTCTTCAATGACTTCTTGAAGAGTCGATCCTCCGGCATTGCGCACGTCAGTACGCATATCGGCCGGTAGGACAAGATGAAAGGCCTTAATCTTCGATCTCTCATATGGGACCAGATATCCCACCAAGTTCAACCTCTCCAGAAACAACTTGGAGTAGTCGGCTACAGACAAATTTCCTTTCTTCAGATTCCGGAACTCGACTTCCAGTTTGTCCAAAGAACGCTCGCTGTAATACTTGTCCATGATCTTCTTCTTGAAGACTGGCCATGTTAGCTTCATTAGAACCTCGGGGGTGAGGGCGGACCGGGTGAGATTCCACCAGATCAATGCCTCTCCACGGAGTAGTTGAGAAGAAAACTTCACCCGCTGCGACACGTCGCACTCGCTCGACTCAAAGGCCATCTCTACTTCCTTGAGCCCGTACATGCACGCAACCGGGTTATCGGAACCCGCAAACTCTTTAGGGTTGCACCCCAGAAAAGCCTTGTAGGAGCATCCCTTAGTCCTCTCTCGATTCACGTTGCTCGGTTGCTCTTCGGTCACCACCACCTCAGGTCTACCACCCGACCCAACTATGATATTATCCGCCATAGTCTCAGGTTGGCGGTTACTATCATCTCGATCTTCTAGGAGTTTCATGAAAAACTCTTGTTGTTGGATTTGTTGCTGGGCCATGGCAGAATTCATAGCCAACATCATGCTATCTCGAATCCTGGTCTCCATGGTCACCTCTTCCAAAACAGCATCGTCCACCACAATGTTTCTGCGAGGGATAAACTCGGGTCCCCCTCCCAAAGGTTCATTCGGTGGTGACCTTCGAACAGCCCCTCCTAAACCGGGTTGTTCGGCGGTGGATTCAATTTCCAAATGACCATCCGGCGTACCCAGTAATCTGCTCCGAGTATTGACCTTCCCGATCTGCCGCACACATATGAGAAATAGGTTGAGAAAGTACGTACTAATACATTCATCAATTATCACAACAACAGTAAATCAAGTATGCTCACGTAACAATGCATTCATAATAGCAGTAGCTAAGTGAAATTATGAACGAACCATACATAAGAATTCTTGTCACCATCATCGCAACTCTCAATTAGTGTAATTCCGTAACCTAACACTCTCCCCACCTAGGATCTCTACCCCAAGAGGACAGTGAAGTCAAAACAGTATAAAGCTTAAGTCTAGATATGCTACAACAATATCTAGTTCACTTAAACTAAAGCTCTGATACCAACTTGTAACACCCTAAAAATAGGGATAACAAAAACTTTCCAAAAGAGGAGAAGTGGTATATAGATTGCCATAGCAAGAGCCTCCCAAAAAGGGGAATAGTACAAAACCTGTTTAATCACAATTGTAATTTAACGGATAAATAAACGACAACCAACTAATCTAATTTCTACATCTAGAAAAGAGATTACAAAAAGGGGTGTCATCTATAAACCCAAGGCTTCTCAAAAGTCCAAGTGCCGTATCCCCAAGCTCTCGCCCAAAGCATCTAACCTTGCCTAGGAGCAGCACCGCTAACACCTGAGATACACATCGACACCAAACAAGTGTTAGGCCAAAAAGCCTAGTGAGTTGAACAAGTAAAAACATGCCAGAAACATTTACAGTTCTTATCACCAGTTAAACAATTAATCACGTAGATGTGGAGTCAACGAGAGCGACCCATATCTCCAATCCGGTTCACCCAAAGAGGCAATGCACCTTGAAGACACTTTCTCTGGCAACCCAAAGGCCCGACACGCACTGGGGACTACCGCCTTAGGAAATTCCCCGATGACGGAGGTCTAGGTACATAGGAGACTACCGCCTTAAGAAATTCTCCAAATGTCACCCACCTACATTCCTATAGTGAATCACATACTTGGTTCGTCCACATAATGCATTTAGGAGGTCTCAAGATGTATTTCAATCTGTAACATTTCGGATATCCACCAAGAACACACTATTACCATCCTAAACATGTAAATCCAACGTATGACATAATATCCATCCAAATACTTCGTGAGAATATAAGGTCGCCAAAAAGGCATTCCAAGAAGGAATCATCAACATACAAAATATACACATGTGACACATAGTAACCTTCATATACATAAATCCCTGGGTAAGAACCCCCAAAATACTTGCAACATTAAATATGAACATTTGAGAGATGCATTGACATCAACAAGTAGAAGATAATGATGTGTATCTAGTTTTAATAAAGGTTAGTAAACTCACAATCTAGGTTTTGTACCAAACAAAACCTAGAAAAGATGAAAACCCTAGATTTGAGTAGATGAGACTTGAAGCGGAGAGGAGTAGCTTGATGAGAATCTTCACTAGTTAAGCTTGGATGAAGCTTAATGATCAATAAATGATCCTAACAACCCCAAACCCTAGGAAATAAATGAAGTAGGTGAAGAATCCTTAAAAATCGCCTCCAAGAAAGTTCTCCCGTTTTTTTGTAAAGTGAAAGTGAGAAATGAGGTATTAATTCCTATTCAAATAGCAGACTGGGCCACGCGGGCGATAGTGCCCGGCGATAGTGCCATTGGCACTATCGCGAGTCACAATCGCGAGCACCCTACCACCCGCGGTACAAACCGCGCGATAGTGCCCTCCGCGATAGTGCCATGGCACAATCGCGGGGTACAATCGCAACCCACTCCGAGCTCTCGGTACAGCTTCGGCGATAGTGCCCTCCGCGATAGTGCCAAGGGCACAATCGCGGGGCACAATCCCGAGTCACCCAAAAATGGTCCAAAACTCAACCGAAAACTATAACGAGCACGAGGTTTGAACGATTAACGAAGGTAATTTAATTATATGACCTTTAGACATAATAATGATAATAAAATGTACACAAAGACACATATTCTCACATAAGCGAAATAAATGCATTTAAGAAAACAAAATACTTACCTTGCGAATTTCCGGGTTTTACAGAAATTCAAGGAACTTAGGAGTAAGACATAACATGGTTAGAGAATTAATCATGCATCGGGTGATATCTGGTGAGTTTGTTATAACACACGATAAATTAGCCGACCATTTAACAAAGGAGTTAGCTAGGGACTTAAGTGTACAAGTATATGGTTGGGATGGGTTTAAAGTCCCTATAAATTTCTAGCAATGAGATATCCAATTCCGCTTTAATGCAACGTTAAAGTTGAATTAAATGTGGAAGGCTTATTAACAGAAATTGAAGTACATGATGATTAACATCTCAAGGTATGTGCTTAGACCTGCAAGTATTGAAAAGTTGAAGTTTCCTTCTTAATGATTCTTTTGAAAAACTGCGTATGCAGGTGCAAGACTTAAAAGAATCACCTACACGGACGTGAAGTGTGGCCGCTTCAGGAAAGTTTTCAACTTGACTTTCTATACATTCATGAATGGATAAGCATGCAAGGCCTCTTCAAAAGTGTCAAGTTTATTATCTAGATTACTACAAATTCATGTGTATATTATCTTCATGTATTCAAATGGATTAACGTGTTCAATTCCTAGGACACCCTGATTTTCGAATATTTGGAATGTGTAATATACTAAATGAAAATTCAATCTTCGTGACATGTTCATTTATTCATCTGTTAAATTTTTTACATGTTTATGTTATGTGTTGTGAATCAAAGGACTACACTAAATGGGGGAGGAATCTTGGTGATTTTACTGTCATCAATCATTTTAGTGTAATTATGATTTACTTGGGATCAATTAAAGTGATAAGACAAACATAAGTGAGTTAGGAGGTGTGAGTTCAAACTCATAAATGTTGCCCCTATCACGTTAGATTGCTACAAGGCAGAGGGGTGGGTGGGGTGGGAGGGGCCGGTCCCCCTTGCGGGGTTAAACGGACAGAAGCCTGTGGCGGTGGTCCCTAAAATTGCTTTCTAGGTTTTTAGATTTTAAGAATAATTATACTTAATGAATTCTAGTTTCCGAAGGATCTGGACCAATTTTAGGATGTTGGAAATGTCCTTGAAGTTGCTTTCGAACTTAGTGAAATATTACTAAGTATAGATCTGAGATTGTGTAATCAGATCTCCGGTCTTTTGGATCAAAGTTATGAAGTTACCGCTGAAATGACTAAGTTTGAAACTCTGGACCATAGAGTCAGAGATCTGGACTATGCAATCAGATTTAAGGTTTGTGCATCCAGACTTTGAAAATTGATGGACCATAGAGTTAGAGATCTGGACTATGCAACTAGAGTTAAGATCTGTGCAACTAGACTTGGACTCAGTACAATCAAAGTTCAGATATGAAGAGTCAGAGTTCAGACTATAAAGTCATACTTTGTATCTGTTGAGTCAAAATTCGGATATAGTTGTAACTGTTCTCTAATGTTATCTATTAACAGTTGTAACCACTATTAACTACCCATCACCGCCGATCTCTCATATAAATAAGTGAACTAGAATATGGGAATATATATATATATATATATATATATATATATATAAAAGGAATCGATCTTACAGCCTAGCCTTTGGAGAGAGTTTCTCTTAGATTATCCTAATACTCAATTCGTGATACATGATGTTATAAAGGACGAATTATTATATTTGAAAAGTATATTATATACGATCCAACGAGATTATTCAGTCACACATCATGTCTGAATCCCGGTTCCTAACATTTTCCATTTTGTTTATTCCTTACAATAAAAAAAAATTATACTTTAAGAATTTTGTTTACTAAACGTTACATCTCCACATTTGCGAAATTGTATGTTGGCGCCGTTTATAATACACAAATACATTTTTAATAGAATTATATTTATAAAGTATCCTACAAAAACTCTTGATGTTCACGAAATTGATAAAGTATTTATCTCAAATATTTTTCATTTAAAACCTTAATTATATTTAGGGATTGTTTACCCAAATGCTTACGCGGTAACCACTTACCGATAAAACTCGACACACTAAGAGGTCGTTTACTGAACGTGTAAGGACCATTAATATCTAATTTTTGTAAAGTCTTGGGTTAATGGGTGAATTTTTGGAACTTAAGGGACTATTAAGTAATTTGGGGTAAATATTTAAAGGGGCAAATCCCTAAATTTTCATCCCTATTCTTCCTGCATTTGGGTTGAAGGCGGCGACCGAAGGATCAAGAGCAAGGTATTGGGGGAATCGATCTAGGGGCAAGTGGCATCTCAAGGATTCGTCATCCAAAGGTTAGTCTCCATCTCTATTGCCCATTAGTTTATGATTGCATATTCTTTTAAGTTTTGGAATTGGTTTGGGATGTCTGATGTTAGATATTAGGTGTATTAGTTTTGATCTTGAGATTTCAATCATATTTTTGGGTATAGTTTTGGAAGATGTTTACTATTAATTAAGCATAAAATCCTTTGCTAATTAGTGGAAAAATGGTTGAGGTTAATTAGAGCTTGGATTGGGGATTTGTTTCCTTCGATGAATCGATACTGGGGTTTTGGATCTGGAATCGCAGCCCGGGAACCGGAGGACCCCGGGCGAAGTATAATCGGGGGGCCCCGATCGAGTTTTGGCATCGGTGACCGGGGAGGCCGGTCGGCACCGGGGACCGGGGAAGGGTTGGCATCGGGGACTGGGGTCGGGGGGGGGGGGGTCGACCATAGTCCGGTCGAGTGTGAGTCCTGTCGAGTGAGTGGGTTCGGTTGAGGAGAGTTCGGGGAATCTTAGAGAAGCCAACGTTCTGGATTAGTTTTGAGTCTGTGGGTCTTTCTTGGTCAGTTCATTTAGTTAATTTCCTTATCTGTTCATTATTGTAGGGAAGAATTTCTAGCTAGGTGCAAGCAGTGATCAGGTGAGTTTCTGACTCCTCAACCTCCTAACCTTTTAAAATGTTTTTAAACTGAAATTGGGATGTATGAGATTGTGTGGTTGACTAATGTTATGTTTTAAATGATCTCGCAAGTCAACTGGTCATTTTGAAATGATATATATATGAACTTCTGCGTTAAATACATAAATTCGAGAAATGTTGGAATTGTGGTGATTACGGAAATCTCACACCACCAATGTGTGTGGAATTCATTTCCCGCACATGTGGACGAGGAGTCTTCTTGGGCCCCGGTGTGAGCGGGGAGTCTGCTTGGGCCCCGAGACGAGAGGGGAGTCTGCTTGAACCCCGATCGTGGATGTGCACATGGTAATGGGAAATTGGGACACAACTGATCATTGTGTTTCCCGATTGGGATGCTGTAACACCCTTAAATCTGGAGATAGCAACTTATAAAAATTTTCTAAATACATCAATAAATACTTCGAACTACAACATAAATTGAGAGTTAACTTCAATGCTCACGATCATCCTATACATACCATCTATAAAAAGGATGGGTGTTACTAAACCCAATAACACTTACTAACTCCAACCTGCGGAAGACTTTACCGACTACTCACTCTTGTAAGGCTACAACTCAACTCTTCAAAGCACTGCTAGAACTCAACCCCCGAAAGGAACCTGATGCACATGTCGACAAATAAAAAGGTTAGGCTTAACGCCTAGTGAGCTCAAGAGTTTTAACATGAATGAATATATCTTTAAAAGAAAGGAACTCAGTTTAAAGCAAGATCCTTCGAAATATTATGCTTCAAAACAGAAACGACACATTTTCCCATAATATACACTTTTAAACACAATGCTCCCAAACGCACATTTCTTATAAAACGATACAACCCGTAACTCACCCATAACGGGGTTATAGTTCGATACTCAAATGTGTTAAAATGTAAATAATACTTCAGATCCCAAAACACCCAAAACTCGGATGGGACATAATACTCGACCCTTAATTAACGGAAAACAATCTATATAAATATGATACGCCATTAAAACATGGAACTGAACTTAATACTCACGCGACCATAAAATGGAATGAAATCCAAATATTAAAGCATGGACAATTAAATATCCAAAATACAGCAGGCTGACAACGGGGGATACCCGTATCCGTTGAGAGTGGAGGAACACAAAAGTATGCCACTCAAACAACGTTGATCGTACGACACTTCACGACACGCAAGCCCAAGTGTCCCTACGACCTCTTAACAAGTTTCACCCAAAGAGACAGCTGACCTTAGCGAACAATACCGGAATTACCGCCAAAGGCTCGGCACACGGGGGATACAACGAAGGCATTGCCCTACATGGCGGAGGTCCCAACGCCCATCAGAGGACCACCCCTGGTCATAATAGCTCAACCGGAACTCAACCACTCCTAGTGCCTACTCATAAAGACAAGGTCATAAACCATGATTCCCGGAGTCCAACCCCGTACCACCCAATTGACCATCAAATAAGACTGACTTATGTGCCTATGGATCCAATGCAACACAGTCTAAGATTACATGACTATCCCTGAATGACTAAAGCACTCGAGTCTGTAATTATCAATAACATGCAATAAAATGCATTAAGATGTAAATCATAAATTGGACTTCACGTCGAGCCATTAAAACCAGACAAATGTCCTCAGGACTCTTTTAAGCCAACACCGAGCTAAAATGCTCGAAACCCATTTGACCAACAACTACCGGTCCCCCAAATAATGAAATATCTTTAAACGACGTATACGAAGACACATACCTCAAAGACGTGATTAACCCAAAACTCAACACGTATTGGGACCAAGATTTTCCAAAGGATTTATAAATGCAAATACATCAAAATGCATGTAACATGAAATAGACTTCATTTGTACATAATCGTCAAAGATGTATAACTCATAAAATAGATCTTACTTGTACAAAATCACCAAAAATACGTAATTCATGCTATTTAGTTGTTGAAACGTTCAAAGCCCAATATAAGCACTTTAAGAGGTTAACACAACCCAAGTTTACCAAATATGAAAACTTATCAAATACTCACACTTTGACAAATAACCAAGTAAAACATATTTTACTTCAAAATACTCAAAACTTATCAGCAGTTAACCATTTCATGTAAAACACTTTAGAATAAACATTTTGGCATGTACACCGTTTTCACAAATCAACTTGAACTCACCTTGCTAGATTTAGGCTAAATCTAGATTTCACCCAACGAGCTCTTTTGAAGACCGCTTGAATCCTCAAGCCGAGAACTTCCGAAACCTAGATCCAAACACTCGAAACCATAAATATCCATAAACAACCACATAGAAACATTCCCCAACATTATATACCAAAATCCCTAAACGAGATCAAAACCCTAGTTTCTCCAAAACTAACAAATCCGAGATTTGAGATACCAAACACTAAGAAACCACCAATGGAGCATTTATAACATTATTTCAAGAAAGCTTACCACTTAAGATGATGAGACTTTCCGAGAACACCCAATCCAACACTTCAACCAAAGTTCTCAACCGTTGAACTTGATGAGGAAGATGAAGATGGAGGTTTTGTGCTTCAAGATCCCAAGGAGCTAGATGGTGAGTAATCATGTGGTTTGGGGAGGAAAAACCCCCAAAATAGGTTAGGGTTCGGTTTGGGGTTTGGGAGAGAAAAGGGGAGAAGATAGAAATGAGAAAATGAGAAGAAATGGAGAAAATCGCAACATTTAACCCACAGATACGCGCTGACACAATCGCCAGAAATGTACCGCGGGCTCTCAGCCTTGGAGATTGTGCCAAGCTATTGTGACCTCTGGCACAATCGCTGGCATAGTCGCCCGAGTGCCCCCGAACTCCAAAAATCCGACTTTTTCAACGCCAAAACTCCCAATTTTCCGAGGGACTTTAAACAATGCACTTACCCAACAAAACCCCACTGTTTACAGGTCATAGAAATGTCCGGGTGACATTTACTTACCGAAAATTACGGGTGTTACAGATGCAGATTAGAAATTGGCTTGTGATAAAATTATTGTATTTAATTATACTTATCGGTTCGTTGCTTATTATAATTTGTTGCAACTGTTATTGTTTATTTAAATTTTAATGTTTGTCAGGAATTCACTAGATCTTACGGTCTAACCCTCGTTTTTTTTCAAATCTTAAAAACCCATTTTCAGGAAGAAATACATGTAGTGCTTCTGGAAAAGGGAAAGAGAAGGTTTAGAGTTGTATTCGGGCTAGAGTGAAGATTAGTTCAGTTCAACTATTGTTTAACTTAGAAACTCTCGGTTGTAGAAATGACCTCCGTTGTTTGAATTCTTGTTTTGGAGAATGTAAACTTTTGTTATCAGAATTATGCTATGTCATGGTTGGTTTGAAATTAGTGGTTGTTACATTTGGTATTAGAGCCATAGTTTAAGGGATTTAGGTGACCGGATGGGCCTAGACTTAAACTGGAAGCTTAGGAAACTCAACCGAGAGATAGGATGCCTGAGAAATTTCACTCTAGGAGCGATAATGATAAGGTAGAAAGGAATCTCATGTAAGGTAAATTTGGGGTTCCACCTGGCCAGTGTAATCGCAAATTTACAGGTACATGTATGTGCTTGCATAACCTTGTCATGCTAGGTTTCTAAGTTTTGGTTCTTTTGTGGTTTAAGTAGTTTCATCATGTCGGAGAGGTCGTTGAGAAGCAGATCAGTGCCAGCTGAGGAGATTGACCCTGTTAACGAGACTCCGGCGGTTGAGCGAGCAACACCGGTAAGACAACCTGTCGCTCGTGGAAGGGCCAAGGGATGGGCAAAGAAGACAGTGAGGACGACTCGAAAGGCTACCACCCAGGTGGAACCGGATATCGTGAATAGGGGGCGCAGGATGACTCAGTTTGGTCGGCGAGCAAGGAACGCGAAAATTCCTGATAATAAAAAAATGTCGTGGCAAGAGAGTTCTACTTCTGTTAGGGGAAGGGGTCAACCGCGAGGTCGGGGTCGTGAACGTAACCAAACTTTTGTTACCCATGCGACCGTTGTTGCAGAAATGGGTAAACTACAAGAGACTCTGAATGCTATTTTAGCTCAGCGGGAGGGGTCGTCATCTGGAAACAAAGACAAATCTGAGAGTAAGGAAGGAACCGAAATGTCCAGTCCACCGATTTCGGTAGAAGGTAGTCATCGTCAATCGACCACACTGGTGGTGAACGAGTCGTTAACTAAAGGGTGCAGTTACAAAGAATTTGCTACGTGCAAGCCTCCTACCTATAAAGGAGAATGTGATCCAGTTCTAGCGCTAAAGTGGGTTAAGGGTATGGAGCTGGCGTTTGACACCAACAAATGTGCGAGAGAGGATAAGGTGGTTTACGCCCTGTCTATGTTGAGGGATGAAGTTGTGATGTGGTGGGATGCGGAATCTGGAGGGCAGGGTTCATCGGCAACCAAAGGTATGGCTTGGGAGACTTTCGTAAGCAAGTTCAAAGCTCAATTCTGCCCTCTGGCGGCAGTCAAAAAGTTGGAAGAGGAGTTTTTGGGGCTGGAACAAAAAGAGATGACAGTGCGGGAGTACACTTCAAAGGTCATCGAAAAGTATCGTTTTGCGGAGATTTATGTGCCAAGTGAGGAGAGACGTGTGGAACGTTACATCTTTGGTTTGAGGAGTGACATTCGGGAATTTGTTGCAAACAAGGAGCCAACCACTTTTCAATCAGCAATCAACGCAGCGGAGATGAGAGAGAGAGAAAAGAACCGCCAAGTGACTGAGAGAGTGAGTGAGAAGCGGAAATGGGACGGACCGGGAGCAGATGTAAAGACCTGATGGACGAGGGGATCGTGGGGTATCACCTAAGCCGTGCGATAAATGTCACCGGATTCATCGGGGTAAATGTGTGGTGGATTCGAGATCCTCCTACCGATATGGGGTGTCAGGTCATGTTGCAAAGGATTGTACGAAGAATCGATCATGTTTTCAATGTGGGTCGCCTGACCATATAAGGCCAGACTGCCCACAGCTAAAAAAGGGCGGGGTAGTGCAGTACGGCGGAAAGCAAGGATACAAGGGGGAGGAGAAAAAGTTGGAGCCGACACGTGCGAAGGGGCGTGCTTTTCATATGACGGCGGTAGAGGCAGAAGAAATACCAGAAGTTGTGTCAGGTACATTTCTGGTGAATTCATTACCTGCCAATGTATTATTTGATTCGGGGGCGGATCGTTCCTTTGTATCTCTTGAGTTCTTGAAATATCTGAATGTGAAACCTAAATGTCTAGAGAGGGAGTTATAGGTAGAAACGACCAATGATAACCGTGTGTTTATTAGAGAAGTTGTCGAGGGTTATGTCATAGATATAGAAGGGAGCTTGGTACCTCTGCGGTTATATCCTATGTCAATGGGGGAGTTTGATATAGTGTTGGGAATGGACTGGTTGGCTGAGAATAACGCCAACATAGTCTGTAATAAGAAGTTAATTCGAGTACAGATACCGGACAAGGGAACGGTAATCTTGTATGGGAGTCGACGGAATAAAAGGGTTAGCCTTATGTCGGTGATTAAAACGTCAAAAGGTTTGAAGAAGGGGTGTGCGGGTTTTTTGGCCTATGTAGTTGATGCTAAAAAGAAGAAACGTAGAATTGGGGACGTAAGGGTGGTGAGCGAGTATTCGGAGGTATTTCCGTAGGACTTGACGAACTTACCCCCAGATCGTCAAATGGAATTTCGCATAGACTTGGTGTCGGGGGCGGCACCAATCGCGTGTTCTCCCTATCGGTTAGCGCCTTCGGAGATGAAGGAAATGATGTCTCAGTTGCAAGAACTGCTAGACAAGGGGTTCGTGAGACCGAGTACCTCATCTTGGGGTGCGCCGATACTTTTTGTGAAAAAGAAAGATGGTACAATGCGGATGTGCATTGATTACCGTGAGCTTAATAAGGTAACAGTTAAAAATAAGTATCCGCTTCCGAGGATAGATGATTTGTTCGATCAGTTGGAAGGAGCTAGCTATTTCTCCAAGATTGATTTGCGGTCGGGCTACCATCAACTTAAGGTGAGGGAGGATGATATTTCGAAAAAGGCCTTTCGAACAAGGTATGGGCACTATGAATTTTTGGTGATGCCTTTCGGCCTAACCAACGCTCCAACAACTTTTATGGACTTGATGAATAGGGTATGTCAACCCTACCTGGATAAGTTTGTGATCGTATTCATAGATGACATCCTGATCTACTCGAAATCTGAGGAAGAGCATGAGGAGCACTTGCGCGTCATCCTGGATTTGTTGAAATGAGAGAAACTTTTTGCCAAATTCTCTAAGTGTGAGTTTTGGTTGAAGGAAGTTTAATTCCTTGGACATGTGGTATCCTGGGAGGGAATTAAAGTAGACCCATCCAAGGTAGAGGCTATTTAAGACTGGGAGCAACCGAGAAATCCGTCGGAAGTGAGGAGTTTCTTAGGGTTGGCAGGGTATTATCGAAAGTTCATCAAGGATTTCTGGCGGATCGCAACGCCATTGACATCCCTCACGAAGAAAAATGTGAAGTTTAGGTGGGCGGAATCACAAGAAGAAACGTTCCAGAAGTTGAAGGTAATGTTGAGTACGACACCGATTTTGACCTTACCGGAGGGCTCCGATGATTTCGTGGTGTATAGTGACGCATAGAGGTTAGGGTTGGGATGTGTCCTAATGCAGCGAGGTAAAGTGATAGCATATGCGTCTCATCAATTGAAGGACCACAAGACAGGCTATCCTACTCATGACTTGGAATTGGCAGCAGTGGTGTTTGCGTTGAAGATTTGGCGGCACTACTTGTATGGGACGAAGTGCCAGATCTTCACGGACCATAAGAGATTATGTCACCTCTTTGATCAAAAAGAGTCGAACATGCTCAAAAGAAGGTGGATGGAGTTATTGTTAGATTGCGACTGTAAAATCGAATATCACCCGGAAAGGCCAACGTGGTGGCGGATGCCTTGAGCCGCAAGGAGAGAGGCGAAACTACGAAGGTGGTGGCCATGCAAACGGAAGTGTTGTCCAACTTGATGGACAAGATAAAGAGGACGCAAGCGAAGGCATTGTTGCCTGAGAACTTAAAGCAGGAGCGAATGCTCGGAATTGTAACCGCCTTAACTGAAGATAGCCGTGGGTTGAAGTGTTTCAAGAGTAGAGCGTGGGTTCCAAAATTGGGAGAGCTTAGGCGGGAAATTTTAGAGGAAGCGCATAAGTCAAAATATTCGATCCATCCTAGAACGAATAAAATGTATGGAGATTTAAAACAAAATTTTTGGTGGTCGGGCATGAAGAAAGATATAGCTCACTTTGTGGAGCGTTGTCTTACTTGTCTGCAAGTAAAAGTGGAACACCAAAGGCCTTACGGAAAATTGCAACCATTGGAAATCCCAGTATGGAAATGGGATCAAATCACCATGGACTTCGTGACCAAACTGCCAAAGACTCCGAAGGGTTATGATGCTATTTGGGTAATTGTGGACCGGTTGACGAAATCGGTGCACTTTTTACCCATAAAGGAGACCTATTCTTTGGAGAGATTGGCAAAGTTGTATATAGATGAAATTGTAACGCGTCATGGAGTACCATTATCGATAATTTCGGATAGGGACAGTCGTTTTATGTCAGCATTTTGGAAGAGTTTCCAGCAAGAGATGGGGTCACGTATAAAGTTGAGTACAACATACCACCCTCAGATTGACGGTCAGAGTGAACGAACCATCCATACATTGGATGACATGTTGAGAGCATGTGTCCTGGACTTTTGGGGCTCGTGGGAAAGTCATCTGTAACACCCCGAATTCTGAGAGCCTATGTATTTTCGTTCTCATCTTTGGAATCTACTTAATGTAGAGATGTATCGGTTTAATAACGAGTTCGTCGGATTTAATCATCGTGGGTTGAAAGGTACCAAATTTGGGGGAAGTTGTACTGTTCGCGATAGTGCCCGTGAGAGTGACAGGATGTCACAATCGCGAAGGCACAATCGCCGGGGGACTAGAGCTCTCGGTACGTCTCTCGCGATAGTGCCATGCGAGAGTGACATGGTCACAATCGCGGGGCACTATCGCCCAGTTTGTACCGCGGGTGGGTGGTTTCCCGCGACTATGCCATTGGCATAGTCGCCGTGTCACTATCGCCGACAGGGGTTCTGAGTATAAATAGCCAAGTCGCGATTTTAGGGCATTTTATCTGATTTTGAAGGAGGCAGTAGCGTTTTTCTCTCTAGAGGGCTGGTAAGTTCGACCATCTTCCTCCCTTAACATTTATGTCTCTCAACTACTTCAATCCATTGATCATTTATGTGTTCTAGGGAGGTGTGAATCATCATAGTGCTAGTGAATCTACCTCAAGTTCTCAACCCATTTTCTCCTTACTTAAGCTTTGGATTTTAGGGTTAAACTCCAACCCTACAAGGTGAGTTCATCCACTTTTATAAAACTTTATACATGCCAAATATGGGTTTTAAATGCCTAAACATCTCGTTTTTATATACTTGATTTGTGGATTTTGTACGAAGTCTAACTTTTGGAGATTTTTGGGTTTTATGACGATTTATGGAATATGATTATGTGGGCTTGTTGATGTTACTATTAACCTACCTCTATTTGGGAAAATATATTTCAAAGGATGTCTATATTCATGTGTCACTTATGGTTTAAAAAAAATGATATTCTTGTGGTTAACTGCTGATAAGTTTGTATTTGGGAATTTATCATGGTTAAAGGGTATGGCTTGTAATAGTCATTTATGTTTCAACTAAAGTTATTCGGTAAGGAATGTAAATTGTTTCGGGAAAATTATCTTTTATGTCCTTTATGCATAATTTGCATTTGTTGGAATATTTGTTTGCATTATGAGCATTATTTGGCTTATTTGATGCATTTGGGAGTCATGACCCCGTATTTGGTTTGTTGTTGTTCCGGCGTTGGGACGACTAGTTTTCCACGTCGAGGCACGTTAGGCATCTGATGTGGTATAAGTCCTTCGTGCTCAAGTATTACGATATTGGATGAGGAGCTCGACGTAGGAACCCTTCGGGGTTGAACTTGAGTTTCCGTGGGTGTATGTTTAAAGCCACTGAGCCTGACATCCCTTGCGTGTACTTTATTTGTGTATTGGCTCTACTGACTTATCGAATGGCTTACTTTTGTGTTCCATCATTTGTGTTAGTAAGCGCGTCTCCCCCGTTAACCCAAGAGGTACTTGCTATATTTCAAAGAGCATTATTGTATCATTCTATTATCATCATTGTACAAAAGAAATTATTTTACTCATCTTTACGTTGTTTACTTAAACTACAATTGTTTGATCTCACTAGGCTTTAGCCTAACACTTTTTCTTAAAATGACATGTATATCAGGTCAGGTTTCCGGTGGGGTTCGTCGGGAATGAGTGGATGGCTTTGAGGCCAAGAGCGGTCTTTTTGGGAGATGTGTAGACCGACGTTTTGGATTAGCGAGCATACTTTTGGAAGAATAGCAACACCCGATGTTAATCTTTCTTATTTAAGTTAGATTATTAGGTTGTTAGTATATTCTTCATTTGATTCATTGTATTGGTTATAGTTTGCTTCCCCGTTCTTTCGGGATGATACTTTGGGGTTGTTTACAACAGGTTTTTATATTCCCAGGATTTCCAATTTATAGCCGTCATATTGCAGAATTTTTGAATTTTATTTCCGCTAAATATTAGGGTGTTACAAGTTGGTATCAGAGCATTAATTTAAGTGAACTAGGTATGGATGTAGAGTACCTAGACTTAAGCTGTGAAATTAAGCAAATGATTGTGTGAGATTGGGTAGAACTCTTAAGATAAGATGGTCTTAGAGTCGACGAAAGCTACATAAATTAAGAGTTATGGTGATGGGAATGAAAATTTTTATGTATCGCATGTTCATAATTTCGCCTAGCTAACGTTATTATGAAGACGTTTTACGTGATTATGTTTGTTTTCCGTTGCTATGATAATTAATGAAGGTGGTAGTACGCTTCCTTGTTTATATTCTATTCATCCTCATCTCACCTATATTCTCGCGTGTGTGGCAGACTATGGTTAATACGCGTAATCGACCAGAAGGGCAAGATACGACAGCATCTACGGCTGATCAACCGGGAGTAACGATTAATGATTTTCCCCCACCTTTTGTAAACGCGTTGGGTAGACCTGGTAAACGCGTCGTGTCGTGTCGTGTCGGGTTCGTGTCGGGTTCGTGTCGGGTTCAAAGTTAAACGGGTTCAAAGTGTCTAACCCTAACCCGGCCCGTTTAATAAACGGGTCATAAAATCCCAACCCTAACCCGACCCGCCTAACCCGCCACGACCCGCCTAACCCGTTTAACATTTATAAAATTAAAATTAAAAATCGAAAATTCACAAAAAGATACAAATACAAAATTCAAATGAAAGCATTATAATCCAAAATTTATAGTTCAAATTTTAATCAAATCTAAAACACTAAAAATCCAAAGCATTAAAAGGAAAACTTATCTATATAGAGTCGGCTTCAAACGAGAACAGTAACTATTTAAAAGAATACGAGAACTAATAAAATCATTAGTGATTTTACATTAACACACGAAAAAGGGACTTTGGCTGCGGCTTCAGGTCCGCGTGGCTTTTTTTCACATTAATGTAAAATCACTAATGATTTTGTTAGTTCCCGTGTTCTTTTAAATAGTTATTGTTCTCGTTTGATCCTCCCTCCCTCTCTCTCTCTCTCTCTCTATATATATATATATATATATATAAACGGGTTATTCGGGTCATTTTCGAGTTGAAATTTTTGACCCTGACCTTACCCGTTTAATTTTCGTGTCGTGTCGTGTCAACCCGTTTACTTAAACGGGTTGAAATGTATTACCCAAACCCGTTTATTTCGTGTCGAGTTAGTGTCGGGTTAGCGTGTCGTGTCAGTTTTTGTCAGGTCTAGCGTTGGGTGGAGGACCGGAGCATGTACCTCGACGTAACCTAGCTACAGCTCAACCGATTATGGAAGAGGTGACTCCGGAAACTAGAATGATGGAGCGGATGATGCAAGCAATGAACGCCGCTATGGCTCAACAACAAGAAGCATTCCTGAAGCTCTTGGATGACCGAGATGCTAACCCCCGTAAACATGAGACGGTGGAGGAGAATTTAATTATGGCGGGATCCGGAGGTTTAGGGCCCGTTGTCCCTTCTAATGAGACTCCACCTCCCGAAATAAGGCAACCGTCTAAGGTTTGTACCTTCAAGGCATTTCTCGGATGCCGACCACCGGAATTCAAGGGCGCGGACGACCCGGTGGCTTGCATGAACTGGATTAGGGAAATGGAACAGGCTTTCCGGTCAAGCGAGTGTGGGGAAAGTCAGAAAGCCGTATTCGGATCCCAAATGTTGAGAGGGGACGCCCTCACATGGTGGAATGTGTATTCCACTTTTGTCGAAGCCACCGTGTTGGCTAAACTGAGCTGGGAAACCTTAAAGAAGAAAGTTATGGAGGAATTTTGTAATGAGCGAGCTATGGATCGGATCATCGACGAGTTCCGAGGTTTGAAGAAAGGGAATTTGTTGGTGAAAGAGTATAACAAGCTGTTCATGGATAAACTGGGTTTGGTGGGACATCTGGTCCCCACCGAGAGAGAGAAAATCAAAGCATACATCAAGGGTTTGCCTACTGAAACGATGAACATGGTTCGTGTGTCAAAGGCCTCTACCCTCCGAGAGGCAATAGAATAAGCACAGTTGGTAGAAGATTCTTACGGCTCGAATAAGATGGAGAGGAGCGGAGTAGTCGAGAAAAGGAAGTGGGAAGGGGGTCCCACATCATCAAAGAGGCCAAACCACTTCAACAACAACCATCGGGGGAATGGTCCGAGGCGGGATTCCCCGTGGTGTTCCAGATGCCGAAGTAAGCACACCGGCCCTTGTAATTCGGGGTCCACTCCGTGCTTTAAATGTGGTAAACTCGGCCACCGTTTCAATGATTGTGCAATCAAAGGCCGAGTTTGTTTCGAATGCAAAGAGTCGGGCCATATCAGAAGCGAATGTCTGAAAGTAAAGACGAACTTTAGCGGAGGCAACAAAGTAGACGCTCCTAAAGCAACAGGGAGAGCTTTCCAGATGACCACCGAAGAGGCGAAGGCGTCAACGGACGTAGTGTCGGGTACGTTTCTCCTAAACTCCGTACCTACGCGTGTACTATTTGATTCGGGATCTAGTTTCTCGTTTGTATCAAGTTCGTTTTGCCCAAAACTATCCATGCCCACTACTAGTTTAGAAGACGCGTTAGTGGTAGAGCTAGCGGATGATGATCAACTAGTGGTTCGGGATATCATAAGAAATTGCAAGTTTGAAATCGAAGGGAGAGAGTTCCCGATTGACCTAATGCCTATGGTCATCGGGGGATTTGATGTTGTAGTCGGTATGGGTTAGATTATTAGGTTGTTAGTATATTCTTCATTTGATTCATTGTATTGGTTATAGTTTGCTTCCCCGTTCTTTTGGGATGATACTTTGGGGTTGTTTACAACAGGTTTTTATATTCCCAGGATTTTCAATTTATAGCCGTCATATTGCAGAATTTTCGAATTTTATTTCCGCTAAATATTAGGGTGTTACATCATCTTCCTTTGATTGAATTTGCGTATAACAATAGCTATCATGCCAGCATTAAGGAGGCCTCGTACGAAGCTTTGTATGGACGGAAATACAGAACCCCCTTGTGCTGGAACGAAGTCGGAGAGCGGTAGCTAGCGGGAACGAAGTTGGTGCAAATCACAACGGACAAGGTAGTTCAGATTCGAGAAAATCTAAAAGTGGCTCGGGATCGACAAAAGAGCTACGCAGACAAACGGCGAAAGGACATAGAGTTTTAGATCGGGGATCAGGTTATGCTCAAGGTGTCTCCATGGAAGGGAGTAATGCGGTTCGGTAAGAAAAGAAAGTTAAGCCCACGTTTTATTAGGCCCTTTGCAATTGTGGAACGTATTGGGGAGGTGGCGTATAAGCTCGAGCTTCCCAAAGAATTGCGGAGTATTCACAATACGTTTCATGTCTCCAATTTAAGAAAGTGCCTAGCGGACGTGAATATGGTGGTGCCAATGCATGATGTACAGATCGACGAACGGTTGAATTTTATAGAAGAGCCAGAAGCTATCATTGATCGAAAGGTCAGAAAGTTAAGGAATAAAGAGATTGGCTTGGTGAAAGTCCAATGGCACTTTCATAAAGGACAGGATGCTACTTGGGAGATTGAATCAGAAATGCGAGCCAAATATCCTCATTTGTTTGAAGAGAAGATTCCGAGGACGAAATCCTTTTAAGGGGGGGAGGTTGTAAGGACCATTTGTAGAAATATCTAATTTTTGTAAAGTCTTGGGATAATGGGTGAATTTTTGGAACTTAAGGGACTATTAAGTAATTTGGGGTAAATATTTAAAGGGGCAAATCCCTAAATTTTCATCCCTATTCTTTCTGCATTTGGGTTGAAGGCGGCGACCGAAGGATCAAGAGCAAGGTATTAGGGAAATCGATCTAGGGGCAAGTGGCATCTCAAGGATTCATCATCAAAAGGTTAGTCTCCATCTCTATTTCCCATTAGTTTATGTTTGCATCTTCTTTTAAGTTTTGGAATTGGTTTGGGATGTCTGATGTTAGATATTAGGTGTATTGGTTTTGATCTTGAGATTTCAATCAGATTTTTGGGTATAGTTTTGGAAGATGTTTACTATTAATTAAGCATAAAATCCTTTGCTAATTAGTGGAAAAATGGTTGAGGTTAATTAGAGCTTGGATTGGGGATTTGTTTCCTTCGATGAATCGATAATGGGGTTTTGGATCTGGAATCGCAGCCCGGGAACCGGAGGACCCCGGGCGAAGTATAACCGGGGGGCCCCGATCGAGTTTTGGCATCGGTGACCGGGGAGGCCGGTCGGCACCGGGGACCAGGGAAGGGTTGGCATCGGGGACCTCTTAACCTTTTGAAATGTTTTTAAACTGAAATTGGGATGTATGAGATTGTGTGGTTGACTAATGTTATGTTTTAAATGATCTCGCAAGTCAACTGGTCATTTTGAAATGATATATATATGAACTTCTGCGCTAAATACATAAATTCGGGAAATGTTGGAATTATGGTGATTACAGAAATCTCACACCACCAATGTGTGTGGAATTCGTTTCCCGCACATGTGGACAGGGAGTCTGCTTGGACCCCGGTGTGAGCGGGGAGTCTGCTTGGGCCCCGAGACGAGAGGGGAGTCTGCTTGGGCCCCGATCGTGGATGTGCACATGGTAATGGGAAATTGGGACGCAACTGATCATAGTGTTTCCCGATTGGGATGCAGATTAGAAATTGGCTTGTGATAAAATTATTGTATTTAATTATACTTATCGGTTCGTTGCTTATTATAATTTGTTGCAACTGTTATTGTTTATTTAAATTTTAATGTTTGTCAGGAATTCACTAGACCTTACGGTCTAACCCTCGTTTTTTTTCAAATCTTAAAAACCCATTTTCAGGAAGAAATGCGTTTAGTGCTCCTGGAAAAGGGAAAGAGAAGGTTTAGAGCTGTATTCGGGATAGAGTGAAGATTAGTTCAGTTCACCTATTGTTTAACTTAGAAACTCTCGGTTGTAGAAATGACCTCCGTTGTTTGAATTCTTGTTTTGGAGAATGTAAACTTTTGTTATCAGAATTATGCTATGTCATGGTTGGTTTGAAATTAGTGGTTGTTACAGAACGCTTACCCAGGTAAGCGCTTACGTAAGCGCTTACCAAGCTTACCAAGTTATATTACCTTAACCGATAAATATGACAATGACCAATAATTTACCCGATAAGATCGAAAACAATGGTCGAGAGTCTTAACCGGTAAGTGAGGGCGACGACTCTTACCCGGTTAGCGCTTACCGGGTGAATTTTTGCTTACGATACCGTTTTAATGAATTAAAATCTTACTTGATAAGGTAAGTGATAGCGTTGAACTTAACCGGTAAGTGCTTACTGGGTAAGTGTTTGGGTAAACGAACCGTAACTTACATTACCGGGTAAGATTGTAATCATCACAATAGTATCGTATACAACAATTTACCCGGTAAGTGCTTACCCAGGTAAGAGTTGTCACTCTCACTTACCGGGTAAGACTCTCCGTCTTTATCATCGCTCTTACCGGGTAAGATTCTCTGTTTTTTCCATGTTCATCCGGTAAGGTAATGCCTCGATAAGAGCTTAACGGGAAAACATTTAGGGGTTGTTTGTTTTTTTTAAAAAAACCTCTTAATGACTCTTAAGTCTGAATCGTTCAGACCTTTTTACACACCACCTCTTATTAATTATAACTAAAATAAGACTTCAGACTTTAGACCTCTTAAAAAACAAACGGCACCTTAGTAAACGACCCCTTAGTCAATCACAATATCTCAAAAACAAATATTTTTATTTGTATTTTTAATATGAATGATATTTATAAAATACATTTTTTTTGCTTATGAGAACCTTACATTTGAGATTTTTTTAGAGCCTACAATATAAAAGGTTTTTGTTGAGGTTCTTATAAGAACATCCATTGTAAGATAAAACTTCTTATCTAATCCCAAGTTCTCATGAGAACCCAAGTGCTTGAATAAGAACCTGCGTTTTTGTATAAATTATTGTTTTTATGACTATTTTATTTTGTTTTTATAAATTAATAAAACATATTTATAAACTATATTAAGTTCGAATTGATACGAAAAATATAAGTCGATATTTATAAAATATATTTATTTATTTTGTTTCGGTTTTTGTTTTATTGTAATTACTTATACAATTTTTTGTATTTTGTTCTAACAAGTTTTATTTTTATTATTACTATTTATTATTTAGTGTTACTTTTTACTAAGATAAATATTTGTATAATGTTACACTTTTTTAATTGTAATACAAAGTTATATTGTTTTACTGTATTTTAAATATATTACAAAATCAAAATTAAAACCACAAGGGTTGTGGCGTACTGGTTAAGGCCCTGAGGGATGTGGTGAAATATCCCATCTGTCCAGGGTTCGAATGTAGGTGTACACAACAATTGTGGCCACTGAGGTTTAATCAGGACTGATGTTTTACAATCAATAATTTGCTAAGAGATTAGTCTAGACACACTTCCCAAAAAAATCAAAATTAAAAAAATGGTAAGAAATAGGGAAATTGACCCAAATAAACATTCACCTTCCATAAATTGGTTTTCTAGCCATTCCTCTCCATTTTTTTACCAAAATGTCAATACCTTCGTAAGTGGTAACTCCGCAATTGGCGGAGGGGTGAAAAAGTTAAAAAAAAAAGTTTTTGAAAATGCTCCGCAAATGTAGGGACATATCTGTAAAAAAATTTAAACATGCCTGCAAGTTGCTGACCAATTCTTGCGGATGTAGAAATGTTTTTACAGATCTGGTCGACTGCTCTGTACTTGAGGACCATGTTTAGGAACTCTTTACTCTTTTTTTTACTTTTTCACCCTCCATAAATTGCGGAGTTGCCACTTGTGAAGGTAATGACATTTTAATAAAATGAGAAAATAAATAGCTAGGAGACTAATTATGTAGAGAGAAATGACTATCAATGTCAATTTCCCTAAAAAATAGTAAGAACAAACAAGAATTTAATTGTTAAAAATATTAATAAAAAATAAGTATGTTCTAGATAAAATATTTTCAAAGATTTGTGGTACAATCATTAATTTTATCATTAAATAATTTGTCACATGTCTTATATATCATCATAAATGATCGCAATGCCCCATCATTATTTTTTCTTTTTGGGAAAAAGCAACATATATTAATGGCAATTGGAGTTACACATAATGTTTAAAGGAGCTGCTAGAAAGTTCGACATTTGAAAGACGATATTTTGAAAAGTAACAAACTGGGCTTTCCTAGCGAGAACATGCGCTGCCTCATTAGCTTGTCTTCGAACAAATTGGACCGAAAAACTGTCATTTTGGAGGAGAATGGAGCGACACCAAAAGATGATATCATCGAATTCCGAATCGTCCTGCTGCATGTTGAGGATGGCATCAACAACCTATTTAGCGTCCGTTTCAAAAATAACACATTGAAACCCCATATCGTAGGTCCAACATAGCACATCGACAATGATAACAATAAAAAGGAAATTCAAGAGTCCTAGATTAGTTACAACTGACTTTGTGGTTATCTCCTATTTGTTAAATATTAGTTAGAATTGTAAATTGTAAATATAAATACATGGCATGACGTATTTGGTGTGGAGAAAAATAAATTTCAAAAGTCTGATTCATCCCTTCATATGGTATCAGAGTGCCAATCAGGTTAACACCCATCCCCTTCTTCTTCTTCTTTTTTTCTTCTTTCCCTCTCCATCTTCCCCATGGTTTCCACCATCGACGATAGTGGCAGCGCCACCGCCGACACATCTCTACCGCTCGCCACCCTTATCCATATGATCACCATCACGCTTTCCTCTTCCAATTACCTTCTCTGGAAGAACCAACTCCTTCCCATTCTTGAATCCCAAAAGTTCATGTCCTATATCGACGACACAACTCATGCGCCACCACAAATCGATCCACACCTCCGGATGCTTCTTAACTCCTCCCTCTCTGAAGAAGCAATGGTCGTTGTTGTCGGCTGCACCACCGCTCATGCCGCCTGGAAAGCACTCGAAGAAACGTTTAGCCATTCCTCCGAAGCTCGTGAGATAAGTCTTCGATCTAATCTTCAAAATCTAACGAAAGGATCAACTACCGTTCAAGATTATGCACAAAGATTCAAGCAACTTTGCGATCAACTTGCCGCCATCGAAAAACCAGTCCCGGAATCATGTAAATCCCAATGGTTCCTTCGCGGTCTAGGTATCGAATTCTCTACTTTCTCGACCGCTCAAATGGCACAAACGCCACTTCCGTTGTTCAAAGATCTTGTTCACAAAGCGGAAGCACACGATATTTTTCATAAATCTCTATCACCGGCAGCCCCTATTCATGCCGCCTTCACAGTCTCTTCTGCCCCTCGGCGTTACTCACGGGGTGCAAATCCTCGAAACCCAAATTCAGGAGGAAGACGGGGACGAGGAGGACGTCGCCCTTATGTTCCACATTGCCAATTATGTGGGCGCGACGGTCACAAAGCCAATCAATGCTCCGACTATCTCCTTCAAAAGCGAGAACACGCAAACGCAAATCTAGCCGAAGCATTCAACAATTCCTGTTCGGTCTCACACCCGGATGTTTCGGATTGGTATCTTGACTTCGGGGCTTCCGCTCACATGGCCTCGACATCTACAAATATACAACATGCGACCCCATATCATGGTAAGCAACAAGTTATTGTCGGCAATGGAGGTATACTTCCGATTTCTCACATTGGAAACCATAAGATTCACATGAACATCCCTCTTCGTGATGTCTTAGTGGTTCCCAATTTGACACGAAATCTTGTTTCCATTAGTCGACTTACTCGAGACCTCCCAGTTAAAGTGATTTTTTCTGATACTTCTTTTCAAATTCAGAACCGGAAAGACAACGCTCTTCTGGCAACCGGGAGGTGTGATGGCAGTCTTTACCGTCTCAATACCATCGATGCAACACTTTTGGCCGATCTCAACAATATTTCTGTTAAAGGCTCATATGGTTTATGGCATACACGTTTAGGACATGTTAATAATGGTGTGATTTCGTTACTAAATAAACAAGGAAAGTTAGATGTATCTTCTATATTACCTAACCCGACTTTATGTGAACCTTGTCAACTTGCCAAAAGTCACAAATTGCCGTTTTCCGAGGATCCTAAACGTGCCAATCATGCATTTGATATTGTGCATTGTGATATTTGGGGACCCGCTCCAATAACCTCTATCGAAGGCTATCACTACTACATTATATTTATCGACGACTTCTCCCGATTTACGTGGTTATTCCCAATGCGTCTAAAATCGGATGCGTACGATATTTTTATAAAATTTCATCAAATGGCACAAAATCAAACAAACAGGAAAGTCAAGATTTTTCATAGCGATGGTGGCACCGAATTCACAAGTCATAGATTTCAAAGTTTTTTATCTATCCATGGCATTCTCCATAAATTATCATGCCCCTACACGCCTTCCCAAAACGGATGAGCCGAACGAAAACACCGTCATCTTACCGAGACGGGTCTTGCCATGCTTTTCCACTCCAAGGTTCCCATGCAACGAGGTTTAACGCTTTTGCAACAGCCGTCTATATCATAAACCGATTACCCATGGCTCTCCTCGGCAATATTTCACCGCATGAAGTATTATTCGGGGCACCACCAAACTATACGGTTTTCCGACCGTTTGGGTGTCGTGTATACCCGTATCTCCGAGACTACACGCAACATAAGTTTGAACCCCGAAGCCACCCGTGTGTTTTTCTCGGCTATAGTTCACGTTACAAAGGATACCTTTGTCTTGACCCATCCACTACACGCACCTACATATCCCGACATGCCAAGTTCGATGAAACATACTTTCCATTCAAAAGAGACACAACCCCACATAAGATTAGTGATCTTGATTATGAAACCTTTCTCGATCTAATGGCCACCCCTTCCATCCAAAAAATCGCTCCCCCAATGCCACCTCACAAGGCTACCCCATGCCCCACATGCGTCACCGATCCACAACCACAACCACCAGCACCACCACCACCCGAACCTGTTACCACCATGCAAATGCCGTCACCTCCTGCCACTACACCCACTCCAATTCCTCCTCAACCACCAATCACCTCTACACATCCTATGCAAACGAGGGCCAAATCGGGAATTTTTAAACCCAAGCATCCAGCTCTACTAATTGAGCACCACAGTGCTCTCATCACTACTCTCTTAACAACCACCGTTCCCAAAGGCTTCAAATCCGCCTCCAAACATCCAGGATGGATGCACGCTATGGATGACGAAATAGCCGCTCTACAGTCTAATCACACCTGGGAACTCGTTCCTCGCCCCTCTGACGAAAATGTGGTCGGAGCAAAGTGGGTCTTTCGCACGAAGTTGAAATATGATGGGACTATTGACCGGATAAAGGCACGACTTGTCGCCCAAGGATTCAGTCAAGTACCTGGTCTCGACTTCACACACACCTTTAGCCCCGTCGTAAAAGCCTCAACGGTTCGTCTCATTCTTAGTATTGTTGTGATGAAAAAATGGTCGTTACGACAATTAGACGTCAAAAACGCCTTTTCAAACGGCTTTCTCAACGAGACAATCTTCATGGAACAACCACCGGGCTACATTGATCCTAAGTATCCATCTCATGTCTGTCGGTTAAAGAAAGCCATCTATGGCCTCAAGCAAGCACCACGAGCATGGTTTCGTCGCTTCAGTGACTTCCTTTTCTCCATCGGCTTCAAAAATAGTCAATCAGACACATCTCTTTTTATCTATAAAAAAGGGCCATCCATTCTCTACGTACTTGTTTATGTTGAGGACATCATTGTCACCGGCAATGACAACATCCTTCTTCAAAAGCTCATCAACCATGCTCACAAAACGTTCGCCATAAAAGACCTCGGACCACTCAGTTACTTTCTCGGATTAGAAGTCACCTACACACCTACCGTTCTGTTCCTCGGTCAACAGAAATATGCAAACGATATTCTTCTTCGAGCACAACTGCATGAAAGCAAACCGATATCCACTCCGATGGTCGTTGGCCAACAATTAAGTCAAACCGGCAATCCCTTTCATGACCCCACTCTTCATCGATCATTGGTCGGGGCACTCCAATACCTGACCATTACACGGCCTGACATTTCTCATGCTGTAAATACCGTTAGTCAATACATGCATAACCCGACGGACGCACACTTTCAATCCGTAAAACGCATCATTCGCTATATTCGTGGGACTGTCACATACGGGATCACCTTCAACCATTCCCAAGCTTGCGATGTTACCGCCTTTTCTGATGTAGATTGGGGAGGTTGTCCAGATACATGGCTCTCAACCTCCGTCTATGCGATTTTTCTCGGCCCCAATATCGTCACATGGAGCTCGAAAAAGCAACCAACTGTTTCTCGTTCCATCTGCGAATCAGAATATCGGGCTCTCGCAAACACCACTGCGGATGTTGTCTGGCTTACACAATTGCTAAAGGAACTCCATCTTCCCGTACCACGGCCACCGTCCATTCTCAGCGATAACAACAGCGCCATATTCATCAGTAATAATCCGATCGCTCATAAACGAGCAAGACATATTGCACTAGATTATTACTTCACTCGTGAAATGGTACAATCAGGAGTTGTTGCCACAAAGTTTGTTCCAAGCTCTCTCAATGTTGCTGATGTCTTTACAAAGAGCTTATCACGATCAAAATTCATGTTCTTAAGATCCAAGCTTTGCGTCAGTCAAAATCCCACGACACGCTTGCGGGGGGGGGGGGGGGGGGTGATAACAATAAAAAGAAAATTCAAGAGTCCTAGATTAGTTACAACTGACTTTGTGGTTATCTCCTATTTGTTAAATATTAGTTAGACTTGTAAATTGTAAATATAAATACATGGCCTGCTCCCACGTATTTGGTGTGTAGAAAAATAAATTTCAAAAGTCCGATTCATCCCTTCATAGACAAGTGCCAAAGCCTCACACTCCTTTACAAGCGGAATACCGTGTCTTATCATCGATCGGACAACGATGAAAGTCCCTTGATCATCTCTGAGAATCGAGGCAAAACCCGACCGGTGATTCCCATTGAAAACAACTGCATCGATGTTGCATTGACGACGCCGGTCGGAGGTTTGTGCTACAAAGGGCAGCGGTCGACCGTTGGTTCCGTTGTATCATGCGATCGTAGGGCGTTAGCCGTTTGCCATTCATTAAGCACTTCCAAGGCATGTCGCTTAACATTTCAGATCGGCCTCACATAGTGGTTCCATAAAGTTTCATTCCTATGGTACCAAATGCTCCATAACAACATCATCAAAGTATTTAGGGTCTGCTTGGTACACTCCTCTATGATGCTGAAAAGAAGTCTTGGGAAATCGTCGGTAAGATTTGCCTTATGACCAATAAGCTCCCACAAGTTATGTAACATCCTAAAATTCAGAGTAATTTAAAACTTCAAAAATTAGGCAATATGACATCTGTATTGATATAAACTTCTCAAAAAGTGTATCAGTCCTTAAGACTTTACCAAAAACCTGTACGGATTTAGAATTCATCCACAAACTAATCTAAACATAACTATCTAGATTACATCAGTTGACAATCCAAAATTCATCAAGAGAATGGGACTTAACAATGCCCAACTATCAACACACTTTAGTCATCTCAAAAATGCCTCGAGACCAAACTCGTCTCTCAAAACCCTGTGCATCCCACCGCTAAGGGAAACCTGTTATACATATCATTTGAGAAAAAGTGTCAGGCTTAAAGCCTGGTGAGAACATACAGTTTATAAAGCTCAAAACATATAAACATTTGAATCATGAGATAATATTTCCAAAAAGGTTAAATCTTACAAATGATACCTTTGCCACAATCGGGTTTTCCCATTATAAAACTCGTCATCAAATGACCAACGATAAAATATTTTACCAAGTATAGTGGCGTAACACAAAGTAGGCCACAATACGAGTTATAAGCTAAACACTTGGAATCCAAGGATACGAACACATAGGTCCGTGCTACGATGTGAGATCGTGCCCCCAAGCAAAACCAATGTATACTCCTTCACTAGGATCACAATGAACCATGGCTAGTATCCGGCCTCACATAACCGTAACAAGTTGCCCCCGAGGATCATATGCATCCATAGCTACAAAATGGGGAATATGACATCCCAATAATACAGTCGACTCAAAACCTAGGGATCCACTAGTAATGGTACAGACTCGTCACAACAACATATGTGACCAACCATAAACAATCATATGGTATAAAAACATTTTCATAAACAAAATGTTATATCCAGTTCAACTTCTGGTAAGAATGAAAATCATTAAAATGAGTTCATAAACTTTCTTTCACATAACCAACATAATGTGCAAGTAAAACATATTTTTACTTCAAATAAGATAGAATCCATCATAAAATGATCGGAACCCTAAAATTTCCCAAAACTCAACTTATATCAAATATGTAGAAATCTTAAATCTGTGACCATGGGGATATATAGGAGTTCAAACTGTAACCATTTTGACATGTATAAAGTTTTAGAAAGGTAGTAGGAACTCACCCAATAGGTTTATACGAAAACCCGAAGAACCAGATATCGACCCTCTTGACAAGCCGATGCTTTCTACACCGGAACCTCGGATCGAAAACTAGATAATAATCACCAAACTCTAGAGAGAGAGAAATATACTTAGAGAGAGAGATATCTAGAGAGAGAAGAGAAGAGAGAGTTTGAGATATGAGATGTAAACCCAAATGAGATATTTGAGGTTGAAACCCTTAAGTCGGTCCAGGGGGTGTCGCGGGTTATGCCGCGACTCCAAGTCGCGGTGGAACTCGCCCGTGTTCTTCAAACCCTAAAACCAACAGAGGCTTTCGCGACTAATGCCGCGACTCCAAGTCGCGAGCAAGTCGCGGAACTCACTGGAAGGTTCCAACTTCACCGAAAAACATAAATTCGAACGATAAACTAATTACGGTGATAACGACAAGAGTTAACACTAGAATACCATGATTAAATAACAAAATTCAGGGTGTTACAAGTTAGCATCCACCCAAACTTTTTTGGTGGTGGTACAATCGATTAAGGCAAAGTTTGCCTTATGTATTCTATCTATTAATGCACGTTGTTGCTATTTACTCCATTTACGACTATTTGATGTTAGCTTCTGGTTCGTAACCAAATTCCAACTGAAACATAGAAAGATATACAAAAATACAATTCTATTGATTTGTTTTTAAAATTTAAGGCATTATACAAGTATAATTTTTAAGAAAACTTTGAAAATATCATATTAAACACTTGTATCTGTTTATATCAATTATGTCTACATTTCCAATGGAGTAAAATAATAATAATAATAATAATTAACTAATTATAATATATATCTCATAATCAATGAAGTGGTTAAATTATTGGGAAATCAATTAAAATAGTCATTTTTCTCTCTATATTTTACCTCTTAACCATTTCTCTCTATGTTTTACTATAAGAGTCACAGGTCCGTGAAAACCTAGGTCTGCAATTAAATGACAACAATATGTTACAATTTTGACCCCTGTCTGCAAAATCCTACCTCCGCAATTGCAAACCTGGCCCTAGACTTTCAAAATTTATACTTTATACCCAAGTCCGCATTGTGGACCTGCCGTTTTTAGGGAGGTATACGTCGCGCCAGAGTGAAACCCTAATGGAATGTTCTCTCGGAAATGTGTGTTTTTTTGGAAGAACCTTCTCCCCTCATCAGTAAATGAAGATTTGCCTTCCCCCATCCACCCCTCTTCTATTCTTTTTTTTATATAAATAAGACTTGTGGGGACCAAAATTTCCACAAAAAAAAACACATTTGACTCTCTCCACAAACAAAACGTACGTGACTCTCTCCTTGCAAACCGATTTTCCATGTTAGTGACTTTGCAATCCCTTGTCAGTGGCTCGTGAAGTAAGTTTTTCGTAACCCCTTATCAACATAAAATTATTTTAGTTAAATAGTGTAAATGATTTTGCGGTGTTTTGTTGTTATTTTTTCTTTACCAAACAAGATGTAACCAAAAAAAAATGAGAAAATTTTTCGGGACCGGACCAAGAACAGGTCCGCTTTTGGTCTGACCCAGGAAAAATTTCCCATTTTTTTTTAATTTTTTAAAAAATAAAATCTGTTAGTTTTTTTTTTAGATTGTAATGTTTTTATAGTATTTTACATATTTACTTAATTAAATTAGTTATAGATTAGGTCCCTATACTCCTGTACATAAATTAATTACAGATTAGGGTCCTGTACTTAGAGAAGTTAAATGTAACAATCCAAAACTATCTAGGGTCAAACATAACATTTAATATAAAATACGCAAAAATGGCCCCAAGTCTACAATAAAATCTTAAGGTTTGCAGATAAGCAACCTAATACACAACTAAGAACAAAAGGAAAAAGAAACAAAACTAAAGGAAGTCTTCTAAACTGGCTTCAGATCACACCTTCTCTTTACCCTTGCTCGATCCTCCTACTTCATGATTTCCTGAAAAGGGTTCTTAATTTTGAAAGAGCGAGGGTTAGACCGATGGTCTAGTGAGTCCCCTCTCAGCACTTCAAACATCGCAGAAAAATTAAACCAAATCATTTTAAAATATAAAACATCACGTTCACAAATAAGCTTCCGACACACACTACCGTCGCCGAAGGTAACGACGTGTCTGGCTCATACTGCCTTACTTGGGACACACCTCCCAATGACATATACGGGGCACACCCCACGGTATGAGCACAGGCGGGACACATCCCTCGACTTGTGCATCTTACTCACATCAATGTATGCATACATTTCTACATAACAAGAACGATAAAACTTGACTCGCAGTAAATGCTAAAACATAATTTGCATTTAATAAAACCTCGCATGTAAAGATTATAGCGTAATCAATAAACCTTCAGTTAGAAAAACTCACCTGATAGCAAGGACTCCCTTACTTTCCCTTATGCACGTTCCAACTCCTAAAATGGTTACCTAAAGAGATAGAAATAATTAAGTTCCGGAAGAAAAACACTCCGACCGAAACTCTCCCTGAACACCCCTCGGGTCTCCCCCTTTTCCTTTCTCACAGCCGGCGATCCAGGGTTGCCCGACTCCCAGGGCCAAATTCCCGTGTTGGGCGCCCCGACTCTCGGGGTCCCGGCATAGGTTCTACCCCCGTCTCCCGGGTTCACTAACCCCAGGCTCCCCCGACTCCCGGGGTCACGACCCGGTTCCTTACCAATCCCGACTCCCAGGATCACACATCCCCTGGACCTCACGACGACCGGGACTCCCCCGGTTCCTTTCTGTCACCCGAGACGACAAAGTAGGGAGGGCCTTATTTTAGGAACTTCCTAATTCGTGAAATCTATGAGATCCAATGTACATCATAAAAATTAGTTAAAAAAGTAAAATCTAATCTAATTTAAGAAAATCTCTCTCAACTCCTTTCTCTTCTCTCCTATCTTCTCTCTTCTCTCTTCTCTTTCTTTTTTCCTCTTTTCATAACATATAAGTGCACACCCACAATTAAATATGTATACAAGGCAAAATATTGTGAACATTTTTTTAGAAATACTATTATAATTTATGAACACATTGTGAACAATATTTTAATAATGCTATTATAGAGGAAAGTTAAAACGAGAACACTAACTATTTAAGAAAACAAGAAAAAGGCAAAAAACAGCAAGTGGTGTACAAAATCATATGTAATTTTGCACTACCTGAAAAATTCGAACGCAGGCGATGTCAACCGCGAATCATAGGTCGCGCACATAGTCACGTGAATCATATATGATTTTGTACGTGAATGTATATGATTTTGTATGTATTCGACTGTTTTCGTGTTTTCTTAAATAGATGTTTTTCTCGTTTGAACAGAACTCAACTATTATAATTTGTGAACACATTGTGAACATACTATAAATCTATGTACCAATTGTGAACACCTTAATATGAATTTTCTTAAGGTTATTCATAATGTGTTCACAATGTTTTTACCTTGTGTACATATTTAATTGTGAATGTAAGTGCATGTATGTTATAGGAGAGAGGAGAGGAGAGGAGAGCGAGAAAGAGTGAGAGAAATATTTATGAAATTTGACTTTTTCCTAAAAAATGCATTAATCATCTCATTAATTAATCATTAGTTATCTTAAATTAGTGGCTTAAGTTGGATCTCATGGATCTCTCAAATGGTAGAGTTCTTAAATGATTAAGCCCTACAAGGTACAATATAAAAAGGAGAATTCCTAACTAACAATGCACTAATTATGGAAACAAGATGATCTACAATAATTACAGTAAATACATTATATATGTTATTTCACCATCACATTTGGAATGGGAGGAGGACGAACGTTCAGGCTGGATCAAAAGTTGGTGACTGGTGTGGGAGTAGGCCTTTAGTGAATATATTTGCATACTAGTACTCGGATGGAACATGGATGACACAAACAATGCCAACAAACACATTTTTACAAAAAAAAAAAGTATGTCAAGATCAACATGTTTGGTTCGTTGGTGTTGGATCGGAATACCTGTTAAGTATATCGAAGATACATTTTCATAGAATACCATTGTAGTTTGGTAGGTGGGTACGTAAACTTCAAGCATTAGGTTACATATATAAATCATCTCGACGACTACGTTAGCCAGGACCCTATATCTAACTTCGACACTATATTGGGATTCAAGTGGTTATCGTTTGGAGGACCATGAAATAAGGTTGTTGTCGTCGAGAAAAACACAAAACCTTGAAGTGGAACGGCGTGAGTCTAGGTAGCCTGCCTAGTCAGAATCTGAGTAGGTCATGAGCTTATGAGATCAAGAAGGTGAATTATAGACAATGATCCATTGTACCTTTTAGTGCATTCCAATCTGGCTCATGGTGGGCCTCGTAGGGGTTTTTGTAATGGGTGAGATAGGGGTTGGATGATATATGAAGGTCGGGAACTTTATGCAGCTAAAAGATGTCGTGTATGGCATGGGTCGTCATTTTGTAAGTAGGAGGTAGTCTAATTTGGGCCTCGGTGGTAGGTAGTGGCTATTGACGTTCTAATGTAGGGTTGGAGGATGTGTGGAAAGGGGGGACTGGGTAAGCGCCTGTTGGGGTTCTACTATTGTAGATGGGGTGTTATGTTTAGTTCGACGGATTATGGAGTGGTCACGGTTGCGGTGGGCAAGCGTGGAGGGTGTAGGTTTGCAAGATCATCAAGATGATAGAGTGAAAATGTAGTAAAGGGGAAAAGACGTGTCTTGATGGAATGACTTTACCTATACCTAGAGCATGACAATAGTAACCACTATATTGTGGTAGATATCTAAGAAGTATGCACCGAATGGAGCGGAATGTGAGTTTGTGAGGTTTTTAGCGGAAAGGTTGGCATATCGAGTGTCCACACTTCCAACATATTAGATTCTTTTTGGAGTTCTTCTTCTTCCCTTGCATAGTCACCAAAACCGTACCTTCTAATGAAGTCATATTGCTACCTTCCAATCGTTTTTCCTCGGATAGAAGTTTGCTAGTAACATCCGCAAACTTCAGGGTCTCTTTCCCATACATTAGAATATGTTTCATGTTCTCATAGGAAGATGGCAAAGATAATACGAGCCTCAATGCTTTAACTTCATCTTTTACCTCAACTCTGATGGCCTCCAGTTCTGAAACGATATTGTTAAGAACACTAAGACGATCTCATATTTTTGTACCTCCATCTATACGTAGAGTATGAAATTATTTCTTAAGATACAAACGATTTAGATGCCTTTGCCCTGGTACAACTACTCATGCTTCTCCTAAAGCTCCTTGGCCATTGATATCCCATGCATGTTTGCAAAAACATTCTTTGCTAGACATAAACGAATAGTACTTGCCGCTCTCAAATCCAAATCATCCCATTCTTCCTCACTTTTACTAGTACCTCTTGATTCACCGTTGGAAGCTGGTTTTCCCCTCAATGCCTCATGCAACCCGGATTGTATCAACACATCCTTGACTTGAACTTGCCATAAGCCAAAGTTGATCCTTTCATCAAATTTCTCTATATCAAACCTCATAGCACTTGAAAACTTTGATATCGTATCAACGCCTCAAAAACAATATTGTATACTAGAAAAGTGCTTGTAGCCTATGAGTAGCACACCCGGGGAAAGTTTCCTAATATGCAGGTACTCTCGCCACACATAATTCTATCGTAGACAAAGTAACCAAGAGAAATTGTTTTTCGATGTGGAAGGTCAGACAAAGTGCAACCACACAACATACTAAGAACCCTCTAACCCAATACCTCCTCCAATATGACCAAGAGATAGTTCTTTTCTGATGCAGAAAATCAGACAAAGCTGCAACTACAGAGCAAACTAAGAACGCTCTAACCGAGACCTCCTCCAACCTGGAGCACTGATACCACTTCTTAGGAAATTGGCCTCAACGTTTCCCAACAACCCAAGTAATGAACAATTATAGAGAAAAGAATAAGACAAGAATTTACGTGGAAAACTCTAGAACCGGAGAAAAACCACGGGCCTCCATAGAGAAAAATTCACTATGTGAAAAATTGTTATAATCACACAGTTCTAATCTCTCAAGCCTTCCCCAATAATACCCACACTCTCAAAGATTTAACTCACATATTTCTACCTTCTAAAACAAGAGAACAAGAAAGAAAGAATAAAATACTTAAAGTGTATTAAATTGAGAAGATTTAAAACTCAAGGCTTAGACCCTTTTTATAGGCATGAAATCTCTTTCACCTTTCATTGCTCGTTGCTCCATCGATAGATATAAAACTTCCAAGCTTTTCTTTTATTCTAGCTAAAAAGAAATCCTCAACACTTTAGTTCCTCTCAAAAAACCAATGAAGTCGAAAAATACACATAAATGATATCGTGATAAAAACATAATCGAAATCCTTTGTTGATTTCTTAATTCATATTTATGTAAGAAGAAAATTTATCATCCGCACAATTTGATAAAATATAATAAAGAATTAATTAGTTGAAAATACATCTACAACTAATAAGGTCAAGTATGGCATACCTTCAATTAGAAAATGATTTATACAATTTTCTATTACCCTAAAAAAACTTTCATTTTATTTAGAAAAAGGAGATTAAATAAGGAAAGAGTAAACTCCATTTTTGGTCCCTATGGTTTCCCCAAAATCTAAAGAGTGTTCTTGTGTTTGGATAAGTACAAAAATAGTTCCTATAGTATGTATTCGGTTTTGAAACGAGCCCATTATCCTAACATCATTAACGGAGAGACCGTTAAGTGAGGGCACTTCAGTCAATTTGTTTTCTAAATGAAAGAGTGAATCTACAAGTGTATGAAGCTCATTTATACAAGTGTGATTAACATTAAAAAGAAAAAAACTACCCTTTCTCGCTCTCTCTCTCTCTCTTTCTCTCTCCCTCCCCTGTGAACCACTCTAGCCACCCCTCCCCCTCCCCTTTCCCTTTCCCTTTCCCTATTGACTTGTGTTCATTTTCTTAGCCAAACACAAGTACAAGACCCAAAACTATCAAACAAAAACGTAAGTATACAACCCTAAATTAAATCAAACATAAACACAACTCCTTCTCTCTCATGCACTGGATTCTACCATTAAAGGGTCTTTCATTGAGAACATTGGTACACTAATGACACCATGCGAGATTACTTGCAAAACCACCCCAAATGGACTTAAAGATGCTTGCTTAAATTTGGTCAAAAGATTGTTTACTACATAGACAGATAACATGAAAACTTGAATCTTTTTGGCATTACAGATTTTGCAAATGTCAGTTTGATAAAAATTTATGCCAAAATGAGTTAATTTCAGAGTACCTCCACAACCACAGTTGGATCGAGTCCTAGTTTCTCACTAAGAAGCAATCCTTCAGTAAAATAAGTCATCATCAGAACCTGGTTTTAGTAGGCCATGGGTTCCATCTTATAGATTGGAACCTGGTTACCCTCTTATGGGTTTTAATCCCGGATATGGGAGACGAAAGGAGAGAATGGAGGGAGCGGGTGGTGGTAGTCAGTGAGAGACATATGGGAATTGGGGGTAGTAGTTGCCAATGAGAGAAATTACAGAATTGGGTGGTGGTGTGAAAGCGAGAAGGAAGGTTAACAAAAAAAAATGACATGCGTGTATGAAAGTTACTTACAAAAACAAGACTAAAGGAAAGCTATATATAGGGTCAAACATGCCTTGACCTCTATACAAGCATACATTGAAAAGTCAACAAAATAAAGTAAACTTACATTACAAATTGACTCAAAACTTGATCTAACATTCTCCCCTTATATAAGATATAACAATCAATTTCCCAACTTCAATTATATTTTAAGAAAAACTCCCTGTTATGATTTGACATTCAAAGTTTATCACTTGAACATTGATGTCTGAGTCCTAAACTGCTTTGTCTAGAAGTCATCACTTGTACATTGAAGTCCGAGTCCTGAGCTGATTTACTCAGAAGTCATAGCCCTTCTTACTCCTTCTTGAGTATTGGCTCTTGCATCACAGGTTGAACAGGTTTTGGTACCCAGATGAATTTGGGTCCTGTCTGGATAGTATGTGAAAACTTCTTTGAGCGGTTTCCACCTCTGTGATATGCAGTATCATTAAAGTTCTTATGAGAATAATACCTTTTATGGATATGTGCTTTGTGTACAAAATCATCATTGCAACAATAAGAACAACAAAGTTTGCTTCTAGCTAACCTGATCAGATGCTTGGTAGACTTGACAGCATCAAGTGTAAAAGCTTTACCTTTTTGAGCTCTGTTCTTCTTTCTCTGTTTAGCTTGTGTAGATGATTTACGGTATTTTACTGATTCTGGAGATCCCTTTACAACCCAAATCCTCTTCTCTATCTTAGAAGCTTTGAGTCCAGAATAAGCAGCATATTTATCAGCAAACTTAACATAAAATGAACTAGAAGGTTTAATCTGATCTGTTTTCAAGATTTCAGGTTTGACAATCTTTTTCTTGAATTTCTGAAATAAGCTTGATACTGATTGAAATGAGCAAACTGATTCAACTGAATCATCATCATAAGAGGATAATACAGGTGTTTCAGATGCTAATTTATCAGATAGATCAGCATTAGCTTTCTCAAGTTGATTGATCTTGTCATTCAACTTGGATTTCTCATTACAAAGTTTATCAAATTTACTCTGTAGATCAGATTTACTCTTCTGTCCCTTCTGTATATCTGAAGATAAGATAGCTAACTTGTCAGTGAGTTTAGAAATCTCAGATTCAAAATGTTTTCTTTCAGTCTTAAATTCTTTTTCCAAGTTCTGTTTTTTCTCAGATATCTCTTTGAAAAGTAAAGTATTTTTCCTTTCAGTATTTTTCTTTTCTTTGTCAAAGATATCTCTTTCAGTAATAACAATTTTTTCAAAATCAGACACTTGTTTTAGAAGTTTGGCACATCTAACTTCTAACTCTTTCTTCTCTGACTCAACTTTCTTTGAAAGTTCAGATAACTTCTGGTTGAAAGATTTCTCAAGTTCAGCTTTCTCATTCTTGTGTCTCTCATCTACTTTCTTCAGCCATTCTTTTCCTTTTGCTTGATATGTTGATACTTGTGTCTCAGCCTTTGTAAGTTTGACATTCAAAGTATTAATTTCTGCTTTTAGCTTTGAATTCTGAATTTTGAGCTTTTCATTCTCAGCCTCAATCTTTGGTATTTTTGGCATTTATGACAATGCACAATCCCTGTTGATGAGAAATAGATTTCCTTTCTCATCTGTATAAGGCATGATTAGTGTTTATCTTAAAAATATAGCTTGAAAAGATCGTTAGTCAGATAATCAGAAAAATCAGTAGTAAAAGTACAGAAAAATCACAAAAAAATGATCACAAGAACAGAATTTGTATGCACTTAAAGAATTCATATAGCACTCACAACACACAATTCGCATGCAAGAATTCGTATGCAACAATTCGCATGACACTCGTATGAAATTTACAATAATTCGCATAACAACACAATTCGCATAAGAAAAGGATACGAAGTCTTCACTTTTCGCATGAGCTTATGTGCGAATTCTTACTTCTCGCATAAAGCTATATGCGAATTCTGAGCTTTTCGTATGAACTTGTATGTGAATTGCTCCCTTAGAATACTTTCTAAGGCTCAGATGTGAATTCCACACATTTCGTATGTGTCTCTTGTGTGAATTCTTTACTTCTCGTATATACCTTTGTGCGAATCCTTTGCTTTTCGTATATACTCTTGTGCGAATTCTTTTCTTAGAATCAAGAAAATCAACTAGTCTGCGAATTCTTCAACCTTGCGAGTTCTTCGTGCGAGTTCTTCGTGCGAGTTCTTCGTGCGAGTTCTTCATGGCTCGTGCGAATTCTTTAGATCTTGGACATTTTTTTCGAACTTTTTAACAGAAATCCACCCAAATCTTCAAGTTTAAGTATGAAACTTTGTAGAATCACTCACTATACCATCGAGAACAACCCTGTGGAGTAAATTTCATCAAGAACAAACATGTTTCTGGGAATTGAATCTTGACAGTCTACGAACAAAAAACTTCTAAAATTGGAAAGAATGATTCAGTTCTTCCAATCTGTTGATCAAAATGATTTCCAATTCAAACAAGAAATGTTCTACTTCATTGGGCGATTATAGTGATACCAAATTTGCATTCAATCCATCACTATTTCACAAATTCACTTTCAATGGAACAGTGAACTTTCTAAACATAAAAAAATCGTAATTTTCTTCTTTAAATCATGATGTTGATTCTTCTGATTGAATCTGATCTAGCTCTGATACCAATTGTGATCACAAGTTTCAATCAATCATACCAAATCAAATAACAATCAATGAACAAAGATGAGAGAATTTTGGATCAAATGTCACTGTAGTCATATATCTCACAAGAAAGCATTGCAAACATGAATGACTCAAACAACGACATGCGTGTATGAAAGTTACTTACAAAAACAAGACTAAAGGAAAGCTATATATAGGGTCAAACATGCCTTGACCTCTATACAAGCATACATTGAAAAGTCAACTAAACAAAGTAAACTTACATTAAAAATTGATTCAAAACTTGATCTAACAGAGAAATTATGGATTTTAAAACAATTAACTTCCATAATAATAGGGTAATCTAAAGGAATGAAATCAGTTGCTCCATAATATTAGGCAATCTAAGGTTTTGATTAGTTGTAAATGTTTCGAATTACCAAATTACGAGAATATCCTTTTATATTCATTTAATAAATAATATTAATTATCTTAAATGAGTGACTCACATTGGATCTCACGACCAGGTCCGGCCCTGGCCATGTGCAGCACGTGCAACCGCACAGGGCATCAAAGCCTGTGGGGGCATCAAGTTGTCATCTATTACTAGTCTTTGATTTAATAATTTGGGAATTGGACAACTAGACTTTAACTATAAAAAAAGATCAAGGCCTGGTAGTGATGGATACTGAATGCACATCGTGAACCGGTGAAAACCCAACATTTCAACAACTCAAGCTGATTTTTATTTAACATTTTAACGAACAAAAACGAACAAACAAATTTTCTTAATGAACGAATATGATTACAAAAAGTTTCGTTCTTTTACATTCGTTCATTTAGCATCTTAACGAACACATTTTCTTTACAAATGAACAAGAATACAAAAAATATCCATTTGTTTATCGTTCATTCGTTTATTCTTCGGCTAAGTTAAACGAACGAACAAGAATACAAAAAATTTCGTTATTTAACATTCGTGTTTGTTTATTTGTTCGGTTAAGTTAAACGAACGAACACGAACAAATCTTTCTTCGTGTTCGTTCGGTTTGTTTTGCATATTAAAATTTGCAATGCATATGAACACATCACTGTATCAGCGCGGTTGGAGGACGTTGCACAACAATAACAACATATTGTGATATTGCCTCATTGGGCACTTGTTATTTGCAATGCACAATAGCATAGATTACAAATTTTATAAGTTATCATTGTTCTTTTTACTTTTATAAAATTTGAGGTTTGGCATTACCACATTAGATTTAGACTTTAGACCTGTAACTTTCTGAGTTTTGCTCTTAATTTGCTTACTGGGACATTAACTTCGATGTAATTGACTATTTTAGTTAAAACTAATTATAATATTCCTTATCTTTTAGTTTTAAGTTCCAATGAAGTAAAAGATTATAGTGTGCTGATTTCAATTTGGAAAAGGGAAAACTGAAAAAGAAGGAAGCACGATGTTAATTCAGGTTTTATCATTTTATCATTCTATATTTCGTAATTTGGGGTTTTGGTTTTTCTGTCCCCCTTGAATTTTTTCTAATTATAAATAATAAAAATCAATGTGAGGATGAGTCACCTAGCTTAACTAGGTTCCAAACCCTTTAAAAAACAATATGTTTCGTCGCTTTATTTTTCTTAACAAAATAGGCATAGGGGCATTTTTTAGCATTTTCGCACAGGACATCAAAAACCTTAGGATCGGCCCTGTCACGACTATCACAAACTAAACAACTCTCGTTTGATTAGGCCATATATATATATATAATGTTTTCTTAAAAGGAAATTGATAAAAGGGCTACAAACACTAAAATGTCGTCATTTAACGGACTATTCGTTGATGGTGTTTAGGCAAAGTACTCGTTTTTGAGCCAAATACATTATTTGGACTATCTCTGTACATATTGATGTAATAGACTATTTTCACATTTTGGAGTAAACCACATGGATCATAAGTAAGGTTTTAAATGGCGTGAGGCGTGGTGTGGCGGCGAGGCCAAGCCTCAAGCCTTAGGAGCCACGGCGAAACCATGACGTTTTCAAGGCGTGACTTATGGCGTCAAATTTCTAATTCATATATAATATATTAATATTATATATAAAAACATATGTTTTGTAGTGTTACTCAATTAGTCAACAGTAATAAGAAAGTTAAATTAGATTATACATTAAAAACTTGCAAATAAGGCATTAAAAACATAAAGAAAAATCAAATATATCTCATTACGATAATTGCACATTAGGTCATGACGTGTCATGGGCTTAACGTACATGGTAGTTTTGCGACGAGATTTTTAGAACAGTGATCATAAGTTAAATTTGCACATAAATAATTGATATAATCAGAATATGCAACATCAAATGGTTACCTCACAAGGGATCTGATCATTCAAACATGGAGTCACAAAATCTATGAAGGACCATGAAATTTATTATAATTTATATCTGGAGGATGAAAATTTATTTAATATAATTATATATTAAACTTTTCTAAAAACTTTCTGAACTATAAAAATAGAAGGTGCATAGGGGACAATTATATCGATTTGATAACTCATCAATGGTTTGTAACACCCCTCATTTTCTTTATGAAACCGTTATGACATAACTCATTAGTCACCACAATGAACATAATTACAACGGAAAACATACAATGAAAGTTTACGAACGACAAATAAACTGAATAAAAGTCGATAAATTAATTAATATCGAGCATCTAAAAGGGGCGGACATAGTCGGGGGGGGGGGGGGGGGGTGGAGGGCCCCCTAATTTTTTTTTTTTCTCCCTTTCCTTGGTTAAAAACCAATTTTTTTAAACATTTTACTATAGATCCTCCCAGTAGTTTCTTTCCTGTACCCCCATCAACCAAAAAAACTTGGAAATCAACCAAAAAACCAAAAAAATCTCTCAAAATCAACCAAAAAACCGAAAAGTTCTCTCGAAATCGACAAAAAAAACCAAAAAACTTTAAAAATATCTCGAAAAGGTAGAATTAGGCTCAAAACACATCGGTCGATTTTGAAGGCCTTTAATCTATCTTAAAGATGCCCCCATTAAACAAAAATCTTGGACTGACATTCCTATACCAAAATAGAGCAAAATGAATTGAAAGATATCTTAAAGCTTTCACTGATAAGCCTTCTCTTTCCCGTTGTTATAACTTGTTTTGTCTTCTTCTGAGATACATAACACTAATGAACTAATAAGCTCGGTGAGTTTATGATTTTTGTGATAAACACTTCAAAAACAATTAAATTCCACGCTCATAACATTGAAATCATATTAAAACTATGCATGTAAAGTGGAAACACTTTTAGAAACATGGTATGCAAATTCTGTAATTGAAACACTTATTCACATATTTACATATATGTATGAACTAAGAGCTATATAACTTATCTATATGGTGTGGAACACTTGATACGTTGACCCTTGCAGCATATATCAGTCCTTTTTGAGATAGACTTTCTTCCCTTACTGATATTGAACCAACACCTCGGTTTGTGCTCCTACACACACTAAAAATATTATGTTGTGCATAATATAACTAATATGTCAAAATGGTTGTAACATGCTAAACAATCTGAAAACTTGTAATACATAGCATGCATATTGAACAATATAAATAGACATGTATCCCGTTTTGTAAGTCACATAAAGACTCACCTTAATGTATACGCCTCTTTGTTCCTTCGAATATTGTAACGTCTGCCAAATTTTACTACATGTTCGTGACAACGAGGTATTAACATTGGTAAGAATGTACATTTAATAGTTTCAAGTTGACTAGACCGTAGCAAATTATTTTAGCATTGAACACATTATAAAATCCAAAAAATTTCTCATACTTTAAGAATATTTTATGATACTATGTCTAAAAAGAGTATTAGACAAATCTCTTCGATTCTAGATGATGAAAAATCTATTTATTTAGAATTAAGATCGATTTTATACGAATTTTAGAAAATCAATCCAATGTTTTTGTTTAACATCCGACTAGTTGCAAAATCTCTTCATTCAAGTTTTCTAAGAACGTAGCATAGGACTTTCTCTAATGAACAAAGATTTGTAACAATTTTCACAAACAACACAAAATTTGTTGATTTCAACACATGAATATAAATGTTGCATCTTTTCTTAGTACCATGGTCTGAATAAAAATCTCATGTCCCAAAATCCCATGTCTCATTCCTGTCCGACCAATGAAATTAAGGCACATCAGATTTTATATATTTTTGATTTTATTTAATTCAAGTTTATATTCTCTCTCCGATGACATGTATTCATGTGATTGGTGGACATGATAATTTGGAAGAGGAGATTTTTATATCCATGGTCTTAAAGCCCTTTTATGAACTCCATCTACACACTAATTCGTTCTTTAATACCATATGCGACTAAGCTCATATTAGTATCAAGATTATAAAATCATATATTTAGTTGGAGATTTCTTCGTGAAACATGCATGCTAACACACTTTGTTCTTTGTTTATGCTTCTAAAACCACTCTTAAAGCTCGAATAATTTTTACTCTCTTGTTGGAATTATTCGTATATGAAGTTAGAGAGAACAATGGTAGAGTCTCCCTAATGATTTCTTAATTTTGACGTTGATCAAGATATAGGAGTTTGAGTCTCATCTCAACTCCGTTTCCTACTTTCATGGCGTCATTGTTATCCACGTTTGAATCCAAAGATTTACACACACTTCCAATTGAGCCTTCATTCTTGCATCTTTTTCACTTTATCCATTCAATTGCAACACCCATTCATTTAGTCCCAAAATAAAGTGGGGTGTTACAGGTTCTTCTTTGAATTAATATATAGTCGGGTCAAAATGATAGAAAACATGTTACCTTGTACTCCTATTTTAATTGTAATATTTTTCATAGATTTTGTCTTTTTCTTGTGCATTTAACACATATCCATGATGCCTCGACGTCATAGCATATATAGTTCATTCTGAAGTAGTATACTTGCGTAAACAGATAAGAATGCGAGTCTCATAGTTGTAGAGTGAGATCAGTTACAATTCTTTTGAGGATTGAACTCATTGTGGGCATTGGTCTCTTAAACCAACGACATAGAGGATCTTTGGGTACCCGATTTATCTAATACCTCATGATTTTAGGATGTGACAGTGTAGAGTGATTTGGGGATTGTCAATTACAACCCATTTTGCACAAACAAATTAATATCCATGTTTACACGAACAATGACGATTGGATGTCTAGTATCGAAATTACGCAAAACAATAATGTTATATTTAACTACAAATTAATTCACTTAATAAAAGTCATGATGTGTTAATTGTAATTCAATGTTTTTCTTTTTTGTAAAAATTGTTGAAAAAATGGAAAAATATTTGATAAGAAACAAACATTTTTACAATATACTTCAACCAAATCAACAATTTATCCAAAAAATCAAATAGACAAATCAATGGATTCTATTTAATATTTATTTAGGGTTTTAGATAAAATTATCATAAAATAATATTTTTTTTTAAATTGAAATATTCTCACAATTTTTTCACTAATATTAGAAATGTGAAGGATTATTAAAAACTCATATTACCCCTTCTATATAAACCAATTATGTTCTAGAAATTCACAAATTAATTTATCTCAATTTAAAATAAACTAAAGAATATAATATATTTTTTATTTAAACAATTTATCAGATAATTCTAAACATGGTCTAATTATTTACGTACCGATAATTGTTTTCATAAAAAGTTATAAAAATGATTTTAATAATAATACTTAATTGTTTGATTGCATAATACAGACGATTTTTAATTAAAAGAAGGAAAAAAATATTAAATAATTACTATTAATTAAAAATAGATAAATTTAAATTAAAAATTAAAAGGATAGAATAGAGATGAGCGTATTAGACTAGACTCCATGTCCACCAAATAAACACCAAAACAACAACTACTACCTACAAACTAACTAACCCTCCATCTATATCCGTCATGAATAACTTCTAACCCATATAAATATTAGATTATTCAATTTATTGTTTTTTTTTTAATTTCTCAGATTATAATGTGTAGATAAATAATTAAATGTATCAGTAGTTATAAAATAACGATTTCTTAAGATGAACAATCAGTTTTAATTACTAATACATGAAAACTGTCTTTCTATATCTTTATATTTATCAAGAGAAAATCCAAAAAATTAATTGTTTGATTTTAAGAGGTCTGAAGTTTGAAGTCTTATTTTATTTCTGATTAATAAGAGGTGGTGCTGAAGTTTAAAATCTGAATCAATAAGACTGTTTGTTTTTGTAATTATTGAAGGCGTCTTGGGAGAAAAGAGAGTATATGAATTGAGGCGGTGATAAGAGGTTTTAAGAAGTTAGGTCACCACTTCTTATTTCAGATGTATTTAAGAGTTAAAAGCTTCTGAAAACTGGAAAAAAACAAACAGTCTGAATATAAAAAAGGTCTTAACCGATTCAGACTTAAGAACCATTAAGACATTTTTTTAAACAATCAGCCAAGTCATTCCCTTGTATTCTAAGTAAACAACATAATAAGCATAGGATTCCGTTACTTCAAGTAAAAATAATGAAATTCCATCAATAATTGTCAAATCCTAAATTTTGGTCGCTCACCTTATCTAGCTACTTGCCACTTCATCAATGTTTAAATATTTTTATATATATATAATGTAGGTGAAAAGAATGGTGTCGACGTCCTATGTTTATCTCGAAGTGTTCGACCCAAATTGCTTGACTCACGACTTATTTAGGTGCCGTTTGTTTTTTAAGATGTCTAAAGTCTGAAGTCTTATTCTAGTTATGAATAATAAGAGGTGGTGTGTAAAAAGATCTGAACGATTCAGACTTAAGAGTCATTAAGAAGTTTTTTTAAAAAAAACAAACAACCCCTTAGACATGTTATTTAAAACACCTATTTAATCTGTCAGTTTAATTTATTATCTCTTTTGATACGTTCTTAAATCTGTCTTAACATGATAACTTATTATTTTTAATATATTTATTAATTATCATTACTGTCTTAATTTGTAATCCCTTACAAATTTTCGATGAACATGTTTATATTATCTTTATCATGATAAAAAGAAAACTTCCAAATGTTATTTTCTTAATGCATAGGATTTCACAAGTTAAAATTACAATGTTTAGATCAAAAGGAGAAATGATAAAACCACTAGTACCTTGTTTATGCCCCCCCTTGGGGCCACTATGCCAAAAGCGAGTGGAAACCCATCCCTTCTTTCCTTTTTTCGCCCCCATGCCCTCTGTATGGTCTATTAAGACTAGTATGAAACATTTATTCATAGTTGGATCAAACTCTTCTATTCTAGTTCATGGTTTCTTTTAAGTATAAATAAAACACCATATTCATATAAATTATTTATACGAAGACCTAAAAATTTGTACCATGGTTTTGTCAAAGCAACAACGATTTTCATGAAATTTTGTGTAATTACTCTTGCTGTCTCAAAATTCAAGAACATTATTTCGAATCTTCTAAGATGACATAAAAGATCTGATTAGTTGATTCAAAAAAAGATAATATAATAAAATTTGATAAATTCTATTCATTTATATATTAACTCACCATATATTTTTTTTTTAAAATATAAAAAAAGCTAAAAAGTACCTTAAATTTCATCGGAAACATATAAAGTATTCATTAAAACTTAAAGTAAACATTTAAAGATGAAATTTCACCATCAAAAATTAAACCTTATGAAGACCATCAAGGCCTCAAACATTTTGAGATTAATTTGCCTCGATCTTCTTCTAAAACATATCGAGACGCAAAGATGATTGCATGCAGTAGAAGAAGCAAGAATCAAACAAAAATGGTGAAGCAGAACTATAATAAGAAGTTTTTGTACTTTTTATTAGGTGCCTTTAACAAACATCATAACAATATTGTTTGTGGTGCAAGTTAAGATGTTCTTTATCAATTTAATTAATTCCCTTTTTCTGTAAAGATGTTATTTCGCCTGTCCAAACAATTCTTCAAAACTTTATCGAAATGGAAAGAAGATAAGAAGGAGGTGGAAATGATTTGGAAGTAAATCCAAAATAGAAGCTCTGCAACTCAATTTTTTTGTCAATAAATCACATAAATAAAATTGTACCTTACAACAAATCAAGCAGAAGATTCAGACCTGTTTGGGTTGAATTTGAAGACAAGGAGATATGTGGACCTCTATAATTTACATAGAATTAAGGCAAAACAACGAAAATGATGAAAAGGAATCCCGAAAGCAATTTTGTTTTTCTAGATAAATTCAAACTCCAGTGTAAACGTATGATTCAGATCTGAATTGTCTGATTTGCGTTTCAGGTTTCAATATGATCCGCACCAGATCAAACTGATGATTAATCGGCAGATCATATAAAACATAGATGTTTAAGAAGAAAAAAAAATACGTACATAATCTATATATAGAAGAATGAATTGGATCGTGAATTCTTCTTCCTCTCGAATTTGAATAAAATCTCGTGATAATCTTCAGTAAATTTACAGAGGACAACGCCTTCTCTTGTTCGTGATCGAATTTTGGTTGATGAATTCATAGCTTGACCTGAAGAACGATTCAACTTCGTCTCTTTCGACGATCTCGAAGAACTGAAACTCAGATATCCTTCTCTTACAAGAAGGACCAGACGGCCTCTGTTTTTTAGGTGCCGGAGGACAGGTGATGATTTGAGGAATCCTGTTTTCCGGCGAGGTCGGCGTTCGACACTCCTCAATTTCTGGTTCCTCCAATTGAATCGTGCATGATTCCTCCTCGGATGTGGAATCCAGTTGTACTGGAAGAGATTCCGGAAGCTTGATTTTTAGTCGAATTGCAGGAAGATCTTGGCGTAACTGTAGATCTGTAGACATGGTGGTAGTGGTTGTAGGTGATAACTCAGTGGGTGGTGGTGGTGGTGGTGGCGGTGGGTGGATGAGGTAGAATTTGATTAAGAAGTAGAAGGAAGAGAAAGAGATGTGGACAAGAATCGGAAGGGAGATGTGCACATTATATACGTAAGTTTCTTGAGAGACAAAATCCACTTTTCCAGAGCAGAAATTAATAATTTCAGAAAAATACTCACTTGTCACTTGTACATTTTGCATTAAAATCCGTACGTCTATTTGATGGAAAAGTAAGTGGAGGTTAAAATAATGCAGAAAAATAGATAGTTTCCTGGATTGGACAAGAATATGATAAAGGTGTAGACTTCTTGTGACATAGCATAACCCCCCCCCCCCCCCCCCCCCCCCTCCATTAATTTATATTTTTTACTCTAAGCCCCCCCTCCCCTCAATAAATTAAGAGTAAATTACACTTTTGGTCCTTGTAGTTGTCACTCGTTATCAACTTTGGTTCCTCTTTTAAACTAACTACACTTTTAGTCATTATGGTTGTCATTTTGTTTCACTTTTGGTCCCTCTGACTAACTTTAATTAAAATTGTTAGTTGACTTAAGGGTATTTTAGTCTATTTACATTTTCTTTGTTTTTTTTATTTTTTTGTTTTAATAGAATATATAGTAAATTACAATTTTAGTCCTTATGGTTTGTTTTTTTTTCTTTTCTACATTTTTTTATTTTATACCCTTATTATATTAATTAATTAATTATAAATTTAATAACAATACATTAAAAATACATATTTTATTTTGTAAATTACACCATTAGAAAAGTATTGTCGACATCTTTAAAATAAGTTAATTATTGAATAAATTTTTTACGTAATTTATCCGATATATATCTGCAAATTCGTCTATACTAATCTTTAAAAAAAAATTCTATTTTAAGTTGTGTTAAAAAAATTTATCATTTTTTCTTATTTATGTAAGAAAAAAATCGAAATTTATCTATGTCTATTAATGAAAAAATGTATGTTTCCATATATTTCATTTAATTAAACGTTTTTTAAATTTGTATTAAATAAAAAACATTATAATATAATTATTAATTTTTTTCAAAATATAAACTTAAATTTGTCGTAAGAAAAATAAATAATCGACTAACAACCACATATTTTCATTCTTATTCATTTTCATGAATCAGTATATCAAAAAATAATGATTTACAAGTTAAAATATGCATGATTCATAATCCTGCATTTCAGATCCAACTAATCAATAATGTGGCGTTTGGTACGCATACATAATTGGATTGGATTGGATTGAACAAGACAGAATTGGACGGAACAGGAGTAGACAAGACAAATGTTTGGCTTGTTAATTGGTTATTTATTTTTCATTCTGATAAATTTAAGTTTATAGTTTGAAAAAAATCAAATAATAATTATATTGTAATGTTTTTTTTATTTGATACACATTTAGTTAAATAAAATATACGAACATGATGCATTTTTTATAATAGACATAGATATATTTTGATTTTTTTTTTCTTATATGAATAAGAAAAAATGATATATTTTTTAAACACAACTTAAATAGAAAAGTTTTTTTAGATTAGTGTAGACAGATTTGTAGATGTATATTGAAAACATTTCGTAAATTTTTTAAAATATTCATTAATTAACCTTTATAAAAATTTTCTAATGGTGTAATTAACAAAATGAAATATGTATTTCAAATATATTGTTAAAAATTATCATTAGTTAATTAATATAATAAGGGTATAAAATGAAAAAGATAGGAAAGACAAAAAAACAAAAAAACAAACCACAAGGACTAAAATTGTAAATTACTATATACTCCAATATAACAAAAAAAATGAAAAATGAAAAGAAAAAGGTAAATGGACTAAAATACCCTTAAATTTTTTTTTGAGTAACCGTGAGTTTTCGGGCCAGCTTACGCGCACCGACTAATACCCTTAATTTAACTAACTATTTTAATTAAAGTTAGTCATAGGGACCAAAAGTGAAATAAAATAGCAACCACAATGACCAAAAGTGTAATTAATTTGAAAGATGGATCAAAGTTGATAATGAATGGCAACCTTCAGGACCAAAAATATAATTTACACATAAATTAATCATAAACTTCTCTTTTTATTTTCATAAGATTTCATTCTTGAAAACAAAATAATATGATAATAAAGTGTCATTTTCAATTTTTTTTTTTTTTTAATTTTGGAACATGTTAATTTAATACGCATTTTATTTCATGAAATATCATATTCTTACACAGTTGATATAGAGATGTACATTAGTTCGGTTAGATGAGTAGAAATTATTTGAATAACCCAACCTACTTAAAGATTTCGATAAGGTTCATGAATTACTAAGATGAAAATTCATAAGTTAGCATACAATTTTTTTTTTTTGTTGTTGTACTACACAAATAAACTTCTGGTGATGACGGACCTCAAATCAAAGTCATCTCATTTGTTTTCTTTTTTAAATCATGGAACTCATTTTTATATTTGCCAACATGCAACCCGTCAAAAAGTTATATACTTATGGAGAAAAACTTAATATTATTTCTTATAAGCCAAAAAAATAATTTAAATATTAATCAACATTAAAGGTACTCAAATTTTAATTAAGAGTGAATTGTGGATTTGGTCCTCGTGCTTTGTTACTTTCTTTGACTACGGTCTTTATAGTATGTTTATTGTGGATTTGGTCCCTGTGGTATTCAATTTATCTTGGTCATGGTCCCTCTGACTAACTAGAGCTGGCAACGGGTAGGGTATGGGTAGGGTAAGGGTTAATCCGTTATCCAATCCATTTAAAACAACGGGTAACGAAACGGGTAATTATCCATCTCATAAAACCCTTATCCGTATCCTACCCTACCCATTAAAAGTTGCGGGTAACGAAACGGGTAATGGATAAATGGTAAAACAAAATTTCATTTTGGACTACAATTGATATTGTTAAACCTCAAACATATAAGTAAAACATAAGTTCATAAATATAGTTATTATTTTATATCTAATTTGTTGTAGTAAACATTTTATTACTCTAAATTTAATCGTAGTATAATATTTTAAAAACAATATGAAAATTGTAAGACTAACACTTTTCGTTTTATTTATTTTTCTAAATCTGTCTTGTTTCTCATTTAATCAAATGAAATCTTTTACTCGATAAATATAAAAAATAAATTAAAGTACACGTTAATATACGACAAATTATAAAAAAATACTAATAATTAACTTAATATATTTATGTGTATATATACTTACATTTAGTTTTATATAATTATACGTACATATATATTATATCGTAACGGGTAACGGGTAATGGATAACGAAAAACCGTTTATCCATACCCTACCCACTAAAATTTCGAGTAAACGGGTAATGGATAAAATTTTATCCAACGGGTAGAAACATAACGGGTAACGGGTTTACCCTTACCCATTGCCAGCCCTATGACTAACGTATCCGTTAACTCCATTAAATCAAGAACCATTTTTGTCATTTTGCTTAATTTGTGTCTTTTTATGATAAAAAAATAAAAAATATATTTTTAACATACACACATATATAGATATCAAAATAAATAAAATAGGATGTTATTGTATGACTTGATTCATTTAAATTTTTAAAAAAATTAATTATATTAAATATGCTTTAATTTTATTCAGTACTCCTTCCGTCTCAAAATAAATGTTTATAATAAAAAAGGTACACAGTTTTAGAAATGTATAACTATTAGTTTATTACACTTGTTAATTTTATTGTGGGTTAAAATATTCGTAACTTAAATATTTTATTTTGTTAAAATCTAAACAGTTGATTTTTAGTTTTTGACTGAAAAACAATATGAAAATTGGAACCTCTAATTTTAAGATGATAAAATTAGAGTTCGTTTATCAGGTTTTCAATGATTTTAGTGTCAAAATATCGATAATAAGCTTCTTTGTTGTGATGATAGTAAAAGAACAATAAAATTATATCTCCTTTAACATAATTAAAGTTTTAATTTAATAAATCAAATCATAAAAACATATCTTATTTTATTCGTTCTAAATAAAATAAGATATAGTTTATGATCTAGTTTGTTTAAATTAAAGTTTTAATTACATTAAAACAATAAAATCATATCTTTTTCCACCATTACAATAAAATAATAAAATTAAATCATATTTAATATAATTAATTTTTTTTAAAATTTAAAAAATCAAGTCATACAATAACATCCTATTTTATTTATTTTGATATCTATCTATCTATCTATCTATATATATATATATATGTGCGTGTGTTAAAAATATATTTTTTTATTTTTCTTAGAGTTAAATACAAATTTGGTCCCTGTGGTTTACAAATATTAACGACTAAGGTCCCTTAAAGAAATATTTAACGAATAACGTCCCTCTACTTTTCATTTTATAACACGTAGGGTCCCTCTTAGTAATACTATTAAATAATGTGTATTTAAGTAGGGGTAAATTTGTCCATTCCTCTATTCTAGGTTTGGTTACATATTTGGTCTCTCCTAAAATTTAGGGATTAAAAAACCCTTTTATAGTTTGTAACATATTTGGTCCCTCTAGGAATTTAAATAAGAAGTTAAATGCAAAATTGATCCCTATGGTTTACAAAAACTAACAAGTAACATCCCCTAAAAATTAAATTTCATTAATCTCCAAACCCGCACTAGCATTTTTTGGACACAAGTCACAACTACTGTTTGGTTAACTTAAAAAAATGATTAATAAAGACAAACTAAATAAAACCATGCACATATACAAGGCCATAACTCAGGCACATGCAAAGGACGGTAACCTTAACTTGTGTAGTTTGATTTTCTTTTGTTCAAAACTTGGTGTAATTATCCCTTCTTAACTTTTTTGTAGCTAATTGCTGCTATTTTGGCATTATTTTTTGTAGCAGCTTTCATGTTGGTTTTGTATTTGCTGATTTAGGGTAATTTTTGTAGTAGTTTTTAATTTAGAGAACATATAAAATCACCACTTGGTTGTCTCCATCCAACGTCTTATTTTATGTTGACCAAATGTTATTCCCAATATTCAAGTTCTAATTGCTACAAACAATCAAGATGAGAATCACATGTCATTGATGAATCAAAGATTACAATCTCACAACTTTCTCACTCTACAGTTTCTCTCTCTCTCTCTCTAGAATAATGTTCTAATTGACTCTTCTCTAATTCGTGTACTTCTACTTCTGATTGATACACCTCATTACAAAGGAAACAAAGGTATTTATACCCTTGACAATTACAAAGAAACAAAATTACAATTACATTGACTTTGACTTTTATTACAAAAGACTTTGACTTTGATGAAAGTTGACTTTCCAGCTTTGACTTCTTGATCTTTTTGTCTTCAATCTTAATGATCTTGAATCCAATAAATCTGTGCTCTAACAATCTCCCCCTTTGGATCAAGATCATTACTAAAAGATTTAGCAATGCGATCTTCTCTCTTTAAGCTCGATTTGATTAAGCTTCAACCTTTATCTTCTCTTGTAACCTCTCCTTTGATACAAACATGATATACAAACTCCCCCTTAATACAATGAAATTCTTCTTTAGCTTTGTCTTTAAAAACTTTCAACAATCTTCTAAACTTCTGATCTTCAAAAATAGTAACAATCTCCCTCAAGATTATAAACAAACCTCTTTCAGACATTGAAAGAAATTATCTTCATTTATAGCTCTGAATGTTTTCTCCAACTTTCTTCAAATAAAATTTCTTCAAAATCTGCTTGCTTTCGAAATTCTTTGAACTTTCGCTTATCATCTTTGAACAAACTTCAATTCTGAAATATCTCTCTCCATATCCAATACAAATACTTCTTTCCGGACAATTCTTTCAACTTTAACATTTCTTTGAAATACACATTTCTTGATCTTCTCCCCCTTTTTGATGATTAGAGCATCTATATCATCAAAACTTTTATTCCAAGAAATGTCTTTGACCATTCTGATCTGTCAAACTGAGCCTCTGATTCTGTGATCCATAACCAAGTATTCATCTAGATCTTTGCAAATCCAGACAAAATAAGAACATGTAACTCCTAAATCAACAAATGAATCAGTTAAAATGCCTATCAGTAACACGAAGTCACTGTGTGTAACGAATACACATTGGAAAGGAGCTTTTTGATGTTCACTCCCCCAGGGCTTCCATCCAATCATCGAAATACCACAAAGGCAATTTCTATGAATGTTATGACAAAGAAACAAATTCCTTGTGTGTTCGTGCATGTGTAGAAAGAATTAAGCACAAATAATTGCTTTTAAGGCTCAACATTGTGTAAACCACTGAGACAACAGTAGATAAACACAGACTCAATGTGCATGATTGAAGTGCGAAGGTGGGGCAAGCTTCCTTCTTTTTCAATATCCAGATTTTCCAAATGAAAACCAGATAGATAATATGCTGCGTCCCCAGAAAAATATGAAACATTTTCTTTTTAAGAAGAAAATGAGTAGATGGTGGGGGTTTTATCAAGAGTTGGCATGGGCTATTTGTCTGTTTCAATAATGTTCACAAAAGAATTGTGAATCATTAGTAATGTGGTTGCCCGGCTCAGAAAGTAGTTGGTGCAGAGTTTGATATTCTTTTACTCTGATCTCACACCCTCTTTCTTTTGATCATTAAGCTCACTACTAACCAAACTCTCCTTTACATTTTACCTCATCACACCCACACTCATTTCTTTTAGACTCCTCACACTCAATCTTTATGGATTAACTTCTTGGGTAGAAATCACTGGTTAACGTGATTTCATAGAAGTTCAGTTAATTCCTAGCACAAAGAACCCATGTAGTCCTAAAAAGCATGTGTTGCTCAGATGATTTAGCTTTATCAGTTAAAGCTCATATACAAATGTCAGATGAATGTAAGCTCATAAAATATAATCATGATTATTTGAGCATTTGAAACATTGAAGTATTTTCAAACAAGTATATTGAATGAATGAATATGAATGCAAGAAACTTGTTTGAAAATCTGACATTGTATGAAAATGATCAAAAATGAATGATATAACAATCAAAGCTTAAGGTAAAAAATAATGGATATTGTCTATACGAAAAAAAAAATATAGACATTCTTGAAATGACGTTTCGAAATGAAATATCGCTCAAAATTCTTTAAAGTACAAGCGGAGTGTCTTACCATCGAAAATTTGTTTCAATTTAGAGACATGGTAACAACAATTTGATCAAAAATTAAACCGATGTGTATGAATACTTGAAAGTATGTAGAAAATACAATACGCAAGTATTTATCTTTGGAAACACACGGTTTATTTAACAATTAAGCACAAAAAAAATAAAATGAAAACATTTAAAATCACACTTCCAAATTATAAAATCTGTTTAAGAATCGGGAAGTGGTTTGAACATTTCAGAACATGTTTTCTATATCTGAAAGTTGTCCTTCTTTCAGATATATTTGAGATTAAGATAAGAAATTTACCTTTTCGCGTAATCTTAAATCTCATGAAGTCAAGCTGAAGTTATTGAGATATGATCTTGTCAGCTTCTCTCATCCTGCAAAAAATCTCAAAGTCTAGTCAAAGCAACTTTATTCACAAAATTTATTCGAATGTAAAAGACATAAAGCAGTAAAACGATTAAAGTACGAGTTTTGATCTAAAATAATCAGAAATCAAATCTTTTACTCCCCCTGAAAATATGCATCTGAGATTTATCAGTGAAAAAGCACATGATAGAGATCTACAACTTCCTTTGAAGTGTAGTTCGTCATATCTTCCGAATACATATTTCCAGAAAAATTTATGTACTCCCCCTTGAAGGTTGATTTCCTCTTCAGAGTATCTGAGTACACTCTCTTATCAGCCCGGGAGTAACATCTCTTTTTCATCATTGAAGTACGAGTCCTAAACTGTTGTGTTTAGAAGTCAAACTCCGTTGAAGTACGGGTCCTAAGCTGATTTACTTAGAAGCCTTCGCTCATCGGTTCTCTTACTCCCCTTTGACTTGTGGTGCCTGCAACATAGAATCAATCTTCGGTTTTGGTACCCACTAGTATTTGGGTCCATGTGTGTTAGTTGCAGTTCGAATGGGAGTAACTGAATAAGAACCATACCAGTAATGATCACTTGCTTTATGAACAAAATCATATGTATGACAATAAGAACAATACCTCTTTTTAGATAACCTGAACATTTGATCTCTTGAATAAGCAAGATCAGGTTTACCTGTCAGCACTTTGTTCTTCTTGGTTGTTGATGCATGTACAAATGATTTGTTACTTTTCTTTTCTTCCTTCTTTCCTTTCTTTTTCTCATCATCATCCACTGATTTCACTTTCCATACCAGTTTTTCTTCAATATATCTCCTTCTTCTATGTGTACCCGAACCATCTACATTTTGATCATAGAAAATATTAGAAGTACGAATCTGATTGAATGAATTGACTAACCTTCTTGAAGAAACAGGTTTCATGTATGAACTTGAAGCTGTCTTTTTAAAACCAGCTGAATTATTTCTATGTGTGTGGACTTTTGACTCTGGAGTCTTTTGCTCAGTCACCACCACCTTGGAAACAATCTCTTCAAGATGTTTGATCTTTGAAAAATAACTGTCTCTTTCTTTAATGAGCAGGTCAATCTTCTCCTTGAATTCAGACTTCGCTTTCTGATCATTCAAATTACTTTCAGATAGTTCAGATAACTTAACAGTAAGCTTCTTAATCTCAGCTTCAAACAAGCTTCTTTCTTCCTCAAAGCCCATTTCAGCATTTGTTCTCTGACCAGATATCTCTTTGAATATCCCAACATTCTTTTGCTCTATTAACTTCTTTTCTTTGGAAAAATTCTCCCTTTCGAGAATGATTACTTTCTCAAAATCAGAGATTTGTTGAGAAAGCTTAATGCGTTTAAGCTCAACCTTCTTCTTCTCGTCAGCACATTTTCTGGAAAACTCTGAGAATTTCTTCGCAAATTCTTTCTTGTCACTCTAAAAAATATCTTTATCTTTGACCATCTTTTGTTCCAAATCAGATATTTTCTTTCGAAGATCAGCATTAGCATCTTCCAGACTCTTAATCGTCTCCTCATAACTTTCAACAGATGCTTGCTGCTGGATTTGGATAATCTGATATTCCAAGTCAAAGATTTTATTTTTCAGCTCAGTGTTCTCAGTTTCCAAACTTATTACCTTATCTTCACTAAGCCCAGAAGTCTGTTTCAGAAGATCTTCATTTATCTTCTTCAAAGCACTAACTTCTTCTCTTAGTAGCTTTCTTTCATCTTTGTATCTCTTTGACCTCTTTGTGTAATAAATAACTAAGGAAGTAAAATTTTGGTTCTCCATTTTGAGCTCTTTAATCTTCTTGTCATCATCATCAGAAAAATATCCCATCTTTAATATCTGATTCAAAAAGAACTTGAACTTGATCGTTAATCCAAATGAAATCTCAAAAATACAGAAAAACTTGAAATAAAAATTCAGAGATTTTGATCACAATCAGAAATATGTCCCCCTCCGCAGATTTAGCACGGGGGTCCCGCTAATTTTCACTTTTAAAGGGCATATTACAGTTTTGAAAAATTTGACTAAGTACAGAAACTCGCAAGTCACTGTTAAAGCTTAAAACTCACAGGCGCTGAAACTCGCAAACCACTATTCAAAGTGAAACTCGCAGATCAAAAAAAAACTCGCTAAAACTCGCAGATAGCAGCGTGCGCGTTTCCTGAACTCACAAGTGCCTACTTGCGCGTTTTGAACAAACTCGCAGATTGAAAGAACTCGTAGATCACTATTCACGATGAAACTCGCTAATGAGACGTGCGCGTTTCTAAAACTCGCTAGTCAATACTTGCGCGTTTCAACACTTAGAAACTTTTCTTGAAACTCCAAACTCGCACGATGAGTGAACTCGTAGATCACTATTCCTGCTCAAACTCGCACCCTTCGATTAGCACGTTTGTAGAACTCGCTAACCACTACGTGCGAGTTCTGATCCTTAGAAAAATTTCTCAATTTTCCAAACTCGCAGACTTCGATCAGCGAGTTTCTAGAACTCGCTAACAATGCCTTGCGTGTTTTGACCAACACTGATGTTCTTCAGCTTGCGCGTTCTAACGAAGAACTTGCGCGTTTTGCAGATCTAGCGCGTTCTTCAGAAATCCGTGCGTGTTCTTCATCTGATTCACCAAAAATCAATCTAAACTTCGAATTTCAGCACGAAACTTTGAGAGATCGATCACATGATCATCAAGAACACAAAACGAGTACTAAATTTCTATTACAAACACTCAAAATACAAATTGATCGATGATACAGTGCGTATGAACTCGTGAACAAAAACTTCAACAAAATCCAAAATTACAAATCTATTACAGTGCAATACTGAAATTAAACCATACAGACTCGATCTATTACACTTTTCTAACAAAACCTAATAAAAAACAACTCAAAATTCGCACAAAAACTCGAAATTCAGTTCTCACTCAAGAACACAGTGTCGAACTTTTTGAATTTTCTTGATTTCGATTTGGATCTGCTCTGATACCAATTGTTATTCCCAATATTCAAGTTCTAATTGCTACAAACAATCAAGATGAGAATCACATGTCATTGATGAATCAAAGATTACAATCTCACAACTTTCTCACTCTACAGTTTCTCTCTCTCTCTCTCTAGAATAATGTTCTAATTGACTCTTCTCTAATTCGTGTACTTCTACTTCTGATTGATACACCTCATTACAAAGGAAACAAAGGTATTTATACCCTTGACAATTACAAAGAAACAAAATTACAATTACATTGACTTTGACTTTTATTACAAAAGACTTTGACTTTGATGAAAGTTGACTTTCCAACTTCGACTTCTTGATCTTTTTGTCTTTAATCTTAATGATCTTGAATCCATTAAATCTGTGCTCTAACACCAAATATTTATATTTTATGGTGTGACTTTTTATTTAGCTTGTTTTTATTAATCGTCTTCTTTTAAGTTAACCAAGTAGTGGTTGTGACTTGTGAGTTTAAGACTTGTCTTCATGCTTATATCCAAAAAATGCTAGTGCTACTGCTAGGTTTGGAGATTAAGGAAATTTAGTTTTTAAGGGATGCTACTTGTTTTTTTTTGCAAACCATAGGGATCAATTTTGCATTTAACTTCTTATTTAAATTCATAGAGGGACCAAATATGTTACAAACTATAAAAATGTTTTTTAATCCCTAAATTTTAGGAGAGACCAAATATGTTACCAAACCTAGAATAGAGGAATGGACAAATTTACCCCTACTTAAATACACATTATTTAATAATTTTACTAAGAGGGACCCTACGTGTTATAAAATGAAAAGTAGAGGGACGTTATTCGTTAAATATTTCTTTGAGGGACCTTAGTCGTTAATATTTGTAAACCACAGGGACCAAATTTGTATTTAGCTCTTTTTCTTATCATAAAATAACACAAATTAGGTAAACTGACAAAAATGGTATTTGATTTAATGGAGATAACGGATGCGTTAGTCAGAGGGACCATGACCAAGATAAATTGAATACCACATGGATCAAATCCACAATAAACATACTATAGGGACTGTAGTCAAAGAAAGTAACAAAGCATAGGGACCAAATCCACAATTCACTCTTTAATTAATTAAAAGGGTAAACCACGCATATACTTTGGTTAATTTATAAATAAATAAATATAAGCTACATAAATCCCTTTGGTTTTTGCTTTATATCTAGCCTAACAAGGGACAAAGAAGTGCAACTTCCAACTTAATTATAAAAATCAATGTATATTTGAATCGCATGTGTTTCGAGCAGGGTAATTTTGGATTGGCGGCCTAGACTATTGAACTATTGTATAAACTAATGAGGTCTATATTAACTTGAGTTAGATTTCTCAACCTAGTTTTCAGACAGATCGAGTCGACCCGCGCCAAGTTTTATGCACCCGAGTTTAAGTACACAACACAACCTAGAACAAACTCGATGATTTCAAGTTCATCCGCCTATATTCTTTTATGTTTTTTTTCTAAAATTATGAATTTATGATGTCATAATGTATACAAAGAGTTTTTATCTACTTTCAGAATAAATTTATTTTTTCAAATTATCAACATTTATTAAATTGATAGGCCGAATACAAGTGAAAATCGAACTAATTGACGGTTCCTCTAAATAAAAGCTGATACATGAGTCTCATTAAATGTTATTAATTTGTTGCTAAAAGAATTTTGCAAGGGTAGAGATATTTGCACCCATGCCTATAGGTCAAATGCACTCCTCCCTACCTATTAATTATTATAACTCATTAATTACTTCATTATATTATTTTATATTTTAATTATTTTATATTATTACATTGTTATAATTTTTTTTAATATCACTTTTATTATTATTATTATTATTATTATTATTATTATTATTATTATTGTAAAAATTCATGATTTTTATTTTAACTATTTTTAATTTTCATTTGTAATTAAATTTTTTTATTTTTATTTCTATGTATTAACATTAAAGATAATATGTTCGTTTACAAGAAAAAATAAATTATGTATTTTAATTTTTTTAAGTATTTTTATAAGAATATCTTTTTTATATTTTTTTACATTTTAACAATATATTTTCTATATATTTTTTATAAAAATATTTTTTATCATAAAAAAATAATACAACATAACTAATTCATATTCAAAATTTTAATAAAAATTGATGAGTTGTCATATGAATTTTAAAGATTGCTTAAGAATTGATGGATTATTCTTTAGATATTTAAACGCTTAAATAAGAATTGATTGGTTATTTTCAAAGTTTTTAAGTTGGAAAAGATTATCAATTATTTTATAAAATATGGTTGAAATGTATACAATTATAAAATTGATATATTATTATTTATAAATAAGGAATTTGTATTTTTAGTCTATTTATTTAAAAACAAAAAACAACGAGAGAGAAAAAAAAAGAGTAATTAAGAGAGAAAAAAATTAAATAACTTTTCAGGTTTCGAGATAACTTTTTCTGATTTTTTTTGCAACTTTAATTGCACCTAAGATAGGTAGGGATGCAAATAACAAACCCCTTTTGCAATTAAGCTTGATTATTTTTTTAACTTAAATAAATATCTCCATTAATGTTACATTAATTGTGTTTAATTTTCATAATATCTGTCAATTCAATTCTTTTCTACTAATTTTGTCTCCGTTAATAAGGTTACTGTATACTCAATTATCATTTCTATAGATGTTCATATCATTTTATTAATTATTAGATTATACAAGATTTTAAGGGCATCCACAATGTGCTCGTAGGAAGCTTTTTCAGAGGTTTTTCGTAAAACAAAAACCTTCTTTTGAGGTTTTTCACATAGTGGACAACTTTTTCATTTGAGATTTTTCGTGAGGTTTTTCGTCATATCTCGTAACTGCACGACCTGCTTTTTCGTATTTAATCAGTTTTAACTTTATAGAATTTTATAAAAGTTTCGTATTTAATCAGTTTTATTTATTTACCAGTTTTATTTATTAATATATTTAAAGTAATCCTATTTAAATATAATTATTAAATAAATAATATAAATAAATACATAATGAAAGTAATTATATTTTATATTTTTAAAATAATATCTCAAATTTGACATATTTATACAGTTTTAACAGATTTCTTAATGACTCACTTTTTATTTTCGGTTATACATACTTTTAAATTTAACATTTTTTAATTTTTATTTTACAAACTTTTTATACAACTTTTATATATTTCTTAATAACCTAATTTTCTTGATATAAATAAATATGTATTTGTATGAATTTTAATATATTTATTTTTATAAATAAGAATAAAAATGATATAAAGTTAAAATAGTGGGACCCTGAATAGTTTAAAAAAGTAATGAAAAAGCTTGGATGAGGTTTTTCACATATTGGAGGTATATAAAGGTTTTTAAGTTGTTGATGTGGCAATAATGTGTAAGAAAAAAGCTATGAAAAAATTCGGTGAAGAACTCGTCCATTGTGGATGCTCTAATGTATTTCAATAAAAAGAATTGATGGTTTTATTATGAATTAGAATAATTAGACCATCTACATCATATAGGTCATTTGATATGATTATAAGTTACCTTATTTTTTAAACTTATTAAAAAAGATAGAACTTAATTTGATAAGCTGCCTTGTTAAATCGCTAATTGAATTAATGCTTTAATAAAATCTAGTAGTTTTTTTTTCAATTTTATACCCTATTTTACCTAAATGATAAAAAAAAATCATAACCTTTTTAGAAAAACAAATATCTTCCACTAGTTTTCATTGTTTTTATATTATTTATTAGAATTTTTAAGATAACAACTTTTGAGTAAATTATAAATTTGGTCATTGTGGTTAGTGAAAATTTTGGATTGGGTGTTTCAATAACAAAATAATTACATGTATAGTTATTATGGTTTCATTTTTGTTATGGATTAAGTCCCTTTGTCCTAACTCCACTAATTATTGATGCGTTAAGTAAGGGGTAATATCGTCTTTTTCAAATCTATTTTACTTTAGTTTTTACATTAATATGCTATCCCTGACTTTACAGACTTTTTTTTTCAATCCAACTCAAACAAGAAATTAAGGGGGCGTTTGGTTCGCAGAATGATTTCTGATGGAATGGAATCTGTCAATGGAATTGGAATCTGTAAGGAATTGGAATGGAATGTTTTCAGGTTTGACCAACTGTTTGGTTGGCAGGAATGGAATGTAATCAGTCAAATGAATTGGAATATCTATGTTTGGTTTACAAAGGAATTGGAATGGAATTTTGAAAAATGACAAAAATACCCTTTCTTTTATTTTTATTTTCATTTTTTTTAAATGCCGAGAGAGAGAGAGGAGAGAGAGGAGAGAGAGAGGAGAGAGAGGGGAGAGGAGAAGAGAGAGAGGAGAGAGGAGAGAGAGGAGAGAGAGAGAGAGGAGAGAGAGGAGAGAGAGAGAGGAGAGAGATAAGAGAGAGGAGAGGAGAGAGGAGAGAGAGGAGAGAGGAGAGGAGAGAGGAAAGAGAGAGAGGAGAGAGAGAGGAGAGAGAGAAGAGAGAGAGAGGAGAGAGATAGGAGAGGAGAGAGAGAAGAGAGAGGAGAAAGAGGAGAGAGAGAGAGGAGAAAGAGAGAGGAGAGAGAGGAGAGAGAGGAGAGAGAGAGTGTTCTTACTTGCATATTCTTTTTGGCTTTTCCATCTTTCTTACTTTCCTAAATCCATTTCCACTCTTTCCATTCCACCATGTTGCAGAAAACCCTTCATAGACATCAACTTCCGACTAAACCCTTTTCACCTTTCATTCCTATGCTACCTTCCACCGCCACCGCCATTGTCGCTCATGGGGTATGGTTTGCAGTTGAACTCTATTCCCCAATTTATCTTTTTCTTCAAAAAGGGGGTTTGAATTCATGTGCATTCGTGATATAACTTGTTATCATGGATTGGGTTTTTCGGTGGAGGAGAAACAATGGCAGTGGAAGCTCCCGGCATGGTTATCGATGATGGAGGTGTGCTGTAACACCTTGGAAATTTAAAAAGCAACTAACTTAAAATTTTCAATAATGCCTCAAAGAAAGATAAAATCTCTTAGAACAAGTCCTTTCTTGAAATACTATTATAGATTTAACCATCAACAAAATGGATAGAGTCTTACATAAAGACTAAGAAGAAGGTCGGGTGCTACTAAACACAAATACATGTTGCTATTCCCTAAAATAATTGCGGAAAACTTCACCTAGCTACTCACCCTTGTGCATATAACTAGTACCCATATCTTCACAGGGTCGCTAGTACCTTTCCCCAACCGGGATCCGATGCACATGCCGACAAATAAAAAGGTTAGATTAACGCCTAGTGAGTTCAAGAGTTTTCAACATGATTAAATATATATTGTTAAAAAAGTGAATACAATTTAAATCATAATCTTTCAAAATAGTTTACTTTAAATATGGAAACGACTCATTTTCCAATAACATGCATTTTCAAAGTTGAACACCTCAATACAAAACATTCTTTATAAAATGATGCAACCAAAAACTCTCTCAAAATGAGAATGGAAATAGACTCCCAATTTATGACACGCGGATAAAACTTTACATCCTGAAACACCCAAAAAACGGGTGGGGCATAATACTCAACCCATAAATCATAGATAAAATCCATATATATAAAACATAGAGGTGTTCGCGGTGCGGTTTGGGGCAAAACCGCAAACCGCACCGCATGTGCGGTTTGAGCATTTTACCAAACTGCAAACCGCACCGCATATACCTCAAACCGCACCAAACCGCACCGCGAAATGCGGTGCGGTGCGGTTTATGCGGTTTGTCCCTATCGCACTTTATGCGTACAATCCAAAAAATTATAAGTTTAAAATACATTGGAAAATCAACGATTTAGTAACCGTAGTCCCAAAAAATAAAGAGTTTGAATACATCCAACTTCAAAATGCATAATTAAAAATAGTCAAAGAAATAGTCTAAAAAAATAAATTGTTTCAATACGATAAACGGATAAAGTGACGTCTCCAACTTTTTCTTTCGTCTTCATCTTGATTCCCAATTGCCAATGTCCAATTTTTTAATTTGTTGGGTCTTAAACTTTTTAGAAGGCTTATAAATACTTAAAGTCCATAATTAAAATTTAAAAACACAAGCCCGATTATATAAATATTAAATTAAATTGTTATATATATATGTGTGTGTGTGTGTGTGTTTAAAATTAAAAATTTAAAATTAATATAAAAGGTGCGGTGCGGTTTGAACCGCGGTTTGAAAACTCAAAACCGCAAACCGCACTGCATAGTGCGGTTTGGTAAAAATGCAAACCGCAACCGCACCGCGAAATTCCTAAACCGCGTTTTACGGTGCGGTGCGAGCGGTTTGTGCGGTTTGGCGGTTTGGATGAACACCCCTAATAAAACGTCACCGAAAACATGGATACTAAAACTCAATACCCAAAACAACACTTTTCGGTGACGTGGGAGACACGATTCCATTCAATATGGCGGGAACACAAAAGTATGCCACGTATCTATGTTATAAGCATGTTTCAAAGATGGACAACCATTGACATCAACCCTATCCAGGTCTTTAGTCATGGTGGGCATCAACCTTATCTAGGTCTTTAGCCGTTTGAACATAAAATATATCCAAGTCTATAGTTCGGTACAACTGTGGGTTCAACTCTATCTGTTAGAGCATATATTTGTTGGATACAAGATCATGAAGTCTGAAGCTGAAAGTCAAGCCAAGTCAAAGCTCAAAAGTCAACTCTCAAACAAAGTCAAAGTCAAATGTAATAAACTCAATGTCAAAGTCTTATGTTTGTTTAGTTTGTAAGCGCGTGTATTTTGTTTTCTCTTTAATAGATATGTAGCTAGTTGTGTCGTAGTAAGATTGTAACTAGAGAGTGAACATATTTTGTACGCATCCAATCTAGTGAGAGAAAGTTGTAGAGAGAGAAAGTGATCTGAAACAATTGTAATTGAATCTTGTGAATTTGGAGTTGAAACAGGTAGTTTGTAAATCTTGTTCTGTAATAGCATTAGATAAGAATTTGACAAAAAATTGGGAATATTAGTTGGTATCAGAGCAGATCCAAAGTGAAATCAAGAAAAATATGAGTTCGACACTGTGTTCATCGAGTTTTGATCGATTTTGAGTTTTTGTGTAAATTTGTAGGTGTAATTGAATTGATTGTACTCGTTTTATATTCTAGATGGATCTTGTATAGGTTTGTGGGATCATAACACTGTAATTGTCGAGAATTTTAGAGTTTTGAGCATTCAAAGTTTCACGAGTTCTGTCGCACTGTATTTTGAATCAAATCGTAATTGTTAGTATTCTTTATCGAAATTCAATGGTAGAATTCGATTTTAGATGTGTTAGAGTGCTAATTGTCAAAGTTTCAGATTGTAATTCAAAGTATAGATGGGGTTTTGAGTCGTTCAGAGAGTGTTTTTCATCGAGATCTCAAGAACTCGCAGAGTGTTTAGATTTCTCAGATCCATTAATTTTCGCATAAAGTTTGTTTCTGAAAGTTTTTTGAAGTTTAGAATTCGCAGATGGGAGTGGTGCGAATTGCATAGAATTCGCATGTGTGTGTGCTGAGAAAAACTAAGAATTCGCGTAGTTGTTTCATGCGAATTTTCAGAATTCGCATAAGTGTTTGCGCGAAAAGTTGTTGATAAATTTTTTTGAAGAATAGAATTCGTATAACTCTCGTATGCGAAAAGTTGAGAACTCGCATAAGAGTGGTATACGAATTCTGTAGAATTCGCATATTTGACTTTCAAAATTTCCTTAAGGATAGAATTCACATAATTCTTTGGTGCGAAAAGTTTATACGAATTGTGTTATGCGAAAAGCTTTTTCTTAAAAATTTTCCAAGTTCAGAATTCGCATAGTGTTGTATGCGAATTCTGTATATGCGAATTCTTGTTTTGTGTCTATATGAGAATTCTGGAATTGTTTTGTATGTGAATTTTGTTGATAAGTATGTTGTGTGCGAATTCTGTTTGATTCTTGCTTGTATACGAATTGTTCATACGAATTCCATGTCTTTCACTCTTATATGCGAATTCCAGACTTAGAGAATTTTGGAAATTTCATTTCTAATTAATAGTCTAAGTTTTTCTGAATTGCTTGATTTCTATTGGACTAACGATCAGTTTGTCAAGTTCTTATTGAATATTTGAAAACAGGATGACTTCCCGAGAAGCTCTTGCGATTGGAACAGACGTAAAACCACCAGTACTCTTCAAGGGAGAGTACGAGCAATGGAAAGACCGGTTCCTGGACTTCATAGAAAGACATGATTTGGGGGATTATATCAAGAAATCTTTGAATGAAGGTGTTATGAAACTTCCAACAAAGACTCTTACTGTAGGAGAACCTGGAGAACAGGAACAGAGAGAGTACCCACTACCACCCGAGGAATACACTGAAGAGCAGAGAAAAAGAGTAAAAGCTGATAGACTGGAAAAATCATTCATTCTTCAAGGCATACCAAATGAGATCTATGTAAAGATTGATAGCTACAACGCCACGGGCAATAAAATGTGGTATCAGTTAGAGAAGATGATGCTAGGATCAAAGATCGGCAACCAACTCAAAATCTCCAACTGCCTCAAAAACTACGAAGAGTTCAAGGCTAAAGAGGGTGAATCTCTTGAGGCAACTTATGACAGATTTGTGACTTTACTGAACGAGCTTAGCAAGAACAAAGTAAAGAAATCACAGATTGAACTCAATGTCAAGTTCCTCAGTATTTTGCAGCCTGAATGGAAAAGATTTACCAGGCAGATGAAGCAAATGAAGGATTTGAATGAAATACCACTCCACGAGGTATATGAGACTCTCAGGTAGAATGAAGAAGAGGTTGATGAGATTAAGGATGAAAAGAAAAAGGCTGAGAAGATAGTTACTGATCCAATTGCTCTGGTGGTGAAGAAAAAGTATGTGAGCTTGAAAAAGAAGAAGAAAGTCATAGTTTCTGAGTCTGAAGAGGCTGACAGTGAAGAGAATTCTGATTCCGATGACTGTGAGAACTTAAAGCAGACTATGCTGATGCTGACCAAAGCCTTTCAGAAAAAGTTCTACAAAAAGCCTAGCTCAAACAGTCAGAGATATTCTTCTGGTTCCAAAAACTATGAACACAAGGAGAGGATTGAAGGAAAGAGAATAGAGGAGAAGAGGTCTGATGAGAAGCAGTATAGAGCTGAAGAGAAGAAACAGCCAGAACCGACAAAGTGCTACAACTGTGGCAAACTCAGACATTTTGCTAAGGATTGCCGAAAGCCCAAAGTCCAAAACTCCGAGTATTACAAGAACATGATGCTCTTGGCCAAACAACAGGAGGCTGGCAAGGCACTTATGGCGGAGGATGAGTTCTGGATCGACCATTCAGACGAGGAAAAGGAGAAAGAAGAAAAAGCCCATTTGTGCTTCATGGGTAAGACAGAGATTAAACTGAAGCTGAGTCTGATGAAGAGGACAACGAAGAGGTATGTGATATGTCTAAATCTGATTTTCTAAATGCTATGCAAGCTATGATGATTGAACTCCAGGAAGTAAAGTCTAAACATGAACGCGAAAAAGGTATCATAAAAGAAAACAAACAGTCAATACTGAAACTTAGCAAGGATCTTGCTGAGAAGAATGTATTGATTGAAGCCTTACATAAAAATATTGATACCAGCGCAAAAGAAAAGACTATACTTCACAATGAATTATCTGAAACTACTTCAAAGTATAAACTGTGCCAATTTGAATCAAAAGAGATTGCTAAAAAGTGTTCATCACTTTCAAAAGATAATAAATCTTTAACTGACAAGGTGAATGTTTTGCAGGAAAAGTTTTACAGTTTAGGTAAAACTGAGCACACTATTCATCTGAACAAACCTAAAGAGAGTAGTGAGTGTTGGGGACTTGGTTACGAGAACCCACACTACCTCAAAAATGGTATTTCAAAAGTGCCTGCGCTTTATGACTTTGGATTTTTAAAACTGGCACCACAATACCTTGAGCTCAAAGTTAAATGGACCAAATTGTCTGACGAGGATGAAGCTAAAGAAAAAGAGAAATGGAAGAACATAACTAAAATGCAACTTCCATTCCGTTATGAGAAGTTGAATTATAGTTATAGTTCTGATAAATCAAAATTTCTTTCTAATGACTATTTTGAGAGTTATTCTTCAAAAGAGTTGGAGGCTAAGCCTATCGAAGGTAAGATTTATGTACCTCCTCTCGTGTTGGAAAGTAAAATTTCTGAACTCGAGAATACTCTAGCCGAAGAAAGAATTTTGATGGATTTAGAACAAATTATGTTCTCCACTGTGTTTAAAAATTCTGATCAAAATCCGATGATATTTCTGATTTGTTTAATGAAGAGTTTGATTTCTTAAACTCTGAAGGTGAGTTAGATGATTGTGTTGGTCAATTTGATTTTAATGCTAAACTTCCTGATCATTCACAGTTTGTCATAAACTCTTTCGGATTACCAAGTGTGTACGAGAAAGGTGAAACATCAACGAAAATTGATGAACCAATTTCTGTGAATTCCAAGAATGTTAGAGGTAAGAAAAAGAAATCTAGGCATTCACAGAAACAGGAAACCACTGGTAAGCTAAAGAAGAAGTAATCTTTTAAAACTCACAGTTCTAATTCTAAAGTTTCAAATGTTTCAGATGTGAAAAAGAAAAAAGATTGGAGTTAAATCAGCATGGCTACCAAAACAGAAGGTTGAAGAGACTGTTAAATCATCTTCTGTTATTTCTGATTGTAATAGAGGAACATATAGTACTACTGATATAGTTGAGAATACTGCTTTCAATAAACAAAAACTTGTATCGTCTTATAAGAAATATTCAATAAAGCAATTGTTCCAATTATCTCCGTTTGCTAGAAAGTCTTCTAATTATAAAAGAAATGATTATGCGTGTAACAACCCAGAAAAATATAACAAAATCGAATAATTGAGATTCAATTCCCAAAACTGGGTCCCGATTACACAAATCTGATAATCAATGCATAATTTCCAACATTCCGAAAGTCTATTACAACCGAGAATACTAAAGTCTAGTAAGCTAAAAATTAAAACTATGCCGCTTCTATGGTCCGAGCTCCTGATCCAAAGTCTTTAACATTTTTCCTTCCCCTTCGAGGAACCTGCCACATTCCTACTACCTGGAGATGGGTTTTAAAAAAAGAAAGAAAAAGGAAATAGAGACGAGGATTAGACCAAAGAATATCGGTCAATGGAATACCGGTCGATGGAATACCGGTCGATGGAATACCGGTCGATGGGTACCGGTCGCTAAGGACATCGACCGATGGAATACCGGTCTTGCCGAGTATGAACAAGGCGATCGCAGGTCCTCGATCCTCTCTTTCTCTTAGTTGACAATTCCATCCTCCCCAATCGCCTTACAAACCCAAACATTAACACATTTGATATTTAATCACAGTTCAACACCCAAATCCCTTTGCAGGTCACGATCTCGATTTCACACACACACAAACCAGACATCACTCAATCACACTGGTCTGGACTCAAATGTTATCAATTGATAACTTCAATTTGATTAACCATCTACATTAGATTGTGTACGTGAATCTATCCTTAAAACGAAATCCTTAATTTCGATTTGACACCAGGGATGAAGGAGACAGAAAGAACCCCAACTCTCTCAAATCTTCAAAATACAAACAGTAGAGGAAAAACAAGGGTTAAAGTTTTGATGCTTACCTTCCCACGATGAGTTCCTTGCAGATTTAACTTCCGACCACCGCCTTAGACTTTGATCGACCCTTTCCTCCTTCAAATCGCCGCACACACACAAACCCTCAAAACTCACACTGCCTTTTTCTTTCAATACAAGAGAATGAACAAAGTTTAGGGTTTTAAGGCCTTATTTGGGCCCATTAAGGTCTAATTACACAAAGGCCCACCCAAATATCTATCTTCTCCTCAACTCTTAATCTTTAAATCATAAATCAATCTTACATCAAAATAAACGGGCGTTACAACTCTCCCTCCCTTAAAAGGATTCCGTCCCGGAATCCTCCTTGTCGAACAGGTGCGGATACTTAGACCTCATTTCCGACTCTAATTCCCACGTAGCTTCTCGCCCCTTGTGAAACTTCCATTAAACTTTCACTAAATTAATCTCTTTCGTCCTTAATCGCTTAGTCTTACGATCTACGATAGACACGGGCTCTTCGACGAAATTCAACTTCTCATCAACACGAACATCCCGCAGTGGTATTGCCATATCCACATCTGCGAGACACTTCCTCAAGTTAGCGACATGAAAAGTATTGTGTATGCCCTTCAATTCCTCAGGTAAATCCAACTTATATGCCACAAGACCGACACGTTTGATAATTTTAAACGGGCCAATAAATCGGGGACTTAACTTCCCTTTCTTCCCAAACCTGATTACACCCTTCCACGGTGATACCTTCAACATTACATTATCACCTACCTGAAACTCTATATCTTTTCGGCGTTTGTCTGCGTAACTCTTTTGACGGTCCCGTGCCATCTTCAGCCTCTCGCGTACTTGAACAATTTTATCCGCAGTAACCTGCACTAAATCCGGTCCAGCCATCTGCCCTTCTCCAACCTCGTTCCAACACAGAGGAGTTCGACATTTCCTACCATATAGTATCTCATAAGGAGCTGCCTTGATACTTGCGTGATAACTGTTATTGTAAGCAAACTCAATCAGCGGTAAGTGGTTTTCCCACGAACCTTGAAAGTCCAAAACACATGCCCTCAGCATATCTTCCAGGGTCTGTATTGTTTGCTCGCTCTGACCGTCGGTTTGCAGGTGATATGTCGTGCTCATTTTGATTTTCGACCCCATTTCTCGCTGAAAACTTCTCTAGAAAACTGAAGTGAATCGGCTGTCCCGGTCGGATATGATTGACAATGGCACCCCGTGACGGACCACAATCTCATCGATATATAGTTTAGCAAGTCTCTCTATTGAGTAGTTCTCCTTGATGGGCAAAAAGTGCGCTGATTTGGTGAGCCGGTCCACGATGACCCAAATTGCATCATACCCCTTCGGAGTCCTCGGTAGTTTAGTCACAAAATCCATCATAATCTGATCCCATTTCCAGACAGGGATGTCTAATGGTTGGAGTTTCCCGTACGGTCGTTGATGCTCTACTTTTACCTGCAGACAAGTCAAACATTTTTCCACGAAATGCGCTATATCCTTCTTCAAACCCGGCCACCAATAGTCTAATTTTAAATCCCCGTACATCTTGTTCGTCTCTGGATGAATCGAATATTTTGACTTATGAGCTTCCGCTAGGATAACCTTTCTCAAATCTCCTTGCCTCGGAATCCAGATCCTTCCGTTGTAGCACTTTAATCCCCGGCTGTCCTCTATCAACGATTCCATAAGACCCACCACTCTTTCAGTCTTAAGATTTTCGGGTCTCAAGGCTTCTGTCTGGTATCTCTTGATCTCCTCTAGAAGAGTTGATGTTGCTTCCGCTCTGGTGGCTATCATCATCAGTTTTTCGCTCCTTTCCTTTCGACTCAAAGCGTCAGCGACTACATTGGCTTTCCCTGGATGGTATTCGATCTTACAATCGTAATTTGTTAGCAATTCCATCCACCTTCGTTGACGCATGTTCAGCTCTTTCTGGTCGAACAAATGACAGAGACTTTTATGGTCTGTGAAGATTTTGCACTGAGTCCCGTACAGGTAGTGCCTCCAGATCTTTAGAGCAAAAACCACGGCGGCCAATTCTAAATCATGAGTAGGATATCTCGATTCGTGGTCTTTCAGCTGACGTGATGCATAAGCGATCACCTTTCCCCGCTGCATTAGGACACATCCCAAGCCCAATCTAGACGCATCGCTATATACCACAAAGTCCTCCGTACCATCCGGCAAAGTCAAAATCGGAGCGCTACTTAACATATCCTTGAGTTTCTGGAAAGCTTCCTTCTGAACTTCCATCCAAACGAACTTTGCATTCTTTTTCGTCAAAGAAGTCAATGGCGTAGCTATCCGGGAGAAATCTCTAATAAATTTTCGGTAGTACCCTGCTAGACCCAAGAAACTTCGAACTTCGGAGGGTGTCTTAGGAGATTCCCAAACGCGAATTGCCTCCACTTTCGACGGGTCTACTTTGATTCCATCTTGGGACACGACGTGCCCTAGAAACTGTACCTCCCGCAGCCAAAATTCACATTTCGAGAATTTTGCGTAAAGTCAGTCTTTCTTCAATAATTCTAAAACGGTTTGCAGGTGCTCCTCGTGATCCTCCTCGGTCTTCGAATATACCAGAATATCGTCAATAAACACGATCACGAACTTTTCTAGGTAAGGTTGACACACCCGATTCATCATATCCATGAAAGTTGCAGGAGCGTTAGTCAATCCGAATGGCATTACAAGGAATTCATAATGTCCATATCTGGTAAGAAAGGCGGTTTTCGGAATATCCTCCTCCTTCACTTTGAGCTAATGATAACCGGACCTTAATTCGACCTTGGAGAAGAAACTGGCTCCCTCAAGCTGATCGAATAAGTCGTCTATCCTTGGAATCGGATACTTATTCTTGATCGTCAAATTGTTGAGTTCCTGGTAATCTATACACATTCGCATAGATCCGTCTTTCTTTTTCACAAAAAGAACTGGCGCTCCCCACGGAGATGTACTAGGCCTTATAAACCCTTTCTCCAGCAATTCTTGCAATTGCGACATCATTTCTTTCATTTTCGAGGGTGCTAACCTATATGGTGCACGCGCTATGGGTGCGGCACCAGGAATCAAGTCAATACGAAATTCGACCTGACGGTCAGGAGGTAGATCTGTCAAGTCCTCCGGAAATACATCCGGGTATTCATTCACTACTCGAACTTCCTCTATCTTGCTCTTCTCTTTCTTAGCGTCTAACACGTATGCTAAGAATCCTTTACAACCCTTCCTCAAACTCTTACTTGCTTTCATCATGGAGATCAAACTAGAATATCTCTCTCGTCTATCCCCATAGATTACTACTACACCCCTTCCCGGTAGAACCATACGAATCATCTTCTTATTACAGATGATACTAGCCTCATTTCTAGCCAACCAGTCCATCCCAAGGACTACATCAAACTCTCTCATCGACATAGGGTATAGTACCACCGGTACCAAACTCCCTTCGATATCAATCACACAACCCTCAAACACCTCCCTAACCATCACTTGGTTAGCGTCGGCGGTTTCTACCCCGAACTCCCGCCCTAACCTTTTAGGTTTTAACCCCAAACACTGAGCAAACGTGGGAGATATAAAAGAGCAAGTCGCTCTTGAGTCAAACAATACTCTAGCACAAGTAGAGTTTAACAGAAACGTACCTGCCACTACATCCGGTACTTCCTCCGCCTCCGTCGTTGTCATGTTAAAAGCTATCCTTTTCGGTCGAGCCGACTCCCACTTCTTTTCCTCTTTCCTACCTCCCCCACGATCTCCAGTTTGGTTTGATCCACCCCGCCTGACCTGCGGGCATTTGGACCGAAGATGGTCTGGCGATCCACACTGATAGCAGTTTTTCTTGTTCGGGCAATCCCTAGACATGTGCCCCGGCATTCCACACTGAAAACAAGATCTTTCCCCCGTAGCACATTCTCCCCGGTGTGCTTTGTGACATTTCCCATAAGGCTTCTCCCCAAATCCCCGACCAAATCTTTGCTCTGATTTGAAGTTTTTACCCCTCCTCGCATCTGTACCCGGTCCATCCCACTTCCTGTTATCGCCTACCCTGTCAGATTGTTGGCGGTTCTTTTCCTTTTCAGTCATCTCAGCCGCATGCACAGCATCCTGGAAGGTCGCTGGCTCCCTTGCGGAAACCCACTCACGCAAGTTACTTTTTAGTCCAAAGATGAATCGTTCCACCTTACTTTCCTCGTTCAGCAAATATGATCCCGCAAAACGTGACTTTTCGATGAACTTGTTGGTGTACTCCCTAACTGACATAACTCCTTGTTCCAACCCAAGAAGTTCCTCCTGTAACTTTTTCACTGCCGCCATCGGGCAAAACTGTGCCTTGAACTTACCCACGAAAGTCTCCCAGGTCATTCCTTCAGCAACGACCACTCCTAATCCCCCTATTTCGGCATCCCACCACATGGTGGCTTCAGACCTCAGCATGTATAAAGCGTATGTTACCTTATCCTCTTCCGCACACTTGCTGGTAGCAAACACCAGCTCCATCTATTTTATCCATTTCATTACCAAGACCGGATCACACTCCCCCTTGTATGTAGGAGGTTTGCAAGCTGCGAACTCCTTGTAACTGCATCCCTTCACCACTGCCTTGGTTGTCGTCTCGACTGTCGATCCAGAATTACCTCCCCCTTCGGTTACCGGTGGGCTTGTCAGCTCAGTCATTTCCTTGCTCTCGCTCTTATCTTTACCTTCTGAAGCTGATTTCTCTTGATGTGCCAACAATGCTTGCAGAGTTTCCTGGAGTTTCCCCATTTCGGCAGCAGACGTCTCGTGGGTCACAAAGGCCTGGTTTCGGCCCCGACCACGAGCCCTTACAGTCCCACGTCCTCTCAAGGTCGTTGAGCTCTCTTGATGCGATATTTCCTCATCTCGAATAACCTCAGCGCTTCTTGCTCTACGAGAGGTTCGAGCATTAACTCATCCCCGACCTCTTGCATCGGTTCCCTCTATGTGGGTCGTAGCCCTACGAAACGTCCCTGCCAGACCACGCCCGCGACCACGCCCTCGTCCCCGGATGATCGACCTTTCAGCGCGGCCTCTCAGCAAGTCAACTCCAGTCCCGCCTATCACCTCTTCCCCTTCTCTCAGCACAACCCTACTTCGTAAAACTCGGTCTGTCATGACGACAACTGAAACAACATCAAAATAACCTTAGCCCTGACAATCCTATATGTAACAAGATTTTTATAGATACGCACATGTACCTATAAATTTGCAATTACATTGGCCAATTGTAATTTCAATTTTACCGTACATGTTAGTTCCTATTTCCCGTTACACAAGTTCCTACGCGGAAAATCCTAAGACATCCTATTTCTCGATTGTGCCCCATCCCTAGTTTAAGTTTAGGTCCGACAAGGCCACCTAATTCACTTAAACTATGGCTCTGATACCAATTTGTAACAACCCAGAAAAATATAACAAAATCGAATAATTGAGATTCAATTCCCAAAACTGGGTCCCGATTACACAAATCTGATAATCAATGCATAATTTCCAACATTCCGAAAGTCTATTACAACAGAGAATACTAAAGTCTAGTAAGCTAAAAATTAAAACTATGCCGCTTCTATGGTCCGAGCTCCTGATCCAAAGTCTTTAACATTTTTCCTTCCCCTTCGAGGAACCTGCCGCATTCCTACTACCTAGAGATGGGTTTTAAAAAAAAGAAAGAAAAAGGAAATAGAGACGAGGATTAGAACAAAGGGTCTAGTGAATTCCCAAACTCGCCCAAACAATAATAACAATTAACAATTTAACTTTAAATTAAAAAGATAGCTCCGTAAGCTAAATCTCCAGAAATAACGTTTTACACACCAAAGCCTTCTGTCATAACTAGGACTGAACGTCCCCGGGGCCCCCAGTAGATCCCCATACGGCCCCCCATGTCGATGCCGTTTTTCGCGCGTAGGGAAACGAATTCCCTCCACACAGATAAACCATCCCCGATGGTTAATAGTTGATGGCCTCGGCCATACAAAAAATCTCTTTACCTCCGCTTAATAAATTTAATTAACAAGTGAGAGATGATTAGGACCTACACAATTTCATCATAAAGAGGACAAACATCATTTTATCTCAAGTTACCAAAAACATTAATAACACTTGGTACATTCCATTTCCAGTTTAGGAGTAAGTTAAACATAAACAGAAGTAAGGAAACTCACCTTGTGATAAGCTTGGCACACACCCAGATCCTAATCCCGGCAATTTAACTCCTACAAACAGATTTCATATAAAACTAGTTGAATGATTTGGTATTAATATTATAACTTCTTTATGCTACTAGATTCATAGTAGACACTGGTCACTAGGCTACCGGTCAATGGAATACCGGTCAATGGGATACCGGTCAATGGGATATCGGTCAATGGAATACCGGTCAATGGAATACCGGTCGATGGAATACCGGTCAATGGGTACCGGTCGCTAAGGACATCGACCGATGGAATACCGGTCTTGCCGAGTATGAACAAGGCGATCGCAGGTCCTCGATCCTCTCTTTCTCTTAGTTGACAATTCCATCCTCCCCAATCGCCTTACAAACCCAAACATTAACACATTTGATATTTAATCACAGTTCAACACCCAAATTCCTTTGCAGGTCACGATCTCGATTTCACACACACACAAACCAGACATCACTCAATCACACTGGTCTGGACTCAAATGTTATCAATTGATAACTTCAATTTGATTAACCATCTACATTAGATTGTCTACGTGAATCTATCCTTAAATCAAAATCCTTAATTTTGGTTTGACACCAGGGATGAAGGAGACAGAAAGAACCCCAACTCTCTCAAATCTTCAAAATACAAACAGTAGAGGAAAAACAAGGGTTAAAGTTTTGATGCTTACCTTCCCACGATGAGTTCCTTGCAGATTTAACTTCCGACCACCGCCTTAGACTTTGATCGACCCTTTCCTCCTTCAAATCGCCGCACACACACAAACCCTCAAAACTCACACTGCCTTTTTCTTTCAATACAAGAGAATGAACAAAGTTTAGGGTTTTTAGGCCTTATTTGGGCCCATTAAGGTCTAATTACACAAAGGCCCACCCAAATATCTATCTTCTCCTCAACTCTTAATCTTTAAATCATAAATCAATCTTACTTCAAAATAAACGGGCGTTACATGCGTCTCAACAATATTCTGATGTTTGGTTTGGCACATATCATGTATATTCTTATTGTTCAAACAATGCTTCAAATGGTTTCAAAAGAAAAGCAGGCCCAAATTTAAATGGGTGCCAAAATCTTGTGCTGACATTGTAGGACCCAGATTTAAATGGGTACCTAAAGTTGTTGTTCCCTGATTTCTCATATGCAGACCCGTCATATGTGGTACTTGGATTCTGGTTGCTCCAAGCATATGACCGGGCAGAAAGATATTTTATCTAATTATACAGAGAAATACTGCGGAACAGCTAGATTCAGCAACGACCAGTTCTCACCAATTATAGGTTATGGTGATGTGATTCATGACAATGTGATGATTACGAAGGTGAGCTATGTTGAAGGATTAGGGCATACCCTGTTCAGCATTGGCCAGTTCTGTGACAAAGATCTAGAGGTAAATTTCAAAGCAAAGAGATGTTCTGTGCGTACTTAAGATGGTAAGGAACTCTTCGTTAGCACGAGAAAGTCTAACCTCTACACGATTAATCTATCAAAAGTCCAGACTGACAATGAGGTTTGTCTACTATCAAAAGCCTCGCTGCAATAAAGCTGGTTATGGCACCGAAGGCTTTCTCACCTGAATTTTCGTTACATCAACAAACTGGTAACAGGCGAATTGGTAAAATGACTTCCTGAGCTGAAATATGTCAAAGAACATATACGCGCAGCATGCGAGAAAGGTAAGATGAAGAGAGCCGCTCACAAGCCAAAGCCTGAACCCAGTACAAGTTTTTCATTGGAGTTGCTGCATATGGATCTCTGTGGTCCTATACGTACGCAAAGTATTAACGGCAAGAAATACGTTTTAGTTATTTTGGATGATTATTCGCGATACACATGGGTAAAATTTCTGAGATCAAAAGATGAGACGCCCGAAGTCATCATCACATTCTTAAAGACTATCCAAGTGAATCTGCAAAAGCAAGTCAAGCTTCTTAGAACGGACAACGACACAGAGTTTAAGAACAAAATTGTGGAAGATTATCTCGAATCGGTCGGGATAACACATCAATTCTCTGCTGCCAGAAATCCAGAACAGAACGGAGTCATAGAAAGACGAAATCGAACGCTAGTCGAGGCCGCTTGTACTATGCTAAGCCAATCCGATCTACCTCTGTTTCTATAGGCCGAAGCTGTTTCGACTGCTTGCTACACACATAATCGTTCCATAATACATCGCCGGTTCGTTAAAACTCCATATGCTTTGATTAATAACCATACACCTAGTATTAAACACTTCCATGTTTTTGGATACAAGTGTTTCGTTTTAAATGACAGAGAGAGCTTGAACAAGTTCGGACCGAAGGCTGACGAAGGCATCTTCATTGGATATTCTCAAACGTCTGCAGCATACAGAGTGTATCTAAAGAAGTCAAAGAATGTGATTGCGAGCATAAATGTCACATTTGACGAAGAGTTGGCTTCTGAACAAAGCAGTTCAGAACCCGTCAGAACTGGTGTATTAGCTTCTGGGCAGATCAGCCCAGAACCTGTACCTACTGAGAAGAAATCAGATGAAGCGTCATCGTCGACATCTCATGTTGGGTCTGAATATGCTAAGGATGGATACTATTGCTAGTTGAAAGGTATTACTACTTATTGTAATTTTAATACTGCTAGTAGAATTAATACTGCTTGAAAAGTTAGTGCTGCTACTTGAATAGTTAAACTGCTTGGAGAGTTAGTACTGCTAGTAGTTAGTACTGTTGAAGATTACTACTGTAAGCATGGTTAGTACTGCTCAAGGATTAATACTGTTGAGGATGTTAATGCTGCAAGATGATTAATACTGATAAAAGAAGGTTAGTGCTGCTTCTAATGATAAAGAAGACTTGAAGATAAAGATGAGCTGGAGATAAGGTTGAAGATAATTATGGTATTGATACTGAAGATCAATTTTATTTTGATAATTATCTTGTAATCAACTCTGTATATATAGTATAGAAGTCTTTGTTAGAATTAACAATTATTCATACGTTTTGTTTAGAGAGAATTAACCTCAAGAATAGTTTAGATCCTTTCTATAGAGAAGTATAGAACTTCTGTTGAGCCTGTTCAACAGATTGAGGTTTTGTGTGTAATCATTAAGTTTTATGCAATATAAACTTATGATTTGAGTTTTTATATACTGTTCCATTGATTTTCTGTTAAAGTGTTTTTCCGCAACTTCTTTAACATAAGTTTCTGAGTGTGTTATTTAAATTCTTGTTTGAGTTTCGATCCTGACAAGTGGTATCAGAGCTAGAAAATTCAGAAACCTTTAATCATGGACAATTCAAGCGACAGTGTTTTGGTATCAAAGGTTCCCATGCTCAAACCTAATGAGTTTGACATGTGGAAGATCAGAATCAAGCAGTACATTCTTCTCACAGACTTCTCAATGTGGGACATCATTGAGAATGGTCCTTCTGATGGAGGAAAGTTGGATGCAGAAGGAAAGAGACCTCCACCAAAGACAAATGGAGAGAGAAAGTTGAGGAAGACAGAGATGAAAGCTTTGAGCACTCTGCTTTTGGCTATACCTAATGAGTACCAACATCAATTCTGCAACTGTTCTGATGCACAAATTCTTTGGAATTCTCTGGAGAAAAGATTTTCTGGTACCAAAAGTACCAAGAGAAATCAGAAGGCCATCCTAAAGCAGCAGTATGAGAGCTTCATGTCTACAAAGAATGAGTCCATGACTCAAACTTTTGATAGATTTAATAAGCTAATTGGTGAATTGGCTACTGTTGGTGTCCAGATAGATTAAGATGATGTTAACAGAAAATTTCTAAGATCTCTTGGTGATGAATGGACTATGTACACTGTCTCCTTCAGACAGAATGACCAATTGGAGGACAAGGAATTGGATGACCTCTATAATGACCTTAGGGTGTTTGAAGCAGAGGTAGAAGCAAAGAAGAGGACCTCTGGATACTCATACAATGCTGCTCTTTTATCATCCTCTACTGATTCTGCTGCTAATACAGAATCAGTTAGTGCTGCCCATAGATCAAAGCAAGATGGATCCAATGACTCAGTTTTAGAAGATTTTCTAGCCAGTCATGCTAATTCCACTCTAATCAATGATGACTTAGAACAGATAAATGCTGATGATCTGGAAGAGATGGATATCAAGTGGCAGATGGCTATGCTGACTATGAGGGTAAAAAGATTCATCAAAAGGAATGGAAGGAACAACTTTGCTCAGAAAAGAGAAGATGGGGTTGGATTTGATAAATCCAAGGTTGAATGTTACAAATGTCACAAGCTGGGGCACTTTGCAAGAGAATGCAGAAGTGGAATGCCTCAACAGCATACTAGCAACCATCAACCATCACAGTCCACTAGCTTCAACAATAGGAACTCTTCTCAAGCTCTTGTTTCCCAAGAAGGAATGGGATTTGATTGGAGTGACCAAGCAGAAGAAGCAGTTCAGAATCAAGCTTTAATGGCTAAAGTTTCAGAATCAGCAAGCACTGATATTCTCATAGAGGTAACTTCTAATCGTTGCTCTAAAACCTGTATTGAAACTGTTAAAAAGTACAGGGATCACAATCAAAGTATGTGTGATGACCTTAAAAGGTTAGAGAAAGACAGAAGAGAGTATGTTCTGATAGTTGAGAGGTTTGAAGAACAAATTAAGTCTTACCAGGCTAATGAACTTCAACATTCCTATGATACAAACTGCTGGAAGTGGGAGAAAAATCAGTTAGAGGTTAAGCTTAAAAAGTTTGAAGAGGAATGTGAGAAGATAAGGAGTGATTTTGAGAAAGCCAAGCTAGATATTGAGAAATATTCCAATGCTTCTAAAGCAATGGACTCACTTCTAAAAGCTCAAGTCCATGACAAACTGAGAAGAGGAATAGGCTATAACACCACCCCTCCACCATACAACAATAATTATATACCACCCACCTCAGATCTCTTAGAAAGACAGGACAAGAAGGAATTACCTGAGAGAGCCACTGAAGTAGATCCTTTAGACAAAGTAGTGGTTGAGGCAGATTCTGAAGAAGAGGACTCTGAGAGTAAGAATGAGGAAGACCACAAAGATATTCCCATAGATAACCACATACTGACAAATGAAAGGGGGGGGGGGTAAACCGTTTGTCAAGAGTGAGAAAGTGAAGTATGGGGAAGAAACTGTTAAGAATGAAAAAGCTGAGACCCCTAAGAGAGGAAAGGAAAAGGTACAGGGAGTCCATTACATGCAAACCACTGTTGTTAATCCCTGTACTTGTAAACAGAATCAGCCCCAACAACATGATAAAACAAGGGGAAATCAAAGAAATAGAAATAATCAGTAGGCTTTAAAACAAGGAATTGATCTGAGAAAAATTAACAGACCAAAGCCTTGTTTTATCTGTGGCAAGTTAAACCATCTAGCCAAACACTGTTATTTCAATCCTATCAACCAAAGGATCACTTTTCAATGAAATAAACAAAATCCTGTTGGTTATAGGAAGCAAATAAAGAATCATATGGCTGAGAATAGTGCACCTGTAAAATCTCATGCTCAGAATAAGTTTGCTAATTCAAAGAAAAATACTCCAAATAAGCCCAGGAGTAACTTAAAGAAAAAGAAAGCAAACAACTTTGTCCAGGTTTGGGTTCCAAAAGTAAAGAAATCTGTTAGTACTGCTACTTCAAATAGTACTGCTGACAGAAATAATGTTGCTGCAAGCAATACTACTGCTAACCCAGTTAGTACTGCTAACAAAGTTAGTACTGCTAAACCTCTTAGTACTGCTAATGATGTTAGTACTGCCAATCAAGTTAGTACCGCTTCCAGTGACAGACCCATTATTGTGACAAAGTATTCAAGCAATAAGATTTCTCAGTATGATAATCTCATCCAGTCTGAATATGAATATGTTGATGAGAATGAAAAACCCAAGACCACTTTGTCTTGGGTTCCTATTAAAAACTAACTGCTTTATTAAATGTGCAGGGCAACCAACAACTCAAGGGAAGGAGCATTTGGCATGTTGATAGTGGTTGTTCCAGGCACATGACAGGTAACATGAGCTGCCTTCAAAACTTCAAAAGAATTGATGGAGGACATGTTGCTTTTGGTGATAATCCAGCAGGTGGAAAAATAAGTGGAAAAGGTAATGTGTCAAAAGGTAAGATGATCTTTGAGGATGTATACTATGTTGAGCAATTGAGATACAACCTGTTAAGTGTATCACAGGTCTGTGACAATAAACATAGCATATTATTCAATGATACTGAATGTATTATCCTTGCTCCAGGGTTCAAGGTAGTTGATGAAAGTATGATACTACTTAGAACTCCTAGAAAGGACAATGTTTATTGCTTAGACTTGGAGAGTGTAGCTTCTGATTCATCTTTAAACTGTTCATTTTCAAAAGCCTGTTTGGATGAATCATCTCTTTGGCACAGAAGGATGTGTCACATGAACTTTAAAACACTGAACAAACTTGTGAAAAACAACCTTGTAAGAGATTTGCCACAAAAGGTATTTTCATGTGATGATCATTGTGTTGCATGTCTTAAAGGCAAACAACACAAAACTTATCATAAGTCCAAAGACATAAATACAATCTCTTCACCTCTCAATTTACTGCATATGGATTTGTTTGGCCCTACAAATATGATGAGTATTGGCAAGAAATCCTACTGCTTGGTTATTGTTGATGATTTCTCTAGATTCACCTGGGTCTATTTTCTGAGGACAAAGGATGAGACAAGTGGACTGATCAAATCCTTTGTTCTTAGAGTTGAAAACCAAACAAATCTAAGAGTCAAAGTCATTAGGTCTGATAATGGAACTGAATTTAAAAACAATGACCTAAACAACTTTTGTGAGGAAAAGGGCATTGAGAGACAATACAGTGCTCCTAGGACTCCTCAACAGAATGGTGTTGCTGAAAGGAGAAATAGGACTCTGATAGAAGCTGCTAGATCTCTGTTGGCATATTCAAAACTTCCAATTACTTTTTGGGCAGAAGTAGTTAATACTGCCTGCTATGTTCAAAACAGAGTTCTGGTAGTAAAATCTCAAGACAAGACACCATATGAGCTTTTTAAAAAGAAGAAACCTTTTATTGGATTTTTCAAACCATTTGGGTGTCCTTGCACAATTCTCAATACCAAAACTCACCTAGGCAAGTTTGACAGCAAAGCTGAGGATGGGTTTCTTGTTGGTTATTCATCTCAAAGTAAGGCCTACAGAGTTTTTAACACCTCTTCTAGGATTATTGAGGAAAGTGACAATGTCAAATGCAATGAGAACAAACCAAATCAACTTGGTTCAGGTCCTAATTGGCTATTTGACATTGATTCACTAACTAATTCTTTGGGTTTCAGTAATGAGCTGTCAGGATCTTAATTCTAAACAAGAATAAACACTCAGAAACAATATTAAAGGAGTTTGCGGAATAACACTTTAATATTCAATAATCAATGAAACAGTGAATCAGAAGAAGAACTTGTAAACTTTATTGAATGATTGTAAAGCTACAAGATTCAACACTCAACCTCAATATTGATGAACAGGCTCACCAATACGAATTCTACTTCTCTAGAATTAGGATTACAAACCTTGAGGTTGATTCTCTCTATCAAAACAAAAATTCAGAATTCTATCTATATCAATTCTAAACTATTCTTTATATAATGAAGATAAAAGATAATTACAAATAATAAAAGATCTTCAAAATAATCTTCCATCTTTATCTCCAAGCTTTCCATAATCTTCAAACTTGATCTACACGAATCTTGATTATCTCTTAAGCAGCACTAAGTCTTCAGCAGCATTAATACTTTGAGCAATATTAATGTTCAGCAGTACTAACTACTAGCAGTACTAAAATTGCTTAGCAGTAGTAATCTCATCTAGCAGTATTAATCTTGACTTAGCAGTACTAATCTTGATCAGCAGTATTAACTTCACTCAGCAGCATTTAATCTCAGAAGTATTAATCAAGTTCTTCTAGCAGCATTAACTGTACTTGTGCATTTATGAATTTCCCAACAATCTCCCCCTAACTTGACTTTTAGGAAGAGAAGTCAAGTTCTTCAGATGGTCTTCTTAGATGCTCCCAAAACTTCATGGCTCATACACCTGTATTTGCATCCAACCCCAAACTCTGATTGGTTTTTCTTTGAATCAAATACTTAGCCATCTCTGAATCTGGAACACATCCTAGCTTTTTCTTCAACATTGCATGAAGCTTCAGTCTGCTGTGATTGTACACTCTATCCACTAGGAAGTACTCTATGTGATTTATGTCCATAGTTAGTGCATATACTCCACTAGTTTCATATAGAGTCCAATTGTTGACAGTTTTGAACACATTTCTGATCACATGCTCCACTTCTTCAGGCTTGAACATCATACACAGATACTCCATCACTAATTTTGTAATTGAAATCTTTGGAGCTTTCAGTTGATCTGCATACAACTTCATTCCTATGTCAAACATCTCTTCTAAATCTGACCTGGAGCATGTTCTTACAATTTTTGCCCAAGTGTTATACACTTCAAACTTTTCATCCTTTCTTTTGAGCCTTATGTATTCCTTGCCATCAACCTTCATTGTGTCCCATAGAATAACCTTAGGTGGCTTCACTCCAACAGGTTCAACTGAAATTGGTTCAGGCACTTTGTCCATCACTACCATGTATATATTTACATCATTAGTTCTTGCTGGTTCTTTCTGTTCAGATGGCTTAGGTGCCCCTTCTTCTTCAGCAACCTTCTCAGCTTCTTCTGTAGCTATTCTAGGCTTCTTGGTTGACTTTCTCCTTGCCATCATCTTGGTTCTTTTTAAAGTCCTTAGACTTTCACCAAGAGTGGCTTCTTTCTTTGGTGGTGTTTCTTTCTCATCAGGGAAAGGCTTTTCTATCATGAAGTCATTTCTTTCTTTCATTCTCTTCTCCATTTCTACCCTGGCAGTTTCATTCCCTTGAAGCTTTAGTATCTCTGAATCATACAGCTCTTTAATCTTCTCAAAAGACATCTTTGAGAACATCTCTTTTCTGACTCCTACAGCACCTTTGAGAAATGTAATCATCTTGTTTCTCTCTTGGGTACCTAGGAAGGTATTTGAGGGTTGTCTCTTCTTTGCAGCTGTTTTTACCACCACTGATTTCTTCAGAGTTGCAGCTTTCTTCTGTGCAATTTCAGTTGCCAGGCTTTGTTGATAAGCTTCATTCAGTTCAGCAGCTAGAGCCTTAGCCATCTCTCTGTCCTTTTCAACCTGAACCCTTTCTTCTTGCTCAATATCAGCTTGTATCTTCTTGGCCAGAGCTTCATCTGATTCAACCAACCTTTGCTTTTTGATTGGTTGATCAGATTCCACCATTTTAGCTTTGCCTTTATCTTTGCTTGCCACCTTTTCAACACTTGCTTTCTTTACAGCTTCACCTCTTTCTATGATGACAACTCCTTTGGCCTTTGAGGTGACCTTGGGAGTATCATGTTTGGCTTTGATTAAGGTCTCTGCTATCTCCAGATCTGTTAAAACCTCTTGTACTGTTTCTGCTGCTTCATTCAGTTCAGCAGTATTAACAGTTTCTGCTGATTTGCTTGAATCAGCAGCATTAACTGTTACTGCTTCTTGTTCTGTTAATGCTGCTTTCTCTTTTTCTGCTTCTTGTACAAACTCAGTTTCCACTGCTTGTTGCTCCCCCTCAAAATCAACTTTCTCTTGCTCCCCTTATTTGTGGCATCTTCCATGTTGGCATCAGCTTCTGACTCCCCCTTTTTGGGAGCATCAGTCACTGGTTCCCTTCTTTTAAGCACATACTGTTTCTTCTTCTTTTTCTGAAACAATTTCTTCACCATATTCTTCAGGTTGACAATCTGTTCTTGTTAAGACAGAATGATCAGTTTCAGCTCTTCTATGTCTTTTCCCTGTTTGATCACATCCATGTTGATGTTGCCCATTGTTTCCATCAATTCATAGTAGTTATATCTGTCCTCACCTTCTCCAGGAGTGTGACCCCTTTTTGAAGGATCATGGGATCTTTTTGTAGTAGAGGTCTTCTGCCTAGCAGAAGCACCTGCTACCCCCATGGTTTCTTGGCACCTGGGACCTTTGGATGATTGCTCACCCAAAGTTGCCATGGGGAAGGTCTTATTTATGTTACCACTGACCTCCTCTGTGCTAGCAGGAGTAGTGGCAACCTTTGCACCCATATGCTCATACATCTCCTCAGTGAGCACCTCCTTGGGGTTGGGAGACACCCCTGTGGTTTCCCTGTAGATATTCTCTAATGGAGAATTTTCCATTAGAGGGCTTAAAGGCTCAGTGGGTGAAGGTACAAGAAGGGAAGGAGCCTTCTTTACCTTTTTCCTTATGTAAGTTTGGGTTAATGGAGAAGTTGGCTTTTGAACAAGAGACTGAGGGATTGATATGGAGGGTGAAGGTTGGGATTGGCTAGCAGTGGGATGGTCTAATGAGGGCCTTGACCCTGCTGCCATACCTTCTTCATTGTGGGACACCACCATCATTGTAGAGAACAATGGGGTGTCAACTCCTTCCGAGTCCAATGAAGATCTTTTCATGTTTGAAAAGACCTTACCTTTGGGGATTTTTGGTACATATACCTCATCAAAGTGAGGCATATCCGTCAATTCATGAGTTATAACTTCCTGTACAAACCTTGGGTACATGTAAAAACTCTTTTTGCTTCCCAAGTTTGATACAAGATCACTGAAAATCATTCTTGAAAAATTGTACTTTCTGGGAGTGGCCAAGCAGACCAAAGCATAAGCAATGGTACTGCTAAACTCACTCCATCCAGTAGTCTTTTTGGAGATATAGTGCATCAGGGTATGAACAAGAAAACGCCATTGGGTATAAAATTTTGCTTTTGAGAATTTGAAACCACCCAATTGGCCTCCACACCCCATTCTTGACAAATTTGAGAACAAGTCCTCATTTGGAATAGAAGTAATACCTGCAGCATCGTCTAGACGTAGACAGATGCGTATCACCTCTTCAGAAACTGACAAGGGTTTGTCACACACCCTAGTCTTGATTATCTGCACACCATTCTCTGTGACTATGGTGGCATTTGCCCAGAATTGTCTTTGATGCTCTATGTAGATAGTTGGCGACACATTAAGAGCATGGGCAATGTGGCTGGACTTGAGAAAATCCACAACCTGGTGAAATCCAGCATCTTGTTTCGGCTTCTGTAGCATCGCAATCTCGTTGTGCTCATCAATGAATGCCATGGATGCCATTGTGCTTGAGTAATCTTGACTGCAACACTTGGTGCTTGAGAGAAAAGGGTTAGAGAGCAGATGAATAGAAAGCAAATAGTCGTTATGAACTTTTGGGCGGGCAAAAAGGGTATTTATACGACTCGGGACATAAGCAGTATTAACTCCTAGCAGTATTAACTAACTAGCAGTATTAACTGAGAGCAGTATTAACCACTGGCAGTATTAACTAACTAGCAGTATTAACTGAGAGCAGTAGTAACTCCTAGCAGTATTAACTAACTAGCAGTATTAACTGAGAGCAGTATTAACTGTGCACTGACAGTATTAAAACTGCACTGACAGCATTAACTATACTTACACTTTTTGAAGCTTGAGGTACTCTGAGCAAGGTAATAACTTCATGAGAAAGATGTTAGTAGCACCAAAGAATAAACCAATAACAGGTATGTAAACACTTTTTAAAACATGAGCTCATTCAGAGTTGATCATGCCCACACTTGTGACCAAGAAAGTGAATCTACCCACATCAAAAGCTTTAGTGAATAGATCAACAAACTGGTTGTCAGTATGAACTTTAGCAACTTGAATTAGCTTCTTTTCATTACAATCTCTGATAAAGTGATACCCGATCTCAATGTGCTTTGTTTTGGAGTGCTTGACTGGATTATTAACAATGCTTATAGCACTGCTATTGTCAATGAAGATTGGAGTGTGAAGAAAGGTTATCCCATAGTCCAGCATCTGATTTTGAATCCATAGAACCTGAGAGCAGCAACTTGCAGCAGCAATATACTCAGCTTCTGTTGTTGATAAGGACACTGTGGTTTGTTTCTTACACTGCCAATATACTAGTCTTGCACCCAAAAGTTGACATCCTCCTGAAGTAGACTTTCTGTCCATGTTAGCACCTCCCAAGTCACTATCTGAATAAGCAATCAAGTCAAAGTTAGATTCATAAGGATACCAAAGACCTAATCTAGATTGCCCTCTTAAGTATCTGAAAATCCTTTTAACAACTTGCAGATGTGATTGCTTTGGCTTGACTTGGAATCTGGCACACAAACACACTGGAAACATGATGTCTGGTCTTGAGGCTGTGAGATACATGAGAGATCCAATCATTGATCTATATAGATGGACATCAACATCCTCCCCCTCAAGATCAGCAGTGATCTGTTTATGAGTCTCCATAGGTGTGAGTCTCCATAGGTGTGCTTGCTGGCTTTGAGTCTGGTAATCCATATTTTTCCAGGATGTCTTTCACATATTTTGATTGGCTTATGAAGATCCCATCTTTCTTCTGTTTCACTTGAAGCCCAAGGAAGAAGGTAAGTTCACCCATTGAACTCATTTTAAAGCTCTTGTGAATCAACTTTTCAAAGTCTCTACACATCTGATCTTTTGTGGATCCAAAGATGATATCATCCACATAAATCTGAACCAATAGGATGTCCTTCTTACTTCTTTTAATTAGAGGGTCTTGTCAATTATTCCTCTTTCAAACCCATCCTCCAAGAGGTAGGTAGACAGAGTATCATACCATGCTCTTAGGGCTTGATGCAGACCATAAAGTGCTTTCTTCAGTTTGTATACTCTGTCTGACATAAAGTGGATTTTCAAATCCAGGGGGCTAACAGACATATACTTCTTCATCAATTGTGCCATACAGAAAAGCACTCTTCACATCCATTTGGTATACCTTGAACTTCATGTATGAGGCATAGGCTAGAAATAGCCTAATTGCTTCTACCCTTGCCACCGGAGCAAACACTTCTTCATAGTCAATGCCTTCTTCTTGAGTGTACCCTTGTGCTACCAGCCTTGCTTTGTTCCTTATCACAATACCTCTCTCATCCTTTTTATTCCTGAAAATCCACTTGGTGCCAATAGCTCTATGACCTTTTGGAAGGTCCACCAAGTCCCAAACTTCTTGCAATTTGAACTGCAGTAACTCTTCTTGCATAGCTTCTATCCAACTGGGATATTTCATTGCCTCAAAAACCTTTTTAGGCTCAATCTGAGATAGAAAGCATGAGAGTACTGTGTGTTGCTGATCCTGCAGTTCTTGAAGTCTGCTTTGATTCCTTGTTATCATAGGAGAAGAGATGTCTCCTATGACCAGCTCTGGAGGATGATTCTTTTGAGTTCTAGTCTGATGACTAGGTTCTTCATTGATTCCCACATCCAGATTGGAATCATTTAAATCAGCTGAGGGGATCTCAGCAGCTGCTTCTGGCTCTTCATGCACTTGATTCTCCTCATCTCTTCCTTCTTCTTCACTCTGAATTGGTTCAGTCATTGTCTCATTTGCACAGACATCAACAGGCTCTATTGTAGGTATGGGAAAGACCACAGACTGAGGAATAATGTCTTGTACTTGTACTTGTTCATCCCCTGATCCTCCACTTCCTGAACCTGCATGATAATTACTACTGAAACCCAAAGAGTTAGTTTGTGAATCAATGTCAAATAACCAATGAGAACCATATCCAATAGGATTTGGTGTGTTCTCATTGCACTTGACATTGTCACTTTCCTCAATTATTCTAGAAGAAGTATTAAAAACTCTGTAAGCCTTACTCTGAGATGAGTAACCAACAAGAAACCCATCATCAGCCTTGCTATCAAACTTTCCTAAGTGAGTTTTGGTATTGAGAATGGTACAAGGATACCCAAAAGGTTTGAAAAATCCTATAAAAGGTTTTCTGTTATTTAAAAGCTCATATGGTGTCTTGTTTTTAGGCTTGACTACTAGAACTCTGTTTTGGACATAGCAAGCAGTATTAACTGCTTCAGCCCAGAAAGTAATTGGTAGTTTTGAATCTGCCAACAGAGATCTATCAGCTTCAATCAGTGTCCTATTCCTTCTCTCAGCAACACCATTTTGTTGTGGAGTCCTAGGAGCATTGTATTGCCTTTCAATTCCTTTTTCCTCACAAAAGGTGTTTAGGTCATGATTTTTAAATTCAGTACCATTGTCTGACCTAATGACTTTTACCTTTTGATTAATTTGGTTTTCAATTCTTAGAATAAAGGATTTGATCAGTCCACTTGTCTCATCCTTAGTCCTTAGAAAATATACCCAAGTAAATCTAGAGTAATCATCAACAATAACTAGGCAGAATGATTTCTTACCAATACTCATAACATTTGTAGGACCAAACAGATCCACATGCAACAACTGAAGAGAATTAGAGATTGTGTTCAACTCTTTGGACTTATGAGAAGTTTTGTGTTGTTTGCCTTTGAGACAGGCAACACAATGATCATCACATGAAAAGACTTTGGAAGGTAAACCTCTTACAAGGTTGTTTTTAACAAGTTTATTCATTGTTTTAAAGTTCATGTGACACATCCTTCTGTGCCAAAGTGATGATTCATCCAAAGTAGCTTTTGAAACAAGAAAATTAAGGGATGAATCAGTTGAAACACTTTCCATATCTAAGCAATATACATTATCCTTTCTGGGAGTTCTTAGTAGTATCATCTTTTCATCAACTACCTTGAATCAAGGAGCAAGGATAATGCATTCAGAATTTGTAAATAATATACTATGTTGTTTGTCACAAACCTGTGATACACTTAACAGGTTGTACCTTAACTTCTCAACATAGAATACATCTTCAAAGGTCATTTTACCTTTGGTTACATCCCCCTTACCACTTATCTTACCTCCATATGGAGTATTACCAAAGGAAACATGCCCACCAACAATTTTCTTGAAATTCTTGAGGCATGACATGTTCCCTGTCATGTGTCTTGAGCAACCACTATCAACATGCCAGATACTCGTCCCCTTGAGCTGCTGGTTGCCCTGCACATAAGATTAAACAATTAGTATTGAATGGGGACCCAAGCCAAAGTGGTCTTGGGTCTCCCTTTCTCATCAAAGTATTTACATTCCTTTTTGATGAGGTTTTTAAACTCAGAGCACTCTTTATTAGTGTACTTTGTCAATATGATTGGCTTAGCAGCACAAACACTAGAAGCAGTACTAACCTTAGAAGCACTAACAGAGTTAGCAGTACTAACAGGTTTAGCAGTACTAACCTTGTTAGCAGCACTAACAGAGTTAGCAGTACTAACCTTGTTAGCAGCATTAACAGAGTTAGCAGTATTAACATTTGCAGAAGTACTAACTATGTCAGCAACACTAACATTGATAGCAGTAGTATTGCTTCTAGCAGCACTATCATTATCAGCAGTACTATTTGGGGTAACAGTACTAACAGTTTTAGTGCATTTAGGAACCCACATATTGACACTTTCTTTAATAATCTTTTTCTTCATGTGGCTTTTAGGTTTAACAAATTTCTTAGCCACATGGTTCCTTTCAACCTTCTTCCTATAACCAAAGGGTTTTTGCATAGATCTTTGACAGTTCATCCTTTGGTTCATAGGGTTGAAAGAACAGTTTTTGGCAAGATAATTCAATTTTCCACAGATAAAACAAGGTTTTGGTCTATTGATTTTACTCAAATCAACCCCTTGTTTTTGTGCCCACTGATTATTCCAGTTTCTTTGATTTCCCCTCTTTTTATCATGTTTTTGAGGCTCATTCTTCTTACATGCACACTGTTTGCAAGGACCTGGATTCACAACTGTGGTCTGTTTGTAATGAACCTTACCAGACTTTCCCTCTGTCTTCTCTATGACCTTGTATTTGATCCAAGCCCTTCCACAGTCCTCATTGGTGATAATGTTATTCTCTAGAGGAATCTCACCACTCACTTTGTTCTCCTTACTCTTACCAACCTCTTTCTCAGTCTTATCCTCAACAACTACTTCATCTAGGGGATCTATTTCAGTGGCTCCCTCAGGCAAGTCCTTCCTATCTTTGGTTTCTAGCAAGTCTGAGGTAGGGGGGATGTAATTGTTGTTATATGGTGGTGGTGTGGCATTATACCCAATTCCTCTTCTCAGCTTATCATGAATCTGAGTTTGTAGTAAAGAGTCCATTGCTTTAGAAGCATTGGAAAACTTTTCTACATCAAGCTTAACCTTGGTTAGCTCCTCTCTCAGCTTTTCACTCTCCTCTTTAGATTTGGTCAGTTTAAGTTCTAGATCCTTTTTCTCCCACTTCCAGTAATTGGTGTCATATGAGTGTTGGAGTTCATTGGCTTGAAAACCTTTAATCTGTTCCTCAAACCTCTCAACAATTCTCACATAGTCCTTTATATCCTTTTCTAATCTCTTAAGGTCATCACTCATCTTCTGGTTGTGATCTCTGTACCTTTTAACAGTGTCTATGCAAGTTTTAGAACAGAGATTAGAACTTACCTCAGATGGGAGATCAGATACTTCAGCCATAAGTGCTTGATTTTGGATAGCCTCTTCTGCCTGATCACTCCAGTCAAACCCCATTCCTTGTTGAGAAACAAGGGCTTGAGCAGAGTTTCTGTTATGGTTGAGGTTTCCAGACTGTGCTTGTTGGTGGTTGTTTTTGTGAGACACTCCAGTTCTGCATTCCCTGGCAAAGTGTCCCTTCAGATGACATTTGTAGCACTCCACCTTTGATTTATCAAACCCTGCTCCATCTTCTCTTCTTTGGGAGAAGTTGTTCCTCCCAGTCCTTTTTATGAACTTCTTCACCCTCATGGAAAGCATGGCCATCTGCCATTTAATATCCATCTCTTCCAGATCATCAGGATGAAGTTGTTCCAAATCATCATTAATTAAGGAGGAATTTCCATGGCTGGCAAGAAAGGCTTCAAACACAGAATCAGTGCCTTTTTCTTGATTTGCTCCATTAGCAGCATTAACTGATTCAGGATTAGAAGTAGAATCAATTGATGCTGATAGGAGTGAAACATTATGAATATATCCAGAAGGCTTCTTCTTTGCCTCCACCTCGGCTTCAAATACTCTAAGATCATTGTACATATCATCAAGTTCTTTCTCTTCCAACTGATCATTCTGTCTGAATGAAACAATGTACATGGTCCATTAATCTCCAAGGGACCTTAAGAACTTTCTGTTTACATTATCTTGATCAATCTGTACTCCCATAGTAGCTAGTTCACCAATCAGTTTGTTAAATCTGTCAAAAGTTTGAGTCATGGACTCATTCTTAGTTGACATAAAGTTTTCATACTGTTGCTTCAAGATTGCCTTTTGATTTCTCTTGGTAGTTTTGGTACCAGAGAATCTCTTCTCTAGAGCATTCCAGAGCATCTGTGCATCAGTGCAATTACAGAATTGGTGTTGATATTCATTGGGAATGGCCAAGAGCAGTGTGCTCAAGGCTTTCATCTATGTCTGTCTTGTCTTTCTTTCTGCATCCGTCTTTGGTGGAGTTCTTTTTCCATCTTCACCAATCTTTCCTGCATCAGATGGGCCATTCTCAATGATGTCCCACATAGAGTAATATGTGAGGAGAATGTATTGCTTGATTCTAATCTTCCACATGTCAAATTCATTGGGTCTGAGCATTGGAACCTTTGAGACCAGAGTACTGTTTGATTCAGCTGTGTTTTCCATGATGAATAAGATTTCTGAGAATACTTGCTATGATACCACTTGTCAGGATCTTAATTCTAAACAAGAATAAACACTCAGAAACAATATTAAAGGAGTTTGCGGAATAACACTTTAATATTCAATGATCAATGAAACAGTGAATCAGAATAACAACTTGTAAACTTTATTGAATGATTGTAAAGCTACAAGATTCAACACTCAACCTCAATATTGATGAACATGCTCACCAATACGAATTCTACTTCTCTAGAATTAGGATTACAAACCTTGAGGTTGATTCTCTCTATGAAAACAAAAATTCAGAATTCTAAAAAGTTATTCTATATCAATTACAAACTATTCTATATATACTGAAGATAAAAGATAATTACAAATAATAAAAGATCTTCAAAATAACCTTCCATCTTTATCTCCAAGCTTTCCATAATCTTCAATTTTAGCCTATGTTTCTTTCATGAAGTTCAGGGTCTATCAGATGGATGTAAAGAGTGCTTTCCTGTATGGGAAAATTGAAGAAGAAATGTATGTATGTCAGCCTCCAGGATTTGAGAATCCAAAGTATCCTGACAGAGTTTACAAATTGAAGAAGGCACTCTATGGGCTATATCAAGCACCAAGGGCATGGTATGACACTCTGTCTACCTATCTCTTAGAAAATGGTTTTCAAGAGGAATCATAGACAAGACTCTGTTCATTCAGAGGAAGAAGAAGGACATCCTAATAGTGCAAATCTATGTGGATGATATTATCTTTGGATCCACAAAAGATTAAATGTGCAGAGATTTTGAAGATTTGATGCACAAGAGATTCAAGATGAGTTCTATGGGTGAACTTACCTTCTTCCTTGGCCTACAAGTTAAACAGAAGAAAGATGGGATATTTATAAATCAATCCAAGTATGTGCAGGACATTCTTAATAAGTTTGGATTCTCAGATTCAAAGCCTGCAAGCACACCCATGGAGACACACAAACAGATCACTGCAGATCTTGAGGGGGAGGATGTGGATGTTCATCACTACAGATCCATGATTGGCTCCCTCATGTATCTCACTGCTTCAAGACCAGATATCATGTTTCCTGTTTGTGTGTGTGTAAGATTTGAAGTAAGGCCTAAGCAGTCACACTTTCAAGTAGTCAAGAGGATATTCAGATATCTCAAAGGCCAACCTAGATTAGGTCTTTGGTATCCTCATGACTCACCTTTTGACCTACACGCTTATTCGGACAGTGACTTGGGTGGTGCAAATTTGGATAGAAAGTCAACTTCAGGGGGATGTCAGTTTTTGGGTGCAAGAATAGTGTCATGGAAGTGCAAGAAACAAACCACAGTATCCACCTCTACAACTGAAGCAGAGTATATAGCTGCTGCAAGATGCTGCTCTCAAGTACTCTGGATTCAGAATCAAATGTTGGACTATGGTATGACTTTTCTTCACACTCCAATCTTCATAGACAACAACAGTGCTATTAGAATTGTTAATAATCCAGTCAAGCACTCCAAAACAAAGCATATAGAAATCAGGTACCACTTTATCAGAGACTGTAATGAAAAGAAGCTCATTCAGGTTGTGAAAGTCCATACAAGTAACCAATTTGCTGATCTATTCACCAAAGCTTTTGATGTGAGTAGATTCACATTTTTGGTCACAAGTGTGGGCATGATAAACTCTGAATAAGCCTCCTTTGATCTGCTTTATGTACCATTTCTGTATAGACTCCTTCCTGTCTACTTTCTTATATTGTATTGTGCATGGTGCTACTCACCTTGTGTGTTTCAGTGTTTCAGATTGCTTCAAATGGATACTTGGTACTTCTAAATCAGTTAATACTGTTCGCTATATTACTCTTGATAACTTTTCAAAAATGGTCAAGTATGGTTACTACTGCTAGGTGGTTTATACTGCCAATGCAAAGTTACTACTGCTTGCCTTATTTATACTGCTAATCAGTGTTACTACTGCTGGTATGTGTTAATACTGCTAGTCTGTGTTAATACTGCTAGTCTGTGTTAGTACTGCCAGTTTGTGTTACTACTGCTAATATGAGTTAATACTGCGAGTTAGTTAATACTGCTAGGGTACTTAGTACTGCTTCTAACTGAAACTCTCCACCTATAAATACCCTGTGTGACCGCCAAAATACAAACGGCTCTTTGAACTTCCATTGCGTCTCTTTCTCTCTCTCTCTCTCGATTTCTTTCTTGCCAGTGTCAACCCTAGTCACGATTCGAACGCTATAATCAATCAGAAAGATGGCAGGACGAGCATTCTTTGATGAACACAACGAGCTCGCCATGTTACAGAAACCAAAGCAAGCTGAAGGTTTCCATGCCATAGTGGATTTCCTCAAATCCTCACACATCACCCACGCTCTAACTGTCAATCCCACAATCTATGTGGAACATCAAAGACAGTTCTGGGCCAATGCTGCTATTCAATCTGAAGAGGGCAATCAGGTCATCAAAACAAGGGTATGTGATAAACCCCTGGCCATCACAGAAGGTTGTATTCGCATCCATCTACGTTTAGATGATGCCTCAGGTATAACCTCTTTACCTAAGGAAGATCTTTTCCAAACTCTTAGTAATATGGGGTATGAAGGTCCCACTGATGTATTCAAGTTTTTCAAGAACAAATTTTCACCACAGTGGAGATTTTTTGTTCATACCCTACAACATTGCATTTCACGAAAAACAACTGGATGGAGTGAGTTTAGCAGTACCTTAGCTTATGCTTTGGTCTGCTTAGCCACCTCTAGAAAGTTTAATTTCTCACAAATGATTTTCAATGATTTTATATCAAACCTGGATACCAAATCCAAAAGCTTTTATATGTATCCTAGGTTTGTACAAGAGATTATACTAAAGGAATTGACGGATCTACCCTCTTTTCAAGAGGTGTATGTACCAAAACCTCCCAAAGGGAAGGTATTCTCAAACATGAAAAGGCATAGCAAGGACTTTTCTGGACAAGAGACACCATTGTTCTCTACAATGATGGTTATGTCTCCTTCCCATGGTGAGGCATCAGGGTCACAACCCACATCTGACCACCTAACTGATGACCTACCCACACCATTCCATTCTAGTAATGCTCCTCAGATTCCTATTGAAAATCCCACATCCCCCATCACCAAAATTTATATAAGGAAAAAGGTACAGAAGGTTCCTTCCCTTCTTATACCTTCACCCCCACAGCCTTCAAGCCCTCTAATGGAGCATTCTCCATTAGAGAATATAAAGAGGGAAACCACAGGGGTGTCTCCCAACCCCAAGAAGGTGCTCACTAAGGAGCAGGTTGAGCATGTGGGCAGTGAGGCTCACACTACTGACTTTGCACAAAGTGCAGGGCAGGACAGTGTGAACATCCCTAAGACCTTCCCCACGGCAACTTTGGGTGAGCAATCATCCAAAGGTCCCAGGTGCCAAGAAACCAAGGGGGGGTAGAGGGTGCTTCTGCTAGGCAGAAGACTCCTACTAAAACTTCCAAGGATCCTTCCAGGGTGGTCAACACACCTAGAGAAGGTGAGGATAGATATAACTATGAGGAATTGATGGAAACTATTGCTAATGTCAATATGGATGTACTCAAACAAGGTGCAGAAATAGAGGAGATGAAACTAGTAATTCTGTCACAACAAGTGCAAATCACCAAATTAAAGAAGATGGTTCAGAAGTTGGTCAAGAAAAAGAAAAGAACACAGTTTGTCTTGAAGAAAAGGGGAGATGTAAAAGATGCTTTCAAAAAGGGGGAGAGTAAAGCTGAAGCAGAAAAGCAAAGCCCTGTTGACATGGAATCAAAGTTTGAGGGGGAGTTGGGTACAGAAGCAGAAAGTAACAAAGCTGCAGAAACAGTTGAACTAGCAGCAGCAAAAGCAAAAGAAGTAGAAACCACACCAGCAACAGTAACTACTACACCAGAAGTAGTAACAACAGAAGTAGAAACAGAGAAAGCTACAGCAGAAACAGGGCTGACTATAGAAGAAATAGCAATTGCAGAGACTTTATTAAAGGCAAAGACTGACACTCCCGAGGCCACTCAAAAGGCTTAGGGAGTGGTTATTAAAGAAGGAGGAGCAGATCAGAGAAAGAAAAAGATCAGTGTGGAGGATGCAAAGAAGAAGGGAAAGGAGAAGATGGTTGAATCTAAGCAACCATTGAAGAAACAGAAACAAATTGAGTTGGATGAAGAAGTGGCCAAAAATCTTCAAGAAGAGATGGAAAAGGAGGAAGAAATTCAATGTTGCAGAAATGGCAAAGATAGTAGTAAAGAGAACCATCAATCAGAGTCTAGGTCTGAATCCTGATTTGGGAATCTAAGCTGAAGTGTTGAAAGCATCATGAAGACTCTATGCTGAAGAACTTAACATCTCATTCTGAAAAGTTAAGTTAGGGGGATATTGTTGGGTCTGAATATGCTAAGGATGGATACTACTGCTAGTTGAAAGGTATTACTACTGCTTGTAATTTTAATACTGCTAGTAGAATTAATACTGCTTGAAAAGTTAGTGCTGCTACTTGAATAGTTAGTACTGCTTGGAGAGTTAGTACTGCTAGTAGTTAGTACTGTTGAAGATTACTATTGCAAGCATGGTTAGTACTGCTGAGGATGTTAATGCTGCAAGATGATTAATACTGATAAAAGAAGGTTAGTGCTGCTTCTAATGATAAAGAAGACTTGAAGATAAAGATGAGCTGGAGATAAGGTTGAAGATAATTATGGTATTGATATTGAAGATCAATTTTATTTTGATAATTATCTTGTAATCAACTCTGTATATATAGTATAGAAGTCTTTGTTAGAATTAACAATTATTCATACGTTTTGTTTAGAGAGAATTAACCTCAAGAATAGTTTAGATCCTTTCTATAGAGAAGTATAGAACGTCTGTTGAGCCTGTTCAACAGATTGAGGTTTTGTGTGTAATCATTAAGTTTTATGCAATATAAACTTATGATTTGAGTTTTTATATACTGTTCCATTGATTTTATGTTAAAGTGTTTTTCCGCAACTTCTTTAACATAAGTTTCTGAGTGTGTTATTTAAATTCTTGTTTGAGTTTCGATCCTGACAAGTGGTATCATTTATCTGATTTAGATCTTTTGTTTGAATTGTTTTATGATAAATTTCTTGGAACTAAAGTGTCTAAACCTGTTGTGGTTGACAGATCAGAAGATTCACAAAGACATCAACTAACCACTTCAGATATATCTACTGAATCAAATTCCCCGATTCAACAAGAGATTCCAGTTCAAACACCTACTCCAACAGTTGAAGTTGTGAACGTTAATAACGAGCCAGAAGTTGCTGAATCAGTTGGTTGCACTGTAACGACAAATCAACGGTCAGAAACTGCTGTTCCAACTGAAGCTTCTACACAAGAAACTTCAACTGTGCTCCCATTATTTCCTGAGCAAATTGATGAAGCTGACAGTGGATATCTAGATGATAATCATGATCAATCTATATCAAATCCACTCCCTCATGAACATAGGTGGACCAAAGAGCACCCGATTAGCCAAATCATTGGAGATCCATCTTTACCGGTGCAAACTAGGTCTGCTACATTAAATATGTGTATGCATGACTCCTTTCTGAGCAAGATAGAGCCAACTCGTGTATCTGAAGCTCTAGCTGACTTGGATTGGGTGACTGCGATGCAAGAGGAGCTGAACCAGTTCGAAGCATTAAAAGTCTGGAGACTAGTACCACGACCGGAAGGTAAATCTATCATTGGTACAAAATGGGTATTCAAAAATAAAAAGGATGAAGATGGTATATATCGTTATCCGAAATAAAGCAAGACTTGTGGCTAAGGGATACCGGCAAGAGGAAGGAATTGATTACGACGAGACTTACGCTCCAGTGGCACACATTGAAGCGATCAAAATGTTTCTTGCATATGCTGCCCACAAAAATTTCACTGTCTATCAGATGGACATGAAAACATCCTTTCTTAACGGCATATTAAAGGAGGAAGTCTACGTATCACAGCCTGAAGGCTTTGTCAATCAAGAGAAACTGGATCACGTCTATATTCTCGACAAAGCACTTTACGGTCTGAAACAAGCACCTCGAGCCTGGTACGAAGTTTTATCTAAATTTCTAGTCAAGTTAGGCTTCACGAAAGGTAAAATCGATACTACTTTGTTCATTAAAAAGGAAAAAGCCGATATTATTTTAATTCAAATATATGTGGATGACATCATATTTGGCTCAACAAATCCAAAATACTGTAAGAAGTTTTCTAACCTCATGGTGTCACGTTTTCAGATGAGTATGATGGGAGAGATGAATTTATTTCTCGGATTACAAGTGAAGCAATTTTCAACGGGGATTTTCATAAATCAAGCTAAGTACATTTTTGATATTGTTCGAAAATTTAAAATGGAAAATTGTACACCAATTGGAACCCCTATGGCACCAGGAACTAAGATCGGCACTGATCCTTCGGGAAAAGCAGTCGATGTTAGAACCTATCGTGGGATGATCGGTTCTTTAATGTATTTAACTTCTAGTAGGCCAGATATAATGTTTTCTACATGTCTATGTGCTTGATATCAGGCTAATAGCAAAGAATCCCATTTGTTTGCGGTCAAAAGGATCTTTAGATATCTGAAGGGCACTGCAGATCTTGGTCTATGGTATCCTAAGGATACTAGTTTTGAACTGATAGCCTACTCAGATGCAGATCATTCAGGTTGTATGTTGGATAGGAAAAGTACGTCGGGACATATACAGTTTCTAGGCGATAAACTCATAAGTTGGGCATCAAAGAAACAACTGTGCGTTTCCACATCAACGGCTGAGGCAGAGTATGTTGTTGCTGCAAGCTTCTGCTCTCAAGTCTTGTGGATGAGAACACAACTACGATATTATGGCTTCAAATTTGACAAGATCCCGATATACTGTGACTCTAAGAGCGCCATTGCAATATCAGCAAATCCTGTACAACATACAAAGACCAAACACATTGATGTCAGATATTATTTTATCAAGGATAATGTGGAAAAAGGTACAATAGAACTTTATTTTGTAAACACTGATTATCTGCTTGCAGATTTATTTACCAAACCTCTCGACGAAAAGAGATTTAATTTTCTCGTTTCTAAACTTGGTATGTTAAATCTCAAGACCTAATCAGTGATTACCTACTAAAGTTTTTATTATTGTTATTTTTCTTCATTTCTTTATTTTTAATCTAAAAGATATATGCACTTTAAGGTATGTTCATGATTTCAGGGGGAGTGAGAGAAGATGAAAAGATGATCTACATCCAATTGAGGGGGAGTTTACATGTTTTTCACTGATAAATTTTTCTGATGCATAATTGCAGGGGGAGTGTATAAGAGTAAAGGAGTATGGATTATGACTTCTGATTATTTCTGATCAGAACTCGTACATTCAAAGTTTTACTGCTTTATGTCATTTTATTTTTCAATAAAGTGTTGTGAATAAAACTTTTCACTTTGACGACTTTATGTCTTTTGCAGAATTGAGAGGAAGCTTAAACGATCATATCTGTTATGACTTAGAGCTAGCTTGATGAGATTTAAGACTAAGCGAAAAGGTTTATTTCTAATCTTAATCTCATACGTATCTGAAAGAAGGACAACTTTCAGGTATGAAAACATGTCCTTAAATGTTCAAATCACTTCTGATTCTTAAAACGATTTCATGAATACATAAGTGAGATTTTAAATGTTTTCATTTTATTTGTGCTCACATGCTTATAAACCGTGTGTTCTCAAAGATAAATACTTGTGTATTATCTTTTCCATATACTGTCAAGTATTCACACACACCGGTTTAATATTTTTGTTGAATTTGTTCTTACCATGTCTCTAAATTGAAACAAATTTTCGATGGTAAGACACCCCGTTTGAACTTCAATGATTTTTTAGCATGATTTAATTTCGAAACGTTTCTTTCATGAATGTCTATATATTGTTTCGTATAGACAAAATCAACTTTTTGCTGACCTAAGCCTTAATCGATATATCATTTCTATATGATCTTTTTCATACAATGTCAGATTTTCAAACAAGTTTCTTGTTTTCATTTCATTCATTTAATTTACTTGTTTTGAAATATCTTCAATGTTTAAAATGCTCAAATCTTCATGATTATATCCGTGAGCATACAGACATCTGACTTGTATATTTTGTGCTTTAACTGAAAAGTTAAACCAGTTGAGCAACATGATCTTTTAGGAAAACATGGGTTCTTTGTGAGGACTTAATTGAAATTTCTATGGATTCACGTTAACCAGTGTTTCCTACCCAAGAAGTTAATCCTTGAGTGATCGAATGTGTGAGGAGTCAAAATACTGAGTGTGGGTTGAGCCTATAAAAAGCAATCATCGGTGCTTAATTCTTTCAAACACTTGCACGAGCACACAAGGAATACGTTTTCTTGTCATAACGTTCATAGAAATTCCTTTGTGGTGTTTAGATGATTGAATGCATGACCTGGGGGAGTGAACAAAACAAAAGCTCATTTTCAATGTGTATTCGTTACACATAGTGACTTTGTGTTACTGACAGACACTTTTAACTGATTCATTTGTTGATTCAGGTGTTACACTCATATTTTGTCTGAATTTGCAAAGATTCAGATGAATATCTTTTTGGCTCGATGGATGGTCAGAGGCTCAGTGTTAAAAGATCAGTGGTCAGAACAGATTTCAGAGACATTTCTTATAAAGAGTTTTGATGATTTCATGCTTCTTTCATCAAAAAGGGGGAGAGATATTCAAGAAATGTGGTTTGATAAAGAAATTTTGGAGCTGAAAGGAGAAAATTTATGTATATTCAAAGAAAGATTGTTGAATATTATTGTAAGCTCAAAGCGAAAGTTCAAAGGATTCCAAAAGAAAGCTGATTTTCCAGAAATTTTCTTTGAAGATAATTTGTTGAAGCAAACTGAGCGAATTCTGAAGATAATTTATTTCCAAGTGTCAAAAAGAGATTTCTATCGTTTTTGGGGAGATTGTTAATACTTTTGAAGACAAACTTTGGAAGATTTCGTAAAGTTTGAAGATTATTTCGAGCATAAAGAGGAGATTGAGCTTCAATGTCTATTTTGCTAAAGTTACACAAAGGGGGTGATTGTAATTTTTGAGCTTAAAGGAGGAGTTTGAATTGCAAAATCTTTTAGAGATGATCTTGATTCCAAAGGGGGAGATTGTTAGAGCATATATTTTTTGGATACAAGATCATGAAGTATGAAGCTGAAAGTCAAGCCAAGTCAAAGCTCAAAAGTCAACTCTCAAGCAAAGTCAAAGTCAAAGTCAAAGTCTTATGTTTGTTTAGTTTGTAAGTGCATGTATTTTGTTTTCTCTTTAATAGATATGTAGCTAGTTGTGTCGTAGTAAGATTGTAACTAGAGAGAGAACTGATTTTGTACGCATCCAATCTAGTGAGAGAAAGTTGTATAGAGAGAAAGTTATCTGAAACAATTGTAATTGAATCTTGTGAATTTGGAATTAAAACAGGTAGTTTGTAAATCTTGGTCTGTGATTGCATTAGATAAGAATTTGACATAAAACTGGGAATATTACTATCCAAGTCTTTAGCCCAAAGAATCTCCAAGTTCAACCCTATCCAGGTCTTTACCTTGGGATCTCACCATCCTTGACACACTTGTTCATTTATAAATTACATCATATCACCAATGCCTATTTCTAAATCACAACTTGAGGATCTTATCCCATAGTTACACGATAAAATCGACTTCTATCCCTATGGATCCAATGCATTACAGTCTAAAACATTTCATGACTCAAATGAATGACAACGCACTCAAAACATGTGATTTCCATCAAAACGCAATTAAATGCATCGTAAAAACCAAAGCTCCTCATCGAGCAAATAAAATTGGGAAAATGCCCCAAAGACTCCTTTGAGTCACAACCGAGCCAAAGCTCCACAAATCCAACTGGCCATTGGTTAAAAGTCATAAAATGCAATAAACACAATTGACTCACGTTTATGCAAACACATGCTCCAAAATGCACGAACAATCTCTAGCACAACTTTAGATTTAGACAAATCATTTTCCAAATGAGTTTATACCAATTATCCTTTCAAAACGTCCCATAACATAAAATTAAGCATTTCCCCAAAACACACACTAAATGTGCATTTATACTCGAAAGATCTCATTCCATAAAATGAATCATTAAAATACCAATACTCAAAATTTATTTCTCAAAATGCCCAAAATCCCAAATGTGGGTGTCTTACAAAGTTTATAAAGTTAAACACATCAAATAATCAAAACTCATCAAATAACTCAACAGTTGATAATTTCATGTAAAACATATAAACATTTAAAAATTGACATTTTGGCATGTACACCGTTTTTACAAATCAACTTGAACTCACCTTGCTAGATTTAGGCTAAATCTATATTTTACCCCAACTTGAGCTTCCTCGAAGAAACTTTAATCCACAAGCAAAACATTTCCAAAAACCTAGATCCACAAGTTTCCAACCATAAATATTCATATTCAACCATTTAGAATCATTCCCCAAACATTTATATCAAAATCCCCATTTTGGTCAAAACCCTAATTTTGACCTAGATTCTCCAAAATCATCAAATCCGAAATTTGAGAAACATAAACACTAGGAAATCATCAATGGAGTATTTATAACTTAGAATGGAGTTTAGAAACTAGAAGTATGAACTCACCACTTAGGTTTTGGTAAAAAGCTAGAAAACTTAGTCAAGCTTGGAGAAAGTTGGAGATGGAGGGTTTAGGGCCCTAAGCTTATAGTCTCTAGCTTGAGGATGATAACTTCAAAAGATGGTGGTTGAGACCCTCTTGAATGCTCAAAAAACGTCTCCAAAGGGAACCCTCAAGTTGAGAGCATTTACTTTGAAATGGGTGAGGAGTTATGAGGATGAAATGCAAAAAACGTAGCTTAAAACCTCACTGCTACCCGTCGGCGACCTTGACACCGCGATTGTGCCATGGCACACTCTCCTGGCACAATCGCTTGGATGTAGCGAATGTGGAGGGTCATCCCACAAGAATGCCATGCGACAGTGACCCTGGCACGATCGCTTTGCACGATCCCCCAACATGTACCGAATGGGCCTAAGTCCTCGCGACTATACCTTGCGATAGTGCCTTGTGGAACAGTCGTCAGGCACTGTCAACCGACACTCCCCGAGTTTCGAAAATACGACTTTTTCTTGCTACGAAACCAACGATAAGAAGAAATTATTCAAGGGAATGAATTTTAATTATCGGGTTTATTTCTCATCGAAAGTTCCGGGTGTTACAATCCTCCCAACCTTAGAATGATTTCTTCCGTGAAATATATTCCTCACACCAGGCATTTCATTACCACTCTCATCACTTATTGGGTTTCGTCAGTCCCCAAAAGGTAACAAACCAATCATAGACTTCAACGATGCCATTCTCCAGAAACGACCGTCTCCCTTCCCAAGGGGTTGTCTCTAACCTATTTCACCCTTTAGCTAAAACTCGTTGATATCCTGATGGAACTGTCATTTCGGGACTCTCACCTCTAATACCCACCTTGATTACGTCACACTCATATTAAAGTGTACATCAAACCTTATTGGAGCAATTTCTACCATAGGATCTTGGTCGCTTCCCAACCTTAGCTGATACGTAATACTTCAAGGGTAACTTGTGACCTCAACTTCTCACCGACCAATTCGTCTTACTTCATTATGATTTTGAATCTGAAAACCAATGATCAATACTAAACCCAAATAATTCCCAAAATTCTTTAATAATTCTACCTTGTTATTGGCAGAGCCTTCCTTCGAAGGACGAGCCAATATGCTCTCCAGGGAATCGGTTTATTCAAATGAGGCGATTGCGCAACTCTCAAACTATACTCAAACATCAATCATTCAGTCGATATAAACCTTTACCATAACAAGCAAATCTTAATCATCGATACTTAATTGCTAACATCTAATATCCTTAAATTTACCACTTACATCGCAAACAAACAGGATTCATCGGAAGTGCACTGAAGCACCCCAATGGTCATTGTCCTCAAAATCGAGTGTCGACACCTATCCTCAAAACGACTAAACCACAAACGTGGGTGTACCGTCAAATATTTCATTATGGATTTGCATTGTCAAATTAATGTTGACACCTAACATGACACTAAAATTCCATTTTTACATCTCTACGAATGAATCACAACATTTTCGTTACTCCGAAAGACCCAGCAAGATGGCACCCCACCAACATATAGATGATGTCTATCAACCACCCATCAATTCTATTATAACCTTTAGCAAGCAACAACCGAATGCTTTATCCCAAAGATTTACCGAAACAAAAGATCACCACTTAAATAATTACGAGAAAACGTAAACCTAATACTTCAATTATTCACACGTAAACCGACTCATAAGATTGAAATCAAAATTTAAAATTAACCACAAGTCGGATCATCCTATGCTTCAATTCGGGGAGTTATCTTGTCCCTTATCACAACTCCTTTCGCCAATGGGTTTACATCTATAGCCCTAGCGAGTTCAAGGTTTTTCAAACTAATATGCCAACTTGAAATTTTATAAGACTTTCAAAGGGAAAGGCTTTATAACAATTAATCGTACAAGTAAAAATCCACTACCATTTATTCGGTAATTGTGCAAAATGATCACATACGCCACACAAATGAAACCATTTCGAAAAGCATTTGATCATTACCCACGTTAATAATGACAATAACAAAAGAGAAGCAACAACTTTTCAAATGGACCACTATGGTCCTAACATGCATCAATTTATGCCGTGTACATAAAATAATGTAATAGTACTAAAACAATGTGTAACAAATATTTGTACAAACTTCAAAAGAGGAACTTCACAAGTTCAAGCTCCAAAATTCTCTTTTAACTAGGGGTGAGCAGGACCCGGCCGACCCGAGTTACCCGACCCGACCCGAGTTTTGGCCAAAAAACCCGAACCCGCTATATCCCATATTCGAAGGGCCCGATCCGAATAATTTAACGGGTAAAGTGGGATCGGGTTGGGTACCCAAAACCCAAACCCGACCCGCCCGAAATATCCGAAATTTTTTTAAAATTTAAAAAAATCAGTTTTATTTTGTATTTATGTAATCCTAATTCTAATTTGTAGTTGTAGTTTGTAATTTGTAGTTTAATGTTTTAGTTTTTAGTTTAAACTTTAAAGTTATTGTTTGTAGTTGTAGACTCTTAGTTTAAACTTTAAAGTTGTATATTGACAATTTGTAATTTGTAGTTTGAGAAAACAAGTCCAAAAAAAAGCCCATTGAGGCCCACTACCCGAAATATCCGACCCGAACTACCCGAACCCGAACTCCCCCGAACCCGAACAACCCGAACTCTAATCGGTCGGATGTCGGGTCTTTCCCCACCACCCGAATATCCGATCGGGTTTGGGTTTTGGATATCCGACCCGACCCGACCCATGCACACCCCTACCTTTAACCATAAAATGACATGACATAAAATTTACCAACAAGACCCGCATACATCAGTTTATTTCCCAAACTTAGTAAAATGATAGATGCATGCGATTTTATCTACGTAAAAGAATTTAGATCGATTTCAAACTTAAGGCCGCGCGAATAAAATGCCTTTGCCCCAAAATGGTGGCTACAATGCCATGCATACCAATAGACCAATATAAGGTATTTGCATGAACCGTTAAAAGTGGTGTCAACAACCAAGAATGTACAAAACAAAAGTTCAATACGAACCATCATAGGTTCTTCATATGTTTACTAACACTAAAAGTATAAATCAATTCAATTGCCAAGTAGTGTACAACGAAATACGTTTGTATAAAACTCAAAATGCAATTATGCGACATCAAGACTCTTAAGACGTCTCTTGCGGTTGCGAAAAGACTTGTAAAAATCGCATGAGACAAGACGCTCAATAACACTCATAAATTTACATACACTATAATTAAAGCCTACGCATTTCAAAGTTCATTCGTGCGTCGCAAAACGTCGTAAAAATAATACTCCATAAAACTCAACAAAACTTGCACGGAATAAAATTTCCAACAAAACTCAAACGCCAAAGCAAGGAAATAACTTTCTCTTTTAAAACCTTAACATATGCGGAGGAGATCCAATGTCAAGGTCATAAATTGCAGTTACTTTCCTGAGACCCTAAAAAAGGTAAGGCGTAAATACTACAATATCCGAATATAGTGTTCCACAAAACAAGCATAAAGAAAATATAAACAAAGCTAGCACCATGTGCAATAAAACAATTCTATGCATGTTAAAACTCATGGTTTAAAATCTCGTGTGTGTTAAACGTCTTTCCACGGATCCAAAACACGACCCGCATGATAATTTGGGAAAGTATAAAATACTTTATGCAAATTATTTTAAAAGTAAATTTCGTGCATGAATTTTGGTCGAAACCAAAACCTTAGGACCGAGATCATCAAGTCCGATTATCTCACTACCGACATCCGGGTGCTCAACATCTTAAGATAACGATAGGCAACTAAATCGGTTAACTATACAATTTCTTCTTGAAATAAAGTCAATTCAATAGGCCTATGGTTCAAATTCAACCAATAACCCCGACCCAAAATAGTCAACTTAATGTATTAAACATTCTTAACCGTCACTCGAAGTGACAATGCTATAAACATCAATTTCTTCTAACTACTACTCATCAGAAACACATCCACTACCCCATCGGTCCTCACATAAAAGCGATTCAAGCACGCACATGTGACATGTAAGTTCACCATGACACTGGCCAAGTGGAATTATGAACGTACCGTACATGATTATCCTTGCTACCCTCGTCATGATTCCCGATTCGAGTGTCTCTATCAACCCCAACATATCCTATCTCAAAGTGCCTAATTGTAAAATCTCACTTTTCTTTGCTTAGTAACACGCTAGTTTGAGTCTAGACATCCAAATTTAATGCCTAAACCTCTCAAACTTATGCTCTGATACCAACTTGTAACACCGTGGAAATTGGAAAGAGCAACAAATTTGAAATTTTCAATAATGACTCAAAGAAACCTAAAATCTCTTACAACAAGTCCTTTCTTGAAATAGTATTCTAGCTTTAACTATCAACAAAATGGATAGAGTCTTACATAAAGACTAAGAAGAAGGTCGGGTGCTACTAAACCCAAATACATGTTGCTTTTCGCCAAGATAATTGTGGAAGACTTCACCAAGTTACTCACCCTCGAGCATATAACTAGTACCCATCTCTTCACAGGGTCACTAGTACCCTTCCCCAGTCGGGACCTGATGCACATGCAGAAAAATAAAAAGGTTAGGCTAACTCATAGTGAGTTTAAAAGTTTTCAACATGATTAAATATATTATTAAAAGAAGTGAATACAATTTAAATCATAATATTTCAAAATGGTTTACTTTAAATATGGAAACGACACGTTTTCCAATAACATGCATTTTCAAAGATAAACACCTCAATACAAAACATTTTTTATAAAATGATGCAACCCAAAACTCTCTCAAAACGAGAATAGAAATCAACTCCCAATTTATGACATGCGGATAAACCTTTACATCCTGAAACACCCAAAACACGGGTGGGGAATAATACTCAACCCATAAATCATGGATAAAATTCATATATATAAAACGTCACCGAAAACATGGATACTAAAACTCAATACCCAAAACAACACCTTTCGGCGACGGGGGAGACCTGATTCTATTCAATGTGGCGGGAACACAAAAGTATGCCACATATCTATGTTATAAGCATGTTTCAAAGATGGACAACCATTGACATCAACCCTATCCAGGTCTTTAGTAATGGTAGGCATCAACCCTATCTAGGTCTTTAGCCGTTTGAACATCAACTCTATCCAAGTATTTAGTTCGGTACAACTGTGGGTTTAACTCTATCCAAGTATTTAGCCCAAAGAATCACCAAATTCAACCCTATCTAGGTCTTTACCTTGGGATCTAACCATCCTTGACACACTTGTTCATTTAGAAATTACATCGTATAACCAATGTATATTACCAAATCACAACTCGGGGATCTTATCCCACAATTACACGATAAAACCGACTTCTATGCCTATGGATCCAATGCATTACAGTCTCAAACATTTCCATCAAAACGTAATTAAATGCATCGTAAAAACCAAAGCTCCTCATCGAGTAAATAAAACTGGGCAAATGCCCCAAAGACTCCTTTTATTGACAACCGAGCTAAAGCTCCACAAATCCAACTGGCCATTGGTTAAAAGTCATAAAATGCAATAAACACAATTGACTCACGTTTATGCAAACACATGCTCCAAAATGCACGAACAATCTCTAACACAAATTTAGATTTAGACAAATCATTTTATACCAATTATCCTTTCAAAACGTCCCATAACACAAAATCAAGCATTTCCCCAAAACACACGCTAAAAGTGCATTTATACTCAAAAGATCTCATTCCATAAAATGAAATATTAAAATACCAATACTCAAGATTTATTTCTCAAAATGTCCAAAATCCCTAATGTGGGTGTCTTACAAAGTTTATAAACTAAAACACTTCATATAATCAAAACTCATCAAATAACTCAACAGTTGATAATTTCATGTAAAACATATAAACATTTAAAAATTGACATTTTGTCATGTACACCGTTTTCAAAAATCAACTTGAACCCACCTTGCTAGATTTAGGCTAAATCTAGATTTTACCCCAACTTGAGCTTCCTCGAAGAAACTTGAATCCACAAGCAAAACCTTTCCAAAAACCTAGATCCACAAGTTTCCAACCATAAATATTCATATTCAACCAATTAGAATCGTTCCGCAAACATTTTATATAAAAATCCCCATTTTGGGCAAAACCCTAATTTTGACCTAAATTCTCCAAAATCATAAAATCTGAAATTTGAGACACATAAACACTAAGAAATCATCAATGAAGTATTTATAACTTATAATGAAGTTTAGAAACTAGGAGGATGAACCCAACACTTAGATTTTGGTAAAAAGCTAGAAAACTTAGTCAAGCTTGGAGAAAGTTGGAGATGGGGGGTTTGGGCCCCTAAGTTTATAGTCTTTAGCTTGAGGATGATAACTTCAAAAGATGGGGGTTGAGACCCTCTTGAATGCTCCAAAAATGTCTCAAAAGGGAACCTTCAAGTTGAGAGCATTTACATTGAAATGGGTGAGGAGTTATGAGGATGAAATGCCAAAAACGTAGCTTAAAATCTCACTGCTACCCGTCGGCGACCTTGACACCGCGATTGTGCCATGGCACACTCGCCTGGCACAATCACTTGGGATGTAACGAATGCGGGGGGTCTTCCCGCGAGAATGCCATGCGATAGTGACCCTGGCACTCTAGCTGGGCACTGTCGCCCAACGTATACCGAATGGGCCTAAGCCCTAGCGACTATACCCTACGATAGTGCCTTGTGGCACAGTCGCAAGACATTGTCCCTCGACACTCCCCGAGTTCCAAAAATACGACATTTTCCTGCGACGAAACCGACGATAAGAAGAAATTTTTTGAGGGAGTGAATTTTAATTATCGGGTTTATTTCTCATCGAAATTTCCGGGTGTTAAAATCCTCCTAACCATAGAATGATTTTGTCCACGAAATCTCTTCCTCACACCAAGAATTTCATTACCACTCTCAGCATTTACTGGATTTCCTTGATCCCCAAAATGTAACAAACCAATCATAGACTTCAACGATGTCATTCTCCCCAAACGACCGTCTCGCTTCCCAAGGAGATGTCTCTAACCCATTTTACCCTTGAGCTAAAACTCGTTGATCTCCTGACGGAACTGTCATTCCGGGAATCTTACCTCCAATACCCACCTTGATTATGTCACACCCATATTAGAGTGTACATCAAACCTTATTGAAGCAGTTTCTACCATAGGATCTCGGTCTCTTCCAAACCTTAGGAGACACGTAATACCTCAAGGGTAACTTGTGACCTTAACTTCTCATCGACCAATTCGTCTTACTTCATTATGATTCTGAAGCCGAAAACCAATGATCAACACTAAACCCAAGGAATTCCCAAAATTCCTTAATAATTCTCCCTCGTTATTGGCAAAGCCTTCCTTCTAGGGACGTGCCAATATTCTCTTCAGGGAGTCGGTTTATTCAAATCAGGCGATTGCGCAACTCTCAAACTATACTCAAACATCGATCATTCAGTCGATATAAACCTTTACCATAACAAGAAAATGTTAATCATTGATACTTAATTGCTAACATCTAATATCCTTAAATTTACCACTTACATCGCAAACACACAGTATTCATCGGAAGTGCACTGAAGCACCCCAACAGTCATTGTCCTCAAAATTGAGTGTCGACACCTATCCTCAAAACGACTATACCGCAAACGTGGGTGTACCGTCAAATATTTCATTCTGGATTTGCATTGTCGAATTAATGTTGACACCTTACATTTCACTAAAATTCCGATCTTACATCTCTACGAATGAATCAAAACATTTCCGTTACTCTGAAAGACCCAGCAAGATGGCACCCCACCAACACATACATGATGTCTATCAACCACCCATCAATTCAATTATAACCTTTAGCAAGCAACAACCTAATGCTTTATCCCAAATATTTACCAAAACAGAAGATCACCACTTGAATAATTAAGAGAATACGTAAACCTAATACTTCAATTATTCACACATAAACCGACTCATAAGTCTGAAATCAAATTTCAAAATTAACGACAAGTCGGATCATCCGATGCTTCAATTCCAGGGACTTCTCTTGTCCCTTATCACAACTCCTTTCGCCAATGGGATTACATCTATAGCCCTAGTGAGTTCAAGGTTTTTCAAACTAATATGCCAACTTCAAATTTTATAAGACTTTCAAAGGCAAAGGCTCTATAACAATTAATCGTACGTGTAAAAATCCATTACAGTTTACTCGATAGTTGTGCAAAATGATCACATACGCCACACAGATAAAACCATTTCGAAAAACATTCGATCATTACCCACGCTAATAATGACAATAACAAAAGAGAAGCAACAACTTTTCAAATGGACCACTATGGTCCTAACATGCATCAATTTAGGTCGTGTACATAAAATAATTTAATAGTACTAAAACAATGTGTAACAAATATTTGTACAAACTTCAAAAGAGAAACTTCACAAATTCAAGCTCCAAAATTCTCTTTTAACCATAAAATGACATGAGATTAAATTTCCCAACAAGACTCCCATACATCAGTTTATTTCCCAAACTTAGTAAAACGATAGATGCATGTGATTTTATCAACGTAAAAGAATTTAGATCGATTTCAAACTTAAGACCGCGCGAATAAAATGCCTTTGCCCCAAAATGGTGGCTACAATGCCATGCATACCAATAGATCAATATAAAGTATTTGCATGAATCGTAAAAAGCGGTGTCAACAAACAAGAATGTACAAAACAAAAGTTCAATACGAACCATCATAGGTTCTTCATATGTTTACTAACACTAAAAGTATAAATCAGTTCAGTTACCAAGTAGTGTACAACGAAATACGTTTGTATAAAACTCAAAATGCAATTATGCGACATCAAGACTCTTAAGACGTCTCTTGCGGTTGCGAAAAGACATGTGCAAAACTCGCATGAGACAAGACACTCAATAACACTCATAAATTTACATACACTATAATTAAAGTCTACGCATTTCAAAGTTCATTCATGCGTCGCAAAATGTCATAAAAATAATACTCCTTAAAACTCAACAAAACTCGCACGGAATAAAATTTCTAATAAAACTCAAATGCAAAAACAAGGAAATAACTTTCTCCTTTAAAACCTTAACATATGCGGAGGGGATCCAATGTCAAGGTCATGAATTACTGTTACTTGCCCGAGACCCTAAACAAGGTAAGGCGTAAATACTACAATATCCGAATATAGCGTTCGACAAAACAAGGATAAATAAAATCTCAACAAAGTCAGCAACCGTGTGCATGTTAAAACTCATGGTTTAAAACTCGTGTGTGTTAAACGTCTTTCCACGGATCCAAAATACGACCCGCCTGATAATTTGGGAAATTATGAAATACTTTATGCAAATTATTTTAAAAGTAAATATCGTGCATGAATTTTGTTCGAAACCCAAAACCTTAGGACCGAGTTGACCAAGTCCGACGATCTCACTACTAACATCCGGGTGCTCAACATCTTAAGATAACGATAGACAACTAAATCGGTTAACCTTACAATTTTTTCTTGAAATAAAGTCGATTCAATAGGCCTATGGTTGTAATTCAACCAATAACCCCAACCCAAAATGGTCAACTTAATGTATTAAACATTCTTAACCATCACTCCAAGTGACAATGCTATAAACATCAACTTGTTCTAGCTACTACTCCTCAGAAACACATCCACTACCTCATCGGTCCTCACATAAAAGCGATTCAAGCACGCACATGTGACATGTAAGTTCATCATGACACTGGCCATGTGAAATTATAAACGTATCGTACATGATTATCCTTGTTACCCTCATCATGATTCCCGATTCTAGTGTCTTTATCAACCCCAAAATATCCTATCTCAAAGTTCCTAATTGTAAAATCTCACTTTCCTTTGCTTAGTAACACATTAGTTTGAGTCTAGGCATCCAAATTTAATCCCTAAATCTCTCAAACTTATGCTCTGATACCAACTTGTAACACCCTGGAAATTGGAAAGAACAACTAATTTAAAATTTTCAATAATGCCTCAAAGAAAGATAAAATCTCTTACAACAATTCCGTTCTTGAAATACTATTCTAGATTTAATCATCAACAAAATGGATAGAGTCTTACATAAAGACTAAGAAGAAGGTCGGGTGCTATTAAACCCAAATACATGTTGCTATTCTCCAAGATAATTGCAGAAGACTTCACCAAGCTAGTCACCCTCGTGCATATAACTAGTACCCATCTCCTCACAGGGTCGCTAGTACCCTTCCCCAATCGGGACCTGATGCACACGCCAACAAATAAAAAGGTTTGGCTAACGCCTAGTGAGTTTAAAAGTTTTCAACATAATTAAATATATTGTCAAAAGAAGTGAATACAATTTAAATCATAATCTTTCAAAATGGTTTACTTTAAATATGGAAACGACTCGTTTTCCAATAACATGCATTTTCAAAGATGAACATCTCAATACAAAACATTCTTTATAAAATTATGCAACCCAAAATTCTCTCAAAACGAGAATAGAAATCGAATCCCAATTTATGACATGCGGATAAAACTTTACATCCCGAAACACTCAAAACACGGGTGGGGCATAATACTCAACCCATAAATCATGGATAAAATTCATCTATATAAAATGTCACCAAAAACCTGGATACTAAAACTCAATACCCAAAACAACACCTTTCGGCGACGGGGGAGACCTGATTCCATTCAATGTGGTGGGAACACAAAAATATGCCACGTATCTGTGTTATAAGCATGTTTCAAAGATGGACAACCATTGACATCAACCCTATCTAGGTCTTTAGTCATGGTAGGCATCAACCCTATCCAGGTCTTCAGCCGTTTGAATATCAAATCTATCCAAGTCTTTAGTTCGGTACAACTGTGGGTTCAACTCTATCCAAGTATTTAGCCCAAAGAATCACCAAATTCAACCCTATCCAGGTCTTTACCTTGGAATCTAACCATCCTTGACACGCTTGTTCATTTAGAAATTACATCGTATCACCAATGCATATTTCCAAATCACAACTCGGGGATCTCATCCCACAGTTACAGGATAAAACCGACTTCTATGCCTATGAATCCAATGCATTATAGTATAAAACATTTCATGACTCAAATGAATGACAACACACTCAAAACATGTCATCTCCATCAAAACGTAATTAAATGCATCGTAAAAACCAAAGCTCCTCATCGAGTAAATAAAACTGGGCAAATGCCCCAAAGACTCCTTTGAGTCACAACCGAGCTAAAGCTCCACAAATCCAACTGTCCATTGGTTAAAAGTCATAAAATGCAATAAACACATGACTCACGTTTATGCAAACACATGCTCCAAAATGCACGAACAATCTCTAACACAAATTTAAATTTAGACAAATCATTTTCCAAATGAGTTTATACCAATTATCCTTTCAAAACGTCCCATAACACAAAATCAAGAGTTTCCCCAAAACACACACTAAAAGTGCATTTATACTCAAAAGATCTCATTCCATAAAATGAATCATTAAAATACCAATACTCAAGATTTATTTCTCAGAATATCCAAAATCCAAAATGTGGGTGTCTTACAAAGTTTATAAACTTAAACACTTCATATAATCAAAACTCATCAAATAACTCAACAATGGATAATTTCATGTAAAACATATAAGCATTTAAAAATTGACATTTTGGCATGTACACCGTTTTTACAAATCAACTTGAACTCATCTTGCTAGATTAAGGATAAATCTAGATTTTACCCTAACTTGAGCTTCCTCGAAGAAACTTGAATCCACAAGCAAAACCTTTCCAAAAACCTAGATCCACAAGTTTCTAACCATAAATATTCATATTCAACCAATTAGAATCGAAACATTTTATATCAAAATCACCATTTTGGCCAAAACCCTAATTTTGACCTGAATTCTCCAAAATCATCAAATCCGAAATTTGAGAAAAATAAACACTAGGAAATCATTAATGGAGTATTTATAACTTATAATGAATTTAGAAACTAGGAGGATGAACTCACCACTTAGGTTTTGGTAAAAACCTATAAAACTTAGTCAAGCTTGGAGAAAGTTGGAGATGGAGGGTTTGGGTTCCTAAGCTTATAGTCTCTAGCTTGAGGATGATAACTTCAAAAGATGGGGGTTGAGACCCTATTGAATGCTCCAACAATGTCTCCAAAAGAGAACCTTCAAGTTGAGAGCATTTACTTTGAAATGGGTGAGGAGTTATGAGGATGAAATGCCAAAAACGTAGCTTAAAATCTCACTGCTACTCGTCAGCGACCTTGACACCGCGATTGTGCCATGGCACAGTCGCCTGGCACAATCGCTTGGGATGTACCGAATGCGGGGGGTCTTCCCACGAGAATGCCATACGACAGTGACCCTGACACTCTCGCTGGGCACTGTCGCCCAACGAGTACCGAATAGACCTAAGCCCTCACGATGATGCCCTGCGATAGTGCCTTGTGGCATAGTCACCGTGCACTATCGCCCGACACTCCCTGAGTTCCAAAAATTCGACTTTTTCCTGCGACGAAACCGACGATAAAAAGAAATTATTCGAGGGAGTGAATTTTAATTATCGGGTTTATTTCTCATCGAAATTTCCGGGTGTTACATGTGCTTTACTCCTTTGCTTTAGAATACGAAGGCCCTCCAATATCTCACCGTCTTCTTCCACGAGTTGTTCCGATCAATGTTTATAAGATTCTTGTTGTTGTCATTGTTTACAAATTATATTTGTTTGATAATATTTATGATTACAATACACTCTCTATTCCTGGTCCAAACATATATATATATATATATATATATATATATATATATATACGTGTCTAATCATAGCCAACACACACCAATTTTCATCTACTTCAACGAAAACGAGTTCTAGTATGTGTGCAATCGAGAGCTGGTGTGTCTAATCATAATAAAATACGCATCAAAATATCCAATTCTGTAATTTAATCTCATTAATAGAGTAACAGGGGAGATCCCTTTGAATCTAGATCTAGATCAAAATGAGTGTGTTTTGTACGGTTGAAATTTTGTTCCATTCGACTTGTGTAGAGGAAGTGGGATGACAGTCGTATGGTGGGGAGAGTCTTAGAAGGATAGGGAGAGGGAGAAGGTAAATGGAGGAGCAAATCGGTGTATGGGGTTTTTACGACGGCTAAAATGGAGATGAAGGGTTTTTACCATGGTGAAGTCTGTTTTAGCAGGAGATGAGTGAGGGAGCCAGAGATGAGGCAAGGCACATAGCCAGAGAAAATGGACGAAACCGGAAAATATGGTCATCGACTGAGAAGATGGAAGATGTCGGTGAAGAGGGTCGCCAGAGACGATGAATGGGGCAGGTAAAGATGATCGTCGACAAGAAAGCTTCTTTTCAAGGATTGTCCATATTATATATGTAAACAATGTTATTTTCATTTTTTTAAATGAAAAAAGTAAAAAGGCAAAAATACCCTTGACTTAATCGGAGTTACAGTTTTTAAGGTTAGGTTGAGGGACCAATCCATAACAAAAGTGAAACCATGATGACTATAGCTGTATTTATTTCATTTAAGGGACCTCATCTATAATTTGTATATAACCATAAGGATGAAATATGTAATTTACTCTTACTATTATTACATTATTATTTATAATAATGAGTAAATTACATATTTGGCCCCTGCGGTTTATGTGTCTTAACACTATGGTTCCCAAATTTAAAATATCTATGGTTTACATCATTGTGGTTTGCAATGTATAACGCATTGGTCCCTTGTCACTAACTCCATTAGATTTTTTTGTTAAATAGTTTAAGAGTAAACTACAATTTTGGTCCCTATGGTTTCCCGAAAGTAACACCTTTTGTCCCTGCATTTTCGAAATTACATTTTGGCCATCATGGTTTGCAAAAATGACCGAATTTGGTCCCTCCCTCTAATAGCCGTTAAAAAACCCCGTTCAATGAAGGGTAGTTTGGTCTTTTTCCACTTTTAATCACATTTTTTACAAAATAAATAAATATGTTAATTAGAGGGACCAAATTTGTAACTAAATACATACATACATACATACATATATATATATATATATATATTTGTAACCTATCCTCCCACTCCCTTAACCTCCCCCGACACCCTTTCCCAATCTTCTTATCCGGTGCGGCATCTCAGACGAATCCCCTCCCCAAACCGGCGACCGTTTTGAATTCCAACATCGATTCATCACAGACACCTGATACCAAACCTCCTACCCCCTTAGCCGTCGTCCCTTTCCCGGTCCCCTTCACCGTTGGCGGCCATCGCCGTCACCTGCGACATTGTCAGCATTTCTCCCCCTAATCTCACCACCGACTTTCTAAACTCCGTCACAATCCGCTTCACCACGTCCACATGACTATCCTTCAATGATTCCGCCGCCATCCCCCAGTTCAAGAGATCCCCTTTGACACAAAACTCACAACCTAGACCGTTTTGTTGCCCATTTCTCCCCATTCAAGGGATCGTCTTCTCCTGTGGCAACGCCTCCGACAACTCCACCTTCACACCACCGTCGTCGTCGCCGCAATCGCCGCCACCTGCGACACAGTCATCGTTTCTCCCCCTTCTCTTTTGGTGTTTGGATTTTGATTTTGGTTTGATTTTTATGTTGAATTTTGATTTGATTTTGTTGTTTGGATTTGAATTTAGGTTTGATTTTGATGTTAGGTTTTGATCTGATTTTGTTGATTGGATTTGAATCTTGGTTTTTTGTTTTGTTTTGATTTTGTATTTGAGGTTTAGCTTTGATTTTGGTTCTGAAAATTTTGGGTTTGTAGATTATTAACAAGAGGTTTGGCCGGAGACGATGACCGGAGCTTCACCGGTCGGCGGGGAAGGTTTTACGGGGAGGTGAAACTAGTAGGTATTAAATAAGTCGGACACGAGGCACAATTTTAGTGGACCATGTAAAAAGATTTTTGATTTTTAATGGAAAAATGAGATAAAAATGTAAGAAGACTAAAATACCCCTCATCTAACGTGTTTTTTTAATGGCCGTTAGAGGGAAGGACCAAATCCGGTCGTTTTTGCAAACCGTAATGGCCAAACTGTAATTTCGAAACTGCAGGGACGAAAGGTGTTACCTTCGGGAAACCACGGGTACCAAAAGTGTAGTTTACTCATAGTTTAACTAAGAGGATATTTTGGTCATTTTAATCGTAGAGACTAAACATGTAATAAAAACTGAAAGTCCAAGATCTCTAAATCTTTAGAGAGAGAAAGTAGAGAGAGAAAGAAGGAGCGCCAAGAGTAAAAACAGATCTATTCAAAATGTGAGTGTCAAAGTTTCTTACAAAACACAAAGGCCACAAGGGACTTAAATACCCTTGGCCAATATAACAGATAAAGCTAACTAAACACTGTATTAGCCAAGACATATAAATATAATGATCACTACAAAATATTACTCAACAATCTCCCCCTTAGTGATCATTGACGCTCTTCTCTTTGACGAAGTCTATTCAAACCAACTGAAACTTCTAAGCGTCGCAGAGTGGAGCGGAAATTCAATCTCTCTTGAATAGTATCCAATGTCTTCTTGAGAAGACGAATTTCATCATTTTCAAACAGAAATGTTTCTCTTCTTGTTTCCAAAAATCTTCTTTGAGTTTCTTTCAGACGTTGCTCCAACTGAAGCTTGATCACCTTTAAAGTTCCATCAGAGTAATGTGCAATTTCTTCAAATCTAAGAAAACATTTTTCATTCGAGCCATTCTTGTACACAACTCCATATGGATCTTTAACAATGGTGAGAATATGATATGACTCTAAGTTTGGCAAGCTTCGATTGGGCCTTAGAAGATTAACAACTGGTTGAAAACTAGCCATATGAAAGTCAAATATTCTGAAGAATCGGATTTGTCGTCGAATAAATCTTTTAATAGCAAACAGTGCTTGAGACACATCCTGAGTTCTGTGATAAAGATTTCTGAAATGATCATATAAGAACTCAATGTCATCAATAGAAAGATCAGTGAAGTCTGCTTCTGAAAAGATATATCTCTTGCAATCTCTTTCTTTCAACTTCAAACTCTGGATACCAAAGATTAACTAGCTTGTTGATCATAACACTGATAACTCTAACAATCAAGTGTGGAGAATGAACAAGATCATTTCTTTTTCGCTGGCACTTGATAAGCATCAAGTATTCATACTGATATGCTTCTGACACCTTTTCAACACCAAGTATTGCATAAATGTTGATCGGCCTACTTCTAGAAACAAAGATATTTCTCTGAGAATCTTCTAGAAAGGCAGTTTTTAGCCTTGATGCCATATACCGATGTTGAAGATTTCTTTGCCTCTGCTGTCTTGTCAAGTCTGGTCCTTCTTCTTGAATATTCTGGGGAACCACAGATTCAGAAGGAACATTAGCTTGTGCTCTAGACGACTGACCTACTTCAAATGTTCCTGAAGGAGCAGAGGTAGTCGGAGCAGTACTGACAACAGGAGTAGAAACTGGAGCAGAATCAGGAACAGTTTCAGAAACTTCATCTTGAGAAGGAAGATCTCTGTACAACATATCTATAATCTTTTCATCCTTAGCATCAAAGAATACAGAATCATCTTCAGTATCAGAGATAATGACTATGTCATCACAATCTTCTTCTTTAACTTGGAAGATCTTCTCAAATCTCGTGTCATCATCATCATCTGAGTTAATTTCTATAAAATTTGCAAAGAATGACCTCATATCATTTGCTGCTTCTGATTCTTCAATCTCAATAGGCCTTTCTGCAACATCAGGATCAACATACACAACAATCTGCATATTATTATCTATATCTTGCTAAGAAATGTTTAGTACATTAGGCATATAAGATAAATTGATATTTTCAATCATCACATTCACAAGATCATTGACGCTGCAATCTTGGACATTATCAGTACTCTTCTCTTTATTAGCTGCCTCTTATTGTAACTGATCTTCTCTAGCTGAGGAAGATCCTTCCACTCTCTGTCTCTTATTCAACTCCCCCTCATGATCTTGAGGATCTGGATCATCTTGGTCATGTCGGCGTTTAAGAGACGGATCAGCCTCAAATCTGCAACTTTGTTCATGAATAATAAACCTGTTAGACAGATCAGAAAATGCTTGAGTCATGAAAGACTTAAGATCCTCAAAACTTGTTCTAACTTCAGATCTGAACGCATGAAACTCATCAGTTAAAGCAGTAAGTCTTGCAGAATCAGATGTAGGAACTGGAGGCGGTGTAGGCTGGAAATTCCTTAGAAGAGAGATCAAATCCTAATCTTGATGTTCTGGCGGAGACATCGAAAGAAGGCGAGCATATAGCAAATCTGTCAGCTCTGAAATAGGATGATCTGATATTGGAGTGCTAGAAGATGAAACAGGAATACGGGTAGATGAAGAAACACCAGTCGAATGCGTAAATAACGGAGGTAGAGGAATAGACATGATCGCTGGAGCAGAAGATTGAACAGCAGAAGACGACTCTCTAATAACAACCCCAGATGGACGTCTGAAAGGAATTACTTCAGGGATTGAAGATGTGTCAATTTCTGGCATCTTACTCTTGAAGAAAGTACGCAACTTCTGTATTTCCGCATTCTTATGTGCATCAAACTCATCGCTCATTTTCCGAATCATTTCATTCAGAGTAGAAAACTTTGCAGTAGAATCATGAACCTCGATTGAAGATGACGAGATAGAAGAAGTTAGTTTGATAGAAGACGAAGAAACAGTTGTAACTTGAGCTTGATGATGAGTTGAAACATTGTGAAATGTTAGATCAAGCTCATCCAAATGTAAATTGGCAACTGCTGCATTAATAGGAACAGAATCTTCTGCAGACAATTCTTCTTCTTGAATAACCACTTCTGGTTCCTTGAATTTTTGTCCATAAACCCTCAGACTTGGTTGATCAACGTCATCACCATCATCACCATCATCATTATCATCATCATCACCATCATCATTATCATCATCACCAGAATCATAATTACCATCATCATCATCACCATCATCATTATCATCATCACCAGAATCATCATTATCATCAGTAGCATTAGCAAAATCAGCAGAAATAACAGCATCAGATTCAGTAGCAATTTGAGCAATTACATCTTCAATTTGTTGAGAAGCAACATCTGCTTGAACTTCTTGATGTTCAATATTTACCTCAACTTCTTGTTCAACAGCTTTGTTGACCTCTTGTTCAGAAACAGATACTTGAACTTCAACTTCTTGATTAGCAGGAATAGATGCAACCCTTTCATCATGAGATGGTTCATTATGATCAGCTTCCAGAAGTATTTCATTATCCATGCAATATTCGATAATACTTTCATCTGAAGGATCTGCATAATTCAAAATAAACTCCGAAGGAATAGGCATCGAATAGTCAAAAGTCCGTTTCACCTTTTGGATGTACGTCATTTCTGTATCAGGAACTTGTGGCCAAGATAATCTTCGAGGAATATCCGAATTGCTTCTGAGTATGCTTCTGATGATAAGCTTCAAGAATCGAATGAATGGAATAAACTTGCGTTTCTTGTTGGTAAGCTTGTCATGCACCACCTCCGAGAGTTCGGTCCAGAAAATGAATGTGTAGTCGACATGCAAGTCATAGACGACTGCATGGAACAAACGGAGATACAATAGACTTGCACTGTCCGTGCCGGAATGTTTTGACGTTAGGCACCTGATGATGACAGAGAAGAGAGCATACCAAACTGGAGGTAATTTAGACTTATCAAAATCACGCACTTTGTCCAAAGTCTCAACATATCCAAGATTCCTTATCCCTTCAAATACTTCCTCTTCAGATGGAAAGCTGTCATATGTAGTTCGACCGGATCTGGAGTTAGGCTCAGGAAGCTCCAGTATTAGTCTGAGACGCTTGTAATAAAGAAAAGAATCATACTGATCTATTTAAAGCTCAAAGCGGTGCGAAGGAGCCAGTTCATTCTTTGTAATTGTATGCCAGACTTGCTGAATATATACTTCTGGAAAGAGCCTGAGCAAGTGGATGTCCTCTTAGAATTGCACAAATCACCGGATGTATTTTGATTCTGTCGAAGTCCACAAAATAATTGTTGGGCTTGTAAGGCAAAATATACATCAAAGAAGGGAAGACATCGTTCGGCGTTCGGCGAGATGCAGAAAGATTAGCCCCGACTGAAGGAACAGAAGGCATCGGCATCTCAAGCGATGCTTGATCAGAAGGATCCTCGAGAAGTACATTCTCGTATTGGATCTGTATTGGTTTAATTGAAACTTAGAAAAAATACCACGAAAATCACACACAAATGCTCGAAAACAACATTCTAACAACTTTTTATTATCAAACTCGATTAAAAAACACTAAATCTAAAATTCTTGAATGTAACAGTACGATTGACGAGTTTTTCTGAAAAAACACAAAATCACAAAATCGAGAATCAAATCATGGTTTTTATGCACAAATATATGAAACAATTATGATCGATTACTGAAGATAAAGCTAATTTTGAAAGTGAAAAGAAAAGTTTTTCAAAGAAGTTCTCAGATTTCTCCAAGAAATGTTTTGAAGAGAAAAAGATAGTGGAGCTTAAATGCTTAAAACTTTCTCAACAAATCTCTGATTTTGAGAAAGTTTTGATTTTGGAAAGAGAGAAGTTTGAGAAAGAAAAGAAGGCCATAGAACAAAAGAATGTACGATTATTCAAAGATCTATCAGGCCAGAGAAATGATTTGAAGAAGAAAGATCCATATTTGAGTCTGAAATCAAAAGACTGACTTCAAAGCTATCTGAACTATCTGCTACTGCACTGAAAGAGCAGAAGACGAAGTCTGATTTCTCGAAGAAGATTGACCAACTTGTAAAAGAAAGAGACATCTTTGCATCAAAGATCAAAGAGCTTGAAAAATCTGGTTCAAGTTCTACTCAGAAATCTGTCTCTTCACAAAGGTCAGTTAAATATTTTGATCAGATTCGTCGATCTAACATTTTCTTTGATGAATATTTAGATGGTCCAGATACATATTCAAGAAGAAAAAGCTACAAGAAAGAGAAACTGGTCTGGATGAAGAAATCGGTTAAAGATGACAAGAAAGATGAGCTGAATGGAAAGACATCATGTGTACATGTCCACAAAGCAAAGAAGAACAAAGAGCATAAAGGTAAACCTGACCTCAAATACTCAAAAGATCAATTACTCAGGTTTTCAGGTAATAAATTTTATTGTTCTTACTGCTGTACACTTGATCACATCCACAAGACCAGTGATCATTTCTGGTATGGTTCTTACTCTATTTCCCCCACACGAACTGCAACTAACATTTCTGGACCCAAATATCAGTGGGTACCAAAGCCGAAAACTGATTCTGTGTTGCAGGCACCTCAAGTCAAGGGGGAGTAAGAGAACAATGGCTCTTGAATAACACAGTTCAAGACCCGCACCTCAATGTCAAGATTATGGCTTCTAAGTACATCAGCTTAGGACCCGTACTTGAAAGGATTAAAGCCCTCTACTCCCGTGATATCATAAGAGATCGTATTCCAACACTCAAATGAGGATATCAACTTTCAAGGGGGAGTACACTCTTTCTGCAATAGAGAGATATGATGGACTACATTCCAGAAGGAATTGTGGATCTCTATCCTAGACTTTTCATTGATAGATTTTCCTGATATGATGGACCGCATTCCAGAAGGAGTTGTGGATTTCTATCTTGTTTTAATTGATATATCTACTAATGCATAAATTATAGGGGGAGTACAGGTAATGGCTTCTGATCACATTACAGATCAGGACCCGTTTTTCAATGATCAAAGAAGGATATTTTGCCAATATCCAGGGGGAGCTCAAAAGATATAAATCATTTAATCATGATTTGAGGGGGAGCTGAAAAGGTAAATATCTTCTGTTCTAGATATCTGATTGTTTGAAAGAAGAACAACTTTCAAGCATGAAAAACAGTTTCTTAAATGTTCAAACCACTTCTGATTCTTAAAATATTTCATGAATTAAGAAGTGTGATTTTAAATATTTTTCATTTTTGAACTTTATTGTTTAACTAACCGTGTGTTTCCAAAGATCAATACTTGTGTATTATCTTGTCCATATACTGTCAAGTATTCACACACACCGGTTCAATATTTTATTTGAATTTGTTATTACCATGTCTCTAAACGAACAATTTTTCGATGGTAATACCCCCGTTTGAAATTCAAAGTTGTTGAGCATCATTCATCTTTTCAAATTTGTGCCTTTATTGCTAAATTGTTTATATTTGTTCATATAAACAAAATTTCCAATGCTTTGATACCAATTGAAAGTCCAAGATCTCTAAATCTTTAGAGAGAGAAAGTAGAGAGAGAAAGAAGGAGCGCCAACAGTAAAAACAGATCTATTCAAAATGTGAGTGTCAAAGTTTCTTACAAAACACAAAGGCCACAAGGGACTTAAATACCCTTGGCCAATATAACAGATAAAGCTAACTAAACACTGTATTAGCCAAGACAGATAAATATAATGATCACTACAAAATATGACTCAACAAAAACCATAAGGACCAAACATGTAATTTACTCTCTATGTGTTTATATATCTCTACTATATTATTAAAATTCTAAAACAGTTGGATGGTTTTTGGAAAGCCAAATTTTCCTCCCCACGATTCAGTTACATTAAAATTCAATGTTACATTTATCACTCTTACAGTTAGTTATTTAATTTACTTTATATCCCTTGTTTTTTCATTTTTTTCATTTTTCACCGTTATTATGTTAACACAAATAATCGTATACGAACAAAAATGCAATGAAAAAATACGTTTATTTTTTTTATAAATTATACCATTATAATCGTCTCGTCAATACCTTGAAAACGAGCCCAATATTGAATATTTTTTAATTTAACCGTACTATTAAATATAATAAATATCTACGAATTAATTTGTTTTTTATCCATACATTTTTTTTCCACCGTTAACATATTAAAAATATATAATCGTAGATCAAATAAAATATATTAAAAACACGTTTCATTCTTATTATAAATTATACTATTATAATTTTTTCGTCAATAATTTTAATATAAACTAATTATTTAATATTTTTATGCTTAGCATAAATGTGTAACATTATATATATACTATCTATATCTATATCTATATAAATACTATTATATTAAAATTGTAAAATGGTTGTTTTCAAGATTCAATGTTAAATTTAACACCCTTACAATTTGTTATTCAATTTATTTATATCCCTTGCTTTTTCATTTTTCACCTTTATCATGTTAACACAAATAATCGTATATGAACAAAAATGCAATTACGAAATACGTTTCTTTTTTTTACAAATTATACCATTATAATCGTCTCGTCAATACCTTCAAAACGATCCCAATATTGAATATTTTTTAATTTAACCGTACTATTAAATATCATGAATATCTACGGATTAATTTGTTTTATATCCATACGTTTTATTTTTTTTTCACCGTTAGCATATTAAAAATACATAATCGTAGATCAACAATATATTAAAAATACATTTCATTCTTATTATAAATTATATCATTATAATTTTTTCGTTAATAATTTTAATATAAACTAATTATTGAATATTTTTATAAGTTTTATAATATTTTAAAATAGCATAAATGTGTAGCATTATATATATTGTCTATATCTATATCTATACTATTATATTAAAATTGTAAAATCATTATTTTCAAGATTCAAGGTTACATTTAACACCCTTATAATTAGATATTTAATTTACTTTATATACCTTGCTTTTTCATTTTTTCATTTTACACTTTTATCATGTTAACACAAATAATCGTATATGAACAAAAATGCAAAGAAAAAATACGTTTCTTTTTTTACAAATTATACCATTGTAATCGTCTCGTCAATACCTTCAAAACAAGTCTAATATGGAATATTTTTTAATTTCAATGTACTATTAAATATCATGATATCTACGAATTAGATTCTTTTATATTCTTACCTTTATTTTTTTCACCTTTAGAATATTAAGAATACATAATCGTAGACCAACTAAAATATATTAAAAACACGTTTCATTCTTATTATAAATTACACCATTATTATTTGTTCGTCAATATTTTTAAACTAAGCTTATTTTTTAATATTACTTGATTTAGTAGTATTTAGAGTATCTTCTGGATGATGTACACATAATAGATGAAAATGCATACCAAAATAATTCAGAGTCGATGCATGATTCACATATATGTGCACCAAACGACTCAAGAACCATGTCTTCATAGACTATGTATCGATAATGACAAATATTACAAATTTAACATGAAACATGGTTGCCATTTTGATTTCGAGATGTTTCGTGAGTGGATACATATCTTTGTCAATTGTTTTTTCGATTTCACGATTTTGGATGATGTCAACTCATTATCTCTATCCTATTAGGGCTTTGTGTACAATTATTTAAAATTGAAGGTATAACGTATCTGCGTATAAGATTTAGCTTTTGTGATTTGAAAAAAGCTTGTGAAGTTTGGAATAAATTTCATTTCAAGTTTCTTTAGTTTTCTCTTACCAAAGTTTTGAGAAATTGGGATTTTAATATGTTGCACCAAGGTTTTGTGCTATAATATTTTACTTCGTTTATGTTTGATAGTGTGCGTCTACTCATTTGTGTTTTGTATATTGAAATTATTATGTGATTGGTGAAAGATAGATCCATTGTTAAAGTACTACCTTCTTGATGTAGCATAACAATTAGACCTAACTATAGATGAACGATATTTATTGCTGCTCTTTTTCTTTCTAAATTTCCAATTTTTTTTGGAAAAGGGTGTCCTGGGCCTTTGGCCCAGACTAATCCCTTGGCAATGAAACCGACTGCTAAAGCATGCAGCCCTGAGGTTATACCCAGTGGCCACAAAGTTGTGAATGCAAGGAATCGAACCCGGGATGAGCGTAAATTTCCAAATTTTATAGGGAATGCAGATGAGAATCATGTTCCCACTTCATATGCCAGGAGAATGATGATTTCCATGATTGCATTTCTTTTGCCTCAACATGGATCAGTACAAAGTTCTGGTGCGAATGGTGCAGAGTAAGTCAATAACTGCAAAATGTTAATTCAAGCTTACATTAGTTTTTTATATATATTAAATTGTTGTTACCATTTCTGAAACTAGAGTTTCCAAAGCCAATAGTTTAGATGGTAACTAGGGTGGAAATGATATACCCTCTCCCTAAATAAATACAATGTTTTATCAGCTCCACGGTTTAATAAGATTGTTTGACGATTGATCATATTTTCAATATACCCCTCAATGATGACAAAACATCTAAATTTTCTGGACCAAAATCAATGTTATTGGTCTCGAAGATTAATAGTAGGCAAATTGATAATTTTTGGATTGGAGCTTTGCCAAAGAGAAAAAAAAATGTTGTATTTATTTTGGGATGGAGGAAATTATGAAATTTACTATCGATACTAATGTTTTCTTACCTTTAAACTAGAAATAAATTTTATGTTGTTTCAGATTCAAAATTAACTTGTTTAACCACTGAAGTTAAATTGTATCACTAACTTACAAATGATAATATAAGTATATAACACCTATTACGTCTCAATGCCCGTGTTATTCTAAAATGTGGAGCCATAAATTTGGTATTCATATTTTGTGGTGCCATAGATGAGAATAAGGAGCCAAACATTCTGATACCATAGGTAAAAAGATCATCCTTAGTGAAATCTTATATCCATGTAGAGAATGTATATCACTGCCTCACTGGTAACACTGATATTCAACATTTTGTCCAAATTTAATTTTCTCCTTGATTCTACTCTCTACCATTGTGTTTTCAAGGCAATGATGTGTTCATATTTCTGAAAAATTGATGTTTGTTGTCAGTGATCTACTCTTGTTACTGGATGGCTAAGAAAAATATTGTCTAAAGGGAAGATTGTTGGTGTCCTTCTCTTGGTTTTTCATGATGCATGAACGTATGAAATGGATGAGGATTCAGGTATTATTAGGAAAGTCATATTTTTCATGAAATGGCTGATTGTGATTATAACTCCTTCCATTCTAAAAGAGGTCGATAATTAAGTACGTTAGGTAGTGAATTATCAATCTTGTTTTCGACTAGAGAGTTTGTTATCTTTTAAAGATATTTTGGACATCTTTATCAAACTCGACCATCAAGTTCTGAAGTTTTTTGGAATTTTAATTTATATTGTATTCTGCTCTTTTGGTATGTGTTATACATACAAAAAAAACCTATACTTTTTATGTTATCTTAGCTAAGGAAGTCACTAGATAATTGACCCCGTTCATATTTCCAGCATTGAGGCTATCACGGTTGGAGATAAGAAAATAGGGATCAAGATGTTTCGCGCCGTATCGTGCGCAGGTATGTAACTAGTGTGTATATATATATATATATATATATATATATATAGAGAGAGAGAGAGAGAGAGAGAGAGAAAGAGTCGGGTTCAAACGAGAACAATACATATTTAAAAGAACATGAGAACTAACAAAATCATTAGTGATTTTACATTAACACACGAAAAAGGGACTTTGGCCGCGGATTCAGGTCCGCGTGACTTTTTTGCTCGTTAATGTAAAAGCATTAATGATTTTATTAGTTCTCGTGTTCTTTTAAATAGTTAATGTTCTCGTTTGATCCCTCTTTTATATATATATATATATATATATATATCTTATTAATATATATATATATATATATATATATATTTTTAATAGCATTATATATAGATCTATAATATAGATTTAATAATTTATAATATTACATATATATATATATATATTTATAATATACATTTAATAATAAATAAATAATATGTACATATATAAAATAGTTAATAATGCATGAAATTATATGCAAATTAATATTTTAGAGTAACATATATTAAAAAATATGATTATTCTTTTCAAAGAACACATATTTTTAACAATTTTTCAAAATGTTTGCGATATAAAATGGGTTTTGTAAATCTCCTTAATATTGTTATATTAATGAATAATTTAGAATTTTTATAATTAATTTATTAAATAATATGTCAAGTCATTTTTTAGATATATTTTTTTAAAGGCAAACAAATAATGTAACACTAAAAAAAAAAACATAATAATTGGGAATAAAGGTTGAGGGGGAGAAAATAATTCAAACTCAAGTGGAAGGTTAAAAACGAAAAATAGAGGAAAGGCTAAGGGTGTGGAGTGTAAACCACAGGACCAGTTTTGCCAAGTTTCAAAAGTTTGAATTTAGATCGTGGGTGGTTTCTCTATGAAGCGGCAGTAGTTACGAGAATGATTTTGGAGTCATAAAAACATCGTTGGAGCATTCATTTACGTCTTTTCTAGTTCCCTATATGCTCTGTGAAAATTTACTTTGGTGATATGCAAAACGAGTGAGGTTTTGAGAGAGATCTTAATCGAGAAAGCGGGAAGCAGGAAGCGGAGTTCTTATCGAAAATCAATCTTCGACGACGACAGGTAAGAAATCATCTCTGTCTTGTTTATTTGATGGCATCGCAATGATGCATATACGTGTGGGGTGCATGTAAGTAAAAAGAAAATGCGAGTAAGGAGAGCTTTGTTTATTGTGAAATTCCATGGAAGAAGAAAGCCAAATATATACATACATGTGTATATATGTAACGTGTGTGTATGTATGTAAATTGAAAAGAAAAGGAGGAAAACTTTATGTTGTAAAGTTCCATGGGTGGGAGGAAGCTCTCTCTCTCTCTCTCTATATATATATATACATACATGTGCATATATATATATATATATATATATATATATATATATATATATATATATATATATATATATATATATATATATATATATATATATATATATACAGACGGATATTGAGGTTGGATGTTCCTCTTGATGGAAATGCAAGTGGGTTGGAGTTATATGTTTATATGTGTATGTATATATATATATACACACATATTATAAATCAATGGAAAAAGGTGTGTAAGTATGTGTTGTTAAGGTGGCGAAATAACAGAAAACATGTTTATATATATATATATATATATATTACTATGCATGCTTTAAAGAGGGGATGGGAAATTGATGGATGGTATCTCTAGACTTGGCAGTAGCTTGAAGGCTACTATTATGGTGAAAGTCTTTTCATAATATTATATACATGTATGGATGTATATGTGGGTATGGATGATGGGTGTGCCATCATACATATGTACCACAAGGCACACTTGTACCATTTTCCAAAGGGGTGCTAATATATATATATATATATATATATATATATATATATATATATATATATATATATCATGGCATCTAATGAAATGGTATGTGAGATGACCGAGTTTTAAGCACCTAGCTTATTAAGGGGTTAAATAATACTTTACGAGATTATTTTAAAGGCTCGTAAATGGCAAATTATTTATAAAAATGGTACTTAGAAATTATTATGATTTATGTAGGATTCGGGAGCTACTTCGTGAAAGGTGAACCTATATTAAATCGAGGTGAGTTTTCATGAGATTTTTCTAGGATGCATACATACGTAATTAAAAATTATGTTGCCATGATAATTATTTGGAGTACGTACATGGTGTAAAAATGATACATTTTATGTGCATGTTTATGGCGTATTGTTGCATGTATATAAATGTGTTATTTATTTGAAGTACGTATGTTATGCATGATAATTGGGTTATTTACATGTTTACGGGTGAATGTTTCATGTACATTATTTTATAAAGGAGATTGCATGCTATTGTTTTGTTGGTTTATAAACATTCTTAGCATGTCATATTCATGGGGAAATTTTATGTGACACATTTTGGTGTCGATATTGGGTATGGGATCGGGCTCGAAATGTCACATCTAGGGGTGGCAGGACCCCGTAATGGGTGCCGGACGGGTGTGATCCGTGCAACCCAGGGAATGCCAGTGACAGAGCGGACCTACCCGGTGAGGCAGTCAGGAGATCTCATTGGTGTCAAATGTTTTTCTGAAAATAATATGCATACTATTTGATTGGTGCTTAATGTTTTTATGATGGATGGAGTGTGTATTTATGTGCACGTAAACCATGAACTCACTTAGCTTTTTAGCTAACTACTAGTATGCATCTCAGGAGCCGGTGGTTCAGGTGTGGACAAAGGAAAGGGCAAAGCATAATTAGATTTACTTTTATTATGTTCTTGAATGCTTTGCTAGTCATCAACTTAATTATTATGTATTTGGAGCGTTATGTAATATAGTACGGTATGGGACGGACTAATGTTGGAGACTTGTATTACTTTAAGTTAAGAATTCCGCTGTGATGGTGATTTCCTTATATCTTGATGTCATATTTGACGACATAAGGTAATATTTGGGCTGAAAGATGTGACATTACCCAAGGGTAAAATGGGGGTGTTACAGGTTGGTATCAGAGCCATAGTTTAAGAGAAATAGGTTAACTACTTAGCTTAAGCTTAAACTGGACTTTGTTTTGGAGAGGAGGGGATAGAGATTTCGTTAGGCAGGAGTAGGTGTATGTGATCGTTTATGTCCTAGCATTATCTTGCTTTATATTACGTTTGATCCCGCTATGATACCTGACCCATTGTCCTTCTATGGTTTTGTAGGAGCATGCCTAGAGGCGGTAGGGTTGCAGCTCGAGCTCGAGGAGGTCGCACGAGAGGTGGCGCAACAACGATAGGGTTAGGTGTAAGGGGTGGTTCCGGTGACCACCATCGCAGCAGCTCTAGTAGGAGCGGTCCTAACAGGAGTGGCCCCAGTAGGAGTCGACGCAGTATGAGTTGTGAGAGCAGCCCTAGCACGAGGGACATTCAGGTCTTGTCGGAGCCGGAGGAGGAGCGGTCAATCACGCCATCTGAGCACTCATACGAGGAGTATAGCCCCAGTACACCCACCCGGGAGGACTATCAGGAGGAGGCACTCAGACTACATGGTGAGATTTCGATGCTCAGGGATGATCTATCCCGGTCCCAGGAGGAGACCGCCGGAGTGAGAGACATGATGCACCACCTGCAAAGGGTGCACGCAGACTGACAGGCGAGGGTCGACGCACTTACTAATGAGAATGACGCGATTCGAGAGATGAACGGTGTACTTAGTTGGCAGATTGTCGAGTTGGAGTGGGAGCTGAGGCTAGCAAGTAGATCTTGGAGGACTCGCGTAGGAGACCGTACCCGATACTACCATACTGTAGCATCGGGGTATTTTGGTATGATTCGAGAGTACTTCTCCTGTTGGAGGCGCTTGTTCCGTCGAGGCCCGAGCCTGAGGTTTCTCTGGAGGTACCGTCCAGAGAGGAGCTATGAGGAGGTGCGAGCCATTTATTATCCATATGACATGCATTGAGAGATGGCTTTATGTGGGGATAATGTTATGTCTTAGTACTTTGTTTACATTAGGAGTTTGTATTTTGCCGTGCATGTGTGGCCGGTTTTAGAGTCAGTTATCTTATCTTGGTTGTCCTTTATTTATGTTCACTAACGTTTATTAATGTACAAACTTATCAGTTATGTGAATGAAAATGTCGTTTCTTTTAGTATGGGACTTGTGTGATGGTGTCTATTTAGACTATGGTTAGAAGTAAATATGGAGATTAACGGTGCCTTTTTGTATCAGTATGGCATCTAGAGGATCAAGGAGAATTGAACTCATCGGGGAAGGTGCCAATGATGGGGTACCACCGGTGGGCCGAGGCCGAGGCCGTGGTCGAGGTCGTGGTGATGGTCATACTTCCAGCTCTAGTGCTACCCCGTCTGTACACGCTAGTACAACCACAGGGAGAGGCCGAGGACGTGGGAGGGCACAACGAGGGGGAGGCGGAAACCCTATGACCGAGGAGACGATGGCAGATAGAATGACACAGATCCTCCAGAATACCCTACTTGGTATGATAGAGACAGCGTTAGAGGCCAGACTAAAGAAACAGGCAGAAGAGGAGAAGACTGAACCAATAAATACTGAGATAGGAGACCAGAAAGATACTGAGGCAAGTAACCAGGAGAATACTAAGGTGAGTATGAATGAAGAGGACAAGAAAGTGGTTCCAACCACAAAGAAGAAGGGATGCAACTTTAAGGACTTCAGTAACACACGTCCGAAAGAGTTTAAGGGTACCGATGGGGCGGTAGCCCTAATGAACTGGATAAAGAAAATGCAGAGCTGCTTCAAAATCTGCAAGTGTTCCGAGGATCAGAAGGTGACTTATGCGGCTACTACCCTGGTGGACTCGGCACTTGACTGGTGGGATTCTGAGTGCGAGATTAGAGGAGAGGGTGAAATTGCTTCTATGTCTTGGGAGGAAATGAAGAAACTAATGATGGATAAGTACTGCACCCAGTCAGAGGTGAAGAAACTGGAGTCAGAATTCTTGAGGTTGGAGCAAGGGCCATCCTCAGTTCATGAGTATGTCAATGAATTCTTGGAGAAGGAAAGGTTTGCAAGTTATCAGGTGGCGACGGAGAAGAGAAAGATAGATCGTTTTAAGGATGGTCTCCGAATAGAAATCAGGAGATATGTTGACATGAACGCCCCAAAGACATTCATTCAAGCTGTGGAAATGGCGACAGTGGCAGAGGAGAATAATGCTAAGGCAACTGGTGAAATGAGGGACAATAAGAGAAAGTAGGAAGGACCAAGGAAGATAGTTAAGAAGGCAAAGGTGAGTTCATCTGCGGTGAAGATAAAAGGAAAGATCGTTGTTCCTCAGTGTGGTAAATGTGGGCGAAGACACAGGGGTGAGTGTCGGGCTGGGAGCATCTCTTGCTATAGGTGTGGAAAACCAGGACATACAGCGCGTGAATGTCCAGGAAGGAAGGCTTGTTATGAGTGTGGTGTAGAAGGGCATCTGCGTTATGAGTTCCCTAAGATTCAGAAGGGAACATTGAATAGTGTGAAGTCATCAGCTGAAGGTGCGGGAAGGAGTTTTGACAAAAAGAAGGAGGTGCCCAAGGGACATGGCCGAGAGTATAAGATGACATTGGAGGAGGCTAGGGAGACCCCTGACGTCGTATCAGGTATGTTCCCTATTAACAATGTCTATGCTCATGTATTATTCGAGTCGGGTGCAAATGGTAGTTTTGTGTCTACTGCTTTCCGCCACTACTTAAACAAAGATGCCTGTAGATTAGAGAAAAGATATACTGTAGAAACGGCTGACAGTGGTCAAGTCAAGGTAGAAGAGATAATTGATGGTTGCACGATCTGTATAGATGGTAAAGAGTTGCCTGTTAGACTAATGCCAATGAGTTTAGGAGGTTTTGATGTGGTCTTAGGCATGGATTGGTTATCTGACAACCATGCTCAAATCGTATGCAATAAGAAGTTGATCAAGATTCAGACCCTAGAGGGAGAGACAGTTCACGTCTATGGGGATCGAAAGAAAGACAACACTAAAGTGATCACGGCCTTAAAGGCGAGAAGGTATCTTCAAAAGGGGTGCATAGCTTACTTAGCTTATGCTATAGACACCAAGCTAGAGGAGAAGACGGTAACAAGTGTACCAGTAGTAAGGGAGTACCCAGAAGTGTTCCCGGAGGAATTGCCAGGGATACCACCAGAACGTCAGGTGGAATTCCGAATTGACTTGGTGGCAGGATCAACACCAATCGCAAAGACACCATATCGGTTGGCTCCGACCGAGATTCAAGAACTAATGAAGCAACTCCAAGAGCTGTTGGATAAGGGATTCATACGACCGAGTTCGTCACCTTGGGGAGCACCGATATTATTCGTCAAAAAGAAAGACGGTACCATGAGGATGTGCATCGATTATCGGGAGTTAAATAAGATCACGATCAAGAATAGGTACCCATTACCAAGGATCGATGACTTATTCGATTAGCTTCAGGGAGCCAGTTATTTCTCAAAGATTGATCTGAGATCTGGATACCACCAGTTGAAGGTTCGAGAGGAGGATATACCGAAAACGGCTTTTAGAACTCGTTATGGGCACTATGAGGTTCTGGTAATGCCTTTTGGGTTGACGAATGCACCAACTGCATTCATGGATTTGATGAACAGGGTTTGTGGACCCTACCTAGATAAGTTTGTCATAGTTTTCATTGACGACATCCTTATCTATTCAAGGATCAAAGAGGAGCATGAGAAACATTTGAGAGCAATTCTCGAGCTGTTGGATAAAGATAGGTTGTATGCCAAATTCTCGAAATGTGAATTCTGGCTACGAGAGGTGCAATTTCTTGGTCATGTGGTTAACGCAGAGGGGATCAAGGTGGATCCAGCCAAGATTGAGGCAGTAATGGATTGGGAGTCGCCTAAGTCAGCGTCAGAAATCCGAAGTTTCCTTGGCTTAGCAGGCTACTACAGAAGATTCATCCAGGATTTCTCTAAGATAGCGGCGCCCTTGACGACCTTGACTAGAAAGGCAGTTAAGTTTGATTGGGGTCATAAACAAGAAGAAGCGTTCAAAACGCTTAAGGAGAGGTTGAGCAGTGCACCAGTACTGTCCCTACCAGAGGGAACGGAAGACTTTGTTGTGTACAGTGATGCTTCAAAAATGGGACTAGGGTGCGTATTGATGCAAAGAGGCAAGGTTATTGCCTATGCTTCACGCCAACTAAAGGAGCATGAAAAGAAGTATCCAACACATGACATGGAGCTAGCCGTAGTGGTTTTTGCACTAAAAATATGGAGGCACTATCTGTATGGCACGAAATGTTTGATTTACACGGATCATAAGAGCTTGAAGTATCTTTTCGATCAGAAAGAGCTAAACATGAGGCAGAGAAGGTGGATGGAGCTATTAAAAGATTACGATTGTGAGATTTATTACCACCCGGGCAAGGCGAACGTGGTTGCGGACGCCCTTAGTAGAAAGGAGAGGGCCAAACCGATTAAGGTTCGTGCCATGTGGATGAATGTTCAGGTAGATTTGATTGACCAGATTCGAGGAGCTCAAAAGGAGGCCCTAGTGGAGAAAAACGTTAAGAAGGAGAGGATGGTCGGACAGGTTAAACTGATGACCATCGGGTCAGATGGTGTATATAGGTTTGAGAATCGGATTTGGATTCCTTGCAAAGGAGATTTAAGGGACATAGTGTTAGGTGAAGCGCACAAAGCCAAATACACTATGCACCCAAGCAGTGATAAGATGTACAAAAGTTTAAAGGAGAGCTACTGGTGGCCTGGCATGAAGAAGGCCGTAGCAAAGTATGTAGAGAAATGTTTGACATGTTTACAGGTGAAGACGGAACATCAGAAGCCGTTGGGTATGTTGCAACAAATGGAGATTCCAGTATGGAAATGGGAGATGATCACGATGGATTTCGTGACTAAATTGCCAAAAACGGTGAAAGGGCATGATGCGATATGGGTAATAGTTGACAGACTCACAAAGTCTGCTCACTTCCTACCTATCAGTGAAAAGTATTCTCTAGAAAGGTTAGCGCAATTGTATGTCAATGAGATAGTCTCAAGGCATGGAGTGCCACTATCGATTGTCTCAGATAGGGATACGAGGTTCACGTCGAGATTCTGGGCTAGTTTTCAACAAGAAATGGGAACTCAATTCAACTTGAGCACTGCATATCATCCTCAAACTGACGGTCAAAGTGAGAGGACGATACAAACATTGGAGGATATGTTAAGAGCTTACACTATCAATTTTGGAGGGAATTGGGATAACCATCTCCCACTGGTAGAATTTGCTTATAATAATAGCTACCACTCTAGTATCAAGGCAGTGCCGTTTGAGGCCTTATACGGCCGTAAATGTAGGACGCCAGTGTGTTGGGCTGACGTCGGAGAAAGGCAGTTGGCTGGACCGAAGTTAGTCCAACAAACTTCAGATAAGATAGTGCAAATACGTGAAAGGTTGAAAATCGCCCGTGATAGGCAGAAAAGTTATGCAGATAAGAGGCGTCGACCTTTAGAGTTTCAAGTAGGAGATAGGGTGATGTTAAAGATATCTCCATGGAAAGGAATAGTAAGATTCGAAAGAGGGGCAAGCTAAGTCCAAGATATGTTGGACCGTTTGAGGTTATTGCATGGATAGGAGCGGTGGCTTATCGGTTAAAGTTTCCGGAAGAGCTCAAAGGTATACATGACACATTCCACGTGTCAAATTTAAGGAAGTGTTTGGCTGACGATTCAGCTGTGGTGAATATAGGAGAAGTTGAGCTAAGCAATAAGCTCGACTATATCGAGGAGCCAGTCCAGGTGTTGGACCGGAAAACGAAACGACTAAGGCGCAAAATTATACCTTTGGTGCTAGTCAAATGGAGGTTTCATAAAGGGTCAGAAATGACCTGGGAGCCCGAACAGGAGATGAGGGTGAAATACCCTCAACTATTTTCAAGTGGTGTGTATTCCGGGGACGGAAATTCCTAAAAGGAGGGGAGAGTTGTAACACTAAAAAAAATGTAATAATTGCGAATAAAGGTTGAGGGGGAGAAAATAATCCAAACTCAAGTGGAAGGTTAAAAACGAAAAATAGAGGAAAGGCTAAGGGTGTGGAGTGTAAACCACAGGGACCTGTTTTGCCAAGTTTCAAAAGTTTCAATTTAGATCGTGGGTGGTTTCTCTATGAAGCGACAGTAGTTACGAGAATGATTTTGGAGCCATAAAAACATCGTTGGAGCATTCATTTACGTCATTTATAGTTCCCTATATGCTTTGCGAAAAGTTACTTTGGTGATATGCAAAAAGAGTGAGGTTTTGAGAGAGATCTTGATCGAGAAAGCAGGAAGCGGAGTTCTTGTCGAAAATCAATCTTCGACGACGACGGGTAAGAAATCATCTCTGTCTTGTTTATTTGATGGCATCGCAATGATGCATATACGTGTGGGGTGCATGTAAGTAAAAAGAAAATGGGAGTAAGGAGAGCTTTGTTTATTGTGAAATTCCATGGAAGAAGAAAGCCAAATATATACATACATGTGTATATATGTAACGTGTGTGTATGTATGTAAATTGAAAAGAAAAGGAGGAAAACTTTATGTTGTAAAGTTCCATTGGTGGGAGGAAGCTCTCTCTATATATATATACACACACGAATATTGAGGTTGGATGTTCCTCTTGATGGAAATGCAAGTGGGTTGGAGTTATATGTTTATATGTGTATGTATATATATATACACACATATTATAAATCAATGGAAAAAGGTGTGTAAGTATGTGTTGTTAAGGTGGCGAAATAACAGAAAACATGTTTATATATATATATATATATATATATATATATATATATATATTACTATGCATGCTTTAAAGAGGGGATGAGAAATTGATGGATGGTATCTCTAGACTTGGCAGTAGCTTGAAGGCTACTATTATGGTGAAAGTCTTTTCATAATATTATATACATGTATGGATGTATATGTGGGTATGGATGATGGGTGTGCCATCATACATATGTATGACAAGGCACACTTGTACCATTTTCCAAAGGGGTGCTAATATATATATATATATATATATATATATCATGGCATCTAATGAAATGGTATGTGAGATGACTGAGTTTTAAGCACCTAGCTTATTAAGGGGTTAAATAATACTTTACGAGATTATTTTAAAGGCTCGTAAATGGCAAATTATTTATAAAAATGGTACTTAGAAATTATTATGATTTATGTAGGATTCGGGAGCTACTTCGTGAAAGGTGAACCTACATTAAATCGAGGTGAGTTTTCATGAGATTTTTCTGGGATGCATACATACGTAATTAAAAATTATGTTGCCATGATAATTATTTGGAGTACGTACATGGTGTAAAAATGATACATTTTATGTGCATGTTTATGGTGTATTATTGCATGTATATAAATGTGTTATTTATTTGGAGTACGTATGTTATGCATGATAATTGTGTTATGTACATGTTTACGGGTGAATGTTTCATGTACATTATTTTATAAAGGAGATTGCATGCTATTGTTTTGTTGGTTTATAAACATTCTTAGCATGTCATATTCATGGGGAAATTTTATGTGACACATTTTGGTGTCGATATTGGGTATGGGATCGGGCTCGAAATGTCACATCTAGGGGTGGCAGGACCCCGTAATGGGTGTCGGACGGGTGTGAGCCGTGCAACCCAGGGAATGCCAGTGACAGAGCGGACCTACCCGGTGAGGCAGTCAGGAGATCTCATTGGTGTCAAATGTTTTTCTGAAAACAATATGCATACTATTTGATTGGTGCTTAATGTTTTTATGCTGGATGGAGTGTGTATTTATGTGCACGTAAACCATGAACTCACTTAGCTTTTTAGCTAACTACTAGTATGCATCTCAGGAGCCGGTGGTTCAGGTGTGGACAAAGGAAAGGGCAAAACGTAATTAGATTTATTTTTATTATGTTCTTTAATGCTTTGCTAGTCATCAACTTAATTATTATGTATTTGGAGCGTTATGTAATATAGTCCGGTATGGGACGGACTAATGTTGGAGACTTGTATTACTTTAAGTTAAGACTTCCGCTGTGATGGTGATTTCCTTATATCTTGATGTCATATTTGACGACATAAGGTAATATTTGGGCTGAAAGATGTGACATTACCCAAGGGTAAAATGGGGGTGTTACAAATAATATATATTATTTTCAAGATAAAATTTTTATTTGTAAATAACATAACCATTTTTATTTTCCTTCTTCAAAAAGTACATTTTTAAATATTTTTTTAAATGCTAGCAAGATAAGTTGTGATTTGCAAGTTTTTAAAATATTGTTATATTAGTAATGGATAGTTTAAATTTTTAATTAATTTAATATATTTTTCAAATAATCTGTAAAGTTAAACTTTTGAAAATATATTGTTGTAATAAGAAATATCATCTCAGCAATATTTTACATGTGAATGATGACATGGTATGGAAACTTGCTAACATGTGTCATGTCATCTTAATTTAAATCAAAATGTTATTTAACTATGATGGATAAATTTAGTAAAATGTCTTGATAAAAAATAATTTGAAAGTATGTTCTTGTGATAAGAAAAAAATGAAAATGCAATTTATAATAAGAAAGTTAGTGAAAGTATGTTGATATTTAATGCATTTGGCTCAAATATAATATATATATATATAGACAGAGGTTCAAGGGAAAACCTCAAATAAATGAAAGACTAAAAAACATATTATCAACCGTTAGATTAGATGATCTGATGGATATGATTAAACAGGCGGTTACAAAATATTCTTTAAATTAAAAAACCTCCACCCCCTATTTTTTATTCGAAAAAATACGAAAAATGAACAAAATTCGAGCGAAATAAATTACACCAAATAAACGATCATATTTTTCTCGTTAATTTGACATCCATATTCGTATACTTTTTCATTCGTTTTTTCGTGGTTTTTCGGTTTTCCATTTATTTAAAGTTTTCTCCTATATATATATATATATTGTAACACTCGTAATTTCGGTAATTAAATATCACCCGAACGTTTTTACAACTTGTATATGGTGGAATTTATGTTGGGAAAACATTACTTTAAGTCCCTAAGAGTTTCGGGAGTGTTGACAAAGAAAAATTTGAGTTTTGGGGCTTGGTACGAGTCCGACTACAATGCCCGACGACTATGACAGTGTCATTGTCGCACGGGCAAAGTCGTAGGCAAGTTTTAGCCCACGATACACATTGAGAGACTATTCCATGCGACAATGCCATAGAAAAGTCGTATGGCAATGTAGCACGGGTGTACCAAACTTGTTATAGTCGGATTTTCAGCCCCATTCTTCATTTCCTCATAACTCTCTCATTTATACTCCGTTTTTGGCGATTTAAGTTGCTATGGTTTAGTTTTTGAGAGATTTTCAAGGGTAGATTATTAGTTTTGGGAATATATAAGAGTATTTGGTGGTGGATTGGAAACAAAGATCAATAGCTCATCATCATCACCTCTATCTTCAAGAATTTTGGGGTTTTCTAGGTTTTCACCAAAACCTAATGGTGAGCTCATTCTCCTAGTTTCTAAACTTTGTTATGAGTTATAAATTCTCCATTGATGACTTCCTAGTGTTTATGATTCTCATATTTTGGTTTAGAGGATTTTGGGGAAGTTAGGTCAAAACTAAGGTGTTGGTCAAAATGGAGATTTTGATGTAATATGTTGGGAGAATGATTCTAAGTCGTTAGACATGATTATATATGGTTAAAAACTTGTGGATCTAGTTTTTCGATGTTTTGGCTTGAAGACCCAAGTTTCTTCAAAGGAGCTCAAGTTGGGGAAAAATCTAGATTTAGCCTAAATCTAGCAAGGTGAGTTCAAGTTGATTTGTGAAAATGTTGTACATGCCAAAATGTCTATTTTAAAGTGTTTATGTGTTTTTCATGAAATTATCATTTGTAGGGTCATTTAGTGGGTATTGATTATTAAAGTGTTTATTTTATAAACCTTGTAAAACACCCATATTGGGGATTTTTGGGCGATTCGATAAATAAATCATAAATGAAAGTGTTTTGATGATTTATTGCATAAATGGAGGTTATTTGGTAAAAATGCATTTTAGTGTTTGTTGGAATTATGCATAGCTTGTGTTATGGGATGTTTTTAAAATACCAACGTGCGGGTCATCAAATTTTGGCCATTCCCGACCTTGCGAACATTTCTGAAATTGTAAACCTTTTGGCTTTGGGGAAAAGATGTATTTTGAGTATTTTGATGAGTAAATCTTAAGTAATGACATTTTAACGATTTATCTTATGAGTGTAAATCTTTTGGTATAAATGCACCTTGATGGGTGTTTTGGAAAATGATTTATACTAACCTAGAGTTGTGTGGAGTTATTTATGATTATGAGGCACGTTTCGCATAAACATGGGGTAATACGTTCTATTGCATTTTATGACTTTTAACAAATGATCTTTTGATTAGTTGAGCTTGTGGCTTGGTATTTGATTTTGTTGGATTTTGGGATCATTTGTCCAGATTTGATAGCTCAACGTAGAGTTGTGGTAATAATTTATATTTATTTGAGATTTACATGTTTTGAGTGTGTGTGTCATTCATTTGGAGTCATGTAATGTTTTAGACCTGATTGCTATGGATCTATGAGTACTAGAATCATTATGTCCTGTAATGGAACGCTAGTTTTCCACATCAAGGCACATATTAGGCATCGATGGTATGGTGTAAGTCCTACGTGCTAGTAGAATCATTATGTCCAATGGTGGGACGCTAGTTTTCCCCATTGAGGCATGGATAGGCATTGACGGTATGGTGTAAGTCCTACGTTCTAGTATCCATAAGTGTACACTTTAAGTAGCCACACAACTTCAGGCCGCGAGGTAGGTCGTCCAAGTTGTCGTTGCCCCGTTTTGTTCGATTTCGAGTATTTACAAAAGGTTCTTCAAGCAATATAACAAACCAAGGTTTTCCCAACACACGACTAATATAACGAAGGCTAAAGTAACTGTCAAAAGAGGTTTAATACCAAGAACTTTTTTAAATGTCTGAAGTTTTAAAAAATTAACTTTTTTTTGAAAAGCAACCATCAATTAAAAACCAAACAAAAAGAACAACCACGTTAACCGAAAGTAGAACAAACAAAACCAAGCACACCCACTTTCTGTAAGGCACAAAAAGGAGTGAGACAACAAAACCCAAATAAAACAAACATCCCACACATACAGGTACCAGGACAGCGAAAAGACAAGCAAAAAGAGCCCGAAATGACCAAAAAGCGATATCTAATAGGGACAAGTCGGATTACAACACCATAATGGAAAGAACTACCAAAATCTTCGACATGATGAGAAAGCCAACGAAACGAGGCAAGTTGGATTTGGAACAATAGATCACCATCCTCACGCAAGCTACCGAACATGAGTTTATTCCGAGAAGATGGAAATCGAAATAACGGTTGTTCATAACTTTTGCTCTGATGACGCTATAGGGGGTGGGGTGTCTCGGCCAAAGCCAATACATCTGCAACTTAGGCTACATGCCGAGGCAAAAATTCTCGCCACTTCATAATCCTAACCCACAATGACGAGACCGTAAGGCAACCTGCAAAGCAGTGATCCACCAGTTCAATATCGCTACCGCGTCGAGGGTAAACACCGAGTTAAGGTCAATCCCCATTTGGTCAAGATAAGCATGAACCGAAAATCTTCCAAGCTTCAACTGCCAGATGAAAATATAAATTTTGGAAGGAACCAACTTACTCCAAACAGTAGGCATGGAAACTGTCAAAGGAATAGAAAATGAGGAGTCAACTTGATCCTTAATGTACTTCACCGTAAAAACTCGATCATCTTTGGTCCACCAAATACAACTATCACTCTTATCATAGAATGAGCTAACACTCCTAATAAGATCCTCCAACTCACCCCATTCCCCCAAATCTCTAACCCAAGGTTGAAATCTCCAACCCTCGTGCCACCCTTAATCTCTTTCACTCCTAAAACGACGATTGTTAACCAAACCTCCTTATGACATTCAAGGTTAAACAATCTTGAGAATTTATCACAGAGTCTAAAATCCCCAACCCATCTATCTTTCTAGAATAACGTCGAAATTCCATTACCCACTTTTTTTTCCGAAAGAGGAACTAAACGGAATGCCACTATTATCTAAATCAATTTCCACCTGAATAATGTTACCCCAAGTACCCCTAAACCATGAACCATTTCCACCCAAACCGCCGTCCACACCGAATAAACTTTTAATTACATGAATCTACAATGAGTCGTTATAGAACCTCTACCATCATTTACCCAACAAACCCAAATTAGATGCCCTAAACCCAAGAGGATGAAGAACCATATCCCAATTAACCCAAGAAACATTAGACGAATCAGACGATCCCTCACCCTTTAAAAGAAAGAACTTCTCACACTTTCAAGGGTTTATAAAACTGGAGCTGGAGCTCAGAAAAGGGAGATGTAGTACAAAGGCAAACTACCAAGAACCGACCGAATAACAGTTAAACGTCCCCCCAAACAACATCAACCGAGACCTCCAACCTGACAACTTATTACGTAACTTATCGATGACCGGGGCTCAACTTTCTAAACGACTCATATTCTTCCCAATAGGAAGACCCAGATACGTGAACAAAAGGTTACCAAAACTGCAGTTAAAAGAGGTCGCAAGAGCCGCCATTTCTACATCCGAGACCCATATCTCATACACCTTACTCTTTGAAAATTTGATTTTCAAACCCGAGGCTAGCTGGAAACAATATAGAATCCCCATCAGGTTTTTAAAATTTCTACCACTCCATTCCCCGAAAAAACAGAACATCCTCTCCATATTGTATGTAATACCAAGATATTGTTCCTACCAACCTCAATACCATGACAGATCCACAACTCAATGCTTCTTGAACAACAACATTTAACCCCTCGGCCGCCAAAAGGAAGAGAATCAGGGAATGGGGATCTCCTTGCCGCACACCCCTTCTCATAACAAACTTGCTTGTAGGGGAGCCATTCACCAAAATCAAAACCCGAGATAAGCACAAACATGTCTGGATCCACGAACACCACTTTGGCCCGAACCCCATTTGAACCATAATGTCTTCAAGGTAACTCCAAATAATACAATAGAAGGCCTTTTCAAAATCTCCCTTAAAAATTAACGAAGCCAACTTTTTTTTTCATGAAAGAAATAGCCTCATTAGCAATTAAACTGCCATAATGGATATCCCTACCCTCAATGAAGGCCGGTTGAACATCGCCAATTAACTTTCCGATGATTCTTTGAAGTCTTGTTGCAAGAACTTGGCAACGATCTTAAAGAAAGACCCAATCACACTTATCGGACGAAAATCCCCCAAGCTAATTGGGTTTGAAGTTTTAGGAACTAACAAGACGAAAGAAATGCATGTATATAAAATGGCACAATATCGTATTTTACAAGTAGTAATGGTAAATATACCAAATATCATCTACGGAAATTGGAGTGAAAGCTTAGTAGAAGTTAAATGAAAGAAATGATTTCAGACGGTGAATTTGAAGAAATCTTGTTGGTTTGAGTTATCACTACTGGAAATAACATAATATAAAAGGAAGCATAGATGTAATACTTTTGGTGAGAAATAAACACAAATTCCAGCAGACCGATGATGTAGAAATGCTACAACATAGAGTTAGCAGTAACTAGTTCCAATATCTATTTTAAGGAATACCTTCTCAGGCCTCAACGATCGTACTAAGATTTAATCTTTAAAATCGACATATCTTTATGCAGAACTGGGACAAAGAAGTAGTACCAAACGGTGCCTTTAAAATATATGGATCAACAAATCTCTTTGTAAAACCAACGTTCTCAAGTGGATTCCCATATCATCCAAGTTGAAGTGTTTCAAGTGGCTATCTCTGAGCCCACTACACTTTAACATTTTGCCAATTGACCAACCTGTCGAGAATTAATCAATTTGAAAAACATAGATAACAAATCTCTTTGTTAGCAACTCTCTCAAGTCTACTTCCCATGTCATTCAAGTTGATGTGCATTCAAGTGGCTTATCTCTAAGACCATTTAACACTTTTCAAAGCGATCAACTTGTCAAGAACTGTCTTGAATTTATAAAACTTGAAATGAAATAGTGGAACATCATTATTGCAAAATGATGTCCACATTTCTTTGGCTTAAATTCTTACCCTTTGTATCACACCCAAGCTAATAGATTTAGCTACTCATAGCGAAAATAAATTGCATGAAAATGTAAATAACAGAAAGTAAATGCATAGAAGTTAGGGGTGTTCATCTAAACCGCCAAACCGCACAAACCACCCACACCGCACCGCAAAGCGCAGTTTAGAACATCCACGGTGTGGTTTGCGGTTTGCATTTTTACCAAACCGCACTATGCAGTGTGGTTTGTGGTTTTGAGTTATCAAACCGCGGTTCAAACCGCACCGCACATTATATATGTATATATTACACACATATATGTATATAAGAATAATTGCAATATTTATATAATATGTATTTAGGAATCGGACGTATTGAATATTTTTATTTTTTGGACTACGATCACGTTTTCATTGATTTTAAAATGAAGTTTTGATCTTATAATTATTGAATTCTAGGTGTAAAGTGCGTAAGGTACAAACCGCATAAACCGCACCGCAAAAGGTATATGCGGTGCGGTTTGGAAAAATGCTCAAACCGCATATGCGGTGCGGTTTTGCCCCAAACCGCACCGCGAACACCCCTAATGGAAGTAAATGATTGAAAGTAAATAACTGAAAATAAATAGCATAATGTAAACGTAAGAAAGTAAAGAATGTAAGGAGAGTATGCAATGCTATCGGAGAATAAGGTCTACTAAAATTCCACGATTTACATATTAAAATTAAGACTTAAAGAAAGACTTCAAAAAATAAACTGGAACAAGAGTAAATCATATTAAACACACCGAAAATACTAACCCCAACACCTTTATTTATACTAGGATTAGAGGGAGGGGGGGTAAAGTGCCACATTAAGAAGCTTTGGTCCCAAAGTTTATGGTACATATTAGTAAAAAAGTATAAAAAGATTAGGTAATACTAGGATTAGCTAAGTTCTAGCCATGCTAATTTCCAGGAGACTTCCAAAAGTGTTCTTCAAGCTACAAAAGTTATATTCAAGACAACTCTCCTTTGTCTTCACGTTTTGCTCTCTTTTCAACTTCCCTGCTCAATGCTTTAGCACAAGATACAACATTAACAGCTTGTCCAAAATTCAAATTTTCCTTCCATTGTATTAAAATAGGTAAATCATAACGTTAGGTCTAAAAAACAAATAAATGGAAAATAAGATAACCAAAGACTCAATATTAGGATATCAAAAGAAAATAACCTAGCTATAAGTGAATAAATGAGTGTTCAAACACTAAATAAATATTGCACATCACCCCTCTATACTAAATTCATTGTTTGTCCCCAAGCAACCAAATGACTACTAAAAATGAATCAATTTGGTGAAAAATGCAAGATAATGGCAGTAAATGCAGACATAATGTCGATCATATCCAAATTGTCATTTATAGCGTATCATAAATCCTAAGTGAGTATTCATGTTCTAGTTATGAGTATGGACCATAAGCTAACACCACTTTCTCCTTGTTATGCCACGACGCTTCCTACTTCTATGATCAATAGGATTTGCAGTCACTTGATCACTCTTTTTGGAACATTTTTCCCCACTTTGCCTTTGCTCTCATTTGTGCTTCAACATTGATATTTTTTCATTTTTTTGGCATTTTTGGCCTTTTGCTGAAAGCATGCACTTTGTCCCTATGGGACATTTTTAGTGTTTTTTGATAAATCCAAATGAAGGATTATATGATAGGAGCTATGCTCCTTTTGTGCTCTTTATTTTGGTTGTCATTGGATATCCCTCACCCAAACTCATTGGGTGCAATGTCCTCATTGTATATAGGGTGAGAAAGTATAAATCAAAGGGTTTCAGTTGGCTAAAAGTGATAAAAGAATATGTTAGCTCCAACTTCTATGTATAGAAGTATTGAAATATAGGCTAAGTATAGGAGCTGCAGAAGTCAAATGAGAACAACCAAGCGCACCACATAAGACGCAATCTCAGAAGACATCTGTCGACACTCTGCCAGAGGACACGAAACCTGATAATCCTCTTCAGATCACAGAGCCTCTATGATGGCTAACTTCTGGAGACTGTTCGACGTTTTTAGCAAACTCAGTCCAAGAAAAGGTCACATGCAGATCACGTGAAGCCTGCTGTACGAAGATTTCCAAATCACCTTTGAGAGTCGCACGATCGTTTTACTTTCCAGGTGGCATTCCGTTTATGGAATGTCAGCCTTTGTCTTGTATTACGGGGTGCATCCTCCTTGTATATTATAGGAGCACCACCTTTGAGTTTTACATGCGAGCATACACAAGTTTGATTTTAGAGATTGTATTTCCTTGAGAATATTTGCACACACCAGTGCGTGTTCTTGGTGTTCTTATAGTAAATCAATGAAACAGTGTTTTGAGTGAAATTCCTGTTATATTTTACTATTCTGTTTATTGATTACTTGTGTGTCTACTACCTTGCATGTTCTACCTTTTCTACATACTATAAACGCTTCCACACTCTTATTCCTTAATCAATGTGTAGCTAAAAGTCCATCAAGTAAAGAACATCATTATTGGGATCAACAATTGGTATCAGAGCAGACTTTGATTCTCAATATCAAAGGATCCTGTTCTATACTTGATTCCCACGTTCTAGGTAGTAGTTTGAGTCTGTTTCTTTGGCTTTATCCCCACTCATAAAACATACTCTGTTTTCTGGACATATCTTAACCTTTTGACGTAGATCCAAAAGCAAGTGTGTTTGAGTCGTTAAAAACAGATTCAGAGCTTATTTATTGGTTTTTATCTTTCTCATATCAAATACTCATCCTTGTTGAGCAAACTCTTGGTCGTCTCTAAAGCAAAGTCTTCATACTCTGTTTTTCTCTCTATTTAAAAATGGCGAACCCAGTTAACTATTTCAGTGCAGGATCGCAATCAAAACCTCCCACTCTACTGAAGGATGAATATCCTTAGTGGAAAATCAGGATGGTGCACTTTCTCGAAGGTGTGGATCCTGGTTTGGTTGAGTTTCTTCACAATCCTCCTTTCATTCCAATGATCACAGTTCCTCGTGTTCCTGCCACCGCAAATACCCCTAAAGTTCCTGAATATCAGCATCCGAAGCCTTTAAATGAATGGACTGAACAACAAAAGTGCCTTGCATGAACTTGCAAAGAAAGCCAAAAGACTACTCATCATGGCTATCCCAAACGATATTTTTCAGTCCCTTGATTCCTGTGAAACATCAAAGGACTTGTGGTTGGAGATAGAAAAACAGCTTGAGGATGGTGCTAAAACCCTCAAGAACAATCGAACTCTATGCATTAATGAGTATTTTGCATTTAAGGCTCTGCCGGGTGAATCCATCCAAAGCACATAAAACAGATACAATTCCTTGATAAACAAGTGCAAGCGATATGGCATCTACAGAACCTCTGAGGAAAACAATGTCAGATTCCTTCAGAGTCTGAATGACGAATGGCTTCATCTAACCATGTCCATTCAAGCCACACTTGATCTTGATGTCTGGTCCATCTAAGATCTCTTTGGGACATTGATCAGTCAAGAAAACAGGATATCGAAGTTAATGACCCCTGTCGGTGGTCCTCTAGAACTAGTGGGTAATGCCATAGAGGCACAAGACAAGGGCAAGAAGGAAAAGACGACTGAGGAGGTGCAAAAGAAAAAGAAGAAGAAGGTTCTGGTGGCAGAGAGTGAAAGTGAGGAAGGTTCTAAAGAGGAAATTGATATGGATGTTCTGGCCAACACCCTTGCATTTATGACCCGACAATTCAACAGGGGTCTTAAGAAAAAGCCTGAGTACAGAGGACGAGAGGATAGAGACGACAGAAGCAGAGGGTATGGTGATGTAAGAAAGTATGGGAGAGAAGAATTTGAAGATCAGAGGCAAGAAGAAAGAAGGAGTGGACAGAGGTCAGACGGTAGAGGTGGCGATAAAACCCCCAAACATACTAAAGGGTGCTTCAAATGTGGGAAGTCGGGCCACTTCGCCGTAGAGTGCAGGTCCTCTTCCATTAAAGGGAAACCCACAAGAGACGATGCTTTCTATAAATAGAAAGCAGAGTACTACACTCAGAGATCCCTAATGGCAGAACAACAGAACCTTGAGACCGATGAGTCCTCTGATGAAGGGGACAACAACGCACTCTTTTGTGGCATGGCAGAAATTCACTCTTCTGACGACAAGAGTGAGGTATCTACTTCTGATTCTTATAATTCTGACTCTGAAAACAAACTTCTTGAAAAACAAAATGAATTTCTTGCTTATAAAAACATGTGCTCAGAGCTAGAAAAGAAATTGGCCTTCTTTGAGAGAGAAACAAGGCTTTTCACTCAAGAAAAGGACAAGCTCTATCTTGAAAGAAAATCTCTCGTCTCTGAGCATACTGTTGAAAATAAAGTGTTAAAAGAAAAATTTTCCAAACTTGATCAAGCCCTGAAAGACAAGGTGAAAGAGCTAAAGAAAGTGAGAGTGATCGATTAAACGCCATTTCCTTGAAAAACTTTTTTCAAAAAGAAAGAGAAGTTCTTCATCAAGATCTGTTCGACAGAGATCTTCTAATTAAGAGGTATCAAGATACTCAAAAGATCCATGAAAAAGTCAACACCCAGATTGGCAAAAGAGGCATAGGGTTCGATGATGTTGACCCCTACACTGGAAATAAAAGGAACAAATCCTTAGCAAATATCTTCTGCCCTAGACAATTTCTAAAACCAAGTCTTCCAAACCTACTATCCACATTTAAAAGGCGTAGAACCTCTGAATGACCACATCTGAGGAAACCTTTGCAGATGGCGAATGTATGGTATGAAAACAATGATTTACCATCTGCATTCTCATCAAAGAGAAAATCTATTCCAAAGAAATATTTGTCTCAAAAACAGATAGGGGTCTTCAGATTTGGTCACCCAGAAACACAAACTCAAATGGCTTTTATGTGCATGATAGTTCCTGAAAAGGAACTGTCCTCTGATACACCAGAGTTTGTTCCAGCCTCTGTAGAAGAAAAACTCGTTAAAAGGTTTTTGGAAATTGACTTGAGAAGGACCTATGAAAATCACTTTCTCAACCAGCCTGATCTAACCTCTGAAATAGAAGAAATCTTTGAGCAAGATCTTCTAAGTTGTCTTGGTGTTCCGATGGTTATTCCCTGTATTTCAAAAGATCTAAATGTTCCCAAGGACACTACGAATGGACAAAGCAACATATTTCCAGAAAATCATGCTCTCATTCACAATGACTTTCTTGATACAGATTCTGAATAAGAATCTGAGTCCTCTGTTGAAGTTGAGACAAGTTCTGTGGAACTTGAAATGGTCACCTATGGTCCAGAGGAAAATAAGTTACCCTCTGGCATCCTTAACGGGATAATCTCTCCCAAAAGAAGAACCACAGGAATACCCATCTGCCCTGATTTTATGGACATGTGTCTGCAGGCAAAGACTTCTATTGAGCTTGAAAAACTGAAAAATGAAAAGATCAAGATCACTCAAACTTCCAAAGCTCCAAAACCCGTCAATCAAACCAAGCCTTTTCAAGAAAAGCTTACCTGGCAACAAAAGGCAAAATGGCCCAAAATTGACAAAAGTAATGCATCTGTGACAATGAATGCTCGAAAGGAAGGTCGTCAAGGGAGAGTACACTTAGAGAGCCATCCAAGTGGAGTTTTTGACAAAAGACAACCTAGATTAGACAAAGTTTTCTGTAAAAAGAAACCCAAATCTAAAATGGGTTGTTGTAAAAATTGCTCTGTACCCTCCTTTGACAATTTCAATGAAATATTTAAGAAGTTTCCTTCTAGAGTTCATCATTGCAAATGTTTTGATCTTGTGCATGCTCTAAATCAACACTTTTCAAGGCCCTCCTATCTTATATCTCACCCGAAGCCCAAGAATGCCAAATTCAAGGATGAAAAAGGACAAAATGGTACCTCTATCAAGGAGGATAAAGCCAAAATCAAAGGTGTTAAGGGACCTTTAAAGACTCCTAACAAGCCTGGACCCATTTGGAAATGGGTACCTAAATCTTCTTAATCTTTCCGTAGAAGAAACAGCATGTGCCCATTTGGTACCTAGACTCCGGGTGTTCAAGGCACATGACTGGCGACAGAGGGTTGCTCTCCGCTTACAAAGATAAACTTGGAGGTGGTTCTATAACCTTCGGAGACAACAAGAAAGGTCAGATCAAAGGCTATGGAGTCATTGCCAATGGAGACATCGATGTCAACAGAGTTGCATTTGTGGATGGCCTTAAGCACAACCTGCTAAGTGTTAGCCAACTCTGTGATAATGGACTCGATGTAATGTTCAAAAAGAAATACTGCTCCTTGTTCAAAGAAGACACAACTACAGAGCTTATGCGGGCCAAGAGACGAGGTGATCTATACCTCATGGACTTCAAGTCCATCAACAAAGACGAAAAGCGCTGTCTGGTCTCAAGTAAGAACGAAGAAGCTTGGCTCTGGCATAACAGGTTCTGTCACTTAAACTTTCATTGTCTTGACAAACTTGTGAAACTAGATCTGGTAAAGGGGTTACCGAGTTTTAAATTCGACAGAGATCATCTATGGTCTGCATGTGAAATGGGCAAACTCAAAAGAGCTGCCCATAAGACCAAAACAGACATATCTTGCACTATACCTCTGCAGATGCTTCACGTAGACCTCTGCGGTCCTATATCTGTGCAGAGTCTAGGTGGTAAGAAGTACATTCTTGTACTCATAGATCAATTCTCTAGATATACTTGGGTAGAGTTTGTCCGAAAGAAGTCAGATGTTCCTGAGGTACTAATTAATCTTTTTAAGAGGATACAAGTTCTTCATGATTGCAGGGTTCAGAGAGTTCGAAGTGACAACTGGACAGAGTTCAAAAACTCAACAATAGAAGCCTATCTTACGACAGAGGGCATCTCACAGAACTTCTCTGCCGCAAGGACCCCACATCAAAACGGTGTTGTTGAATGCAAAAACCAAACACTCGTGGAAGCCGCACAAACCATGCTCACTGCCTCAGGACTTCCAATCTCCTTTTGGGCAGAAGCCATCTCCACAGCATGTTTCACCCAAAATCGATCTTTGGTGGTAGAAAGACATGCAAAGACCCCTTACCACCTACTCAATCAAAGAAAGCCAAATATCAAGTACTTCCATGTCTTCGGCTGCAGATGCTTTGTATTGAACGACATATAGCAAATCGGGAAATTCAGTCCCAAAGCCGATGAGGCCAAATTTGTTGGCTACTCATGAAACTCCAAGGCTTACCGAGTCTACGTGCTCAAATCAAAACATATACTTGAAAGTATTAATGTTTCTTTTGATGAATCGTTTCAGGTGACTTCTGAGCAAATCAGCTCAGGAATCAAGCTCCAGGATAAAGAATCTGGTGACACATCTAGAGCAAATGAACTTCATCATCTGTTTGAAGAGATGTTCAACGATGATGGACCCTCAGAAGATGTCCACAGAGCCTCTGGAGCTGAATCCTCTGTAGACCAATCAGGTACATCTCTATCAGGTCCTAGCAATACCTCACCCTCTTCCAACACTTTTGCAGGTGCAAATGTCGAGGGGGAGCACTCAAAGGCTAATATTGAACAAAGCTCCAAGCTTAATCAAGATCATAGTCATCTACAAGATATCTCTGAAGGGTCAACACCAGAACAATCATAGAACTCTGAACAAGGCACAACAGAGCTCATAACATCAACTCAAAATGACCAAAGCCCCGTGACAAGTACAAATGATCTCTCTTCTACAGAGGGTGATCAACAAGAGACTGAACATGCTCCAGAAGTGATTACAGAAGGTTCCAATGATCACCTACCACGAATGACATAGTGGACCAGAAGTCACCCACAGAGCCAAATTATAGGTGACCCCTCTGACAGAGTCCAGACTCGATCAAGTACCGCAATTTTTTGTTACTATACAAATTTCGTGAGCATTATCGAGCCCAAAAAGGTCTCTGAAGCTCTTGAAGACCCAAACTGGGTAGAGGCTATGCAAGAAGAGCTTCTGTAGTTTGAAAGAAAAGAAGTATGGACCCTAGTGCCTCTGCCGAAAGGCAAAACCGCAATAGGGACCAAATGGGTCATCAAGAACAAAAAGGACGAGGATGGTGTGGTGATCAGGAGCAAAGCAAGACTGGTGGCCAAGGGATACTGCCAAGAAGAAGGGATTGACTATGAAGAAACTTTTGCCCCTGTGGCAAGGCTTGAGGCAATATGAATATTTCTTGCCTTCGCAATCCACAGAGGTTTCAAAGTGTTTCAAATGGATGTGAAGTCAGCCTTTCTAAATGGTCAAATTCAAGATGAAGTATACGTCCAACAGCCACCAGGGTTCGAAAGCTCCAAGTACCCTAATCATGTGTACTTCTTGGACAAGGCTCTGTACGGACTCAAGCAAGCCCCCAGAGCCTGGTACGACAGACTTTCAAACTTTCTTCTTGCCAATGGTTTCGAAAGAGGTACAACTGATACAACCTTATTTTATAAAAAGAGAAAAGGTGAGATTATGCTTGTACAGATTTATGTTGACGACATTATTTTTGGATCCACAAATGAATCTTATTGAAAAAAGTTTGAGTCATTGATGAAGAGTGAGTTTGAGATGAGCATGATGGGAGAACTTACCTTCTTCCTAAGATTGCAAGTCAAACAAACCAAAGAGGGCATTTTCATAAACCAATCTAAATATGTCTCTGACATACTTGAAAATATGTCTCTGACTCTTCACAAATGAAAACCCCTATGGCCACTGGATCTAAGCTTCATGCAGACCCAGAGGGAAAATCTGTGGAGTGTAAACTCTATAGAGGTATGATAGGGTCTCTGTTGTACTTAACCGCGAGTAGACCCTATATAATGTTCGCCACATGCCTCTGTGCAAGATTTTCATCTAACCCCAAAGAATCTCATCTTTATGCTGTCAAGAGGATCTTCAGATACCTGAAAGGGACCAAGAATCTTGGCCTCTGGTATCCGGAGAACTCTGGATTTGATCTTATGGCCTATACAGACTCAGATTACGGTGGATGCAAGCTAGACAGAAAGAGTACCTCTGGGAGTTGTCAATTTCTTGGAGGGAAACTAGTGAGTTAGACTTCTAAGAAGCAGAATTGTGTCTCAACTTCCACGGCAGAAGCGAAATACGTTGCTGCTGCCAGTTGTTGTTCACAGGTTTTGTGGATGAGAATCCAACTCAGAGACTATGGATTTGACATCGAGAAAATCCCCATCCTCTGTAACTCCAAAAGCGCCATTGCGACCTCTGCCAATCCTATTCAGCACTCTAAGAGAAAGCACATCGAGATCAGGTATCACTTTCTGAAACATCATGTGGAGCATGGGACAATTGAAATGTACTTTGTCCCCACAGACTACCATCTTGCCGACCTTTTCACAAAGGCATTAGATGAGAAAAGGTTTACTTTGTTGAAAAAATTGGCATGCTTAACATGAGTTGATTCATAGAGCCTCTGCAGTACATACTGCATAACCATGTATATTTCTTTCTTTTTCTTTTTTTCGTTTCTTCGTACAGTCTCTTTCTCGAAACCTTCGTGTTAAAATGGCTCTCTTGCCCTGTGTCTTGTTCAACGTCTATTTCCAAAAGAGATCCAAGCACAAATCAAGGGGGAGCTGAAATAGAAGACCTTGACAACTCAAGAGGGAGCTAGACATCATTCTTGTCTCTCTTCCCCTCAAAATGTTTTCACAACTATTGAATGATCACCACCCCAAATCATTTCCCAAATTAGAAATTTTGGATATCAGAGCCTCTGAGGCCCTCCACAGAGCTTCTGTGACCTATCACAGAGCCTCTGTACCTCACAAAAGGGGTCTCTTGTTTATTAATCACATGATTGGGTCTGTGTTCGATCATCCCATAAGTTCTCTCGAAAGTCTAGGTCTTCTCAGTAATCTGAACCCTCCTAATGACCTCAGAATCTCTTGACCCACAGAGCTTCTGCAGTTTTAACTTTAAAAAAATTATTTACCATTTGGTCATTTAGTGTGGGTTATTTTTCAAAATCACTGACATGTGGGAATAGTAAATGCCACATGCGTGAGAATAGAGGGAGGCGCACGTACTCGATCGTGCACCGCCTATCCTGACGTGGCACATTCCTATTGGTTCGTATCTGTACCGTCGCTTTTTAAAAACGACTACCTATCCGTTAGCACTCATTACGGATTTCAAATATATATTTTTTACCGCAAATTTTTTTCCCCTCTCAGTATATAAACCCTTCCATATCCCCTCTTTTCTTTTTTACTTGCAACTTTTACTCTCTAGAATTCCTCTCCAAGAAACCTTTGCTGCATTCTTCAATGGCTTCTCATTCCGGTTCTTCCAAAAACTCCAATGGCTCTAAGAACACCAATAAATCTCAACACTCAGCAGCACAAAAGGATGATTCAAACTCTGTTGGCCAAGAACAAGTTCTCACAAGCAGAATGCTTTCCTTTACTAGGCACGACTATCACTTGACCCAGATGAACAACAAACCTAATAATCACTTTGTCACCTTGAATCCCTCTAGATTTCCTGCTGAAGTTGAACCCCTAATCAAGATCCTCCCAAACCACTTTCTTGTCAAGGCCCTAGCTATGAAGAGAAATGACATTCCTGAATCATACATTCAACAGTTCTGGCTGAGCGCTCAACATGCCAAGATGGATGGATATGGACACTGCATCATCGGGTATGCAACTCATCCCTCAACTACTAAGATACTGGACTTGGGCATTAATCGAAGGAAATTGTCAAACGTCTTTGAGCTCCCCACCAAGGAAGATCTCAACCTTCGCAAATTCTCAGAGGAGCCCACAATGGAGGAAATATTAGAGTTTCTACGGTTCATTGGATACGCTGTACCAATCACCAAGAGAACCAACTTCAGAAGATAGAATCTGCCCCGTCTGTGGAACGTGCTCTTCTCCATCTTGAACAGATGTTTAACTCCAAAGGTTGGGAGCCCTGATCAGCCGAGCCATACAATTCTGGCAATCATATATGGAATCTACTATGATCTTCCACTTGATTACGCTGGACTCATCTTTAGGGAGATCAGGAATGCTGTCATCTCCAAAGAAACAAGACCAGGACAGGGGCACAGAGCCCAAGAACATCATCTTTGGCAAATTCTTGGGACTACTTCTGGGAGACGATCTGATTGGGGAAGGCAAACTACCAGCAGAGGGTAAGACCATTAAACTACATGAGATGAAGTCACACAAACCAACTACCCTCAAAACTGGTTATCTAAACGCAAGACCTTTGTCAACGAGCCTGTTGACATATCTGGGTAGTGAAGAGGGTATTAGGAATTACATATGAGGGCACAGGACTCCAGAACCGAGTCCTGCAACCCCCCCTCGCATAGGTTTCCAGGTTGGAGTGGTAGTTATCTACTTGAGAGATGAGGGTGTTAGGGACACTGAAGTGGTAGCCACAGAGGAACCCTTAGTAAGTGAGATGAGGAGTGAGAAAGAAAGGGAAAGGGTTGAGAAAAAGAAACAAAAGAAGAATTGAACCGAAGAAGTAGAAGTTCCAAAATCCAAGGGAAAAGCCACAGAAGAGACCACAGAGGTTGTCAAATCCTCTAAGAAGAAGAAAAAGAAGAGATTGAGGAAGTTGGCTGAGAAAGGGAAAATCGAAGAAGCCAAGGTTGAGGCTCTAAGTGCTGGAACTGAACCTGCAGAGGGTGGCGAAAAACCTCTGCAGAAGACAAGAAAAAGAGCACTTATCTTTGAAGAAACCCCTGAGGAAAGACCTCAGAGCCATCTGAAATTAGCCTCTGAAATAGCTAAAGAGGTCATTCTTAGGTACTCAGGGGATTTGGGCGAAACCGTGGCTATGGAAATAGAAGATGTGACTGGAAAGTCACAGAGTGATGAGGAGGAAGAAGAGAACAAAAAATCGAAGGAGGAGAGTCGAATAAAAGATGCCTTAGGCACACAACCTGAACCAACTCCCTGTGCAACCCACACATCTACCTCTGTAGTTCTAGTGCAGAAGGGTATTGAAGAAGGACTGCACGGTCTGAACCAAACCCAAGCCGACCGGACAGAGGATATTCCTTCATCCTCTGTACCACTCACATCTGGGGAAGCCAAATCCACCTCACCCTCTCAAAAGGGTGAAAGTGTTGCTATAAGTGTCCATTCTCCCCAGAACACGACACCCCCTCACACAGAGGCATTTATTGCCTCTGTCACACACATGAGTGACCCCCCAACTGCCTCAGAGTTGGCAGCGAGAGAACACATCAGCTCTGTGGTTCTAGAACAACCACATAACTTAATCACTAAGAATCTTGGGGAAGCCTCTGAACCCTCCCCCAAGAAACCTACTGACAGAGCTTCCATAGATGATTCCTTTGTGGAACAACGAGGACTGGAAGGAAATCCTCCAGAGCTCAACATCATCACAGGCTCTGGAGGTGCCAAACACTCATTGGCTCAATCTGGAACATGTGTTGTTCCAGAGGTCACCTCGGACACCTTTGTCACAAAGGGCGAGTTTAAAGCCTTTGCTGACATGTTGTTCCAAAGACTTGAACAGTTGAAAAGCTCTGTTAATACTGAATCCCAGAAGAACTCCAACGCACTTGCAGAGGCTCTGAAAGCCAACACAGAAGCTCTGAAAGCTCTCCACCGAACTTCAGAACAACATTCGGCCGAGATCAAGAAGCTGACAGAGACCTCTGTGACGAGGAAAGATATTCAATGCTGCGGTGAATCGATTAACATTCAGACAGATGCAGTTAAGTCCCTCGAGGATATTTGCATGGAGGAGATGGGGACGATCTGACTAAACTCATAGACGAAATCAAGGACCTAACTCGCAGTGTTATGGTTCCTCCACCACCCTCCACCTCTAAAATTGACATTTCTGGCCTAGATACGAAAAAGGAATTGGAGACAATGGGGAGAATGGTTCTGAGAAATATCAACCTCATTGGCTCTGATATCGCACAACAAGGAAAGAAATTGACAGAGGATCTGAAGAAGACTGTAGCCACGATCAGGTTTAAGTCTGATCTTGAAGTCAACAGACTATCGTTGGCTACAGAGGATATACTGAAGAAAATCACCAAGCATGCTGAAGTTCACCTCTGCAAGAGGCGAAAGAGGGCAGGACATGCGGACCAGGATCCTGATGCCTATGGTCCTCATGAGGGGGAGACTCTGCAGATGAAGACTCAAAGACTAACTCAAGCAGAACCCCTGAACCAACAAGTCCCTTCAAGCTCAGAGCCTGGATCTCAGAAGCCAAATCAACAACAGGCCTCTGCAGCTTTATCTCCCACTTCCACAGTCCAAATCAACAAACCAACCAACAAAGACAAAGGCAAAGCCATTGCCACAGAGCCTCTGAAGAAGAAATGGTCACCTCCTCCAAGCACCGAGAAGCTTCTGAAAATCTCCTTCGATGCCCACAAAAGTGAAGCTCTGAAAGGTATAAAGCCCGAAGAGGAAGATTGGGCGTTCGATTTGCAGCCCTCTCTGAACTCCCTGTCCTAGACCCAATTGAAAAACCTTCTAAGGACAGAGTTGCAAAAGTAATCCAAGGCTTCGAGAGCTTGAGAAGACCCTTCCTTATCCCTCAGAACAAGAACATAGAAGAAGATGTCTACAAGTACCTCTACAGCCGAGGGGTCCACGATCATCCCTCTGTCAAACTCTCAGAGCAAATCATTTCAGAGGAAAGGAGAAGATTCTACAAAGAAAAATTCAAGCCAAAACTCAAAGTCTTCTCTATTGCCAAAATCTCAGAGGTTCTGTCAATCAAGCTTGTTAGTGTATTATTGTATCCAAGATTTAATAGGAAAAGTCAAGTTTAGCAAAGTCAACAAAGTCAAAGTATGTTGTTTAGTTACTTGTATGAGTTCATATCCTTGGTAATAATAGGGATATGACTTGTTAGTTTGTGTAAGTTCATTGTACGTATCTTTGTTAGATCTATGACTATTGAAGACTTTCTCTCTTTACTCTCTCTACTCTCTCTCTAGAAATATACTTTAAATGTCAAAATCTTGAATTGCTTGATTGTAATCTGGGAAATACATTTTCAATTGGTATCAGAGCCAGACCAAACAAATTCAGAAAGATTTCATCACCAAATCAGATTCAATTTCTTGAAAAATTCAAGAAAATAGTCGTTTTTGAAAAAGTCACTGTTTGATCAAGTTTTTCATTGAAATGTTGATATTTGTGTGTATAATTGGTTCAGTTGAATTCGATTTATGTTTGTAAACACTTTGTATTCACACACAAACACGAATTGATCATTTGTTTGATGTAATTTTCGATTTTATTGATTTGTCTGTTTCACGAACTCAGAGTTTGTATGTTCGATCAATGCACTGTAATTTCTTGCTTCTAACGAGTTCGAATTGATAGAAAAGTGTTCTAGTATGTATTTCGAATATATTGGTACAATTTGTAGAATCAATTTGCAGGTTTAGAGCAATTTGGATCGATTTCGTGAACGTAACTGTCAAAACGCGCAAGATCCAAGAAACGCGCAAGTTCATCATCAAACGCGCAAGTTCATCATCAAAACGTGCGAGTTTGTTAAAACGCGCTAATAGAGGCAAGCGAGTTTGATAAACGCGCAAGACAAAGCTTGCGAATTTGATCGAAACGCGCTAAGAGGCTTGCGAGTTTGAAATCCGTGAAAAATTTTCTGAGTGCTAAAACGAGCAAACGTCATAACGTGCAAACATCATAAAACGCGCACGTAGCGGCTAGCGAGTTCCAGAAACGCGCAAGTGCCTATTAGCGAGTTTCAGTGTAAAATAGTGCTTTGCGCTTTTGTTGGGAACTGAAAGAATTGCTTAAGTATGGTTAATGCTGCTAGTGCAACTGGTTACTACTGCCAGTACAATATGATTACTACTGCTAGTAGTTAGTACTGCTGGAGTTAGTACTGCCAGATCAAAGTTAATACTGCTGAATGATATTAATACTGCTCATGAAGTTAGTGTTGCTTATGAGATGAAGGCTTCGTATGGCAAGGATGACAGATGTATTGACTGAAGATAATCATGGAAAGTCTTGGAGATAACTATGGAAGATTATAATGAAGATCTTTTATTTTTATTTTTTTATCTTTTATCTTCAGTATATGTATAGAATAGTTTTGTAACATCAAGGATAACAACATTCTGAGTTTTTTGCTTTCATAGAGAGAATCAACCTCAAGGTTTAGAACCCTAGTTCTAGAGAAGTAGAATTCGTATTGGTGAGCCTGTTCATCAATATTGAGGTTGTGTGTGAAATCTTGTAGCTTTAAATCATTCAATAAAGTTTAGAATTCGTGATTTCTGATTCACTGTTTCATTGATCTTTGAATATTAAAGTGTTATTCCGCAAACTCCTTTAATATTGTTTCTGAGTGTTTATTCTTGTTAAGAATTCAGATCCTGACAAGTGGTATCAGAGCAAGTATTCTCAGAAACCTTCATTCATCATGGAAAACACAGTTGAATCAAACAGTACTCTTGTCTCAAAGGTTCCAATGCTCAAATCTAATGAGTTTGACATGTGGAAGATAAGGATCAAGCAATACATTCTCCTCACAGATTACTCTATGTGGGACATCATTGAGAATATACCATCTGATGAAGGAAAAATTGGTGCAGATGGAAAAAGAACACCACCAAAGACAGATGCAGAAAAGAAGATAAGGCAGACAGAGATGAAAGCCTTGAGCACACTGCTCTTGGCTATTCCCAATGAATATCAACACCAATTCCGCAAGTGCACTGATGCACAGATGCTTTGGAATGCTCTAGAGAAAAGATTCTCTGGTACCAAAAGTACCAAGAGAAATCAGAAGGCAATACTGAAGCAATTGTATGAAAATTTTATGTCAACTAAGAATGAGTCCATGACTCAAACTTTTGACAGGTTTAACAAGCTGATTGGTGAACTAGCTACTATGGGAGTACAGATTGATCAAGATGATGTAAACAGAAAGTTCTTAAGATCCCTTGGAGATGAATGGACCATGTATATTGTTTCATTCAGACAGAATGAACAACTAGAAGAAAAAGAACTTGATGATCTGTACAATGACCTTAGAGTGTTTGAATCTGAGGTGGAGGCAAAGAAGAAGCCTTCTGGATATGTTCATAATGCTGCACTCCTATCAGCATCAATTGATTCTACTGCTAACCCTGAATCGGTTAATGCTGCTAATGGAGCAAATCAAGAAAAAGGCACTGAATCTGTTTTTGAAGCCTTTCTGTCCAGCCATGGAAACTCTTCTTTAATCAATGATGACTTGGAACAACTTCATCCTGATGATCTTGAAGAGATGGATATTAAATGGCAGATGACCATGCTTTCCATGAGGGTAAAGAAGTTCATCAAGAGGACTGGGAGGAATAACTTCTCCCAAAGAAGAGAAGATGGAGCAGGTTTTGACAAGTCAAAGGTAGAATGCTATAAATGTCATATGAAGGGACACTTTGCCAGGGAATGCAGAAGTGGAGTGTCTCACAATAACCACCAACAAGCTCAGAATGGTAGCTTCAACCAGAACAGAAACTCTGCTCAAGCCCTTGTTTCTCAACAAGGAATGGGGTTTGACTGGAGTGATCAAGCAGAAGAGGCTATTCAAAATCAAGCTCTCATGGAAGAGGTATCTGATCTCCCAACTGAGGTAAGTTCTAATCTTTGTTCTAAAACTTGCATAGACACTGTTAAAAGGTACAGGGATCACAACCAGAATATGAGTGATGACCTTAAGAGGTTAGCAAAAGATATAAAAGACTATGTGAGAATTGTTGAGAGGTTTGAGGAACAAATTAAAGGTTTCCAAGCCAATGAACTTCAACACTCATATGACACAAACTACTGGAAGTGGGAGAAAAAGGATCTAGAACTCCAACTGACAAAGTCTAAAGAGGAGAGTGAAAAGTTGAGAGGGGAGCTAGCCAAAGTTAAGCTAGATGTAGAAAAGTTTTCCAATGCTTCTAAAGCAATGGACTCTTTACTACAAACTCAGATTCATGACAAGCTGAGAAGAGGAATTGGGTACAATATCACACCACCACCATACAACAACAACTACATCCCTCCTACATCAGACTTGCTAGAAACCAAAGATAGGAAGGACTTGCCTGAGGGAGCCACTGAGATAGATCCCTTAGATGAAGTAGTTGTTGAGGACAAAACTGAGAAAGAAGCTGGTAAGGGTAAGGAGAACACTGAGTGATGAGATTCCTCTAGAGAATCACATTATTATCAATGAGGGTTGTGGAAAGACTTGGGCAAAATCTAAGGACAAAGAGAAGACTGAGGGAAAGTCTAGTAAGGTCCATTACAAGCATACCACAGTTGTGAATCCTGTTCCTTTCAAACAGTGTGCTTGTACTAAATCTGAGCCCCTAAAACATGATAAAATGAGGGGTAATCAAAGAAACTGGAATAATCAGTGGGCACAAAAACAAGGGGTTGATCTGAGTAAAATCAATAGACCAAAACCTTGTTTTATTTGTGGAAAGCTCAATCATATTGCTAAATACTGTTATTTCAATCTTATGAACCAAAGGATGAATTTTCAAAGATCTGTGCAAAAACCCTTTGGTTATAGGAAGAATGAAAGGAACCATGTGGCTAAGAAATCTGATAAATCTAAAAGCCACATGAAGAAAAAGACTGTTGAGGAGAGTGTTAAGATGTGGATTCCTAAAAGCACTAAAACTGTTAGTACTGCTACCACAAATAGTATTGCTGACAATGATAGTGTTGCTAGAAGCAATACTACTGCTACCAATGTTAGTGCTGCTAAGAGTATTAGTACTGCTAAAACTAACATTGTTAGTACTTCTTCTAATGTTAATACTGCTAACTCTGTTAGTACTTCTAAGAAGGTTAGTACTGCTAAACCTGTTAGTGCTTCTAACTCTGTTAGTACTTCTAAGGTTAGTACTGCTTCTAATGTTTGTGCTGCTAAGCCAATCATCTTGACAAAGTACTCTAGTAAAGAGTGCTCTGAGTTTAAAAATCTCATCAAAAAGGAATGTAAATACTTTGATGAGAAAGGGAGACCCAAGACTACTTTGGCTTGGGTTCCCAATCAATACTAATTGTTTTTATCTTATGTGCAGGGCAACCAACAGCTAAAGGGGAAGAGCATCTGGCATGTTGATAGTGGTTGCTCTAGGCACATGACAGGGAACATGTCTTGCCTCAAGAATTTCAAGAAAATTGATGGTGGACATGTTGCCTTTGGAAATACTTCAGATGGAGGTAAGATTAGTGGTAAGGGTGATGTAACCAAAGGTAAAATGACCTTTGAAGATGTATTCTATGTTGAGCAATTAAGGTACAACCTGTTAAGTGTATCACAGGTTTGTGTCAAAAAGCATAGTATATTATTTACTGATTCTAAATGCATTATCCTTGCTCTTGGATTCAAGGTAGTTGATGAAAAGATGATACTACTAAGAACTCCCAGAAAGGATAATGTTTATTGCTTAGATATGGAAAATGTTTCAACTGATTCATCCCTAAACTGTCTTGTTTCAAAAGCATCTTTGGATGAATCATCACTTTGGCACAGAAGGATGTGTCACATGAACTTTAAAACTATGAATAAACTTGTTAAAAAGAACCTTGTAAGAGGTTTACCTTCAAAAGTCTTTTCATGTGATGATCATTGTGTTGCCTGTCTCAAAGGCAAACAACACAAAACTTCTCATAAGTCCAAAGAGTTGAACACTATCTCTAATTCTCTTCAATTGTTGCATATGGATCTGTTTAGGCCTACAAATGTTATGAGTATAGGTAAGAAATCATACTGCTTAGTTATTGTTGATGATTACTCTAGATTTACCTGGGTATATTTTCTAAGGACTAAGGATGAGACAAATGGACTGATCAAATCCTTTATTCTAATAATTGAAAACCAAACAAATCAAAAAGTAAAAGTCATTAGGTCAGACAATGGTACTGAATTTAAAAATCATGACCTAAACACCTTTTGTGAGGAAAAAGGAATTGAGAGGCAATACAGTGCTCCTAGGACTCCACAACAAAATGGTGTTGCTGAGAGAAGGAATAGGACACTGATTGAGGCTGCTAGATCTCTGTTAGCAGATTCAAAAATTCCAATTACTTTCTGGGCTGAAGCAGTTAATACTGCTTGTTATGTCCAGAATAGAGTTCTAGTAGTCAAGCATAAAAACAAGACACCATATGAGCTTTTAAATAAAAGAAAACCATTTATTGGAATTTTCAAACCTTTTGGGTGTCCTTGTACCATTCTCAATACCAAAACTCACTTAGGAAAGTTTGATAGCAAGGCAGATGATGGTTTTCTTGTTGGTTACTCATCTTAGAGTAAGGCTTACAGAGTATTTAATTCTTCTTCTAGAATAATTGAGGAAACTGACAATGTCAAATGCAATGAGAACACACCAAATCCTATTGGTTCAGGTCCTCAGTGGTTGTTTGACATTGATTCACTAACTAACTCTTTGGGTGTCAGTAGTGTTGGTCCCGAAGGTGCTTAACAAGTTTGTAGAAGGGGGGGGGGGTTGAATACAAACACAGAAATTAAAGTTTAATAAATTGTTTATTGATAAATCAAAATACAATTTACAAGTTTGTTGCGGAATAAGATTAAGACAGACTCAATCTAAACAAACTTAAGAAACACTAAGATGGTTGCACAAGAAATTCAGAGAATGGGGGATTTTTAGAGAGATAGAAAACAAGGGTTTCTATTTTGGAGTTCAAGGATTGAGCACACCTTCAGATGAAGGGGTGAGCTTCCTATTTATACCCTATGCATTAAATGCATGGCAGGGTACTTTACACGTGGCATTCATAGATTGGCTTTGGTAGTCTCACTTTTGGAGACATGCTTTTGGCCGCTTTATGAACAGTGTAGTTGACAGAGTTGGTGTACGATTTGTGGCAGAGACGTGTCCGTTCTGACACATCGTACTGGTTGTGCAAGGTAAGACAAAAGAAAACTTGAGGCATAAGCTTTGTGATCGTTGATCGCTGAGTATTTCTTATTCCAGAGATAAAGAAGTTCAGCTATCGCTGAAGCTTTTCCTCAGGCTTCTTCGCGTAAGTAGATGTCTGATCTTCGCTGATATCCGCATCAGGTCACTAGTAGACTTATCTATTGTTCAGTGGCTTCGTCTTCGATTCAGCTATGAACTATGTTGACGCGATACTTGTCTTCAGGGATTACGTTAACTGTGTTACATAGGAAACGATCAGTGATGACTGAACAGACTCAGTTTGATCGCTGAAAGTGAAACACACATATTAATGTTTACAGAAAGGTCATCAGCGATATCTGAACAGACTCAGTCTGATCGCTGATGATAAAACACTAATACATATAATAACGTAATTTTCACTAAGTATAAAAGAGGGTCGTTATCAAATCACTGAGAGAGTTTGGATCAACAAGTAGTGATGATCATGCAGGTTCAGGAAGTGGAGGATCAGGGGATGAACAAGTACAAGTACAAGACATTATTCCTCAGTCTGTGATCTTTCCCATACCTACAATGGAACCTGTTGATTTCTGTGAAAAAGAGGCTATGACTGAACCAATTCAGAGTGAAGAAGAAAGAAGAGATGAGGAGAATCAAGTGCATGAAGAGCCAGAAGCAGCTGATGAGATCACCTCAGCTGACTTAAATGAGTCCAATTTAGAAGTGGGAATCAATGAATAACCTAGTCATCAGACTAGAACTCAAAAGAACCATCCTCTAGAGCTGGTCATAGGAGACATCTCTTCTCCTATGATAACAAGGAATCAAAGCAGACTTCAAGAGCTGCAGGATCAGCAACACACAGTACTCTTTTGCTTTCTATCTCAGATTGAGCCTAAGAAGGTTTTTGATGCAATGAAAGACTCCAGTTGGATAGAAGCTATGCAAGAAGAGTTATTGCAGTTCAAATTGCAAGAAGTTTGGGACATGGTAGACCTTCCAAAAGGTCATAGAGCTATTGGCACCAAATGGATTTTCAGGAATAAAAAGGATGAGAGAGGAATTGTGATCAGGAACAAAGCAAGGCTTGTGGCACAAGGGTACACTCAGGAAGAAGGCATAGATTATGAAGAAGTGTTTGCCCCAGTTGCAAGGGTAGAGGCAATTAGGCTATTTCTAGCCTATGCCTCATACATGAAGTTCAAGGTATATCAAATGGATGTGAAGAGTGTCTTTCTATATGGTACAATTGATGAAGAAGTATATGTCTGTCAGCCCCCTGGATTGAAAATCCATTATATCCTGACAGAGTATACAAACTGAAGAAAGCACTTTATGGTCTACATCAAGCCCCAAGAGCATGGTATGATACTCTGTCTACCTATCTCTTAGAAAATGGGTTTGAAAGGGGAATAATTGACAAGACCCTCTTCATTAAAAGGAGTAAGAAGGACATCCTACTTGTTCAGATCTATGTGGATGACATCATCTTTGGATCCACACAAGATCAGATGTGTAGAGACTTTGAAAAGTTGATGCACAAGAGCTTTAAAATGAGTTCAATGGGTGAACTTACCTTCTTCCTTGGGCTTCAAGTGAAACAGCAGAAAGATGGGATCTTTATAAGTCAATCAAAGTATGTGAAAGACATCCTGGATAAGTATGGTTTAACAGACTCAAAGCCAGCAAGCACACCTATGGAGACTCATAAACAGATCACTGCTGATCTTGAGGGGGAGGATGTTGATGTCCATCTATATAGATCAATGATTGGATCTCTCATGTATATCACAGCCTCAAGACCAGACATCATGTTTCCAGTGTGTCTGTGTGCCAGATTCCAAGTCAAGCCAAAGCAATCACATCTTCAAGTTGTTAAGAGGATTTTCAGATACTTAAGAGGGCAACCTAGATTAGGTCTTTGGTATCCTTATGAATCCAACTTTGACTTGATTGCATATTCAGACAGTGACTTGGGTGGTGCTAATATGGATAGAAAGTCTACTTCAGGTGGATGTCAACTTTTGGGTGCAAGACTAGTATCTTGGCAGTGTAAGAAGCAAACCACAGTGTCCTTATCTACAACAGAAGCTGAGTACATTGCTGCTGCAAGTTGATGCTCTCAGGTTCTATGGATTCAGAATCAGATGCTGGACTATGGGGTAACCTTTCTTCACACTCCAATCTTCATTGACAATAGCAGTGCTATAAGCATTGTTAACAATCCAGTCAAGCACTCCAAAATAAAGCACATCGAGATCAGGTATCACTTTATTAGAGACTGTAATGAAAAGAAGCTTATTCAAGTTGCTAAAGTTCATACTGACAACCATTTTGCTGATCTATTCACTAAAGCTTTTGATGTGGGTAGATTCACTTTCTTGGTCACAAGTGTGGGCATGATCAACTCTGAATAAGCTCATGATTTAAAAAGTGTTTACATACCTGTTATTTGTTATTCTTTGGTGTTACTAATCATCTTTCTCAGGAAGTTATTACCTTGCTCATACTATCACAAGCTTCAACAGTGTAAGTACAGTTAATGCTGCCAGTGCAGTTTTAATACTGCCAGTGCAAAGTTAATACGGCTAGTTAGTTAATACTGCTAGTGGTTAATACTGCTCTCAGTTAATACTGCTAGTTAGTTAATACGACTAGTGGTTAATACTGCTCTCAGTTAATACTGCTAGTTAGTTAATACTGCTAGTGGTTAATACTGCTCCAAGTTAATACTGCTTCTGTCCCGAATACTATAAATACCCTTTTGCCCGCCTAAAGCTCATAACGACTCTTTGAATACTATTCATCTTCTCTCTAACCCTTTTTCTCTCAACCACCTAGTAAGTTTCAGGCAAGAACACTCAAGCTCAATGGCATCCATGGCGTTCATTGATGAGCACAACGAAATCGCAATGCTTCAAAAGCCGAAGCAGGCTGATGGATTTCACCAGATAGTAGATTTTCTCAAGTCCAGCCATATCGCTTATGCTCTTACAGTGTCTCCAACAATCTACATAGAGCACCAGAGACAATTTTGGGCGAATGCCACTGCTGTTACAAAAAATGGTGTGTAGATAATCCAGCCAAGGGTGTGTGACAAACCCTTGTCAGTTTCTGAAGAGGTGATTCACATCTGTCTACGTCTAGACGATGCTGCAGGTATTACCTCTATTCCTAATGAGGACTTGTTCTCCAATCTTTCAAGAATGGGGTATGGAGGCCAATTGGGTGTTTTCAAATTCTCAAAAACTAAATTTTATACCCAATGGCGTTTTCTTGTTCATGCCCTTATGCATTGTATTTCCAAAAAGACTACTGGCTGGAGTGAGTTCAGTAGTACCATTGCTTATGCTTTGGTTTGCTTGGCCACTGACAGAAAGTACAATTTTTCAAATATGATTTTCAATGACCTTGTGTCAAACTTGGGAAATAAAAAGAGTTTCTATATGTACCCAAGATTTGTCCAGGCAGTTATAACCAATGAATTGACGGATATGCCTCAATTTGATGAGGTATATGTACCTAAAATCCCCAAAGGCAAGGTCTTTTCAAATATGAAGAGATCTCCATTGGACTCGGAAGGAGTTGACACCCTATTGTTCTCTACAATGATGGTGGTGTCCCACAATCCAGAAGGTATGGCTTCAGGGTCAAGGCCCTCATTAGACCATCCCACTGAAAGCCAATTCCAACCTTCAATCACCATATCAATCCCACAGTCCCTTATTCAAAAACCAACTTCTCCAATCACCAATACCTACATCAGGAAAAAGGTAAATAAGGCTCCTTCCCTTCTTGTACTTTCACCCACAGAGCCTTTAAGCCCTTTAATGGAGAATTCTCCGTTAGAGAATATCTATAGGGAAACCACAGGGGTGTCTCCCAACCCCAAGGAGGTGCTCACTGAGGAGATGAATGAGCATATGGGTGCAAAGGCTGCCACTACTCCTGCAAGCACAAAGGAGGCCAGTGGTAACATCAATAAGACCTTCCCTATGGAAACTTTGGGTGAGCAATCATCCAAAGGTCCCAGGTGCCAAGAAACCAAGGGGGTAACAGGTGCTTCTGCTAGGCAGAAGACCTCTACTACAAAAAGATCCAATGATCCTCCAAAAGTGGTAAAAACACCCAAAGGAGGTGAGGACAGTTATGACTATAATGAATTGATGGAAACTATGGGCAACATCAATCTGGATGTAATCAAGCAAGGCAAAGACTTAGAAGAGATGAAACTGGAAATTCTGTCTCAACAAGTACATATTACCAAACTGAAGAAAATGGTGAAGAGATTGGTACAGAAAAAGAAAAGGAAACAGTTTGTGCTCAGGAGAAGGAAACCAGTGGATGATGCTCCCAAAAAGGGGGAGTCAGAAGCTGATGTAAACATGGAAGATGCTAAAGATAAGGGGGAGAAATTTGATTTTGAGGGGGAGCAAGCAGTAGAAACAGAATCAGAATTTGTACAAGCAGCAGTAACAGTTAATGCTGCTGAAACAAGCAAAGCAGCAGAAACTGTTAATACTGCTGAATTGAATGAAGCAGCAGAAATGGTTCAAGAGGTATTAACAGACCTTCTTAGCAGCAATGTGCAAGAACTTGAGACAGCTGAAGCATTAATCAAATCTAAACATGATACTCCTAAGGTCACTTCAAAGACCAAAGGAGTTGTCATCAAAGACAATGTTGAAGTTATCAAGAAAGTTAGTGGTGATAAAGTAAACAACAAGGACAAAGGCAAAGCTAAGATGGTGGAATCTGATCAAACAATTAAAAATCAAAAGTTGGTTGAGTCAGATGAAGCATTGGCCAAAAAGATTCAGGCTGACCTTGAGCAAGAAGAAAAGGTTCAAGTGGAACAAGACAGGGAGATGGCAAAAGCTCTGGCTGCAGAACTTAATGAAGCTTATCAAAAGAGTCTTGCAACAAGAGAGAAAGAAGATGATTACTTTTCTCAAAGGTGCTGTGGGAGTTAAAAAGGAAATGTTCACAAAGATGTCTTTTGAACAAATCAAAGGTTTGTATGAAGCTGAGATGACCAAGTTACAAGGAAATGACAGAGCAAGAGTTGAAGCAAAAAAGAAGATGAAAGAAAGACATGATCTTCAAATTCAAAAACCTTTCCCTAATGAGCAAGAATCACCAAGGAAGGAAGCTACTCTAGGTGACAGTTTTAGGAAGTTGAAAAGAACTAAAATGATGGCAAGAAGAACACCAGCTAAGAAACCTAGAGTGGAAGAAGCTGAGAAAGAACAGAGGGGAGCTGAAGAAGAAGGGGAGCTAAAGAAGAAGGGGCACCTAAGTCTGTTGAACAGGAAGAACCATCAAGTACTGCTGATGTGAATCTGTACATGGTAGTGATGGACAAAGTGCCTGAGCCTATATCAGCTGAACCTGTTGGTGTTAAGCCTCCATAGATCATTCATTGGGATACACTGAAAGTTGATGGAACAGAGTATATCAGGCTCAAGAGGAAAGATGAGAAGTATGAAGTATATCAGACTTGGGCCAAGATTGTCAGAACATGTTCCAGATCTGATCTAGAGGAGATGTTTGAAGTAGGAATGAAATTGTATGCTGATCAACTAAAAGCTCCAGGAATACCAATCAAAAAATTTGTGATGAAGTATCTATGTATGTTGTTCAAGCCAGAAGAAGTGAAGGATATTATCAAAAATGTGTTTCAGAAAGTTAACAACTGGACTCTATATGAAACTAGTGGAGTATATGCACTGACTATGGATACAAATCACATAGAATACTTCCTAGTGGATAGAGTTTACAACCACAGCAGATTAAAGCTGCATGCTATGTTAAAGAAAAAGCTTGGTTGTGCACCAGATTCAGAGATGGCAAGGTATTTGATCCAAAGAACAATTAATCAAAGTTTGGGGTTGAATGCTGATACAGGGATATGAATAATGGAGTTTTGGGAGCATCTGAAGAACTTGACTTCTCTTCCTAAAAGTCAAGTTAGGGGTAGATTGTTGGGAACTGAAAGAATTGCTTAAGTATGGTTAATGTTGCTAGTGCAACTGGTTACTACTGCCAGTACAATATGATTACTACTGCTAGTAGTTAGTACTGCTGGAGTTAGTACTGCTGGAGTTAGTACTGCCAGATCAAAGTTAATACTGCTGAATGATATTAATACTGCTCATGAAGTTAGTGTTGCTTATGAGATGAAGGCTTCGTATGGCAAGGATAACAGATGTATTGACTGAAGATAATCATGGAAAGTCTTGGAGATAACTATGGAAGATTATATTGAAGATCTTTTATTTTTATTTTTTATCTTTTATCTTCAGTATATGTATAGAATAGTTTTGTAACATCAAGGATAACAACATTCTGAGTTTTTTGCTTTCATAGAGAGAATCAACCTCAAGGTTTAGAAGCCTAGTTCTAGAGAAGTAGAATTCGTATTGGTGAGTCTGTTCATCAATATTGAGGTTGTGTGTGAAATCTTGTAGATTTAAATCATTCAATAAAGTTTACAATTCGTGATTTCTGATTCACTGTTTCATTGATCTTTGAATATTAATGTGTTATTCTGCAAACTCCTTTAATATTGTTTCTGAGTGTTTATTCTTGTTAAGAATTCAGATCCTGACAGCTTTCAGTGGCCTGCGAGTTTTTCAAACGTGCACATAACGTTTAGCGTGTTTCTTAGTGAATAGTGTTCTGCGCGTACAGTGATCTGCGAGTTTCAAGAGATAGATTTTTTTTCAACATTTCTGATTTGTTTGGGAACGATCATTTTTTTTCAAGCGGAACCCCCGTTCTAAGTCTGCGGAGGGGGACATATTCTGATAGTGGTTATAATTTTCTGATTTTTGACGATCATTTTTTAAGCTAACTTTTTTCTTTCAAGATGCCAAAGACAGATGAGAGAGGGAATACAGTACTGTCACCAAGAGACATGGTTGTATTGTACATGCCTGAGATACCTGTTCTAGAAGCAGAAAGAGACAAACTGAAAAATCAGAATTCAATACTTCTAAAGCAGATTCAGGAGTTGAAATTTAATCTGTCAAATTCTGATAAAACTCCTGACTGTAAAAAGTGTACCAATACGGCTAAATCTGATTGTGCAGGTATCATCAGTGCAAGAGAGAAGGAGATTAAAGAGAAAGAGGAAATGATTGAAATAAAAGGAAATACTATTCAAGCTTGTGAAAAAGAAATCAAGCTGAAAGACAGAAAGATTTCAAATCTTCAAAGCCAACTGAAGACGACTGAACAGAAAGCATCGAATTTGCAAGATGAATCAGTCAAGCTTCAAAACAAGCTTAAGGCTTTCGAAGAGAAGATATCTGCTCTAGAAAAGAAGAATGCTGAACTGCAAACAAGTCTCCAAGAAGAAAAAGAAAAATCATGTGGGAAGACATCTTCTACTCAACAGATGTCTGAATTTTCTAAGAAAACTTTGCAAGAGAAAAAGGATCTTGAGCTGAGATGCATTAAACTTTCTAAGCAAGTGTCTGATTTTGAAAAGATTCTAATTACTGAAAGAGACACATTTGCTAAGGAAAGAAAAGTTCTTGAAGATATAAACACTGAATTTCCCAAACAGATCTCAGTTTTACAAGACTTATTGGAAAAATAAAGACAAATTTTCAAAGAACAGAAAAAGTCTTTTGAATCTGAAAATAAAAATTTTGAAAAGAAAAATCGTGGGATTTTCAAAGATATTTCTGAGAAAAACAAGAACTTGGAAACAAATTTTGAACAAGAACGTTCATATTTTGAATCTGAAATATCTAAGCTCACATCCAAATTATCTGTTCTATCATCAGATATTCTTAAAGAACAGAAGGCCAGATCTGATTTGATACAGAAGTTTGACACATTGACTTCTGAAAGAAACATTTTGTCTGAAAAGATAAAAAGCTTAGAAGCTGCAAACGTTAATTTGTCAGAAAAGATTACAACTGATGTGATTAGTCACTCACCTGTTGATAATTCAACAGAATCAGTCTGTTCTTTCAAAACAACTTCAAGTTCTATTCATAATCAAAATGTTTTCAAAAAGAACAGTGTCAAACCTAAAATTGTCAAATCAAGTCAGATTCGACCATTAAATCTATTTTATGACAAATCTGTTGATGGACCAACAAACTTCTATGTTAAATCTCTTGGAGAGCAATCGAAGAAAAATCAGATGATCTGGAGAGTGAAGAGTTCTTCAGATGAAGAGAAGAAGAAAGACAAAGCATCTGCATCCACATCCAAATCCAAAAAGAACAGTGCGCATAAAGGTAATTCTTTTGGTAATTCTGATACGTTTTATTCTACTAATCATCTTATCAGGATTGCTCAGAAGAAAATCTGCTGTTCTTACTGTGGAGTACATGATTTTGTAAGTAAAAATTTTGTTAATTACTGGTATGGTTCATATAATGTAACCCCCACAAGAACTGCAACTAACACTTCAGGACCCAAATACCAGTGGGTACCAAAACCTGTTAAATCTGTTTTTTTCAGGTACCACAGGTTTAGGGGGAGCAGGAACAATGGTTTTTGAACATAGCAGTTCAAAACCCGTACTTCAAAGTACAAGTGTTTGACTTCTAAGTACTAGAACTTAGGACTCGAACTTTAATGTAAAGATGGTTGACTTCTAAGTACTACAACTTAGAACTCGGACTTCAATGTCAAAGACATTGGCTTCTAAACACTTCAGTTTATAACCCGAACTTTAATGTAAAGAATTGTGGCTTCTGATCACATGACAGATCAGGACCAGTTCTTCAATGTTCAGATAAGGATATTATGCAAAATATCCAGGGGGAGCTTATCTGACCTAAATCATTCTATAATGATTTGAGGGGGAGCTTAAATGTAAGTATCTTCTAATCCTAGATCTCTGATTGTTTGAAAGAAGAACAACTTTCAAGCATGAAAAACAATTTCTGAAATGTTCAAACCACTTCTCTATTCTCAAAAGATTTCATGAATTAAGAAGTTTGATTTTCAAATGTTTTTCATATTGACCTTTAATGTTTAACTGACCGTGTGTTTCCAAAGATCAATACTTGCGTATTATCTTGTCTATATACTGTAAAGTATTCACACACATCGGTTTAGTACTTCATTTTAATTTGTTATTACCATGTCTCTAAACGAACCTATTTTTCGATGGTAATACTCCCGTTTGCTTTCAATTATTGTTGAGCATCATTCATCATTTCAAATTTGTGCTTTCATTGTTACATTGTTTATATTTGTTCATATAAACAAATTATCCAATTCTTTGATACCCTAACCATTTCATTTGATCTGATTGATACATTGTCAGATTCTCAAAACAATTGTCTTGATTTCATTTCATTCATTCAATATCCTTGTTTTGAGAAATCTTCAAAGTTCAAATGCTCAAATTTCATTCTTATTTTTAAGGAGCATACATTTTGACAATATTATCACATTTTTTAGCTTAACTGTTCAAGTTAAACTGTTGAACAACCATTCTTTTAGGACAACTTACATGGGATTCGTGTGAGAACTTATAAGAACTTCCATGGATTCACGTAAACCAGTGTTTCCTACCCAGGAAGTTATCCTAGAGTGATTGAGGGGTGAGGGGTCATAAATCAAAGAGTGGGGGAGATAACTCATCCGGTTGAGTTTTTCTCATTGAGTTGAGGAAAAATGTAAATGAGAGTTTGGTTAGAAATGAGCTAAATGTTAAAAAGAAAGAGGGTGTGAGAACAGAGTTAAAAGAATATCAAAACTCTGCACCAACAACTTTCTGAGTCGGGCAGCTACATCTTCTGATTGGTTCACATTCTTTGGTGACCATCATTGAAAAAGGCAGTGAGCCCATGCCAACTCTTGCATTAACTCCACCAGCCACTCGTTTCTTTCTTAACAAAGAAATGTTTCATTTTCTTTGGGGACGCAACATATCTGCTATCTAGTCTTCACTCGGAAGATTTAGATATTGAAAAAGAAGGAAGTTTGCCCCACCTTCGCAACTCTTTCATGCGCATTGAGTCTGTGTAATATCTGTTGTTGTCTCAACAGTTTACACAATTTGAGCCTTATGAAACACAATCATTGTGCTAAATTCTTTCATACACAAGCACGAGCACACAGAAAATTTGTTTTTCTGTCAGAACATTTGTTATGAAACACAATCATTGTGCTAAACCTTGTGTTTTCAATGATTGAATGGAAGTCCTGGGGAGTCATCATCAAACCAGCTCCTTAAATTGTACATTCGTTGTACACAGTAACTCCGTGTTACTGACAGGCACTTCTAACTGTTTCATTTGTTGAATCAGGGTTACATTGTTCATTATATCTGAATTTGAAAAGATTCGGGTATATACAGTTCATGATTCAACTATTCAGATCAAAGAGCGAAGAATGTCAAATGTATCTCAAAGGGGGGAGAATATTTGAAAAAGGGGGAGATTCAAAGAAAGTGCTGAAATTGAGAAAGTTTTGATGATCATGATGCTCACAATCATCAAAAAGGGGGAGAAATCTACAAAGATCAATTTCAAAACAATTTCAAAGTCCTGCAGAATGTTCAAAGTCAAGACTTGTGAAGAATTTCTGAAAGTTCAAATCTGATGAAAAGATATCATTCTCAAAAGAGTCTGAAGACAAGTCTAAATTAAGATGATTTGAGAAAGATTGTTTTTCTGAAGATGGTCAAGAGATCAAAGAGATGAAGATACAAAGTTCAAAGATCCCTCGAAGTTTCAAATGTTTCAAAGATGAAGTGTGTATTGTTTCAAGACTTCAAATGGTTCGTCTACAAGACTTGTTGACTATTCAAAGATGCTAATCATGAATGACTTTTCAAGATTCTTCAACAACTTCAGAAAGAGTTTCAAAGTTCAAAGTTGTCAGAGTTAAAAGTTGAAGAATCAAGCGCTGAAGACTAGTGTCCAATTTTTTTTAAATCTTGAATACAAAGGGGGAGAATGTTAGTGTATTATTGTATCCAAGATTTAATAGGAAAAGTCAAGTTTAGCAAAGTCAACAAAGTCAAAGTATGTTAAGTCAATATGTTGTTTAGTTACTTGTATGAGTTCATATCCTTGGTATAAATAGGGATATGACTTGTTAGTTTGTGTAAGTTCATTGTACGTATCTTTGTTAGATCTATGACTATTGAAGACTTTCTCTCTCTACTCTCTCTCCAGAAATATACTTTAAATGTCAAAATCTTGAATTGCTTGATTGTAATCTGGGAAATACATTTTCAAAGCTTGGCCATACAAAATGCAAAAACTTCTGGTTCAGTGAGTATGTGGTGAAGAGAGATGATGGGGAAATATGGACGTTCACTGATGCAGATCTGCCAAAATATCCATACCCACGATCTCCCAGAGCTATTCAAGTGGACAGAAGACAAGTTTGGGTGGAAGAAAGAGTATCAAGAAGCCCACCTTACAATCAAGAGAACCATGAGGGAAAAGCTACTCTTCTACAGCATCGTCGACTTTCAAGTGGCACTTGATCTGGGGGTCAAGAAGGTAAACTTTCCTCCACCAGAGGATAATCCACCACCCTCTGCCACAATTCTTCCGAACTCCATAATCAATTCACATTTCTTTGGCTTCGTGTACATCAATCCCAGAGGCGAAAAGAAGATTTTTATGGGGATAGAAAGTCACAAGTACTCAACTCAGTCTCTGCTGTTCATACAAGACCTGATCATCAAACACAAAGGCACACCACTTGTACCCACAGAAGCTGCAAATGTTCTTTTGGAAAATATAGGTGCAACGATAAACTTCAGAGACTTGTGCGTGTTTTACTACATAGAACTGAAGAAGGAAGGTGGGTTTGGAAGAAAAGTAGATGATTTCCCAGACGCCAAGATATATAGGCTCTGATGTATTGTATTTTCTTACTTCATTCATTGTACTTAAATGTAATTGTCTTCTTGCACTTTTCTTATGAATGAAAGTCAGTATTCAGAGGTTGAGTTCCTTTCACCTCTTTTTGTTTCTAACTTAGCCTAAATCTCAACATTCAAATTCTTTATTTTTCAATAGTTAGGGGGAGATTGTTAGCTCCAACTTCTATGTATAGTAGTATTGAAAAATAGGCTAAGTATAGGAACTGCAGAGGTCAAATCAGAACAACCAAGCACACCACAGAAGACGCAATCTCAGAAAACATCTGTCGACACTCTGCCAGAGGACACGAAACCTGATAATGCTCTTCAGATCACAGAGCCTCTGTGATCACTCACAGTGCCTATGTGATGGCTAACTTCTGGAGACTGTTCGACGTTTTTAGCAAACTCAGTCCAAGACAAGGTCACATGCAGATCACGTGAAGCCTGCTGTATGAAGATTTCCAGATCACCTTGGAGCGGCGCACGATCGTTTTACTTTCCAGGTGGCATTCCGTTTATGGAATGTCAGCCTTTGTCTTGTACTACGGGGTTCATCCTCCTTGTATATTATAGGAGCACCACCTTTGAGTTTTACATGCGATCACACATAAGTCTGATTTTAGAGATTGTATTTCCCTGAGAATATTTGCACACACCAGTGCATGTTCTTGGTGTTCTTATAATAAATCAATGAAACAGTGTTTTGAGTGAAATTCCTGTTATGTTTTACTATTCTGTTTATTGATTACTTGTGTGTCTACTACCTTGCATGTTCTACCTTTTCTACATACTATAAACGCTTCCGCACTCTTATTCCTTAATCAGTGTGTAGCTAAAAGTCCATCAAGTAAAGAACATCATTATTGGGATCAACAGAATAGATGACCTAAATCATGTCTTAGATATGTGCAAGATGTGTGAATCAAAATGTATCCCAAGCATTAGTTCTAGCAATAACACCACAACTAGATAAATAACTAGTACTTTAGAAATTATTTGGACTATAAATGCATGGTGACAATATCAACATATGCTTAATTTGCAAAGAAAATAATCCTAAAAATGAGTAACACAATCCCAAACTCAAACAGATAAAAACGAACAAGAAATATTGGAGTTAAAGAAGTACGATTAGAACTTGCCCTACTCCAATTGAGTAGGCAGTAGTGCATCTGCTAGGGCTGTTGATGCTGCCAGTTCCGAAGTAGAAGCTATAGCATGAGATTTTTGGCATTCCTCCTTTATCATTTGGTTTTCTTATTCTAGCCTTTGATTCTCCTTCTTGAGGGCTTTAGTTTTTGACTCATCTTTCTAATCTTGTTGTAGTTCCTTGCCACCAAATTTTTTTTAGCTGTTTGATCCTATCCATTGCCTTTTTCTACTCCTCCTTTATCTTCCCAACTAACTCAGTCTTCATAGTGTCAATTTTTCCAAAAACCCAGTCCTCTGTTTAAGCAAACCATCTATTATGTTTCTCTTCTGTGCAAGTAGATCTTGCAATAGAGTCATCATGTCTGAAGATACAATCCCCCTATTTTTCTTATCCCTCAACCTTAAAATTGCCTTCATGTCTATTTTTCATTTTTCTCCTTACTCCTTTACAACCTGATCATCATTGTATTCTGGAACTCTTTTCTTTAGCAGTAGCAGAGGGATGAGCCCTGGGAAATAAAGCTTGCCTCTAGTTCTTCTAGCACAAAACCTGATGCTTGGAAAGATGATTCTTCCAAAATGATGTTTTTTCTCGTTATAAGACAAACAGGGGAAACATTCTATCAACAAATTTTGAACTATCATGAGTAGTGAGTGCCTCACAAAATTGATCCATACATTGGCATCAGTGTCAAGTGGGCAGCTTTGAAAGTTAACATAAAGTTGGTGTGAGGTTCCCAATCAGTCCTAGGCTTGCTTAGGACTGCAACAACTTCTTTCAAATCATTTTTAGAGGCATTATGCAACAAGTGATAATAGTTAGTGTTCGTGGGAGGTGAAATACCAATAAGCTCATTGATTTTCTTAGCGTAAATGGTCACCTTTGTGCTCCTCACCTTAAACTTTAAAGTCTAGTTACCAAGACTTGTACATAGAACTCTCTACGTATAGTCAAGTTATAGGATGAGGGTACCTCACACAGTTTGAAAATTCCACGAGTCTCCACCACTTGATTTAAGAAATTGAACTCAGAAATACTTTATGCAACAAAACCTTTATCAGGTAATCCAAGTTTAGACTTAAACCCTGCTAGCATCTTTTGAGATACCTTAGAATTGAATCCATCATGAGATTTAACAGGCCTCGGAAAGAATAAAGATCTTTTTGAAGTTGATTTCCCACCATGTTTTGTTTTCTCACCATGTTGTACAGTTGTTGCAACATGGTGCTCTGTTTGCCTATGTTGTGACAGTTTGGCCCTTTTTCTTGATGTTCCTTCCCCAAAGTTTTTGGTCTTAGTGGCATGTCTTTTACCCAGGGCCTTTCTTTTCTTTGGAGGGACCACCATGGTGGTTGGTGATAGTCACATAATCAAGCTCAAACAATTTAAATCACATAAAGATTCTAGAGAGAGATTGTGTAGAGAGATAATTTATTTATGTCATAAATCTCATAAATAGTCACAAGTCTCATAAGTACAAAAAGATATCTCAAAGATTACAAGTGTTAAGAAATCTCTCAACCGATTAAAGGCTATTTATACTAAGTCAAAGGACACCCCTTTTGACTTTACAAGAAATCATTGATAAAAGCTTTGACTAAATTGGTTGACCTTGACTTCCAACATGCTTTAACAATCCCCCCTTTGGAATCAAGGCAACAAAGGTCTTCTTCTATTTCTCAGACCCAAATATGTTTCAAACCTCCTCATAGTCTTTCTGAAATTGATTCTATCATCCAAAGCTTCCAAGGCTCTAAGCAGTAGTGATTTTTCTCTCCTGGCATTCTTTCACCTTCACCAACCTTCTCATTCTTTTGATATCTACTATCCAACTGCAATCTTATCACCTTTAGAGTCCCATCAGAAAATTTGGCAATCTCGCTGAATCTTAAGAACATGTTCTCACTCTTTCCATTCTTGTAGACCACCCCAAATTCTGGATCTTCTAGAATCATGAACAAAGGGTAGTTCACCAAATCTGGGATATTTAGGTCAGGCTTTAGCATGTTGATCTTTGGTTGGTCACTTTCCAAACCAAGTTGAAAGTTAAAACAATAAGAATAGATGATGTGTCAGTGTAGGAATCTCTTGATAGCATTCAAAGCAAGAGTTATGTTCTCCTTTCTGATAGTCAGACCTCTGAAGTGGTGATACATAAACTCAAAGTCATCTATATAAAGGTTGTGGAAGTCTACCTCTGAGAATGTGTAGATCAGCCCATCCTATCTTTGCAAAACAAATACTGGGTACCAGATTCTGAAGAAGAGTTTGGCATAAACCTCTTTGATTGTCACAATGAGGTTCTTTGACTTGACATGAAATGTATGGTTTACCTATAGATCTCATCATGTACAAGTATTCTTCTTTGTATGAGTTAGACTGTATTTTCACCCCCAAAACTGCATAAGGATCAAGTTCTCTGATGCGGTGACCAAATATCTTCTTTTCAACTTCTTCAAGGAAAGACATTTTCATATTTGATTTCATCAGGTTCACTTCAGCTTGATTTGGCTCTAGCTTTGTTTGAAGTATATGGACCTGCTTGGCTTTCAGAAACTGGAACTTGAGATGATTGTGTTGAAGAAGGCATAGCTGGCATGGATTGATTTGGAGCTTCAGACACTTCAGGAACATTAACTTTAGGGAAATCTGTAAATGGAGATTCAAATGGACTGATATGAATATCATCAGGAGTTTCTGCACCATATAACTTTTGTAAGAACTAAGTCTCTTTCTCATCAAACAAACTTTCAGTATTGACAACAGCAACTTCAGCATTTGAAATCTCAATCAAATCTTCAAATTCCACCTTAACCTTCCAAAACTTAGTGTACACATCATCACCATCTTCATCATCTGAACTGATTTCCACAACTTCATCATACAAATTTGTGATCTGAAGAATCTCCTCTTCATTAACCGTAGACTTTGCAACCGTTGGTTCTGTATCTGGATTCACATAGAGAACAATTTGTTTGCCACTTTCTTCACCATGCTCACCCGATTCAAATCTTTGAGAAATATCATCAGCAATAGTAGAACTCACCTTTGTATTCCCTGAATCTGTACTTTCATTCACCCTTTGTCTCTTAGAGTTCTCCCCCTCATGATCATGTTGATCCTCATCATGATCATGCCTCCTTTTTGTTCCTTGAGCATGAGTCTTGCAAAAAGTCTGAACAACATTCATTTTTGCTGAAAGAGCGTCAATGGATTGTTGCATAGAGTGCATACTAGACAGAACTTCAGACTTAAATGTATTGAACTCTTCAAAAGTCACATGGCTGGTAGTAGGAACAACACGAGTAGCAGGAACTTGTTGAAATCTGAGAAAACCAACCAAATCAACATCTGATTGATCTGTTGGGGCTTGAGATAGAATGTTAGCAAAGAGTAGGAATTTGAGTTCATCTACAGACATATTAGCTACAGAGGTTATTGAATTGATGGTGTTGAGGTGTAGGCATTGACTCTGTCACTGGATCCTTTCCCTTAAGAATCCGTTTTACTAATGAAATTTCCTCCAACAAATGATTTTCAACAGCCTTTACGGCGCCATCGAGAAATTCCCTTGACACAAAGTCGGGTAATATAACTTTGGGGTCACTTAGACGCTTCGTTGTCATAACAGTTGCAGATGCAGCTGTGTGGCCTACTCTCAATGATGGCATATTGTAAACATTGGTAGGAATTCCACTCTATCCTTGTAGTCCAACAGATGGATCTACTCTGAGTGTTCCAATCGGATCACTTAGACTTCCCCTGGTAACTACAGTGTATCAAGTGTCCTAAGAAATGAAGGTATAGTGACAATTGTCTCTAGACTGACTTGTATACTGAAAGAAGTTCAGAACTAGGGCTAATGTTCTCTATTTTGAATATCCAGATCCGCCAAGTGAGGACTAGATAGAATATGTGTTGAATCCCCATGAATATGTGAGACAACTACCTATTGGGAAGTAGCTGGCTAGCTTGGGTGTGCAATTGCATTAGTGGGCTACTAATGTCTGTTTCAATACTAGATCCCAACACATGAGATCTATTCTTGGATGTGGCTGCCCTTCTGGATCTGTAGGTTCTGGAACACACCCACTCACCATATTCTTTTAACGTCTCGTCACTCCGGCTTACATTTTCAACATTTTCTACTATTTCTCCCTCAATTCTCCTTATATCACCAATAACTTGCTGAATATGTTGTATAAAAACTTTATCTATATCATGATCAACGCCAGTATCAAAAGCTTGATCATTCTGATCATTATCATAATCTAAGTCATCTGAATTCTCATCATCAACATCAGCAGTATCCGACTCTGTTTTAGAATCTGAACTATCATTGGCAACTTCAAGTCGACCTATGTAAGATGGAGTGAGGCCTTTATCAGCTTGAAGAATGGAATCATTAGGAGTGGCATCAGGTGATGATTCCATGGACTCTACTTCATTAGTTTGACCCTCTCCAATTCCCCTCTTAGGATTTTCCCTCGACTCTCCCCGTTCAGGTACCCCTGTATTCTAAACCCTCTCTGACTCCTCTCTTTTAGGGGTTGAGTCTGGGGTAGGTCCCACCGGTGTTGGTTCAACTGTATACTCTATGTAGTCCCCTAATATACTCTTAGTTCAGATCTACGTAAGATAGGAGTGTTGCTAGAATTGGCATACTATATGTAAAAGTAGTCATCTACTTATGAAGATATCTCATAGAGTTCTCCGACCTTGAGTGATAGTTTATTCTCCTTGGAATTCTCTTGTTGGACCAAAGCATGCTGAAAACTATTAGTTACATGAATCTCTGATAAGGAATAAAGTTGTTGGATTTGTTGCTCCTCTTGGCTAAGACTATGTTTTGGAGCTTATTCCAAAATATAAAAGAGTAGTCCACATGCAAATTGTAGACTATGGCATGGAATAGTCTGAGATTGTGGATACTTGCATTATCAATCCCCGTATGCTTCGAGGTGAGATACCGGTTGATGACAAAAAATAGAGCATACGAAGCCCGTGGTAGGTTGGTTTTCAGGAACTGACTGATCTTTGTTAACTCTGCAAAGTATCCAAGAGCTCGGATTCTCTCAAAAACTTCAACATCAGATAGGAAATCATCAAAATAGTTTTTTCCAGGTCTAGAATCAGCTTCTGGTAGACGTAGCACCGATCGGAGTCTATGACAATCTAGAGTGGTGACATAATCGTTATCTGAATGTCGAACCTCGGTCTGTCATGCTCATATACAAAAGTAATTGTCTTCCACGCTTGTTGAAGACAGATGAGTGGCAAACTGACAGTAGCTGATAAGGCATAAGAGGGTGGATGTCCCTTCAGAATTTTAATAACCACTGGATCAATGTTGATGTGATCAAAATGAACATGATGATTGTTTGGCTTCAACTTGAGATAATCATTTGGATGGATCAAGGAAGAATCAAGATTTTCAGCATTTGAGGAAGGATTCCTTGATTTAGATGAAGGTAAAGGGGCATCTCTTGTGGCCTGGGGCATATTCTCATCAAAATGAATTGGTTTCTCAACAGACTGATTATTGTTTGCCATTGTGAGTACCTGAAATGGTAAATGATTGAGCAGATGCTCTATGGCTTAGTTAAGCTCAAAATCCATGTTGATTTTTTTTCCTTCTGAAAATGCCTAAGTGTGGTTGTCGCAAGCCAAAGGAACAGACCTAATGAGCATTTCTTGTCGCAACCAACTAGACCAACAAGGGAACTTTTCATAAGCCACTTGATCCGAGAAGTAAACTTGGGGTAAGTCAAATACACACCAACTTATCGCAAATTGTTGTTTGCGATAAGTGGACATGGAAAAATCTCAAGGGTGACAACTTGTCACATGATGCATCAGGAATGAATTTTGTCGCAAGTTCATGAGTGGATAAGTTCAAAACTTAAAATTAACACTTAAAACACTCTCAGATTGTTTCCATTAGCAAAACCCATTAATGATTTGACATTATAAGTCCAAAATTATGGTCAGATTTCAAACCCTAAGTCCAAAAATTTGAATTTGGTCGAAGATGAAATGGTCAGTTGAACAGTCATTGGGTTCAAAATCAAAGTATTATGATTCGACTGATGAAATTGATGATATGAATGGTTTATTTGACAAGAATCGAACAACAACCAATATATGTTTGAAGATTTAACTACTTAGACTCGAGAATCTGAGTGTGAAACTCAAAGGTATTCAAGAACAGTATGAAGTTGCAAGAACTCGGTGTGGAAAAGGCTCTAGTTTGCAAAGTGAATAAGTGGGAAAAACTGAAGTTTGAACGTGTATTTATGCTCAAGAGTGAAGATGACACGTGGCAAGATTTGATTCGACCTCCCACTTGTCGCAAACCATTGAAGCAGAAACTTGTCGCAAGGATGACAAGTTTTGTAGAAAACTTGTCGCAAGAAACAAGTTACGACAAATGTGCATTGAAGCTTCTCGCGGGCCAAAGGTAAATGAAGTGAACTTGTCGCAGACCGCTTGTTGCGTCAAGATACTTGTCGCAAGCAACGTGTTGCGATAAGTGAACTTGTCACAGACAACGTGTTGCGATAAGTGAACTTGTCGTAGAAAACGTCATGCGATAAGTGAGCTTGTCGCAGACAATGGCTTGCGATAAGTCACTTGTCACATGCAGTGCCTTGAGATAAGTGGACTTGTCGCAGGCAATGACTTGCGATAAGTTTCACATTTTTTCAAAAATTTCCAACTTTTTCAAATTTTAAGTAATGACCTTCCACACTTGTTTTCAAAATACTCATTTAAGCTTAAAAACAAATTTCACACTCCATCAAAAATTGTATTTTTCAAAATCACTTTCACACACACATACTTACAGACATTTTCACCTACTCCCCTTTGAAGATTGCATACTTTGATAAGCACAGTTATCAAGATATCCTGCAAAACCAAATAAGTCTTGGTATTCATATGAACATGAGTCTAGAATTATTAGAAGTATCAGACTTTAAAAGTGTACTCCCCCTCAACACAAGAAACATAAATAGATAGAAACACACACAAACTCCCCCTCAATTGGTCAAGGGATCAACAGTTATGTAGAAGGATTTAACATTCCATGCTTGCTGACAAGAAAGTTAAATATTTTCTCATCTAATGGTTTTTTAAATAAGTCTGTAAGCTCGAATTCTGTAGGAACAAAGTGCATTTCAACTAATCCCTTTTCCACATGGTCTTTAATAAAGTGAAACATGATGTCGATGTGTTTCGTCTTCGAATGCTGAATCGGATTGGTAGTTATAGCTATGTCACTCTTGGAGTCGCAATACATAGGAATCTTGTTCATTGTGTACCCGTAATCTCTTAGTCGTGTCTTCATCCATAGTACTTGTGAACTGTTAATCCAAGATCGATCTAAACTTAGAGAGAGAAAGTAGAGAGAGAAAGTAGGAGACGTAAATCTGTGTGTATATTCAAGTATGCGCTAAAAAGTGTTACAAAGACAAAGGCCACAAGGGACTTAAATACCCTTGGCCAATACAAGATATAAAAGCTCTCAAACACAGTATTAGCACAAGTCTATAAATACAATGATTACTATAAAATCTGACTTAACAATCTCCCCCTTAGTAATCATTGGCGCTCCGGTCTTAAATGTAGGTTGAAACACCCATCTTCAAAATCAAAACAGACCTTCTAAGCGACTTAGCGAAGGTTCTTGACTAAAAAAAAAATTTCTCAACATCTTTCAATCTATGTTGTCTTTGCTGCCTTGACAAGACTGGACCAGTTTGTAATAAACTTGAAGGAACAATCGGTTCATCAGCTTGTGCTCTAGACGACACACCTCTTTCAAATGTACTCGAATGAACTATGGTGGTCGGAGCTGAAACAACAAAAGGACTTGTATGGCTGAAGAAATTAGAATTTTGAGCAGATAAACTTTGAACTCTTTGTCTCCTTCTCTTTAACTTCTCCCCCTCATGACCTTGATGATCTGGATCAACTTAGTCATGTCTATGCTGGAGAAGAGACATCTTCAGATCTGCAATATTGAGTCGAAGAAGCTAGAAAATCTAACTAGGGACATGAAATGATTAACCTGTTGATCTCTTTTTACTCCCCCTACACAAATGCATTATCCAATGTATTCACTTTTTGTACTCCCCCTCGAAATGAGATATGATAAGAAGTTCTTTCAGAATTTTCTCCTTATTCACTCCCCCTCGAAATTTTCACATACCAATTTACAAGGATATAGGAACAAAAGCATAGAAACATCAATGTATAAAGAAAAATATGCTGAATATAGATTTTGAAACAACTAAATATATAAAATTTTAAACACCAAACAAATTAAATTCTATTTAGTAAAATATCACAAATTTATCAATCAGTTGAAATCAAGTGTATAGTTTTGGATACAAATACAAGTTTTATTGCCTATCAAGTTAATACATGTTCAGTTTCAAAAACTTTCATCAATCTATTCAGTGTGCTAGCATGCGAACTTTGATTAGCTTCAAGTAAATGCAATTCTAAAAATATAATAGAATACTTTGCATTTACTCACACTAAGTCGTCAAGAATTAAGACTTTCACAAATTTATAGCTTTGTCGCAACTCAAACATATCACCAAGTATCATGAGATGTGTGCTCATTGGCATCTTTTAGCGTTGTGCACATTGGTATCTTCACATGATTGTGCTCTTTGGCATCTTTTAAGCTTGTGCACATTGGCATCTTTTAATCAAGAAGTTTTGTAAGTAAAGAACATGTCGTAAACGTAACTTTCTATATGATCCTATTGCAGGATTTGGGTCAGCCGCTCCCATACCAGTTGACCTTAGGGGACTAGGTGTCCAGCACCCCTTGGAACTTACTCTCCCAGACCAGAAAGGCTACATCGACACATCCTAAACCCATCCATACCAGTAGAACATGACTTTCGATCTGGTTCTATCGAAGGATTTGGGTTCGATCACTCCCAGACCAATTGACCTTAGGGGACCAAGTGACAAGCATCCCACGGAACTTCCTTTCCCAAACCAGAAAGGTCACAGGTACAAACTTTTAAACTTAGTGATTTCTGTATTTTATATATTTATGATTCATCTCAATCACTCGGTTTTACATCTAAGTGCTTAGCCTATATTTCCATTACGATCCATAATTCTGACTTTTTAGGATTTCAAAGCATTGTAAACTATAAATATTCTGAATGACACAACTGTAAAGCATTCTCAAAATTTCAACCACGTTTTGCTGACTTTTCGATTTTTGAAAGACTTGAAAGTTGAACATATAAAACTTAGACATAAACAAAGCAACTTGAAAATTTATCCTAGACACACATTTTATTCAAAAGAAAGAAAAAATGTAACAATTTTACTTTATAGAATAAAATTTGTTTAGATTTAAACTTTTAAATTCAACATGCCGAGTTTTGAAAGCAAAAAATTAAATCGTTTTTCGTTTAAGGCTTTTGTAAAAAAAAACCGGCAAGTTATTATTCAGTTGGAACAAAATATAATTCAATAATACATTCTTTCACAAGATGTTTAATGAAATGTTACCGCATATCAATGTGATAGGTTTGTACTCATTCAGGGTCTGATCGAATTATCTCAGATTCTTGAATATCTTGATGTAACTAGAACAACATCACTGTCAGAGATAGGTGCAGCGGTATTTGAAGTAGATGCGCTCACAGTTTTTCATAAGCACAGAAGATAAACACATTGAAGGACGAGTCCTGAGCTTCTTTACTCAGAAGTCATTAACAGTTGAAGAACGAGTCCTAAACAGATACGTTTAGAAGTCAAAGTTGAAGTACGGGTTCTAAGCTGATTTACTTAGAAGCCTTATTTCTCTTACTCCCCCTTGACAGTAGGTGCCTGCAACTCAGAATCAGTCTTTGGTTTTGGTACCCACTTGTACTTGGGTCCATATTTGTTAGTTGTAGTTCTAATGGGAGTAAATTTATTAGATTTGACAAACAAAGCATGAGAAAAATAATCAGAGGAATTAACATATTCATCAGTAAAGGACGAAGCATAATCATCTGAACTAGAACCAGAGGAAGAATATGAGACATCTTTTGCAATTCAAATCATTTGCTTTATTGAATATTTGTTGTATTTATTACAAACAGCAAATGAATCACTATGACAAAGATTATCTACACATTGATCCTCAACAGTCACAGATTCATCAGATTTCTGCTTGACCCTCCATATTTGCCTTGTAGACTTCTTCAAAGTCCGATCTGAAACATTTGAATCAATAGAATTAGAATTTTCAGAAATGACTGACTCTTTCCTCTTTGACTTCCTTGACCATTTTCTTTTACGTTTTGGTTTATAATACTGATCATTTAGCGTAAAAGAGTCATCAAGAAATTCTGATTTAAGCTTTGAATTTGAATAAGAGATATTATCTAAGAAACCAAACTGATCATTCATCGATTTTGACTAGCTTCGGAGTTATATTTTTCGGAAAAACACAAGTCTGAACAACATGAGTGCGACCCACTGGTGGCGCAATCTGTACTTTGCGCTATCAACTGCTGGCGCAAACTGTCAGTTTGTTCTACCAGTGGGTGGTGCAAACTAGCACTAAATGGAACTTCTTGCGTATTTTCCTTAGAATCAGTAGAAAATCCAGAATTAATTTTGTCATCAAAATCTTGTTTTTGAGAAATTAAAATTTCTTCAAAACTTGATTTCATAATGAAAAGAAGTAAATCGTTTTCAAGTTCATTTTGAAGACTTTGATCTTCCATTTTAAATTCAAGATCAACGATTTTGCCCTCTAACACTAATGGAGGAATATATCTCTTAGATACATAAGAAACTGGAGATATAGTTTCCTTATTAGCGTTAATGGCATATATATCGAAATAATCGTTTGATAATGAATATTTAATGGAAGATGTGACATTTAAAGCATTTTGAGATCTTTTGGACTTCTTTGATTTTTCAGGAAAATATTTTGCATTTTCTCTAGTATAAACAAACGGTAGTTCTATTTTCTTGTTATTCATTCTTTTCTCATTTTCGATTTCTAAAACTTGCTTTTCATTCATCCAATTAATTTTAAATTGAGGAGCATATCTAGCAAAATTTAGATAATCGAATTTATATAAAGTGGGGGATTTTTCTATAGCATTGTCTAAACAATGTGGATTTTCAAAACCAAGTCCCCATCTTTCCTTTATAGACTTATAACTCCTCGGTTTATGCATAAATATTGTTTGTTCAGTTTGATCTCTCAAATATAATTTTTCTTCCAACTCATTTATTTTATCAGAAAAAGTATCTTTTAATTTGGTCATTTCCGTCAAAGAATCAAGATAAGTCTGATTTGAAATTTCCAAGTCATCCAATTTCTTTTGAAAGTTCTCTTTTGTATGAGTCAAAATGAATTTTTCATCTTTCAAAGAAATTTGCAATTTTTCAATCAAATTTGACTTTTCTTGATTAATATGTTTTTCAGATAAAAAGTTTGAACGTAAGTCATGTAAAGAAGTTATAATGACATTCATTTGAGATGAAATAAATTTGTAATCAAACTCGGAAGGTACCTCAGATTCATCAGTTGAAGAATCTTCATCATCATCATCACTATCATCATCTCCGATAAAGCACATAGCTGCAGTTTCCTCATTTTCTGCTTCGTTATCGGAGTGATCTAGCCAGTATTCATCTTCAGCTAGTAGAACGATTCCATTCTATCTCTTTTCGGCTAGTTCCATTTTCTTCCGGTAATATGCCGAATCCCGAACCACCTTTACTTTACACTCCTTTGCTATGTGACCCGGCTTTCCACAGTTGAAGCAAGCAGCTTTCTTAGGCTCGGGCACTTTGACAGGCTCGTTCTTTTTAGACCCCGAAGTGAAGCTAAGGTTGTTAGAACTCGACCGATGCTGGAACTTCTTGTTGTAGTGCTAAGAGAGAAGAATCATTGCTTTTTCCAGCGCCTCGCCATCGTCATCAGTGGCCCCGTTATAAGCATTTTCAGACAATGCTTGTTCAGCCAATTGACTCGTGAGAAGAGCAATCGGGTCCATAGTCTTTGGCTTGTTCTTCTTATCAAGCTTGGCTTTCTTCTCCTTGACGATGCTCTCATCTGTCATCAAAATCTCATAAAGCTCTTGAATTTGCATTGTAGAGATCCGGACATCATTCCTCAATTTGTGACAAGATTTGGTCCATTCCGGTTGAAGAGCGTTGAGAAACTTCATATTAGTCTCTAACTCAGTCTTTTCCACTTTGATCTTTCGCAGATCGTTCATCACAGTGCAAAACCGGTCAAAGACATTCTTCAGAGTCTCACCATCCTTTGCCTTGAACTCCTCGAAATTGTTCATGAAGCGTGTCTGTCAGAGTTGTGTTACAACTGCTGACCCAAGCATGATCTTTTCTAACTGGGTCCACATCATCATCGGATTGTGTTTGAAACAATCAATTCGATTGTAGATGGAATTAGGCAATGCTAGCATCAGGTTAGACTTTGTTTCGCGATCGGCTTTTTCTCGTGAAAGCTCTTCGGCAGTGGCGGGAATATCATTCTTAGGTTTGACGAATGGTCCTTCAGTGAATGACTCCATCATGTTTTCTCCGTTTTCTTGACGCTCGATGAAGTTAATGAACCGATCTTGCCATTGAGTGAACTCATTCTCATTGATCAAAACCGGAGGACGAGTATCTGATCCCAACGACATCATAATATCGTTCTTGTAAAACTGAGCTTGAAAAGAGAATTTTGACATATCCATAACATCAGAAAAACTTAGAAAAATGCCCAAGTCTTGAAACAGAGAGAGGCAGGCGCAAACAGGTAATTTGCACTAACAGTAACTGGCGCAAACTTGTTTTGCGCGAGAAGAAGGTGGCGCAAAAAATGTTTTGCGCGAGACGTAGGTGACGCAAATAATGCTTTGCGCAAGCCGTAGGTGGCGCAAAACTAATATTCCTCGATGAACTGATGTTGCAAACAATACTTTTCGCAAGAAGATAAGTCCTGAACTTGGCGAAAAACAGAAGAATCTAGCGCAAAGATAGATAATCTAGCGCAAATCTCAGATGAACTCGCGCAAACTTCAGATGAACTCGCGCAAAATACGAATCTGGCGAAAAACTTGAGAAGCCTTCCAAATCGACCGCAAAATCGAATCTGATGAAAAATGATCACACAGATATGTTCAAAAACAGATTTCTAACCACAAAGAAACAATCAAATCGAACAATTTTCGCAAAAACGTGAGATTGTGAATCGAACAGTGCCTTTATCGAACTTTTCCAGAAACTACAAAAATCTTAAAATTGAACTCCAAAAAGTGAATTTCTTGCAATATGATGTGAATCAAATATATTCTGCTATTGAAACCGGATCCAACGAACCAATTTACAAGAAAATTCGATCAAAATACAATCTGAATTTTATGAAAAATCAAAAAATGAGATTTTTCTTGAAAAAAAATCAAGAAAATCAATCAAATTCTCTGATTTAAACTCAAATTCAGAAACAAATCTTGTTTCTCTCAATCCTCTCAGATTTAGATTAGGCTCTGATACCAATTGTTAATCCAAGATCGATCTAAACTTAGAGAGAGAAAGTAGGAGACGTAAATCTGTGTGTATATTCAAGTATGCGCTAAAAAGTGTTACAAAGACAAAGGCCACAAGGGACTTAAATACCCTTGGCCAATACAAGATATAAAAGCTCTCAAACACAGTATTAGCACAAGTCTATAAATACAATGATTGCTATAAAATCTGACTTAACATAAACAACAAATGGTTGCAGCGACATATTATGCCTCAAGAGTTGATGTTGAAACACAATTTTGCTTTTTCAAAGACCAATTTATGAGCTTATCTCCTAAAAATTGGCATTCTCCAGAGGTACTCTTCCAGTCTAGCTTGTTTCCAGCATGATCTGCATGGTGAATCTTGTCAGTTCAAAACTAGAATCCCTTGGATACCAAAGGCCCAAATTTTGTGTGCCTTTGAGATTGCACAAGATCCTTTTCAAAGCTTAAGGTGTGATTCCTTTGGGTTAGCCTGATATCTTGCACAAAAGCACGTTGCAAATATTATATCAGGTCTACTTGAGGTAAGGTAAAGCAGAGAACCAATCATGCATTTCTAACTCTTTTGATCAATAGATTTACCCGATAAATATGCATCCAAGTGGTACCAGAGCCTAAAGAATCAAAAATTTTTATATTACTGTTCATCGAAATTACTGTTCATTGAGTTTACTGTTCATCGGCTAGTGAAAATCGATTGCATGTTTTAAGGTGTTTTAATGCTTTAAAATTGATTTGATTAGATAAGTTTTATGCGATTGAACATTATCTGATTAGTTAATTGCATAATAAAGCATCAAGTGATTGATTTTATTGATTTTTTTATTTTATTTTCTAGGTTCATTCATCTGGGCTCATATATCGGTCACTAAGTTCTTCAAAATTGATGCATGAAAGTTGGATTTGGCCTTTGATTTTGATTGCATGATAATCGATATATGTTACTGGAATACCAAAGTCTGATTTCTAGATTTAATTTTGTGTTCTCTATTTGATTTCTGGGTTAATTCGTGTTCTGGGTCGATATCTTAAGAACATACCGGTCGACCTCAGATTATCGGTCGAAACAAGTTTACCGGTCAAAGCACTATATCGGTCGACACTTTTTCCCGGTTGACCACTCAATATTGGTCCATACCTTTACCGGTCATAACACCTCATCGATCGAAGTTTTTACCGGTCATACCCTTACCGGTCTAGTAAAATATACCGGTCGAATACTTTGTATCGGTCCACATAGACTATCGGTCTAAGGAAGTTTATCGGTCATAGCCTATACCGGTCGAACCCATCAGTACCGGTCCTCAGTCCATCCCGGTCCAAGCAAGTTCCCGGTCGAACGAGTTACCGGTCAAAAAACACCCCGGTCGAACAGTGTTTGCGCCAAAAGCCTCTCGCGAAAACCAAACTTTGCGCCACGGTCGTCTCGCACAAACCCCACTTTGCGCGACCCAAGGCTCACGCAAATCTTACTTTGCATGACACACTGCTCGCGAGAACCCCTGCTTTGCTCCACCCGTAGCTCACGCGAATTCCTACTTTGCGCCTTCCACTACTCGCGAGAACCTCTACTTTGCTCCAACCGTGTCTAGCGCAAATCTCTACTTTGCGCGACCTGTCTTTCGCGTGACCTGACCTTATCATATATCTGATTTTTTTTGCAAATAGCTTTTCTGTGATTATCTCTGTGCTTTATACTGTGTGAGAGGACTGCATTTAATTATTTTTGGAAATTTATTTTTCTGAAATTTTTTTAGTGTGGTCTTTATCTTGATTCTAACGATCTCATCTAGTTGGTTGTCTTGATACAGAAAAGTTTGATTACTAACCGTACAGCTAAGATGTCGAATCAACTTCTCTCAATGGGATCTCAGTCCAAACCTCCTGTCCTCATGGCTAATGAGTATCAGCAATGGAAGACCAGAATGATTCAGTTTCTGAATCACAAGAGCAGAGATTACATGGCAGCAATCATTAATGGTCCAGAAAATCCTATGATCACAGTAAAGGGTCAAGCTGAAACAGAAACCTCTCCAGAAATCCCTGACAGACAGGTTCCTAAACCTTATCAGTTCTTTACTGAAAAGCAGAAAGCACAGTACAAGATTGAGGAAGAGGCTCTAATTTATCTGACTATGGCTATTCCAAACGACATCTACAATCGTGTAGACAGTCAGAGCTCTACTAATGCAATCTGGGATGAACTAGCAAGACAGTTTGAAGGAACTGAAGCCTCCATCCAAGCTAAGCAGAATCTGTGCATAAATGCATACGATGGATTTCATACAAAAGAAGGAGAGTTGCTACTAGATACCTACAACAGATATAACATCATTCTCAATGACTTGCAGAGGAACAATATCTCTAAATCTGCTTCTGAGATAAATTACAAGTTCATCAAGAATCTGAATCCAGAGTGGAAGAACTTTGCCATCAACCTCCAGATGTCCAAGAATATGGCTCAAGAAAATGTCACTGATATCTTCTCTACTCTTGCTCAACATGAGGATGAGGTGAGATCTATTAATAACGAGTCTAATAATCTGAAGGACTTCGTGGCTCTCATAGCCGGCAAAGGTTCTGTATCCTCTGCAAGGTCAAAGAAAAAGGTGTCTAAAGCTCTAGTTACCGAAGTTACTAACTCTGACTATGCTTCAAGCAATAAAGAACTGGAAATTGATTCAGATCCAGATATTCAGAAGTGTCAGGATCGTAACTCAAACAAGAATTTAATTCACACACACTCAGAATCAATGCTAAAGAAGTTGCGGAAAAACACTTTAACACTAACAATCAATGGAACAATATATAAAACTCAAATCACAAGTTTATATTGATTCAACTTGATGATTACACACAAAACCTCAATCTGTTGAACAGGCTCAACAGACGTTCTATACTTCTCTATAGAAAGGATTCTATTTATCTTGAGGTTAATTCTCTCTAAAAACATATTGAATTCATCTATCAAATACTTCTATACTATATATACAAGACTGATTACAAGATAATTATCAAAATAAAATTGATCTTCAGTCCATAATTATCTCCTTTACTTTAGCTTCAATCTATACAGCTGTCTTCATTCCCATATGGAGTCTTCATCTCATAAGCAGCACTATCTTCATGAGCAGTATTAATTCTGAACTAGCAGTATTAATCTCAGTAAGCAGTATTAATTTTGTCTCAGCAGTATTAACTCCTTCAAGCAGTAGTAATTGTGATCTGGCAGTACTAACTTCCTTAGGCAGTAGTAATAGTCATGTCTAGCATTATTAACCATCCTTAGCACATTTCAGACCCAACAATCTCCCCTTAACTTAACTTGTCAAATTGAGAAGTTAAGTTCTTCAAAAACTGGTCTTCATGATGCTTTCAAAACCTAAGTTTACACCCCTAGATTAGGATCCAAACCCAAGATTTGATTGATGATCCTGCTAACCACAATCCTTGCCATTTCTGAGCCTTGAGGACAGATTAGTTTGGCTTTCAGCATCCCCTGTAGCTTGGCTAGGCTATGGTCATATATCTTATCCACCAGATAATATTCATGAAAGCTTTTATCTATGGTCAAGATATACACCCCACACCTTTCAATAAGCATCCAGTTGTCCACAGACTTGAAGACATCTTTGATGACATGCTTGACAAGATCTGGACTGAACATCATGCATAAATACTCCATTGCTAGTTTCTTGATGTTCATCCCTGGAGTCTTCAGCACATCCCCATACAGATTCATTCCCACTTTAAACATTTCTTCCAAGTCTGACCTTGAACAACATCTGATTATCTTCCCCCAAGTAGAATATACTTCAAAATGATCACCCATTTTTTTGATTCTGAAATATTCTTTGCCTTGATCTTCAAGAATATCCCAGTGGATGATTTCAGTGGCTTGGACTGAAATGGGATCTGCCTTCACTGGATCATTATCTGTTACATCCATGTAAAGTTCAAAAAGCACATTAGATTGACTTGGTTGTTGTGCACTTTGACTTGATTGCTCAGCTTGACCTGTAACAGCTGGTTCTGTATCTTTCTCAGCTTCTGCAACCCTTGGCTTCTTAGACAGTTTCTTGGAAGCTATAGTTTTCACTCTCTTGGCAGATTTGACTTCCACAGCAACATGTTCTTCCTTCTTTTCTTCAGCCTTTTCTTTTGAAGGAGTGGTTTCCTCACTCTCAGGGAAGGGTTGTTGGATATTGAGATCATGTCTCTCTTTCATTTGTCTTTCAAACTCAACCCTTTGAGTGAAGTCCCCTTGAAGCTTTGCCATTTCCCTTTTATATATCTCTTCAACTCTGCTGTATGACATGTTAGCAAACATCTCTTCTTTTACACCAATTGAGCCTTTCAGAAAGTTTATCATTTTTCTCCTTTCTTGATTGGCCAAATAGGTCTTAGAAGGTTGTATTTTCTGAATCTTTGCTGGCAGTCTGTGCTTGGATGCTTTCACTGTACTTTTCTTGGCCTCAGCTGCAGCTTTCAAGCTCTTTTGATATTCCTCATTCAGCTTAGTGGACAGATCTAGAGCAATATGCCTATCTTTAGTCTTCTGAGTTTCTTCTTCTTGTTGTAGCTCAGCCTGCAGCTTATTAGCCAGTTCCTCATCTAGTTCAATCTGTTTTAGCTTCTTTGGTGGCTTTGCAGATTCATCCACCTTTGCCTTTCCTTTCCTCTTCAGTTCAGCCTCACTGATTTCTTTCCTTTCTAGCTCAGGGCCTCCCTCTTTGATTTCCACTCCCTTGGCCTTTTGAGTGGCTTTGGGAGTGTCTGTTTTGGCCTTTAAAAGGGTTTCTGCTATCTCTATTTCTTCAACAGAAAGCCCTGTTACTGCTGCTGCCTCTGTTACTGCTGCTAAGCCAATTGATGTTGCTTTCTTGAACGTTTCTACTGCTGGCTCTGTTTCTACTTCTTTACTAGTTTCTGCTTCTTTGCCCTTCTCCCCCTCAAAAGTAGACTTCATCCCATCAGGTCTTTGCTTGTCAGATCCAGTTCTTGACTCCCCCTTATTCTCCCCCTTTTTGGAAGCATCATGAGGGATGCTCCTTTTCTTCAGTATAAACTTGGTTCTTTTCTTCTTTTGCACTTGCTTTAGAACCAATTTCTTGAGGTTGCTGATCTGTACCTGTTGGGAGAGGATTATCTGTTGCATCTCCTCTATGAGTTTGCCCTGAGATAGGACATCCTTATTTATATTTGCCAACGTTTCCATCAATTCATCATAGGTATATCTATCCTCACCGCCTTTAGGTGTGTTTACCACCCTTGGAGGATCACTGGAACTTTTAGTAGGGGTCCTCTGCCTAGCATAGGCACCTTCTACCCCCTTGGTTTCTTGGCATCGGGGACCTCTTGATGATTGCTCACCCAAAGTTGCCATGGGGAAGGTTTTAGATATGTTCACACTATCCTGCCCTGCACTTTGTGCAAAGTCAGTAGTGTGAGCCTTACAGTCCATATGCTCAACCTGCTCCTTAGTGAGCACCTTCTTGGGGTTGGGAGACACCCCTGTGGTTTCCCTATCGATATTCTCTAATGGAGAATGCTCCATTAGAGGGCTTGAAGGCTGTGGGGGTGAAGGTACAAGAAGGGAAGGAACTTTCTTTACCTTTTTCCTTATATATATTTTGGTGATGGGTGAAGCTGGCTTTTTAAGAAGGGACTGAGGGATGGTAATAGAAATGAGTGGTGTTGGTAGGTCATCAGTTTGGTTGTCAGATGAGGGCTTTGACACTGATGCCTCACCATGGGAAGGAGACACACCCATCATTGTAGAGAACAATGGTGTGTCAATACCTGAGGAGTCCTTACTAGTCCTCCGCATATTAGAAAACACCTTCCCTTTTTGGGACCTTTGGTACATATACCTCACTAAATTGAGGTAAATCCGTCAATTCCTTATTCAGTATAGCTTGCACAAACCTGTGATACACTTAACAGGTTGTATCTCAATTGCTCAACATAGTATACATCCTCAAATGTCATCTTACCCTTTGACACAATACCTTTTCCACTAATCTTTCCTCCAGATGGATTATCACCAAATGCAACATGTCCTTCATCAATTCTTTTGAAGTTTTGTAGGCAGGACTTGTTGCCTGTCATGTGCCTAGAGCAACCACTATCAACATGCCAAATACTCTTCCCTTTTAGCTGTTGGTTGCCCTGCACATAAAGTAGAACAGTTAGTTTTTAATAGGAACCCAAGCCAAAGTGGTCTTGGGTTTCCCATTCTCATCAACATATTCACAATCAGTTTTGATGAGCTTTTCAGACTGGGGAATCTTATGGCTTGAATACTTTGTCACAATAATGGGTCTGTTACTGGAAGCAGTACTAACTTGATTGGCAGTACTAACTTTGTTAGTAGTACTAACATCATTAGGAGTACTAATTGGGTTGGCAGTACTATTGCTTACAGCAGCATTATTTCTGTCAGTAGTACTATTTGAAGTAACAGTACTAACAGCTTTCTCTATTTTTAGAACCCATACCTGGACAAAGTTGTTTGCTTTCTTCTTCATTAAGTTACTCCTTGACTTATTTGGAGTATTTTTCTTTGATTTTGCAAACTTGTTTTGAGCATGAGATTTTATAGGTGCTCTTTTTACATTTTCAGTCATATGATTCCTTCTTTGATTCCTAAAACCAACAGGATTTTGTATAACAGGATTTTGAAAATTTATCCTTTGGTTCATAGGATTGAAATAACAGTATTTGGCAATATGATTAAGCTTTCCACAAATAAAACAAGGTTTGGGTCTATTGATTTTACTCAGATCAACCCCTTGTTTTTGTGCCCACTGATTATTCTAGTTTCTTTGATTACCCCTTGTTTTATCATGTTTTTGGGGCTGATGCTGTTTACATGTACAGGGATTCACAACGGTGGTCTTCATATAGTGGACTCGCTGTAACTTTCCCTTTTCTCTCTTTGAGCTATCCACCTTTTCACTCTTGATGAATGGTTTACCCCCCCCCCCTTCATTGGTAAGAATATGATTTTCTACAGGAATCTCTTCTGCATTCTTACTCTCATAATTCTCTTCCTCATTCTCTTCTTCAACCACCACACTATCTATAGGATCTACTACTGTTGGTCTTATAGGTAAGTCCTCCTTATTTTGGTTTTCTAAGAGATCTGAAGAGGGATGGATGTAATTATTGTTATAAGGTGGAGGTGTTGTATTGTATCCTATACCACTCTTGATCTTATCATGAACTTGAGCTTTAAGCAAAGAGTCCATTGCTTTGGAAGCATAAGAAAACTTCTCAATGTCAAGCTTAGCTTTCTCATACTCACTCTTTATCTTCTCACACTCCTCTTTAGACTTTTCTATTTGAATCTCTAATTGATTTTTCTCCCACTTCCAGTAATTTGTGTCATAGTAGTGTTGAAGTTCATTGGCCTTGTAAGCCTTGATTTGATCTTCAAACTTCTCAACAATCATTTTATACTCTCTTATATCTCTCTCTAACCTTTTAAGATCGTCACACATGCTTTGGTTATGATCCCTGTACTTTTGTACAGTCTGAAAACACTCTTTAGTGCACAATTTAGTTTTTACCTCTGTTGGAATATTTGTGCTTGAAGATTCTGAGACTTCTGCCATCAGGGCTTGATTCTGAACAGCTTCTTCTGCTTGATCACTCCAATCAACTCCCATTCCTTCTTGAGAAACAAGAGCTTGAGTGGAGTTTCTGTTGTTTTGGAAGCTTGAGGAATGTGCTTGCTGATTGTTGCTGCCATATTGTTGAGGAATTCCTCCTCTGCATTCTTTTGCAAAGTGTCCCATTTTGTGACACTTGTAGCACTCCACCTTTGACTTGTCAAACCCAGCACCATCTTCTCTCCTCTGAGAAAAGTTGTTCCTTCCAGTCCTCTTTATGAATCTCTTGACCCTCATAGTTAGCATGACCATCTGCCATTTTATATCCATCTCCTCGAGGTCATCTGCATTAATTTGTTCAAGATCATCATTAATTAAACCAGAATTAGCATGACTAGCAAGAAAAGCTTCTAATACAGAGTCATTAGATACATCCTGCTTAGGTACATAAGCAGTACTAACTGATTCTGTATTAGCAGCAGAATCAGTAGAAGAAGAAGATGATAAAAGAGCAGCATTATGAGTGTATCCAGATGGTCTCTTCTTGGCTTCAACTTCAGCCTCAAACACCCTTAAGTCATTATAAAGATCATCTAGTTCTTTGTCTTCCAGCTTGTCATTCTGTCTGAAGGAGACAGTATACATGGTCCATTCATCTCCAAGGGACCTTAAGAACTTTCTGTTTACATCATCTTGATCAATCTGCACTCCAACAGTAGCTAGTTCACCAATCAGCTTGTTAAACCTGTCAAAAGTTTGAGTCATGGACTCATTCTTAGTTGACATGAAGTTTTCATACAGTTGCTTCAATATTGCCTTCTGATTTCTCTTGGTACTTTTGGTACCAGAGAATCTCTTCTCTAGAGCATTCCAAAGCATCTGGGCATCAGTGCAGTTGCAGAATTGGTGTTGATACTCATTAGGAATAGCCAAGAGTAGTGTGCTCAAGGCTTTCATCTTTGTCTGCCTTATCTTCCTCTCTCCATCCGTCTTTGGTGGGATTCTTTTTCCATCTTCACCAATCTTTCCTTCATTACATGGGTCATTCTCAATGATGTCCCACATGGAGTAATCTGTGAGAAGAATGTATTGCCTGATCCTAATCTTCCACATGTCAAACTCATTAGATCTGAGCATTGGAACCTTTGAGACCAGAACGCTATCACTTGAACCGTCCATGATGATTGTTTTTTTCTGAGTTTAACAAAGCTCTGATACCACTTGTCAGGATTGTAACTCAAACAAGAATTTAATTCACACACACTCAGAATCAATGCTAAAGAAGTTGCGGAAAAACACTTTAACACTAACAATCAATGGAACAATATATAAAACTCAAATCACAAGTTTATATTGATTCAACTTGATGATTACACACAAAACCTCAATCTGTTGAACAGGCTCAACAGACGTTCTATACTTCTCTATAGAAAGGATTCTATTTATCTTGAGGTTAATTCTCTCTAAAAACATATTGAATTCATCTATCAAATACTTCTATACTATATATACAAGACTGATTACAAGATAATTATCAAAATAAAATTGATCTTCAGTCCATAATTATCTCCTTTACTTTAGCTTCAATCTATACAGTTGTCTTCATTCCCATATGGAGTCTTCATCTCATAAGCAGCACTATCTTCATGAGCAGTATTAATTCTGAACTAGCAGTATTAATCTCAGTAAGCAGTATTAATTTTGTCTCAGCAGTATTAACTCCTTCAAGCAGTAGTAATTGTGATCTGGCAGTACTAACTTCCTCAGGCAGTAGTAATAGTCATGTCTAGCATTATTAACCATCCTTAGCACATTTCGGACCCAACAAGAAGTTCTCTGAGGACTTGGCTCTAATTACGGACGATTCAAGAAGAGCTTTGGCAAGAAGAGATTCTACTCAAAGCTAAAGTATGATGGATACAAGAAAGAGAAGTCTGAGATGCGATACAAGCCGAGGCATGGAAGGAGAGAGGAAGGACGAGAAGACAGGAAGGAAGATAGAAGAGAAGGAAAGAGAGAGGAGAAGCGAGAAGAACGAAAGGATGAACCAGGAAGATGCTACAACTGTGGCAAATTTGGGCATTTCTCAAGAGACTGCAAGTTCAAGAAGGTAAAGAACTCAGAGTATTACGCAAGAAAGTCACTCATTGCCAAGAAAGCTGAAGAAGGAAAAGTGCTAATGGCTGAAGAAGAAAACTGGTTGTACCAAAGTTCCGATGACGAGGAGCAAGCACACTTCACCCAAGTATCTTATATGGCAAAGCTGGATGGTGACGATGAAGATTCTGAGGCACAATCCGAAGATGCAAATTCTGAGGTAAGTGATAATTCTGGACTTATTGAATCGTTAATGGCCCAAATACATAGTATGAAAGATGAATTTGCTTTACTGAAAGGTAAACTTAGCTCTACACATCAATCTGTCTTAAGTTTTCGTGATGAAAATGCTTTATTAAAAGTTGTTGTGGAAGAAAAAGAAAAAGAAAAGGATGATTTAAAAGCTGAAAAAGATTATTTAAAAAGAAAAATATATGGTTTAGAAACGGATCTTGTGAATCTTAATGCTGAAAAGGGTGAGTTTCAAATCAAATTTGAAGTTTGTTATAAAGAAAGAAATGAAGCATTCACCAAAATTAAGCAATTGGAGGACATTATTATGAAACGAGGTCAGACTGAGCAGACATTAAATCTGTTGACCAATAAACTCCAAGACGAAAGGTTTTATAAACTTAAGCCAGGTTTGGGTGTGCCAACCAATGAAATTTTGAAAAAGGCACTGGAGCACTTATATAATTTTGATAAATTTGGCTCCGCAATAAGACCCATTCCTGACATTCGTGCATCCTTTGTTGAAGCAAGTTCTCCTAAACCTTCTAAAGAGACCAAAGGTCAAGAAGAAATGGGAAAGAACAAGTCTGGTGACACTGATTCTCAAAATCTCTTTAAATCAGTTGGTTTTCAATATGGTGATTTGAACAAAAGCTATGAGACTCGAAAGATCGAATTTACTGAGTTTGAATCACTATTTTCCACACCTTCCAAAGAATCAGTAAGCACCAACACAGTTCTACCTGAGACTGCATGCAAATATGATGAGTATGAATCGGATGTTGATCCATCTACTATGCCATCAGTCTCAAATCCCATTGCTTCTAAACCTTTACTTGTTGAAGAGGTTGAAGAAGAAAATGCTATCACGAATGGATCTTGCTCTCAAAATGAAAAAATGGAGTTTATTGAGTCCATGACTGAAGAGATATTTTCTGAAATGATGAATGCTTCAGATTCTGATCCTGTTTCTGATTTAAATGAGTCAAATTCTGTGAATGATCATACATCTGAATTGATGAAGCAAATTGATATGTTGCAACAGTCTCTTGATGAGGTTGAAGATGAAAATCTTGATCTCAAATATAAACTTGAAAAATCTTTAAAAGAAAATCAAGAGCTTTGCACAGAGATCAATGACTTGAAAATTACTTTTTTTTAAAATGCTTCAAATGATAAACAGATGTTCAATGATCCAAGCTGGAAGGTAAGAACCAATCCAGAATTTGATGCTCCTGCAAAACCTTCAGTTGTTTACTCTGATTGTCCTGAATACCCACCGAGTATTTTTGAGAAGGGTGAGACTTCAAATAGCACTAGAAAAGAACCACCTTCTAAGTTAGAGACTAACAAGGTTCCTTTTTCTATTTTAGATATAAAAGGAATTGGAGTTGGGAGGAGTAAGAAGAATAAAGATAGTAGTTTGAATAAGAATGATAGGTTATCTAGTGAAACTTTTGCTTCAAATAGTTGTACTTCAGACATTGTTATTTTGAAATGTAATTCTTTTGATAAACATGAATGTAAGGTTTGTTCCGATAAATCTAAGTTTATGAATTTTGCTCGAAAGAATTTATACTACAAACACTGCTTGGATAACTCATTCAAATACTACTCCCCTCCAAAGTCCAAACAGAGTAAGAGAAAAACTAAACTGAACCTTAAGTCTAATTCTAATTCTAATTCTAATTCTTCCGCACAACCCAAAGTGTTTCGAGCTAAGGTTGCCAATCCTACTTCTAAAAAGCACTTTCAGGAATTAAATGTTAAGATGGTTTGGAAATGGGTTCCAAAACCCCGTTAGGAATGGCGTGTGAAAGTTAAACCTGATGATATTCCTGAATTGCTTGGTGCTAACCGCGAAAGACCCATCTTAATATGGGTACCTAAGCAAAACTAATTGTCTCTTTTGCAGGCCTGTCGATTGTGGGTAATAGATTCCGGATGTTCACGCCACATGACAGGATTCAAGCACCTCTTGCATAACTATGTGGAGGAGCTTGCCGGAGCAGTTAGATTTGCCAATTCTGAAGCAGAAGGACATGTCAGAGGATATGGAATGCTCGATAATGGTGTTGTGAAGATTCAAAAAGTGTTATATGTTGAAGGACTTGATCACAATCTGTTTAGTACCAGTCACTTCTGTGACATGAAATATCAAGTTCGCTTCACAACCACTCATTGCTATCTAGAGGATCCCGATGGTTACGAAGTCTTTAAAGCTGAGCGCCATGGAAATCTATACTATGTAGATTTTCCTACACTGTCTGCCACACGTCCAGTATGTCTACTAGCCAAAGCTTCTAAAGCACAATCGTGGATGTGGCATCGACGCTTGTCTCATCAAAATTTCATATCTATAGCGAAGCTACAGAGACAAGGTTTGGTCAAAGGTCTACCAGAAATGAGGTTAGAAAAAGACTCACTATGTCCCGCATCTGAGTTGGTCAAAATGAAGCGAAGCTCCTTCAAGTCCAAAGCTGAATCATTGACCTCATCTGCACTGGAACTTCTTCATATGGACCTTTGTGGCCTAATGCGCACAACATCTATCAACGGGAAGAAATATGTGTTGGTAATGATCGATGACTACTCAAGGTATACATGGCTCGAGTTTCTTCGCAACAAGTCAGATGCGCCAGAATTGATTATCACTTCCATCAAGCGCATTCAAGTACGTCTTCAACTGCCAGTCAGAACTATTCACAGTGACAATGGAACGGAGTTCAAGAATGACACCCTGAAGAGTTATCTTACTTCTGTGGGGATTTCACACAATTTCTCCGCAGCCTACACTCCACAGAAAATGGCATTGTTGAACGGAAGAACCGCACTCTGGTTGAAGCACCTCGTACTATGCTTGCTTATTCAGATCTACCCATGTACCTTTGGGCCGAGGCAATCGCTACAGCATGTTTTACTCAGAATCGTACCGTTGTGGTTAAGCGCTTTAATAAAACAGCATATGAGTTAATCAACAATCGTACACCTAACATCAAGTTCCTTCGTGTTTTGGTTGCAGGTGTTACATTCTTAAAGAGCGTCAAGGATTATCAAAATTTCATAAGAAAGCGGATGAAGGCTATCTCGTTGGATACTCTCTAACATCCAAAGCTTATCGAATTTATATTATTCGAACCAAGACAGTTGTTGAGAGCATCAATGTCTCCTTTGATGAGAATTCTACAAGGACTTCTGGACACAACAGTTCAGAACTCGTAATTAAGGATAAAGCTTCTATTCAATCCAGAATAGAACCAGCTTCTAAAGGATCCACCTCTTCTAACTCTAACTCTACTTCATCTGAGTTAAATTTATTGTTTATTGATGCCTTTGATGATATTTGTGCAGATTTTGATAAAGGCATATCAACATCCATAACAAGCTCGGAGGTCCCTACTATTTCTGAAAACATAACTGGACCATCCGACGAAGAATTCACTGAAACTTCATCTCCATCAGGTACAACTCAACCATTAGTTTATGACTCTACTAATGTTGAATCTGTCTCTACAGATATCTCTTCTGGAAAGGAAGTCCCGAGCACTTCAACTGCTAGTCCAGAAGCTTCAGTATCAGAAACACCAGTACAAGATGTCCCGAGTACATCTATGGAGCTACCTGTTGTGCACGATGAAAACGATGCGTCCAATACGCAACAACAAGTTGAATCCTTACCAAGCACACATCGTTGGACTAAGGATCATCCCCTAGACAACGTGATAGGTGACGTACAAACCGGTGTCACGACACGGTCAGCATCAGCCAACTTCTGTATGTTTTCAAGCTTCCTCAGTTCCTTAGAGCCAAAGAAAGCGTCTGAAGCTCTACGTGATCCCTTCTGGATTTCTGTTATGTAAGACGAGCTTCTACAATTCGAAAGGAACAAGGTATGGCGCTTGATCCCACTACCTAAAGGTAAGTCTGTTATAGGAACAAAGTGGGTTTTCCGAAACAAGAAAGACGAAGCTGGAATAGTTGTGAGAAACAAAGCTCGTTTGGTCGCAAAAGGGTACTGTCAACAAGAGGGCATTGACTACGACGAAACATTCGCCCCGGTTGCAAGGATCGAAGCCATCAGAATCTTCCTAGCCTATGCAACGCACAAAAACTTTGCAGTCTATCAAATGGATGTAAAGTCAGATTTCCTGAATGGCGTTCTGCATGAGGAGGTCTACGTGGCTCAACCTGAAGGTTTCGTTGATCCTCATCACCCTGATCATGTCTATGTTTTAGACAAAGCGCTTTATGGTCTTAAACAAGCACCGCAAGCCTGGTATGAAACTCTCACTAAATTTCTCTTAGCTTCTGGTTTCAAGAAAGGTACAGTTGATACTACCTTATTTCTTAAAAGGCAAGTTGAGGACTTGATTCTCATTCAGATTTATGTTGACGACATAATATTTGGGTCGACAAATCAGAAATTTTGTAAGAACTTTTCAAAGATAATGGAAACAAAGTTTGAAATGTCGATGATGGGTGAATTGAATTTCTTTCTTGGTCTACAAGTAAATCAATTACCTGACGGCATATTTATTAATCAAGCTAAATACATAAAAGATATTTTGAAAAAGTTCAATATGTCAGATAGTTCAGTCATGAAAACAAGAATGGCTACTGGTACACTCTTAGACACAGATCCCTTCGGGAAACCTGTTGATCAAAAGGTGTATCGTAGCATGATTGGTTATTTACTTTATCTAACTGCCAGTCGCCCAGATATAATGTTTGCCACATGCTTTTGTGCGAGATACAGTCTAATCCTAAAGATTCGCACTTAACTGCTGTTAAGCGAATCCTTAGATATCTCAAAGGTTCTCCTAATCTAGGCCTTTGGTATCCAAAGGATTCTCGTTTTGAACTAACTGCCTTTACAGATACTGATCATGCAGGATGTAAGCTAGACCGGAAGAGCACCTCTGGATCATGCCAATTCATAGGTGACAAACTTGTAAGTTGGACTTCAAAGAAACAAAACTGTGTTTCAACATCCACTGCCGAGGCTGAATATGTAGCTGCTACTAGCTACTGTTCTCAAGTCCTCTGGATGAAGACACAGTTAAGGGACTTTGGATACAACTACAACCGTGTTCCTATTTATTGTGATTCCAAGAGCGCAATCGCCATAACTGCTAACCCGGTACAGCATTCGAAGACCAAGCATATCGATGTACGCCATCACTTCATCAAGGATCATATAGAAAAAGGTGACATTGAAATGCATTTCGTTCAAACTGACATCCAGTTAGCTGATCTTTTCACCAAGCCGTTGGATGAAAAGCGATTCCAATTTCTAATCAGCAAACTTGGTATGTTGAACATGTCTTAGACCTTACTCATGATTCAAGGGGGAGTATTCTAAATCCTAATCTTGTGTTGTATTCTTCAACTGTTGCTAACGATAGCGGAATCATTTTCACAAATGATTACCATAATTTTCTTTATGCAGGTTTGTTCAAGTGACAATGGCTTCTAATCACATCAGATTAGAACCCACACTTCAGTGTTCTATTTATTTTTCTGCTTTATGTTTTGTTAAAAAAAAATCTTCAGTTGAGGGGGAGCTTAAATGTCAAAAGAGATTAATAGAAATACTCCTTAGAGCTTAATTGTCAAACTCTTTTAGTTTGAGGGGGAGAATTGCATCGTCAAACACCACTGTTTTGACTTCTCCGAAATTTTTTCATTCTTCATGTAACTCTGTGCTTATTTGTGCTTACATGTACAATAGACTGTTGAACAACACGTTCTTTTTAGGAAATTACATAGGATTCAGTGTGTGAGCTTAACAGAACTTCTATGGATTCACGATAACCAGTGTTTCCTACCCAGGAAATATTCCCTGAGTGATTAAGGGGAGAGGGGTCAAAAGATTTGAGTGTTGGTGTGTGAAGAGGTAAAATGGAAAAGAGAGATTGGTTAGAAGTGAGCATTAAAAAGAAAGAGGGTGAGTGAACAGAGTAAAAGAATATTAGACTCTGCACCAAACTACTTTCTGAGCCGGGCAACCACATTATCTGATTGGTTCACATTCTTTGGTGACCATCATTGAAAAAGGCAACTAGCCCATGCCATCTCTTGCATACAACCCCACCAGCTACTCATTCTTTTCTCAAAAAGAGAATGTTTCACATTTTCTGGGGATGCATCACATATGCTATTGGTTCTTCATTTGGAAGATACTAATATTGAAATAGAAGGAAAGTTGCCCCACCTTTAAACCCTTTCTCATGCACATTAAGTCTTTGTATAATTTGTTGCTGTCTCAACAAGTTTACATACTTTGAGCATATATTGAAAAGCAATCATCGATGCTTAATTCTTTCATACACTTGCACGAGCACACAGAAATTTGTTTTCTGTCAGAACATTCATAGATAATCATGTGTTATTCGACGATTGAATGGAAGACCTGGGGAGCCAACATCAAACCAGCTCCTTATATAGTAACTTTGTGTTACTCAGTGACTTTGTGTCATTGACAGGCATTCTAACTGAGTCATTTGTTGATTCAGGGTTACACCTATTAACTGTTTGAATTTGAAAAGATTTGAATGGTTACTACTTTCTATTTTAATCTGAAAAGATTGAAATAATCACTCTTTCCATTTGGAGAGACTGCTCTTATTTCCACACAGGGCTCGATACATGAAGACAGTACTAAATTGAAGTTTATAAAGACAAAGGGGGAGATTTTTCCATAAAGGGGGAGATTGTTTTGACAAGTTTTGATGATGATGCTTCTCACCACTCATCAAAAAGGGGGAGAATATATTAAGGGGGAGAATATTATCTGAAGACTGTCTGAAGACTGCTGAAGATTTTCAAATCTAAAGACTGCTGAAGATTTTCAAAGATTTCAAAGATTTGAAGACTATTTAAAGATATCATGTTTTGAAGATATCAATGTCATATCTGAACTTTTTAAAGACAAGTGAAGACTTGAAGACAATTGCAAAAAAAAAATTTAATCTTGAATCCAAAGGGGGAGATTGTTGGATCAAATAATTGTATTCAAGATTAAAGGGTTTAATTTGTATTTATTTGATAGTTAAAGTTCAGGGTTCAACTTGTAATAAGTTGATAGTTATTTGTAAATGGGCCTCAAGTCTATCAAGCCCATTAGTAAAGCCCATTTGGCATTAGGCCTGGGTATTTAATCTTTTGTTTAATTAGGTTTTGGGTTAATCCTCTCATTATTATCATTATCATAATTATTGTTTAGAGAGAGGTAGCCGTATTCTCTGAATTCAAGGGTATCAAGAACACACAAGGTTTTCATTGTTTATTCAAGGGATTGGTATGTTATTCTGATCTTTATATCTCTTGATATTATTGTGTTTGTGTGTTAATTATCAACTAGATTAAATTGGGATAACATTACCCAAGGACTAGAGCCAGTCCTGGGAACCCCAACACACTTAGGTCCTATGCCTGAGATGGAAGGTCAGAGTATCTCCACTTTAGAGGGATCAGAGGACCCTGAAGTTCAGAGCTCTTTGAGGAGTGAACCAGAAGGTACTCCTATCAGAGAAGCCAAAGTTCAGAGAGATGACAGAGCACCAGAAGGGGCTGTCAATGAGGGAGAAGTGGACGTCCCTTCAGAGACTAGTGAAGAGACTAACTACACTAGCTCTAAAGAAGGTGAGGATGAATCTTCAGAGGCTAGTTATGAAGATTCTCAGAGTGAGATGAGAGAGTCCCCTATGGACTTGGAGAAACCTGAGAGTTCTAACCCCACCTCTGAAAAAGATGCCAGATGGCACATCTATTTTAGGACTCCCACACCAACTCCCAGTGCATCTACACCATCTAACCAGCTTGATTCAGAGGCAATTGTTATTGAATCAGAGGCACACACCTCGATCCCAACCCAGCAAACCACTTTAGAGGTGCCTCTTTCTACCTCTGAAGTACACAATCCTGAGGAAACCTAACTTCTAAATGAGTCCTCTCAAAAGGACTTAGTCAATGATATAAGTACTCAGTTGCCTTAGAGTATGACACATATCCCCACACACGATGATGCCTCTGTGGCTCATCCCTCACCCTATAGGTTTTCCCGTAGAAATTGTCCAACTCAGGGACATTGGTTAAACCTCCAAGCACAAGGATTGACTTGTCTGGATCACAAGGTCAACTCCCACATTCACTTCTAGTCCTCTGAATCTGAGGAGGAGGACTTGGAACTAAACAGAATGCTCAGAGATGATTCTCCGAAACATCAAGGACCGAGCGGAAGTCCTTCCAGAGACAACATCCAACCATCTCTGAAAGAAGGCTCCTCTGGACTCGAGGACAAATTGGAAACATGTGTTGTTGCCAATGTACCCATCTCTGATATTCTCACCAAGTTAGTGTTCGAAAGACTTTGTGAGGAAATCAGAGGCTCCTTGAAAGAGCATAAACTTCAAGGAACTGACATTCCAGAGGCCTCTGCACTCAACTCTGAGAATGCCAAACTTAAAACAGAGGTCTCTACTCTGAAGACCCAACTTCTGCACTCCAATAACATGATTCAGGGGTTGGAAAGAGAACTCTTTGAGCAGCGCACTGTATCCTCTCTGGTGATTGCGGCCCTAAAAGCTCAACTTGCCAAACTCAGAAGTCATTCTTCTATAATAAGGACTCTTGCGGATGTTAAGAAGGAGGTTAAGGATCTCAGGACAGAGGTAGTGGCCAACCAATCAACATCATTATCTTCAGAGAAAATGGCCTCTATCTCTGAACTGATCAAGTCTACAATTCAAGCATCCCTTCCAACTAAGGCTATGACTTCAGAGCTACCACCACCACCACCCAGAACTGCTGAAGACCTTGTGACCAAGGCTAATCTTGCCACATTTAATGAAAGCATTATGAGTAGAATGCTCACCTGCTCCTCCAAGATCATCATGGTTGCCCAGAAGAAGGTCCAAGCCTCTCTGGACATTTACAAGTTCAGTTCTGAAGATCAAGTACACGACATCCTTCAAGCCGCCAATGATGCCATCGAATCTCTTAGACAGGTTGCGTTCAAAAGAATGGGAATAGTGCCAGAACTTGAATTTCCCAAATTCAGAGTGTGCACTGACTCTGATGAAACCTGTAGTAGAGATGCAAAGAAGCCAAGGTTTGAGGACCCAGAGGACAAGGACGATGAAGGTGCCTCTGAGCCTCAAAAGGGGGAGACACATGGTGCTGGAACAAGCAGAGGTAACACTTCAGAGGCTACTTTAAAGACGGATACCTCTACTCCTCCCTCATCATCAAATCAACAAACAGGAACTCAACACAACATCGATTCAGAGACAATCGATGCTCTGAAAGATGTTGATGAACAACAGGTTGATTACTTAAGTTCTAGCTCTGAGGATGCATTATCTTCTCCAGAAAGACAAAATATAGTTATGAGAGATGCATTCGGTTCAGACTCAGAGGAAGAAGAAGCAGCAGCAACCAAGAACATTCCATAAGAAGAATTTATTGATGTGGATGCCTATGTCTACAAAAATTCCCAACGACATCATACTTCTACTGAATCTGAGTTAAAAGAAACTACAGAGCTTGACATTTTCATCTCAGAAACCACCCACGATAACCCTCAATCATCTTCAGAGGCACAAGCGAAGGAACCAGAGACAAACCATCTGTCTACTGAAGAAAGGACCATGGTTTTCGATGAACAGGCTCCTCCAGAGGATCTTGTTCAGAAGACAAGCATTGGTTTACTAGCGAAAGCCATCTTCACTCAACCTCCATCATTTCTTGCCTCTAAACCAGAGACTTCGATTGAGGACCATTTCAGATATATCTACTGCAAGTTCAGTCTAGAAGATACTCAAGTTCTTCCTCTGAATCCAAGAATCAGGGAAAACATGGAAGACTATGAGCAGAGATTTATCAGAGATAAGACCAGTCCAAGAGCAAGTGTTCTTTAAAATTTCCATATCACAAAGATAAACAAAGTATCTAAAAAGACATTTGCCTACAACAAAATCACCTACAAACATTATGAGGTGATTCGCTCTGATGGGAAGGTTTATGAGTTCAATGACAATGATCTCGTAAATCTAAACCCTTATGATCTGCCTCATCTCTACGCCTACTGCTCAACAAAATATGAACTAGGAAGGGCATTCAGAATGGGTTTATATGAAGTCAGGCATGCTATGGAAGCTCATGTCAAACTAAGGGCCAGACTCGATTTTCAGATTGCTCTGAATCTGGGAGAAGAGAGATTGGGAGTAACTGAACCTGTGGAGACCATCGAGAATCTTGAGAGATGAAAGACTGGATCAATAACTGCAGAGCCTCTGGGATTTGTCTACAGAGTCAATCTAAACAAGAAGATCTTCCTGGCTTCAGAGGTGTCCAAGTATTCAGATGAGACTTTGAGAGGCGTACTAAGGATGATACATGTGAAGGAAGAACGACACAGAGCTGATCTATTGGCGAAACTAGACTTGAAAATTAGCTCAATGATTAACTTCAGAGAGCTCATTATGAAATTCCATAGGATCTGTTCTAGTGATAGGTGTTAGTTCTCTTCTTTACTTTGTTGTTACATTCTCTGTTTGTAATTCCTAATATTTTGAGAAGTAACATTTAAGAGGATGACTTTCTCCTCTATGCTTTCTAGATTAAATTTTTTTTCTCTCTGTTATATTGAATTTTTTTATTTTCAATACTTAGGGGGAGATTGTTAGCCCCAATTCTGAATTGTAAAAGTATTGAAAATATCTTAAGTCTTCCTCTAAAGACCTTCAGAGAAATCAGCAGAGAAAACCAAGTCTAGCTCTGAAGTCAGTTCAGAGACAGACTCTTCAGACGGGAAGACATCAGAGATAGCTTCATCAGAGATCTAATTCAGAGCTCTAAAGGTGTTCTCTCTGAGGATCAAGACTGAAGATTTATACAAGTATTGACAGAAGAACAGATGACACGTCACCTAGTGATAAGATTTACTTTTTAGAGTAGGTCACTGTTCAAGCATGTCTTGAGCTTACCTTTTAGGTAAGTCACTGTTCAAGCATGCTTCTTATATCAGGATAAGTACACTCTTCACTTTATGGTCCTATAAATAGGACCATCACTCCATTGACAAAGGTGTGCTTTTTTCATATATCTTCTATGTGCTTTATTGTTAATATATTTGAAAGTATTTTCAAGAAGATCTTGTATGATTTATCAATCTTTATGGTGTTCTTCTAATCTACATAATTTTTCCAGTAAATAATAAGCTTGTTCTTATCTTTACATCATTGGATATCTTCTTGCATAAACTGTGATATTGAATCTGCTTTGATATTTAAACAATATTGCTTCCACTGTTGTTATTATTATTTGTTTGTTTATATATCATTGTTATAAGACTGTTAAATCTGGGATCCAACACCACTCTGTTATGAGTAGAAGCTTGTCCTTTATGTCTGAGTTCTGAACTGACTTGTTCAAAAGTTCAAATAGAGCTTTCATCAAATGATACGTTGATACTTTCCACAACGGCCTTTGTTCTTTTATTATAGATTATGTATGCTTTTGATGTCAATGAGTATCCAATGAATATTCCCTCACCTGCTTTATTTAAAATTTTGCAAGATGCTCACGATCGTTCAAGACAAAGCATCTGCAACCAAAAACACGAAAGAATTTAATGTTTGGTTTTCGATTATTGATAACTTCATATGGATTTTTATCTAGATGATTATTAATAATACTCATATTTTGAGTAAAGCAATTCGTGGCAACTGCTTCCGCCCACATATATGGAGATAGATTTGAATAGGCAAGCATAGTACGAGCAGCTTCTACCAAAGTCTTGTTCTTTCTCTCAACAACTTCATTTTGCTGAGGAGTCATTGTTGCAGAAAAATTATGAGAAATGCCAACAGATTAAAGAAAACTTTGCAAAGTTTCATTCTTGAATTATGTTCCATTGTCACTTCTCAGCTTTTGCACTTGACTTTGCATAAGAACTTCTATGCGCTTGATAAACTTTATTATCAGATTTGGAGCATCAAGTGTATCTTGAAAATTTATCAATCATGACCAGAATATATTTTTTTCCACTCATAGACTGAGTTGTCATTGGTCCACAGAGGTCCATGTGAATAAGTTCTAGAGGAGCTTTGTAGTTTGATAAATTCTTTGACTTGTGTGCAATCCTTTTCATTTTTCCCATTTCACATGTTAGACATAAAGACTCTTTTTCAATCTTCAAATCCGGAAGACCAATTACTAAATCTTTACTCCTTAGCTTGTTAATGTCATGGAAATTTTGGTGTGATAGCCTTCTGTGCCAGAGCCAACTTTCATCTGTTGAAGCTTTAGACACTAAACAAACCGGTTTAGATGCCGATAGAAAGTTGACTGCATAAAGATCACCTAGTCTTCCCGCCCTGAACAGTTCAACTCCACTCTGATCGTCAATGCAGCATAAATCTTCTTCAAACCTCACTTTGCATTTCTTTTCACAGAACTGGCGGATGGAGAACAAAGTATGACCTAATCCATCCACATATAGTACTCTAGAAATAGTTATTATGCCATTGGTAAGAACACCGTATCCTCTGACATACCCCTTTTCTTTCTGAAGCCGACTGATCCTTTAAGATGTTCAACATAATCATGCAATAAGTGGTTGTAACCTGTCATGTGTCTTGATGCTCCTGAGTCTATTATCCACACATGACAGTCCTAAAAAGATCAATCACTTCAACTTAGGTACCCATATAACTATGGGTCCCTTTTTGTTAGTACCAATTAAATCTTTAACAACAGTTGATGAGCCTTTAATTCGCCATTCAAATTTGGGATCTTTTCGTAAATTTTGTGGCTTATGTTTGTCTTTCGGCACCCATTTCCAAACAAAATTTACATCAACTATCTCAATCACTATCTTTCTTGAATTATTTTTCTTTTCAACACTGAAAACTTTAGCATGATGTTCAATTGAAGACTTAGAAATAGATTTCTTCCAAACCAAGCGTTGAGATTTTCTTTTCTTTGAAATTTTGGATTGGAAAGAGAAAGAATTATCTCCACAACGAATGCAATGCAACTTCTTCTGTGCTTGTGTCAACAAATCTGAACGAGAAATATTATTTCTTTTATTGAAACATTGTTGACAACAACCCTCAGGTTTACAATCATTTTTCATTGAAACCACACATTGCTCATCAGAGATAGTTCTAGCTTTTACAAATTTAATCCCTTTCTTCAAATCGACTTTCCTTCCACTATTCATTTTTGAAGAACAAACAAAATTAGAGTTAGAAGATGATTTTGAGTAAGAAGATTTCTTAGGAACTGAATCAGATTTAGTTCCTGAGGTCTCTCCTCCTCAAAAGTAGTGTACTCCATTTCAGATGATTTTGAAATTTTAACTGAAGATTTCATCTGATTGAGACAATCAAGATTTGGTAAAGAAAATTCAAATGAAGCAAATTCTGGTTTTGTTTGAGTAAGAAAATCTATGTTTTCAGAAAATTCTTTATCCACATCTTCAATCAAAATAAAAGATATATCATGATCAACAACCTCTGACTTCTTTTGAGAATCTGAAAGTTTGGAATTTCACAATTTGAATACTTGGGTTTCCCATAGTCTGATTTCCTTTTGTAAATCAACATTGTTTTTCAGGCTTATTTCAAGATCTATCCCTAGATTCTCTTGAGCACTTTCCGAATCTTCAATATTACATTTCAGATCAAAAACATGCTTTTCCAATTCAGAAATCTTTTCAATAGCAAAGTTGAGATCATATATGTCAGAAATAGTAACATTAACTAAATCAGACTTAGGTTTAAGATTAGTGTCTTCTGTATTTCATTCCTTCAGAACAACAGATTTAGATTTCTCAGCTTCAGTTTCATATTCTTTTACCTCACTTCTTTTTGGAAATAAGAGTTCGAACTCGACGAATTCCTTCTTGTTATTTTAATAACTAGAATTCAATTCATCGTACTTGAACTCAACAAATATTAAACGGTGAGATTCAAAATCAAAGCTAACCTTTGATACATCTATCTCAATTTCCTCTTTCTATTCCTTTGGAACATCAGATATAGGACTTTATGATTTTACAAAAGTTTCAGAAATTGGAGCTATAAACTTTGAACATTAACCCATTTTATCAAAATTGTAAAGATTTTTGGGTGCTTTCTTTAAGACCTCAATTTCTGGAAGACCAAGATCCATTTTAGGATTGTAAAAACGAGTATCTTTTGGGTTGCTGGTCAACAATTTAAGAGTCTGCTCAGTCTGTCCTCTTTTGAAATTTAAATCTTTTAATTGCTTGATTTTTGTATGAGCTTCAACTCTTTCCTGAATAACGATTTCAAACTTCAAATTAAGATCCATGTTCTCATCATTCTCACGTCATAATTCTTTTTGCATACCAGAAATTCTGATTTCAAGCTTTGCTTTTTCAGCTCGGATTAAACCTTTTTCTTTCTCTCTGTCTTCAACTAAGCATTTGTATAGAAGTTCTTCATCTTGATATCTCAATAAAGAACTCTTTTCAACTCCAAAATTCATTTTCAGCTTTTCAAATTCATCTTTCATGAAATTGAGTTGAAATATAAAGTTAAGCATTTCTTCATTTTCAGAGTCATTGTCAAACTTCTCAATGTCAGAGATTGAATTCACCTCAGATTCTGAGTCAGCTTCATCAACTGTAGCCATTAAGCTGTAGTTCACTTGGGTAAAATGTGCCTCTTCTTCATCAGATGAAGATTCAAGCCATATTTCTTCTGCTCTCAATGCCTTACCCGTCTCCTTGGCTTTTACCAGCTGAGCTTTCTTTGAACAGTACTCACAATCTTTTATTTTTTTGGCTCTCCAAATATCCGCATAGTGCCTGGCTTGCTACAATTGAAACACTTATTGTCTTCCTTTTCTTTCTCTTTCTCTTCCTTCTTATCTTCTTTCTTCTCCTCTTTTTTCTCATACATTCCTTTATATTTGTCAGCTTTGTGATAGTCAGATTTGGGCTTCGGATATAACTTTTTCTTCCCAAATCTCTTGTTGAACCTGTTAGTCAACAAAGCTAACTTTTCAGCAAACTCAGTCAATTCATCATCAGGATCCTTACCTTCATTATCAGAACTCTAAGTAGTCTCTTGGGTTTCTGTGATCAAAGCCTTGGCAATCTTGCTTGACCCAGTCTTCACAACTTTCTTCTATTCAGCAATGAATGCCAGGGATTCTTCAACTTTCTTCTGCTTATCTTTCAGCTATTTCACTTAATCTTCATGTTGGTTAAGAACACAAAACAGATCAATCAATCTCTCCTCATCCATGTCCTTACTCATCTGTAGTTGAATTGAATACACATCCCACTCAGGCAACAATTTCTTGACAAACTTAAAATTTATCTCTGATTTTGTCTTCTTTACTCCATTCCTTCTCAAATCATTCAGGATGATGTTAAATCTGTTGTAGGAATCTCTCAAGGTTTCACCTTCCTTAGCTTTAAATCCCTTATAAGCATTTATGCTTTAATTCCTTTTAGTCTTCATGGATTACTCTGAACCTTGCAATTGACTCTCTAGCTCATCCCATATTTCCTTTGCTGAATCTTTGTTATCCATCCTGCTGTAGATGTCATTACTAATAGCCATTGTCAGATAGATCAATGCATGCTCATCCAAGGCAACAACTTCCTTGTCCTGATCATTGAACTGAGTTGGTTCCTTATTCACTCTTCTGGCAGGAATCTCAGGTGTTGTAGTTGTAGCTGTAGTTGCCTGAACAATAATGTGAGGAATTGTTGGACCATTGATAATAGACTTTAATTAATCTTTGTTCTAGTTGTTCAAGAACTGTATCATCCTCTTCCTCCATTAAGGATATTCATCAACTTGAAGTACTGGAGGCTTTGATTTTGATCCCATATTGAGTAAGTCTCTAGACATCTTTACTGAAAGTATGAAATGAGCTTGAAACGATCGTCTCAAAAAATCAGAAAATTTGACAGAGTAAATGTCAAACTTGGCAGAATACTACTTGTCACAGGCTGAAGGAAACCAAACTTGTCGCAGACCAAATAAGTACCACTTGTCGCAACTCAAACAAACAACACTTGTCGCAGAAAGCATATCCCAGACCCAACAGGTTTCAGACTTCACTTGTCACAAGTCACTGAAAAGTAACAATAGCTTTTCCCAAGTAACTAGTACGACAACCTGACTTAAAGCAAGAGGCTAGACCCGAGAAGCTTACTTATCGCAACAAACTGGACTCGACAACTACACTTGTCGTGTGTAACTTCACCTGAGAAGTCGATTTGTCGCAGGTAACTTAACCCGAGAAGTAGACTTGTCGTAGGTTGAGGCTTGTGATAACTAGGCGTAGCAAATTCAAGGATTATGATCTTGCGACAAGTATAGATCTTGTGTCAATTCGATCTGAAAACTCAAATTCGGCCATAACTTTTACAATACTTTGAATCTTGCTCTGATAATTTGCAGGATTTCTCACGATATGATTATGAACAAGTCTTTAGTTGATGATTTCAACTAAAAACCTATGAATTACAAACTTCTATCTCAAAACAGACTTTGAGAAACTTTCGGCCCAAAATACACAAAAATCCAAAATTCACACAAACAATTGTGAATTAGCAAATGCAATCTATACAAGAAATGTTCTAAAACATCATACGAATACAACCCAATCAAATTTTGTCAGGATCTGATTTTTAACAAGAATAATGAAACTCAGAAACAATATTAAAGAAGTTGCGGAAAAACACTTTAATATTCAAACTATCAATGTAGCAGTAAAATATAAATCACAACTTGTAAACTTTATTGAATGATTAAAGTTACAAGCTTTCACACAAAACCTCAATCTTGATGAACAAGCTCACCAAGACGAATTCTACTTCTGTAGAACTAGGGTTGTAAACCTTGAGGTTAATTCTCTCTCAGAACAAAAACTTAGAATGATCGTCTCAAACTAATCTGAATAATCCTATACATATACTGAAAATAAAAGATAATTACAAAACTTAAAAGATCTTCAGTATATTCTTCCATAATTATCTTCACACCTTCCCTGATTATCTTCAAACCTTGATCTGCGAAAATCTTGATTATCACATAAGCAGTATTAAGTCACAGCAGCATTAACACTCTGAGCAGTATTAATCTTCACCAACAGTACTAACTATGCTCAGCCGTATTAATTTCTTCAAGCAGTAGTAATTTCTCTCAGCAGTAGTAACCATGTTGTTCTGGCAGTAGTAATCATACTTAATCAAATCTTCAATTCCCAACAATCTCCCCCTAACTTGACTTTTAGAGAAGAGAAGTCAAGTTCTTCAGATGCTCCCAAAACTCTATTGCTCATAAACCTATATCAGGATTCAGCCCCAAACTTTGATTAATAATTCTCTAGATCAAGTATCTTGCCATTGCAGAATCTGGTGCACAACCTAGCTTTTTCTTCAACATAGCATGCAGCTTTAACCTGCTATGGTTGTAAACTCTATCCACTAGGAAGTACTCAAAGTGACTTGTATCCATAGCCAGTACATATACTCTACTTGTTTCATACAGAGTCCAGTTGTTGATGGTTTTGAAAACATTTCTGATAACATGCTGAACTTCCTCTGGCTTGAACAACATGCATAGATATTCCATCACAAGTTTTGTAACTGGTATCCCTGGAGCTTTCATCTTATCAGCATATAATTTCATCCCCACCTCAAACATTTCCTCTAAATCAGATCTGGAGCATACTCTTACAATCTTGGCCTAAGTAGGATACACTTCAAATTTGTCATCTTTCCTCTTCATCCTGATATACTCCTTTCCATCTACTTCCATGGTATCCCAGTGAATAATCTCAGGAGGCTTGACACCAACTAGTTCAGCTGTTATAGGCTCAGGCACTTTCTTCATCACCACCATGTACATATTTACATCATAAGTACTGGATGGTTCTTCTTGAGATTGAGCTTTCTTTTCATCAGACTTAGGTGCCTCTTCTTCTTCAGCTACCTTTTGTTCTTTCTCAGTTTCTTCCTCATCCACTCTAGGTTTCTTAGCTGGTTTTCTTCTAGCCATCATTTTTGTTCTTTTCAAAGTCCTCAGACTTTCACCTAGAGTAGCCTCCTTCCTTAGAGTTTCTTGATCATCAGGAAAGGGTTTTTCTATTAGAAGGTCATGCCTCTCTTTCATCCTCTTTTCCACTTCAACTCTTGCTTGGTCATTCCCTTGTAGCTTAGTCATCTCTGCATCATACAACCCTTTGATTTGATCAAATGACATTTTTGTGAACATCTCCTTTTTGACTCCCACGGCACCTTTGAGGAAAGTGATCATCTTCTTTCTCTCTTGAGTGCCAAGGTAGGTCTTTGAAGGTTGCCTCTTCTTTGCACCCATTTTGACCATCACAGGCTTCTTTAGAGTTGCAGATTTCTTCTGTGCTATCTCTGTTGCCAAACTCTGTTGATATACTTCATTAAGCTCTGCAACTAGAGATCTTGCCATCTCCCTATCTTTCTCCACTTGAACTGTTTCTGCTTGCTCAAGTTCTGCTTGAATTTTCTTAGCCAAAGCTTCATCTGACTCAATCAACTTTTGCTTTTTAATTGGTTGGTCAGATTCCACTATCTTCTTTTTGCCTTTGTCCTTGCTTGCTACCTTATCAACACTAGCTTTCTTGATAACCTCAGCATTGTATTTGATGATAATTCCTTTGGCCTTTGAAGTGACCTTAGGAGTATCATGTTTAGCTTTGATTAGTGCTTCAGCTATCTCAATTCTTCCAAATTTCTGCTAATGAGGTCAGTTAATACCTCTTGAACAATTTCTGCTGCTTCATTTATTTCAGCAGTATTAACTGTTTCTGCTGCTATGTTTGCTTCAGCAGCATTAACTGTTTCTGTTTCTACTTCTTTCTCTGTAACTGCTGCTTTTTCAAACCTTGTTTCTGTTTCATCAAACTCCCCCTCATCTCCATGTTTCTCCCCCTTATTCTTAGCATTTTCCATGTTGACCTCAGCTTCTTCTGACTCCCCCTTTTTGGGAGCATCACCCACTGGGTTCCTTCTTCTGAGCACAAACCTTTGCTTCTTCTTCTTTTGAACCACCTTCTGAACCAACTTCTTTAAGTTGCTGATCTCTTCTTGTTGGTTGATGATGACTTTCTTGAGTTCATTGACAACCTTCTTTTGAGCATCCAGTTCAGTTGCCATTTTGGACATGGCAGAAATCAATTCATGGTAGTCATATATATCCTCACCTTCTCCAGGAGTGTTACCCCCTTTTGATGGATCATTGGAATGTTTAATAGGGATCTCCAGCCAGGCTGAAGCACCACCTATTCCCTTGGTTTCTTGGCACCCGGGACCTTTGGATGATTGCTCACCCAAAGTTGCCATGGGGAAGGTCTTAGTGATGTTACCACTGGCCTCCTTTGTGCTAGCAGGAGTAGTGGCAGCCTTCTCTCCCACATGCTCATGCATCTCCTCAGTGAGCACCTTCTTGGGGTTGGGAGACACCCCAGTGGTTTCCCTATGGATATTCTCTAATGGAGAATGCTCCATTAGAGGGATTTGAGATTCTGGGATTGTAGGAGATACAACAAGGGAAGGAGCCTTGTGTACCTTTCTCTTAGTATACGTTTTGGTTAAAACTGGTGTTGGCTTAAGAAAAAGGGACTGAGGAGGTGATATAGTGGTTGAAGGTTGGGTTTGGCTATCAGTGGGATGGTCTAGTGAGGGCCTTGACCCTGATGCCATACCTTCTTGGTTGTGGGACACCACCATCATTGTAGAGAACAATGGGGTGTCAACTCCTTCCGAGTCCTTGGCAGATCTTTTCATATTTGAAAAGACCTTGCCCTTAGGGATTTTAGGTACATATACCTCATTAAACTGAGGTATATCCGTCAATTCACTGGTGATAACTGCCTGGACAAATCTTGGATACATATAGAAACTCTTTTTACTATCCAAGTTTGACACAAGGTCATTGAAAATCATTTTGGAGAAATTATACTTTCTGGCAGTGGACAAGCAGACCAAAGCAAAAGCAATGGTACTACTGAACTGACTCCATCCAGTAGTTTTTCTAGAAATACAGTGCATAAGAGTATGAACAAAGAAACGCCATTGGGGAGAAAAGTTAGCTTTGTAAAATTTGAAAACATCCTGTTGGCCTTCATACCCCATTCTTGTGAGATTGGAAAACAAATCCTCATTAGGGATAGAGGTAATACCTGAGGCATCGTCTAGACATAGACTGATGCGAATGACCTCTTCAGTGACTATCAAGGGTTTGTCACACACCCTTGTCTTGATAAACTGCACACCGTTTTCAGTAACGGCGGTGGCATTGACCCAAAATTGCTTCTGGTGCTCGATGAAGATTGGTGGTGACACAGTAAGAGCATACGCTATATGACTGGTCTTGAGAAAATCAACTATTTTATGGAATCCATCAGCCTGCTTCGGCTTTTGAAGCATTGCTATCTCATTGTGTTCATCAATAAACGCCATGGATGCCATCGGTCTTGAGGATTCGTGACTGAAACACACTGGTTACTTGAAAGAAAAGAGTTAGAGAGAAGATGAACAGTATTCAAAGAGTCGTTGTGAGCTTTTAGGCGGGCAAAGAGGGTATTTATATGATTCGGGAAAGAAGCAGTATTAACCCTATTTTCAGTTAAAGCAGTACTAACCCACTGGCAGTATTAACTGAGAGCAGTATTAACTGGGAGCAGTATTAACTGAAAGCAGTATTAACTACCTAGAAGTATTAACACATACCTGAAGTAGTAACTCAGACTAGCAGAAGTAATAATGAACCTGCAGTAGTAACTTTGCACTAGCAGCATTAAAACTGCACTGGCAGCATTAACTATACTTACACTGTTGAAGCTTGTGTTAGTCTGAGCAGGGCAATAAACTTCCTGAGAAAGATGATTAGTAGCACCAAACAAATAAACAAATAACAGGTATACAAACACTTATTAAACATTAGCTCATTCAGAGTTGATCATGCCCACACTTGTAACCAAGAAAGTGAATCTACCCACATCAAAAGCTTTAGTGAATAGATCAGCAAACTGATTATCAGTATGAACTTTAGCAACTTGAATAAGCTTCTTTTCATTGCATTCTCTAATAAAGTGATACCTGATTTCAATGTGCTTTGTTTTGGAGTGCTTCACTGGATTGTTAACAATGTTAATAGCACTGCTATTGTCAATGAAGATTGTTTTGGAGTGGCACTGCTTGAACTTCATATATGAGGCATAGGCTAGAAACAGCCTAATTGCCTCTACCCGTGCCACTGGAGCAAAAACTTCCTCATAGTCTATGCCTTCTTCCTGAGTGTACCCTTGTGCCACTAGCCTTGCTTTGTTCCTGATTACTATTCCTCTCTCATCCTTTTTATTTATGAAAATCCACTTGGTGCCAATTGCTCTATGACCTTTTGGAAGGTCTACCATGTCCCAAACATCTTGCAATTTAAACTGTAGCAACTCTTCTTGCATGGCTTCTATCCAACTTGAGTCTTTCATTGCATCATAAGCCTTCTTAGGCTCAATCTGAGATAGAAAGCAAGAGAGTATTGTATGTTGCTGATCCTGCAAATCTTGAAGTCTGCTTTGATTCCTAGTCAGCATAGGATAAGAGATGTCTCCTATTACCAGCTCAGGAGGATGATTCTTCTGAGTTTTTGTCTGAAGACTAGGTTCTTCATTAATTCCCACATCTAAATTGGAATCATTTAAGTCAGCTGAGGGAATCTCATCAGCTGCTTCTGGCTCTTCATGCTCTGGATTCTCCTCATCTCTTCTTTCTTCTTCACTCTGAATTGGTTCAGTAACAGTCTCCTTTTCACAGATCTCAACAGGGTCCATTGTAGGTATGGGAAAGATCACAGACTGAGGAATAATATCTTGTACTTGTTCATCCCCTGATCCTCTACTTCCTGATCCTTCATGATCATCACTACTGAAACCCAAAGAGTTAGTTAGTGAATCAATGTCAAATAACCACTAAGGACCTGAACCAATAGGAGTTGGTGTGTTCTCATTGCATTTGACATTGTCACTTTCCTCAATTATTCTAGAAGAAGAATTAAACACTCGGTATGCCTTACTCTGAGATGAGTAACCAACAAGAAAACCATCATCTGCCTTGCTATCAAACTTTCCTAAGTGAGTTTTGGTATTGAGAATGGTACAAGGACACCCAAAAGGTTTGAAAATTCCAATAAATGGTTTTCTTTTATTTAAAAGCTCATATGGTGTCTTGTTTTTATGCTTGACTACTAGAACTTTGTTCTGGACATAACAAGCAGTATTAACTGCTTCAGCCCAGAAAGTAATTAGAATTTTTGAATCAGCTAACAGAGATCTAGCAGCCTCAATCAGTGTCCTATTCCTTCTCTCAGCAACACCATTTTGTTGTGGAGTCCTAGGAGCACTGTATTGCCTCTCAATTCCTTTTTCCTCACAAAAGGTGTTTAGGTCAAGATTTTTAAATTCAGTACCATTATCTGACCGAATGACTTTTACCTTTTGATTTGTTTGGTTTTCAATTCTTAGAATAAAGGATTTGATCAGTCCACTTGTCTCATCCTTAGTCCTTAGAAAATATACCCAAGTAAATCTAGAGTAATCATCAACAATAACTAAGCAGTATGATTTCTTACCTATACTCATGACATTTGTAGGACCAAACAGATCCATATGCAACAACTGAAGAAAAGAGGAAATTGTGTTCAACTCTTTGGACTTATGAGAAGTTTTGTGTTGTTTGCCTTTGAGACAAGCAACACAATGATCATCACATGAAAAGACTTTTGAAGGCAGACCTCTTACAAGGTTGTTTTTAACAAGTTTATTCATTGTTTTAAAGTTCATGTGACACATCCTTCTGTGCCAAAGTGATGATTCATCCAAAGAGGATTTTGAAACAAGACAGTTTAGGGATGAATCATTTGAAACATTTTCCATATCCAAACAATAGACATTATCCTTTCTAGGAGTTCTTAGTAGTATCATCTTTTCATCAACTACCTTAAATCCAGGAGCAAGGATCATGCATTCTGAATCAGTGAATAATATGCTATGCTTTTTGTCACAAACCTGTGATACACTTAACAGGTTGTATCTTAACTGTTCAATATAGAAAACATCTTCAAAGGTCATCTTACCTTTTGTTACATCTCCCTTACCACTAATCTTACCTCCATCTGGAGTATTACCAAAGGCAACATGCCCTCCATCAATTTTCTTGAAATTCTTGAGGCAATCCATGTTCCCTGTCATGTGCCTAGAGCAACCACTATCAACATGCCAAATGCTCTTTCCCTTGAGCTGCTGGTTGCCCTGCACATAAGATAAATCAATTAGTATTGACTGGGAACCCAAGCCAAAGTGGTCTTGGGCCTCCCTTTCTCATCAAAGTACTTACACTCCTTTTTGATGAGATTTTTAAATTTAGAATCCTCTTGACTGGAATACTTTGTCAAGATGATTGGTCTAGAAGCACAAGCACTAGAAGCAGTACTAATTTTAGAAGTACTAACAGAGTTAGCAGCATTAACAGGTTTAGCAGTACTAACCTTGTTAGAAGCACTAACAGAGTTAGAAGTATTAATATTTGATGAAGTACTAACAATGTTAGTTTTAGAAGTACTAATACTCTCAGCAGCACTAACATTGATAGCAGTAGTATTGCTTCTGGCAGCACTATCTTTGTCAGCAGCACTATTTGTGGTAGCAGTACTAACAGTTTTAGTGCTTTTGGGAACCCACATCTTGACACTTTGGTTTACAGTCTTTTTCTTCATGTGGCTTTTAGATTTAACATGTTTCTTAGCCACATGGTTCCTTTCATTCTTCCTATAACCAAAGGGTTTTTGCACAGATCTTTGAAAATGTATCCTTTGGTTCATAGGATTAAAATAACAGTACTTGGCAAGATGGTTCAATTTGCCACATATGAAACAAGGTTTTGGTCTGATGATTCTACTCAGATTAACTCCTTGTTTCTGAGCCCACTGATTATTCCAATTTCTTTGATTTCCCCTCCTTTTATCATGTTTTAGGGGCTCATATTTATTACCTGCACATTGTTTGCAAGGAACAGGATTCACAACTGTAGTCTGCTTGTAATGGACCTTTTTAGACTTTCCCTCAGTCTTCTCTACACCATCAGATTTGACCCAATCCCTTCCACCACCCTCATTGGTAAAAATGTTATTTTCTAAGGGAATCTCACCACTCACAGTGTTATCCTTACTCTTACCAACTTCTTTCTCAGTCTTGTCCTCAACAACTACTTCATCTAAAGGATCTATCTTAGTGGCTCCCTCATGCAAGTCCTTCCTATCCTTGGTCTCTAGCAAATCTGATTTAGAAGGGATGTAGTTGTTGTTGTATGGTGGTGGTGTGGTATTGTACCCAATTCCTGGTTTAAGCTTATCATGGATTTGAACCTTTAGAATTGAATCCATGGCTTTAGAAGCATATGAAAACTTTTCCACATCCAGCTTAACCTTGGCTAGCTCTCCTCTCAACTTTTCATTCTCCTCTCTAGACTTTGTCAGTTGGATTTCTAAATCATTTTTCTCCCACTTCCAGTAACTTGTATCATATGTGTGTTGAAGTTCATTGGCTTGGAAACCTTTAATTTGTTCCTCAAACCTCTCAACAATTTTCACATAGTCTTTTCAATCCTTTTCTAACCTCTTAAGGTCATCACTCATACTCTGGTTGTGATCCCTGTACCTTTTAATAGTGTCTATGCAGGTTTGAGTACAGAGATTAGAAAGTACCTCAGTTGGGAGATCATATACCTCTGCCATGAGAGCTTGATTTTGAATGGCCTCTTCTACTTGATCACTCCAGTCAAACCCCATTCCTTGTTGAGAAACAAGAGCTTGAGCAGAGTTTCTGTTCTGGTTGAAGCTTCCAGTCTGAGCTTGTTGGTGGTTGTTTTGAGACATTCCACTTCTGCATTCCCTGGCAAAGTGTCCCTTCATATGACACTTGTAGCACTCCACCTTTGACTTATCAAAGCCTGCTCCATCTTCTCTTCTTTGAGAGAAGTTGTTCCTCCCAGTCCTCTTGATGAACTTCTTCACCCTCATAGAAAGCATGGTCATCTGCCCTTTAATATCCATCTCTTCAAGATCATCAGGATGAAGCTGTTCCAAGTCATCATTGATTAAAGAAGAGTTACCATGGCTGGAAAGAAAGGCTTCAAAAACAGATTCATTGCCTTTTTCTTGATTTACTCCACTGGCAGCATTAACTGATTCAGGGTTAGTAGTAGAATCAGTTGATGCTGATAGGAGTGCAGCATTATGAACATATCTAGTATGCTTCTTCTTTGCTTCCACTTCAGATTCATACACTCGCAGATCATTGTACAGATCATCCAGTTCCTTTTCTTCCACCATGTCATTCTGTCTGAATGAGACAGTGTACATGGTCCATTCATCTCCAAGAGATCTGAGGAACTTTCGGTTGACATCATCTTGTTCCATCTGAACTCCAACAGTATCCAACTCACCAATTAACTTATTGAATATATCAAAAGTTTGAGTCATAGACTCATTCTTTGAAGATGTAAAATTCTCATATTGCTGCTTGAGAATATCCCTTTGATTCCTCTTAGTGCTCTTGGTGCCAACAAATCTCTTCTCTAAAGCATTCCACAGAATCTGAGCATCAGTGCAATGATGAAATTGATGTTGATACTCATTAGGGATGGCCAAAAGCAGGGTGCTTAAGGCTTTCATCTCCAATTGTCTCACTTTCTTCTTAGCATCAGTTTTTGGAGGTGGTCTTCTTCCATCTTGTCCAATTTTACCTTCAGCAGAGGGACCATTCTCAACAATGTCCCACATAGAAAAGTCTGTAAGGAGGATGTACTGCTTGATCCTAATTTTCCACATGTCAAACTCATTTGGTTTGAGCATGGGAACCTTTGAAACAAGAGTACTGGTTGATTCAACTGTGTTGTCCATGATGAATGAAGGTTTCTGAGAATACTAGGCTCTGATACCACTTGTCAGGATCTGATTCTTAACAAGAATAATGAAACTCAGAAACAATATTAAAAAAGTTGCGGAAAAACACTTTAATATTCAAACTATCAATGTAACAGTAAAATATAAATCACAACTTGTAAACTTTATTGAATGATTAAAGTTACAAGCTTTCACACAAAACCTCATCTTGATGAACAAGCTCACCAAGACGAATTCTACTTCTGTAGAACTAGGGTTGTAAACCTTGAGGTTAATTCTCTCTCAGAACAAAAACTTAGAATGATCGTCTCAAACTATTCTGAATAATCCTATACATATACTGAAAATAAAAGATAATTACAAAACTTAAAAGATCTTCAGTATATTCTTCCATAATTATCTTCACACCTTCCATGATTATCTTCAAACCTTGATCTGCGAAAATCTTGATTATCACATAAGCAGTGTTAAGTCACAACAGCATTAACACTCTGAACAGTATTAATCTTCACCAGCAGCACTAACTATGCTCAGCAGTATTAATTTCTTCAAGCAGTAGTAATTTGTCTCAGGACTAGTAACCATGTTGTTCTGGCAGCAGTAATCATATTTAATCAAATCTTCAATTCCCAACAATAAATGCAATCTATACAAGAAATGTTCTAAAACATCATACGAATACAACCCAATCAAATTTAGATTCAAAATACTCAAAAACAGCAAAAAAATTGAGTTCAATAGTAAACTTTCCAAAACTGTTTGCGACAACTTCAAGAACTTGCCAAATTTGAACAATTTCTTCCAAAATCTTTAATCAAACCATCTCTGAATTTTCGATTTTGCTCTGATACCAATTGATAGTCACAGAATCAAGCTCAAACAGTTTAAATCACACAAAGATTCTAGAGAGAGAACGTGTAGAGAGAGAATGTATTTATGTCATAGATCTCACAAATAGTCACAAGTATCACAATTACAAAATTATCTCTCAAAGATTACAAGTGTTAAGAAAAACAAAGGATTAAAGGCTATTTATACTAAGTCAAAGAACACCCCTTTTGACTTTACAAGAAATCATTTAACAAGATAAAAGCTTTGACTAAATTGGTTTACCTTGCTTTAACAGTTGGTTCATCACCGGTAAAATCCAGTATCTTATTCAAATCAAGAATGGTTAGGGTAGTAGATGTGTGCTCTACTACTATTTCCCTACCCTTCTCTCTATCATAAGTCATGCCTAAATCGTCCAAATTTCTATCAACCTCATCAAAACTCCCCTCACTAGATTGAGGGATGTTCAAAAGTTTGTCTACTCCATTACTATTGCCCCTATAAGATTAGGGTACTATAGCCAAAGCCAAGTTTCCAGTGGTTTCATTTGGGTTGGGCTCAAATTCATATGGAAGAAAATAGAGGGTAGAGTTATCCATGGTTTCAATAGCTTCAACCTCCTATTTCGCAAAGATGGAGGTGAAATGCCCATCAAGGGGTAGTGTTTTAGGAGAAGAAAAAACCTGAGGCTTCATAGATGTAGTTGCTACTGAAGTTGTAGAAAGAGGTTCCTCCATAATTTTGGTCTATGATTCAACAATCAGTGGTGTAGGGGTGTCAAAAATAGTTTGAGTAAGGGCTTCAACAACAGTTTAAGCAGGGGATTCATCGACCTATTTCAACTGTGTTGGTGTCATCATCGAGAAACACCATCAAGGGTTCACCCTTTTCTTTGTCACTCTTGACCATTGCTCTTCTTTGCTAACTTATTAAAACCAGAGGAGGAATTTCTTCATCATTTTGGTCCCTGATTATGGGTCTTTTAGCCCTTGCCATTGGTATGCTTCGAATAGGGGTTTTGAGGAATGGGTTTTCGAATAGAAGGTTAGGGTAAAAGAGAACATGTTTTGGGATTAAGTAGAAAACGGGTTAATGGAAGTTTAGGAGGTTTTTGAGAGTAGTTATCAAGGATTAACATGAAGATGAAGAAATATTTTAGGACTTTTAGAAAGGTTAATACTTGATGGGTTTTGAAGATAACAGTTAGGGAGGAGAGTCTGATAGAAATTGTTATGACGCCACCAAAAAGATGAAGAGACTATTCTTTTTGCTCAGAGTGTAATCATGACATCATATGTACCTTCCTTAAAGTTATTTTGGTATTTTCCAATTTATCGCCCAAACTCAAATTCTTGGGCGAAGGCTAGGGAATCCGATGTTGTAGCATGAACGAAGCAATGTTAAGTTTTCCCCTTTTTTGAACAAGGTTGTACTACAAAAACTAAACAAACAATTAAACATAATTGTCTTATTAAAGCAATAATAAAAGATTAAAATGCATATTTACCAACAATTTTGGACTTCTTAAAATCCACAACTTCCTAGAAGCTTTTTAGCAAATGGTAGTTGTAACACCCGGAAAATCACTGTAAGTAATGACGTCATTTCTTCCCCTTTGTCACTCATTACGTTCTGGATTTTGCATTACACGTCGTGTCCATGACCAATGTCGGGTCATGCAATTACAGCTCGAAATATGGTGCCAGTACCCTCGAGGCAAGAGTGCCCGACGACTATGCCCCTTGCATAGTCGCGGTGTCACAATCGCGAGCTGAGGAGGACCTACGGTACAATCGGGGCGACAGTGACCGACAATTGTGCTTGGGTCACTGTCGCAATGGCACTGTTGCAGGTATGGTACCGCGAGTCACTTCCCGCGGGCGATTATGCCATGGGCATAATCGCTAGTCAATGTCGTCGTCGAGGTTGGTTTGGTTAAAAAGCCATATTTGATCTATTTCTCACCTATTATCTTCACCCAACTTGTTCAAAAACTCTCTCTAGACACTATCTCATCATAAATTCGGATCTAGGGTTTCTCCCAACCTCTCTTCATCATTTAATGCAAGATTCTGGGTGTTGAAAACAAGTGGAAGCTAGGGATTCTTCACTCACCATCTCTTCTCCCTTTTCTTTCAAGAAGGAGGTTCTAGGGTTTCGGGTTTTCATCAAAACCCACTTTTGTGAGTTCATCTTCTTAACAAATGTCATATGCTACCATGAAACTCTTTCTTTGCATTACTTTAGCTTTTAAACATAATTTCTACAATTTTGCGTCTTTCAAGTCACTAGGTCAAAATCTAGGGTTTTCACATTTATTGAAATATTGTGTGATATATCGTATTATATGTTCAAAGTGTTGGTAAATATGATCTATACAAGTATTATGAATAGTTGAATCTCAAGTGGGTGATATGATTTATTTGGGTTTATGACTGAGAAGGGAAGTTGTGTCTTATAATTATTGTGTAACGTGGAATTATGTGGAAATGGAAGAATATGATAATATATCTTATATGTTGGAAAACATGACTTATGCGAATGGATTTATACTATGGTCGTTGAGTTACCCTATAATAACATGGTGCTATATGAGATTCATGTGTTTAGAATGTATAGCAAAATACATGATGTCATGTTGGTGAATCATGTTAGTTTGGTAATGGTGAGGTACCAAGATAAAGATCCATGGATAGGGTTGAACTTGGTGACTCTTTGGGGGTAAAGGCTCGGATGGAGTTGGACCCATATTTACATAGAACTAAAGATTTCATGGATAGAGTTGATGTTCTAACGGCTATAGATTCATGGATAGAGTTGACACCGGTAAATAACCATTCCAACTAAGTGCTCCATATGGGTAATGGCCTACTTCCGTGTTTCGCCACAACCTATGATGTAACGGGTCTCCTCCGTCTCGCATAAGGTTTAAATGTTGGAGGATCCATTTACTGCTAATTATCTATTTACCGTTAAATGTTTACTACTGTATTATTTCCTCTTGTATATATATTTTGGATGTTCTCACTAGGCTCCAAGCCTAACACTTGTTTGTTTTGGTGTGTATATCAGGTTCTGTTAGTGGAGGGGTGGCTAAACCATGAGAGGAGAGTTGAGACAACATTTTTGGGGATATAGAATTTGACAAGATAGAGCGTACATTAATACTTGTCGATATATTGGGAATTGATGATGACACCCAATTGTAATCTAAACTAGAATGTTTTAGATTAAGTAGGTTGTCGGTCCTCATTTCATTTCATTTGGGTTTGTAAACGCTCATACTTTTCCCCATTTATGGAATGATGTCATTTGTGAAACTCTATTTCATATAAAATGTCCCAGGTTTAATTTCCTTTCAATTTTTAGACGTTATATTGCGAAAATTTCAAGTTTTTTTTGGAAGTAGTAAACCTTAGGGTGTTACAAGTTGGTATCAGAGCATTAGTTTAAGTGAACTAGGAATGAATGTAAGATGTCTAGACTTTAACTAGAGTTATTAAGCTATGATTGGTGAGGACTGGGTAGAACTTCTAAGATTGGATGTTCTTAGAGTCGACGGAATTGCACGAATTAATAATTGTGATGATGGTAACGAGAATCCTTAGGTATGGTGTATTCATAATTGCACTTAGCTAATGCCATTATGAATATATTGTTACGTAAGCATGCTTTATTTACTAATGTCATGACGATTGATGAATGTATTAGTACGTTTTCTTTGGTATTTTGTTTGAATCTCTTATCCCCTCTCGTGTTTGTGTGGAAGCCTTTGTTCTATCATGGTGAATACTAGAGTCGACCGCTGGTCGAAGGGGAAATTCATGAAGATTGCACGTCCAAGCCAAATTCAACGGTAAGGGCGGTGAATGTTGTCCCTCCCAATATGCCGCCGATATTCACTGGAGAGGTAGAGCATATACCCAGGGTAGATTTGGCATCCACGAACCTGGTCATTCAAAAGGCAAACCCTCAAGCCGATATGATGTCTAGCGTCATGGAGATGGTGATGTCAGCTATGGAAAAGCAACAAGAGGCATTCCTGAAGATGTTGGAGGATAGGGATGCTAGTCTCAGAAGGCCGGAGGTAGTTGCTGATAATGTAGTGGCTGGTTCAGGTGGTACTGGAAAAAGGATCAGGACGGAAGATCATGTGGTTGTAGGTGCTCCGAGGGGAAGAAAAAGTTTCTCCTACAAGACCTTCCTTTGTAGCAAACCGCTCGAGTTCTCGGGATCCCATGACCCAGTCAAGTGTGTGAACTAGATCTAAGCGATCGAGAAGGCTTTCGATTCCAGCGAGTGCGGAGAGGAGCAGAAGGTAAGGTTCGCCTCACAAATGCTCAGAGGGTCGGCACATCGTTGGTGGAATGTCACCAGGTCCACCCTCGATGTCGTTGTTCTTGCCCAACTATCTTGGGATGCGTTTAAGAGGAAGATCATGGAAGAATATTGCAATGAGAGGACGATGGATCAAATTGTGGACGAGTTCCGATCCCTCAAGAAGGGTAATATATCGGTGAGAGATTATTCAAGGATGTTTGTCGAGAAGCTCGATCTGGTGGGGCATGTAGCCCCAACTGAGAATGATAAGGTGAAAGCATTTCTGATAGGGTTGTCGGCGGACATGATGTCCATGGTTCGCAACGCCAAGCCCTCTACTCTTCGTGAGACCATTGAAGAGGCCAAGGTCATTGAGGATGTCTATGCCCAGAGCCGCGAGGATAGGACTGGGGCTACCGAGAAGAGAAAGTGGGAAGGCAACTTCTTTCCCTCCAAGAAACCAAGAGCCTTCAACAACAATTTCAACAGGGGGGCCGAGCCTAGGCGGGAAGCTAGGTGGTGCCTCAAATGCAAAAGCAAACACTTTGGCCCATGTAACTCTAGCGGGATGAATTGTTTCAAGTGTGGGAAAGCGGGGCATGTGCGTGAAAATTGCCCGACCCGAGGGGTCATATGCTACGAATGCAAGGAACCAGGCCACATCCGAAGTGAGTGCCCGAAATTAAAGGCAGGAGGTTCTCAAGAAAAGAAGGAGAACCCTCCAAGGGTATCGGGGAGGGCATTCCAAATGACCGCCGATGAGGCGAAGGCTTCACCGGATGTTGTTTCGGGTACGTTCCTTGTCAACTCTGTACCTGCTCGTATTTTGTTTGACTCTGGTGCCAGTTTTTCTTTTGTGTCAGATTTGTTTTGCCAAAATCTTGCGATGACTGCTAGCCCTCTAGATGATGCCTTAGTAGTTGAGATAGCTAACGGTAGTCATGTAGTGGTTCGTGAGTTGTTGCGGGGTTGCACCTTGGAAATCGGGGGAAGTAGATTTTCAATCAATCTCATGCCAGTGGCCATTGGGGGATTCGATATAGTGATCGGGATAGATTAGTTAGCCGAGAATCAAGCAAAAATTATATGTGCTAAGAAATTGATTCGAATCCTGACTAGCGATGGGGTTGATGTAGTTGTCTATAGTGAGCGGAGGAAGGGCGACGTACCATTTCACCATGGCTAAGGCACGTAGGTGTTTAGTTAAGGGGTGTTCCTCCTTCCTAGCCTATGTGGTAGATGCCAAGCTTGAAAAGAAGAAACTCGAAGACGTGGAAGTGGTGCGGTAATTCCCCAACGTTTTCCCGGACGACTTGCCCGGTTTGCCACCGAAAAGACAGGTTGAATTTTGGATCGATCTTGTCCCGGGAGCGGATCCAATTGCCAGAGCTCCCTACCGATTGGCTCCTTCCGAAATGCAAGATATGTTGTCTCAACTCCAAGACCTCTTTGAGAAAGGCTTTGTAAGACCGAGTTCCTCTCCGTGGGGAGCCCCGATCTTATTCGTCAAGAAGAAAGATGGCACGATGAGGATGTGCATCGACTACCGGGAGTTGAATAAAGCAACCGTGAAGAATAAGTACCCACTTTCGAGGATCGACGACTTGTTTGATCAACTTCAAGGAGCGGGTTGTTTTTCGAAAATCGATCTTCGATCCGGGTATCACCAAGTGAGGGTGAGGAACGAAGACGTCCTGAAGACGGCGTTTAGGACCCGTATGGGTACTATGAATTTTTGGTCATGCCTTTCGGATTGACCAACACGCCGGCAGTGTTCATGGACCTGATGAACCGTGTGTGCCGACCATTCCTCGACAAGTCGATGATAGTGTTCATCGACGACATCCTCGTCTATTCTTAGGACGAACTCGAACATGAGAGACACCTTCGCTAAGTTCTAGAGGTGTTGAGAAAAGAGCAACTCTATGCCAAGTTCTTGAAATACGATTTTTGTCTAGAAGAAGTCCAATTCTTGGGGCACGTTGTCACCCGAGACGGAGTGAAAGTGGACCCTTCCAAGATCGAGAGCATGATGAATTGGGAACCTCCAAAGAGTCGATCCGAGATTCGGAGCTTCTTGGGTCTAGCGGGTTATTACCGACGATTCACCCTAGATTTCTCTAAGATCGCTTCTTCATTGACATCTCTTACTCGGAAGAATGTCAAATTCGTTTGGACGGATGCCCAAGTAAAAGCTTTCCGGACTCTTCAAAAGAAGCTTTGCGAGGCACCGATCTTATCCTTACCCGAAGGAACCGAGGATTTCATGGTCTTTAGCGATGCCTCGAAGATGGGGTTGGGTTGTGTCTTGATGCAACGTGGGAAGGTGATTGCCTATGCGTCGATACAACTCAAGGTACACGAAAAGAACTACCCTACTCACGACTTAGAGCTAGTGGCAGTCGTTTTTGCGCTAAAGCTTTGGCAGCACTACCTCTATGGCACTAAGTGTACCCTCTATATTGATCACAAGAGTCTAAAGCACATCTTCGACCAGAAGAAGTTGAATATGAGGCAAAGGAGGTGGCTAGAACACCTAAAAGACTATGACTGTGAATTACTCTACCACCCCGGCAAGGCAAATATGATGGTGGACGCGCTGAGTAGAAAAGAGTATAGCGGGAGCCTACGAGCTTCTCTCTCTTGAATCGAATTGGTATCAAGTTTGATTGAGAAGATCAAGGAGTCTCAGACCGAAGCTCTTCGGGAAGAGAACCTCAAAAACGAAGTTATGGTGAAGCAACATCTTCTCTTGACCGAAGATGGTCGTGGGGTGAAGCTCTTCGAGGGGGTAGTTAGGGTGCCCAAAGTCGGGGGACATCGCGAATTACTTCTCGAAGACGCCCAGAAATCCAAGTATTCTATCCACCCAGGAAGTACAAAGATGTACTGGGATTTGAAACTCAGTTATTGGTGGCCCATCATGAAGTTGGACGTGGAAAATTATGTGGAACGATGTGTGACTTGTCTTCAGGTCAAAGCCGAACACCAACGACCGTACGGGAGTCTCCAATCCTTGGAAATACCGGAATGGAAGTGGGAGCACATCACCATGGATTTTGTAACCAAGATACCGAAGACTCTTAGACGACACGATACCATATGGGTGGTGGTGGATCTCCTGACCAAGAGTGCACACTTTCTGGTTATGAGAGAAACCCTTCTGATGGACAGGTTGGCCAAACTATACATTGACGAAGTAGTTTCGAGGCATGGTGTGCCTTTGTCCATCAAGTCGGATCGTGATATCCGTTTCACTTCCAATCTTTGGGACGACCTTCAGAAAGAAACGGGGACTAGAGTAAAATTGAGCACGACCTATCATCCCCAAACCGATGGCCAGAGTGAGCGGACCATCCAAACACTCGAGGATATGCTAAGGTCGTGTGTCATCGACTTTGGCGGGAATTGGGACTCTCATCTACCACTAGTGGAGTTCGCCTACAACAACAGTTACCACTCCAGTATTGGTATGGCCCCATTCGAGGCCTTGTATGGTCGGAAATGTCGAACTCTGGTTTGTTGGTTAGATGCGGGCGAGAAACAATTTGTCAGGCCCGAGATTGTCCAAGAAACCGCGGATAAGGTTAAAGGAATCCGGGAACGCTTGAAAGTTGCCCAAGACCGGCAAAAGAGTTGTGCGGATAAGAAGAGGCGACCGGTGGAATTTCAAGTGGGTGATCAGGTTATGCTAAAAGTATCACCTTGGAAGGGAATTATCCGGTTCGGGAAGCGGGGAAAGTTGAGTCCTCGATTCCTTGGACCATTCACCATAACCAAACGGGTTGGACTCCAAGCTTACTAATTGGAGCTCCCACCCGAGATAAATGGAATCCACAACACATTCCACGTGTGTTATCTTCATAAATGTTTGGCGGAGGAAGAAAGTGTCATTGCCCTTTCAGATATAAGAGTGGACGAGGGTAATCATTGCATCGAAGAACCCGACGCCATTTTGGAAAAGAAATCCAAGAAACTCCGTCACAAAGAAGTCACAATGGTCAAGGTCCAATAGAAGTACCACCAAGGGGCCAATGTGACTTGGGAAGCGAAAGAAGACATGAATAGGAGGTGCCCTCACCTCTTTGGGTGAGCGTCGATTTCGAGGACAAAATCATCTCCAAGTGGGGGAGGTTTGTAACACCCGAAAAATCACTTTAAGTAATGACGTCATTTCTTCCCTTGTGTCACTCATTACGTTCTGGATTTTGCATCACACGTCGTGTCCATGACCAATGTTGGGTCACGCAATTGCAGCTCGAAATATGGTGTCGGTACTTGCGGGGCAAGAGTGCCCGACGACTATGCCCCTGGCATAGTCGCGGTGTCACAATCGCGAGCTGAGGATGACCTACGGTACAATGTACAATCGGGGCGACAGTGCCCGACGATTGTGCACGGGTCACTGTCACAATGGCACTGTCGCGGGTATGGTACCGCGAGTCACTTCCTGCGGCTGATTATGCCCCGACGATTATGCCATGGGCATAATAGCTAGTCAATGTCGCCGTCGGGGTCGGTTTGGTTATAAAGTCAGATCTGATCCATTTCTCACTTATTATCATCACCCAACTTGTTCAAAAACTCTCTCTAGACACTCTCTCATCGTAAATTCAGATCTAGGGTTTCTCCCAACCTCTCTTCATCTTTTAATGAAAGATTCTTGGTGTTGAAAACAAGTGGAAGCTAGGGATTCTTCACTCACCATCGCTTCTCCCTTTTCTTTCAAGAAGGAGGTTCTAGGGTTTGGGTTTTCATCAAAACCTACTTTTGTGAGTTCATCTTCTTAACAAATGTCATATGCTACCATGAAACTCTTTCTTTGCATTACTTTTGCTTTTAAACATAATTTCTACATTTTTGCATCTTTCAAGTCACTAGGTCAAAATCTAGGGTTTTGACATTTATTGAAGTATTGTGTGATATATCGTCTTATATGTTCAAAGGGTTGGTAAATATGATCTATACAAGTATTATGAATAGTTGAATCTCAAATGGGTGATATGATTTATTTGGGTTTATGACTGAGAAGGGAAGTTGTGTCTTATAATTATTGTGTAACGTGGAATTATGTGGAAATGGAGGAATATGATAATATATCTTATATGTTGGAAAACATGACTTATGTGAATGGATTTATACTATGGTCGTTGATTTAACCTATAATAACATGGTGCTATATGATATTCATGTGTTTAGAATGTATAGAAAAATACAAGATGTCATGTTGGTGAATCATGTTAGTTTGGTAATGGTGAGGTCCCAAGGTAAAGATCCATGGATAGGGTTGAACTTGGTGACTCTTTGTGGGTAAAGGCTCGGATAGAGTTGGACCTATATTTACATAAAACTAAAGATTCATGGATAGAGTTGATATTCTAACGACTATATATTCATGGATAGAGTTGACGCCGGTAAATAACCATTCCAACTAAGTGCTCCATATGGGTTATGGCCTACTTCCGTGTTCCGCCACAACCTATGATGGAACGGGTCTCCCCCGTATCGCATAAGGTTCAAATGTTTGAGGATCCATTCATTGTTAATTATCTATTTTACTGTTAAATGTTTATTATTGTATTATTTCCTCGTGTATATATATTTTGGATGTTCTCAATAGGATCCAAGCCTAACATTTGTTTGTTTTGGTGTGCATATCAGGTTCTGTTAGTGGAGGGGTGGCTAAACCATGAGAGGAGAGTTGAGACAACATTTTTGGGGATATAGCATTTGACAAGATAGAGCGTACATTAATACTTGTCGATATTTTGGGAATTGATGACGACACCCAATTGTAATCTAAACTAGAATGTTTTAGATTAAGTAGGTTGTCGGTCCTCATTTAATTTCATTTGGGTTTGTAAACGCTCATATTTTTCCCCATTTATGGGATGATGTCATTTGTGAAACTCTATTTCATATAAATGTCCCAGGTTTAATTTCCTTTCAATTTCTAGACGTTATATTGCGAAAATTTCAAGTTTTTTTTGGAATTACTAAACCTTAGGGTGTTACAGTAGCCAAATCCACATAGCAATGCTTTGTGATTGCTATGGGGTCATGGAGCAACTTAACTCTCTGACCATTAACTTTGACCATACTGTTATCCTCAGGGCTAACTAGGTCAATAGCTCCATCCGAATGGACTTCATGGATGTGGAATGGTCCAGACCATCTAGACTTGAGTTCTCCTAGGAACAATCTTAACCTAGAGTTTAAAAAAAAAGACTTGTTAGCCTTCTTTGAATTCTATATGATTGATTCTTTTTTCATGAAATTTTTTTGTTTTCTTCTTATTGAGTTTGGCATTCTCATAGGATATGTTCCTCCATTTCACAAAGTTGCAACCTTCTTTTATTACGAGCAACATCTAAAGGGAGGTGACAAGTATTTCCAAAGGGAAGTAACAAGTATTTCCAAATACTAGCTTATATGGGGACATACTAATTGGATCTTTAAAAGTAGTCGGGTATGCCCATAAAGCATCACCTAGTTTGAAAGCCCAATATTTTATGTTTTGCTTGACAACTTTTTCTAAAGTTCCCTCTATTTCTCAATTAGAGTTATGGAAATCTATTAGTTTGTCGGTGGTTTGCAGTGGCAATCTTGTGGTTAATATTGTAGTTTACAAGCGCTCTATCAACAGGTTTTCACAAAGTGGGTACCCTCAACACTAATTAGTGCCCTGGGGTACCAAACCCTGTGACCATATGTTTTTGAAGGAACTTAACCACAAATTTTGCCCTAGGGTACTGTAACACCCTCAAAATTGGAAAGATCAACTAATTTAAAATTATCAATAATGCTTCAAAGAAAGATAAAATCTCTTACAACAAGTCATTTCTTGAAATACTATTCTAGATTTTACCATCAATAAAATGGATAGAGTCTTACATAAAGACTAATAAAAAGGTCGGGTGCTACTAAACTCAAATACATGTTTCTATTCCCAAAATAATTGTGGAAGACTTCACCAAGCTACTCACCCTCGTGCATATAAAGTGTACCCATCTCTTCATAGGGTCGTTAGTACCCTTCCCCAACCGGGACCTGATGCACATGCCGACAAATAAAAAGGTTAGGCTAACTCCTAGTGAGTTCAAGAGTTTTCAACATGATTAAATATATTGTTAAAAGAAAAGAATACAATTTAAATCATAATCTTTCAAAATGATTTACTTTAAATATGGAAACGATTCGTTTTCTAATAACATGCATTTTCAAAGATGAACACCTCAATACAAAACGTTCTTTTATAGATTATGCAACCCAAAACTCACTCAAAACAAGAATAGAAATCGACTCCCAATTTATGAAACGCAGCTAAAACTTTATATCCCGAAACACCCAAAACACGGGTCGGGCATAATACGCATCCCATAAATCATGGATAAAATCTATATATATAAAACGTCACCGAAAACATGGATACTAAAACTCAATACCCAAAATAACACCTTTCGGTGACGGGGGAGACCCGATTCCATTGAATGTGGCGGGAACACAAAAGTATGCCACGTATGTATGTTATCAACATGTTTCAAGGATGGACAACCATTGACATTAACCCTATCCAGGTCTTCAGTCATGGTACGCATCAACCCTATCCAAGTCTTTAGCCGTTTGAACATCAACTCTATCCAAGTATTTAGTTTGGTACAAATGTGGGTTCAACTCTATCCAAGTCTTTAGCCGAAAGAATCACCAAGTTCAAACCTATCCAGGTCTTTACCTTGGGATATCACCATACTTGACACGCTTGTTCATTTAGAAATTACATGGTATCACCAATGCCTATTTCCAAATCACAACTCAGGGATCTTACCCCACAGATAAACGATAAAGCCAACTTCTATGCCTATGGATCCAATGCATTAAAGTCTAAAACATTACATGACTCAAATGAATGACAACGCACTCCAAAACATGTAATTTCCATCAAAACGCAATTAAATGCATCGTAAAACCAAAGCTCCTCATTGAGCCAATAAAACTGGGCAATTGCCCCTTTGAGTTACAACCGAGCCAAAGCTCCACAAATTCAACTGGCCATTGGTTAAAAGTCATAAAATGCAATAAACACAATTGACCCATGTTTATGCAAACACATGCTCCAAAATGCACGAATAAACTCTAACACAAATTTAGATTTAGACAAACATTTTCTAAATGAGTTTATACCAATTATCCTTTCAAAACGTCCCATAACACAAAATCAAGCATTTCCCAAAACACACACTAAAAGTGCATTTATACTCAAAAGATCCCATTCCATAAAATGAATTATTAAAATACCAATACTCAAAATTTATTTATCAAAATGCCCAAAATCCCAAAATGTGGGTGTTTTACAAGTTTATAAAGTTAAACACTTCAAATAACCAAAACTCATCAAATAACTCAAGAGTTGATAATTTCATGTAAAACATATAAACATTAAAAAAAATGTCATTTTGGCATGTACACCGTTTTCACAAATCAAATTGAACTCACCTTGCTAGATTTAGGCTAAATCTAGATTTTTTCCCAACTTTGAAGAAACTTGGATCCTCAAGACAAAACTTCCAAAAACCTAGATCAACAAGTTTCCAACCATAAATACACATATCCAAGTGTTTAAAATCATTCCCCAAACATCTTATGTCAAAATCTCCATTTTGGCCAAAAACCCTAATTTGACCTAAATTTTCTCAAAATCTTCCAAACCGAAATTGGAGAAATAAAACACTACGGAGTCATCAATAGAGCATTTATAACTCATAAAGAAGTTTGGAAATGGAAGGGATGAATTTACCACCCAAAATTCTTGAAGATGGAGGTGATGATGATAAGCTCTTGATCTTTGCATCCAATCCAACACCAAATACTCTTGTATATTCCTAAGACTAACAACCTACCCTTGAAAATCTCTCAAAAACGAAACCATATCAACTTGAATCACCAAAAACGCAATAGAAATGAGAGAGATATGAAGAAATGAAGATGAATGGCTGAAATCCGACTTTTATGATGTATGGTACCACCAGGCTACATTGCCATGCGACTTTGCCATGGAATTGTCGCATGGCATAGTCGCTCAAAGTGTACCGTGGGTTGAATCTTGTCCACGACTTTGCCAATGCGACTATAACACTGTCATAGTAGCCGGGCATTGTAGTCGGACATATACCAATCCCCGAAACTCGACTTTTTCTATGCCAAGACTCCCGAAACTCTTAGAGACTTAAAGTAATGTTTTCCCAACATAAATCCCACCATATACAAGTTGCAAAAACATCCGGGTAACCTTTATTTACCGAAAATTACGGGTGTTACAGGTACAACGCAAAACCTTCTCAAAGCTACAACTGCTCATGCTTCTTTTGTCGTCGCCAGCCATATGGCTGCTTCTACTGCTGTTAGATGCTCGTCGCTTGGATTTTTCCCTATTCGATAAAACCATCGCCAAAATCTCACGGCCTACAAATCGCTGCCTAATGCAGCTGCTGCTGTGAGTGCTTCGATTCCCATGGGCGCCAGTACCTTGGATCTTGACAGAGTCGTTAGTCCACCAGACCCCGCTGCCCAAATAGGCTAGTAGTGCTGGATCTGGATGTCGTTCGTTTTCTTTTTTTACCTATTTGTCAACTATTGGTGGCGTTTCTTAGGTCTAGATTGTCGGCTACACGGTTTGTGTCGTACAAATGGTGATTATTTGGGGAGGGATGTCGACTGAAGGGATCTATGCCTCACATATGTGGTTGGTCAAACCCCAACGTCGGCAAGTGTTTTCCTTTTTTCTGATTTACGGGTATTGACGGTTATTAGCACTCGACCTCTGTTGTGCCTTTTTTTCGATCACCGACCACCAATTCATGGTGGTCCCGCTTTCGCATGTCTGGTTTCTGTTCTGGACACCACCGTTGGTCACGAACGGTTTTGGAGATGGTCATTGTTGTCGACTAAGTGACGTGTGGCTAGAGCGGGTGTTCCAGTTTGGAGCCACTAGACTTCGTTCAGTCGGCTAGGTATCACCATTTGGGGTAATCACTAACAGTTCTGTACCGAGTGGCAGGTTTAAGCCTGGTACCGTTGCTAGAGTCCATCCAACCATATTAGAGACTCCCTTAAAATGCACGAATCCAAATCGTGACCCAAATTTAAATCTCTTCTTGGACATGAAGATATCGACCAAATGTCCATACAGTTTAAAGATATTCCATAGACGGGCGTAGCCACCTTAGGACCAGAAGGTGAAGTGGCACCCCCTCACACATTTTAATTTTTTTTATGTATTAGTTTAAGGTTAGTTTTAAAAATGTTTAATGGGTTGGCCCCTTCTCACCCTTAATAAAAATAAGCCCACTTTTTAAGTAACTTTCTTTCTCCGTCCTCTCATATTTGCGCTTTCACAAAACCAAAGCAAAACAGAGGCTGCTCTGGAAGAACAATCGCTCACGAGTAAAGACCATCCCTTTCCTTCCACGCACTGACGCACGCCGGTTCTCCTTGACTCGTTCTGTCTCCCTAGGTTAGTTTTTTATTTGCAAAACTGTGATCATTTTTTTATCAGTTAACCTTTTGGGTATGTCTAGAACCCTTTCTGATCAGTAAACCCTTTTTTATCACTTTTTTTATTGATCGTTGATTAGTGATAGTGAACCCTTTTTGATCATTTTTTGATTATTGATTAGTGAAACATTTTTTTATCACTTTTTTGGATCACCTTTTTTAGACAGTATATGGACCCTTCTGATTATTTGATTACTGATTAGTGAAGTTTTTGATCACTTTTTATCAGTTTATCCTATTCCTATGAGCTATGAACCCTTTCTTTTTGGTTCAATGATTTATGTCATCTTCCATTAAAATGATTATTAATCTCGCAATGATACTACATGTTGCGACTGTCACAGTTGAGAGGACATTTTCAGCTATGAATATCGTGGAAAATAGGTTGTGCAATAGAATGGGAGATCAATAGATGAATGATTGCTTAGTTATTTATATCGAAAAAATGTTTTTATTGAGCATAATAATGAATATATCATAGATAAGTTCCAAAAATGAAAATCTCTGTAGGTCACTGTTAAATCTGTAAAGGTCGAATATCATCAATATAAATATATAATATCGTTATTTTATCTTTTTCATAATTTTAACTTTTATTTTTATTCTATATTATATGATGTTCCTTCTATAAATTCCTCGCTCCGTACTCATCCACATATGGTGACCCTCCTAGGAATCTAGAAAGCCATAGAAAAGAAAGGTGTAATAACCAGATGTCTATCTTGTTAACAATATTTTATAACCACATCAAGTTTATTTACATTATATCATTATGGGTACTAAAGTAAACAAATTATAAGGGTGGGCTAATGGCACCCCTAAGCCTTGCTAAGGGCACCCTTAGGGTGCGTTTGGTATGCAAAACAGAGTGGAATATGACAGAACAGAACAGGCTAGTCCCATGTTTGGCGTGACCATATGTGGGACACGCTAGAACTAAGTGGAACAAACATGGAACACATTTGTCCCACTCCAACCCCCTGGAACTAAGTAGAACAACAATATTTTGACTAATATATCATTTGTTAAAAACAAAAAAATAAAACATGTCTTCTCATCATCCACGCCTCCATGCCAGGGGTGTGCAAAACCCGAATAGTCTGAAATCCGAATACGCATCCGAACCGAAAATAAGGTGTTTTTGCAAAACCCAAATACCCCGAAATCCGATAATCCGAAACCCGACATTTGGGAGGATATCTGGGTTCGGGTTGGGTTTGATCGTTGGCCACCCAACCCGTCCGAAAACCCGAAATAACATAAATCTATATTTTAAATAATATATATATATATATATTTATTTATCTAATTATTTTTTGAAAGTCGTAAATTATAGTGTGTTGAAATATTTTCTAAATTTTAAACTTGCTATCGATTTCATCAATCTTTCAATCGATTATATTCATCCTACAAAACGATTGAATTTATATATAACTTTTACATTATATAATACCCGAACCCGACCGACATCAATCCGAAACCCGACCAACTCAAACCCGAAACAACCTAAAATCCGAAACTTAAAATTTGGGTTTTGATTTCCATATCCAAAATCCAATCGTGATAAATTAGTTTTATGTTTTAGATAATTCATTACACTATGTATTAGTGATGTAAATTAGTTTTATGTGATGTAATCTATGATTTTTCATCAGGGGTAAATTTGTCATTTAACCAGTCTAGTCCAGTTCTGTCATGTTTTGCCAAACGCTGGACAACTGTCCTATTCTGTTCTGTCTTGTACTGTCCCATCTTGTTCTGTCATTTCCTGTCTGCATACAAAACGCATCCTTAAGGTCTAAATAATCATTACTTTTCTTTTCTTTTTTGTCTTTTTGTTGTTTTTTTAATTAATATATTAGATTTTATTTATTAATTATTAATATTCTTAGTTTTCAATTAACTTTTATTATTTATATTTTATATAATTAATAAATATATTTTATTTTATATTATTTATATTAATTAAATAAATTTTATTGTTATAATTATTATATGTTTTCGTTGAGGTATTTTTTGTTTTTTTTCTTCTTTTCTTTTATTTAAAAATAAATAAATCTTTGTTAAATATACACATTAATATTTTTGCTAATAATTATATAATTATAAAAATAAAAGAAAAAGAAAAACATTGAGATATAACATATAAATAAAATATAAGATAATCTATATTACATTTCAGTTATTCTAAAATAACATTATTAGCAGTACCATTAAAGTACCCTGTTGTAAAAAGAACATGTTGATATGACGTTGGCGGAGTGGACCTACGTGGCAACTACGTCGCACTGCCTCCAAAATTTATAGCGTGTAATATCACATTATACTCTGAAGCAATCAAAGACGCTTATTTCAAACATTATCATCCAGTGTTCAACTAGTGCACCTTGATATGATCGAAAGAAGTTTAAAGTGTTGTAAGTTATATTCCAATGTTGACCTTCAAACATGTCGCTGTATTATGTTATGTGTGTGTCTAACTCTTCCGTTAAGTTAAACCAAATTATGGGTCTTGCATCTTCAAGAATCGAAAAATTATACAAACAACCCCGGAACTTTCACTTTTGTCAAACTTGAAATTTTGGGCTAATACTCATACCAACCATCCCCAAATATGTCATACGTCTATCATCCCCACATTTGCCATACATGTACCATCACCATAGGTTGTTACTTTTTTTATTTTATGTGGATATTTAACTGCTTTGCTCCCTTAATCATATGTTTTTTTTTATTTAAATGTATATATTTTAACCATTCAAATAATTAATTCATTGTTTTAATATATAACCTAAATTATATATAGTAATACTAATATGATTTATAAAAATCATGATATATAAAATACGAACATATAATAAAAAAATATGAATATAATAAAGTTATAAATATAACAAAGTTATAATAAAAGCAAAAATTACAAAATTATAAAATAAAACAAAATTAATATATATATATATATAAAATAAACAAAATATATGTAATTGAGGTAATGGGTGTCATTGTAAATTATGGGTTCAATTACCTAATTATAAACTATGTTTTTAAATATATAAAAAATAATAATCAAATAAAAGTAACATTTTGTATTATTTATTTTGTGTTTTCTAAACAAACAATATTATGAGAACCTAAATGCGTCATAATGACCAAAAATTCAACCACCAACCAATAATTAATAATGGCAATTGGTAAGCAAACGTGTGGATAAAGCAAATTGGAATTTTTCCGGAGTTTTGACTTTGACATTCATTACGACGAGACTACTGGTAACGGAACCGAGGACCGACCAACTTCAATACATTTGATTACATCATAATATTTTAAAGTCTAATCAGGATAACTACGATCTATACAATTACTATTATAATTATAATGTTTTAATGAGTTTATGATCTAAAACATAAATCAAAGTTTAATAATTTACAATCTCATTTTATATCCATCTAAAATTGTAATGCGATCGAAACATTAATTACAAATTATGAAATTCCGGAAAGAAAACGGATGGGTACGTCTGTGCTCTTTGTAATTATGCAAACATAAGGTTTATAATGTGATTGAAAGATATAAGCCTTGTATTAAACACGTTGGACTACCAAGATTGGTTCTCTAGTATTGAAAATATTCTGGTTTTGAAATGAACCACTTCCAAATACCACCAACTTTTCACGAGACCCCTGATATAACCGTGAAAGGTGCATTTATGTTTTTGTTGTGAATGTTCGTTGTGTCTTCCATGTGAAGATTCAGTGTTTCTCTATAAATGTTCGATATTTTTGATGTGAAGGTTTGGCAAGGTGGTCTTACATGTATCAAGAAAAGTTGGTGGTTTCAGTGAAACTCAACTTTATATATATATATATATATATATATATATATATATATATATATATATATATATATATATATAGGGGAGCGATCAATTGGAAACTTGTATTACATTGGAAACATTGGAAACCGAAATCAACCAATCAGTGAATTTCTTTTTTTTATTTTTATTTTTAATTGAAAAGGTTATTTTTGTCTTTTACATTATTTCATAATATATATGGTAACTGTTATTATTATTATATTAATAATTATTTAATTTTAATTTAGCTTATATATGGTAATAATAATCATTGATTAATTTAAAAATGAGATATTTAATTTAGGTTATTTAATTTTAATTTAGCTTATATATGGTAATAATGAAACAATAATGCTAACACGATGAACCTGATGAATCTATTTTCATTATGAAACAATAATGCTAACACGATGAACCTGATGAATCTATTTTCATATACGGATATGCAACTGAACAGGTAATGAAACAAAAATGAGAAGTTAACAAAAATGTCACAAATTCATCATGTTTCATTATGAAACAATAATGCTAACACGATGAACCTGATGAAATCTATCATCCAATGAAATCTGTAATCCAATGAAATCTGTAATCCACAAATTCATTCTGTTTCATCACAATATTAGATTGCGTGGAAAATTTTATAATAAAATGAAATTAAAAAAATATTTTCTTACATTTTAAAAGAAAAATAAATTTTTTTGATGAAAAGACAAATGCTCCTCGTTTTCATAGTAAAAAAATAACAAAATTTATATTGCGTGGGAAATTTTATTTTTGGTTTCAAGTAATCTAAATAAAATAAACCTTTCTTGCCATATTTGAGACACAAAATCAAAATACATATTTACCCTTTTCATCTATTATTTTTATTTATTATTAATAAATTAATTAATTTACTACCATATATAATTCAAATGAATCTTAACCATTGATTATAAAGATCAATGGCTAAAATTTGGTTTCCAAAGTTTCCAATGAAACTTGGTTTCCAATTGATACCACCCCTATATATATATATATATATATATATATATATATATATATATATATATATATATATATATATGTGTGTGTGTGTGTGTGTGTGTGTGTATGTATAGGGAGAGGTTCATTTGAGAAATGATAAATATATGAGAAATAGAGAAGTAATCCTAACCTTTCATTCGGTCAAGATCGGATTTGCCTGATCAAATATTGCGTCTTTGACAGGTCAACAATTGCGGCTTTGATTGGTTAAAAGTTACGGTTATTCTAAAAATAGAAGGACAGTTTTGTAATTTTTACAAATATACGGGACAAGTTCATATATGAACCTGTATGATTCACATATGAATTATATGTTAATATATAAACCAGTGTAATTCATATATGAACTTTTTTAATTGATTCATATACGGGGGAGCATCGGGCGGGGCGGGTCGGATTGGGTGACCTGGGCCGAAACCCGATCGGATATTCGGATGGGGAGATAAATCTCGAAACCCGACCGAATACAGTTCGGGTTCGGGTTCGGGTTGGACGGATCGGGTGGGTCAGTTTTGGGCCTTATTTGGGCTTCTTTTTTGGGACTGTTGAAAGCTAAAACCTAACCAAACAACTATTTTATAAATAAAACAACTAATTTACTTACATTACAAAATATAAACAACTATCAACTATGATTCTATGAACCAAAGTTTAAAATTAAATTACATGTAACAAATAACAAATTAACAATAACATTACTTATTAGACATCAAAATACCAAAGTCCAAAATTACATCTAAAATACCAAGTGTTTGAAACAAACAACAATATCAAAAACCAAAGTACCATTACCAAAGTCCAAAATATTTGATTTTTCGCTTACCATTCAAACAATCAACCATTCAAAGTTTCAAACAATCAACCGTCCACCCCTCCCATCGACGTCCAACGGTCCAAGTTCCAACCAAGTGACCAACTTACACGGTTACACCAACTTCATTTGAAATTTTGAATCCTATAAAAAAATTAAAAATAACAAATCATTTATAATGTAAAATTAAAAGTAACAACTAACAAATAAAAATTTAAAGTACCTTTTGAGTGAATCAACATCAACTCAATCATGAATCAACTTCTACAAATCCCCTAACATCAGATGCGTGTGTACTAGGACTATCTTCACCATGAGTAGAAGAAGTTCCAACTCTTAAATTATTAATTTCTGCACGTAATGATAACTTATAATTATAAACTAATGTCGTAATTATAATTTACAGATAATAACTAACTCATAAAGTAATGTCGTACCTTTCTCAAACTTCTCAAGGTCCTTCAAATTTTCTTCCACCGCAAGTGGTTCACTAGGACCCCTTAACCAATCTTGGGTACAAATAAGTGCTTCAACTATTTTAGGAGTTAGAGAACTCCTAAAATTATCCAAAACCTACCACCTGTACTAAACGTTGATTCAAACGCAACTGTGGAAATGGGTACGCCGATGACATCTCTTTCAAGTTTTGAAAGAATGGGAAATCGTGCACTATTCATTTTCCACCACATCAACAAATCAAATTCCTTCCCATTATCATCTACAATTGCCTCACCTAGGTAAACATCAGGCTCACTCTTTTTGCCATCTAAAGCCCCACTTTCAAGTTTTTGTTTATTCAACAAACTTTAAAACTTCGATTGTGATCTTACAAGACGGGGGAGAACTTTTTCCGATTGGGTTTGGGATTCGGTTTGAGATTGAGTTTGAGATTGAGATTGAGAAGGTTCAGAATATTGTTGCACATAATCTTCAAACAAGGTAGTAAGTTAGGATTTTACCTTTCTAAAACATGCCTCACCTTTTTCTTCACCAAATAACTGATCAAACTGTGATGGCATGTACTCCACTTTATCTCTTGGATCCATAATGTTGGCAAAGAAAATTACCAAATTCATCTTCTCCGGATCACCCCAATATTTTTCAAATTTATCCTTCATTTTTTGGCCCATTTTTTGTTTACAGAAAGATCAAAAGAATTACAGAACTATATGAAATTATCAATGTAAATAAGTAATTTAGTACTAATAAAGTAAACAATGTAAATAAGTAAATTAGGACTAATAAGTAAATTGAATTGTACCTTTTCAGTCAAATTCGGAGAAGTAATTATCTCCGTAAGCGAGAACCCTAAGTCACATATCTCAGTCAGGTAAGAATTAGAAGTGACATAAAGAGAGCATGAGATCTGAATAGTCATCTCATAAAAGGTCTTCAAAAGGGTAATAAAGCTCTCCAAATACACCCAATCATAATCCGCAAGCATAGAATCACCTAGATCTATCTTGAACGATGCATCATGACCGTCATAACCTTCAAACACGTATCGATAAGGAATGGCATTCCTGAGCATCATATATGTTGAGTTCCACCGAGTAGGAACTACAAGACAGAGAGAGATTCTTTCTTCAACACCAAGTAAAGTAGCAAGTTCCCTAAACTTGGCCAATCTAGCCGGAGAGCCCCTTACCCACCTCACAGTATCCCTAAGCTTCTTAAGTGCCGAGTCAGCCATCTTCAACCCATCTTGGACAACCAAGTTAATAATATGTGCAATGCATCTCATATGCAAGTATTGGGCTCTTACAGATGAACACCCCCAAGATACTAGTTTGCTTTTCAAAAAACACTAGGGCAACATCGTTAGTAGATGCATTGTCTACGGTGATGGTCATTATGTTTTTTACGTCTCACTCAACCAAACAAACCTCTAAAGCTTTGGCTATTGCATCCCCTTTGTGTGATTGGATTGGCACAAAAGATATTATCTTTTTGTTCAACTTCCATTGGGCATCAATATAATGTGCAGTTATGCACATATAATTGATCCGTTGCACGGATCTCCAAGTATCGGTGGTCAAGCTAACACGTTGGGAGTGTTCCTTAAAAAACTTTGTAAGGCTATTCCGCTCTTCTAAATAGATGGCAAATATGTCCCTATTAACCGTCCATCTAGACGGTATTTTAAACATAGGACAAGCTTCTTGCATCAATTGTCTAAACCCCCTACCCTCTACAAATTTGAACGGTAGTTCATCCATGATGATCATCTTAGCCATTGTTTTCCTAACATTCTCTTTATTAAACACCCAATTGGTTAAAACACTTTCATTGCTTTCACCCCTACCAAATGCCAACATGGATTGTCTAGTTTCTTTGGCATGTGGGTTCTTAAGGCATGCAATTGAGTGATTCTTTAATGAGGACGTGCCATGCTTTTTTGGGTCGGCCGCATATGTTTTCCCACAGTATTTGCACATCCCTTTTATTAAATTACCTTCAGGGCTTAAAACTTTTTCAAAATGATCCCATACCTGAGATCTTGTATCTATAGCTTTACGCTTCTTTGGTTCAGGGGGTACAGGTGCACTACTCTCGGCTTGAGATTGAGACATATTCAATAATGTCAACACTGTAATGTAATGTGTAAAGTGTTAAGTGTAAGTGTGTAATAGCTTAGGTGATACAGACAATGAAACAACTAGGTGATACAGACACTCAACTCAAATTTGTCAAACATTGACTCAACTCAAAGTCTCAAACAGACAGAGGTGATAATGATACAGACATGACATGAGACATACAGAGTTAAAGACATACAGTAGGTTTGCCTTACTGTCAATTTGTCAAACACTCAACTAAAACATGAAATGAAACAGTAGTATCAAGTATGACATAACTAAACATGAAACACAAAGTCAGTAGCCTTCTGTGAACTGTGAAGTGTGAAGTGTAAAGTATAAATTTCATTCAATAATAATATAGGTCAGTAGCCTATATACCAAACCAAATTACCATATAAATGAAAAATCTAATCTTAATCTATAATACCAAACCAAATTACCATATACCAATCAATAAATGAAGTATACATTTCATTCCAAAAAAACCCCAAAATAAGAAATTAAGATTTATGAATGAAGAATCCATGCCAAAATCCAAATAACAAACAAAGTAACAACTAACAACTAACAAACAATCTTTAATGGCAAAGAAAATCGATGTTAGAAAAGTTTAACTTACATACAACTTTAGTTGAATACTTGAAATCTTGAATGGTCGATGAGTCTGGTCACTTCTGTGAATGGTCGCCGCCCGCCGGAGGAGTTGCCGATGGCGATGGATTTAGGATTTTAGGGTCGAGATTCGATAGACAAGAGTCGAGAGTCAGACTCAGAGGCCAGATCCGTATTCGATCGAGAAGACGAGAGATCAGAGAGGGTCAGGGTCGAGACTCGAGAAATTAGAATTAGGAATAGGAAATTAGGAATTAGGGATTTAGGGTATTATTAGAATTTAGAAATAATTTAGAAATTAGAATATTATTATATTTCGGATATTCGGGCGAGGCGGGTTTGGGTTTTGGGTACCCAACCCGATCCCACTTTACCCGAACAATAATTCGGATCAGATGGTTTCGGGTAATCGGGTTTAAAGGTTCGGATTTTTCAGTGTTTATCAGGTCGGGTATTTCGGGTATCTCGGGTTCTGCACACCCCTAGATTCATATATGAACTAATTAACTGATTCACATATGAACTAATTAACTGTAGGTACATATGTGAATCAGTTGAACTAATTAACAGATTCACATATAAACCTTTGTGATTCACATATGAACTAATTAATTGATTCATATATGAATCACAAAAGTTCATATATGAATCAGTTAAAAGAGTTCATATGTGAATTACACTGGTTCATATATGAACATATAATTCATATGTGAATCATAAAGGTTCATATATGAACTCGTCCCACGTATTTTAAGAAACTACCTTCTATCTGCTACAGACTACACAAAGAATTATCCGGTGTTTCACAATCAAAACCACAAATGTTGACCACATAAAGGGATAGGATCATTTCTTTATTTCTCATATTTTTACCATTTTTCAAATGAACCTAATTATATATATATATATATATATATATATATATATATATATATATATAGGGCAGAGATCAATTGAAAACCAATATTACATTGCAAACTTTGGAAACCGAAATTGACCAATCATTGAATTTCTTTTTTTTATTTTTATTTTTAATTGATAAGGTTATTTTAGTATTTTACCTAATTCCAAAATATATATGGTAATTGTTTTTATTATTATAATATTAATTATTTAATTTTAATATATTTTATATATGGTATTATTTATTCTTTATTAATTGAAAGTATTCACATATTGATTCATATTAATTTAAGCATGAAACATTTTCTAAGTAAATGCAAATTAATTTCATACGACAGGTTACATCCCAAATTATCCCAAATTATATATTTTTTGATTCTTAGGAATCAATTATTGATTCATCCAATGAAAATAAAATATCCATATTCATATGAAATTTTTAAATTTTTAAATCTTTAAATATGTATATAAAATTTAAATATTCATATTAAATTAGAAGATTCCTACGCAGGTTACGAAAATTAAATTAGAGTGTTATTTTTATAAAAAAAATCATAATTTTAATTATCAAATATTTGTTTTCATATGAAATCTTCAATATTACCTCTAGGCACAAAATATTAATATAGTGAAACATAATGAATTTGATATAGTGAAACAAAATATTAATATAGTGAACCTGATGAAACATAAATTGTTAATATAATGAAACCTGATAAAACAAATTTGATATAGTGAAACATAATGGAAAGGTAATGAAACAAAATATTAATATAGTGAAACCTGATATAGTGAAACAAAATATTAATATAGTGAAACCTGATGAAACAGATTTGATATAGTGAAACATAATGGAAAGGTAATGAAACAAAATATTAATATAGTGAAACAAAATATTAATATAGTGAAACCTGATGAAACAGATTTGATATAGTGAAACATAATGGAAAGTTAATGAAACAATAATAGTACTGTAGTGAAACAAAATATTAATATAGTGAAACCTGCTGAAACAGATTTGATATAGTGAAACATAATGGAAAGTTAATGAAACAATAATACTAATGAAACTTATTTGAGTTTTTATATACTGCATATTGATGAACATGTAATAAAAAGGTAGTTTTGATATATTCTTTCTCTCTTTTTTTTTTAAAGAAATATACGCTTTTATATATTTAAACATATTTCATCTTTGTTGCCAAATTTGAAACACAAAAGAAAAAGACACATTTACCCTTTTGACATATTATTATTATCTTTTATTAATAAATTAATTAATTTATTACCATATATAATTTAAATGAATCTTGACGATTGATTAAAAAGATCAATGGTTGAATTTTGGTTTCCAAAATTTCATTGGAAACTTTGGAAACCAAATTTCAGCCATTTATCTTTATAATCAATGGTTAAGATTCATTTGAATTATATATGGTAGTAATTTAATTAATTTATTAATAATAAATAAAAATAATAGATGAAAAGGGTAAATATGTCTTTTGATTTTGTGTCTCAAATATGACAAGAAAATTTATTTTATTTAGATTACTTGAAACCAAATAAAATTTCCCACGCAATCTAAATTTTATTATTATTTTTTACTATGAAAACGAGGAGCATTTGTCTTTTCATCAAAAAAAAAAAATTTCTTTTAAAATGTAAGAAAATATTTTTTTTAATTTCATTTTATTATAAAATTTCCCACGCAATCTAATATTGTGATGAAACAGAATGAATTTGTGGATTACAGATTTCATTGGATTACATTTTTGTGATGAAACAGGATGAATTTGTGCCATTTTTGTTAACTTCCCATTTTTGTTTCATTATCTGTTCAGTTGCATATCCGTATATGAAAATAGATTCATCAGGTTCATCATGTTAGCATTATTGTTTCATATTGAAATTAGATTCACCAGGTTCATCGTGTTAGCATTATTGTTTCATAATGAAACATTTTGAATTTGTGTCATTTTTGTTAACTTCCCATTTTTGTTTCATTACCTGTTCAGTTGCATATCCGTATATGAAAATAGATTCATCAGGTTCATCGTATTAACATTATTGTTTCATAATAAAAATAGATTCATCAGGTTCATCGTGTTAGCATTATTGTTTCATTATTACCATATATAAGCTAAATTAAAATTAAATAATTTACCTAAATTAAATATCTCATTTTTAAATTAATCAGTGATCATTATTACCATATATAAGCTAAATTAAAATTAAATAATTATTAACATAATAATAATAACAGTTACCAAATATATTATGAAATAATGTAAAAGACAAAATTAACCTTTTCAATTAAAAATAAAAATAAAAAAAAGAAATTCACTGATTGGTTGATTTCGGTTTCTAAAGTTTCCAATGTAATACTGGTTTCCAATTGATCGCTCCCCTATATATATATATATATATATATATATATATATATATATATATATATATTATATACAAGGTTCTAAATGGCATAAGGCGTGGGGTGGCGGTGAGACCAAGCTTCAAGCCTTAGGAGCCACGACGAAGCCATGTCGTTTTCAAGGCGTGACTTATGACGTCATTTTTCAAATTCATATATAATTTTATATATAAAAACATATGTTTTGTAGCGTTATTCAATTAGTCAATAATAATAAGCAAGTATATTATGGTATATATTAAAAAAACTTGCAAAGAAGACATGGAAAACGTAAAGAAAAATCAAATATTGCATTACGAAATTGTGCATTAGGCCATGGCTTGCCACTGGCTTATTGTGCGGCGAGTTTTTTAGAACAATATTATATATATATATATATATATATATATATATATATATATATATATATATATATATATATATATAGGGGTGGTTTCAATTGGTAACCAAATTTCATTGGAAACTTTGGAAACCAAAATTCAACCATTGATCTTTTTAATCAACGGTCAAGATTCATTTGAATTATATATGGTAATAAATAAATTAATTTATTAATAAAAGATAATAATAATATGTCAAAAGCGTAAATGTGTCTTTTTCTTTTGTATTTCAAATTTGGCAACAAAGATGAAATATGCTTAAATATAGAAAAACGTATATTTCTTTAAAAAAAGAGCATATGAAGACTACCTTCTTATTACTTGTTCATCAATATGCAGTATGTAAAAACCCAATTAAGTTTCATTAAGTTTCATTACCATTATTGTTTCATTACCTTTCCATTATGTTTCACTATATCAAATATGTTTCATCATGTTTCACTATATTAATATTTTGTTTCACTATATCAGGTTTCATTATATTAATATTTTGTTTCATTACCTTTCCATTATGTTTCACTATATCAAATCTGTTTTATCAGGTTTCACTATATTAATATTTTGTTTCAATATATCAAATCATTATGTTTCACTATATTAATATTTTGTGTCTGGAGATAATATTGAAGATTTCATATGAATATGAACTTTCATTCATTGGATGAATCAATCACTGATTCATAAGAATCAGAAAAAATAATTTGATTTGTAGCTTGCGTATGAATCAATTTGTGTTTACATAAATTAAATGTTTCATGTTTAAATTAATAAAGGATCAATATTATCATATATAAAATACATTAAAATTAAATAATTAATATTATAATAATAATAACACTTACCATATATATTATGAAATTATGTAAAAGACTAAAATAACCTTATCAATTAAAAATAAAAATAAAAAAAGAAAATTCAATGATTGATTAATTTCGGTTTCCAATATTCCCAATGTAATATTGGTTTTTAATTTATCCATCCCCTATTATAAATATATATAAATCGACTTAGATGTTATGAAAAAGATAGTTCAGAAAGTAAGAGTGAGCCCAGATTCACTTTTTAATAAAGTGGCAATCCTACTTTATTTTGCCTTTAACATGTGGAAAATACAGAAAACATTAAGTTCCCCTTTTTCATTTTTTGTTTAAAAGGATAAAGCACTAAAAATAATTTCTAATTTTATTACTTTTGCTTATTTTTTCAAAACAAATGATGGAAGGTAGGGGTACTCAAAAAACAGACCAACCCGATCAGTCTAACCTAAAAACCCTGAAAAAAAGACATATAATTGATACAAAATTAGGGTAATCCGAACCTATCGGGTTGATATTGGGTTAGGTTTAAAGTAACCTGAGCAACCCGATAAACGTAATGGTGACTAATCTAAAATTATTTGTATTTCTCTATAATATATATAAATTACCAAAAACAACTCGACAATAACAAGCAATGGAACTCATAAGAGAATATTATTGGAAAATTATGTAATACCTAAATATTTGATGAATACATATATTATTTTGAGTGAATGATCGTATTTTAAAGGAATATTTCCTTATTTATTTTTAAATATTGTTTTAACTTTGTTTAAACAAAACCCGACCAAGCCGAACGGGTTGGGTTGGGGTTGCACTTATGTTTGGGTTGGGTTGGGTTGTAAATTTTCGAACCGTCATCATTGAGTGTTGGGTTGTTGAAATGTCTTCAACTCAATCAACCTAACCCGTGAGCATCCCTAATGGAAAGCATACCCAAATTACTCATGTATTAAAGTACGAGTTTTAATTAATAATAAAGTATTCTAAACCTTTTTAACAATCGTAATATAACTTTTTTTTTTGCTTAAGGGTAAACTACCAAACATTTATTGGGTATGCGTTTATCGGATATCACTTACTTTACCGAGTAAGTACGACCAATATCGAGAATCTTACCCAATAAGTGAGGAAAAGACTTTTGTTCAGTAAGTGCTTAATTATCGGGTAAAAGATGTTTATCTACAAATAATTTTGATAACAGAGAATGTTACTTGATAAGTTAAGTAGGGGTGTTCAAAAAAACCGGAAAACTGAGAAACCGAGCCAAACCGTTTGATCCGAAACCGAAAAAACCGATAACCGAAATAATCCGAAAATCAAAAAACCGAAAACCGAAAAACCCGGGTATTCACGGGTCGGTTTCGGTTTCAAATTTTCGGTACCCGCGGGTACCCGAACCGAACCGAATATAATGTATACATAATATTTAATTTATATTACTTACTTATTTATTTATTAACCTAAAGTTAAAGGAGTAAAAATCTTTTACTTTTTGCTATCAATCATTATGGTGGATGACTAAATTTAGATGTTAACCGAAAAATGGATGCTATTAAACAATTAAACTTATTTTAGTTTGGAGCGCTTTAATTATTTTTATATATTTTATGTGTGATTTTTTTAAATGCTGTTAAAGGGAAAAACAAATGGAACAACAATATGGAGAGAATAACAATAACACAAAGAGAAGAAGTCTGTAATTCTCATTAATCATAGCCCCTTTAAATAGGGAGGAGTTTACAAAGAAAAGGAAACATTCATTATGGTAATCTAATAATAAGAAAATATTCTGTCAATCACTTCCTTTTGATGATGGCACATAATCCTTCAACACTCCCCCTTGTGCCGAGTCAAATAAGTGATGGTGCACAATTGTTGCCTCGTTAAAACCTTACGCCAAAATAAAAACCCAGTGGGAAAAAATAAAAGTCTGACGAAGGAAAGAGTACAACGCACCAGCTTCTTTGTAATACATAGACTTTTCCTTCAATCTAGTTTTCTCTTAGATTCGTACATTAATCGAGAGAGTTAGGAAAACATGATGGTATATAAACAGTCGCCTCACTAAAACCTTACACCAAGGAACAAAACCCAATGGGAAAAATAAAACATTGGTTAAGGAAAGAGCACAACATACCAATATCAAAAATATAGTAGACTCCCCCTTTTGTCTACTACTCCCCCTAATTCGTGCATTAATCCAGGGAGTTTGGAAAATATTTACGTTTACTTTCTACATGTTTCCCAATATATGGATTTAGGTAATGATTTGGTAAAATACGTCATGTTCTCCTGGCATCTTACTTGATTCAATTGAATTTCGAGGAGAGTTTTCTTATTGCTGATTGTATAAAACTTAAGCAGAATATGCTTTGTGTTATCACCCTTGATGTATCTTATGTTCATTTCTTCGATACATGATGCATTATTCCCATATATGCAAATAGGATATTGGTTGAACCTAAAATTACTAACTCCTCTAATATATGTAATGATAGTCCTTAATCATATACATTATCTCATGGAGAGTAATATTATTGGATCAGTTCAAGGAGGTAGTTACAAGGGTTTGCTTAGCTTACTTCCAAGCAATCGGCGTATTCCTAGTGGTAATTCCTTATCCAATTTGAGAACAACCTTTGGATGAGTCAGACAGATACCTAATATCAGCAAAGACATACCAAGAGGTTGTTTGGTTTTTTTTATAAGAGTTAGTATTTTTGCTTCTTACATTCTAAGTAGGTATTGAATTTTCATTTTCATTATCAATCTCATTTTTATTTCTACAGGTAAAGTATAAACCCATGTTAATGGTTCTAAAAGATTTACTTGATATCATTCCAAATGACGTTGCGTTGGCGCTGAGCTAAATCTAGCTAACAAGTTCACTGAGAAATACAATATACGGTCAAGTGTATTGTGTTTGTGTTAAGTACGATAATGCGCATATTGTACTTAGATAGGAATTCCAGCTCCCAACACTTTTTCGTCACCATCTTTTAGACGAAATGGACAATTCCTTATATCCAACACTTTGACCAATCATGGGAGTGCTAACCAGATGCTCTTTGTCCATATTAAATTGCCTGATTACTTTCTAGACATATGCGATCGGTGAATTAATATTTCACAAACTCGGTGTCCTGGCTCAAATAGCTAGACAAACCCAAGTTTTCCCAATATTTTTATCTCAAATTTAGATTTCAAGTTGCTTGTGGTTTCTCTTATTTCATCAAGAGTGCCTATTATGTTCATAACATCGACATATAAAGTTACTTTGAAAATCTAGAACTTGTTTTTCTACATAAATACGCAAGGGCACAGTTCATAGTTCTTATATATCATTTCCCAATCAAGTGTTCACTTAGGGGGTTAAACCACATCTGCATAGATTGTTTTAATCTATAAAGTGAGCGTTTCAATTTTATTGCAAACGCACTTCGTGGTTTAGAGTTACTTGATTTTGGTAATGTAATGCCATCAAACACTTTTATATCTCTGAATCTAGATCCCCGTGGAGATATGTATTAACCACATCCATGAGCTGCATTTCCAGTCCTTCGAAAACTACTAGGCTAATTAATTAGCATAACGTTATAACGTCCATCATGGGAGAGTAAGTCTTCTCGTGGTCAATCCAGGGCGTTGTGAGAAACCTTGCGCCAAAGGAGAGTCTCATACATTATGACTTAATTATTCTCATTACGCTTTACGACAAATGATTTATCTATGTCTTGCAGGCTTTACACTTGGTAGGTTAACACTACCAAACCAAATACCTGTATATTTGTCAAATAATATGATTCTCCTGGATTGCTTATTTAGGCCAATTTGCTCTTTGTTGATATTTTTCAACTGAGCATGGTTCGATGTCAATGTGCTCTATCACCTCATAATCAACAATATATGTGAAATATATCATCAATGAGTATGTGTGATCTGTCCATCGACTCATATGCACTCTCATAATTCATTTGAGATTTCTTTGATCTTTGGAATCAATATTAACTTCGGAGCGTCCTCCAATAATGATTCATAGACATAGTTTAATCAGAGACAATCTCATGAGAGGTTTATGTATTGATGACAAATAGTTGTGCCTTACTCTTCTCTTCCTTTAGATGAGTATCTATCGAACCAAGTAGCTTCCTCCATTTCCGTTTGGGAGCTACGACCCCAACCACACCTCCACCATGTGTGATTGCAACGCACTTTCCAGCGACGTTGTGCCCTTGTTTGGGGACTTTAACCTTGCGAGTATATTTGCAGCTCGTATATGTGATCTTGTCACTTATGGAATAACATTAAACGTATCAGGTATCGAGTATGATTCGTTTGACTTCAACTTTACATTATGAAGTTTCGGGATCAAAATGAGACAGAGTGGGAATATTCAATGACACTTCCTGTCGTTCCTACGGAAAATCCTTTTTCCTATCTCCCCCTAACGACGGGAAGACTGTCTCATCAAAGTGACAATCCGCAAATCTAGCGGTAAAAAGATCACCCGTCAAGGATTCTAATTAGCAGATAATATTTGGAGATTCATATCCAACAAATATACTTAATCATTTTAAAGACCCATTTTGGTGCGCTGTGGGGGCACAATTGACACATATACTGCACAACCAAACATGCGTAAATGTAAAATATCAGGCTTATATCCAGTTACCAACTGGTACACATGAGACTGGTTAGCTAGTAATAGGTCTCAAAATGAAGAAGTAAAGTTGCATATAGTATTGCATAACCCTAAACACATGTAAGTAAATCAGTGCGCATAACTAATGTCTTAGCTACCATCTATATTCTTTTGATGACAACATCTACGAGACCATTTTAGATATACATATGGGGTATAGGAAACTCTATATTGATCCCAATACAAATGCAATAATCATAAAATCCTTATGATGTAAATTCTCTAGCATTCAAGTCATGTAGACTTGATGAGATAATCAGGGTGGTGAGCCCTTAAACGTATAACTAGTGCTAGAAGTGCAACATTTCATGTGGACAATAATACGACATACATTCATCATGTCGAAACTAGAACCATAAAGTGCTTTAATGACCCGCATTCTGGATGTTTATGTCCATAAATATCATTTTGTATTCGTTGTAAGAATGGAATATTTTGGTATTATGTCTTTGACTTTAGGATGGTCTCATTCTTGTCTTGGCTAAAGATCAGGGTTTACAAAAGTTTTAGGTATTCGAGATGGCATATTATGATAATGGCGTTGCTTCTTATGCTGCAGAAGTCAACATTTGCAATTTGCCTCATTTTTACCTTTCACTCGAAAGAGAATGTGTTTATGTGTATTTTGCAAACACGGATCACTATGTCATGACCATGGTATCCCATGTGAAACATATATGTGTCATTGTCCAAAACTTCTTTATTGGTGACAAAATATGATTTAGTGACCTAGATAATCCACTAATTTGACACATTAATTTCTCTAATATATGTTCCTTTCATATCATTAGAGTTGATGTACATATACTCAATTCCATTCTTATAATATGATTTCTAGTTTATATGAATATCTTAACAAAGTTTTCATTAATATAGTACTTTAATGACTATTAATCTTGTACCAACAAGAAAATGACAGTACATCGTCTAAGTATTTTGATTGGATAAATTAAAAAAATGTTAGTCAATCTCTTTATATTGTGAAATGTCCTACAAAAAATCAAGTTCTCCTCGATACATTCCTACACGGAACGAAGAATATTGAGAGTTTTGTATTTGTCTTTGATGTATTTCTTTACATCTATAATGGTTATCGGTTTGAGAGTATGTTAATTTCATGCTTAACATAAATTTCAAGGAGACATATGCTTAATTAATCTTAAATTAATATGATATAGTTTTATTTTCAATTTGTTCTTTTTTCGAAAGAGCTAGCGATTAATGTATTTCTTCTTTGACTATCCAATATTAACTGGGCAGTAGTTACATCTCTGCTTCAAGGAATGGAAAATCCTTCCAACTATTGTCATGACCCTAACCATTTTTCCACGGTTTTGTCCACGTGGTACATAGATGCCACGTGTGAGAAATTGTCTTTCACTCACTATTCTTTGGAGTTGTTCCACCTCTATTACTTTCATTATTGATCTCCGGAATTTTCTTTGTCCCGACATATCTGTTGTTGTTATCTGAAAGAACCTTGTTGTGTCTCTCCACCAGTTGCAGTAGGTTGATGAGTTTGTCTAAATATTGCGTTCCAACTTATATTGGTTCATTAATATTTACTGATATATGAAAGGTGGAAATAATATTATAAATCATGTCATCTTCTGTGAGTTCCTTGCCACAGAGATTGAGACGCATTTTGGATATAACATTTATTTGTTGAGATCAATTACCTTTTTGTGATTGAGTAAGCAAGTTTCATTCCGTTGTACGATTAGTTTGGGAAGTACATGTTCATGAATACCCCCTATTCTCCTTTTCGGGGCATCCCACAATTCTTTGGGGGTTTCTAGTAAAGGTATTCCTATGAAAATTAGGATTTATATGTCGTCTCAAAACATGTTGTTTGTACATTTTCAGAAGGTTGGTTTTAGGGTCAATAGGGAGTTGATGAACGTTAGATATATATTCTTGTACCTTTTTGACAAAAGTAGTTTTTACTTTTGATATTCCATATTTGTACTCAAGTTCTTTTGAGTTTAGGACATTGATTTCAGGATGAACTGTTTCAACCATTTACATATATAAGGGATAATATATTATTTTTCTATTTGATAAGACAATGGATTATGGTTATAATTACTATTTTATGTATGAAATTTCATTATCATAACAATATTGGATTTTGTATGCTTACTTTTTTTTTAATTTGATAATACTTCATCAATATTTTAATTTGCGAAAAGAAATCACTCAAACTATTGGATTTCCAGGTAGTAGGGGAATCACATGGATTTCTTAAGTCCCTACAAACCTTAGGGCTATTTACGCCCGTTTCGATATCTTGTGATTTATTTAATTTGAAGATAACATTATAGAGTTTTTGGCCTGAGGCCAAAAATGAATATGAGTTTGGCATATGAAGCCAATTTCAGTGTTTTAATACCTTAATGGTATTTTGAGGGATTTTGTCATGAGACAATTAAATATTGGTTTTGACATAAAATCGACGTCAAACTTTTAACATATTAATGGTATTTGAGTGATTTTGACAAAAGACCAAGATATATGGGGTTAGAAGTGTAACTTCCAAAAAGTACTGTAAGATTGGAAATTATAAGTAGGAACTTATAATTAAAATAAGCATTTGAATAATATATGGATAAATCAATTCAAAATTTAATACATGATTAGATTAATAAACATTTAAATGAAATAATCAAATACTCAAACAATCGCATTCAAATATGATTATTTATCCATAATTTTAGATCAACAACCAAATAAGTTAATGTAAACATAATAATATATTTGAATTTTAAACTACAAGAAATAGTTATATATATTGCCCTAAACAAAAATTATATTTATTGGATAATATATAGAAAGGAAAATATATTATATATTTTCTTAAAATAGATGTTAAATAATAAAGAATTAATAAAGGAAACAAATCAATATAAAATAAATCATTAGTTAAATCAATATGATTGAGAACTTTTAATCACCAAAACTAATATGTAAAAAAAATGGAGGATTTTTTTTAATAAATATTATATAACATAAATAATAAATATAAAGAAAATTAAAGAATTTGTTCCAACAAATGATGGATTTCTCAAAAACCCTAACTGGCCGTCATTCTCTATTATTCCACTATCCCCAACCTCTCTTTTATACCGAATTCAATCTCCATGGTAAAAAAAAACAAGTTAAAATTATTTCTCTCAAAGTAAAAAAATGACAAAGTTACATGATGCTATGGGGTTGAGAGTTAAACAAACATGTGGATATTTAGAAAAAAAAAACATGAATCATGGTGGTAAAAAAAATCAAGCATACAATTAGCACAAAATGAATAAAGAGAATAAGTATGCATACTTGAACATGATTAACAGGATGTTGATCTGTAGCGGTAATGACAGCAGACACCAAACACAATAATTGTTTAGTTTGGTGGCGGTAGATAGTGGCAGTTAGAGCTTAGAAGCTAAAATCTGAGCTTACGTGCTGATAACGTGTTAAAGGGAAAAACAAATGGAACAACAATATGGAGAGAATAACAATAACACAAAGAGAGGAAGTCTGTAATTCTCATTAATCATAGCCCCTTTAAATAGGGAGGAGTTTACAAAGAAAAGGAAACATTCATTATGGTAATCTAATAATAAGAAAATATTCTGTCAATCACTTCTTTTTGATGATGACACATAATCCTTCAACAAATGCTATATTTTAGTACCATTTTTACATTGTAAATAATATTTTTTATAATGTCGGGTAACTGTGGACCGAACTGCGGATAACCGTCTTATTTCGGTTCGGTCGGCTCGGTTAGGTTTAACCCGCGGTTCGGTTTCGGTTCAGGTAACTAGGTATCCGCCTTATGCGGTTCAGTTCACATTTTCATTACTAACCGAACCGAACCGTGAACACCCCTAAAGTTAAGTAAGGGTGATAATTATTGGTGGTACATACTCACCCATGAACTCTTAAGTTCATAGTGAATAAAGATGCAAAAAAGGATTAAACAAGATTCTAAATTTGTGACGTCGAGCGTAATTTTAACAGTCTTATGATTGATAAGCCTATCCTTAATGTTCGAAAAATAGGATTGCTTGAGAACGACGGTCTTAACCGGCCGTAACCCGGTACTAAGCCAGCTTTAGTATTGAATTAATAATTTATTAACATTTTAATTTCCATGTAATATCGATTAAACAACTATAACATATTTTACTTTAAACATAATTTCAAAATATTTGTATCATATGTAAAACACTAAGGGAGTGAGGGGATAAGGGTTTGAAAATACATAGTATTTAATTAAAAGCTTTAAAACGATAATTGATACGAATTGTTAATATAATTTATCATACGAAGGCTTTCACCTATATCTTCGAGTCCTTCATGAGGTTATTATTTATGATATATGAGCTTGGTAACTTGTTATTTTGATGGACCATGGACATTACATGGGAATTTCATATTTTGGAGTTTTGTACCTAAAATATGCTTGGGATTATATGCGGTATTATACATGAATTTTGTTGATAAGGAATTATGTATAGAGATGGATATCATACGTACGTAGGATGAACCGTGAGTATGAACCATGGTGGTATGCACCTAGACCTCCGCCATTTGGAGTAATGCCTGGGAGGTAGTCTTCAAGTGTGTCGGGCCTTCGGGGTGTTGCTCTTATGAGTGAACATCAAGGTACATTGACTTGTGGTAAAACTCAATGGTGTGATGGGTCTCCCCCATTGATTTGTCCCTTGTAGCCTCTTGTGACCGAAAGGATATAAATGTTTATTCCATAATTTATAAATGTTATGCCAAGATCTTATACAACTCACTAGGCTTGTTTGGTCTAACACTTGATTGCTTTGATGTGTATCTCAGGTTCTAGCGGCGCGAGCGTCAAGGGCGTTTAGTTGACTTTTAGTGATGATCTTGGGAGCATTTTTGGGATGCCAATCTTGAAGACGAGACTTTTGGGAATAGTTGACAACTGATTGTAATCTTATTTCTAGCTAGATTTAGATTAGAGAGTTGTCATCTATTATTGCTTATTATTACAAACTTGTAATTTAACAGACATTATTGTTCCTTTTTGTATGAGCTCATGCTTTGGCATTTTTATGGTTACCACATTTCCATTTTCCGGAAATTTTTGTTAGTCCCATTTTTGGGGTGTTACACCTCGTCTCCGCCGTCACCTCTTCCATAATGGGCTCTCTTGATTCTATATTGCGTCGGGGAATATGTTCGGGTCCCCCGCCTAACACATTAACCAGACGTGAGGGCTCTTCCACCACGGTCACCCGTGGTTGATCGGTCATGGATGTCGTGGCATCTTGCCCTTCCTGTCTATTCCTGGTGGTAACCATTACCTGCCACACAAGGCCAGATACAGAATGAGAGGTGAACCGCACGAATAACATAAGGAAACGTACTACTACATTCACCAATTATCATAATAGTAGTAGATTAAGTATGCTCACGTAAAACATATTCATAATAACGTTAGCTAGGTGAAATTGTGAATACTTGATACGTAAGAGTTCTCATCACTATCGTTACAACTTTCAATTCACGTAAGTTCCGTCGACTTTGAGACCATCCTATCTTAGGAGTTCTACCCCAATCTCACAAGTCATAACTTAATAATCTCAGTTTAAGTCTAGGCATCTTACAATCATACCTAGTTCCCTTAAACTAATGCTCTGATACCAACTTGTAACATCCTAAAATTTAGGGTGAATTTAAAACTTAAAAATTTGGCTATATAACTTCTATAAATGGTAGAAACCAATCTACCCAAAAAGGGAGATCCAATAACCTGTAAGATAAGAGTATAACAATCTAAACCAACGTACGTCAACCCAACACGGGGAACCAAGTATGGCTATTACAACCCAAGAACAAATAAAGAATACAATTCAACAACCTAGTAATCTAACTTGTGCAAGCAAGATTAATGTCGGGTGTCGCTATTCTTCCAAAAGGTATAATCTCTATACTTCAAATAATGGTCACTAAGTCATCAAAAAGACCTCTCTCGACCACAAGGTCGTCCTCTCAATCCCGTCGAATCCCACCGCTAGAGTGACTTGCCATACATGACAATCAAACAAGTGTTAGGCTAAAGCCTAGTGAGAACATATAAGCGGAAAATAACTTAAGCAATAAACTCGATTGAAGTCATGTAGCCGATCTAGCCGTGAGCTAAATCAAAACAAATCCAATAAGACAGTAAATGATGGTATGGTGTGGCAGGTTAAGCCAGTTAAGGATGAGCAGTTAAAGCCTGATAAGGGGAAATTTACGTTTGGGCAAAGTGAAAACAGAAAAGAATTTGGGCAGTCCAGTGGTAGAAACTTAAAAAGTATGGGTAATTCTATGGTGTGAAGTGATCAAGATGGTATTATACAGGGGAATGTTCATGGTGGGACTGTGCAACAGGGGAATGATTAGAAAGGTGGTGTTCAACAGATGAATGGTCAAAAAGGGGGTGCTAAACAGGTAAATAGTCAAAATGGGGGTGTTCAACAGGTGAATGGTAAGAAAGGGGGTGGTAATCAGGTGAATGGTTTTAATTCTAATGTTCAGAAAATGAAACAAAAGGAAGGTAAAAGTGAAGTTCAAAGGCAAAAATCAGGGGAAAATGGGGCAAAGATTGAAGGTATGGTAAATGGAAATGAAAGCAAATGTTCTATGGAGACTGAATGTGTTCAAGAAGATGTTCCTCTTAAAAATTCTTTTAACATCTTAAATGAAATGGAGATTGATGATGAGGAGCAGAAATGGATTTTAGAGAAGGAGGTAGTTGATTCTTATCTTTCTAAGGGTATCAATCCTCCTAAAAATGTGTTTAGCAAATGGTCAAAAAGTCAGGTTGATTATTACATGATGGTTGATTTTAGAGAAGATACCTTCCCTGATGACTATGTGCCTGATTTTATGAAATTTGACTGTATGAAGGGGGTATAGAGGAATGGAGAAGAAGTGTGAGCTGGTGGCCTAGGACAAACAATTCTTCATGATGGCCAAGATTGCAATTTGGAATATTAGAGGTCTTAATGTGACTTCTAAAAGGAAAGAGGTGATAAGGTTTATTGTTGAAAACAGTCTTGATGTTTGTGCTGTTGTGGAAATAAAAGTGTGCAAGGATAAGCTTGCTGGTATATGTAATGAAATTTTTGGAGGTTGGGATTGGGTTTCAAACAATCAAGTATGCAAGGGAAGAACTAGAGTTATTATTGGATGGAATCCTTTCAGTTTTAGAATAAATGTTGTGGAGCAGACAGATCAAGTGATTCATTGCCAGATGCATCATACTGAATCTAGTATGAAAACTCATATTTCCTTTGTCTATGCAGCTAATAATGTGTGTGAAAGAAGATTATTGTGGGATAACATTAAAAAGTGTAACACCCTCAAATTGGGAAATAGAAACTTATTAAAAACTTTCTAAATACATCAATAATTACTTCGACTACAAACATAATTTAAGAATTAACCTCAATACACACATTCCTCCTATACATACGATCTATGAAAAGGACGGGTGCTACTAAAACCCAATAACAGTTACTATCTCCAACCTGCGGAAGACTTCATCAACAACTTACTCTTGCATAAAGCTAAGGCTCAACTCTTCATGAGGCTACTAGATTCTGAACCCCCAACTAGAACCTGATGCACATGCCGACAAATAAAAAAGGTTAGGCTTAACGCCTAGTGAGCTCAAGAGTTTTAACATGAATGAATATATCTTTAAAGGAAAGGATTCAGTTTAAAGCAAGGTCTTTCGGAATACTATACTTCAAAATAGAAACGACACAATTTCCCATAATATTCACTTTTAAAGACAATGCTCCCAAACACATATTTCTTGTAAAACGATGCAACCCGTAACTCACCCAAAACGGGGTCATAGTTCGATACTCAAATGTGCTAAAATGTAAATAATACTTCATAATCCAAAACACCCAAAACTCGGGTGGAACATAATACTCGACCCTTAAATAATGGAAAACACTCCATATAAATATGATACGCCATTAAAACATGAATCTGAAGCTTAATACTCACGCGACCATAAAATGGAATGAAATCCAAATATTAAAGCATGGACAATTAAATATCCAAAATACAGCGGGCCGAAAACGGGGGATACCCGTATCCGTTGAGAGCGGAGGAACACAAAAGTATGTCACTCAAACAACGTTGATCGTATGACACTTCATGACACGCTAGCCCAAGTGCCCCTACGACCTCTTGACAAGTTTCACCCAAAGAGACAGCTGACCTTAGCGAATACCATCGAAATCATCTCCAAAGGCTCGGCACACGGGGGATACAGCGAAGGCATTGCCCCACACGGCGAAGGCCCCAAACGCCCATCAGAGGACTACCCACAGTCATAATAGCTCAACCGGACTCAGCCCTCCTAGTGCCTACTTGTAAAGACAAGGTCATAACCCATGAGTCCCGGAGTCCAACCCCGTACCACCCAAATGACCATCAAATAAGACTTACGTGCCTATGGATCCAATGCAACACAATCTAAAGTTACACGACTACTCATGAATGACTACAGCACTCGAGTCTGTAACTAACGATAATATGCAACAAAATGCATTAAGATGTACATCACAAATTGGACTCTACATCGAGCCATTAAAACCAGACAAATGTCCTCAAGACTCTTTTAAGCCAATACCGAGATAAAATGCTCAAAATCCATTTGACCAACAATTACCGGTCCCCCCCCCCCCCCCAAATAATGAAATGTCTTTAAACAACGTTTACGAAGACACATACCTCAAAGATGAGATTAGCCCACAACTCAACACGTAATGGGACCAAAGGTTTTCCAAAGGGTTTATGAATGCAAATACACCAAAATGCATATAACATGAAATAGACTCCATTGTACAAAATCTTTAAAGATGTATAACTCATGAAATAGACCTTACTTGTACAAAATCACCAAGAATACGTAATTCATGTTATTTAGTTGTTGAAACGTTCAAAACCCAATATAAGCATTTTAAGAGGTTAACACAACCCAAGTTTACCAAATATGAAAACTTATCAAAATACTCACACTTTAACAAATAACCAAGTAAAACATATTTTACTTCTAAATACTCAAAACTTATAAGCAATTAACCATTTCCTGTAAAACACTTTAAAATAAACATTTTGGCATGTACACCGTTTTCACAAATCAACTTGAACTCACCTTGCTAGATTTAGGCTAAATCTAGGTTTCGCCCAACGAGCTCTTTTGAAGGCCACTTGAATCCTCAAGCCGAGGACTTCTAAAACCATATTGAGTGATGAGACTTTCCGAGGACACCCAATCCAACTCTTCAACTCAAGCTTCCAAAACCTAGATCCACACATTTCAACCGTAAATATCCATATCCAACCAAATAGAAACATTCTCCAAACATGTTACACCAAAATCTCTATTTTGGACAAAACCCTAATTTTGACCCAAAACTCCCAAAATCTTCCAAACCGAGATTAGAGAAATCAAACACTAGGAAACCATCAATGGAGCATTTATAACTTATTTCAAGGTTTAGAAATGGAAGAGATACACTTACCACTTAGGTTTTGATGAAAACCTAGAAAACCCAAAAATGGAGTTTGAGGTTGAAGATGAAGATGAAGGTTCTTGGTGTCTAGGTTTTACCCTTTGATGACACTTCAATACTTGAGGATGGAGGCATTTGATGGATCAAAATCACCATAGATGGGTTTGGGAGGTCTTGAGAGAGTTTAGAGAGAGTTGGGAAGAAAATGGGAAATAAAGAATGAGAAAAGAGGCTGAAACTCGAACTTAACAGCAGCTGGTTGCCCTGGTGCGACATTGACAAGCGACAATGCCCAGGGCATTGTCGCATGGCAATGTCTCCAACTCCCCTCTGTCCACGGTACATTGCATGCGACTGTGACAGTGCGACTATGACACTGTCATAGTCGTCGGGCATTGTCGCGGGACCTTTCTGGAGCCCCGAAACTCGACTTTTCTAACGCCAACAACCCCGATACTCTAAGGGACTTTAAACAAAACATTTCCCAACAAAACCCCACTGTTTACCAGTCACATAAACGACCCGGTGACAATTACATACCGAAAATTACGGGTGTTACAATCCTCCCAACCTTAGAATGATTTCGTCCTCGAAATCAATCCTTCTCGATGAAACACTGCCCACTGCATAGATTGTCTTTAATTCATATGCCAGAACCATTCCCAAGACCCTTATACTAATACTCACGACAGTTGTCCCTCTGCGGCACATTACCCTCATAATCGAGCGAACACTTAGCTCTCCGAAGTAACCTTTAACCTCTAGGTTACGGTCGTCTCCCAACCTTGGATGACAATTACCACCTCCAGGTAATTTGTGACTCTAACTTCTCACCGACCAATTTCCTTCTGATCTATACGGTTCCGAACCCAACATCAAGGATCATAACCAAACTTCCAAAATCCTCAGATTTCAACTGATCCATTCCTAATGTTGATAAAGTTGACCTCCTAAAGCGCACCAATGCGTCCTTCAGGCGACTGGTTAACCCAGATTCGGTTAACACTCAACTCCGTTCCAATCCCAACCTCACAATAAATACAACCTTTATTCCCATGGAAAAGCTTATACCCAGCGGTACTTAATCTTCACCGTCTACCCTTCTTTTAAATTCCATCACCGAAAGGTCAATATTTCCCACGATCCAACCGGGATACATCCCAAACATTCCTAGATCCATTAACCCCAAGAAAACAAGTCGACGCCTAGGACTAAACGGTGACCTCGAGAACGTGGACATCCCGTCCAAAACTGCATTCCCAAAGTATTGCCACATTAAGGTTGACACTTAACAGAGGACTAATATTCCCAAATCCTACATCCCTAACAGACGGACCGCAAAATTCCTTAATTACGGCATCCATGAAGACGGTACACCTTCAACATATGACACGATGTCGGACCGACAAACAACCCATTAATTAGAACCCAACCATGCGTAGATAATTATACAAGGCCTTATCCCGCAGGTTCACCGAAGCATAGCGATCCTCTAATAATTAACTGGGGAACCAAGCCTAATACCTCCTCTATTCATGCGCGAACCGAATCAAAATTGAAACTCAAATGCAAGATTGGCCACAAGTCGGATCATACGGCGCTTCAAATCCTAAGGACTCCTTAGTTCCTTAATCACAACTCCCTTCACAACAGGGTTAAACCTATATGCCTAATGAGTTCAAGGTTTTCAACCAGCATGCCAATTTGAAATTTATAAAACTCTCAACTACATAAGCTTTTTAACGATTAAACGTGCGGTAAAAATGCACTGCCGTTCATTCGATAGGTTTCAAAGTTGATTGTCAACATAACTCATGTGAAATCATTTCCAAAACTCCTTTGTTCAATGCTTATGTTAATAAAGACAATAATAAAACATGCGCAACAATTTACACTATAAACGTTAAAACAGGTTCTTGCACCCCAACACGGGAAATAAATGTTTGTACAACTCCAACAGAGAAATTCACAACTTTTAACTTTAAACTTTTCCTCCTTTAACCAAAACCGTTGTGGCATAAAATTCTCAACTAACCCCTTTTGTATCAGTTTATTCCCCAAAGCTCGGTAGAACGATGGGAACGCAATTAAATCCTCAAATCGAATTTAAAACTTTGAGCCGTACAGATAAAACAAATTTGACCAAAATAATAACTATGACAACATGAATGCTGATAACTCATTTATGTGCATTACTAAAAATTCCTAGTAGTAAAGTCAATAACTGAAATATGCTCAGAACAAAAGTTTTATCTGAAATAACATAAACCTTTTAGATGTTAACTCACTCCAACGGCATAATTTAATCCAAATGCAATTATCATACAAGAACTGACATTTGTATAAAGCCCAAAGATAAATCGCATAATTTCTATTAGTAAGATTAACAACTGACATTTCTCAAACAACATGAGAAGTGACATCTTTAGCAAAACTCTTAAGTTAATGCATGCAATAATGCAGGTACACTAATCCCAAAATTTAATTACGCGATGTAAAAGTCGTACGATATGATACCATAAAACCCCCACTGAATTTTCATAAAACTAGTAAATGCTGAAACCAAGCGGTGTCAAAATTTCCATTTGCCAACATGAAACATAAGACAACAATAAGTCTGAGAATGTTAAAAGTCCAAGACCATAACGTACGATAAAGTGACTCTTTTTAACAAAACTCTCATGAGACACGACGCCCAAAAAGCTCGTAAATCTACACGCAATAAAGTTAAAACTCACACATCGCAAAGTACACTCACGCGCCTCAAAATGTCGCAAAATAATTTTCCATAAAATTCAACGCGACTCGCGCAGACTCAAAATTCCCAAGAAAGTTCAGACTCAAGAACGTGGGAACAACTCTTCCTTTAAAACCTTAACATACGTGGAGGAGATCCAATGTCAAAGTTAAAAGTTCTACAGTTACTTGCCCAATGCCCCATATGGCATTAAAACACGGATCTTATGATGTACCAAAAATAGCGTTAAACACAAAACAGGGACGGAGAGATTTTCAATATAAATTTGCAATCACATGCAACAAAACCGTTCCATGCATGCTTAAGCTCACGGTTCAAAATCTGATGAGTGCTAAATGTTTTACCAAAACTTTGCAACATAACCCACTTTATGTTTTGAAAACATGAGAAACATTTTATGCAAACTTATTTAGAAATAAGTCTTGTGCATGGATTTAGTCGGCATGCAACATCTTAGGACTGTGCTTCTGAATTCATACTATTGTCATTCGGATGCATCGAACATCTTAGAGCAACAAACCCACTAATTCGGTTAACTTACAATCTCTTCTCGAAATAGAATTGGTTCATCAACTTATAGTTCTATTCCAACCAATAACCCTGACCCAAGATGGTCAACTTAATGCATTCATCGCACTTACCTATCATTCCCAAGTGACATTGCTATAAACATCAACCTTTCCTTAGATCACTCGCTTAGAAACTTTCTCGCTACCCCAACGGTCATCATATCAAGGTAGTTCAAGCGTACATATGTAGCACGTAGGTTCACCAAAACACTGGCCAGGTGCCATTATGAACGTACAGTACATAGTCATCCTTGCGACCCTCGACAAGTTTCCCGTTTCTAGCGACTCGATCAATCCTCAAAATATCTTATGTTAGGGTACCTAATGTGCAAATTCACTTACAATTACTTATAAGAACTCTAGTTTGAGTCTAGGCATCCAAAGATCAATACCTAATTCTCTCAAACTTAAGCTCTGATACCAACTTGTAACACCCTCAAATTGGGAAATAGCAACTTATTAAAAATTTCTAAACACATCAATAATTACTTCGACTACAAACATAATTTAAGAATTAACCTCAATACACACATTCCTCCTATACATACGATCTATGAAAAGGACCGGTGCTACTAAAACCCAATAACAGTTACTATCTCCAACCTGCGGAAGACTTCATCAACAACTTACTCTTGCATAAAGCTAAGGCTCAACTCTTCATGAGGCTACTAGAGTCCGAACCCCCAACTGGAACCTGATGCACATGCCGACAAATAAAAAGGTTAGGCTTAACGCCTAGTGAGCTCAAGAGTTTTAACATGAATGAATATATCTTTAAAGGAAAGGATTCAGTTTAAAGCAAGGTCTTTCGGAATACTATACTTCAAAATAGAAACAACATAATTTCCCATAATATTCACTTTTAAAGACAATGCTCCCAAACACACATTTCTTGTAATACGATGCAACCCGTAACTCACCCAAAACGGGGTCATAGTTCGATACTCAAATGTGCTAAAATGTAAATAATACTTCATAATCCAAAACACGCAAAACTCGGGTGGAACATAATACTCGACCCTTAAATAATGAAAAACACTCCATATAAATATGATACGCCATTAAAACATGAATCTGAAGCTTAATACTCACGCGACCATAAAATGGAATGAAATCCAAATATTAAAGCATGGACAATTAAATATCCAAAATACAGCGGGCCGACAACGGGGGATACCCGTATCCGTTGAGAGCGGAGGAACACAAAAGTATGCCGCTCAAACAACGTTGATCGTATGACACTTCATGACACGCTAGCCCAAGTGCTCCTACGACCTCTTGACAAGTTTCACCCAAAGAGACAGTTGGCCTTAGAGAATACCATCGAAATCATCGCCAAAGGGTCGGGACATGGGGGATACAATGAAGGCATTGCCCCACACGGCGAAGGCCCCAAACGCCCATCAGAGGACTACCCACAATCATAATAGCTCAACCGGACTCATCCCTCCTTGTGCCTACTTGTAAAGACAAGGTCATAACCCATGAGTCCCGGAGTCCAACCCCGTACCACCCAAATGACCATCAAATAAGACTGACTTACGTGCCTATGGATCCAATGCAACACAGTCTAAAGTTACAAGACTACTCATGAATGACTACAGCACTCGAGTCTGTAACTAACGATAATATGCAACAAAATGTATTATGATGTACATCACAAAATGCATCCTAAAAATGTTGCTGGTTTTAGACCTATTGCATGTTGCAATGTTCTTTTTAAATGCATCCGTAAGATTATTGTGAATAGAATTAAAAGTACTCTCAGTGCCCTGGTTGACCCAAATCAATCTGCATTTATTCCGGGAAGGCAGATCAGTGATAACATTCTTCTAGCTCAAGAATTGATGAGAGGGTATCACAGACAAAGGGATGTCAAGAGATGTGCATTTAAAATAGACATATAGAAGGCTTATGATACAGTTAACTAGAAATTTTTGAAGTTCATTCTACAACAGTTTGGGTTTCATCCATGTATGGTACACTGGATCAGGAAATGTGTATCTTCTGCTTCTTTTACTATTAGAGTGAATGGGGAGCATCATGGTTTTTTCCTGGTATGAGGGGTATTAGGCAAGGTGATCCCCTGTCTCCATATCTGTTTACTCTAGTCATGGAAGTGTTAACTTTGATGGTTAAAAGAAGAATAAAAGAGAGTGAAAGTTTTAAATTCCACCCAATGTGTGAAAAGTTGGGTATTACGCATCTGTGTTTTGGAAATGATCTACTTATGTTTTGCCATGGGGATGCAGACTCTGTTGTGGTTCTTAAAGATGCTTTAATGGAGTTTAGTGGTGTTTCAGGATTAAAGCCAAGTCTTGCAAAAAGTACATCTTATTTGGGGAATGTTGTTGGGGTAAACAGGAATGAGATTTTGCGAATTTTGCCTTTCAAATTGGGTTCTTTTCCTGTTAAATATTTGGGTGTTCCTCTCTTGTCTACCAAATTATTCCATAAGGATTGTCTTGGACTGATTGATAAGATAAGGGGTAGGGTCATGGATTGGAAGAATAAATTTCTTTCATTTGCTGGAAGACTTCAGTTAATTAATTCTGTATTGGCTTCTATAAGCATCTACTGGGCCTCTCTGTTTCTTCTTCCTGTTTCAGTGGTGAAGGAAATTGAAAAGCTTTTAAAGAGGTTTTTATGGAGCAAGGGTGATGCCATCAAAGGCAAGGCTAAAGTATCTTGGAAGAATGTATGCTTACCTAGAGAAAATGGTGGTCTTGGAATCAAGGACTTGAAGATCTGGAATAAAGTCCTACTTGCAAAATAAATCTGGAAAGTCATTGAACATGGTGATTCCCTCTGGGTAAAATGGATTCATGAATACAGACTAAAGGGTAGAAACTTCTGGGAAGTAGGTGAGGTGTATGATGCTCCTTGGTTTTGGAAAAAAGCAGTACGATTCAGAGGTTTGATGAGGGATCATGTTGTTCATGTGGTGGAAAATGGAAAATCAACTTCTCTCTAGTTTGATTCTTGGCTTCCATGTGGTCCTCTTTGTAATTTTATATCAAACAGGGAGATTTATATGGCTGATATGAGACGTGACATGAAGGTGAATGAAATTTATGTAGATGGAATATGGATGTGGCCTGCAAGTATCTGGTGCAAATATGGTGATATTTTAAAATTGTCTATGCCTTCTCTTAATGAAAATCTGAAAGACAAGCTGAGATGGAAATGCAAGAATGGTTCTGTGATTGATTTTAAAATTTCTACCATGTGGAGTGATGTATATTCTGAGTTTGAATCTGTACCCTGGTATAGATTGGTTTGGTTCAGTCAGGGGGTACCTAGATATGCTTTTATATTGTGGCTTGCAATAAAAGAGAGGCTGAGGACCCTTGACAGATTGGCAGGTTGGGGTGTTATTGATAAGGAACTGTAGGTACTATGTCATGATGCTACAGAAACACATAATCACTTGTTTGTGGAATGTCTTTATGCTCAAGAAGTATGGAGATCTTTAGAGGGTTTATCTGGTGTTAATGATATGATCCAGAGCATGTGGGGGAGTGTTAATATTTGGGCTGATTTGATATCAAAAATGACTTCTATGCCCTGTACCAATTCCATATGGAGTATTATTCAAAGGATTCTATTTTCTGCTGTGGTTGATATGTTATGGCAGGAGAGGAACCAAAGGCTACATTCTGAAAAGCATAGAAATGCAACTTGTTTGGCAAGACAGATTATTGATGTGCTCAAGCTGAAATTAATAGGGTTAAAAGTCAGAAATAGTAAACAAGTGAAAAGGGCTGCTATGGTATTGGGGTTTGAGTTTAGAAATGGGGTTTTCTGTGATAATCTGATTACTATTTCTCATGATCTGGATCAGTGATATTGGGAAGCTGGTGATTGGTGTGACTATCTGCTGGAAATTGCAGAATTTGGGAAGATTTTTGATGAGAATCTGCTTGGAGGATAGATTTTTTAGAGAAAGAAATTTATGTGCAAATAGGATCCAAAAATGGGGTGGGTTCTATTTGGGGGGTGCTTTGGGAAACACATGGGATACACTTGGATTTTTATGGGGGGGGGGATTTCATTATTATTTTGTACTAACATTTTTTGTGCAGGTCTATATTTTGCTTTTTGAAGTTTCAATGGGGTATTGGAATTGGGGTGAGTGATGAAGGTATAAGGGGAAGTAGGGTAGAGGAGATAGGTTCTTTGTTTTTGTTTTGGTGTTACAAGAAGGTTTTTTGGGAGGTTTGGTGGTTAGGCTCGAGGCTTATTTTCTTGATATGCAGGGGTTGGGTTCTAATTAGTGTGCATAATATAAAGGGGGGATATGGGTTTAGTTATAGATTTGTTTTTTCCAACTCTATTTTAGAACAACTTCTTGGTTCTATTTGGAGTTTGGCCTCATTTATGGGATTTCAAATGAATTGTGGCTTACATATGGTTTATGGCATATGTGGGTTTATTTGTGTGGACTGGTTATTCTTTTCAGGATGGTTTGGAAGTTGCAAATTATAAGGGTTTCATGTAAGCCTGATATGCTGTTTTTTACCCTGATCATATTATTTCTCTTTTTGTTGATTACTATGCTGGTGTATCAACATTTGTTTCTTGCTCTTTTCTTTGGTCTGTTGGAACATATTTGGGGTATTGGGATCGGTTTTTGGGAAGAAGAAATAGGGGGATATAGGGTAATGGAGATAGGTTTTTTGAACTTGCTTTGGAGTGATAAGGAGGTCTTTTTGGGGGATTGGAGGAAGGTTAGGAGATTTTATTTTCTGGCATACTGAAGAAGTTTTAAGACTATATTGTTTTGTATATAAATTTGGATGGTTCAGATTACAATTTTGGGGGATGGGTATAGTTGTAGGCTTGTTGCATCCAATTCTAATTTGGAACATTTTTTTGGTTCCATTTGGAATTTGGAGTCTTTTCTTGGGCTCAAATTTTTTTGTAATATTCTTTGGTGTATGTGGTTGCTATTGGTGTGCAGATGTTTGGATGGCTGGAATGTTTTATGGTTACCACTATGTAAAGAAGACTGTATTGTGCATATTGGTCCTGCTCCCTTCTCTCTGTTGAATACTATTCTGGTATTTCAACTTTTGTTTCCCCCTCATTTTATTGGTGTTTCTATTTACCAATGAGGTATTAGGGATGGGCTTCGGGATGTTGAAATAAGGAGATGCAGGGTAGAGGAGATAAGTCATTTGTCTTTGTTTTGGAGAGATATGGAGGTTTTTTTTGGTGGTATGGGAATTGTACAGGAGTCATTTCTATTTGGTGTACAGGGGATCTAATTTTAAATATCAAATTCATTTGATTGCAGGGGGTGGGTATTTTGGATTTCTTGCTTTTATCAAGCATGGGCATGAGCATTTTTTTGGCTTAACCCATTGTTTGATTTCTTTCATTTGGGTATGGTTCATATTTTTTCATGCTGGATATAGATGGTGTTTCTTGGTTTTCGTTTTGTTTGTGCCAAGAACTTATAATTGGAGCCATAAGGATTTATGTCTCTGGATGATGCTTTTCAATATGGGTACAAGTAAGCAGTTGCTTCTATCTCTCTTTTTTGGTCTATTGAAACTATACTGGGGTTCTGGGATTGGATTATGGGATGTTGATATAAGGGAGTGTAGGGTAGTGGGCTTAAGTTCCTTGTTCTTGATTTGGAGGGATATGGAGGCCTTTTGGGAGGATTGGATGATATGTTGGAGTCCATATTTTTTGGTGTACAGGGGATGTAATTATTATTGTTATTGGGGTGTGAATATGGGATGGGGGTGTTTAGTATTTTTTGTATCATCTAAATTTGTGTTAGAACATTTTCTTTGGTTCTTTGCAAATTTTAGATTCTTTCTTAGGTTGTGGGGTGTTAATGGGGTTTATGTGCAGTAAATACTTGGCCTTAATTCTTCAGTTGAGTATCAAAATGATATATCAACATTTGCTTCTTTTCTGTTTTTTTGGTCTTATACACAGGTTTCTCTTTGTGTATGCAATTTGGCACATTGCCATTGCGTTTGGTTTGTATGTTGCTGCTTTGATTATTCATCATATTGGCCATGTTTGTTTTGGAGCTATAAGGGGATACATCATATTTGCATACTACTGCAGTATTTTAAGCATATGTATAGCTGGTGGTATAAGGAGATTACTGCAGTGTTAATGGATTTTGGCCAAACTTTCTGGTATTAATTATTGGCCCATATCATTTTTATTCTATTCCTGTTGAGAGCCACATTGGTTTTTCAACCTTTGTCTCTTATCTTTTCTTTTGGTCTAGACTGTTGTTACACTGTCATTTTCTACTTGTTGGATGATAAATTGGTATCCCAACTTTTGCTTTCTTTCTATTCATTTGGTCTTAAATATTTTATCTCAATGGCCCTTGGCCAAATTGGCCTTCTAAAGATTTCTCAAAAACATCAAGCCTTTAGATTGAATCTGCTTGGAATGATTGAGATTTTTTGGTGGTTCCTAGAAAAAGATGGAATATGGGGGTTTAAGATAGTTACTGGAAATGATGAAAAGAGAAGAGGTAGAGTGATTTTGGAGTGGAAGTTGTATGTTTATTAGAAATGAAGAGAGTAGGGGCTGGATTTTTTTGACAGAAGTGGGAATGGTGATTGGAGTTTGGGGATAGATTGGAAGGATTCATCTTGGTTGTCTGAGCCTTGGAGAATTCAATTTCATTGGTTGAATTCAAAAATGGAAATTCTACAGTTGATGCATCTTCTGTTTTTTGATCCAATAAAATATGAAAGTCTCTTTTTGATTTAGTCTCATTCAAAATTTGCTTGGACTGGGTTGGACCATACAGTTGGTCAATATTGGCTTCTGGATATGGAAAGTACAAATTGGGTATTATCGACTTCTGTGATTAGCAAGAAGAAGTGCAGAAATGTTGTTGACATAAAAATCTTGGTGTTGCTAGACTGTGTTAGAAGTAGTAGGAGAAAGATTTATGTTCTAAAGTTGGAGAATTTTAGAATATATACACCTGAGCAGTCTGAGCCTTGGTGTGAATCCATCCAGTTGTTGATAATGGCTGAGTTCTTTCAAAATCCATTAGGAGTTCAATCTTACTGTTGCATTTTGATCAAAATATATGTTTGCTCTGTTTTTTTTTCCATTTTTGGAATCTGGTGGATTTCGATATGGACAAGGTATGGAGGTTTAATGGAGATAAGATTGTTAGGGGGTTTTTCATGAGGATGGGCTTTATTTTTGGGTTTCAAGATGATAAAATATTAATCATGTTGAATTTGGGTTTTGTTTAAAATTGTTTTAATGGTGGGCTATCTATTAGTTTAGTGAAATGGGCTAAATGTGTGAAAGGGATGTTTTTGGAAGCTTGGGCTGAATTGTTTAATTACTTGGGCCAGCAATATATTTCAAGTGGGACTAATCAAGAACATTGCAGTTTGGGCTTCTTGAAGTGGATTTTAATAAAGATATGGAATAACAATATGGGCCTTTTGTGTGCAAATACATGGATTATGCCTAACCATGTCATGGGCTGTGATTTTGAGTTTTATATGTCTTGTTGGGCTATTTTTTGGGATTGTATTCCTTTTATGAGGTATCGGTTTAGGATTTTTTGGTTGTTTCCTAAACATGTTTTAGGCCTTCATTTTGTAATCCTTGGGGTATGCCCCTCGTAATTGTACTTATTTTTTCTTTTGTTGAATAAATTTTTTCCGGGGGTTCCGTCCTCTTTTCCCAAAAAAAAACCCAATAACAAATAAAGAATACAATTCAACAACCTAGTAATCTAACTTGTGCAAGCAAGATTAATGTCGGGTGTCGCTATTCTTCCAAAAGATATAATCTCTATACTTCAAATAATGGTCACTAAGTCATCAAAAAGACCGCTCTCGACCACAAGGTCGTCCTCTCAATCCCGTCGAATCCCACCGCTAGAGTGACCTGCCATACATGACAATCAAACAAGTGTTAGGCTAAAGCCTAGTGAGAACATATAAGCGGAAAATAACTTAAACAATAAACCCGATTGAAGTCATGTAGCCGATCTAGCCGTGAGATAAATCAAAACAAATCCAATAAACCATTAGCATTCAGTAAATACTGACAACAGTTCAAACCACATAGCGAGCTCAACTACTCCAAGTCTATTGCTCGAAAACATCAAGTCAACCACTCCAGGTCTATTCTTGAGAGTTCAAAACAAGGGAACTCAAGCACAATGGGATTACACCTTACTGTCCATGGGACGTTGCCCGACCGTATAGGCCCACACCCTACTTACCATGGAGCCCGATGCCTATCCCGTGCCAAGGGTAACCAAATGTCCGGACGAGACATTGGAATACCGTGCCTATGGATCCATTGCACTAAAACCAAATACCAAAAAATGCCAACATAACCATATTTAATCATACATGTAATTCATGAAACCAAATCCCAAATATATGAGTTACTAACATGGCCTTATCTCACATTGATTAAGGAAACTTCGTAAACACAATCCCATCAATGATAATATAATAAACCCCGTTTCAAAAGCCAACATGTCCAATAATTAGTCTAATACATGAGATATTCCCAAAACCCTAGTTTTCACTTTAAGTGTTATCAAAATTCCAAGTAACAAATATTAGTTATCAAAGAGTGGGTAAACATGGAGATCATTAATTTCTTTAAAACATCATCCCATGAAAACCTTGTTTAAGCCAATAACCATAATATCTCCAAAACCCATAGTTAGGTCAAAACACAACAAAATCTAAATGTGATTATGAGACAAGGATAAGTTTATAAACACATAAACCCTAGCATTTATATTAGAGAAATGATTAAGAAAACTCACCTTAGATGATTTCAAGGAAACCCTAGGTTACAACACTTGAGGGTAGAATGTAGAAGACGACTTGGTGATTCAACCACAAGATTCCCAATCACCTTCAAAAACCTAACCAAACCCAATAAATGCAAATGATGATCTCCTCTTAGAGCAATAAATGAAAAGAGATGAAACCCTACCTTTTTCTCTCTTCAAAATCGGCTCTCCAAAGCTCCCAAATGTTAGAAATGAGCTAAAAATCGCGAAAATGGCATTTAAGTGATTTGGGGCCGACCGCGATAGTGACCTGCGATAGTGACATTGTCACAATCGCGTGTCACAATCGCCCGAACTGTGGTCTTCACTGTACAATCCCCGCGATAGTGACACTTGTCAAAATCGCTGGTCACTATCGCGCCAAGCCATCGACTCTCGGTACAAACCCCGCGAGAGTGACCTCTGTCACAATCGCGGGCACTGTCGCCCCAGTTGTACCGAACCCAATTTCACCCGATTCTGACCCGAATGCACGCGCGATCAAATGAACGGTTCAATAAATGAATTTATGATCAAAATAAAAGCATACCGAAATCGAGGGTGTTACACCAACTGCTTTCATTTCTTCTTGGATTTTCTTTTTACATGATTAGGGAGTAAGATAAGCATTCTTGAGAGCTTTGCATCTTAGAACTAAAGTCTAGCTTATAGATTTCAAGTCTTCACCAAAGGAGGCTTAAAATTTGGGGTAAAATCTAGATTTAACATAAATCTAGCAAGTTGAATTCAAGTTGCTTTGTGAAAGCTATGTACATGCCAAAAATGTCCATTTTAAAGTACTAAAGTGATTTTCCAGATATTTATTAAATATGTGGGTTATTTGGTTAGTTTTGCATACTTGGTACATTTGAGTTAATAAATCTTGAAAAATGCATGTATTTGAGATATTTGAGTATTTTGATAAATAAATCATAAGGGTGTTCTTTTGATGATTTATTCCTCATGTGGGATTATTAGTTCTTTATACATTTTTGATATTTTGATTTATATATCATTGGAAAATTACATATGATTGAGTTGTTGGACACATTTTGAGTGTCATTACTTTTTTGGAAATGTTTCACTGAAGTTATGGTGTGTTTTGGAGATTTTGCCCAACCTTTGAATCGATAGTAAAGATATTTACATCTTTTGAGCATAAATTGTATACACTTTTGGTAATTGTATGTTATTAGTTTATATTGATTTTTATTGAATAGTCAATTCAAATGTTGAGTTATTAACTCGGTTTTAACTCAAATCGGTCTTGGGACATTTGTCTAGTTTTATTTGCTCCATGGTCAGCTTGAGACATAATATGGCGTTTATTGCATTTTCATTTGAGAATTACATGTTTTGAGTGTGTCAGTCATTTGTTTGGAGTCATGTCATTTAGACTGTGATGCAATGGATCCATATGCATAGGTGTCTATAACACCCGTAATTTTCGGTAAGTAAATGTCACCCGGACATTTCTGTGACTTGTAAGCAGTGGGGTTTTGTTGGTAAATGTATTGTTTAGAGTCCCTCGGGGTATCGGGAGTTTAGGCGTTGAAAAGTCGGATTTTTGGAGTTCGGGGACACCCGGGCGACCATGCCAGCGATTGTGCCACTGGCATAATCGCCTGGCACTATAGCCTGCGTGTACCAGTGGGTTAAATGTGCGATTTTTCACCCATTTCCCTCATTTCTCATTTCTATCTTCTCCCCTTTTCTCTCCCAAACCGCAAAACCGAACCCTAACCTATTTTGGGGGGTTTTCCTCCCCAAACCACATGATTACTCACCATCTAGCTGGAGCTTGAGTCACAAAACCTCCATTTTCATCTTCCTCATCAAGTTCAACGGTTGGGAGCTCGGGTTGAAGTGATGGATTGGGTGTTCTCGGAAGGTCTCATCATCTTAAGTGGTAAGCTTTCTTGAAATAATGTTATAAATGCTCCATTGGTGGTTTCTTAGTGTTTGGTATCTCAAATCTCGGATTTGTTAGTTTTAGAGAAACTAGGGTTTTGATCTCGTTTAGGGATTTTAGTATATAATGTTGGGGAATGTTTCTATGTGGTTGTTTATGGATATTTATGGTTTGGAGTGTTTGGATCTAGGTTTCGGAAGTTCTCGGCTTGAGGATTCAAGCGGCCTTCAAAAGAGCTCGTTGGGTGAAATCTAGATTTAGCCTAAATCTAGCAAGGTGAGTTCAAGTTGATTTATGAAAACGGTGTACATGCCAAAATGTGTATTTTAAAGTGTTTTACATGAGATGGTTAACTGCTGATAAATTTTGAGTATTTAGAAGTAAAATATGTTTTACTTAGTTATTTGTCAAAGTGTGAGTATTTTGATAAGTTTTCTTACTTAGTAAACTTGGGTTGTGTTAACCTCTTAAAATGCTTCTATTGGGTTTTGAACGTTTACAACAACTAAATAACATGAATTACGTATTCTTGGTGATTTTGTAGAAGTAAGGTCTATTTTATGAGTTATACGTCTTTTACGATTTTGTACAAGTAAAGTCTAATTCATGATATATGCATTTGGTGTATTTGCATTCATAAACACTTTGGAAATCTTGAGTCCCATCTCGTATGGAGTTTTGGGTAAATGTAGTCTTTGAAGTACGTGTCTTCACAAACGTTATTTAAAGACATTTCACTATTTTGGAGACCGGTAATTATTGGTCAAACGAATTTTGGGAGCTTTGGTCTTTCAATTGGAGTCATGTAACGTTAGACAGTGTGTAATGGATCCATAGGCACGTGAGTCAGTCTGTCTTGGATGGTCAATTGGGTATTGCGGAGTTGAACTTCGGTACCTATGTTTTATGGCCGGAAACTTTACAAGTGATCGCTAGGAGGGTTGAGTCGCTAGTGCTATCGGAATAGTAGGCGCTAGGACCTCCGCCGCTTGAAGTAATGCCTGGGAGGTAGTCTTTAAGTGTGGAGAGCCTTCGGGATGGCGTTCTTCGGAATGATCCATCAAGGTCAACTGACTTGGGGTGACACTTGTAAAGAAGTCGTAGGGACACCGGGCTGGGATGTCGGGAGGTGTCATGCGATTAACGTTGTTTGGGTGGTATACTTTTGTGTTCCCTCCACCCTCAACGGATACGGGTTTCCCCCGTTGTTGGCTATCAGTATGTTAAATATAAGAACGTCTTATTTTGTTGTCATTGGTTCCTTACGGTCGCATGAGTATTGGACCGAGTGTCCATGTTTTCGGACGTACGGTATATGTGGTTTTGGTAACGATTCATGGGTCGAGCATTCTGTCCCGCCCGCGTTTTGGGTACTTTGGGTTATAAATGGTTATTCATGTTTTTACCAAATAAGTGTCGAACTATGATCCCGTTTGGGTGAGTTATACGTTGCGCGTTATATAAGAAATGTGTGTTTTGGGAGCTTTGCCTTTAAAAGTGCATATTATGGGAAAATGTGTCGTTTCCATTTTTAAGTGTAATATTTCGAAGGACCTTGCTTTAAATTGAATTCTTTTCTTTTAAAGATATATACTTATGTTAAAACTCTTGAGCTCACTAGGCGTTAAGCCTGACCTTTTTATTTGTCGGCATGTGCATCAGGTTTCAAGGTTGAGAGTTGTTTCTAGCAATCCTGTGAAGAGTAAAGCCTTAGCTAGATCCGAAAGTAAGTATTCGGTGAAGTCTTCCGCATTATGGAGATAGTGACTATGCATGGGTATTAGTAGCACCCGTCCCTTATAATCTGTATATATATAAGTTGGTATTCGTGTATTGTAGCTAAGTCTGAATTCGTGGTTGTAGATGATTCATTTATTGATGTATTTAGAAAATTTTAAATAAGTTGCTATTTCCAGATTTGGGGGTGTTACAAGTTGGTATCAAAGCTTAAGTTTGAGAGATTTAGGTATTGATTTTTGGATGCCTAGACTCAAACTAGCGTTCTTATAAGTGATTGAAAGTGAAGTTGCACATTAGGCGCCTTAAGATAAGTTATCTTGGAGTTCATCGGGTCGCTAGAAACGGGAAATCGTCAATGGTCGCAAGGATGATCATGTATGGTACGTTCATAATGGCACCTGGCCAGTGTTATGGTGAACCTACATATCACATGTGTATACTTGAACTACCTTAGTATGATGACCGTTGGGGTAGTGAGAAAGTTTCTAAGCGAGTAATCTAAGGAAAGGTTGATGTCTATAGTGATGTGACGTTGAAGTGATAGTTAAATGCGTTGAATGCATTAAGTTGATCATCTTGAGTAAGAATTATTGGTTGGATTAGAACTATAAGTTCGTTAGACCAATTTTATTTGGAGGAGAAATTGTAAGTTAACCCAATTAGTGGGTTCGTGACTCTAAGATGCTTGATGTATCCGGATGGCAATAGTACGTCGGGAAAATGGAGGAGTGTAGTCCTGAGATGCTGAGTGCCGACCAAGTTCATGCACAAAATTTATTTCTAAAATAAGTTTGCATCAATTGTTTCTCATGTATTCGAAGCATAAAGTGTGTTATACTTTGAAGTCTTGGTAAAACATTTAGCACTCATCAGATTTTTAAACTGTGAGCTTAAGCATGCATGGAATTGTTTGTTGCAAGTTATTACAATTTATATGGAAAAATCTCCCCGTCCCTGTTTTGTGTTTAACGCTATTTTTGGTCATCTTAAGATCCGTGTTTTAATGCCACATGTGGTATTGGGGAAGTGACTGTAGAATTTTTAACCTTGACATTGGATCTCCTCCACGTATGTTAAGGTTTTAAAGGAAGAGTTGTCCCACTGTTCTCGAGTCGGAATTTCTAGAGAATTTTAGTCTGTACGAGTCGTGTTTAATTTTATGGGGTATAGTCCTACAACCTTTTGAGTTCGTGGGTATAATTTGAGATGCGTGAGTTTTAATTTTTTATGGCATATAAATTACGAGCTTTTGGGTGACGTATCTAATGTGAGTTTTGTGGAAAAGGGTCACTTTATCCTACGTGGTGGTTTTAGAGTTTTGACATTTTAGACTTATTGTCGTTTTACGTTTTTTTTATGTTGAGAAACATAGATTTTGACACCGCTTGATTTTACCGTCAATGAGTTTATGAAAGTTTAGTTGGGTTTATGGCGTTTTATTTTATGACCCTTAGAACCGCGTAATAAAAAGAAATTTTGGAACGGGTAGACTTGCATTATTGTGTGCGTTAATTTACGAGTTTTGTTTAATACTTTGTCTCATGCGAGTCTTGCACCTACATTTTTGCAACCGTAAAAGGCACCTTGAAAATCTTAATGTCGCATGATTGCATCTTGAGTTTCACGCGGGTATATGTGTGTTAGAGTATAAATATGTTGGATACAAGATCAAGAAGACAAAAGTCAAAGTTCAAGAAGTCAAAGCTGAGAAAGTCAAATCTCATCAAAGTCAAAGCCTTTTTGTAATAAAAGTCAAAGTATTGTATTTTGTATTCATTTTTCCTTGTATTAGTTGTTGATATAAATAGTCTTGTATTCTTTGTATTTTGTAAGTAAGCAACAAACAGAAGTGATATTCAGTTGTATTTTAGAGAGAGAGATATTAGAGAAAAAGAGAGTTCGTTAGAGAGAGATTGTAGAGAGAGAAAGTGTAATCTTGGAATTGAATTGAAATCAAACAGGTAATTGTTTGTGATTTCTTGTTTTGTTTGATTAATCTTGAATAGAAACTAGAATCTGGGAATATCAATGTGCATACTTTTGGGTTGGATATGATTTTCACTCGCGTGAGTAAATATGTGAAATATTTATGTCATCTCATGTTAAACTTCTAATCTAAACGTGCTTCGATTGTGGACTTTGCTGTTATAAATTTTCTGCAAGGCATGAAATGAATTTTCGGATTGCATATCGTTGTAGTTACCATCTTGGTCAAATGTGTTTTATCGAGGCGGCTCAAGGCTTTAAACTCGATTTGAAAATTTATTTGCTTTCCAATCATTTTACAAAGTTTTGGGGAATAAACTGATGCATAGGAGACTTGTTGAAGATTTTATGCCGTAACATTTTCGGTTAAAGAAGGAAAAGTTAAAAGTTAAAAGTTGTGAAGTTCTCTTTTGGAGCTGTACGAACATTTATTACACGCGTTTGGTGCAGAAAGTTATTTTTGGTATACATAGTATAATTTGTAGTATGTTGGGATTCTGGTAGTCCGTTTGAAAATTTTGTTGTGCATCTTATGTTACCGTTTTATTAACGTAAGTAGCGATCAAATGAGTTTTAGAAATGGTTTTACATGCGTAGTGTTGATAATCAGTTTTGAACGGTAGTGTATTTTACTGCACGATTAACTGCTATAAAATTTATGTAGTTGAAAGTTTATAAATTTCAAATTATCGTAATGGTTGAAAAACCTTGAACTCATTAGGGCTATAGATTTAAAAAATCTATCGAAAAAGGATGTTGTAATTCGGGACTAGAAGAGTCCTTGGGCAGCAAAGCGTCGGAAGATCCGACTTGTGGTTGATTCTGAATTTTGGGTTTCAGATTTTGTTTTGGGTAATGCATGAATAATGGAGATATTAGATTAAGTCTTCTCAGTTAATTAAGAAATGATGTTATACTTTGGTAAGCATGCGGGATAAGGTCTCACGTGATTATCTGCGCTTGAATTGGGTACGACTTGGTGGGTTGCTCGTCGGTGTGACATTATGGATTATGTTGATGGTGTACCGTCTTAGTGCGTTCCGCGATTAAAGGAAATTTTGTGGTTCGTTTGTTAGAAATGTAAGGTTTCGAATTCTAGCATTCTGTTAGGTGTCAACCTTAGTGTAACGATCCGTCTGGAATGGGATTTTTGGGCTGGATGTCCACGTTTTCGAGGTCACCGTTTAGCCCTAAGTGTCGACTTGTTTTCTTGAAGTCAATGGATCTTGGAATATTCGGAAATATCCCAGTTGGACCATGGGAGATAATGACCTTTCGGTAATGGAAATTTGAAGAAGGTTAGATGTTGTTAAGAAAATACCGATGTGTATAAGCATTTCCATGGTGAAAAGGGTTGCATTAGAGGATTATTGTGAGGCTAGGGTTGGAACGGATTTGAGTGTTGATCGAATCCGGGTTAACTAGTTGCCTGAAGGACGCATTGGTGCGCCTTAGGAGGTCAACTTTATCAGCATTAGGAATGGATCGGTTGAAATCTAAGGATTTTGGAAGCTTAGTTATGATCTTTGAGATTGGGTTCGGAACCGTGACGATCCGAAGAAATTTGATTGGTGAAATGTTGAGGTCACAAACTACCCTAGAGGTAGTGATTGTCATTCTAAGGTTGGGAGACGACCATAACATTGTAGGTAAAAGGTTACTTTGGAGAGTTAAGTGTTCGCTCGGTTATGAGCATATTGTGCCCAAGAGGGGCAGCATAGATGTGTATCAGTGCAAAGGTCCAAATAGTGGTGCTGGAAGAAGAGTTCAGGGAAATCCTTCTGCGGGCAAAATTCCATGGGAATCTAGATTTCGAGGACGAAGTCATTCTAAGGTTGGGAGGATTGTAACACCCGTAATTTTCGGTAAGTAAATGTCACCCGAACATTTATGTGACTTGTAAGTAGTGGGGTTTTGTTGGGAAATATATTGTTTAAAGTCCCTCGGGGTATCGGGAGTTTGGCGTTGAAAAGTCGGATTTTTGGAGTTCGGGGACACCCGGGCGACCATGCCAGCGATTGTGCCACTAGCATAATCGCCTGACACTATAGCTTGCGTTTACCAGTGGGTTAAATGTGCGATTTTTCACCCATTTCCCTCATTTCTCATTTCTATCTTCTCCCCTTTTCTCTCCCAAACCGCAAAACCAAACCCTAACCTATTTTGGGGGGTTTTCCTCCCCAAACCACATGATTACTCACCATCTAGCTAGTTGGGAGCTTGAGTCACAAAACCTCCATTTTCATCTTCCTCATCAAGTTCAACGGTTGGGAGCTCGGGTTGAAGTGATGGATTGGGTGTTCTCGGAAGGTCTCATCATCTTAAGTGGTAAGCTTTCTTGAAATAATGTTATAAATGCTCCATTGGTGGTTTCTTAGTGTTTGGTATCTCAAATCTCGGATTTGTTAGTTTTGGAGAAACTAGGGTTTTGATCTCGTATAGGGATTTTAGTATATAATGTTGGGGAATGTTTCTATGTGGTTGTTTATGGATATTTATGGTTTGGAGTGTTTGGATCTAGGTTTCGGAAGTTCTCGGCTTGAGGATTCAAGCGGCCTTCAAAAGAGCTCGTTGGGTGAAATCTAGATTTAGCCTAAATCTAACAAGGTGAGTTCAAGTTGATTTGTGAAAACGGTGTACATGCCAAAATGTGTATTTTAAAGTGTTTTACATGAGATGGTTAACTGCTAATAACTTTTGAGTATTTAGAAGTAAAATATGTTTTACTTAGTTATTTGTCAAAGTGTGAGTATTTTGATAAGTTTTCTTACTTAGTAAACTTAGGCTGTGTTAACCTCTTAAAATGCTTCTATTGGGTTTTGAACGTTTACAACAACTAAATAACATGAATTACGTATTCTTGGTGATTTTGTACAAGTAAGGTCTATTTTATGAGTTATACGTCTTTGACGATTTTGTACAAGTAAAGTCTAATTCATGATATATGCATTTGGTGTATTTGCATTCATAAACACTTTGGAAATCGTGAGTCCCATCTCGTATGGAGTTTTGGGTAAATCTAGTCTTTGAAGCACGTGTCTTCATAAACGTTATTTAAAGACATTTCACTATTTTGGAGACCGGTAATTATTGGTCAAATCGATTTTGAGCTCTTTAGTTCGGTATTGGCTTAAACGAGTCGTGTGGACATTTGTCCGGATTTTTAACCGTCGTGGGTTTTGGATATGATGACACTTAATTCGTGTCATTGGTGAGTTACATGTTTTGGGAGCTTTGGTCTTTCAATTGGAGTCATGTAACGTTAGACAGTGTGTAATGGATCCATAGGCACGTGAGTTAGTTTGTCTTGGATGGTCAATTGGGTATTGCGGAGTTGAACTTCGGTACCTATGTTTTATGGCCGGAAACTTTACATGTGATCGCTAGGAGGATTGAGTCGGCTAGTGCTACCGGAATAGTAGGCGCTAGGACCTCCGCCGCTTGAAGTAATGCCTGGGAGGTAGTCTTTAAGTGTGTCGGGCCTTCGGGATGGAGTTCTTCGGAATGATCCATCAAGGTCAACTGACTTGGGGTGACACTTGTAAAGAAGTCGTAGGGACACCGGGCTGGGATGTTGGGAGGTGTCATGCGATTAACGTTGTTTGGGTGGTATACTTTTGTGTTCCCGCCACCCTCAACGGATACGGGTTTCCCCCGTTGTTGGCTATCAGTATGTTAAATATAAGAACGTCTTATTTTATTGTCATTGGTTCCTTACGGTCGCGTGAGTATTGGACTGAGTGTCCATGTTTTCGGACGTACGATATATGTGGTTTTGGTAACGATTCATGGGTCGAGCATTCTGTCCCGCCCGCGTTTTGGGTACTTTGGGTTATAAATGGTTATTCATGTTTTTACCAAATAAGTGTCGAACTATGATCCCGTTTGGGTGAGTTATGCGTTGCGCGTTATATAAGAAATGTGTGTTTTGGGAGCTTTGCCTTTAAAAGTGCATATTATGGGAAAATGTGTCGTTTCCATTTTTAAGTGTAATATTTCGAAGGACCTTGCTTTAAATTGAATTCTTTTCTTTTAAAGATATATACTTATGTTAAAACTCTTGAGCTCACTAGGCGTTAAGCCTAACCTTTTTATTTATCGGCATGTGCATCAGGTTTCAAGGTTGAGAGTTGGTTCTAGCAATCCTGTGAAGAGTAAAGCCTTTGCTAGATCCGAAAGTAAGTATTCGGTGAAGTCTTCCGCATTATGGAGATAGTGACTATGCATGGGTATTAGTAGCACCCGTCCCTTATAGTCTGTATATATATAAGATGGTATACGTGTATTGTAGCTAAGTCTGAATTCGTGGTTGTAGATGATTCATTTATTGATGTATTTAGAAAATTTTAAATAAGTTGCTATTTCCAGATTTGGGGGTGTTACAGTGTTAGTCGTGTTTGTCAAGCGAGGAGTTTTGATGTTCTCATCTTGGAGCCATAGGGTTTAGTCTAGTGAGAAGTTCTGATGTTCTTAGTTTTGGCCCTTTTTGGTTGTGACAAATAGAAGTTTTGAGGTTCTCTTCTTGATGTCATTGGTTTGGGACAAAGAAGGAGTTTTGATGTTCTCGCTTTAGAACCTTTGATTTAGGCAAGTAAGGAGTTTTGGTGTTCTCATTTTGTAACTTGGGGGAATGATTAAGCAAAGAGTTTTGATGTTCTTATCCTAGCCCCAAATTGAGTAATCTTCAAGGCTTGTATGATGGGGGTGATTTGCTCATCAACATCTCGACGTGACTTACTTACTGTTCTGCCACTTGATGGAAACGGGTCTCCCCTGTCACCGAAAGATGTTATTTCTGGTTAGTGTCCATGTTTTTTATGTTGTTAGTGTATCCATACTTGATAGTCTTGGTATCTTGGAACTTATCCATGTTTTGTTGTTTTGGATATTAACCTTTACCCATGTCTTTTGAATGTCTTGGATAATAGAGTTTTATTCATATTTTTAGTATTCGATTATTAAATCTTATTTTTAGCAACATCTCGACGTGACTTACTGTTCTGCCACTTGATGGAAACGGGTCTCCCCCGTCACCGAAAGATGTTAGTTCTGGATAGTGTCCATGTTTTTTATGTTGTTAGTGTATCCATACTTGATAGTCTTGGTATCTTGGAACTTATCCATGTTTTGTTGTTTTGGATATTAAACTTTACCTATGTCTTAGATATTTTTAGTATTTGATTATTAAATCTTATTTTTAGTATTCATATTTTTTGAATGTTTTGGATAATAGAGTTTCATTTGAGAATTACATGTCTTGGATATTTTTAGTATTCGATTATTAAAGGTTTAGTTTGTCATATTGTTGATGTTAAATCTAAGTTGCTATTTGAGGAAATCAATTATTGACTTATAGAAAATGGATTTATCATTTATTTGATGTATTATTGAAAATTTTAAAAAATCGTTATTCCAAATTTAAGAGTGTTACACAATGTATTAAACGAACTTAGGACAGAAACTAAAAATTTTAACATACCACATGAACCAAAAGTGTAGTTTACTCAAAATTTTAATAGCGAATACCCAATTATTTTTATAAATAAATATTATATTATAAAGCACGGATAAAAAACTCTTAAAAACAACTAATAAAGTTTAATGTACCGCTATTTAATGGTAATTACTTAAAACTTAAATAAAGAATGAAAACTTAAAATCTCTTGCTATTTAATCTTTATCTCTAACAAATTTAACTCCCCTAAAATCACTCACCATTCAACTTCCCTAAAATCACTCTCTACATAATAAAATTCAAGATAAAAATCAAATTTTAAATATAAAAAATCTAAAATATAATTAAGAAAATCTAACATAATATTTAATGTTTATTTTAAAAAACATTATTTTATTAAAACTAAAATAAATTACATTATTATTAAACTATCGAAGAAAACTTTTAAAATCAAACTTTTATGCATTAAATACTGCTTATTGATACACATTACTTAAATTTCAAGATTACAAGTTATGATGCATGATTACAAATTTCTAAAGCTATATGTTTGAATTTATAACTATCCGATAAACATAATTAAAACAGGATAAATATTTTAATTTAAATATAAAGAATTTAAAATATATAAGATAATCATACTATAAATCAACAAAAAAAAAACAAAAAAAAAAGTAAATTCGTGATGTATCTCGCTGAATTACACGAGTACGCTTCTAGTATTATATAATATCAAAATATCAAAATATCAAAATTAAGTTTATATGTTATAAACATCCGTTTATTTTACGCATTTTCTAGAACACAAAACAAGTCGTACCACTCTTCTAGAAATTTGGTCAAATTTAGAATTTTCTTGGTTATATCTAAAATTCATAGGATACTTGTCAAATTTAAATTTAAGCTCGTATGAGTTATTTCAGTCCCCAAACTTCAAAATATTGTAATAAAGTCCCCAAGCATAAAAAAGTTTTTATTTAGATCATTCAAACTTCTAAGGGCTCATATTTTTTGACATTATCTAGGCCAAAACAGCCTCGTACATATTTTATAAATTGAGAAATTACCTAATACTGTAATTGTATAAAAATAGTATAATGTTATATATTTTATACAAAAAAAACAACTGTTTATATCCTACAAACCCATATAAAATAGTCTTTTTCAATGAAATCATTTGTTCCCAACTATATAAATACAAAATCTTACAGAAATTAATTGAAATACCCCAAGTTCGAAATTGAGTTACCGAAAACGCCCACTCTCTCTCCAATTTTATGAAAATACCCAAAATTCCCGTGAAACCCCCTCGATCTTTATTATCAATCGAGGGGTGTCCACATAACCCAAATCTTTATTATGAATCGAGGGGTGTTAGTCCACGATAGAGGGGTGTTAGTCCTCTACCGAGGGATGTTAGTCCTCTATCGAGGGGCTTTTTGGGTTAACAATGAACTTTTATTTTTAGTCCGCGATCGAGGAGTGTTTTCACGGGATTTTTGGGTATTTTAGTTAAATCGGGGAGAGATGGGACATTTCGGTAACCCAATTGCTTTGACTAACCATGGGTGCGTCGGTCTAACCAATTGCTTTGACTAGATTTATTTTTTAAGAATTATGAATCAATGAATTTTTGATCATCATATATTTTCAATGCAAATATATTATTGTATTTGTAAAATAGAAAACAGATGTTACAATTTCAGAGTGAAGGATTCTAAATTACTTGATATTTTGTTAAATCCAATATAGTTTGGTGTTCTATTTTTATTGTATAATTTTCCAGTTTAATATTATGATTTAATCCATAACGGAACTACAAAGTGTTTTTAAATTTGTCATATAATGTCCGCCATAAGATTTGAAACATCAAACTTAAACCATATTATAATAGCGTCCATATAAGTATATTATAATACGTATATGCTATACTTTCTTTATTTTAAACTAGAAGTGTATTTGCTCAATGCAGCGAGATACATCACGATTTTAATGTTTCCTTTTATTTTTTGTTTTTTTGTCGATTTACCAATACGAAACTGGATGGTTTTGAGAAAGTGATATTGTTTTTTCTTTATATAAATTTGTTTAATTTAGGCTTAATAATATAATGTTTTTTTATATAAAATAAACATTATAAATTCTGTTAGATTTTTTAATTATATTTTAGATTTTTTATATTTAAAATTTGATTTTTATTCTGTATTTAATTATACAGGGAGTGATTTTAGGGTAGTTAAAGTAAGGAGTGATTTTAGGGAAGTTAAACTTATTAGAGATATGGATTAAATAGGAAAATATTTTAATTTTTCATTATTTATTTAAGTTTTAAGTAATTAACATTAAATAAAGGTATATTAAGCTTTAACAGTTATTTTTAAGAGTTTTTTATCCGTGTTTTATAATATAATATAGATAAAAGTTTTTTTTAAATTGTAACAAAAAGACATATTTTTAATAATATTTTAATATTGATTTTGATATACATATATTTTTGATTTTATCTCATCAAAAGATATTCAAGATATCTCATTGTTGTTAAAAAGAAAAAGAAAAAGAAAAAGAAAAAGAAAAACCTCTCATCAAACTATGAACTAAGTTACATATTGTATTTTTTCAATAAATAAATTACCATTAAAACTAATAACAAAATTTAAGTAAAATCTATTGATAAACAAACGTTAAAAATATTATCATTTGAATATATGATTGTTCAACCTCACTTAATTTCAAAATATTATTTTGAGTAAATTGGATTTTTGGTCCATGTGGTTTGTTGATTTTTACAGGTTGGGCCCTTAAAAAAATTTATTGCAAAAAACCTTTATGATATGCAAAAATACTTGGTTTTGCCTCCTCCCACTAACGGTTGTTAACTCTATCCGTTAAGTGATAGACGGTTTGATCTTTTATAATTTTATTTCTTTTTTTTTCCTCAAATTGTGTGAACTTTTATATTAATAAATGAATTACACATATATACATGTACATATAAAAATTGTAAACTTTAGGACCAAAACCAAAGACTTATCATTTCCAACTAAGGCCTCTGATCAACCACACACCCTTCGCTAGCTCCGATCAACTCCTCATTTGCCTAAAGCCCATCACCACCCTTCCCTTCCCATCGCCGACACCCTCTCCTTCCTTGCACCTACCCTCAACCCCTCACATGTTGATAGGTGTTGATTTATTGACCATAACTTCATTTTCCTACATTGTATCCTTATTTTATTTTTCCAATTTAACTATTTGAGTCTTTTAGTCTTTTTCTCTTACATTTATATTACTTTTGGAGCTTGATATAGAATTTGGACATTATATTGGACTTTGATGCTAATTATGCTTAAATTAAGGTTTTTGATAGATTTCGGTTGTTTTTGTGGCTTTCCTCTACAACACTGCAAGAGCTTCTTGGAGTGAGGTGTTTGTGTTGTAGTTTTCCATAAGAGTAAAGCGTGGTGGGAAAGTTTTGCTAATTCTTGGGCTAGATATGCAGCTAGGTTAAGGCTAATTTTACTTCAATTTGTACTTTGGGGCCTCATGCTTGGAGGCTACTCTTCATCCCTTACATAAATAAGTGGCTCTCTTATGCAAAAACTCATGCTCTCATGCTTTCTTATGCTTTTATGCTTTCAAGTTTGTTTTAGTGTTAATTTTTGGTAGCAAACATTAAGCTTTTAAGTCTTTTGTGGTTATTTTGAAGGTAACTCTTTAATTCTGAGAGTCACATTGGTTTCTGATCCAATTGCGACAAGTTTCTAGTGATTAAGTAGTTTGTAATTTCTAGCTTTCAAGTAATTTTATATTTTGGTATCAAAATTCTCAAGTGATTTACGTTACAGTCCTATAGCTTCCTGCAACATTGTTACTTTCATTTATTGATTTATTCTTTACATTTCAGTATTACATTCTCGTCATTTATATTTCAATACTTTAATTTATGCACTTGACACTCTGTCATTTACATTTCTATAGCACTCTGTCGCTTGCACGTCAAGTTTCCTTTCTCGTATTTAATTTACGAAATTTACTTTCAATATTTTATATTTTGTTCACCTAAATTTCAGTCATTAAATCTTTTGTAAGAAGAATCCAAGCAATTCACCTAAACTATATTAATTAACTAAAATATGTATTTTAATACTATAAATGTAATTATATTTTTAACGTTATAACAAATAAAAATAACCTTTTATATTAATATATTATTGAAATTGTATTAAGTTTTAAAAAAATTTGATTATTCATTATTTTATAGAATAAAAAGCGTTATTAGAGATAAAATAACATTTGTGGTTTTATCAATAATTTAAATTAATATATTCACAAGTTCGATTACAACCTAAATGTTCTATTTACACATTTAATCATTATTGTTTCGTGGTAGTCCATTTAGTTGCATCGGGAAATCTCAAATGTTTGCATTGTAGTGTAATTGTGGGCATTGAGTAAACCACTCTTAAGTAAGGGTTACCATTAACGTACTTGATTGTAATAACCACTTGCTGAGAAAATGGTGATAGGTGTGTCCGCAACGTACTTGATTGTAATAACAACGTCGTTTGGTAAGGAACATCGATGTTGAGGGGACTTGTGTTGGTTGGCTAAGATGTCCAATTTGTGTTCCGGTAAGTCGTTTATGAATCCGAACTTCGTCGGAAGTGCTCTATGCCTCGGGTAGTTTAGTGGATCACACCCGTGCGGTGTTCCTGGGTCAAGATTTCGAGGACGAAATCATTTTCAAGGTGGGGAGGATTGTAACACCCCATATTTTGGGGAGTTTTTGTTCTAATTTGATTTTGGGCAAAGTAGCCGAAAAGATGACGGAAGGATCGCCACCAGTGTTTCGCGTGACTCTCCACGTGAGCATCCGCGTGAGACACTGCTCCGCCACAACCTTAGTGCTCGGCGCGACTCTCCGCGCGAGTGGAACCGCGTGAAGGCTCGCGTGCGAGCACTGTGCACTGATGAAAGGATGATTCAGCCCCCAAACCCTATTTTCTCCCATTCACTCCTTCTTAAAATGCTCCCAACCACAATTTAGGGTTGGAGACGATTTTTTAGGCTGGTATTAAGTGGTTCAACCACCATTACTTCAAGATCTCCACCTTCATCTTCTTTATCATCACCTCACCATTGTTGACCACATTTTGGGGTTTTCCAAGAAACCATTTGTAAGTCATTCTAACCATTTCTAAACTTTTGTTACTGTTAAAACCTTTCATCTTAACCTCCTAGAACATCTATCTTAATGTATCTCTAGTATTATGAGTTTCGATTTATTTTTGGATTTTTTGGAGATTTGGGGTTTTGTAAAGATTAGTGTGGATCTGATTTTTGGAGTTACTCTCGGTGTGTTTTGGTTTGTTTATTTGTGACCTAGATAAGCTTTCTAGAGATGGATGTTTGTGGATCTGAAGCATTCATCGAGAAAGCTCAAGTTTTGGGTAAAAACCTAGATTTAGTCTAAATCTAGCAAGGTGAGTTCTAGTTGCTTTGAAAAACTATATACATGTCAAAATGCACATATTTTGGGGTTTTGAAAGTATATCCATGAATTTACTTCATTTTGATAAGTTTGGTGAATATTTGTACACTTACACATATTTGTGCTATAAAACCCTTGAAAATGGTTTACAACATTTTATGAGGTGTTTTAGTCACCAGAAAGGGGATTTTGAACGTATGTTACATGCACACATTATAATCGATGAGTTTTATGGTTGAATGGGTGTTTGTACATACCTGGGATGTCAAAGCTTTTTATTGGTTTGCTAAGTGTGTTTGGGTGTTCTATCCTCAAAAATGATATTTAAATCTACTAATGGGTTATGTTGGATTTATTGGAGAATTTAGGCAACATAATGAGTTGGGTTTTATTTTATGAAAAGTTGGGTACAAATGGTTATTTTGGGATTTTATCCTACTTATGAGTTTTGGGATATTGGTGTTTTAAACTATTTTGGCTTTAACAGTGTGAATAAATGGAAAACTGTCATTCTTGACACGATGAGTATTTTGGGAAATTGTGGATCTTACGGTTTAGGCCTTCGGCCAATCATACGTTAGAGAATGCCAATTTTTGGGAAAATTATATTTCGGCAGATGTAGCCATATTGGCTTTACTCTTATTGCCAAACATTTTATGATGCCTTGTGGCTTGACTTATACTCTAATGAGTCTTGGGACGTTGTCACGTTTAAGTAGCTCAAAATGGGCGTTTTATGGAAATGTGATTATTACACAAATGTTGGTTATTACATATCTTGGATGCATTAGTTCGTTTATATGAAGTCATGTAATGTTTAAACTGTAATGCGATGGATCCATAAGCATATGAGTCCGGTTGTATTCATCATTGAGCTTTTAACGTCCATGTTTGAGTTTAGTGAGTAGTCCCCAAGTCATGTTTTTATGTAAGCTTGCGGTGGTGCTCTGCAAAGCCGTATACGGAGCTAAGTCTTGCGGTGATGCCCATGACGAGCCAGATACGGGGACTTGTGACTTTTGTAGTGACACTCATCTAGAGGTCGAGTAGACACTAGGGTCATTTGGGTATCTTGCGGTGGTTGTTCAGAGAAGCCGTATACGGGGATCCATGGCATTATGTGAATCTCAAGAACGTTGATAAGTGGCTTAACTATGTGTTTCGCCACATTCAATGGAATCAGGTCTCCCCCGTCACCGAAAGGTGTTATCTTCGAGTATTCCCTTACCTGCACCTTCGGTGTTAAAACGTACAATTTTATTTATATAAATAGTATTTTGATGAAATATCTCGTGGGTGCATTTTGGGGAAATTGGCTAGTGAACATTATTTGGAAATGTGCATTTGGTATTGAAAATAGTATGTTTGTGATCAAAGCCATTTTATAACCAATATTTCGGGGCGGTCGTTTTTAGAAGAAAGTATTCTTTTTAAACGTTTTATGATTTATGTGATAAAACTGCTTTAACTCACTAGGCGTTAAGCCTAACACTTTTTCTTTTCGACGTGTATATCAGATCTTAGATGGATCGGAGTGGCGAGTGGAGCTTGGTAGAAGTTCCGATAGGATGGCTTTAGTAACGTCATCCGGTTTGGTGAAGATAGCAGATTTGGTGGTTTTAGTAGCACCCGACTAATTTTGTCCCCGTTTGTGGGACTAGATAGTTCTGTTAGAACTCTGATACATGTTATAGTGATTCTTCCTTGTAACTTTAGATAATTGTCATTTCGATGCCATGTATTTAAGGGTTTCTGGAAGTTTTAAATTTGTTTGCTATTTTCGAAATTTAGGGGTGTTATATTTGATTCTAGGGTTATTTAAGAGGAGAATTCTAGGGTGCTCAAGCTTCCAACAATCATCTCCTTTGTCCTAGAGCTTGGTTTTCTTTTTGAAACTACTAAAGGTGAGTTCATTCTCATTTTTACAAACTTTATACAAGTTAAATATATATATTTTTATTTCACATGCTTTTCTCTATTTATCTCATTTAGAACTTACTGCTTTCCCAATATAACTGTTTGATCTCACTAGGCTTTAGCCTAACACTTTTTCTTAAAATGACATGTATTTCATTCTAGCGGTGGGACTCTTTGGGTTTGAGTGGAGCCTTGAAGGGAAGTAACAGTTTTGGAGTCACATAGAGGCATACATTTGGTATAGTGATAGAATACTTTTGGAAGTGAGATGACAACACTCGTTCATAATCTAGATACAATTGGTCTACATTAGTAGGTTGTTGGGTTCCATTCCACTTGATTATTTGTAATGTAAACGCATACAATTGTCCCTTTTTTGGGAGATTTGCTATGAAATTGCTATTTATTTCCGCAAATATTCAAGTTTAAATTAACCCATACTTTTAGGGTGTTACACATCTCATTTTAAATATAAGGAATCTAAAATATAATTAGGATAAGAGTAAACTACACTTTTGGTCCCTGTGGTTTGGTGTTTATAACACATTTGGTCCCTACAGTTTAAAAATTACACTTTAGTCACTACAATATGCTATTTGGTCCGGATTTGGTCCCTCGTCATTAACTCTGTTAAAAAACTCAGTTAAGTGAGGGGTAATTTCGTCTTTTTACACGTTTCTTGAATCTTCATCTTCAACCTCATGAACACCAAGAACATGATGAATGTTCATCATCTACCTCAAGAACACCAAGATTTTAAAACCCAAATCAAACTCAAAAACCAAAAACTTAAATCAAACTCATGTCTAAAAACCAAATCCTAAATCAAACCCAAAATTTAGAAACCTAAATCACACCTAAATTAAACCCATATTCAACACCCAAAATTAAACCCACTTAAAAAAAAGAAAGAGAGAGAGAAGAGAGAGAGAGAGAGAGAGAGAGAGAGAGAGAAATTTGAGATACAAAAATCAAACATCAGTTTGAAGTCAATTACGCATAAAAAGCTGATCATCCAGCAAAATCAAACACGTTTACAGCTTTCGATTTTCAACTCGAAATTTCTATTACTTAGAGCAGACGACTATATGAACATCTTTAGTTCAAAGAGGTCTACATGATCATCCACCTAATTTCCAAAAAGGCTAAAAAACTGAAAGCTGAAAAATCGCAAAGTTGTAGATGAGTTGACCCTAGGGAAACTTCAAGAATGATTGAATAGAGAGACCTCGGGATTCTTGTAAGCAGATAGATGCTCGAACAACAAGTGAATTGAAAGGATGAGACTGATAAAAAAAAGACACCGACAACTAGACTTGGCCATGTAGGTGGAGAAAACTTGAGAGCAACGAACAAATTAACAAAATCTTCTGCTCCCAACTTCTTCATCAACAGAGATACAAGAAGGGTTTGCTTTAATTAACTCACAAGGTCCTCCTTGTGAAAGATTGACGATTGATTGAGCGATTACAACGATTATTGACCTGAAAATTGAAAGCATAAACCCCAAAACCCTCGTTGATTGCTCACTGGAGCTTCGTAAATTCGGCGACCATATAGAGGATTTTGGCACACAGATGGCAACGAATCAATCTGGGTCTTCAAGATATCGAATCAATCTTTGCAGTGGTTCTGTTTTCTTTAATTTATCACAATAAAGTTTTAATCTTTTTAGGGTTCTAAACCAATTTTCTTGAAAGCGATTAATGAAATCACTTGGGGATTCTATTTGATCTGGGCATTTTCGAAGTGGGTATTGAGAAAGACTTGGTGGGTAAGTTAGTCTTGATCTCTCTCTCTTCTCACTCTCTCATCTGTATCTCTCTCTCTTTCTTTTTTTTAAGTGGGTTTAATTTTGGGTGTTGAATATGGGTTTAATTTAAGTTTTTGATTTTAAATGTAGGTGTGATTTAGGTTTCTAAATTTTGGGTTTGATTTAGAATTTGGTTTTTAGACATGGGTTTGATTTAAGTTTTTGGTTTTTGAGTTTGATTTGGGTTTTAAAATTTTGGTATTCTTGAGGTAGATGATGAACATTCATCATGTTCTTGGTGTTCATGAGGATGAAGATGAAGATTCAAGAAACGTGCAAAAAGACAAAATTATCCCTCACTTAACTGAGTTTTTTAACGGAGTTAACGAAAAGGGACCAAATCCGGACCAAATAGCATATTGTAGTGGCTAAAGTGTAATTTTTAAACTGTAGGGACCAAATGTGTTATAAACACCAAACCACAGTGACCAAAAGTGTAGTTTACTCTTAGGATAATCATTGAGTTCTAATAAAATAATCAATTATTATATATATGAAAAAAACTACGTTATTAAATCAAAACAAATTATATCGTTATTAAACCTAAATTAAATTATAATTATAAATTTTGAATTAAACAAATCTATACTACTATGTTAAAATGCTATTACTGTTATTTTCAAGATTTTTGAAAATCCACTTTTTAAGTTTGATGTACAACTTGTTAAGTTATATAAATTAATTTGTTTTATATTCCTTACGTTTTAATTTTCATTTTACACCTTCATCATATTAAAAATACATGATCATATATTAACTAAACCACATTATAAAAATTCATTTTTTTTACAAATTATATCATTACAATATTTTCGTCAATGATTTCAAAATAAGTTTTATACTACTCTATAAAAATTCTAAAACAATTATTTTCAAGAATCTTAAAAATCTATATGTTAAGTTTGATGTACAACTTGTTATGTATGTACAATCCTCCACACTCACTCTCCTACAACATCTCCTTAACCCACGTCCCAATTTTTTGTAATTTATAAGTTAAAATCGATATCTTTATAATCAGTTATTGAATTTTATTTTAATTTTTTACTTTTCCATTTTTCATTTTAGACATTTACCATATTAACATAAATAATCATATACGAACTAAAATGCATTAAAAATACATTTTGCCTTTTTACAAATTATACCATTGTAATCGTCTCGTCAATACCTTCGAAATGAACCCAATATTGGCTATTTTTGGATTTAATCATATTATTAAATGTCAAGATTATATACAAATTTATTTGTTTTATATTTTCTTACGTTTTAAGTTTTCATTTTACACTCTTATCATATTAAAATTACATAATCATAGATATTAACCAAAATACATTATAAAGTGCATTATTTTTACAAATTATACCATAATATATTCGTCAATAATTTCAAAAAATAGTTCATTATTCCTATTTTTTAATTTAATAATATTTTAAAATATCATAAACATGTACCAAGATTTTTTAAAAATGATGTATCGAGATTTTTTAAACTTGTACATTTAACATCCTTAACTATATTTATCTATCTATATTCCTTTTAAAAAAATCTATAATAGTTATTTTTTAATTTTTAAAAGGTACAAATCTCCATAAATAATGTACAAGTTTAAAAGCTTTAAAACCTCACATGTTCAACATGAAATTAAAAATAACATTAGTTTTTATTTTTAAATTGCACTTTATACCCTTATCGGGGCCCAAGCAGACTCCCCTCTCGTATCGGGGCCCAAGCAGACTACCCGTCCACATGTGAAAGAAACGAATTCCATACACATTGGTGGTGTGAGATTTCCGTAATCGTTACAAGTTCAACAGTTTCCACATCGATGCACTTAACGCAGAAGTTCACTTATATAAATTTATAATAATCGGATAACTTGCGAGAATAATGTTAAACACAACATTAGTCAATAATAAAACCTCATGCATTCCAAGTTCAGTTTTCTTTTAAAATAAACATTTAAAAAGGGTTATGAGGTTGAGGAGTCAGAAACTCACCTGATTGAACCGATGCTCACTTAGCTAAGGATCGCTTCCCTATAATAGATTAATAACTAAAGAATAAAGAGGTTACCCAATGAATTAACTTAGAACGAAAAACAAACGCAACCTAAAACATCCTGAGTTCCCAGCCTCTACTCGACCGATCCCTCTTTCTGACCGACTCTCTCTCTCACGCCCGGACCCTATGCGCCGACCGGGGTCTAGGCTCGACCAACCCCAAGCGCCGACCGGGGTTTGGGTTCGACCGATCCCTCTTTCTGACATCGCCCAGACCAAGGCTCACCGGTCCCCAGGGTCACGCCTCGACCGGACTCCCGTCTGTATTGGGAGATTGAGAGATTATGAACAACAGAATCCCACACCAAACCAGAATCCAACTCAGGTAGGGAAAATAAGCAACTTCTTACAATCTCTAATCTTGATGACAAAATTTCTTTTAAAACTAACTTATATGAGATTCAAGCTAGAATCAGTAATCTGATTAACAATCCCAATAATAACAACAAAACCCTAATGTCTATCATCATACAACCCAATTCCATTCCAATACTTAGAAAAAGAGATGCAAACACAAACTAAAGGATAATAGAGATGGAGACTAACCTTTTGATGAAGAACCCTTGAAATTTCACTTGCCCTTAAGGTCGATCCTTCCAACCTTCCTTGTTCCTTAGGTCGCCGCCCCTTAAACCCACACACATAATAAGAACGACTTTTTAGGGATTACCCCTTTTTCCTTTAGCCTTTAATTCCCCAATTTACAAGTCAGTTGTTAAGTCTAAATATTGTATCCAAGATTTAATAGGAAAGTCAAAGATGTAAAAGTCAACATTGTCTTTGTAATTGTTAGTCAAAGTATGTTTAGCTTTACTTAGTCATTAAGTCTTGTATTAGGTTTGGGTTTAAATAGGCTTTTAGCCTTGTGACTTTGTAAGTGTGGTGGTAAGAATCCAAAGGTAACATGTTGTAAGATTTGTGAGACTTGTGATTGGAATTCAAAATCTACTTTCTCTCTCTAGTTCTTGATCGTATATTAAGTAATTGCTTGATTGTTTGGGATTTTATTGATTAACAATTGGTATCAGAGCTGAACCAAACTTTTCGGAAATGATTTGATCATTATTTGAGTTGAAATCTGGAGTTTTAGATCGAAAATCTGAATTTTCTGAAAATCTGATCATTATGTGATTGGGTACTGTTCATCAGAATTTTATGTGAAAAATCGTTTTTGGTGTAAGAAAATGGAATCATTGTATTCGTTTTATGTTTAGGATTGATTCTTGTTTTGATTATATCTTGTGATTTCAACTAATTCGATTTCAATTTTCGATTTTTGAGTTTTTCTGGATATTTTTGTTCGAACACTGTTCTTGATTGAAAATGTGCGAATTGTTGTTTTTAATCGAAATTTGATAGTAAATTTGTGTTTCGAAGTGTTTTTCGATGATTCTGATATATTTTTGAGATCAAATTTGCAGATTTTGATCGATTTGAGATAGAAAGAGTCAAGAACACGGTTTGCGCAAGTTCATACGATTTGCGCAAGTTCATAGACGTTTGCACAAGCATTTTTCGGACTGAGAATTTTAGTTTGCGTTTGAAGGCTATTACGTAAAGCTAAGTTTGCGTAACCTTCGACTAACGCAAAGCTTCATTTGCGTCTTGTGCTTATCACGAAAAGTCCAGTTTGCGTATCGGGCAGATCACGCAAAGCAACATCTCTCGAAAAGCTACTTTGCACAATACACGGATCAAGAGAATTGTACTTTGCGCTTCAAGTATATTACGCAAAGCTCACTTTGCGCTTCAAGGCAATTACGCAAAGCTCACTTTGCGCAACAAGACACTCACCCAAACCTACTTTGCGTATCTAGCGTGTTACGAGAACCATACTTTGCATTTCACACTGCTTGCGAGAACCTACTTTGCGCAATACACTTATCACGAGAAGAGTACTTCGCGTCTTCAGAGTGTTACGAGAATCTGCTTTGTGCAATAAGCTTGTCACGAGAACTCAACTTTGCGCTATATCAAGTGTTGTTCAATTTTTTTTAAAAATTTTTGTGCTAAATTTCAATTTGATCTGATTTTTGATTTTCTGATATATAGTTTGGAACAATCATTCATATCAAGCTGATGAATTCATTCAAAATGGGATATTTTGCAGAACTTGAAGAGAAGATTAGAAAGCTGAATTTAGAGAAAATTAATCTGGGTCATGCCGTTGACTTCCATTCACAAAAATCAAGAGAGTATTTTGCTGAAATCATCTCATTGAAAGAAGAAATCAGTGCTTTAAAGACTATAAATGAAGATCTTCTGAAAAGATCTTCTGGGCAGAATGTTGAGAAGATAAAGAAATTGGAATATGAGAATGCTGAGCTTAGAAAGAATTTATCTGATTTTGAAAAACAGCTTGCTGAAAATAAAGCTGATGTTGATACTGAAAAGAAAATTTTTTCAAAGAAGTTCTCAGATTTCTCAAAGAAATGTTTTGAAGAGAAAAAGTCTGTTGACCTTAAACGCATTAAACTTTCTCAACAAATTTCAGATTTTGAGAAAGTACTTATTTTGGAAAGAGAGAAGTTTTCTAAGGAAAAGAAGGCCATAGAACAGAAGAGTGTGGGATTCTTCAAAGAATTATCCGGCCAGAGAAACGATTCTGAGAAAGGATTTGAAGAAGAACGATGCATTTTTTAAAATGAGATCAAAAAGCTGACTGCCAAGCTATCTGAACTATCTGCTACTGCGTTAAAAGAGCAAAAGACGAAGTCTGAGTTCTCGAAGAAGATTGACCAGCTTGTGAAAGAAAGAGACAACTATGCTTCAAAGATCAAAGAGCTTGAGAAGTCTGTTTCAAGTTCAAATCATAAATCTGTCTCTTCACTAAGGTCAGTTAAATATTTTGATCAGATTCGTCGAACTAACATTTTCTATGATAAATTTTTAGATGGTTCAGATACATCTCAAAGAAGAAGAAGTTACAAGTCAGAAAAACTGGTCTGGATGAAGAAATCTGTCAAAGATGACAAGAAAGATGAGCTGAAAGGGAAGACATCATGTGTACATGTAAACAAAGCAAAGAAGAACAAAGAGCATAAAGGTAAACCTGACCTTAAATACTCAAAAGACCAATTACTCAGGTTTTCAGGTAATAAATTTTATTGTTCTTACTGCGGTACACATGATCATATTCACAAGACTAGTGATCATTTTTGGTATGGTTCTTACTCTATAACCCCCACACGAACTGCAACTAACATTTCTGGACCCAAATACCAGTGGGTACCAAAGAAGAAAACTGATTCTGTGTTGCAGGCACCTCAAGTCAAGGGGGAGTAAGAGAAATAAAGACTTTTGAACAAATCAGTTCAAAATCCGGACTTCAAAGTTGAAAGACTATGGCTTCTAAGTACACATCTTAGGACCCGTTCTTCAAAGGAGTTTGACTTCTAAACATAACAGTTTAGGACTCGGACCTCAGCGATCAAAAGACCTTACTCCTGTTTTTGCATCCGATGGATATGATGGTCTACATCCCAAGAGAATTGATCTGATCTCTATCCTATACTTTTTCACTGATAGATTTTTCTGATATGATGGTCTACAATTCAAAAGGGAGTGTCTGATCTCTATCCTGTTTTAACTGACATATTTCAGATGCCTAATTTAAGGGGGAGTAAAGGTGATGACTTCTGGTTATTTCAGATCAGAACTCATACTATAAAAATGTTTTACTGCTTTCTGTTTTTTTATTTTTGAATAAATGATGTGAATAAAATGGCTTCTAATCACATGACAGATCAGGACCCGTTGTTCAATGTTCAAAGAAGGATATTACGCTAATATTCAAGGGGAGCTTAAAAGATTTAAATCATTATATCATGTTTTGAGGGGGAGCTGAAAAGGTAAATATCTTCTGTCCTAGATCTCTGATTGTTTGAAAGAAGAACAACTTTCGAACATGAAAAACAGTTTCTTAAATGTTCAAACCACTTCTTATTCTCAAAAGATTTCATGAATTCAGAAGTGTGCTTTTAAATGTTTTTCAATTTTTGAGCTTTAATGATTAACTGACCGTGTGTTTCCAAAGATCAATACTTGTGTATTATCTTGTCCATATACTGTCAAGTATTCACACACACCGGTTCAGTATTTTATTTGAAATTGTTATTACCATGTCTCAAATTCGAACCAATTTTTCGATGGTAATGCCCCCGTTTGTTTTCAAAGTTGTTGAGCATCATTCATCTTTTGCAAATTTGTGCCTTTATTTCTAAATTGTTTATATTTGGTCTTATAAACAAAATATCCATTTCTTTGATACCCTAGCCATTTCATTTGATCTGATCTTAATCATTGTCAGATTCTCAAAACATTTCTATTCTTTCTTGATTATTCATTCATATAAAGTTTTGAGAAATCTTAAATGTTTAAAAATGCTCAAATTTCATTTCTGATTTTTGATGAGCATACATACACTGACATATGATTTCTTGTGCTTTACATATCTAGAAAATCATTGACCAGCATGAACTTTTAGGAACATGGGATTCAGTGTGAGTGCTTAATAGATCTTCCATGGATTCACGATAACCAGTGTTTCTTACCCCGGAAGAAATCCTTTGAGTGATTGAGGGGAGAGGGGTCTAAAAGAATTGAGTGTGGGAGTGAGCTGAGGTAAAATGGAAATGAGAGATTGGTTAGATGTGAGCTTATATGTTTAAAAGAAAGAGGGTGTGAGAACAGAGTTAAAAGAATATCAGAACTCTGCACCAAACATCTTTCTGAGCCGGGAAGCAACATTACTGATTGGTTCACATTTCTTTGGTGACCATCATTGAAATAGGCAAATAGCCCATGCCATCTCTTGCATACAACCTCACCAGCTACTCATTCTTTTCTTAAAAAGAGAATGTTTCACATTTTCTAGGGAAGCAGCACATAATCTATTGGTTCTTCTCTTGGAAGATACTGATATTGAAAAAGAAGGAAAGTTGCCCCACCTTTGACCCTTTCTCATGCACATTGAGTCCATGTACAATCATTGCTGTCTCAGTGATTTACACAGAAAATTTGTTTTTCTGTCAGAACATTCATAGATAAACCTTGTGTTTTTCAATGATTGAATGGAAGTCCTGGGGAGTCATCATCAAACCAGCTCCTTATATTGTACATTCGTTGTACACAGTAACTTTGTGTTACTGACAGGCATTCCTAACTGTTTCATTTGTTGATTCAGGGTTACCACGTTCATTATGTCTGAATTTGAAAAGATTCGGATATATATCTTTCATGAATTGACGACTCTCAGATCAAAGCGCGCCAATTGTCAAAGGGGAGATTGTTATTTGTTTACAAAGGGATAAATCAAAGTCTGTGATGAAATTGAAGAAATTTTGATGATCATGATTCTCTCAATCATCAAAAAGGGGGAGAATTTTACAAAGATCAATTTCAAAGTTTTGAAGAGTTGTTTAAGTTCAGAATGCTTCCGCTGATCCAAAGACAAATGTTTCTGAAAAAAGATAATTCAAAGTTAAATCAAGATGATTGGTGAAAGATGTTTTCTGAAGACAGTCCAGAGATCAAAAGTGATGAAGATACAAGTTGTTTCAAAGACTACTCAAAGTTTCATCAAAGTTGTTTCAAAGTTTAAAGTCAAAGTTTCAAGATTTCAGTTTCGCGTTCAAGGCATGTTGACTTTCCAATGCTTCAAAGTGAAAAAGACTTTTCAAGATTCTTCAAAGGCTGAATGACTGAAGACTGTGAAAGCTTCAAAGTTCAAAGCTAAAGAGACAAAAGCTGAAGAATCAAGAGTTGAAGATATGTATCAAATTTTTATTAAATCTTGAATACAAAGGGGGAGATTGTTAAGTCTAAATATTGTATCCAAGATTTAATAGGAAAGTCAAAGATGTAAAGTCAGCATTGTCTTTGTAATTGTTAGTCAAAGTATGTTTAGCTTTACTTAGTCATTAAGTCTTGTATTAGGTTTAGGTTTAAATAGGCTTTTAGCCTTGTGACTTTGTAAGTGTGGTGGTAAGAATCTAGAGGTAACATGTTGTAAGATTTGTGAGACTTGTGATTAGAATTCAAAATCTACTTTATCTCTCTAGTTCTTGATCGTATATTAAGTAATTGCTTGATTGTTTGGGATTTTATTGATTAACATCAGTCCTTTAGGTTCCAAAAGTTCACCCACTAACCCAAAACTTTTCAAAGCTTAGATATTTCCACAGAATTTAGTTATCTTTCACACATGGTCCTTACAACTTCCCCCCTTAAAAGGATTCCGTCCCTGGAATCCTCTCTTCGAATAGATGAGGATATTTGACTCTCATTTCTGATTCCACCTCCCAAGTAGCATCATGTCCTTTATGATAACGCCATCGAAGTTTTACCAAACCAATCTCCTTACTCCTTAACTTTCTGATTTTATAGTCGATGAACGCTTCCGGTTCTTGACAAAATCCAATTTCTCGCTTGAATTTCTATAAACCATCCGTAACATTTCCGACCAATCGTACCATCCCAGGCCAACCGTACCAGATATTGTCCGTTTTGTCCACACACCCGGACTCACGGTTTTAAAACGCATCTGATAAAGAGGTCTCGCACACAACTTCACTCTCTTAAGGTAATAAATCACTGAAGTCAATGCAACAAAATCCCGAATACCGACAAAATAAGCGCTCACTTCGCCAACTTATACAACGCCACCCTTGAATTTCATTTTCCAAGATCACTTATAAGAGTTCATTAATAGCTATCACAAATCTTAATAAAGTCCACTAATAGGGTTGGCACTCAACACTACCAGCACATCATCCTACATCACGACATTGATCACTATTCCATCACAGATAAATAATTCATCTTCACTTTGCACATAGCGACCCAAAAAATCAATCTCACATAATCCTTTGAACAAATGAGCGGTACCTTCCCGGCGAACCAGATTATTTTCCGCGCCATTAAACACAATACTCACTCGGATTGTTCATCGCACTAACACTTACAATCACTGATCTTTCCTACCGCGCATCTAATTCAACCACTACCATGTCTTCTCGAGACATAGAATACACACATTTTCAAAGAAAGACTTACTAACAGGTGCGAGCCTACACCCTTAGACCAGTCACCAGGATTGGTTCCCACACTTTAACTAGTATAAACACAAAGCTCTTTTCCTCCTATACTCGCTAAGAGTTTATACGCATGACAAAAGACAACTGTTAACATACTCCCCATTCTTCCGATTCGCCAGACGAGCTTCTTACTTTTGGTTTACTCACTTATTGAAACATACGCACTTTGTCTTCTCACGCTAGCCCGAAACACTGATTTCCCATCATTTACGTACTCGGTTCGCCATAACTCTCACTTGAGGCAAACATTTGGGTTATCATAAGACAATGCCCAATGCTCGGTATAACATGCATTACTCACCTTCTGAACACAGTCGACCTATCAACTGAGATTCCGTTTCACCCAAGGAATACTTCGACATTCCCGCATAAACTTCAAATTCACAACACAACATCATAACTTAATAAAATAGAACATTCTCCTAGGCATTCAGTTGGAATATGAGACACTCACATGATCACAACGCGACCGAGAAGAACACGAGTTCTACTTCTAGGTGGTCGCCAAATTATCACTCACCCTGATTGATCTCAAAATACTAGTAACGTATTCCCCAAATTTAAACGTACTTGCCATCTTTGAATCTTTCTAAAAGAATCCTTAAACCAGGATTCGCACCTCCGCTTATCCCACCTTACAACAACATTTCCCCACTCAACATCATGGTAACCCAAGTCACCTTGATGACTTACACGCCTGCCTTGGTGTGACACGCCACTATTTACCACACAACCAAAATGCCGCACTGCCACACCATAACAAAACCCTTCTAATCCTCTTTCCATGCATATCATTTACCACCTTATTCGCGACGACCACTATACGATTACACGAAAACAAGGTCATAACACAACTTTGACTTCTCAAATATAGATAACCCACGAATCATGGTCACTTAATTTACCCAAATAAGTTCCGAGTTCTTTGTAGCTCACCGCAAACTTCCAGAAACAATTTCCGATGTCCCAAATGCCGATCGATATAATCGATGTGCACTCACTTCAGTTGAGCTATACACTTCTTTCCCAAACAGATAACCAAACCTTAGGTAGCCACCTCTTCATACTAGCAATCTCTCGCTTTCCAGCACTTATCCCATGAAATCCAGTTTAAAGTAAAGCATACATTTCTTCCGAAAGACCTTTTAAATGCTCATACTAAAGGTACTCCTCGAATTCTCAGTTACCTGACAATGACCTCTACACTGGGTATTTGAATGGTCGTTGACTTTGAAATTAACCATAAAAATGGTGACGCTTCAACAATTTCTCCATCAAACGAGACTGCCCAACGAATTCTATTTATCCCAACGCGTCACAACTCACTTTATACCTCCTAGTCCTCGCTTAGTGAAGGCACCAAATTCACTTGATACGTAGTCTTATTACAAGACCACGTCAATACTTAGGATCAAAGTCAATAACCTTTCATCAGAGAATTGCAACGCTATTATTATCATACTGCTAATGGAAGCATCTGAACAACTTCGCAAATTTACGCCATACATAACCCTTCACAAACCACCACATCTCATATTACCGAACCAAAAGTCTATGCTACCACTTTAAAAGTGTTACCAACTGTAACATCTGAGATTTTCATTATCCACCAACCTTCTCTAACGAAAGCACTTAAGTCAAATCCCAACCATAACGGTTCAATCAACAATTTCAACTCCTAAAACATTTCCTTAACTTTAATTGTAATATCCCCCACGACCTAGCGAGTTCATAGCCTTCATGCATAATAAAACGATGTTTGAAATCGTTTTACACTTCAAGAAAAATTAAAAGTACGACACCATGAAATAAACTCGTGTATGCAAAAGGCAATTCACCATGGTTAAATAGTCAAGCACAAGGATGTCAATGATTCCTCCCACACCACTCCGTAAAAGAAACATCACATTGACCCTCCAAGCCAATATTGATGATAACAAAAAGGTATGCAATGAAACTCTTTTAGGCGACTTGAAAAGCTAAGCGAATTTCCCGAACGAGTCAACCGACTCCCATACTCATGGATGTGACAATGACATGTCCATTCTGATTTTAGTTATAAAAACTCTGTGAGCAGTTGTTATGACCGCCACAATAAAAGTTGACTCAACAAGAAAGATGAAATAGTTCGCCAATTATTGAATTCAAAATTTCTGTTTGCAACACAAATAATTTTACAAATTTTACCTAGACTACACGTTTGCCTGCATTGTGTTGGCTTTCAAACGAAACTCAACATACACATAAATGTTTTAATATACAGTGAATTATGCAATCCATTTAAAACACAATGCATGAGACTCATTTTACAATTGAAGGCTATTCACTATAACAAGGTCAACCGTTTGCATTCTCACTAATTCCCATTAACACCCTGCTTTTGACCCGAAGGTCGGTCTTTTTATCTTGTAACAATTTCTAATACAGGTTCTTTCCTGTATACTTGCTTATCCCAACTTCATCACTCCTATCCCGACCGTGGGTTTGCAAAATACTCGGTTCCAAACTTGGATCGCAAAGAATACAACACCCATTTGCCCTTCATAACATTCTTACTCCCTATTTCATATTAACATCGATTCTTTTCACACACGATCATACCACCCCACTGCTTAATTGACGAGTTCAGGAATTACTGCTTTCACCCGATCCTGGGTTGAGGAATTAAAGATCCAAACACACCTCTTCTTATACATAGACTGATCGATACCTCAAATCCCAGATACAGAGTCTCAATAGAAATTAAAAGCATAAATACATAATATACTACTTTATTGAAACCTAAAAGTTCTACTATTAGTTGGTTCACCGATACTCCAAACACAACTCCTTCCCATAAGTATCAATAACTACTCCAAAATAATTCTTACTCAACCAATCAAATCCTTGCCAATAACTTGCAAGATTATAATTTAATCCATACTACTACATTCAGCAATCATCTCTACATGACGAAGACCGATAAGACCTCTAAAACAGATTTTTCATCAAGATTCCGTGTGATAAGGTTATTTAAGCACATACATGTACCTGTAAATTTTCGATTACACTGGCCAGGTGGAGCCCCATATTTACCTTACATGACAATTCTCACTACCTTATCATTATCGCTCCTAGAGTGAAATTTCCCAGGCATCCTATCTCTCGGCTGCGTTTCCTAAGTTCTCAGTTTAAGTTTAGGCCCATCCGGTCACCTAAATCTCTTAAACTATGGCTCTGATACCAAATGTAACAGCCCAAAAATTCACACCAAACTATAGAATAATATAATCCAATGCCAAAGGTTTACAATCACGAAATCAAGAATTTAAACAGCGGAAGTCTTAACTACAACCGAGAGTTACTAAATTTAAAAGGGTAAATGATCTGAACTAAATCTTCTCTCGCATCTGCTAAAAGCTCTAGACCTTCTCCTTTCCTCTCCTAGAAGCATCACACGCACCTCTTCCTGAAAATGGGTTTTTAAGATTTGAAAGTGAGGGTTAGACCGTAAGGTCTAGTGAATTCCTGACAAATATTAATAATTCACAAAGATAACAGTTGCAACAGTTTATGATAAATAACGAACCCCAATTCAAATGCAATGCGATGATTTACAAAGTAAATTAGTTTATATAACGTCCCAAATGGGTAGCACAATGATCAGTCATGTCCCCAAGTTACCATTACCATACGCGCATTCACGATCGGGGCCCAAGCAGACTCCCCTCTCGTATCGGGGCCCAAGCAGACTCTCCGCTCACACCGGGGCCCAAGCAGACTCCCCGTCCACATGTGAAGGAAACGAATTCCATACACATTGGTGGTGTGAGATTTTCGTAATCGTTACAAGTTCAACAGTTCCCACATCGATGCACTTAACGTAACTTACATAAATTTATAATAATCGGATAACTTACGAGAATAATGTTAAACACAACATTAGTCAATAATAAAACCTCATGCATTCCAAGTTCAGTTTTCTTTTAAAATAAACATTTAAAAAGGGTTATGGGGTTGAGGAGTCAGAAACTCACCTGATTGAACCGATGCTCACTTAGCTAAGGATCACTTCCCTATAGATTAATAACGAAAGAATAAAGAGGTTACCCAATGAATTAACTTAGAATGAAAAACAAACGCAACCTAAAACATCCTGAGTTCCCAGCCTCTACTCGACCGATCCCTCTTTCTGATTGACTCTCTCTCACGCCCGGACCCTATGCGCCGACCGGGGTCTAGGCTCGACCGACCCAAGCGCCGACTGGGGTTTAGGTTCGACCGATCCCTCTTTCTGACATCGCTCGGACCAATGCTCACCGGTACCCAGGGTCACGCCTCGACCGGAGTTCCGTCTGTATTGGGAGATTGAGCGATTATGAACAACATAATCCCACACCAAACCAGAATCCAACTCAGGTAGGGAAAATAAGAAACTTCTTACAATCTCTAATCTTGATGACAACATTTCTTTTAAAACTAACTTATATGAGATTCAAGCTAGAATCAGTAATCTGATTAACAATCCAAATAATAACAACAAAACCCTAATGTCTATCATCATACAACCCAATTCCATTCCAATACTTAGAAAAAAAGATGCAAACACAAACTAAAGGATAATAGAGATGGAGACTAACCTTTTGATGAAGAACCCTTGAAATTCCACTTGCCCTTAAGGTCGATCCTTCCAACCTTCCTTGTTCCTTCGGTCGCCGCCCGTTAAACCCACACACAGAATAAGAACGACTTTTTAGGGATTACCCCTTTTTCCTTTAGCCTTTAATTCCCCAATTTACAAGCCAGTCCTTTAGGTTCCAAAAGTTCACCCACTAACCCAAAACTTTTCAAAGCTTAGATATTTCCACAGAATTTAGTTATCTTTCACACATGGTCCTTACATTTATGGATTTGATGAGTCCCATTGAATGATGATATGTATTACCGATGTGATTTAAAGTCAAAATCATAAATCAAACCGCATATATAGAAACCACAAACCATACTCCATACATCTTAAAATGCAATGGAGACCTATGAAGGCCCAACAGTCCTGTGCATCCGCTCAACCGATTTTTACAAGTAGAATTTTTTATTGGAGTATGAAAGGTGCACATGTTAAACTTTGAAGGTGTTCCGAGATATATTAGAAAATACAAGTGACATCAATAAAAAAACCCTAAAAAATTCCTTAAAATCAGCCAAAAAAAAACTTAAAAATCACTCTAAACAGTGGAATTTGCCTAAACACATGTACACATCGGACGACTTTTTGGTCCACCTTAAGCGGACACCTGCTTGGCAAAATCCATGGTCTGTTGCTGCCAAAATGCAAAACAGACCATGGAGGTTCATCTGCGTCGACTCCAGGCCATTCGTGGTCGTCCGTAGATTAGTTGGTGCACGTAAGCTAGCCCGGAAACCCATGGTTACCAAAAACAATGCAAAACAGAAAATTGCAAAATGTGGTGCAATGCGGTTTGGACTTAACTGTGATTTATGAAAAGTGGACAATAAAAAGTTTCATAATCAATACAACATAAAATTTGATAGTCCATGTAATAGACTAATAGTGTATCTATAGGGGTTTTAAACCTATAAACGGGTGTGACGCATTCTATAAATAAGGATACAAAGGGTACAAAGGTTTTTAAACAATTACATATAGTATGATGTGATTTATGCTACTTGTGTCTAATTAAATAATTCTAATTTATATTTTTCAATCATCTTAATCTAATCCTAATGTAATGTTAGGCCGGTTTAGCATCAACCCTTAGGAGACCTATTGGGCTGGACTACTTGGTATTTGCTATGGACTATTAGTATTTAATATGTATGACTGTAGTTAATAAAAACATATTATATAATTATATAAAGGAAAGTTTAATTTTTTTTTAGTTACAAACTTGATTTTTGTTGCAAACTAGGGACGAATAAGAGCGCAACACGTTTCCTCATTATCATGAATAATGAATGTGATTTTTAAAGCATTTATGATGAATGGTACAACATTAATAATGAATTATCCCTTTGATGTCTGGATTACATGTTGCACTCTTCTTAGTCCTCCGATTCACAACGGAAGTCTAGTTCGCAACCAAACCAATCCGTAATTATATGTATGTGAATTAGCTAATAGAAACTAATATGCAATATAGTTTGAACCGTGGTTTAGGTAAGAAAAACACAAATCACAAACTTGCCGCGAAAGTTCTAAACGTTACGGTCTAATACGATGCAAGCAAGTTATGTGGTTTGTATAATAGCATGAACATCCTTGATTTAATAATTCAACTAAATGAACTATCATTGGCTAATGAATTTTGATCCAAATATATAATATGTAATATCCGAATCCAAAATTTCGATAATTTTGATAGTTGGGTGAAAAGTTAAGCGAGATCCAAATTTCAAGGGGGTTAAATGAAACTTGGGTTATATATATGTTTTAACCCTAAGATATTTCTCACTTTTCATTCCTGAGTCTAGTTGAGGGCGGCTAAAGGGAGAAAGGATCAGGAGAGAAAGAGGGCTAGGGTTTGAAGGATCGATCGTTTCTTTGCAAATCAAGGTATGATTCTAGCCTAATACTCCCATCTAAGAGTTATAGTCGGTAAATAATCTCGTTGTTGAGCTTTTTAACCGTGTCATTGGGCGATTTGAGGATCTGAGTATTTTGTACGAAGTTTTGAATCGCCTTGGGCGAGTTTGTTTGAATGTCGACCGGACCGGGGGGGGGGGGGCTGACCGGTGTCCACCGGTGTGGTTCTGACCGGTGTCCGGTGTGGTGCCGACCGGTGTCGACCGGTGTGGATAGTCGGGGGCAGGTTCTTCTGTCAAGAGAGAGAGTGTTATCTACAAGTTAGCTTACCGTTTTTATTCGGTATCGTCGTAGGTGGTGTTAACCGTTAGAAAACGGGCTTTAAGCGAGAAGGATCTGAGGTGAGTCTTTCAAATTAAATCTGTTACGATTTCGAAAGTTGTTTGATACTTGTGAGTTTTCTGAACTGGACGCTTTTATTATCAAAAGTTTTCGAAGGTTTAAATTAAACGTTGATTTAATTATGTTGGCATGTTCCTGCTAAGTTTATATATACGCGCTTTATATAATGTTGTTAATTAGATGTATGCATACATTTAATTCAGAAGTTTTGACCTAATTAAGTCGGGGAGTGTGGCCCGCCTGATCGTACCGGGGAGTGTGGCCCGTTTATGCCATTGGGGTGTGTCCCCAAAATAAGGCAGTCGAGACAGACATACCGTCTTTGACGGCAGTGTTGGTCTGTAGTGTGAGTTACGCTCACGAGGCGTAAAGTGTGGTAAATGTTTGGTCAGTAGAGTGAGTTACGCTCGTGAGGTGTAAGGCTTTGTTTAAATGTTTTAAATAATATTTGAACTGTTGCAGTAGCGCTTGGAGGGGACTCACTAGACCATCGGTCTAACCCTCGCTCTTTCAAAACTATAACCTTTTTTCAGGTTATCGCAAGGTAGCAGGTACCGGTAAGGGTAAGGAGAAGATGTGAGCTATTTCCAGGAGCTAGAAGACTCCTTGTAGTAGTTTTCTTATAGACCCAGTTGTGTAATAGGTTGTATTTGCAAACCTTGTTTGAATTATAGGCTTGGGGCCATCGTTTTTGGTATGGATAATTACATTTTGATGTAATTAAAGTTCGGGTTGTTACAGTTGGTATCAGAGCTATAGTTTAATGGATTTAGGTGACTGGATGGGCCTAAACTTAAACTGTGAAATAGAGGGACACAACTGAGATGTAGGAAGCCTTTAAGGAGTCATCGGTCATCGAGAATCGGGACGACAATAGTGAGGACTCTCATGTAAGGTAAATTCATAATTTCATCTGGCCAATGCCATTATGAATCTACAGGTGCATGAGTATACTTGAGTACTATTGTTGGGTTAGTCGGTGGGTGTAGTTTTGGGTAGTGAGTTCTATCATTGAAACGATAGCGTTGGTCTAGCGTACTATGCAAGCACGTTCATGGGTTTAAAGTTAATACCTTCTGGGATGAGTATTGTGTGGGATGTAGATGTTTCGTCTGGAGGAAGAACTTCTTGGGTCTGAAAAGGGAAGATGGACGATTGGAGGTGAGCTGGTCACTCCAAGGGATTCGTCGGTTTGGTAGTTTGTGATATCGATCAATGGACATCAGGATAGTTCACCCCAAGAATCGAATAATAGATTTGAGCATTTTGAATCAGTAGTTAACTGAAAGTTGGCGAGGGTGGCCGAGAGACGGTATCCGTGTTGACTAATAAATGGAATGAAGACAGAATGGAAATGAGCTATTGTTGGTAAGCCTAGTTGGACCAAAGTAAGGACGCAAGAATTGCGAATCAATGGTCGCGTTGGTTATTGGTAGTGGAACATACCAGAATGTTGGGAATCGTTGGTGCTGAAGATGGATGCAATTGTGAGGGACCTGACTGGTTGGTCGGGAGTAAGGGTCGGTGGTAAATTGGTGTGAGTGTAAGCGGTCGACCTTACGAGAGCGAATAGCCTTCAATGAAGTGGGAGTATCATGCATGGTGTTTTCGAATAAGTTTCTTGAGTCTTTCATGTCAGGTTTATTGGTGTGTGTGCACCTTTGAGTCATTTGTTTTGAAAATGAGTTAGCGTGTGTAAACATGTGTGGGTTTTAGAAAAAGGGCAACTTTATTGCACGGTGCGCTAAATTTTGAACTTAGTAATTTGGGAGTTATTGCATTTCTTTTATAAAGGAGTCATCTTTTGTTGAAAATATAACATCTTTTGACCGTGTGATGTTATAAGGAAGATGGTATGGACTTAGTCATGCCACCAAGGGCGGTAGTCGACTAACTCACTCAGCATAAGTAATTTTGTTAGAACTTCTTGAAATCGCTTGAGTAAAGTTTCATTGAAAATATTTTCAAATGTGTCAAATGATTTCAAACTAATATGTTGTCATGCATGAAGGCTATGAACTCGTTAGGTCATAAGGAAGCATTGAAGTTAAGGATGAGGAAAGGGGTGGAGGATGAGAGTGTGACGTTCGGGCGTTGTCGGTCGATTCATGATCCTGCTATTCCTTTTAGGGAAATGCGGAGAGTGACAGAAGCCTTAGCCCTTGAGTGTTAGGAATGATTCGTTTTGTGGTAGCATGCACTCCTAACCTGAGATGGTGTAGTCGGCGAGTGGTGCTGTTTGGGATGGAATTCGAAGTCGTTAAGGTACGCCTTTTAGCAGCGTGTTGTTACGTAACGTTGTGATTTTTGGATGAAAAGTTATTGACATCGAGCTAGAGTTTTGAGTTGATCTGGTAATCAGATTCTATCAAGTAAGTCATGTGCCTTCAACTTGCGAAGTCGGTGGGACACCGAGATAGTTATGATGCGTTGGAAGGAGTAGGTTCCTTTGGGAATCCTTGTTAGTCGAAAACATTGTTGAAGTATCACTATGTCGACTGTGATGTTGAAGTCAGCGACAAATTGTTGAGGCTATTGCCGGGACGCTGAAAATGGGGAAGTGGCTACAATCATGTTTTTTTTTCTGAGTTTCTTAAGGAAAGTAGAGGTCGTTCGGGAACGGTGTATATCTGTAATGGTATAGGACCACCTCGAGGGGACTTTTCAAAATGGAAGATTGTTAGTTGGTCAGGTAAATTCCCATGAGGTTCTGATGGTTCGTGTGGGAGTAAGGTATAGGGAGCAATCGGGGTGGTTGCACTTCGAGCAAGTTAACCCGTGAGAGAGTACACTTAATCTTACTGACTACCCGGCTTTGTATATGGCAGATCGCGATAAGCCGATCAGAAGCAAAATCGTGTTGAGTGGTTTAAATGTTCAAGAGTTTGCGGGCGATCCAAATTTGAGCAGGACGAAGTCGTGAAACGACTTTATCTCAAATATTGGTGTTACGATCGGCATGATGAGGAGGGTATCTGTTATGTGTACCAAGTATTGCGGAGATTTTGGTGTTATGGTGATGATGTGGTAGGGAGATGAATGGTTAGATGAGATGGTGTTATTTTTATGCCAAAGTGGTCGTTCAAGTCATTATGGTGGTAAGGAGCTTCTTTGAGGTTAAGTTTTAGACTTGTGTTAGTGTTATAGGATGAGCATTGGCAAAAACCCTTGCTCAGTGATTCTCGGTGAGCTTTTCGAAAGTGTGAAGTATGTGGCAGAGATGCATAGATGTTGGTTGAGTTGGTGATTTTGCTAATCTGAAGTTTATGGATTCGAGGGATAGTTGGCGACAAATTCATGGAGGAACCTTGGGTTCCTAGGTCGTAGAGAGGTGTTGGACAAGCTCATCTTATTTCAGTGACATATTGATGTGAATGTCGAACGATTTAGTTCATGGTAGGTTGTAGGAGACAGGAAAATCCGTGAAGATGTCGAAGTATTCTTTGAATGTGAAGGAACCCTATAGATGGCGAAGGAGAGTGAGGAGCGTGATGTGTCTTCGATCAGTGAGTAATGTTTGGGAGAGAGTGGTTAATGTCTCGCGTGTGGATTGTCGGTAACCGTTTGGTGAAGTGTAGTAATGTAGTTTGTGTTTTGACGAGTTGGAATTGTTGACCTGAGAGTAAGAAGTTTGGCAAGTGGCACAGGATTTGGGAGTTTCTGTTTTCAGAATTTCTGTTAAGTGAGTTTATAAACCCTAGAGAGGGCGTGAGAAAGGGGGTTAGAGTGTATGCTATGGTTCGAGAGTGGATAAAGCTAAAGCGGGCAGTTGGTCTAAGTATTGGGGCTAGCTAGTGAGCCTATCACTAGAAGCACGTTCATGTTTTCGAGAAGGAAAGGGAAGAAGCGGTTGGAGGTAGTGCTCGGAGTGAGTCAACTTGGTAATTGTGTAGGAAAGGTTCCAAGGGAACCTGTCTTCTAGTGTTAAATTGGAGTGATGGTGGGAGCATGATCACTCTATGTTAGAACGGGTAAAGCTTGAATTTATTTCAATTGCGACCGGACAATTGTTGGATGCGACGAGAATTAAAGTGGGAGTCATTATGATTCGTTCAATTGGAATTAGTGGGCTATGAGGGTAAGGTAATATGGTATTTTCTTTTATTATGGAAGTGGAGTGATGACCTTTGGGGCGATGTATGTTACTGCGTATGAGTTGAGTATCACCGTTGAACGATGAACAGTATGGTTTGGGAAAGAAAGTGCTTTTACGTTCGACGTATGCCATACCGAGAGAAGTTACTATGCAATGGCTGGTTACCTGATGAAGAAATTCATAATTATGAGGTTATTGTGATAACAAAGGTTGACTATATGTATGTTGACGCAAGAGTTGACCTGGGATGTTACGGCCTTGGTTTTGGGACAGAATGCTTGGAGCATTTGAGGGAAGTTAAGTTGGAGTGGTTGAAAGAACGCGAGTCTTGTGAATCTTAAAATTTGAAAGGGCGCAACTTGATGCAGGAGTTATTCCCATAGAATGGAGTGGTACGTTCGAGATAAAGCTAGTGTTGATTTACTTATTGGAGTCCGTAGAAGATATGGAAGGAGTTGGAGAGGTAGTGTATAACCGAAAGTGTTCGATGAGAATTGGGATAATTCGTGTCATGTTTCTCGCCTCTCTTGAGAGCACTTGTTGGAGGTGGAGCAGCGATACCTTTGCGAGGTATGCAAGCAAAGGAGTGTTTGTCGTGATCATAAGTTCCAAGGGGGCCTTTGACCGTTGGGTTATAAAGTTAAGGAACAAGGAAATCCGGTTGGTGAAAATCCGGTGGAGATTTCACAAAGGACAAGAGTCAACGTGGGAAGTGGAGGCGTACATGAGATCTCAGTATCCCCATCTGTTCAACGATGGAATTCCAGGGACGGAATTCTCTTGAGGGGGGATATTGTAATATTTGGATCCAAAATTTCGATAATTTTGTAGTTGGGTGAAAAGTTAAGCGAGGCCCAAAGTTCAAGGGGGTTAAATGAAACTTGGGTTATATATATGTTTTAACCCTAAGATATTTCTCACTTTTCATTCCTGAGTCTGGTTGAGGGCGGCTGAAGGGAGAAAGGAGCAGGAGAGAAAGAGGTCTAGGGCTAGAAGGATCGATCGTTTCTTTGCAAATCAAGGTATGATTCTAGCCTAATACTCCCATCTAAGAGTTATAGTCGGTAAATAATCTCGTTGTTGAGCTTTTTAACCGTGTCATTGGGCGATTTGAGGATCTGAGTATTTTGTGCGAAGTTTTTAATCGCCTTGGACGAGTTTGTTTGAATGTCGACCAGACCGGGGGGGGGCACTGACCGGTGTCCACCAGTGTGGTGCTGACCGATGTTGACCGGTGTGGTGCCGAACAGTGTTGACTGGTGTCCGGTGTGGTGCCGACCGGTGTGGTGCCGACCAATATCGACCGATGTGTGTCGACCGATGTGGATAGTTGGGGCAGGTTCTTCTGTCGAGAGAGAGAGAGTGTTATCTGCAAATTAGCTTACCGTTTTTATTCGGTATCGTCGTAGGTGGTGTTAATCGTTAGAAAGCGGGCTTTAAGCGAGAAGGATCTGAGGTGAGTCTTTCAAACTAAATCTGTTACGATTTCGAAAGTTGTTTGATACTTGTGAGTTTTCTGAACTGCACGCTTTTATTATCAAAAGTTTTCGAAGGTTTAAATTAAACGTTGATTTAATTATGTTGGCATGTTCCTGCTAAGTTTATATATACGCGTTTTATATAATGTTGTTAATTAGATGTATGCATACATTTAATTCAGAAGTTTTGACCTAATTAAGTCGGGGAGTGTGGCCCGTCTGATCGTACCGGGGAGTGTGACCCGTTTATGCCATTGGGGTGTGTCCCCAAAATAAGGCAGTACGAGACAGACATACCATCTTTGACGGCAGTGTTGGTCAGTAGTGTGAGTTACACTCGCGAGGCGTAAAGTGTGGTAAATGTTTGGTCAGTAGAGTGAGTTACGCTCGTGAGGTGTAAGGCTTTGTTTAAATGTTTTAAATAATATTTGAACTGTTGCAGTAGCGCTTGGAGGGGACTCACTAGACCATCGGTCTAACCCTCGCTCTTTCAAAACTATAACCTTTTTTCATGTTATCGCAAGCTAGCAGGTACCGGTAAGGGTAAGGAGAAGATGTGAGCTATTTCCAGGAGCTAGAAGACTCCTTGTAGTAGTTTCCTTATAGACCCAGTTGTGTAATAGGTTGTATTTGCAAACCTTGTTTGAATTGTAGGCTTGGGGCCATCGTTTTTGGTATGGATAATTACATTTTGATGTAATTAAAGTTCGGGTTGTTACAGTTGGTATCAGAGCCATAGTTTAATGGATTTAGGTGACTGGATGGGCCTAAACTTAAACTGTGAAATAGAGGGACACAACTGAGATGTAGGAAGCCTTTAAGGAGTCATCGGTCATCGAGAATCGGGACGACAATAGTGAGGACTCTCATGTAAGGTAAATTCATAATTTCATCTGGCCAATGCCATTATGAATCTACAGGTGCATGAGTATACTCGAGTACTATTGTTGGGTTAGTCGGTGGGTGTAGTTTTGGGTAGTGAGTTCTATCATTGAAACGATAACGTTGGTCTGGCGTGCTGTGCGAGCACGTTCATGGGTTTAAAGTTAATACCTTCTGGGATGAGTATTGTGTGGTATGTAGATGTTTCGTCTAGAGGAAGAACTTCTTGGGTCTGAAAAGGGAAGATGGACGATTGGAGGTGAGCTGGTCACTCCAAGGGAGTCGTCGGTTTGGTAGTTTGTGATGTCGATCAATGGACATCAGGAGAGTTCACCCCAAGAATCGAATAATTGATTCAGGCCCTTTTGAAAAACTTGCTGAGATTGCAATGATAGTACCATTAGCCAGTATACAACACGCTGAGAAGGTGTCTGAAATGTGCATTGCGATTTGGAAAGCACAGGGGACCTACACTGATGCAGATTCTGCAACCATTGACAAGTTTCTTGAGGTTTTCAAGGAACAAAAGTTCTCACCAGGCTCCTCTATTCTCTACGCAACATCGCCTGCTGGATTACTAACAGTTTGTTTTTATCTCTTCAATTCTCTAAAATTCTTGACGTCCTCGTGCGATATGGGATTTGCTTAAGATGATATAAACACCCTCATCATTCTCAATGAGGTTTTACCTCACCATCCCAATGGTACAAGGATCGACTCTGATATCATTAGAAATGCTCCATAGCCCAAAGCAGTAGGTTGACCCAATAACCTCCAAATTAACTTAAAACCACGGTGGAAGTTATTGATAGCCACAACTTTAAACTTATAAGAAGCTCACAAATTTACTTTTCTATCCATGTAGAGCAGGTTGTTATAGATATAATTGTTGTTAGGAATCTAAGGTATATATATTCACAAATAGCCAATTTCTCAACCGTTTTAAAGACGCGTCTCAATTTTATGGTTGAAAATGAGTCGTCTTAGTCACGAAGGTGAAATGTTACTCTTATTTTCAACGATGGTTGTGCACTAGAAATATCTCCTCCCATGAGATGAGAATTGAGACCCATTGAACTTATTTAGTTTGTGCTATATATGGTTACACAACTTGATCGTCATGAGGTTGAACGTTTTTTCATCAATTAAGAAAATCCTAATATTTCTTATCTTCTAAATGCAGATCAGCTTTGCGAAAGATGGTATCATACCGGAAACTGCAACTATTGTGTTAGAGAACGAAAAATTGGGACAAGCATTATTCGAGTCTACGATTGGGGAGAATGGTGTGTCCCCTGAAGCGAAACAAAGTTTGGCATCAAGACTGTCCGATCTCATGAATTAGTTTGACGAGAAAGCAATTGCAAGGTTGAAAGCAAAAGTGGTTTGTAAGATAGTAAAAAACAGGAGTTTCACGTGGATGAACATAGAACCGTCTACATATATGGTCTTCTAGATCCCTACTCAAATAAAAATACATCAAAACTTTTAGTTCTTCCAGATAGGGTGAGTTCAATTGTCACACCATCAGATCAAATTAATTAGGTTTAATCTTGATATATTTTAATTCTAACTTATAAAATAATAGGTTTAATTAGTTTTTTTGTATGCTTGTGTGGATTGAACCAAACCATTCGTATTTAAATGAGTTAAACTTTAATCGATTCATATATTATTAAAATAAACTAGTTTTGTACTAAAAATCGACTTATTTAGGAAGGAAAAAAATTCTCTCTATAGTTTGTTTTCAAATGTTCAAATTAATTTAAATCATTAAACCGAAGTTTGTATGAATGTCACAATATATTTGAAACTTATGGACTCAACCAGTCAAACGATAAGGATCAAGGCTAAACCAAGAGCTTGAGAGTTTTTTTTTTAAACCATGAGTATCTGGGCCAGCTTATGCACGCCTTGACTAATCCCAGGAGCTTGAAGAACAGTCTAGGAAATCCCGAGTGACCTTGTAGGGCTCGAACCGGTGACTTCTAAGGAGAATCTTGTAAAGAGCTTGTGAGTTGTGACATGTTTTCGGGGTTACGATACCTAAATGGGAAGAAAAAAAAAGCAACAAACAAATCATAAAAATTGTCTTAAAAATTTTGGGAAAAAAAATTATTAAGGGAACATGTATGGTATGAAAAAATTCCATATCTTTCACGTTGTTACACGACCAATTTATCTTCAAGCTTAAGCTCATTTGTACCATGTAAGTTGACGTTATATTGTTATATGGTGAATATAGAAAAACATAATCAATGAGCCCCACCTATAATTATGCAATTACGAGGAGTGACTTTAATCCTTTTACTAGATATACGGTTTTTGTATACACTTTGGTAATACATGTAACTTTGTATATATATATATATATATATATATATTTTTTTTTTTTGACAAAAGATAAATATATGTACTTCGGGGTTGGGTTCGGACCTTTCAGGTCCATTTTTCATGTTACACAAAAAATGTCTGTCAATCCCGTTTAGGCCGGGCTTTAGGGTTTGAAACTAGTTCTGATTCTAGTTTTGTGAGTTGGGCCTGACTTTTCTAGGCCTAGACGGGGTCTAGACTTTTTTTCTTTAGTTTTTTCTTAAGTTTAAATCTTGTAATAAATTAACTTCTAAAATAAATGTTGTTTTTAGAGGAATAGATCCAGGCAATTTTATAAAGAGTAAAAAGGGCTTAAGCCAATAACAATCACGGCAAAACGCCCAAAAAAACAATAAAAGCAAGATACGACACCATACCAAGCAAATAGAAGCCAAAACAAACAAAGGCTACACGACCTCTCCAAACTAGAGAAGAAAATGCAAGTCCAAAACAAACGCACTGTATGCCACCACGCCCATAATTGAGAGAATATGCCAAAGTCGTCACCTATCATGACGCATTCCATCCGTAGTTCTTATCTTCCACTTGGCACGTAGTTTAACTATAGCCAAAATCTCTTTGCACAGTTGATCAACCGTTCTTCTTTGGTTTTAGAAAATTCGTCGGTTACGTTCTTGCTAGACAAAGTAAACCGCAGCCGCTAACAAAAGCTTATGTACCTTAGATTCAGGTGCCCGGGTAGTGTCACCAATGGCCAAAATAATAGCACACCATGAATCTAGAAATCCCGTCCAATCCGTCGCACACTTCACTTTCTTCCAAACTTGATTTGCATAACTAACCTCGAAGAACAAGTGTTCATGAGAATCTCGCACATTTTGACACAAAGCACAAACCCAGTCCGGTGGTTCATGCTTCCACACCTCCATACGATCATGCGTTGGGTGTCTCCGATAACATGCTATCCAAAGACAGAAGCCATGTTTTGGAATATGCCCCGTAAACCATACAGTCGAATGCCACGACATTATATCATGAGCACCCTCTAACGAACGCCACGCATCATTGACCGAGAACTCAACCGGTTTGTTTTCGACATTAAGCCACAAAACATGGTCTCGTCTATCGTACAAGGTTGGCACATCAATTGTTTGTAACACATCATACCTCTGGATCCAACAATCCGGCCACACACCATGCCAACCACATCTCGTACTGTAGTTAAAGGACCATGGCCGATGGAGTGAATGAAACGATAGGAAAAATGAGCCGCAAGGTGGCCACACCGTAGCCACGAATCCTCCCAAGCATTCGTGTGGTTACCATCCCCAATCCGAGTAACAAAAAAACGTCTCAGGTGTGGCCGAAGATCCATGATAGTACGTAGAACCCATGACCACCGCAGAGACTTCTGTGCCATCCAGAAGTTTGTTGCCTGAATGTAATTCTGAAAAAGCCATCTCACCCATAATGAGTCACGGCGATTTAGAATATCCCACACATGCTTTGCAAGCAAAGCACGATTCCATACTAACAAACGTTTTAACCCAAGCCTGCCATGCACATAGGATTTGCAAACCTCGTTCCATGCAATATGGCATTTTCCTTTCAAATTATCACCTTGGGCCCAAAGGAAATCCCGGAAAGCTCCTTCCAAGTCGTGAACCACACCGGATGGGAAAAGAAAAATTTGCATCCGATATAGTTGCATCGATTGTAGAACGGACTTTATCAATTGCAATCGTCCACCAAACGATAAGAACTTGTTCTTCCAATTAAGAATTCGGCTTTTGACCCTCGCAACGATTGGCCGAAAATCAACACTTTTCAATTGCGAAAGAGACAAAGGCACACCTAGATAACGCATTGGAAAAGACCCCGATCGAAAAGGCAAGCAAGCAATGATAGCTTCTTTAGTGTGTTCTGGGACATTGCCAAAAAAGACTTCACTTTTCTCCAAATTAGGAGAAAGGCCCGATCTAGTCTTGAAGATGTGAAGAGCTTTTTTAAGGATTTCCACCGATTGCACGTCCCCATTCGTAAAAACAAACAAGTCATCTGCAAAGCACAAATGGGTAACTTTAAATCTTTGCAACCTTTGTGGTACCCAAAAGCAGTAGCATCCGCAATACATTGCTTGAAAATCATTGAGAAGCCTTCCATTACAATTGTGAACAAATAGGGAGATAGCGGGTCACCCTGGCGAATACCCCTATCCCTCTTAAAGAACCCATAAGAATCTCCATTTAACACAACCGAATAAGAAGGTGTTGTGATCATCTCCTCAATCCATTTCACCAACATCGGGTGAAAGCCCAATCCCTTAAGAATATTTATAATGTATTGTCAATCAACGGTGTCATAAGCTTTACGAATATCTATCTTAAACGCACAACACGGAGGCCCCACTTCCCTTTGATAACCCGCAACCAACTCATGAGCCATGAGTATATTATCCGTAATCCTCCTTCCCTTTATGAACGCCGATTGATCAACTCCCACCAACGAGTCCAAATACTCTTTCACACGCTCCATAATCACTTTACTTATACATTTATATAACATGGAGCAGCATTCTATTGGCCGAAAATCCGTAACCCGCGAAGCATTAGGAACTTTCGGTACTAAACATATTAAAGTGTGATTTAGCTCCTTAGCCAGATGAACCCAATAGAAAAAATTATGAATTGCAACGGTGATATCATTACCCACAACATCCCACGCCGCCTTAAAATTTTTTGACGAATATCCATCAGATCTTGGCACTTTATCATTGCCAATGTGGAGCATAGCATGACGAATTTCCTCATTTAGAATTGGCCTAATCATATGATTAGCTTGCCCCACCGATAGTTTATGGGCAAAAAGATCAGCAGGCATGGTTGGCTCAACCTCCCCATCCCGTGTTTCAAAGAAAGTTTGAAAGAAGTCAACAAACACCCTTGGAACGTCATCACCGTACACATACAACCCCGCAGCATTGCAAACCGAGTGAATGTTATTAGAGTGACGCCGCTCCTTAACCACTCGATGAAAAAAAAATTGTGTTCATGTCCCCTTCATTTAGCCAACGTACTTTAGCCTGTTGTCTAGCTGCATCCTCTTCATCCCAGCAAGCTTGCTGATAAGCCAACCGGATGTGATCGAGATCATCCCGAAGCTCTACATTTGAAGGGTCCCCATCCAGTGCTAATTGGATCACATCAAACTCTTTTTTCATAAAATGAACTCTTTCCGTGAGGCTTCCATACGTTGCTCTAAGCCGCCGCAAAAAATGCTTTAGCGCTTTAAGCCGTTGCATGACTTTAAACATGAATGTGCCCATTGACTGAGTGTTCCATCCATCTTGGATGACCTGCAAAAAAGAATGGTGATCGACCAAGAAATTATCAAATTTAAAACCCCACATCCTCCTTCGAACACCTGCACCCATACTGATGATAGCAGGGGCATGATCAGACATTCCCCTTGGTAGAAAACTAGCCGTTGCATCATGAAAAAGATCTGTAAACTCCACATTTGCCAAAACCCTATCCAGTTTCCGCCTAACCCCTCCATCCTCATTCGGTTTTTGACACCAGGTATAATGAATACCCGTGTATCGGACATCAAAGAGGTCAACGTCTTCCACACACGCAGAAAAATCATTCATATCCGAACTCCTTCTAGAAGACCCACTGTAGCCATCATGAGGGAATAAAAATTCGTTAAAATCCCCCATCACCACCCACGGTTTGACCCCAAGAAGGACCTTGAATTTCCTTAAACCCGACCACAAATTACGCCTCGCCATTCCATTATTTGCCCCATAGACGATGGAGACAAAAATAGGATTTTGCACACCCCTTATTTGAACCTCCAAGTGCATGAATTACCCATGAACTTCAACAACCATAATGTCAAGAATACGAATGTCACAAGCAACTATTATTCTTGTGCCATGATCCGAATGGGTATGATTGGCAACCCAAGACCAACGACCAAACGTATGACTACACACGTCTACAAGATTATTCGAGTTGACATGTGATTCTAAAATTGCACAAAACGACAAATTGTTGCATCTGATAAAATTCCTAACCTCCATTTGCTTCAACGAGGAATTAAGGCCCCGTATATTCCAGCACGAGAACCTAATCATTGGCACTGTGACTTGAACCCGTACTCCCTTCCATCCCTTCTACTTCCTTCCCATTCTTAGATGCTCCATTCGTTTTCTTTTGACTTGTCGCCATATCTAACTCGTTATTTAGTTCTCCCCCTCCATCTCCTCTCGATAGAACCGAGTATCTATTTCCATCTCTCCATCCACAAGAGAGCCCCGTAACGGTTTCTATAGAGAGCGATAGGAATTCAACACCGACGTAACAATAGGATGTTGCAAAGTAATTCTTTTATTCCCCACCACTTTGTCCGCTCCATCCTTCGTTAACTTCGCATTGTCCTCTCCCCGAATACCCTTTCCCTTATCAGAACCCTTCGTGGCCACTCCAGATTGAGCCCCTTCCTTTGGTGCAACTACATGCGTCGTTGCATGGCCTTGGACACCACTCTCTTTATCACCTCCATTTTCATTAAGATCTCGAGAATGCTTGGGTTTCTCGGGGGGCGCTGTATTGACTCCATGCACATGGGTCTGCACAGGGCAGATCCCCTTCCCACTAGCACCGCCTTTCCTCCTTTCAATTTTTATAAAGCCCTCTTCCTCAGTACGTATTGTGGTTTTGTTTCCATTAGGAACCTTTGATTTTTCAGCCTTTGGACATGTCGCTATCTTTTGTCCGAACACCAAACAATGTGAACATTGAGGGGGTTCCCATAGATATTCTACTTCTATTTTCACTACTCCATCCACTCCACCATCAAAACTTGGAATCACTACCTCCAGTTCCCTTTTAAGGTCACCAACTGCCCAAACCTCAATCAGAACCTTTGCAAATCCTATTCGCCCCCACGCCTTAGCACACATTGAGGATGTACAAGCATCCATCTGTTTGGGGACACCAAGAGCACTCGCTATTCGGCTAATCCCCTATTTATTAAACGCCATTAGAGGAACTTTATGAAGCTTCATCCAAAGGGGGCACACGGTGTGCTCCGGCTTAATCAGGGCCTTCGTCGGATCCCAAAGTGAAACGAACAAAGGAACCCCCCGTACCATCAAAGGGTCATTTTCAACCACTTGGGAACAACCCCCCTCATCATTGAATTTAAAGAAGAAAAACCCATTTGGGTTCATCATAGCCTCTTTGAAACCAAACTTACTCCAAACTAACTGGACATACCTTTGCACAATGGGGAACGGGATCCTCGGTCCAAGAAAATATCCATAAACTGTAGTGTGATACTCTTTCACAGCCTTCTTAGCAAGATCAATCGGGATTTGGATTTTCGTTTGAGCCTTGTCAGATAATGGGAAGAAGTCTAACACACCATTTGTTGAAGACCCTACCGCCGTAGCAAACGTGCCTACTTCCTTCTCTCCAAACTTAAGTCTCGGATCGTTTTGGTTGAGACGTTCAAACACCGATTTCCTCACCTTTGTAAATTGCTCAACCCCTTTATCCTCCCCTAACGATACCCTACCAGACGTGGCTTGCATGGCTTCAGCGCAAGAAACCCTTGCTTCATGCATCATGGCATCCGTCTCCATGAAATACTCCGAAAGAAAAATGCTCGAATTCAACAAAATTGATGATATTTGAATTCGAAGGAGTTGGTTTCACAATTTCCAACAATATTGGCCGAATCTGCCAAGTGGTCGTAGATTCCAATCACCGTTCAAAAACCATAAAAATTTTCCCACGTACATCCCTAACCGGAGCTCCGATCATACTGTCATCATCAGATCCATCACTCAAAATCGTTCTCAAACCATCCAAAAAACCTCCCAAATTGTAGTCGGATGTAGCAGCGACAGTATTCATAGGCAGCAGGTGGTTGAATGGCTGCCAGTGGTACCAGAACGGTGGCTGTGAGAATAGATCGATCTCCTGATTAGACTTCAAAGTGGGACTGTCGTTGTCGAGCAGTAATAACAGATGAAGAGCAGAGCATTGAGCGATCTTGCGTTGCCTTGGAATCTGAGATAGCTACTGGAAGCTGAAGGTTGGATATCGATGGAGCAGGATTCGCCTCTTTCGATCTGTGATTGTTCTTCGATGATCTGGATCGAGATGGAGGCAGCCACCGTCGATCGTTGTTGTTCTAGAGAGAGGAAGAGAAACGGCTGAGTATTGAACTGGAGTTCGTCCAGTTCCGGTGACCGGCGGGGAAATTACATAGACACTTTCCAAAAGACGAAGAATCGGCCGCCGGTGTGACTGATGGCCTACCGATGACTCCCAGCCTCCGCAGGTGAATCGCAAGAGAGAGAGAAATTTACGTGAACGGAGAAGGCGGCGGCGGATCTGCAGTTGTGGTGCTTCCGACGAGTAGAGTCACCGGAGTAGATTTATGTTATGTAGATCTATGGAGAACGCCAACGCCGGAGATCTATGGAGATCTATGGAGAACGCCAGTTTACACAAAGTCGATAATTGCCAATTTCTAAAATAAATGTTCAATGGGTCAAAAGCGCTATGTGAAGATTCAATTAAGAAATTACTCGAATGCATTTTGTTTACGGAGCTTCAAAAACAGAGAAGAGTGATGGAGTTGCCATTTTGGAGCTTGTAGGCATACATATCATTCAAAATGCATAGACGAGTCTTGAGTGGCGTGTTAGAAATGATTATTGGCTTCTTGCTATATCTCTAGAAGAGATGTTTAGAGTCAATTGGTAAGGTTTTAGAAGCCAACATTATAACTCTAAAATCTGAACTCTAACCCAACAATTTTACAACTTTGAATTATAAAAACATTTTTATAATATACATTTTGACCTCGGCAGGATTGAAATAAAAAATTGGGCTTTTAGGATGGGCTTGGAACAAAAAAATCCCGTGTAATCAGGCTTTAGGGTTTGGTCCCCAACCGGGCTTCTAGCTCACTAGGCCACAATTTTTTGTGTCCAAATTTTAAGCTTAAGCCTTTTTATGTATCTCTAAATTTAAATTCATATGTTATAATTCTCAGTTCAATTTACAATTTTTCTAAAAAAACAAAACAAAAGAATATTGTTTAACTCTTCTTTTGAAAGTTTGTCAAATTTAGTATTTATTAATTAAATTCAAATAAACGAGTACCGTTATAATTATTATTGTAAACTACTCATGTGTATTATTTAAAAAAACATTAAAATTAACTGGTCACTTTATACGACATTCTTTCTAGAACACAAAACAATGTCTGACTTTTCTTTTTGTCAAAAATTCATAATATATTTGTCGATAATTTAAATTAATGCCCATATGAGTTATCTCAGGCCCCAAGCTTAACTTTTTTTTAAGAAAGTCCCTATGTATAAAAAAATATTTTCATTTAGGTCATTCCAACTTCTAGAGGTCCACAATTGTTGACATAATCCTGGCTAAAACAACCTTGTAAGTATGTTATAAGGTGAACAACTATTTATATCGTATAAATCCATATAAAAGAGTCTTAACATTTTAAAGTTTTATTAAAATAAATAACTGCTTATATCCTATGAACCCATATAAAACAGTCGTTTTCAATGAAACATAATATGCTACAATTTATATAAATATAAAATCATATACAATTGATGCAACCATTTGTATCAACATTTTGGCAAGTCAAACTATGGAGGGGAAACTCGAGCCATATAGAGTTCTATAAGGAACCATCATGGGTGTGGTGGTCTAACAAAGAGTCAAATACAATGTAGCAATGGTCTATGTGAAAAGTTGATTAACGGGACTAACCATCTGTATCATTCAACATGAGTAGTTAAATTTGGGAATGCAAATATATATATATATATATATATATATATATATATAGTAGTTAAATTTGGGAATGCAAGTATATATATATATATATATATATATTTCATTGTGCATATGAGGACAAATCTTAACTGATAAACCCAAAATCACTAAATCTTTAGAGAGAGAAAGTAGAGAGAGAGATTGAAAGCGCAAAGTAGAGTCTCTATTGAGTAAAGTGTGAGTTCCTTACACAACCCAAAGACACAAGGGACTTAAATACCATTGGCTAATACAACACAGATAAGCACTCTAAACACAGTATTAGACCAAGCCTATAAATACAATGATTACTATAAAATATGACTTAACAATCTCCCCCTAGTAATCATTGGCGCTGTGGTCTTCAATATTCATCTTCTAAATCAGTACAGACCATCTAAGTGACTTAGCGAAGAAGCTTCTTGACTTTAAAAAACACTTTATTCTCAGGTTCTTTCAATCTAAGTTGCCTTTGCTGCCTTGACAAGACTGGACCTGATTGTGATAAGCTTGAAAGAACAATCGGTTCATCATCTTGTGCTCTAGACGACACACCTTTTTTAAAAATGTACTTGAATGAACTGTGGTGATCGGAGCTGGAACAGCAAAAGAATGAGTAGCTGAGAGAATAGAATCTTGAGCGAATCTTGATCAGCAGATTAACGTTTGAACTCTTTGTCTCTTTAACTTCTCCTTAACTTCTCCCCCTCATAACCTTGATGATCTGCATCAACTTGGTCATGCAAATGTTGGAGACGAGACAGCTTCAGATCTGCAAAATCAGAGTAAAGGAGAAAGAGGAGAGGTTTGCGCTAACTGTTGGTGGCGTAAACTTAGTTTTGCGCTAGCTTAATGTGGCACAAAGTTGGTTTTGCGCTAGAAGAAGGATGCGCAAAGCTTGTTTTGCGCTAGAAACTATTGGCGCAAATTTGAGTTTTGCTCTACCAACTGTTGGCGCAAATATGACTTGAAATCTTAAAATTTTCACCTGTTAAACTCTTTGACTCCCCCTACACAAATGCACTAAATATGACACTTCAAGTTAGCATGTGCATAGAAAATCAGATACTCCCCCTCGAAATGAGATATGATCTTTCATAAAATTCTCCTTATATACTCCCCCTTGAATAAAGCACAAACCCATTTACAAAGATATATGAGAACACAAGGACCAAAACATCAATATAGAAAGAAAAATATACTGAATATGTATTTTGAAACAACTAAATATATAAAATTTTAAACACTAAACAAATTAAATTCTACTCAGTAAAATATCACAATTTTATCCATCAAATGAAATCAAATATATGTTGTTGCATACAGATACAAGTTTGATTGCATATCAAGTTAAAACATGTTCAGTTTCAAAAACTTTCATCAATCTATTCAGTGTGCTAGCATGCGAACTTTGAATAGCTTCAAGAAAATGCAATTCTAAAAATATAATAGAAAACTTTGCATGTACTCACACTAAGCCATCAAAAATTAAGACTTTCATAAATTTACAGGTTTATCACAACTCAAACATATCACCAAGTATCATGAGATGTGTGCTCATTGGCATCTTTTAGCATTGTGCACATTGGCATCTTCACATGTGTGTGCTCTTTGGCATCTTTTAAGCTTGTGCACTTTGGCATCTTTTAATCAAAAAGTTTGGTAAGTAAAGAACATGCCGTAAACGTAACTTTCTATCTGACCCTATTGCAGGATTTGGGTCAGCCGCTCCCAGACCAGTTGGCCTTAGGGGACTAGGTGTCAAGCACCCCTTGAAACTTACTCTCCCAGATCAGAAAGGCTACATCGACACATCCTAATCCCATTCATACCAGTTGAACATGACTTTCGATCTGGTTCTATAGAAGGATTTGGGTTCGATCACTCCTAGGTCAATTGACCTTAGGGGACCAGATGATAAGCATCCCACAGAACTTACTTTCCCAAACCAGAAAGGTCACAGGTACAAACTTTTAAACTTAGAGATTTCTGTATTTTATATATATAATTTTCATTTCAATCACTCAGTTTTACATCTAAGTGCTTAGCCCATATTTTCATTACGATCCATAATTCAGACTTTTTAGGATTTCCAAGCATTGTAAACTATAAATATTCCGAATCACATAACTTTAAAGCATAATCAAAAGTTTCAAACATGTTGCTGACCTTTCGACTTTTGTAAGACTTGAAAGATGAACATATAAAACTTCAATATGAACAAAGCAACTTGAAAAATTATCCTAGACACACATTTTATTCAAAAGAAAGAAAAACTGTAAAACTTTTACTTTATAGTATAAAAGTTGTAAAGATTTAAAATTTTAAATTCAAATGTCGAGTTTGAAAATTTTTAATACAAAAGTAAAGAATTCGGCAAATTGATATTTAGTCGGAACAAAATAAAATTTCAATAATACCATCTTTCACATAATGTATAAAGAATTTGTGTCTCAAATGAAAGATTTGGGTTGTACAAATTCAAGAGTTAGTTGAACTTGCTCAGATTCATGAAAAACATTTGAGAAAAAACTGAAATAACATCATTATCAGAGATAAATGCAGCGGAATTAAGTAGATGTACTCACAGTTTCTCATTAGTCCAGAAGCTATAAGCATTGAAGAACGAGTCCTAAACTGACATGTTTAGAAGTCGAATTCCATTGAAGTACGGGTTCTAAGCTGATGACTTATAAGCCAACTTTCTCTTACTCCCCCTTGACATTAGATGCCTGCAACTTAGAATCAATCTGTGATTTTGGTACCCACTTGTATTTGGGTCCATGAAAGTTAGTTGCAGTTCTTGTGGGGAAAAACTTGTTATATTTGACATTGAAAGCACGAGACATATTATATGAATAATGAACATAAGAATCAGTAGAAGAGAAAGCATAATCATCTGAACTAGAATCAGAAGAAGAATACGAGACATCTTTTGAAATTTGAATCATTTGCTTTATTGAGTATTTTGAAATTTTATTACAAGAAGCAAATGAATCACTTTTATAGTGTTTGTCTACATATCTATCCTCATTAGTCGTAGAATCATCTGATGTCCGCTTGACTCTCCATATCTGCTTTGTATGAGTGCTCAAAGTCCTATCTGAAATATTCGAATCAGAAGAGTTAGAATTTTCAGAAATAACAGTATCTTGTTTCTTAGACTTCTTTGACCTTCTTCTTTTACGCTTTGATTTATAATAATCATCATTTAGCGTAAAAGATTCATCAAGAATTTTCGATTTAATATTTGAATCAGAAGAAGCAATTTTACCTAAGAGACCCAACTGATCAACCAATAAATCTGAATTTACCTCGGAGTCAGGAAAATTTTGAGAAAAGATTTCAGATTTTAAAAATTCCTTTTTGTTTACTTGAAAATCAGAAGAAAGGCTAGAAATAGAATCTTGTTTTTGAGAAAATAATTTTTCTTCAAGACTTGATGTCATGAAAGAAAGAAATACATCTGATTCAATTTCTTTTTGAATATTTTGATCTTCCATTTTATCTTCAAGGTCAATGATTTTGCCTTCTAATACTAATGGAGGAGTATATCTCTTAGAATCATGAAAGATTGGAGAGATATTTTCCTTATCAGATTTAGTGGCATATATATCAACATAATTATCAGACACTGAAAACTTAATGGGAGATATTTCATTTAAACTTTTTCTGCCTTTTTTTGATTTGTCAGGAAAATATTTCGCATTTTCGCTTGTGTAAACAAAAGAAATTTCCTTTTTCTTATTATTCATCCGTTTCTCATTTTCGATATCTAACACTTGCTTTTCATTCATCCAATCAATTTTAAATTGAGGAGCATATTTAGCAAGAGTTAGATAATCGTATTTATATAAAGTAGGGGATTTTTCGATAGCATTGTTTAAACAATGAGTATTTTCAAAACCAAGTCCCCATTTTTCTTTTATAGACTCATAACTCCGCGGTTTGTTCAAATAAATAGTTTGTTCAGATTGATTCCTTCGATATAATTTTTCTTCCAACTCATTTATTTTATCTGAAAAATTATCTTTTAATTTGGTCATTTCAGTCAAAGAATCAAGATAAGTCATATTTGATTTTTCTAAATCATCTAATTTCTTTTGAAAGATGTCTTTTGTATGATTCAAAATAGATTTTTCATCTTTCAAAGAAATTTGTAATTTATCAATCAAATTTGACTTTTTTGAATTTGATTGTTTTTCAGACAATAACTTCGAGCGTAAATCATGTAAAGCAGAAATAATAATGTTCATCTGTGAAGAAATGAATTTTAAATCAGAAACAGAAGGTACCTCATCATCATTAGTGTCATCATAGCACTTTGATCATCTCCGATGAAGCACATATGAGCAGTCTCTATATTATCAGTTTCATCATCGGAGTGATCTAGCCAAAACTCTTCTTCAGCAAGTAGAGCGGTTCCATTCTCTCTCTTTTCGACCAGTTCCAATTTCTTCCGATAATATGTTGGATCCTGAACTTTCTTCACTCTACACTCCTTAGCTATGTGACCCGACTTTCCACAGTTAAAGCATGCAACTGCTTTCTTAACCTCGGGCACTTTGACATTCTGAGACTCAGAAGTGAAGCGAAGATTGTTGGAACCCGAACGAGGTTGGAACTTTTTCTGATAATGTTGAGAGAGAAGGATCATTGCCTTTTGAAGAGCCTTGCCATCATCATTAGTGGCCCCATAGTAAGCATTATCAGAAAATGCTTGATTAGCCAGATGGCTCGTTGGAAGTGCAACTGGGTCCACTGATTTCTTGTTTTTCTTGTCAAGTTTGGCTTTCTTCTCTGTGACTATGCACTCATCTGTCAGCAGAATTTCGTACATCTCTTGGATTTGCATAGAAGATACCTGAACATCATTCCTCAAGCGATGGCAAGATTTATTCCATTCTGGTTGCAGAGCATTGAGGAACTTCAGGTTTGTCTCTAGCTCAGTCTTTTCCACTTTAATTTTCCTCAGATCATTTATTACCGCACATAATCTGTCATAAATAATTTTCAGTGACTCCCCATCCTTGGATTTGAATTCTTCAAAGTTGTTCGTGTAACGTGTATACCGAAGTTGAGTTGCAACTGAAGCCCAAGCATAATCTTCTCTAGTTGTGCCCACATTAGCTTAGAATTGTTTTTGAAGCAATCAATCCTGTTGTAGATAGAATTTGGCAAAACTAGAATCAGATTAGCCTTTACATCACGATCAGCTTGATGTTGCACCAACTCATCGGGTGTATATTATTTGGTAGGCTTTGATAATCCATTAGCCAGAGTGGGTTGTACAAAAGATCCTTCAGATAAGATCTTCATCATTTCATCTCCATTATTTTGACGCTCGATGAAATTCAGAAACCGATCTTGCCACTGAGTAAATTCATTTTCATCAACTAGAACCAGAGGATGAGTTTCTGTGCCCAATGACATCATGAGATCGCTTTTGTAGAACTGAGCTTGAAACGCAAACTTTTCAGAATCCATAGATGACAAAATTTAGAAAATGCTAAGTCTGTAAGCAGATAAGCTGGCGCAAACTGAAGGTTTGCGTGAGAAGCAGATGGCGCAAAAGAGATTTGCGTGAGCAAAATGTAGCGCAAACAAAGATTTGCACGAGACTTTGGTAGTGCGAACTTGACTTTGCGTGACAAGAATATGGCGAGAACCACTCTTTGCGTGAGAGGTTAATGGCGCAAAAGCTCACTTGCTAGCTCTGAACTAAACTTTTCTTGAGACTGAGATGGCGCAAAAATATTTTGCGCGAGAAGATGATAGAGAACTTTAACTTCTCGTGAGATAAGGATGACGCAATCTGTATTTTGCGCGATACAAGAGTGACACAAAGTTTATTTTGCGTGATGAACCAAAGACGAAAAGCTGAACTTCTCGCAAAGAAATGAACTGGAAGAACTCGCGCAAATTCCAGATGAACTCGCGCAAAAACCTGAAGAACTGGCGCAAAACTCAGAGATTCAAGAAAAACCTTCTAAAATCGAATACATAAACGAAATTAAAGAAACTTTTCTCACACACAATTGATCGAAAACAGATTTCTAACACTTTTCAATCAAAAAATTCGATCAAAAACAACAAAATCTTGAAATCGTGATATGAACAGTACATATATCGAGTTTTCCAGAAAATCAAAATTTCTCAAAATTGAACTTCAAATCGTGAATTTCTTGAAAAATGATGTGAATTAAAAGTGTTCCACTGTCAAAAACGAATCCAACGAATCAATTTACAACAAAATTCAAACAGAAATCAGTCTGAATTTGATGAAAAATCAAAAAAACGAGATTTTCTTGAAAAAATCAAGAAAATCAATCAAAGTTTTTTTTATTTAATCACTAATTCAGATACTAAAAACGTTTCTCTCAATTCTCTCAGATTTAGAATAGCTCTGATACCAATTGATAAACCCAAAGTCACTAAATCTTTAGAGAGAGAAAGTAGAGAGAGATTGAAAGCGCAAAGTAGAGTCTGTATTAAGTAAAGCGTGAGTTCCTTACACAACCCAAAGACACAAGGGACTTAAATACCCTTGGCTAATACAACACAGATAAGCACTCTAAACACAGTATTAGACCAAGCTTATAAATACAATGATTACTATAAAATCTGACTTAACATTAACCATTGATCAAAACTTAGAAAACTAATCAATGGTTAATACATAATAAGGTTAATTGGGAAGTGACTAAGAACAAAATTGTAATTTTGAATCAACGCCTACCATATTTGACTTTTTATTTTCTTTTTTAATTAAAATTTTTTTACCCAATTAAAGTTTAAAATAAATTATCTTAAAAATTACTAATATTTTAATCAAACAAATTACATAAAAAAACGAGAATTTCGTGCTCTTCGATATGACATCCATCTCGATATAGTTTTTTTTCGTTTTAACCATTTTTTACGTAAAATTCTATATACGTGTTATATTCATTATGAATATGCATGCACGTCTTCGGGTGTCCACATTCAGTATGAATAACAAAGGTGAATGTTCATTCACTATTCATGATGAATAATACCGTATGCAGGATGAATAATACAATATTCAGAATTTTTTTGCTTTAACCGTTTTTTACGTGAAATTCTATATATGTGTTATATTCATTATGAATATGCATGCACGTCCTCGGGTGTCTACATTCAGTATGAATAACAAAGGTGAACGTTCATTCACTATTCATGATGAATAATACACGAACTCATGATTCATGTATTATTTATCATGAATCGTGTATTATTCACCCTGAATGTTCAATTATTCATCCTGAATAATACATTATTCATCCTGAATAATACATTATTCATGATGAATAATATATGAATGACCCGTGAAGGTGTAGACACATGGTGCACTCTCTTTTGTTTTCCAATTCACAACCGAAATTTGGTTTAATTCATTATGAATATGTATGCGCACCCCCGGATATCCCACATTCAGTATGAATAACAAATGTGAGTGTTCATTCATTATTCATGATGAATAATATAGTATTCAGGATAAATTACACAACATTCATGACGAATAATACATGAATTTATGAATCGTGAATTATTCACCCTGAATGTTGTATTATTCATCCTGAATGATACATTATTCATGATGAATAACACATGAATGACCTGTGAAGATGGGGAGACGTGACGCACTCTCTTTTGTTCCCTGATTCACAACAGAATTACTCGATAGGTTCTCGATTCGTCTTGATAGGTGTTGGGTTACGGTGTTGAAGAAATGTGATGCCTTATGATGTTGAAGAAAGTGTTGAAGAAGGTGATGTCGAGTTACATACTTATGGTGTCGAGGCGTTGTACAAACTTGAACGTACATAAATATTCATAATGAATATAACACATATATAGCATTTCACGTAAAAAACGGTTAAAACGACAAAAAAACCTATATCGAGATGGATGTCATATCGAAGAGCACGAAATTCTCGTTTTTTTGATTTAATTTGTTTGATTAAAATATTAGTTGTTAGGACTGAAAGTCCTAGTGTGTGGAAAGTTATATAAAGCATTTATATAGTTTATTTGTTTATTATTTATCGGTTTGTAAAAGCCTTTTATTAAGCATTGGGTTTGTTTGGTTTCTAATGGGCTTGGGCCTTTAGGTTTAAGCCCTTGATATTTAAAGTGTGTTTTCTAATCATTAGGGTTAGAAGTTGAGAGAAAACAATATTGTGTGCTTATCAGGTTTAGAGAGAGAGTTTGTTTTTCAATCCTATGTTTGTAACTTTCTCAATCATTCAATACGATTAATCTTTCAATTATCATTGTTACTTGAGCAAACTGGGATTCACAATTGGTATCAGAGCAAAGAGACGAAGATTTGATTCGAAAAAGGTAAATTTTTTTCTCTCTTTTCTCTTTGTTCGATCGATTCCTCAATTAATTTGTGGGTTTCTTGATTTTTGCTAAATCTTTGAGTCTAGTTGCTCCTAATCTCTTTAGTTTAGTTAGATTAAGTGATTGGTAAAGTCTCGTCTTCTGATTCGAAGTATTAATCTTTAATTTTGAGTTTTTAATTCGAAGTGATTGTTAGTCTGTGTTCTTGATTTTTTTTTGTTGAAAATCATTGATTTATTGGTTTTTGGCTTAATAATTGATTGAAAAAGTGTTAGATCTCTGAATTTGATCCATAATCGTTGCCAAAGTTTATTGTTTTGGGTTAAATTTTTTATTTTTTTTGTGGTTTTGGGGTCTTAGAGCCGTGAAACCGTGTTAAACCCTACCCAGGTCTCGTGAAGCCTGGTTGCCCGAACCCTGGTTGTCCCGAACCCTGGTTATCCCGAACCTTGGTTGTCCCCACCCCTGGTTCCCCAACCCAAAATTGCTAAAGGTTATTGTTTTTCGATTAAAAAGCTTTATTTATTATTTTTTTTGTGCTTGGGGTCGATTGTAGTCTGTGCGCCGCCAAACCTATCTAAACCCTACCCAGGTCTTGCGAGACCAGGTCCTCCCAACCCAGGTCCTCCCGAACCCAGGTCCTCTCGAGACCCGGTCCTCCCGAACCCCGGTCCTCCCGAACCCCGGTCCTCCCGAACCCCGGTCCTCCTGAACCCCGGTCCTCCCAGGCTTTCTATTTTTGAACAAGAAAAAGTAGACTTTTCAAAGGAAAAGAAATATTTTGAGAGAAAGATTCTTGAGCTTTCAAGGAAAGTTTTCGATGAAAGAAAGGTTTTTGAGCTTCAAAATGGAAAACTTTCAAAACAGATTTCTGATTTTGAAAAGGTTCTGATAATTGAGAGAGATAATTTTGCAAAAGAGCGAAAAGCTTTTGAAACGGCAAAGAAAGTGCTTGAAAAGAAAATTGTTGCGGTTTTCAAAGAAATATCTGATAAACGCAACAGTATCGAAAAAGACTTTGAAAGTGAAAGGAAGTTTTTCGAAACAGAAATTCGTAAGCTTTCACAGAAATTGTCTAAATTAACGACAGAGATCTTGAAAGAACAAAAGGTAAAATCCGATTTACAAAAGCAATTTGATTCAATTCTCGAAGAAAGAAATGCATTAGCCGTAAAAGTCAAGAAACTTGAAGAACTAAATTTGAAAGCCGATTTATATGAACAAGCCAGTCCCGATACTGTTGTTCAGTCTCCTTATGCTTCATGTTCAACTTCCACAACTATTTCTTCGAAGAATTGTGTCAAATAAAATGAATTTTCAAAAGATCGGATTCGCCCTTCAAATCTTTTCTATAATTCTCTTGTTGATAATACAGATAATCAAGTGTTTCGAAAAGTGAAAATGGTTTGGAAAAAAAATCAACTACAGAAGATAGTGGTGGAAACACGTCATACAAATCTCTTGTAGTTGATTCAAAGTCACCGACTCATGTCTATTCCATAACTAAGTTGATCAGTCTAAACCGATCAAATATATGTTGCACTTATTGTGGAAATAGTGCCTTTGTGGATTCCAGGTATGTCAATAGCTGGTACGGTACTTATAGTATCCCCAATCCTCAGTTTCATAGCTTCAAAGCTAAGGCAACTAACCTTCAAGGATCCATCAAAGCATGGATACCAAAACCAAAATCTGTCTAATCTGTTTTGCAGGAATGTCATGTGGGCTTTAATTCAGATTATTCACGTCACATGACTACAATCAAGGGTTATGCCATCTTTTGAGGGGGAGTACCAGGTTTTTCCTTTAAACTTTCATCTCGACTTCTGAACACTTCAGTTCAGGACTCGTTCTTAAACATTTTCGACTTCTGACTCTCTCAAATCAGAAACTTTTCTTCAAATGTTTTATCTTTTGTGAGTTAAATGAGTGTTTAGGCTTATAATGTTTCTATGGTCAATCCAGAACCGGAAGGACCTACCCAAGAAACGCATCCCATTCATAGATATCAGTGAGGGGTCTAGATTGATAGATGAGTTCGGAGTGAAAAAGAAAAGAAAAAAAATGGTGCGGGTGTGACAGGACTTAAAAGAATTATTGGTCCTTACCAAACCGAGTCAGTTATCCGGGTTACCGCATAATCTATTCATTCTCGTTCTTTGGAGATGAATATTGAAATAGACATGGACCCAGTGTCGATAACTCGTGTCACCCCACCTAGCCACTCAAGTATCTCACAAAAGGTACTTGTTTCATATATTCACGGAGAATTAACACATAATCTATCTATTCCTCACTCGGAGGTCTTAGATATTGAAAAAGGAAGACATCAGCTCCGGTCTCCAAACTTCATATTCATCTCACTGTGTCTATTGATTCCAAACCTGCGTCCCAGGTTGAATCAATTTTTGAGCCTAATAGATACATATTTATATTTCTTTCACACACGTACGAATCTTTGTGATTCCAATAGCATATCTCTGTGATATTGCCAGAACAGTTTGAGAAATAATTTTAATATTTTACTTCGGTGATAACTGGAAGTCCTATCAGAGATACCCCCTTGCCAACTCTGAAAATAGGCCACATAATTATTCTTAATTATTGTGATAACAGTCACTAATGTGTTTCTGTGTTAGTTGATTACCCCATCTTGGTTACTAAATGTTTTATATTATCTTTTGCTACTCATCCTGTTAGTCTTTGAACATACATGATGCTCAGGATTCTCCTAATCATCATGAGGGGGAGAATGCAATAACAACGACACAAGTTTCAAAGATAGATTATCATGTTGAGGGGGAGTTAGCAAAAGCAGAAGAGGAGCAACATATCCTATTTTTCTTAAATCTGAGGTTGAAAATCCATGGATTACAAGAGTGCATTGGTTCTTCTATCCTTCATCAAGTGGTGTTCGCTACAAGTTGTATTCGCTACAAGTTGCTACAAGTTGCTTCCACCTACGAGCTGATTGAAACAAGTTCTTAAACTGAAGATGCACTGAGGAATGTCACGTAACTCGCACGTTATCTTTCTTTTGTGCTGATCCGATGTGATGAGTTTCTACAGTTGAAAGTTGCTCAGTAGTGCATTCAGTCGAGACTATGATACATTGAATCTGATGACAAAGTTGAAATAGTGAAGATCAAAAGCTTTATTCAAGGGGGATCTTGGAATGACATGAAGACAAGTAACACCAAAGTTTTTTCAGAGATTCAAGAAGGAGAGAAGATCAAGATGTGAAGATTTCAAAGAGTTAAATCATTTATACAACTTTAGGGGGAGATTGTTAGGACTGAAAGTCCTAGTGTGTGGAAAGTTATATAAAGCATTTATATAGTTTATTTGTTTATTATTTATCGGTTTGTAAAAGCCTTTTATTAAGCATTGTGCTTGTTTGGTTTCTAATGGGCTTGGGCCTTTAGGTTTAAGCCCTTGGTATTTAAAGTGTGTTTTCTAATCATTAGGGTTAGAAGTTGAGAGAAAACAATATTGTGTGATTATCAGGTTTAGAGAGAGAGTTTGTTTTTCAATCCTATGTTTTAACTTTCTCAATCATTCAATACGATTAATCTTTCAATTATCATTGTTACTTGAGCAATCTGGGATTCACATTAGTAATTTTTAAGATAATTTATTTTAAACTTTAATTGAGTAAAAAGTGTTTAATTAAAAAATAAAATAAAAGGTCAAATATGGTAGGCGTGTGTTTAAATTTTCTTCCATTTTTACCCCTAAGTATTTTAAAATTAAAAACTCTATTTAATATGAGTTGTTGGATCAAAAGAGATCGAGTGGCTGAGATTTGTCCTCACGTGCACAATGAAAAATGAGTTTTTATTTGAACTTTACTCTCTCTCTCTCTCTCTCTCTCTATATATATATATATATATATATATATACTAGATCAGATTGATAAATGTAAACAAACATAGAGGTTACAAATAAACAAATGCATTTGATTGATCAAGCAAAAGTTGATCAATCAAGAATTTGTTTTACATTTTCAATTTGAAACTTCTGTTCTATTGGACTCGAAATAGACTTTAAAGAAGACATTGAAATGCAATTAACAGTTTCAGATAAGAAGTACCGATTTAACATGAACCATTAAAATACAAGTGTCGACTACATTTGACATAAACCATCTTCTACTTTACTATAAGCTAGATCTACAAACCCATAAAAAAAACAATCCCACAAAGGCCAAGCAGACTACATCTACATAAACACACGACAAAAAAAAACTGTCCTGCATCTTGTTGGTAAGTTGATCAAAGATTGTTTATTTTCATTTGGGCAACTCCCTGAAAAAATATATGCAAGGTTAACCCCAACTGAGGATGGAAATGAGGTTTTATAAAGAAAAAGAATGCGAAAGATGCATACTTTGCAAGTTCCAACCTTGAACTAAGCTTGGTCTTCAATCCTTATTTGGCCTAGGCTCATTACTTCCCACCTGTTTATCGGCGGGATGTTGATGACCAAGGATCAATAGGTTCTCATGATTTACAGGCACTCGTAGTCAATGCCAGCAGATTCAAACTTCTTGTGCCTTTTCTGGTCTCTTTTCAAGATTCCATCTACCAACTTCTTGTTCTCTTCAAATGTCCTTTCCGGAATCCATCAAATTAGAGTTAACCAAGTGTTCCCGTATAAGAGTAAAATTGAACTTGAAAGAGGATTTTTTTGACCAAAAAGAGTGGCATATATTATATCTGGTTTTGGCGTCTACATTAAATATGAACCGAGTACCAAGGTCTGTAATAGCGGTTAACACCTTTCCACCTAAAATCAAGAAGAAAGGTTCCCAAGTCAAACTACAAGCCATTACACACTTGTAACTCAATCAAATGCATAACATAAGAATACTTTAAACCGACAATTTCATCCCATAGTTTATATCTGAAAAATCCCTTATAATAAATCTTATAAACCTTGTCATAACATTACTACACACGTAAAATGGGAAAAAGGTCGACTTTATAAAATTAATCATTCAAAACATATGTTTTCAATTCGACTGACCATCATGTACCAATTTCAGTAGTTTTCCTTAAATTAAATTCAAAATATAACTTGCATGTTTTGATATTGGTAGAATGCAATAAAGTGTTCACAAATTAGACCATTAAAAAATCAAAACCAGAACCTACCAGATTTGACATCCCACTTTATTCTTTATTTGACATCCCACTTTATCAACATGCATATTTAATATATACTCCACATATAAGAATTGTAGCTTCCTCAAAGCTGTTAAAAAGGCTTGGCAATATTTGCACTTATTCAATCTTATGGATGGTTATTGGTTGGTGAAAACTATTCATTAGTTCAAATGCAATAGAAAGATGCTTTAAACGCCATTTAAAAGTTCACCTACCTTAAATGGTATCACTTTACCGAACTTTCCGCTTAGGTAACCCTCGAGGAACTTAATCACCATGAGTGACAGTTTCGAGCTTCAAACACAAGCTTTAATTGTGGTTTCAAACCAAAAAAAAAGAGCAAATGCAGCTAAAATGGAATCGATTTCACCATGAGTGACCGAGAGTATTAGTGACAGTAGAGACTAAAATGGAATAGATTTTAAGAAAGAAACTAATACTAATCTGTAGAAAAATTGAATTCAAGAAAGCATCTAAAAAGCAATCAATACAAAAATCGAATCCAATATGGAAAACTAACTACCTCAATGGATCGATTCCGGTGGATGAAGACTAAAGCAAGAAATCAACCCAAAAGCACCTGACAAACCAAATAAGAAAACGCTTCCAGAAGACGGGGACTAACCAATGATGCTAAACACAAATAAACCAAAGAGGATCGGTGGGTAGTTTTCTATGAAGGCTCATTAAAGATATAAAACAACAAAAGATTATGTAAATAATTGCAACAATATTTTGTTTGCAATCCATAATTCTTTGGATAAGCAATTCTAGAGAGTATCCCACAGAAAATCAAAAGTTAGTATAAACGATGTGTAACACCCTCAAATCTGGAAATAACAACTAATTAAAAATTTTATAAATACAACGATAATTTATTCATCCACAATAACAATTTAGGGTTTAACTTCAATACACACATTTCGTTCTATGTATCCAGTATATAATAAGGACGGGTGCTATTAAAACCCAATAACAATCACTATCTCCAACTGCGGAAGACTTCACCAATCTACTTACCCTCGTGTAAATCTAGTGCTCATCTCCTCGTAGCACTGCTAGAACCAAACCCCAACAGGAACCTGATGCACATATCGACAAATAAAAAGGTTAGCCTTAACACCTAGTGAGCTCAAGAGTTTTCATTAGAGATATAAAACAATAACTTTAAGAACGTTATTTAAATCGTGATTTCCAAAATGAAATGTGTTCGAGCTGAAAGCAACCAAAGTGAAATACGTTAAATTTGAAAACAATCTCTTTTTCAACATTCACCCACTTCGTGATTAAAATTACAAAACAAAACACGTCCTTAATGTAAATCCAAAACCCAAAACTCACGTAAAGCATAACTGACATTTTAATAATCAAATACTAAAAACGTAGATAAATTCCAACTTCCCAAAACATCCCACAACATGGATAAGATTCAATATTCAGAACACGTCAGCAAACATAGATTATAAAACTCAATACCCAAATCAACACCTTTTTGGTGACGGGGGAGACCCGACTACATTGTACATGACGGAACACCAAAGTGGGCCACATAGCTATGTAGAAAACCAAAACGTATGGATTATACGCATAAAACCTACCGAGCTCAACTACTCCAAGTCTATTGCTCGAAAACATCAAGTCAAGTAGTCAACCACTCCAGGTCTATCCTTGAGAGTTCCAAAACAGGGGAACTCAGTTCCAAAACGGGAACTTATGCACACAATGGAATTACACCTTACTGCCCATGGGACGCTGCCCGACCGTATAGGTCCACACTATGGTGATCTGATGCCTATTTCGTACCAAAGTGCTGAACTTGTCCAAAACGGGACAAAAGAACATCGTGCCTATGGATTCATTGCACTAACTAAAACATTGCATGACTCAAAACGAATGAACTAACGCATTCAAAACATGTAACTCTCAAATAAGATGCAGTAAATGCAAATCATAACCAAACGCTCTACATTGAGCTATTAAAATCGGACCAAAATCCAAACCGAGCCATAAGCTCAACAAATCCAAAGACTCAATGTAACACCCTCAAATCTGGAAATAGCAACTTATTTAAAATTTTTATAATTACATCCATAAATGAATCATCTACAACCACGAAATTAGATTCAACTACCATGCACATATACTATCTTATACATGCAGACTATAAAGGACGGGTGCTACTAATACCCATGCATAGTCACTATCTCCATAAAGCGGAAGACTTCGCTGAATACTTACTTTTGGATCTAGCTAAGGCTCTACTCTTCATAGGACTGCTAGAACCAACTCCCAACCTTTAAACCTGATGCACATGCCGACAAATAAAAAGGTTAGACTTAACGCCTAGTGAGCTCAAGAGTTTTAACATAAAGAATATAGCTTTAAAAGAAAATAATTCAGTTTAAAGCAAGGTCCTTCGAAATATTATACTTAAAAATGGAAACGATACATTTTCCCATACTATGCACTTTTAAAGACAATGCTCCCAAAACACACGTTCTTATAAAATGTGCAACGCATAACTCACCCAAATGGGATCATAGTTCAAAACTTAATTGGTAAAACATGAATGACAATTCATAACCCAAAGCACCCAAAACGCGGGCGGGACATAATGCTTGACCCATGAATCGTTATCAAAACCACATATACTGTACGTCCGAAAACATGGACGCTAGGTCCAATACTCACGCGACCGTAAGGAATCCATGACAATAAAATAAGACGTCCTTAATTTAAAGTATTGATAGCTGACAACAGGGGAGACCCGTATTCGTTGAGAGCGAAAGAAACACAAAAGTATACTACCCATTCAACGTTAATCGCATGACACCTCACGACATCGCAACCCAAGTGTCCCTACGACTTCTTTACCAAGTGTCACCCCAAGTCAGTTGACCTTGATGGATCATTCCAAAGAACTCCATTCCAAAGGCCTGGCACACTCAAAGACTACCTCCAAGGCATTACTTCAAGCAGCGGAGGTTCTAGCGCTCACTCCCCGATAGCACTACAGACTCAACCCTCCTATAGATCACTTGTAAAGTTAGCGGTCATAAAATATGGGTACCGGAGTTCAACCCCGCAATACCCAATTGACCATCCCAACAGACTTACGTGCCTATGGATCCAATGCAACACAGTCTAACCTTACCGAACTACACATGCATAACCCAAGCACTCGAGCCCGTAATCAACCTCAATACGCAACACAGCGCATTAATACGTACGTCATGACTGGAATCTACATTGAGCCATATAAAACCGGACAAGTGTCCTCAAAACTCCTTTAGAACGACATCGAGTTGAAAGACTCAAAACCCGTTTTAGACCAATGATTAACCCCTGTTCAAATAATAAACGTACTCAACCCATACCGTGAAATCACACGCTCCAAAATACTTGAATGGTCTCCAACACGGTTAAAGTTAGGACAAAAGGTTTTCCAAATAGACTTATGCTCTTTATCCTTTTCAAAACGTCCCATAACACAAAATTGAACCTTTTACCCGACAACACTAAAGACGCCTTTTAACCAAATAATCTCATTTATGCAATAAGTTACCAAACACACCCATTTATGACCCATTATCAAGATGCCCAAAAATCATAAGAATGTGTGTTATATGAGTTTATAAAGTTAAACACTTTCAAAATACCCAAACTGATCAATAGTTGACAATTTCATGTAAGATGCAAAACACTTTAAAATAACCATTTTGGCATGTACAACGTTTTCACAAATCAACTTGAACTCATCTCGCTAGATTTAGGTTAAAATCTAGATTTCACCCAACGAGCTCTTTTGAAGGCCACTTAAATCCTCAGGACGAAAGCTTCCAAAACCTAGATCCATACAATCCAAACCATAAATACTCATATTCAACCATTTAGAATCATTCCCCCAACATTATACTAAAAACTCCAAACGAGATCAAAACCCTAGTTTCTCCAAAACTTATCAAATTTGAGATTTGAGAAACCAAACACTAGGGAAACATCACTGGAGCATTTATAACACTAAATCAAGGAACTTACCATTTAAGATGATGAGACTTTCCGAGAACACCCAATCCAACTCTTCAACCCGAACTCCCAACCGTTGAACTTGATGAGGAAGATGAAGATGAAGGTTTTTCCGGTTCATTGACTCAACGAGCTAGATGGTGAAGAATCGTGTGATTTGAGGAGGAAAAAACCCCAAAATAGGTTAGGGTTCAGTTTTGGGATTTGGGAGAGAAAAGGGATAAGATAGAAGTGAGAAATGAGAAGAAATGGTGAGAAAGACGAACATTTAGGGAACCAGACGTCGCGCGCGACCTTGCCACGCGATAGTGACATTGTCACTATCGCGAGGGCACTATCGCGGAGAATGTACCGCGGGTGGTACACCCCCGACGATTGTGCCACAGGATAGTGACACATGTCACTGTCGCGAGTCACAATCGCACCACTCGTACCGAGGCCAAAAAAAGGTCAAAACTCGAGATTCTCACATAGGTCGACTCAGGGTTCGAAAGCGCAATATTTTCCATCCAAAAAGGTGGGCGGAAAGCGGAGAGATTACCAACGGAGGACGGAAACTTGCTTACGAAAAACCGGGTGTTACACTCAACGTTGAAAATCATAAAATGAAATCAAACGTAAACAACTCATGTTAGATCTCAGATTTATTAGATTCAAGATCATCCAATCTGAAGTTTGGAATCTGAAGCTAAAGCTGAAAAGCCACTCTCAAGATTAGTCTAATGTTAAGTTCGTAATAATTGTCAAAGTTAATTATTGTCTTAATTATTGTATTTTGTATTATTCCTAAATATCTAACTAATAGATATTTTAGGATATTATTTAGTTTAGATTTTAATTTAGATATTTGTTTGTGAGATATAAAAGGTTATGAGATATTTATTATCTCACAACTTTTCATATCTCAGAACACACAACATCGACCTTACTATTCATCAGAGAGAAGAGAGCTTACACTTCAAGACCATCAACTTTGTAATCCGCGTTTGTAATCTAAACAGGTTGGTAAATCGTATCTTGTTTGTTGTTTGATTATTTGGTAAACGATCGTGTTCGATCACACGGACTCTCAATTGGTATCAGAGCTTGAACCAGATTCAAAATCAAATTATCAAACTCTCTGTGTTCTTCATTTCTTCAAGAACACTGTGCTATCAATCAAAATCTTCAATCAGAAAGGGTTGTTTTCGAAATCAAAAGGTTGTAAGGTGTTGTTGTTGATAAGTCGATCGTTTTGCCAAAATTTGGTGTTGTAATTCGTTTTCTAGTTGGGTGTATTTGGGATTTACAGGGTCGTTCTATCGAAAAAGTGCACACACCGGTCAAAGCTCACCACTAAATACCGGTCGAGATCATCAGTCTGGTCACCTCATTACCGGTTGGCACTGTTCTTTACCGGTAATCAACATACCGGTCCAAGTAACAAAGGTCCGGTCGACCGATAGTTTCAAGACCCAGGTCGACACTATTCTCTACCGATCGAAAAGCATAAAATCCCCGGTTGCTACAGTACCCCCAGTCGCTACAGTACCCCCGGTCGCTACAGTACCCCCCCGGTCGAAAAACTTCCCCGGTCGACCACATACTCCGGTCGTGCAAAGGTCCAGTCAAGCACAACCTCCGGTCGTACACAATACCGGTCGATACACCACACCGGTCGCACCATCTCCGGTCGAGTGTTTTTGCGCCAACAGTTCATCGCTCAAACCTACACTTCACGCTACCAACGTATCGCGCAAACCCCTGTTTGGGCCACCCACCACTCGCACAAATTTCATTTCGCGCGACCCAGTTCTAACGCAAACTTTGTTTTGCGCCAACCTCTTCTCGCGCAAACTTCAATTCTCGCGACCCGCTTCTCGCGCAAAACACCTTTTGCGCCAGCTTCTTCAAACGCAAAGTTTGACTTTTTGTGCCAGTTCCAGACTTGGTCTTATTTTTTCAGTATTTATCTGATTTTTTTTTGGACTAACAAACAGTACAAGTTCTTATTGCACATTAATCGAAACAGAATGAATTCCAGCGAAACTAATTCAATCTGTATGGATAAGAATACACCTGTACTTTACAAAGGAAAGATTTATGCCTTGGAAGCAGAAAGAGAGAAGAAAGAAACAGCACACTTGTGCTTGATGTGTCAGATGGAAATAAAATCCGAAGCTGATTCTGATGAAGAGGTGTGTGATTTAACCAAATCTAATTTCTTAAATCAAATGCATGCCATGATGTTAAAACTCCAAGAATTAGAGTCGAAACTTAAGCGTGAAAAGGGTGTCATTAAAGACAAAGACCAGTCAATACAGAAACTTAGCAATGACCTTGCTGAGAAGAAAGTATTGATTGAGGTTTTACATAGAAACAATGACACCAGCGTAAAAGAACAGACCATAATTCTTAAAGAGAATTCTGAAACAAAGTCTAAATTGAGAAAAGGTGAGTTTGATTTTACAGAGCTTACTAAAAAGTATTCTTCATCTTCCAAAGAAAACAATTCTTTACTTGCTAAATTAAAAGCTTTGGAAGAGAAGTTATACAAATTGGGACAAACTGAACAAACCATTCATCTAAACAAACCCAAAGAGGAAATACAGAGTTGGGGACTTGGTTATGAGAATCCTCACTACCTTAAAAAGGGTAAATCTGAAGTGCCAACACTTTTATGATTTAACATTTTTGAAACTAGCTCGAAGAATCCCTGAGCTTAAAGTTTTCTGGACTGGATTGTCAAAAGAGGATGAAGCCAAGGAAACGGAAAAACGAAAGAACACAACTAAAGTTCAACTTCCATTTCGTTATGCGAAGTTGAATAATAGTTATAATGATGATCCAAAATATCAAAAGAAATCTCTTTCAAATGACTTCTTTCAGAGTTATTCTGTAAAAGAAATGGAGGCGAATCCTATTAAAGGTAAAATTTACGTCCCTCCTCTCATTTTGGAAAGTAAAATTTCTAAACCTGAGACATCTTTAGCAGATGAAAGATTTTTTATTGATATTAAACAAAAAGTTTTTTCAACTGTGCTTAAGAATGTTGTTCTTTCTAAGGCTTCAAAATCTAAAGATAGTTGTGGTCTAGCTGATGGAGGGTTTGATTTTCTAAACTCTGACGGTGGTTTGGATGATTGTTTTGATCAATTTGACTTTAATGCGAAACTTCCTAATCATTCATCTTTTATTGTGAAATCTTTGGGAAAATCCAGTATGCCTGAGAAAGTTGCAAAATCAACGAAAGTTGATAAATCAGCTTCTGTGAAAACTAAGAATGCGACAGGTAAGAAGAAATCTCAGCATTCACATAAACCGATCACTACTGGTAAGCCGAAGAAGAAGCATTCGTTTGAAACTCACATTTCTAACTCAAAAGTTTCAAATGTTTCAGAAATGAGCAAGAAAAGGCTTGGAGTTGAGTCTGAATGGCAACCTAAGAAGAAGATAGATGAGAAGGATAAATCATGTTCTAGTGTCGACTGTAATAAGATTACTACTAGTAAAGATGATAAAATTGTGGATGTTGCTTTTTCTAAACCAAAACTTGTTGATTCTCGCAAGAAATTTTCAAGACAGCAATTATTCCAATTATCTTTGTCTACTAGAAAGTTTTCCAATTATGAACAAGATGATTATGCTTCTTGTCAAGATTCTGATAATTGGTTTGGCACATATCATGTTCACTCTCATCGTTCTAACTCTTCCTATGGTTTTCAAAAGCAAAGAGGACCCAAATTTCAATGGAACATATCAAAGAAATTGGATCCAAATGGAAATGGATACCAAAGAAATTGGATGATTCTGTGTTGCAGGTACCTACTGTCAAGAGGGAGTAGGAGAACAAAGGCTTCTAAGTAAATCAGCTTAGAACCCGGACTTCAACGAAGTTTTGACTTCTAAACACAACAGTTTAGGACTCGCACTTCAATGATCAAAAGACCTTACTCCTGTGCTGATAAGAGATTGTACTCCAATACTCGAATGAGGAAATCAACCTTCAAGGGGGAGTACAAATTTGTCTGAAATTTTAGTGTATATGTTTTACATTGATAATTTTTCTAATGCATAATTTCAGGGGGGGTAAAAAGGTGATGACTTCTGATTATTTCTGATCAGAACTCGTACTTTTAATTGTTTTACTGCTTTTTGTCATTTCATTTTTAAGTGAATAAATTAGCTTTGACTATGACATAAGACTTTTGCAGTTTTTGAGAGATGCTTACATGTTCATATCTTTATGACTTTAAGCTTAGCTGAGATGTAAGATTGCACTCAAAAGGTATCATTCCTTATCTTCATCTCAAATATGGTTGAAATGTAGACAACTTTCAATCATAGAAAACATTGTTCTTACATGTTCAAACCACTTCCCGAATCTTAAACCGATTTCATGAATTGGAAGTGTGACTTTAAATGTTTTAAAGATCTACTTTGTGCTTTAACTGAAATAGTTAAACCATATTGAGCATCATATGCATCATAGGAAAACATGATTTCATTGTGCTAGGAATTAACACAACTTCTATGGAATCACCTTAACCAGTGATTTCTACCCAATAAGTTAATCCATAGTGATTGAGTGTGAGAAGTCGAAAAGAAATGAGTGTGGAATGTGTGATGAGTCATACAGAAAAAGATAGTTTGATTAGAGTGAGCTTAATGTTTAAAAGAAAGAGGGTGTGAGAACAGAGTTAAAAGAATATCAGAACTCTGCACAACTTTTTCTGAGTCGGGCAGCCACATTACTAGTGTTTCACATTTTTTTCGTGAACATTATTGAAACAAGCAACTAGCCCATGCCAACTCTTGATCAAACCTCACAAACTACTCATTTTCTTCTCAAAAGGAAAGTGTTTCACATTTTAAAAGGGGAAGCAGCACATTTGTTATCTTATTTTCATTTGGAAAATCTGGATATTGAAAAGAAGGAAGTTTGCCCCACCTTCGCACTTCAATCATGCACATTGAGTCTGTGTTTAACTTACTGTTGTCTCAGTGGTTTACACAATTTTGAGCCTAATAAGCAATCATCCGTGCTAAATTCTTTCTATCACATGCACGAACACACAAGGAATTTGTTTCTTTGTCCTAACGTTCATAGAAATTGCCTTTGTGGTGTTTCGATGATTGAATAGAAGCCCTGGGGGAGTCATCATCAAAAATCTCCTTTCCAATGTGTATTCGTTACACACAGTGACTTAGTGTTACTGACAGACATTTTAACTGATTCATTTGTTGATTCAGGTGTTACACGATTATTTTGTCTGGATTTGCAAAGATCTGGATGAATATCTTTTGAATTGACAGATCAGAAGCTCCTGATGAAATACATTTCTTGCTAAAGTTTTGATGAAGTCGTTGAACTTTTCATCAAAAAGGGGGAGAAAAGCTAATCAAGAAATGGGAGCTAAATCAAAAGTTTAGAGAATTGTCCAAGATAGAATGGAGAAGAGCTAACAAAGAAAAGATTCTTCAAAGTATTCTAAAGACATACTGATCTGAGAGAAATTTTCTTTGAAGATAATTTTCCTGGAGATTATTACATTCTGAAGAGAAAGAAAGAGATTCCATCTTCTGAGCTGAAAGAGAAGACTGAATTGCTAAATCATTTTAGTAATGATCTTGATCCAAAGGGGGAGATTGTTAGATCTCAGATTTATTGGATCCAAGATCATCCAATCTGAAGTTTGGAATCTGAAGCTAAAGCTGAAAAGCCACTCTCAAGATTAGTCTAATGTTAAGTTTGTAATAATTGTCAAAGTTAATTATTGTCTTAATTATTGTATTTTGTATTATTCCTAAATATCTAACTAATAGATATTTTAGGATATTATTTAGTTTAGATATTAATTTAGATATTTGTTTGTGAGATATAAAAGGTTATGAGATATTTATTATCTCACAACTTTTCATATCTCATAACACACAACATCGACCTTACTATTCATCAGAGAGAAGAGAGCTTAAACTTCAAGAACATCAACTTTGTAATCCGTGTTTGTAATCTAAACAGGTTGGTAAATCGTATCTTGTTTGTTGTTTGATTATCTGGTAAACGATCGTGTTCAATCACACGGACTCTCAACCCACAATATGTAAACCTATACCCCAAATTATATAAATAACTCCAACGTAGTTTAGTTTGGGACAAATCATTTTCCAAGTAAGTTTCTATCATTTATTCCTTCAAAAACGTCCCATGATACAAAATCAAACACTTACCCAAGATACACAATAAAATGCATTTATACCCAAACTCTACTTCATGAAATAAATCATTAAAATACCAATGTGTATGATTTATTAGCCAAAATACTCAAAATCCCAAACGTGGATGTTTTACAAAGTTTATAAAACTAAACACTTCAAATAATCAAGATTCGCCAAATAACTCAACAGTTAATAATTTCATGTAAAACATATAAACGCTTTAAAATAAACATTTTGGCATGTACACCGTTTTCACAAATCAACTTGAACTTACCTTGCTAGATTTAGGCTAAATATAAATTTTACCCCAACTGAGCTTCCTTGAAGAAATATGAATCCACAAGCAAAATCCTTCCAAAACCTAGATTCATAAATTTTCAACCATAAATAATCATATTCAATCCCTTTAGAATCGACCCCCAAACATTTTACATTAAAATCCCCAACTTGACCAAAACCCTAATTTTCGACCTAATTTCTCCAAAATCACCCAAACTGAAAACTTAAGAAATAAAGCACTAGAAAGTTATAAATAGAGCATTTATAACTTGATTAAAGTGTTAGAAAGAAGAAAGGATGAACTCACAATGGTAGGTTTTGATAAAACTCAAAACCCTATAATTTTCTTGAACGAGACAACAATGGGGATGGTAGGATGGTAGCTCCTTGAATCCTAGACTTCCAAGACCTTAGATGATGATGGAATGCTTCAAAATCAAAGTAAAATGCCATAGGAATTGTTGGGGTTCGAACCAATAGGATGGAATCGGTTTGGAAGAGAAAGGGTGGGATTTGAGAAGTGAGAAATGAGGTAAAAAGCTGAAAATCGCAACTTTTAACCCACTGGCACCTTTCGGCGAGAGTGCCAAGCGATTGTGCCAGTGGCACTATCACTGGCACAATCGCCTAGATTGTACCGTGGCCCAAAATGGCTCGGCGAGAGTGCCAAGCGATTGTGCCCCTCTAGCACTCTCGCTGGCACAATCGCCCAGGTGCCTCCAAACCCTGAAATCCGACTTTTTCCGCTCTAAATTAGCTTGGCGTCCAAAGCAACTAATATACCAACAATAATGCCTAATCGTAGCTTAAATGGGTAAAGAAAGATAACCAAACGTATCGAAATTCAGGGTGTTACACGATGTTAAACTTTGGTTGATGGTCATGAAATAAAACAAAAATAGTAATTATAGGATGTGAAATTGCTTTAATTCATCCTCAGCAACCTATAAACAAATTAGTAGCTCAGCAAAGTAAGTACTAGTTTAAGCTTGTGTGTGCGTATTTTTACCTTTTTTTAACCATTGGTATCCGGTCAGCTTGCGTACATCTTGACTAATCCTATGGGTCCTGGAAGATATCAGCGAAGAAAATCCCAGTGGCCTTGAGGAGATTAGAACCTACCTCCTATGGGGAGGAGTCCTAAGGGATAACTTTTATTTATCAGTTGAACTAACCATGTTTATTTGCATGTTTTGTGATATTTAGTGCTCGATACCTTTGATGGTGAATCCTTAACATCCTAAACTTTAGCAGTAAATAGCTACAATTCTTAACTAGGCTCACAATTCCTACTTTCCTCCAATCTTGTTGTAATAATATATAACAGGTATATGAGAACGTGGTAGTGAAAAAACACCTATGCCCTATTAATCTCTTTAAAGCTCATAATCAATCACAATGGCCAAATCATATCTTATATTATACTTAGCCAAATCTCCAAATTTTGAGATATTTTATTTGGTGATCAATCAAATCCCTTATTTAATCAAAGTTGGTGTAGACTTACCTAGAATTAGTTAGCAGAAGATAACACATTAGCATTTAGCAACTTCAGTGAACAAACATGCCTTTTATAACAAAAACGTATATCGTGGTTAAGGATCCAACATGAAAAAAGTGACAGCACAGAAACATAGTATTTTCCATAAATAATGTATCCTGAGAGGAAGAACAAATCAGTGAGTTGGAGGACAGAAAAGAATGGTTACATGAGAAATGCTTGACGCAGGAGATCCTAAAGAAGCCCAAAAAGGGATCAAATAATGCCAAACCCATATCCAAAACAGGGAATGAATATACCGGAAGCAACTCAATAAACCGATTGATGAATATGGTAAACAGGAAATATAAATTGGAAGAAAATCAAACATAAAGGTACATGATGGGTACCTTATTGCATGTGTTTTGACCACAAAAGAAGAAAATCAACCTTACTAAGATATACACCTCGTCCACCGTTTGAATTTCCTGTCTGACGATGCTATAGAAGAAGTCCAGACGACTTCAAGAAGAAAGCTATTGACATAAACCCATTTAAATTAAAAAAACTAGTTACAAAACTAAAAAACTGTTACAAACTAATCTCTATTACCTCGATGGACCCTGGTCTTGAAACACCAATCGGCCACATTGGAAGCATGAATCAATCAAAAACCCTAAGATTTGTTCCTAAAAACATACATTCAAATTCCTTACCTGTTGATTTAAAAAGGGAAAGAAACACTTCACGTAAAGGGTTCACCAGCAGAGAGGAATCATGCATATGATATTTCATCGAGAGAGAGAGAGAGATTGATTGAATCAGTTATCAGTCAACAATGGGGGTAATGGAGCACTCATTTGAAATTTGAAATAGGATAGAAGGAGAGAAAGAAATTTGAAATTTGGATTAGAGATAAAGACAGGGAATGGTCCTGAACAGAGAAGAAAGAGAAAAAAGACATATCACACTGTTTGGAAGAAAGGGGCTTTGTCTTTTCAACACTGTTTGGAAGAAAGGAGCCTGCAAAGCGTCTTATTTTAGTAATGGTGATAATTTAGTGCATTAAGAAGTTATACATTATGCATACAATCTTGTAATTAATAGATTTTTCACTTTTATGCTTTAAAGACTTGTATTCAATGCTTAAAGACGTGTCTTTAAGACTTTTAAGACTTTTGTGCTTGAAAGCATTGTACCTTATGCATAAAAAGTTGTAATTAAGACTTTTTGCAAATCTCATTTATAATGTAGTATATATATATATACTAGTGGTGTACCCGTGCGATGCAACGAGGGTGAATCACAATTCTGAAACATTAGTTAAGCAACCATCAAGATCCGAGAGAAACGCCAACAAAAAAAAACATGAAAAAGAGTGATTTTGCCAACCGCACGACAAAGAGAAGTTCTCTTTGCCTGTTTGAGTTTTCATACTGCATATATGTTGTGTGAAAAATCAAATGGCAAATCATGGGAATCGTTATTTTTTCCGGTTTACAGTATGGTTGGAGTTCAAAAAAAATAGTGTTGGAGGGCCCACTTTGATGTTTTAGTGTCATGGTTAGAGATGCTCTTATCAAAGCTAAAAAATAAAATATAATTAACTATGCACGTACCGTAAATGGATTCTCCTCCCCATCCTGTGCTAGTAGTATCAACTCCTAGAACCATGAAATCATATTCCAAAAGTAAAAAACTATAGAACATTCTTACAAACATAGCACTTTATCAACAAATATCATTACTCTAGACATAAATTTGGTCAAAATAGGGATTTTGGGTTATTTACCTTGGTGATTCTATGGAATGGTACACCTTTGCGATAGTTCAACAAAGTTATGAAAATTCATAAATCTTACTTTGATGGCAGACAACCTTCCATTAAGAGTTAGAATAAAAAGAGCAGAAAACGCCGATCAAAGTAGTCCACAAATCTATACAATGATTGATAATAAAAGGGAAAGACTTAGGGGGTGTTTGGTTCATGGAATTGGAAGAAATTTGAAGGAATTGGAATGGCCAATTCCTTTCACCAAATTCCAAGTCCCATGTTTGGTTCACAAAATGAAACTGATGGAATCCTTTGAATTCTATTAAATTCCACAATTTAAGAAATTCACCATTCCTTTGGCTTGAGTGAAAAAATTGAATTCCTACCAACCAAATGCATGGTCAAATTTCATTCCAATTCCTTCAAAGTCAAATTCATTCGAGGGATACCAATTCCATCAAATTCCATTCTACGAACCAAACTTTCATAAGCACCGGAAAGATATGTACTATGAAAAGTAATGTTTTGGATACGTAGTAAGAAATACAAAGGGGGCGTTTATCCAACACTTAACGGTAATAGTCAACACTTTCACTTAACTTACCGGGTAATATTCTAGTCCATTAAAATGACACCATATGCAATTTTTCTATCTGGTAAGCACTTACCGGGTAAGAGTCGTCACTCTCACTAACCGGGTAAGACTCTCGATCATTGTCATCGCTCTTACCGGGTAAGATTTAAAATCTTTGTCATGTTCATTTTATAAGGTAAAGTTAGCCGATAAGCATTTACCGAGTAAGCGTTTAATAAACGTCCCTAAGTGGTGATGCAACCTAGAGAAGGACAATGCATCAAAACAAAAAATATAATGAATATTTAGATAATCTTCTACATCAATGCAAAAGAAATAGCATGTCATTACAAATATAAGTAATATTTAAGAAAACAAAGGTCGAACTACTAAAACAATAGCCAACAAGCAGAAAAACCAATAAGGACCAAAAGAAAAGAAAGAAGGCAAAAAATGAGAGATCAATGAAAAAAAGGCAAAAAATGAGAGATAAATGAAATACCATCCTTATCTCTCCAAATCAGACCAGTTCCCCAAAACCAAATTCAAATATGAAATAACACCATATATCTGAATGTACAATCAAGTCTAAAAACACCATTCCAAATGATCAAATTGGCAGAAGAAATTAGACCAGAAGACTCATGCAATCGAATGGGCATAAAGTAACAACATGCCACAATGAAATACGATTGTTTGGTAAAATATTTTGAACCAATAAATTTCCTTGCATATATATATTGTAGATATAAATTACAAACAAAATATAAAACACCATATACAATGCAAATATAAATTAAAACACAACATTGTATGTTCAAAATTCTAAACACAACCTGGACAGATTTTCAGGCTTGCGAATGAGAAAAGACTTTGCCCTTATGATAAAAATTAAACACAAAAAAACAAATCAACGTGTTTGTTTAAATTTCACCAATAAAAAGAAACATAATTCTAAGGTTTCATGCCCTCCATGGACATTTGATCATTCAACTGTGCTTCAACCTTCGTTGCCTACACCAATATCAACAAAATAGATAATTAGAAACAAGATATTTACAATATTTACAGGAAGTTGAACATAAATTGTTGGAAAATGGAGAGACAAAAATAAGCTAAGTTGAAAACGAATAAGGATGGTTTATACTCTTACTTTTCAACCTAATACAACTTTGAAATAATAGAGACCACACTTCATGTCATCTGATATTCAAATGAACAATGAACTTGAGATGAGCTTTGCATTATATCACATATCTCCTTATTCATTCATGCTATCTAGGAGAATATGGGGCAAAGGTCTCACTCATCTCATATAAACAAATAATCAAATAATCAAATAAACATAACATTATAAATTCAGATGCTAAAAGGTGTCAAGGGCACAAAAAGAAATCACCTGTAGAGTTCTAAGAGCTCTTGAACTTGACCGATGAACCCAAATCAGATGCTAAGATATTGAGCTGCAAAAACAAAATCAAGCATAGCAGATTGTTCAACAGTTTGTTAAACACAATGGAGTCACATAAAAATTTGCAAGTAATGAAGGCAACGGATGAAGTTAGGGAGAAGAAGAAGAAGACCAACAGAAGCAGCAGAAGATCACTAACAAATTTAGTTTGGAACATATATGCACAGGTAGCCAACAAAAAGAACAAACCATCCTTATAACTCCCCCAATATATGCACAGGGCAGTTGTGATCTATTGAGTGCACATATGTCCAAAGTGTTGTTAGTTGAGATATTCTTATATGTCCCAAGTGTTGTTAGTTGATCTATTGTGAACAAACCATCTTTATAACTGAGATATTCTTATATTTGCACACTTCAGTTCTTGTTAATCTCTTCACAATAACCTATGGCCATGTTGCAAATTCCTTGGGTTGTGGTTGTTCCTGGAGGTTTGGAATCTTTTTTTTGATAAATTTGGGGCTTATGGGTAATCTGGATTTTGATTTTGAGCGTTTTATGGTTTGTTCCAATTGTTGGGACTATTGTCGTGTGAATTTACAGCAAGTTTCTCTTCATAGGAGGATTGTTAATGATTTGTGGGTTGAACAATTTGGCAGAAGGGATAAGGATGGATGAAATTTCCTTAATTCCTCTCATTTATCCATTTTTCATGTTTGGGATCAGGTTCTTAACTGCTGGTTATGGCAAAAAAGTGACCTTTTTTTTTTGCTTTAAGCCTCTAATTGGGTTTGGAAATACTGCTATCCAACTATTACATTCCAAAATTTCTGACCATTCGACCATATTAACTTTTAATGTATTTATAATTTAAACCACACAAAACCATAGAGTTAAAATTGGGAGAGACGAACAATAAAAGGAACCGTGAAACAATATAGTTTGTTTTGAGTGCAGATCAGCTTCTTTAACAGTGCATAACTCTCAAACCGTAAGTCCGAATGAGATCAAATTTTACAGGTAGAACAACCTAAATGTATACTATAACTCTTATGAAGGGCCTCAGACCCTCTAAGTGGCCCAAAATTGTGTGTTTTTGGGACTGATCACAGTGTACTCGGGATCATTCCCCGTATTTTTGTAAATTTTGTATAAAATTGATGGATGATCCAAACGGGGTGATTCCAATTCGAGTAGAACCATAAGAGGTCGTAGAACAACTATCATTTAGACATTATAATCTGTTTTAGTTTCTAAGTAGGAGAAAAATGCTTGAAAAGAATAGGTTCATAAGTTGTCAAGTGCAGCAGCAGTTATGGTTAGTGGAGAAGAAGTCTAAAGAAATACATATCTTTAGCATCATCCCCTGTACTGAGATATTACCATATATCAACCTTTGGAGAAAGGTTTTAGTATTTTAGATGATAGGATGGAAGGAGTTATTACATGGAAGCTCGAAAATGAGATAGAATGGGAATCACAACTTTTGCAATGTCATTGATTTGAATAAAAGGCTCCCTTTTGCTAGGGGTGTTCATAGGTTGACATCCAATGGATGTGAGCCCAACCGAACCGATCCAGTCATCCATTGGATGCTGGATTTTTCCAACCGAACCGATCCAATTCAATCCAATGGATGATTGGATCGGTTCGGCTCCATCCGGTGGATATTTTTATTGGATGTCCATTGGATCGAATTGGATCCAACCAATGGATGATCGGATTGTATCCATCCGAGATCCAATGGATGATCGAATTGTATCCATCTGACATCCAATGGATGATTGGATGAGATCCATCCAATGTTTTAAATCCAATCTACGAAACAAAAATTCATATAATTAATAATCCATAATTTTAATTTCATCCATTCAATAACTAGTACTAAAATCTAAAAACATACAATCACCAAGTTTCATCCATACATATTGGAAAGTGGAAACATTAAGCAAGCAAGAAGAACAAATAAACATTGTCCGCAACCGCAAGAATGCAACATCTCAATCCATTCTTATTTCTCCATCTCCAACCAACATTTCTACAAAATTAAAAAGTATAAAACAAAATTACTATATTAATATCGCATGACTAAACACTTATAAAATAAATGGATATATATACACACACACATATTTACTTACCGGCTTCCAACGCTTCAACTTCTTCATTTGTAAATGTGGCATCAAAATCAAAGGATATTTTTTATCGGATCCAATTTTGGGTACAAATTAATGCTTGTACCGTTTTAGGACTCAAATTACTTCTATATGGATCGATAACACGGCCACCGGTAGAAAAGGTCGACTCTGATGCAACTGTCGATATGGGAATAGCAAATACATCTTGAGCAATCTTGGAAAGAACCTTAAACCTACTCGCGTTCTTTTTCCACCACTTCAACACATTAAAATCATGCTACAGGTAAGTATACAAAACAAAGTTAAAACAAAAAATAAAACACTACTAAAAATATATTAGAAATGCAAGAAATGAAAACAAATATGCTAACCTGATAGGTATTTTCACAGGCTTCAATGAAATATTTGTCAACTTCGGTTTTGTTTTCCGAGGATTCAACAGCCTTCAACTTTTTTTTGCGAAGTTGGTCAAATAAGACATACTCATCCACATCATCTTCAACATCTCTACCATCATCGTCAAAATTAATGGAAGTCGTACACATGCCATCACCCGATTCCAATTGATTATACTCTTTGTACATGGCATCCAAAGTCATTCTAACATTTTTACAATGATTTGTAGCATCATCTGTTGGGAAATTCAGAAATACACAAGTACAGTTAGTACTGCTAGAAGAACTTGATTACTACTTCTGAGATTAATGTTGTTGATCAAGATTAGTACTGCTAAGTCAAGATTAATACTGCTAGAGGAGATTACTACTGCTAAGCAATTTTAGTACTTCTAGTAGTTAGTACTGCTGAACATTAATACTGCTCAAAGTATTAATACTGCTGAAGACTTAGTGCTGCTTATGAGATAATCAAGATTCGTGCAGATCAAGTTTGAAGATTATGGAAAGCTTGGAGATAAAGATGGAAGATTATTTTGAAGATCTTTTATTATTTGTACTTATCTTTTATCTTCAGTATATATAGAATAGTTTAGATTTGATAGAAAAATAACTTAGAGAATTCTGAATTTTTGTTTTTGAGAGAGAGAATCAACCTCAAGGTTTGTAATCCTAATTCTAGAGAAGTAGAATTCGTATTGGTGAGCCTGTTCATCAATATTGAGGTTGAGTGTTGAAACTTGTAGCTTTACAATCATTCAATAAAGTTTACAAGTTGTTCTTCTGATTCACTGTTTCATTGATTATTGAATATTAAAGTGTTATTCCGCAAACTCCTTTAATATTGTTTCCGAGTGTTTATTCTTGTTTAGAATTAAGATCCTGACAAGTGGTATCAGAGCAAGTATTCTCAGAAATCTTATTCATCATGGAAAACACAACTGAATCAAACAGTACTCTGGTCTCAAAGGTTCCAATGCTCAGACCCAATGAATTTGACATGTGGAAGATTAGAATCAAGCAATACATTATCCTCACAGATTACTCTATGTGGGACATCATTGAGAATGGCCCATCTGATGCAGGAAAGATTGGTGAAGATGGAAAAAGAACTTCACCAAAGACGGATGCAGAAAGAAAGACAAGACAGACATAGATGAAAGCCTTGAGCACACTGCTCTTGGCCATTCCTAATGAATATCAACACTAATTCTGTAATTGCACTGATGCACAGATGCTCTGGAATGCTCTAGAGAAGAGATTCTCTGGTACCAAAAGTACCAGGAGAAATCAAAAGGCAATCTTGAAGCAACAGTATGAAAACTTTATGTCTACTAAGAATGAGTCCATGACTCAAACTTTTGACAGGTTTAACAAACTGATTGGTGAACTAGCTACTATGGGAGTACAGATTGATCAAGATGATGTAAACAGAAAGTTCTTAAGGTCCCTTGGAGATGAATGGACCATGTACACTGTTTCATTCAGACAGAATGATCAGTTGGAAGAGAAAGAACTTGATGATCTGTACAATGATCTTAGAGTATTTGAAGCTGAGGTGGAGGCAAAGAAGAAGCCTTCTGGATATATTCATAATGCTGCACTCCTATCAGCATCAATTGATTCTACTTCTAATCCTGAATCAGTTAATGCTGCTAATGGAGCAAATCAAGAAAAAGGCACTGATTCTGTGTTTGAAGCCTTTCTTGCCAGCCATGGAAACTCCTCCTTAATTAATGATGATTTGGAACAACTTCATCCTGATGATCTGGAAGAGATGGATATTAAATGGCAGATGGCCATGCTTTCCATGAGGGTGAAGAAGTTCATAAAGAGGACTGGGAGGAACAACTTCTCCCAAAGAAGAGAAGATGGAGCAGGGTTTGATAAATCAAAGGTGGAGTGCTACAAATGCCATCTGAAGGGACACTTTGCCAGGGAATGCAGAAGTGGAGTATCTCACAACAACAATCACCAACAAGCACAGTCTGGAAACCTAAACCATAACAGAAATTTTGCTCAAGCCCTTGTTTCTCAACAAGGAATGGGGTTTGACTGGAGTGATCAGGCAGAAGAGGCTATCCAAAATCAAGCACTTATGGCTGAAGTATCTGATCTCCCGTCTGAGGTAAGTTCTAATCTCTGTTCTAAAACTTGCATAGACACTGTTAAAAGGTACATGGATCACAACCAGAAGATGAGTGATGACCTTAAGAGATTAGAAAAGGATATAAAGGACTATGTGAGAATTGTTGAGAGGTTTGAGGAACAGATTAAAGGTTTTCAAGCCAATGAACTCCAACACTCATATGACACCAATTACTGGAAGTGGAAGAAAAAGGATCTAGAACTTAAACTGACCAAATCTAAAGAGGAGAGTGAAAAGCTGAGAGAGGAGCTAACCAAGGTTAAGCTTGATGTAGAAAAGTTTTCCAATGCTTCTAAAGCAATGGACTCTTTACTACAAACTCAGATTCATGATAAGCTGAGAAGAAGAATTGGGTATAATGCCACACCACCACCATATAACAACAATTACATCCCTCCTACCTCAGACTTGCTAGAATCCAAAGATAAGAAGGACTTGCCTGAGGGAGCCACTGAGATAGATCCCTTAGATGAGGTAGTTGTTGAGGATAAGACTGAGAAAGAGGTTGGTAAGAGTAAGGAGAACAAAGTGAGTTGTGAGATTACTCTAGAGAATAACATTATCACCAATGAGGACTGTGGAAGGGCTTGGATCAAATCCAAGAACATAGAGAAGACAGAGGGAAAGTCTGGTAAGGTCCATTACAAACAGACCACAGTTGTGAATCCAGGTCCTTGCAAACAGTGTGCATGTAAGAAGAATGAGCCTCAAAAACATGATAAAAAGAGGGGAAATCAAAGAAACTGGAATAATCAGTGGGCACAAAAACAAGGGGTTGATTTGAGTAAAATCAATCGACCAAAACCTTGTTTCATCTGTGGCAAATTGAATCATCTTGCCAAATACTGTTATTTCAATCCTATGAACCAAAGGATGAATTTTCAAAGATCTATGCAAAAACCCTTTGGTTATAGGAAGATTGAAAGGAACCATGTGGCTAAGAAATCTGTTAAACCTAAAAGCCACATGAAGAAAAAGATTATTAAAGAAAGTGTCAATATGTGGGTTCCTAAATGCACTAAAACTGTTAGTACTGCTACCCCAAATAGTACTGCTGACAATGATAGTGCTGCTAGAAGCAATACTACTGTTATCAATGTTAGTGTTGCTGACATAGTTAGTACTTCTGCAAATGTTAATACTACTAACTCTGTTAGTGTTGCTAACAAGGTTAGTACTGCTAAACCTGTTAGTACTGCTAACTATGTTAGTGCTTCTAAGGTTAGTACTGCTTCTAGTGTTTGTGCTGCTAAGCCAATCATATTGACAAAATACTCTAATAAAGAGTGCTATGAGTTTAAAAACCTCATCAAAAAGGAATGTAAATACTTTGATGAGAAAGGGAGACCCAAGACCACTTTGGCTTGGGTCCCCAATAAATACTAATTGTTTAATCTTATGTGTAGGGCAACCAGCAACTCAAGGGGAAGAGTATCTGGCATGTTGATAGTGGTTGCTCAAGACACATGACAGGGAACATGTCATGCCTCAAGAATTTCAAGAAAATTGATGGTGGGCATGTTTCCTTTGGTAATACTCCAGATGGAGGTAAGATAAGTGGTAAGGGGGATGTAACCAAAGGTAAAATGACCATTGAAGATGTATTCTATGTTGAGCAGTTAAGGTACAACCTGTTAAGTGTATCACATGTTTGTGACAAACAACATAGTATATTATTTACAGATTCTGAATGCATTATCCTTGCTCCTGGATTCAAGGTAATTGATGAAAAGATGATACTACTAAGAACTCCCAGAAAGTATAATGTATATTGCTTAGATATGGAAAGTGTTTCAATTGATTCATCCCTAAATTGTCTTGTTTCAAAAGCTTTTTTGGATGAATCATCACTTTGGCACAGAAGGATGTGTCACATGAACTTTAAAACAATGAATAAACTTGTTAAAAACAACCTTGTAAGAGGTTTACCTTCCAAAGTCTTTTCATGTGATGATCATTGTGTTGCCTGTCTCAAAGGCAAACAACACAAAACTTCTCATAAGTCCAAAGAGGTGAACACAATCTCTAATTCTCTTCAGTTGTTGCATATGGATCTGTTTAGTTCTACAAATGTTATGAGTATTGGTAAGAAATCATTCTGCCTAGTTATTGTTGATGATTACTCTAGATTTACTTGGGTATATTTTCTAAGGACTAAGGATGAGACAAGTAGACTGATCAAATCCTTTATTCCAAGAATTGAAAACCAAACTAATCAAAAGGTAAAAGTCATTAGGTCAGACAATGGTACTGAATTTAAAAATCATGACCTAAACACCTTTTGTGAGGAAAAAGGAATTGAGAGGCAATACAGTGCTCCTTGGACTCCACAAAAAAAATGGTGTTGCTGAGAGAAGGAATAGGACACTGATTGAAGCTGCTAGATCTCTGTTGGCAAATTCAAAACTACCAATTACTTTATGGGCTGAAGCAGTTAATACTGCTTGCTATGTCTAAAACAGAGTTCTAGTAGTCAAGCCTAAAAACAAGACACCATATGAGCTTTTAAATAACAGAAAACCTTTTATAGGATTTTTCAAACCTTTTGGGTGTCCTTGTACCATTCTCAATACCAAAACTCACTTAGGAAAGTTTGATAGCAAGGTTGATGATGGTTTTCTTGTTGGTTACTCATCTCAAAGTAAGGCTTACAGAGTTTTTAATACTTCTTCTAGAATAATTGAGGAAAGTGACAATGTCAAGTGCAATGAGAACACACCAAATCCTATTGGATCTGGTCCTCATTGGTTATTTGACATTGATTCACTAACTAACTCTTTGGGTTTCAGTAGTGATTATCATGCAGGTTCAGGAAGTGAAGGATCAGGGGATGAACAAGTACAAGTACAAGACATTATTCCTCAGTCTGTGATCTTTCCCATACCTACAATAGAGCCTGTTGATGTCTGTGCAAAAGAGACAATGACTGAACCAATTCAGAGTGAAGAATACTGAAGATCAAAGTTCAAGAAAGTCAAAGTTGAAGAAAGTCAAATCTCATTAAAGTCAAAGTCTTTTGTAATAAAAGTCAATGTATTTGTACTTTGTACTTTAATTTCCTTTGTATTAGTTGTAGGTATAAATACCTTGTCTTGTATTTTTTCTGTTTGTAGAAGTTGTCATTTTCAAGAAATACGTATCTGAGAAAGAGAGAGTTTTTGTAGAGAGAGAAAGAGTTCTAGAAAGAGAAAGTTTGTAATCTTGGATTTGAATTGAAATCAAACAGGTAATTGATTTGTTAAATTTTGTTTGTTTGATTAATCTTAAATAGGAACTAGATTCAGGGACACACAATTGGTATCAGAGCAGATCCAAATCGAGAAAAATCAAGAAATGTGTATGTTCGTACTGTTCATCGAAGTCCAGATTGATTTTTAGTTTTAGTGAGTTTTTGGAGTTGTAATTGATTAGGTTTTGTTAGGAAAGTGTAATCGATCGAGTATGTATAGGTGTTATCAAGAATTGCACTATAATTCATTCGAATTTTTGAATTTTGTGTGGTTTTTGGTTTCACGAGTTCTTAACACTGTTCTTGATTAAATTTTGTAATTCTTGTGTATTTGATCGAAATTTAGTGATAGTATTGTGTTCGAGTTGTATAGAAGATCAAATTGTCGAAGTTTAGAGGTTGAATTCTAGGTACAAAAGAGTTTTTGGTGAATTTGAATGATTTTCAAGGTGTGCGGGTGTTCATAGAATTGTGCGGGTTATTCATCAGATGTGCGTTTGACTCATCAAGATGTGCGTTTGATTCATCAAATTGTGCGGGTCATTCAGAGTGCGGATATATTCATCAAGACAAGCAAAGTGAGATATGCGTTTCTATTAAGAAACGAGAACTTAAGATTTGAGTTTCTTTGAGAATCGAGAAGCTGAGGTTTTCGGGTCTAATGACAAACGCATAGTAGAGGGATTTAAGAAAAAGTGTGCTTTGCGGGTGTTAAGTGACACGCACAGTGTGTGTTGCATTTGCAACTTGAAACGAAAAGTTTGTTATGCGTTTGCTTCTCGACACGCACAACATAGGTTGCGGTTCCTTTGTAACACGCATAGAAAAGGTGTGCGGTTCCTTTGTGAAACGCATAGTTGACAAAGTAGAAGGATAAGCAAAGTGTGCGTTTCATACCTGACACGCATAGTGGAGGTTTACGGTTCATGTGCGACACGCATAGTGGGATGTGCGTTTCATATGAGACACGCATAATTGTTGAATGTGTTTCCTGAGTGACGCGCATAGCAGAAAAGACTTGGATTAATTTTTGTGTTTTTCAAATTTCAATTTTTTTTTAATATTTCATGTTTCTTGATTGTTTCATTTGGACTAACGATCAGTTCTAGTTTCTTATTGTTATATTTTTCAAACAGGTTTAAACAAGATGACATCCAAAGATGCACTTTCAATTGGCACTGATGTAAAGCCTCCTGTTCTATTCAAAGGAGAGTACGAGCAATGGAAGGATAGATTTCTGGATTTCGTGGATCGGCATTCAAATGGAGAGAATATTCTTCTGTCTATTACCGAAGGTCCTATGGCACCAATAACAGTTCAAATACCTGATGTTGACTCCTCTGATAGTGAAGATGGAACTGAGGAAAGAGATCAAAAGATGAAAACAGTGGCAGTGGATATCTCTCAGTATTCTGAAGAACAGAAAAGCCGATACAAAGCAGATAAACAAGCAAGATCCTTACTTCTTCAGAGTATTCTGAATGAGATCTACATCAAGATTGATAGTTACAAGGGAAATGCTAAGAAGATGTGGGATCAATTGCAAAAGATGATGATGGGATCCAAGATCGGGAATCAGATGAAAGTGGCTAACTGCATCAACAATTATGAGGAATTCAAAGCCAAAGAGAATGAAAGCTTAGAAGATACTTATGAACGGTTTGTCTTGCTTCTGAATGAGTTGTCCAAGAATAAGGTGAAAAAGAAGCAACTTGAGAACAATGTCAAATTTATAAGCATCCTACAACCAGAGTGGAAGAAACATACACGTAGGATGAAACAGATGAAGGATCTGAATGACATACCGTTACATGAGGTATATGAGACTCTGAGGCAGAATGAAGAAGAAGTGGTAGAGAAAAGAGCTGAAAAGAAGAAGGTAGAAAAAGCTCCCGATCCTATTGCTTTGGTAGCTGGAGAGAAAAAGAAAGAGAAGAAGAAAAAGAAGAAAGTGATTACCAGTTCTGAGTCTGAATCTGAATCAGATGGTGATGATGGAGAAAGCCTCAAACAGGCTATGTTGCTATTGACCCGTGCATTTCAAAAGAAATTTTACAAAAAGCCGGGATCAAATTCTCAACGATATTCTTCATCAAGTTCTAAGAACCACGAGCACCGAGAAAGGGTGGAAGGAAAGAGATATGAAGAGAACAGATGTGTTGAGAAGAAACCTGATGACAGGAAGAAGTATGTGAATGACTACACTGTTGCTGAAAAGCCAGCAAATGATTCAGTCAAATGCTACAACTGTGGCAAGATGGGTCATTTTGCAAAAGATTGTAGAAAGCCAAAAGTTCGTAACTCTCAATACTATCAGAAAAAGTTGCTATTGGCAAAACAACAAGAAGCGGGAATAGCTTTAATGGCTGAGGACGAATATTGGCTCGATCATTCCGAAGGTGAAGATGAAGAGAAAGAAGAAACAGCTCATCTTTGTCTCATGGGAAAAGAAGTCAAGTATGATGAATCAGATGACGAGACAGCTGATGAGGTATTAAACTTAACAGAAAAAGATTTTGTAACCAAAATGGAAGCTATGATGGTTGAGCTTAATGATCTTCAAGTAAAACTGAAGAAAGAAAAAGACAGAGTTGCTAAAAGAAACAATAAGATTTTTGAACTCAATAAGTCGGTTATTGGGAACAAACATCTGATTGATTCTTTACGCAAGTCTGCTTCTGATTCTAAATCTAAAGTTGATTGTTTTGAAAAGAAGATTTCTGATTTTGATGTTAAAGTTTCTAAATATGAGTTTGAGAAGAAAGAATCTGCACTAATTGTTCATAAACTGCAGGTTGAAAACTAGCTTTTGAATAAGAAGGTAAATGGTCTGGAAGCCAAACTTTACGCACGAGGCCAAACAGATCAAACCATTTTTCTTAATGCACCTGATGAAGAGGCTGATGTTAAGGAAAAATGGGGACTTGGTTTTAAAAACCCCCATTACTTAAAGAAAGCCATCAGAAAACAACCAGCATTATATAATTTTGATTTTCTGGCATGTGCTGGTAAACATACTCATTTAAAACCCAAATTTGTTACCAAATTACCGGAAGAAGTTGAGGCCAAAGAAACTGAAAATAGAAAGAATGTAAAGAAAATGCAACTACCATTTAACTATGCAAAGTTAAATGATAGTTATTTTTCAGAAACACCAAAAGTTCTTTCAAACGATTATTTTGTTAGTTATTATGTTTCTGAGATGAAGGCAAAACCTGCAATTGCAAAGGTTTATGTTCCTCCACTCATTCTTGAAAGCAAAATAATTGAGCTTGAAAATGTTTTATCTGATGAAAAACTTTTAGTAGATATTGAACAAAGTGTGTTTTCTACAGTTTTAAAGAACACTGTTTTACAATTTAAATCTACAAAGTGTTCTACAGTTTCAAAGGCACCTCAAACTTCAACTGATAACTTTGATGACTTATTTGAGTCTGTAAATGATTTTTTAAACTCTGATGTTGGGTGCATAGAAGAAATTGATATGTTTGACTTCAATGCTTCTCTTCCTGATCATTCTACTTGTCTTATAAATGAAAAGGTGTTACCAAGTGTTCTTAAAATTGCTAAATCATCAACTAAAGTTGGTGAATCGATTTCTGTAACTGCTGATTATTATTCTCAAGGTAAGAAACATAAGAAACAGCGATTACAGAAACAGAAGTACACTGGTACACAAAAGAAAACTCAGTCTCAGAAATCTGCTTTTCCTAATAAATCTACATCTTGTGTTTCAGATATAAGCAAGAAAAGGTTGAAAGCTCGAACTGAATGGAGACCAAAAAGGAAGGGTGATGAGAAAGCTGAATCAGTTTCTGGTAATTCTTGTAATAGATCAGTTAGTAGTGATACTTATGTAGTTGATCAATTTGCTTCAAATAAACAAAACCTTGTAACTTCTTACAAGCGGTATTCAATAAAGCAATTGATTCAATTATCTCCTATTTCTACTACATCTTATCATTATCGGAGAAATGATTTTGCTTACTCTCATAATTCTTCTGATTGGTTCGGATCTTATCATGTGTATTCTTCAAGATCTAATATTTTTAAAGGTTTTCAAAAGAACAAAGGGTCCATTTTCAAGTGGTTACCAAAATCTTGTGCTAATCTGTTAGGGCCCGTTTTTAAATGGGTACCTAAATCTATTGTTGCCTGATTTCTCTTGCAGACCCGGCATATGTGGTACTTGGACAGTGGATGTTCCAAGCATATGACTGGGCAAAAAGCTTTATTGTCTAACTATACAGAGAAATTCAGTGGAAATGTCAGATTTGGAAACGATCACCTTTCACCAATCTTAGGATATGGTGACATCATTCAAGAAAACATAACGATAAGTAAGGTGAGTTATGTTGAAGGCTTGGGGCACAACTTATTCAGCATTGGTCAATTATGCGATAAAGGGTTAGAGGTCAACTTCAAATCTAAGAGTTGCTCAGTTCATACTGAAAACGGTACAGAACTCTTAGGTGGACATCGAAAGACAAACCTCTATACCATCAATCTTTCCAAAGTACATATTGACAATCAAGTATGTTTGATGACAAAAGCTTCAATGCAACAAAGTTGGCTCTGGCACAGACGTTTATCTCATTTGAACTTTCGTTATATCAACAAGCTGGTTCGTGGGAAATTGGTCAAAGGACTTCCTGAGCTGAAATATGAACGAGAACACTTATGCATAGCATGTGAAAAGTGTAAGATGAAGAGAGCCGCACATAAACCGAAGCCTGAACCAAGCACTAGTTCTCCGTTAGAATTGTTACATATGGATTTGTGTGGTCCAATGAGAACTTAGAGTTTGGGTGGAAAGAAATACGTGTTGGTCATTGTGGACGATTACTCAAGATACACGTGGGTCAAATTTCTTCGATTAAAAGATGAGACGCCGGAAGTTCTCATTACTTTTTTAAAGACGACCCAGGTGAAAATGCAGCGACAAGTCAAGTTTCTTCGAACGGACAATGGCACAGAGTTCAAAAACAAGATAGTTGAAGAATATCTCGAATCGGTCGGGATATCACATCAGTACTCTACTGCTCGTACGCCTGAACAAAATGGAGTAGTCGAAAGGCGAAATCGGACGCTAGTCGAGGCTGCTCGGACTATGCTTAGCCAATCAGACTTACCTCTATTCTTGTGGGCAGAAGCTGTGTCGACCGCATGCCATACTCAAAATCGTTCCATGATACATCGTCGTTTTCAAAAGACTCCATATGAGCTGATCAACAACAGAACACCAACAATAAAGTATTTTCACATATTTGGGTGTAAATTTTTTGTGCTTAACGACAAAGAGAGTCTGAATAAATTCAGTGCTAAGGCGGACAAGGGTATCTTCATTGGTTATTCTTCAACATCGGCAGCATATCGTGTTTATCTGAAGAAGTCAAAGACAGTTGTTGAGAGTGTTAATGTCACATTCGATGAAGATATGGCTTCTGATCAAATCAGTTCAGAACCCGTTATCACTGGAGTATTAGCTTCTGGGCAGATCAGTCCAGAACCTGCTTCTACAGCCAATAATTCGAATAATGCTTCTACATCTATTTCACATTTAACTGATTTAGATTTGTTATTTGAATTCTTTTATGATGAGTTTCTAGGTTCTAATATACCTAAATCTGCTGTGACTGACAGGTCTGAAGACACAAGTTGCAATCATCCAGTCACTTCAGAAGTCATAACTGAACAAGAATTCCCTGTTCAGTCAGAAACTCACATTCCTACAATTACTCCTACAGTTGAAGATGTACAAGTAACTGCTGAGCCAGAAGTAATTGTTTCAGTTGGCTGTGATATCATGTCTACTCAACAGCCACATTCTGTTGTTCCAACTGATGCTTCTGCACCTGAAACTTCAACTGCAAAACCTCCTCTTGTTATTCAAACTGAAGATTCTGATAGTAGATTTCTAGATGATGATCATGTTCAATCAGTATCTACTCCACTCCCACATGAGCATCGCTGGACCAAAGAACATCCATTACATCAAGTAATTGGAGATCTCAACAAGCCTGTACAAACGAGGTCAGCGACTCTTAATCAATGTATGCATGATTCATTTCTCAGTAAGATTGAACCAACGCGAGTATCAGAGGCTCTTGCTGATTCGGACTGGGTATCTGCTATGCAAGAAGAGATCAATCAGTTTGAAGCCCTAAAGGTTTGGAGATTAGTTCCAAAACCAGAAGGTAAAACCGTGATAGGAACTAAATAGGTATTCAAGAATAACAAGGATGAGGATGGTATCGTCATAAGAAACAAAGCTAGACTTGTTGCCAAAGGTTACTAGCAAGAGGAAGGCATAGATTATGATGAGACGTATGCTCCAGTAGCGCGTATAGAAGCAATCCGCATGTTTCTAGCCTATGCAGCTCATAAGAATTTCACAGTCTTTCAGATGGATGTGAAAACAGCCTTTCTGAATGGCATTCTTAAAGAGGAAGTGTACGTGTCTCAACCAGAAGGGTTCGTCAATTCAGATAAGCCAGATCATGTCTACATCTTGGACAAAGCCCTTTATGGATTAAAACAAGCCCCTCGAGCATGGTATGACGTCTTATCCAAATTCTTGGTCAAGTATGGTTTCTCCAAAGATAAGTACCACTTTATTCATCAAGAAGGAAAAAGCTGATATTATTCTTATTCAAATATATGTTGATGATATAATATTTGGTTCTACAAATCCAAAATTTTGCAAAAACTTTTCTAACCTCATGGTGTCACGTTTTCAAATGAGTATGATGGGAGAGATGAATTTCTTTCTCGGATTACAAGTTAAGCAGTTTTTCTACGGGGATTTTCATTAATCAATCTAAGTACATTTTGGACATTCTTCGGAAGTACAAAATGGAAAATTGTAAACCAATTGGAACCCCGATGGCACCAGGTACTAAAATTAGCACTGATCCTTCGGGTAAAAGTGTTGATGTTAGGACTTATAGAGGTATGATAGGATCGTTAATGTATCTTACATCCAGTAGACCAGATATTATGTTTTCAACATGTTTATGTTCTAGATATCAGGCTGCTCCTAAAGAATCTCATTTGGCTGCTGTCAAACGGATTTTTAGATATCTGAAGGGGACTGCAGACCTTGGTCTGTGGTATCCTAAGGATATTGGGTTTCAACTGACTGCCTATTCAGATGCAGATCATGCAGGTTGCATGTTGGACAGAAAGAGTACTTCATGTCATGTTCAATTTCTTGGAGACAAGCTCGTTAGATGGGCATCAAAGAAACAATTATGAGTTTCCACATCGACTGCTGAAGCAGAGTACGTAGCTGCTGCCAGTTGCTGCTCTCAAGTCTTGTGGATGCGAACACAGCTGCGAGACTATGGATTCAAGTTTGATAAAATTCCAATCTATTGTGACTCGAAGAGTGCAATCGCGATATCTGCTAATCCTGTCCACCATACGAAAACCAAACACATTGACGTCAGGTATCATTTTATAAAAGATAATGTAGAAAAAGGAACAATTGAACATTTTTTTATAAAAACATATTATCAACTTGTAGATTTATTTACCAAACCCTTAGATGAAAAGAGATTTAATTTTCTTGTCTCTAAGCTTGGTATGTTAAATCTTAAGACATAATCGGTTGTTACCTAATAAAGTTGCGTATTGTTATTTTTCATCATTTTCTTTATTTTTTATGTTTGTAGGATATCTGCACTTTAATTGTTTGCTCATGATCTCAGGGGGAGTAAGAGTAGATTTTAGATGATCTACATTATTTTAAGGGGGAGCATAACTGATTTCTGCATTTTACTTAACTGACAAAATTTTTGTAATGTATGATTTTAGGGGGAGCTTATCAAAAGGAGTAAGACTATGATTTCTTATTGCTTAAGATCAGAACTCGTTCTTTAATTGTTTTACTGTTTTATGTTCTTTTATTGTTCGAATAAATTTTGTGAATAAATTTTTTACTAGACTTTGAGACTTATGCAGGATGAGAGAGGATGACACGATCATATCATTTTTTACTTCAGCTGATTTTATGAGTATTAAGATTGAGCGAAAAGGTAAATTTCTTATCTTAATCTCAAATGTATCTGAAAGAAGGACAACTTTCAGATATAGAAAACATGTTCTTAAATGTTCAAACCACTTCTCGAATTTTAAACAGATTTTATAATTTGGAAGTGTGATTTTAAATGTTTTCATTTTATTTTTGTGCTTCATTGATAAACAAACCGTGTGTTATCTAAAGATTAATACTTGTGTATTGTCTTTTCATATACTTTCAAGTATTCACACACACTGGTTTGATTTCTTGTTCAAATAGTTCTTACCATGTCTCATATTGAAACATAATTTTTTCGATGGTAAGACACCCCGCTTGTACTTCAAAGAATTTTGAGCGTCATTTCATTTCAAAACGTCATTTCAAGAATGTCTATATCTTGGTTCATATAGACAATATCTATTATTCTTGACCTTAAGTTTTGTTTGATATATCATTTCATTTCTGATCATTTTCATACAATGTCAGATTTTCAAACAAGTCTTTTGCATTCATGTTCATTCATTCAGTATACTTGTTTGAAAATACTTCAATGTTTTAAAATGCTCATAACTTCATGATTATATTCTGAGCATACATTCATCTGGCATTTGTATATGAGCTTTAACTGTTATAGTTAAATCATCTGAGCAACATTATGCTTTTATAGGAAATATGGGTTCTTTGTGCTAGGAATTATCTGAACTTCTATGGAATCACGTTAACCAGTGATTTTTACCCAAGAAGTTAATCCATAGAGATTGAGTGTGAGGAGTCAAAAAGAAATGAGTGTGGGTTGTGTGATGAGGTAAAATGGAAAAGAGAGTTTGGTTAGTAGTGCGCTTAATGATTAAAAGAAAGAGGGTGTGAGATCAGAGTAAAAGAATATCAAACTCTGCACCAACTACTTTCTGAGTCGGGCAGCCACATTACTAAAGTTTCACATTTCTTCGTGAACGTTATTGAAACAGGCAACTAGCCCATGCCAACTCTTGACTAAACCTCACAAGCTACTCATTTTCTTCTCAAAAAGAAAATGTTTCACATTTTAAAGGGGACGCAGCACATAATCTACCTGATTTTCATTTGAAAAATCTGGATATTGAAAAAGAAGGAAGTCTGCCCCACCTTCGCACTTCAATCATTCACATTGAGTCTGTGTTTATCTACTGTTGTCTCAGTGGTTTACACAACTTTGAGCCTTATTGAAAAGCAATCATCATGCTTAATTCTTTCTACACATGCACGAACACACAAGGAATTTGTTTCTTTGTCATAACATTCATAGAAATTGCCTTTGTGGTGTTTCGATGATTGGAGTGAACATCAAAAAGCTCCTTTATATTGTGTATTCGTTACACACAGTGACTTCGTGTTACTGACAGGCATTTTAACTGATTCATTTGTTGATTCAGGAGTTACATGTTCTTATTTTGTCTGGATTTGTAAAGATCTAGATGAATACTTGGTTATGGATCACAAAATCAGAGCCTCAGTTTGACATATCAGATTGGTCAAAAACATTTCTTGGAGAAAGTTTTGATGATATCGATGCTCAAATCATCAAAAAGGGGGAGATGGTATCAAGAAATATTAAAGTTTTGAAGTTTGTGGGAGATGATATCAAGATCTGATAAAGATTTGTGAGTTGATTTTCTGAAATGTTCAAGTCAGAAAGTTTAAAGGAAAGATTTAAAGAAGATCAAAGAATTTCTGAAGATTTGAGGAAATTTTCTTTGAAGATTTTCTGCTAAAGCAATTCGAGCTGATTCTGAAGATAATTTCTTTCCAAATACTGAAAGTTTTCTGTGAAAGTTTTGAAGACATTGTTCATTGATTGAAGACAATTTTGGAAAGAATACAGTTAAAGAAAAAGGGAAAATTGTATTGACAGAGCTTAAAGTGAAGACTGAATTGCTAGATTTTTCAACAGTGATCTTGAATCCAAAGGGGGAGATTGTTAGAGCATAAATCTGTTGGATACAAGATCAAGAATACTGAAGATCAAAGTTCAAGAAAGTCAAAGTTGAAGAAAGTTAAATCTCATTAAAGTCAAAGTCTTTTGTAATAAAAGTCAATGTATTTGTACTTTGTACTTTAATTTCCTTTGTATTAGTTGTAGGTATAAATACCTTGTCTTGTATTTTTTCTGTTTGTAGAAGTTGTCATTTTCAGGAAATACGTATCTGAGAAAGAGAGAGTTTTTGTAGAGAGAGAAAGAGTTCTAGAAAGAGAAAGTTTGTAATCTTGGATTTGAATTGAAATCAAACAGGTAATTGATTTGTTAAATTTTGTTTGTTTGATTAATCTTAAATAGGAACTAGATTCAGGGACACACAAGTTCAAATTGCAAGAAGTTTGGGACTTGGTGGACCTTCCAAAAGGTCATAGAGCTATTGGCACCAAGTGGATTTTCAGGAATAAAAAGGATGAGAGAGGTATTGTGATAAGAAACAAAGCAAGGCTGGTGGCACAAGGGTACACTCAAGAAGAAGGCATTGACTATGAAGAAGTGTTTGCTCCAGTGGCAAGGGTAGAAGCAATTAGGCTATTTCTAGCCTATGCCTCATACATGAAGTTCAAGATATACCAAATGGATGTGAAGAGTGCCTTTCTGTATGGCACAATTGATGAAGAAGTATATGTCTGTCAGCCCCCTGGATTTGAAAATCCATCATATCCAGACAGAGTATACAAACTGAAGAAAGCACTTTATGGTATGCATCAAGCCCCAAGAGCATGGTATGATACTCTGTCTACCTACCTCTTGGAGAATGGGTTTGAAAGAGGAATAATTGACAAGACCCTCTTCATTAAAAGAAGTAAGAAGGACATCCTATTGGTTCAGATTTATGTGGATGATATCATCTTTGGATCCACAAAAGATCAGATGTGTAGAGACTTTGAAAAGTTGATGCACAAGAGCTTTAAAATGAGTTCAATGGGTGAACTTACCTTCTTCCTTGGGCTTCAAGTGAAACAGAAGAAAGATGGAATCTTCATAAGCCAATCAAAATATGTGAAAGACATCCTGGAAAAATATGGATTAACAGACTCAAAGCCAGCAAGCACACCTATGGAGACTCATAAATAGATCACTATTGATCTTGAGGGGGAGGATGTTGATGTCCATCTATATATATCAATGATTGTATCTCTCATGTATCTCACAGCCTCAAGACCAGACATCATGTTTCCAGTGTGTTTGTGTGCCAGATTCCAAGTCAAGCCAAAGCAATCACATCTGCAAGCTGTTAAAAGGATTTTCAAATACTTAAGAGGGCAACCTAGATTAGGTCTTTGGTATCCTTATGAATCCAACTTTGACCTGATTGATTATTCAGATAGTGACTTGGGAGGTGCTAACATGGACAGAAAGTCTACTTCAGGAGGATGTCAACTTTTGGGTGCAAGACTAGTATCTTGGCAGTGTAAGAAACAAACCACAGTGTCCTTATCAACAACAGAAGCTGAGTATATTGCTGCTGCAAGTTGCTGCTCTCAGGTTCTATGGATTCAAAATCAGATGCTGGACTATGGGGTAACCTTTCTTCACACTCCAATCTTCATTGATAATAGCAGTGCTATAAGCATTGTTAACAATCCAGTCAAGCACTCCAAAACAAAGCACATTGAGATCAGGTGTCACTTTATCAGAGATTGTAATGAAAAGAAGCTAATTCAAGTTGCTAAAGTTCATACTGACAACCAGTTTGCTGATCTATTCACTAAAGCTTTTGATGTGGGTAGATTCACATTCTTGGTCACAAGTGTGGGCATGATCAACTCTGAATGAGCTCATGTTTTAAAAAGTGTTTACATACCTGTTATTGGTTTATTCTTTGGTGCTACTAACATCTTTCTCAGGAAGTTATTACCTTGCTCAGAGTACCTTAAGCTTCAAAAAGTGTAAGTATAGTTAATGCTGCCAGTGCAGTTTTAATACTGCCAGTGCACAGTTAATACTGCTCTCAGTTAATACTGCTAGTTAGTTAATACTGTTAGTGGTTACTACTGCTCTCAGTTAATACTGCTAGTTAGTTAATACTGTTAGTGGTTACTACTGCTCTCAGTTAATACTGCTAGTGGTTAATACTGCTCTCAGTTAATACTGCTAGTTAGTTAATACTACTAGGAGTTACTACTGCTCTCAGTTAATACTGCTAGTTAGTTAATACTGCCAGTGGTTAATACTGCTCTCAGTTAATACTGCTAGTTAGTTAATACTGCTTATGTCCCGAATCGTATAAATACCCTTTTTGCCCGCCCAAAAGTTCATAACCACTCTTTGCTTTCTATTCATCTACTCTCTAACCCTTTTCTCTCAAGCACCAAATGTTGCAGTCAAGATTACTCAAGTATAATGGCATCCATGGTATTCATTGATGAGCACAACGAGATTGCGATGCTATAGAAGCCGAAACAAGTTGCTGGATTTCACCAGGTTGTGGATTTTCTCAAGTACAGCCACATTGCCCATGCTCTTACTGTGTCGCCAACTATCTACATAGAGCATCAACGACAATTCTGGGCAAATGCCACCATAGTCACAGAGAATGGTGTGCAGATAATCAAGACTAGGGTGTGTGACAAACCCTTGTCAGTTTCTGAAGAGGTGATACGCATTTGTCTACGTCTAGACGATGCTGAAGGTATTACTTCTATTCCAAATGAGGACTTGTTCTCAAATTTGTCAAGAATGGGGTGTGGAGGCCAATTGGGTGGTTTCAAATTCTCAAAAGCAAAATTTTATACCCAATGGCGTTTTCTTGTTCATACCCTGATGCACTGTATCTCCAAAAAGACTACTGGATGGAGTGAGTTTAGCAGTACCATTGCTTATGCTTTGGTCTGCTTGGCCACTGCCAGAAAGTACAATTTTTCAAGAATGATTTTCAGTGATCTTGTATCAAACTTGGGAAGCAAAAAGAGTTTTTACATGTACCCAAAGTTTGTACAGGAAGTTATAACTCATGAATTGACGGATATGCCTCACTTTGATGAGGTATATGTACCAAAAATCCCCAAAGGTAAGGTCTTTTCAAACATGAAAAGATCTCCATTGGACTCGGAAGGAGTTGACACCCCATTGTTCTCTACAATGATGGTGGTGTCCCACAATGAAGAAGGTACGGCAGCAGGGTCAAGGCCCTCATTAGACCATCCCACTGCTAGCCAATCCCAACCTTCACCCTCCATATCAATCCCTCAGTCTCTTGTTCAAAAGCCAACTTCTCCAATAACCCAAACTTACATAAGGAAAACGGTAAAGAAGGCTCATTCCCTTCTTGTACTTTCACCCACTGAGCCTTTAAGCCATCTAATGGAGAATTCTCCATTAGAGAATATCTACAGGGAAACCACAGGGGTGTCTCCCAACCCCAAGGAGGTGCTCACTGAGGAGATGTTTGAGCATATGGGTGCTAAGGTTGCCACTACTCCTGCTAGCACAGAAGAGGTCAGTGGTAACATAAATAAGACCTTCCCCATGGCAACTTTGGGTGAGCAATCATCCAAAGGTCCCAGGTGCCAAGAAACCATGGGGGTAGCAGGTGCTTCTGCTAGGAAGAAGACCTCTACTACAAAAAGATCCCATGATCCTTCAAAAGGGGGTCACACTCCTGGAGAAGGTGAGGACAGATATAACTACTATGAATTGATGGAAACAATGAGCAACATCAACATGGATGTGATCAACCAAGGGAAAGACATAGAAGAGCTGAAACTAATAGTCCTGTCGCAACAAGCTCAGATTTCCAAACTGAAGAACTTGGTGAAGAGCTTAGTCCAGAAAAAGAGGAAGAAGCATTTTGTGCTTATTAGAAGAAGGAAACCAGTAACTGATGCTCCCAAAAAGGGGGAGTCAGAAGCTGAGGACAAATTGGAAGCTGATACAGATAAGGGGGAGAAACATAGTGTTGAAGGAGAGATTGATGAAGTAAGTAAAGAATCTGTACAAGCAGCAGAAACATCAAGCAGAGCAGCAGTAAAAGAGCAAGCAGCAGTAACTGTTAATGTTGCTGGTTCAAGCCAAGCAGCAAAAACTGTTAATACTGTTGAACTGAAAGAAGCAGCAGAAATAGTGCATGAAGTTCTGACAGATCTTGAGATTGCAGAAACCTTAATCAAAGCCAAGCATGATACTCCCAAGGTCATCTCAAAGGCCAAAGGAGTTGTCATCAAAGAACAAGGTGAAGTGATCAAGAAAGCAAATGTAGAGAAGAAGGTGAGCAAAGACAAAGGCAAAGCTAAAATGGTGGAATCTGATCAACCAATCAAAAAGAAAAAGTTGGTTGAGTCAGATGAAGCTTTGGCCAGGAAGATGCAGGCTGATATTGAAAAAGAAGAAAGGGTTCAAGTTGAAAAAGACAGGGAAATGGCTAAGGCTCTAGCTGCTGAACTGAATGAAGCTTATCAACAAAGCCTGGCAACTAAAATTGCACAGAAGAAAGCTGCAAATCTGAAGAAATCTGTGGTGGTCAAAACAGTTGCAAAGAAGAGACAACCCTCAAAGACATTCCTTGGTACTCAAGAGAGAAACAAGATGATTACATTTCTCAAGGGTGTTGTAGGAGTCAGAAAGGAGATGTTCTCAAAGATGTCTTTTGAGAAGATTAAAGAGCTATATGATTCAGAGATGCTAAATCTTCAAGGGAATGAAACTGCAAGGGTGGAAATGGAAAAGAGAATGAAAGAAAGCAATGATTTTATGATAGAAAAACCTTTTCCAGATGAGCAAGAAACACCACCAAAGAAAGAAGCCACTCTTGGTGAAAGTCTAAGAACTTTAAAAAGAACCAAGATGATGGCAAGAAGAAAGTCAACCAAGAAGCCTAGAATAGCTGAAGGAGAAGCTGAGAAGGTTGCTGAAGAAGAAGGGGCACCTAAGTCATCTGAAAAGAATGAACCAGCAAGAACTGATGATGTAAATCTATACATGGTAGTGATGGACAAAGTGCCTGAACCAATTTCAGCAGATGCTGTTGGTGTGAAGCCTCCTGAGGTCATTCTATGGGACACAATGAAGGTTGATGGCAAGGAATACATAAGGCTCAAGAGGAAAGATGAGAAGTATGAGGTGTTCAATACTTGGGCAAAGATTGTCAGAACATGCTCCAGGTCAGATCTTGAAGAAATGTTTGAGATAGGAATGAAGTTGTATGCAGATCAACTGAAAGCTCCAGAGATTTCAATTACAAAATTAGTGGTGGAGTATCTGTGTATGATGTTCAAACCTGAAGAAGTGGAGCATGTGATCAGAAATGTGTTCAAAACTGTCAACAATTGGACTCTATACTAGTGGAGTATATGCACTAACTATGGACTTAAATCACATAGAGTACTACCTATTGGATAGAGTGTATAATCACAGCAGAATAAAGCTTCATGCAATGTTGAAGAAGAAGCTAGGATGTGTTCCAGATTCAGAGATGGCTAAGTATTTGATTCAAAGAACAATCAATCAGAGTTTGGGGTTGGATGCAAATACAGGTGTATGAGCCATGAAGTTTTGGGAGCATCTAAGAAGACTATCTGAAGAACTTGACTTCTCTTCCTAAAAGTCAAGTTAAGGGGAGATTGTTGGGAAATTCAGAAATACACAAGTACAGTTAGTACTGCTAGAAGAACTTGATTACTACTTCTGAGATTAATGCTGCTGAGTGAAGTTAATACTGTTGATCAAGATTAGAACTGCTAAGTCAAGATTAATATTTCTAGAGGAGATTACTACTGCTAAGCAATTTTAGTACTGCTAGTAGTTAGTACTGCTGAACATTAATACTGCTCAAAGTATTAATACTGCTGAAGACTTAGTGCTGCTTATGAGATAATCAAGATTCGTGCAGATCAAGTTTGAAGATTATGGAAAGCTTGGAGATAAAGATGGAAGATTATTTTGAAGATCTTTTATTATTTGTAATTAACTTTTATCTTCAGTATATATAGAATAGTTTAGATTTGATAGAAAAATAACTTAAGAGAATTCTGAATTTTTGTTTTTGAGAGAGAGAATCAACCTCAAGGTTTGTAATCCTAATTCTAGAGAAGTAGAATTCGTATTGGTGAGCCTGTTCATCAATATTGAGGTTGAGTGTTGAAACTTGTAGCTTTACAATCATTCAATAAAGTTTACAAGTTGTTCTTCTGATTCACTGTTTCATTGATTATTGAATATTAAAGTGTTATTCCGCAAACTCCTTTAATATTGTTTCTGAGTGTTTATTCTTGTTTAGAATTAAGATCCTGACATCATCTTTGTTACCACACAACAACTCAAAACACACATTCAAAAAAGGTTCTTTATATCTAGGATCAAGCAAAATCTCCACAAGTAGAAATGGGTTCAAATCTTCAAATTTTCCCCAATACTTGTCATACTTTTTCTTCATTGAATTGGCCATTTCCCTCAACTTATTATCATGTCTATTCCCGCTCCAAAATTCCAAACGACTATGAATAAAAGAAACCCGGTCTAAAAATTGATTAGATGTGACAAACTTAGACCCGGAGAATCTTAAAGTGCAATCATAGAAAATCTTCAAAAATTTCACAAATAACCTAGCAATTACCCAATCATTTTCATTCGTACATTTTTTTCACCTCGCTCGTGCAAAACTCTTTGACATAGCCTACGTCATGCATCTCCATTCTCTCAAATGCCTTTTGATATTTTTCGGCAACCTCCAACATCAAATACGTTGAATTCCAACGAGTAGCAACATCTAAGCAAACTGTTTTCTTACTTATTATTTTTGCTTGCTCGGCATACTCTTTCAATTTTTGCAATCTAGTGGATGAACCTCTCACATATCTAACCACATCTCTAATTTTACCAATACTTGCATCATAATCATTCAACCCATCTTGCACAATCAAGTTAAGAATGTGTGCAGAACATCTTAAGTGCATGTGTTGACCTCCCAAAATTGCACCACCCATTCATTAACAGTATTCATGACATATTGAACCGATACATTATTTGACGATGCATTATCGATGGTAATGGTAAAAACCCTTTCAAGTCCCCATTCTAGTAAACATTGCTCAATAGCCTACCAAGTGTATCCCCCTTACTGTTAGGAACAACACAATAATTCAATATCTTTTTTTGCAAAACCCAAGAATCGTCAACAAAATGAGCAGTTAAACACATATAATGCAAATTTTGGCAAGACTTCCATGTATCGGTCGTAAGACAAACTCTTTGTTTTTCAAAACAAGATGAGAAGTATAATATATACATTATGTTTTTCAAAACAATACCAAAACAAGCTAATAAGGACATTATGTTTTGCATTAACGGTACCAAAATAAGCTAACCATATATGCACTCTGTAAAGTGTAATATGTATATATAAATTTTGTTTTGCATTAACAGTAGAAAAATCAAAATAGCAAGTCAAAACAAGTAAACGACAAGTCAACAAGTAAAGGAAAAATCAAAAACTTACTGAGCTTGAAGTAGAAGCCGTTTTAGAGTTGTTAATAGAATGTAGGGAGTTGTTATTCGAGTGTACAGAGAGACCGTCATGCGTAGAGATCTCTTACTGTTAGTCGTCGTGCGGTGCTACGGTGAAGAGAGGCAGAGAGTTTAGGGTTGCGACGGTGAGAGGTTACGTCGGTGAGAGGCTGCACCGGTGAGAGGAGAGGTTGCACCAGTGAGAGGTTGCGCCGGTGAGAAGGTTAGGGTTTCGAAGAGCGAAGTCGTGAAGATGTGAACTGTGTGTGAAGCCGTGAAGAAAGATTGAAGAATTTAGAAATTAGAAATTAGAATCTCAAAAGTCAATACCATTATACCAGTACCCACTCACGCGGTGCTTTTAAAAATTTTAGATTCATTAAATAAAACAAGAAATAATAATATAATATACTTTTATAATTTATAATTTTATATTATTAATTGGAATATTGGATGGGTTATTGGATGGTTTGATTGGTTTTATGTTGGATGTGTATTTCGGTTCGGTTCGGTCGATTCTGATCGGTTCTGGACCATCATCCAAGAACCGAACCGATCCAATTGGATGTTGAAATTTTCGATCCAATTCGATCCAATTACAATTGAATATCCAATCATTGTCGGTCAGTTATAATTGGATCAGTCGGTTACTATTGGATCGATTGACTTTCTGCACATCCCTACCTTTTGCACATAGAAATAATGCTTAAATGTGTAGGCTCAGACTTAGAGCATTCACAATGGAGGTTCTTACAACTTACAAGAACCTCGCTTTCTACTTTTTGCTTTTACGTTTGAACTAAACAGCCCCTGAGTGTCCCTAAACAGCCCCGAACGTCAGGTTTTAGTCACTGCTATTGTTTTGATGTAAGGTATTCAATCGATGGTTCAGAAAACAGATGGTGGTTAATGTTGTGGTGTCATCAATCAGCAATACAAAACAACAAGACATATAAATGGGACAAACATATCCTTTAGAAAACACCAACTCCAAGTGTGCTGCTAATTGCTTCAACAACCATTCCAATATGTATTACTTGCTTCAAAACCACATTATATTTTGCTACTCAAAACTCTAACTAATTTAAAGCCAACAATATTTTATAAATAATGTTAATTATCACATTGCTTTACGGAATTGAATCCAAACAAATCACAAAGGTTTACTTTTTGCCATTTTACATCATATCAATCAACAACCATTAAGCACCATATATATGTATGTATGTATCTAAAACAATTTGCAGGATCAACATCTTTAGCTAAAGTAGTAGGAGATGGACGGATGGAAGTAGTCATAGGATTCCAACCCAACCCAAAATGGAAAATTAAAGGGAAACATATATGAAACATCACATATTAAAATAATTAATTCATACTTAATTCTTCCACTCTCGCTTTCTACAAACAACATCAATAGTTTTTATTTCTATACTAAACAATTATTCATCATCAAATTAAATGTCTATTTCAATGAAAATACATATACATGTAAACAATTACTAGGTTAGAAATATCTGAAAAGAGGAGAACATAAATCGTGAACCCAAATCGTTAATCTCGAAAGTAGTACGTAGAAGCTCTAAAGTAAACATACCTAACTGTGAACCCAAATCAACAGATGTTGAGATGTTGAGCTGCAATTTGTGAACCCAAATCAAAACAAAATCAAAAGCAATAAAAAAAAACAAGAGTTACCAATGGATGAAATTAGGTGAAATCAGAAAGAGTTAAGGTTTTTCATACACTACCTGAAATCAAAATCGGAGAGGAGAAGCCGTGTAGGTTTCTTCAAATCAAAATCAAACAGACAAAGCTTGAGAGAGAGAAGAGATTTCACGGATGAAAAGAACTCTCAAGTAGCAAGAATTTATATGCGTGAAATCATGGGAGCCATCAAGTAGCAGGTAGAAGGAAGTGAAGAAATCTTCCATTTCAGTATGGCGATCGGTATGGTGTGAGACCTGAAAGAGCAGAAGAAGAACAAAGCATGTGGTATTGAAGGTATGGGTTGAGACTCAAGAGGTAGAAGGCATCCTTTGGTGGTTGTGTAAAAAAAAGGCTTTTAACTTGTACATCATGCATAATAAGTTGTAATTAAGAGTTTTTTTGAAATTGTAGCATAAAATGGTTGTAACTTGTGTTTTGAAGGTAGTATTTAAGACTTTTGGTTAGAATGCATATTAATATAGTATAGATATATCATTTCATTTTATTATATATATATATATATATCATTTCATTTTATTATAATAAGAAGCATTAAGTTTTTGAATGAATATATTCCATTTTTAGTTTTGAATTAACAATCATTTTTAGGAAACTTTAAGGAGGCATTTGGTTAGCTGAATTGAATTTTAGTGGAATTGAAATCTATCAAAGTAATTTGACTTTGAAGAAAATGCAATCGAATTGGTTGTAATATGACCATGTGTTTGTTTGGTATGAATTGGAATGGATCTCTTAAAAGAATTGGAATCTCCATCTTTGGGGGGAGGGTGGTAGCTATGACAACGACAACTACCCCCACCCACCCTGCCTCCACCCGGGAGGGGGGGAGGGGGTGACGGGGTGAGGGTGACAGTTGTGACAACGACAATAGTGACATGGTGGTTATTATTGGGTTGGGGTAGGGTGGGGGTGGGTGGGTGACGGTTGTGACAACAACAATAATGTTGTAGTGGTTGGGGGGTTTGGGGGGGGCGTGACAGTGACAGTAGTAACATGGTTGTGATAAAGGCAAGGATGGGTCGGTGTTGGTTAAATTGGATGCAAATGGATGTAATTCAATTTCTTCACTTATGCCAAAAAAAAATGATGAATTCATTAATTTGTGGAATTCAAAGGATTCCATCTATTTCAATAACCAAACGAATTGGAATCTGATAAAATGAATTAATCATTCCAATTCCCTTCAAACCATTTGAATTCTACAAACCATACAATACCTAATAAACATTATAATTCTTAAAAATAAAGGGTGCGTTTGGTTTGCAGAATGAATTTGATGGAATTGGAATCTATTGAAAGAAATTGACTTTTAAGGAATTGGAATGGAATTTGATGAAATTTGACCATGCGTTTGGTTGGTAGGAATTGGATGTAGTTCAATTCTTTCACTTAAGCCAATGAATTATGAATTCCTTAATTTGTGGCATTCAATAGAATTCAAAGGATTTCATCATTTTCATTATGTGAACCAAACATAGGATTTGGAATTTGGTCAAAGAAATTATCCATTCAAATTCCTTCTAAATCCATGAACCAAACACCCCAAAAGAATTCTACTCAAACTGCTAAAAGGAGTTGGGTAAGGCTATAACCTAATGAGAGTGTTTGGTTCATGAATTTTGAAGGAATTGGAATGGATAATTCCTTTAACCAAATTCCAATTCCTTTGTTTCGTACACATATTGATCATGATGGAATCATTTGAATTCCCAAATCAAGGAATTCATCATTCCTTGCTTAAAGTGAAATAACTGAATTCCATCTGATTCCTACCAACCAAACGCGTGATCAAATTCCATCAAATTCCATTCAAATTCCTCGTCAAATTCTTTCAATGGATTCCAATTCCATCAAATTCCATTCTGCTAACCAAACGCCGCTAATAATTTTGTATAATCACGACAACATTCATTTTGAACAAAATTTTCAATATCATTCACGTATTAAACACTACATAGATCAACTAAATACTTGAATCATTAATAATCTATACTATATCTATACTATCTTATAAAGCAGATTTCAAAATCTCTTAAAAACACCTTTTGTTGCACAATGTACAACTATTTTATGCACAATCTCTTAAAATCTCTTAATTACAAGTTTATATGCACAATGTACAAGTTATCAATACCAAGATGAGAGTTGAAGTTCCCAATACCAACATTACTCACGAGTTTATCTTTCCAAGACCCACTTCCTTAGACCATCTCCAACCCATACACCAAAAATAACACCAAAAACACTAAAACTGGTGGGACCTTTGACACTAAAAAAAACTCCAACTCCAACTATACTTCAAAAAAAAACACCAAATCTCCTAAACCCAAACAAAAAAACCTTTTTTCATTATTATTAAACATTTTTATATACACTATCTATTATTTATAAATAATTATTATAGTAAATAAATAATTAATTAATGAGGTCTCGGTCAAAATAAAATGATAATTTATTAATTAATAAATTTTACATTACTAGGAAAAAAAATACATCAATTCAAATAACATAAATTAAAAACATAGTTAAATGATACTAATTTTCCGAGTTAATATATCCGTCCCACAAATGTTCAATCAATGCATCTCGAAGTATTATGTATTTTTTAATTTGTTATGAAATTAGATTTTGCAATTTTATTTAATGCTATTTTTTTAATTTAATTTAATTTAATATATAAAATAACATTCATTATAAGTAAAATTACAAACTATAACAATTATATTTATAAAAAAAAAGAAAAAAAAATCCATTTGAAGTGGGCCATTTAACTTTGCAGTGTGAATAGTCTCACACCAAATTTGGTGTGTTTTCAATTGAGAATCTCGTGGCCAGCATTTCCTTTTGCAGATTGAAGTATGGTTGGAGTCAACCATACTGCAAATCACTAAATTTGCAGTATGGTTGGAGATGCTCTTAGAGCATCAGAGCATCTCCAACCATACTGCAAATTTAGTGATTTGCAGTATGGTTTACTCCAACCATACTTCATTTTGAAAAAGCATTTGCCGGCCAACCCTTTTTCTTTTGAAAACACACCAAATTTGGTGTGAGACTATTCACACTCCAAAACCTAAATGGCCCACTCAATTCCTTTTTTTTCTTTTTTTTTTAAATATAATTGTTAGATATCATTTTATATATTCTTTTTATATTAAATCATTATAGATATTAAATTAAATTAAAAAATTAGCATTAAATAAAATTGACAAAATCTAATTTCATAACAAATTAAAAATACATAATAGTTGAAATTAAATAACATAAACTAAAACATAAATTAAAAATACAACTGAAATAACATAAACTAATACATAATAATTATTTATAAATAATAGATATTGTATTTAAAAATGTTTAATAATAAAGAAAAATGTTTTTTTTTATTTGGGTTTAGGTGAAGTGAAAGCAGTGGTTGATATGCATGAAAGGAAAGCGGAAATGGCTCGTCAAGCTGATGCCTTTATCGCACTCCCCAGGTATAATTTCGTGCGTAAACCACTTCTTGATTCATAAAGATTCATAATAAAGTTCAAACATAATCACATGTGAATTTCTCAAGTGGCTATGGCACTCTTGAAGAACTGCTTGAAGTCATCACATGGGCTCAGCTCAAAATCCACCATAAACCCGTAAGAATCGACTTGAATTAATTATAAATATATATAGATATAGATATGTTGTATCTTAATCTATGCATAAAATAGTTATTAATCCACATAGTTAGCTAGCTAGCAAGAATTTAAAAGGGCATCTTTTTTTTTTTGGTCAAATTAATGTTGGTAGTACTATAGAAGAATCAGATGCAGATGGGTTAGAAGATTTCCATGACTATTTTTAATTTTATTTTGTTATCTGATCATATAAAAATATTCTTATTTTATTCTATGGATGGATATGTTGCAGGTTGGTCTGCTGAATGTGGAGGGTTACTATAACTCATTGTTGTCTTTCATCGATAAAGCCGTGGATGAAGGGCTTATCTCACCGACCGCTCGCCAGATTATTGTCTCCGCCCCACGGCCAAACAATTTGTCCGACAGCTCGAGGTTCGTTTAATTTCTTCAAATCCATACTTTAGAAACGATACATGAAATCAAGAAAACGAAACAAATGACTAGATTTCTTCGATCAGGAATTTGTTCCGGAGTACGAAACAAATGACTAGGAGGCAGAGTTTTATATATTGTTTATCATTTTCAAATTATTCATGTGTTGCTTCTTTTGGGGCTTTGACATATATATGGATTATAGAAGTGATTTTTCACACTTACCAAAAGGTTGGAAATGTGTGCTAAGTGGTAGCCCAACCAGGGATTCCAAATTTTATTCCTACTTAAAGAATTTTTTAGTGTGCAACATAAAAGTTTTAGTTACAACTTTTAATTTGTGCTAAATGGATTGCAACTATTGCAAATTCCAATTATGGATATTTGCTATCCACAAATCGTTCTCAATATGGTTTATTGATTTTTGCTATCCACCTCGAGCTGTCGGACCATGGTTATGAGTGATGTCTTACCTTGGCTTGAAATTGGTGGTATTCCATGAGGAATAAAGATTATTTATTACAAGGAGTAAAGTCTAGCCTTGAAAATAATGCTCTCCACTCTTTTGGAAAAATGGCAATTATCACGGGGAGTAAATATTTGCCTCTTTTTGTTGTTTGACTAGAATTGCCATCAACATCAATCTTAAATACTTCGTAATGGATTAATTTAAAAGCATTGTAATGATTGTGTGAGCAATCTAAATAAAACTACATGAACACATCTTAACTTGATCTATCTAATGAAAAATTTAGTACTTGTCTTTCATTACCTTGCTGTTGTGGGATATTATTCCTTTGAAGTTCTTATGTTATAAGTCGGTCGCTCTAATAGGATTGTGTGATCATGCCCTCCTAGATTACCTTTTATTCATATTATAGATATAGATTTGCCTAGAGATTAATTTGAACTTGATTATATATGAGTTTGATATTGAAATAGTGGTGAATGGGTACTCATATGGTGCACCATAAACTATGTTTTTTTATGTAGTCTGGAGTATGTATTATGTATTATGTATTTGTCTCTGTATTTAAATCGAAACATAAGTTGAAGGTGAGATTCTATCAACTGATATGGTTGGTACGGATCTGTATGTCTAGCATGGAATAAATGTTATATTTCTGCTTAGCTGGTTTAATTAAGCCATTCAAATAGTGAGGTTGCCCCTTCTTGAAGGTTCTTGATTGTGACCAACTTATACATCATGTGCACAGGTTTATGGGTGCCACATTTTCTATAAATTTGCCGAGGATGTGAAAGGTCTATCATTGTCAATGATTTATCTGAGATCTAAAATTTGATGGAACATCTATGAATTTGAAGCCGAAGGCTTTTGCTTGTAAAAATAAAGAAGATTATAAATGATTTTATGGATGCGAGAGAGGATTTATACAAATGTAGAAGTTGTTTTTATAGATGATTACATTTGTTTGTCGAACATATTTTGGTAAGACATTTTGTTATTCAAATTATATTGCAACTTGTAGTTTTTTTTTTGTTTGATTTTAGTTTCAAATTTTTTACCTTCATTTTTAGTGTGGTAATGATAATGATCTACCAACAAGGCAACTATAATTTCTTATTAGGCTATGATCTTTTTAATGTTTTCTCTGTTATTGAAATAAAATGTGAACATACAAAATTTATCATTAAATTAGATGTTAAAGATTGCTTTACGTGATCTATTTCACTTTCATAGCAAGTGAACATGGTTCCAATAAAGCTTTTAGCCAAAAAAACAACTTCTATTGGTGTTGGCATTGCGTTTGTTTTGATGCCATGGTTTGTATCTTCATGATGACAACATTGTCCGGAAGAGGTGGTTTGGAGTAAGGAAGACAATTTTCCTCAACTAATTACATTTTAGGTTATTGTCAACATTGAATTAAGCAAACTCTTTTTGCATATAATTATTATGATTAGCATATGCTAAATACGATATTTGAGAATACTTTCTTTGCAATAATGTAGAAAACATCTTGAGATCACAAATTGGACTTCATATCATAAGGCACAAATTGAAGGGCTATAATACTCATTTGCATCCTGCCGCATTGCGCGGGTACACTACTAGTTATAAAACATTTAGATTTCTATTCTTAAAAATTCTTAAATTTTCAAGAATACAATTTTTAAATATTAAATATATATATATAGTCTCTCTCTCTCTCTCTCTGTCTCTCTCTCTATATATATATATATATAAAGAGAGAGATAGAGAGGAAGGTTCAAACGAGAACGCTAATTATTTAAGAAAACAAGAAAAACAACAAATCATGTATAAAATCACATGTGATTTGGCATTAATCCGGAAAAAGGGACACGGGCGACTTTTCGTGCGACTTCAAGTTTCGTGCAAAGTCGCGAGGAATCACATGTGATTTTGTATGTGAATCACATATGATTTTGTACATACTCGACCTTTTTCTTGTTTTCTTAAATAGATAGCGTTCTCGTATGAACCCACCTCTCTCTCTCTCTCTCTCTCTCTATATATATATATATATATATATATTACTAGTGAACCAGATCTCGAACCAGCCACCGTAGAAATCGAAAGTGAACCGGTTAAGAACATTCCTGAGGCAACGGAATCTTTGTTGCCAGAAGTCAAGAAGATTAATCCCGAATATTTTGTATCCGTTGTTCCCGCACCCAAGGCTCCGGTTCAAACCGAAACAAATCCTGGTAAAGCTACTTTAATCTCTTACCCTTTCGAGTTTGATAAAATATCGCTTGTATGGAGACGATCACAACAACCTCCGTTAGGATTTGAAGACTGGTTAAATTTTTTTAATTTTGGAGGCCAAGATGATAATCTAAACGTTTTGAAGAAACGAATGTTCTACTGGTCGGATAAAAATGTTTTTCAAGTGAACTTGAGGCCGAGTTCTTTTCAAGTGAGGGTGACTGATACAGGGAGAATTCGAGAGGTAATAAGGATTTTCGAAAATAATTGGAAAAGAAGAAAATGAGCTAGGAAGAGGGTAGGAAATTGGAATCGGAAAAGAGGCAAACAGAAGCTACCGAGAGTTTCACCGAGACTTAAGTCTCGAGACAAGTCTCGGTAATCAAGGCAGAAGCTACCGAGAGTTTCACCGAGACTTAACTCTCGGGACAAGTCTCGGTGACCACTAGAGACAACTCTCGATTCCAAATACTACCGAGAGTTTCACCGAGACTTAGGTCTCGGGACAACTCTTGAAACTTATTTCCTTATTTTAATATTTATTTCCTTAGATAAATATTTATTTCCTTAGATAAATATTATCTTTTCCATAGATAGTTTTGGTTTATTATTGTGTTTCTTTCCTTAGTTATCTCTAAGCCTAGTTACAAATAGGATTAATTCATTTATTGTTGTCATTCAATTATCAAGTTTTAATAAAAGTTCTCTAGTTTGAAGTTTTCTCCATATTCTTGAGTCTTACGCTTGTAAACTCATAAGCCTTTTCGGGTTTGATGTTTGTCGTTCCTTCAGCATAATCCTACTGCGTCAGTTGGTATCAGAGCAATATTCACATGTATTTTCACCAATAATGGCAGATCAACAACCCGCTACCAAAGCAGACTTAGCCAAGTTGAACGTGGCTTTTTCCGCGACACTCACTTATCTAACGACGACTATTAACAGGCTTCAACCCAACTTCGTCAACGACAACCGTCGGAGAAGAGACAAGTTTGAAGGACCGGTTATGAGGCTACGAAATGGCAACCGTAACCGGGTCGATCTTTCGAGTTTAGAATCCGAGGAGTAGGAGGAAGAAAAACGTCAAGAAAAGATCAATATCGTACTCCAAAGAATACTCCTTTCGTCAAAGGAAGAAAGCCAACACGAAAATCTTTTCCGATCGCATTGTTCGATGCACAAAAAGGTATGTAACCTAGTTATTGATAACAAAAGTTGTGAAAATCTCGTGTCCCAGAAATTGGTCGATTACTTTAATATCCCCACTCAACCCCGTGAAGCTCCTTATTCTCTTGGGTGGGTCAAGAACGATTTTCAAGTTAGAGTGTCACAAACTTGTCGGGTACCTATTACAATTGGCAAACAATATCGAGAAGAGGTACTATGTGATGTCCTTGATATGGATGCGTGCCACATTCTATTGGGTCAACCATGACAGTTCGATAACTGTGTCACTTACAAGGGTCGAGACAACATCGTACTATTCCGTTGGGGCGACCGAAAGATCGTCATGACCGCGATTAACAACTTCGAGGAAAGCACCGACAAGAAAAGCAATGACTATAACCGTATTATACCATCAGTTTCTTCCTTAGTCAAACAACCACCTAATCTGGAAAAGCCATCTGAAAAAGACGAAGTCTTTCTGGACAAATTTGAAGAGAAAGTCATCCTCGTCGTGACCGAGCCACAACAAGAAATCTTGACCGAGACCAAAGTGTCCAAACTAGATCTCGAACCAGCCACTGAAGAAATCGAAAGTGAACCGGTTAAGAACATTCCCGAGCCAACGAAATATTTGTTGCCAATAGTCAGGAAGATCAATCCCGAAGATTTTGTTTCCGTTGTTCCCGCACCCAAGGCTCCGGTTTAAACCGAAATAAATCCCGCTAAAACTACTTTAATCTATTACCCTTTCGAGTTTGATAAAATATCGCTCGTATGGGGACGATCACAACAACCTCCGTTGGGATTTGAAGACTGGTCAAATTTTCTGAATTTTGGAGGCCAAGTTGATAATCTAAACATTTTGAAGAAACGAATGTTCTACGGGTCGGATAAATATGTTTTTCAAGTGAACTTGAGGATGAGTTCTTTTCAAGCGAGGGTGACTGATACAGGGAGAATTCGAGAGGTAATAAGGAATTTTGAAAATAATTGGAAAAGAAGAAAACGAGCTCGGAAGAGGCTAGGAAATTGGAATCGGAAAAGAGGCAAACAGAAGCTACCGAGAGTGTCACCTAGACTTAAGTCTCAGGACAAGTCTTGGTAATCAAGGCAGAAGCTAACGAGAGTTTCACCGAAACTACTCTCAGGACAAGTCTCGGTGACCACTAGAGATAACTCTCGAAAATTTATTTCCTTATTTTAATATTTATTTCCTTAAATAAAGATTATATTTTCCATAGATAGTTATGGTTTATGATTGTGTTTCTCTCCTTTGTTATCTATAAGCCTAGTTACAAATAGGATTAATTCATTTATTGTTTTCATTCAATTATCAAGTTTTAATAAAAGTTCTCTAGTTTGAAGTTTTCTCCATATTCGTGAGTCTTACGCTTGTAAACTCATAAGCCTTTTCGGGTTTGATGTTTGTCGATCTTTCCGCATAATCCTACTGCATCACGATCTCAACAATGGCAACCGAGCCACAGAAGAAATCTTGACCGAAACCAAACCGAACCACCGAAGAAATCGAAAGTGAACCGGTTAAGAACATTCCCGAACCAACGAAATCTTTGTTGCTAGAAGTCAAGAAGATTAATCCCAAAGATTTTGTTTCCGTTGTTCCCGCATCCAAGGCCCCGATTCAAAGCGAAACAAATCCCGGTAAAACAACTTTAATCTCTTACCCTTTCGAGTTTGATAAAATATCCCTCGTATGGAGACGATCACAACAACCTCTGTTGGGATTTGAAGACTGGTCAAATTTTTTTTAATTTTGGAAGCCAAGTTGTTAATCCAAACGTTTTGAAGAAACAAATGTTCTACGGGTCGGATAAATATGTTTTTCAAATGAACTCGAGGTCGAGTTCTTTTCAAGTGCGGGTGTCTAATGTAGGGAGAATTCGAGAGCAACCAAGGTGTTTCTTCTATCTTTGGAAAAGAAAAAAAACGAGCTAAAAGAAGGCTCGAAATTTGGCATCGAAAAAGAAGCAAATAACCCCTACCGGTAGTTACACGTACCGAGACTTAAGTATTGGTACAACTAGCGGTCGTCACTGTTTTACTTGTCGATTGATTCAACTATATATTTTTGTTGGACTCGTAGGTGGCGAAGAATGGAGAATACGCCTCACATGCTTTTGCTACCCATCTCAATTAATTGGCGGTTTAAAGAAAATGACAATAAGAGTATAAAATTGACATTTTTATATAAAATATAAAAATTGGTACAAAATATGACATGTTTATATAAAATATAGTATGTTCTTTAACTAAAGATAATCTTATACCTTTTAGTTAGATAGATTATGTTTTATATGATAAAAAAAAATAATGTTTTATATGAATCCTATGACTAAATTTGTGTCAAATATAGTCTTAGGGGCCGTTTACGTAAATGCTTACCCGTTAAATTCTTAACATTAATTTAATTTACTAAGTAAGATTGTAATCATCACGATGATATCATATACGACAATTTATCCGGTAAACACTTACTCGGATAAGAGTTGTCACTCTCACTTACCGGGTAAGACTCTCCATCCTAATCCTTGCTCTTACCGGGTAAGATTTTATGCTATTGTCATATTCATCCGCTAAGGTAAATGTCTCGGTAAGCGCTTACCGGGTAAGCATTTTGTAAATGGTCCCTTAGATTAAAAGAAAATAAATTTTGGGTGGATTTATGGATGATCGCCGAGACTTGTTTCTCCCCCTTGAATAAATTTTTTCTGTTCCAAAAATTTCGGTCTCTTTCTTGTATTTTATAAAAAGAAAAGATAAACATGTATTAAATAAAATAATAATGTGTCTTTAACGAATTACTTGAGCAGGACCAAAGGTAAATCTTTAAACAACATATATTTATTTCCGATAATGTTATATATATACACCTACCTACTTTTATGTCAAAATTAGGTCAAATTATACAATAAAAATATAAAAAACAAACCGATAAATAAAAATGCATTTAGCAACATACAACCTTAGGAGCATTTAGGTAGCGTTTGGTACGCAGACCGGATGAGACGGGACAGGATGGGACAGAACTAATTGTCTGTTCTGTGTTTGCTACGACTACAACGGGACTGCACTAATTGTCTGTTTTGTGTTTGGTAAGTTGGACAAGACAGGACTGAACTGAACTGTTAAAATGACTAAATTACCCCTAAACATAATATTTAGTATTTTTATTATATAATAATAGTTATAAATCAATTAAATATTTACATAATTTTATTCATCAAAATTAGAATAGATTACATAAATCATATTTATTATTTATTAATGTAAAATTATTTAAAAGAACCTACCTACTTTTATGTCAAAATTAGGTCAAATTATACAATAAAAATATAAAAAACAAACCGATAAATAAAAATGCATTTAGCAACATACAACCTTAGGAGCATTTAGGTAGCGTTTGGTACGCAGACCGGATGGGACGGGACAGTATGGGACAGAACTAATTGCCTGTTCTGTGTTTGGTACGACTACAACGGGACTGCACTAATTGTCTGTTTTGTGTTTGGTAAATTGGACAGGACAGGACTGAACTGTTAAAATGACTAAATTACCCCTAAACATAATATTTAGTATTTTTATTATATAATAATAGTTATAAATCAATTAAATATTTACATAATTTTATTCATCAAAATTAGAATAGATTACATAAATCATATTTATTATTTATTAATGTAAAATTATTTAAAAGATTTTTACAAATCATTTATTAAAAAAAACCCAATACATAATGAAATTAAACAACCCCCATCAAGTGTCTAACTCAAATTGGAGAAAAAACCCTTTTCACTTTCTTCCTTATCTCCAGGCGCCGCAAGTTGTATTTTTCTAATTCTTTTTAATCCTCAGTTTCCTGCAACAATAATGGAGGACGATGACGAAAGAAGGCTTCTTGAACATCAACTCGAGATTCAATTACAAGAACATCGAGATTCAATCGCTGACGTCTGATGTAGCCCTAGCGTCTGACCCAAACAATTCTGAAATCCTTGAGGTATTATACATAATCGACCTTCTTTTAACCTTCTATCAGGAGGCTATCAAGTTCTATGTGTTCATCTGAAAGAACACGATGAACAATCTGGAAGAAGATTTTTAGGCGTCGATTGTATTAGGTCTAAGGATATCAGTGTGTAAAAAAAAGGGGTAATGTTGTAATTTATCATTTAGAGCATCTCCAACCATACTGCAAATTTAGTGATTTGCAGTATGGTTTACTCCAACCATACTTCATTTTGCAAAAGCATTTGCCGATCAACCCTTTTTCTTTTGAAAACACACCAAATTTGGTGTGAGACTATTCACACTCCAAAACCTAAATGGCCCACTCAATTCTTTTTTTTTCTTTTTTTTTTAATATAATTGTTAGATATCATTTTATATATTCTTTTTATATTAAATCATTTTAGATATTAAATTAAATTAAAAAATTAGCATCAAATAAAATTGACAAAATCTAATTTCATAACAAATTAAAAATACATAATAGTTGAAATTAAATAACATAAACTAAAACATAAATTAAAAATACAACTGAAATAACATAAACTAATACATAATAATTATTTATAAATAATAGATATTGTATTTAAAAATGTTTAATAATAAAGAAAAATGTTTTTTTTTTATTTGGGTTTAGGAGATTTGGTGTTTTTTTTTTAAGTATGGTTGGAGTTGGAATTTTTTTTAGTGTCAAGGGTCCCACCATTTTTAATGTTTTTGGTGTTATTTTTAGTGTATGGGTTGGAGATGGTCTTAGTCCCATGTTGTTCCACCTATTTTGATGGAACAAAAATTTTCAAGTTTTGTCCCATGAAATCAAGGTTTTGTCCCATATCATTTTTGTCCCATGACATACCAAACATACGACTATTTTTTTTTTGTCCCGTCCCATCCAACCCAGTCTACATACCAAACACACCCCTTAAGCAACTCATTTTATTTCTCTATCATGTCCTTTGTTGCCTTTAGTTACAAGGACATTGCCAACAAATCCTTTTTCCTTTCTTTGTGTAACTTGAATAATTATATATGTACCTGTGGCTGCCTGTATGTATTATCTCCAACGTCCATATGCTCCAACTCACTCCTTTTCTTCCACACGATCGATCTATCAACCACTTCCATTTTCCTCTATAAATTACCTACCTACTACCGCTAACCATCACTCAACACAACTCTAACTTCTTCGTGTTTCTCGGTCCGACTGAATTACAATGGCTCTGCCGCCGTCCTCCACCGGTCTCCAGGTCGAATCCATCGTCTTTCCACCATCCGTCAAGCCTCCCGGTGCAACCACCACTTTGTTCCTAGGAGGCGCAGGTATTTTATTTCCACATTCAAATCTGTAAATTAATCCGATCTTCAACTAATTAATAAGAGATCATGTTAATTTCGTCTACCTCTTCGATTAGGTCGTACGGTTTTATTTAATTGTGAAAATTAATCTGTATTGGAGTTTGAATCATGATTCTATGATGCGCCAAGGTGTGAGAGGTATGGAAATTGAAGGTAAGTTCGTGAAGTTTACGGGGATTGGTGTTTACTTGGAGGATAAAGCTATTCCGTCACTCGCCGGTAAGTGGAAGGGGAAAACCGCCGCTGAGTTGACGGATTCCGTCCAGTTCTACAGGGACATCGTTACTGGTAAGCTAGCCTCACCTCAACTAATTTTTTTGCAAATGATGTTTATTTCACTTTTCATATTATTATATCAACCAACTTATGCTTATTTACATACGAATTGTTACTTGTTAATTGTTTGTGTTTGTTAAATTATTGATCGGCTGTCTGTCATATTTGAATAAAACTCATCCCCGAGCCCTCTTTGGTTTGAAAGATGTAGATTTCATGAAAAGGATTTGCAATTTCTGATGCGGTTTGTTCTATAGGACTTGGAGCGAAATTGAATTCTATTCATTATGAATAATTTTAAAAAAGTTATAAATAATTAAGTTATCTTTTTATTAATTGATTGTTACATACGAATGTTTTTAGTATATTTTAAAATGTCATTACAGACATGTGAAATACCAATTACTCTCATGAGATTTCTAAATCCAACATTTGTGCTGAAATCCTAGGAATTTTAATTTCATACTTTTCTTTAAACTAAACGAGAGATTGTAATGAAATTTGAATCTATCGAAAGAATTTGACTTTGAAGAAATTTGGATGAAATTTGACCACGCGTTTGGTTGGTAGGAATTCAATTCATTCACTTAAGTCAATGAATAATGAATTTCTTTAATTGTGGAATTCAATAGAATTCAAAGGATTCCATCATTTTTATTATGTGAACCAAACATATAATTTGAAATTAGGTCAAAAGAATTATCCATTTCAATTTCTTCAAATCAATGAATAAAAAAAAATCCTAAATCTTATCAAATTCTACCAAATCTCGCAAACTAAACATGCCTTAAGTACATATTAAATAAAAGAAAAGGAATATCGTTCAATGGACTTATTCGTATGTGCTAATATGATGATGGGTATGTTCAATCATATTCAAATTTGGGGAAAATCATCATTTTCAAACGCATATATCATCAAACAGTGAAGAAAAGAAACACATTTATGTAGTGCTATGTGAACTTCCTTTAATTGTGGAAACACGTCTTAATAAATAATGTGACAAGCATCTCATTTTTCTCGTTTTCTTAATCATACAGTCGATTAAATATATATTCACATAATAATGATCCAATTACATGGAACATATACAAAATTTGAAGAAATCAATGCTCTATTGATGTTCCTAGTTCGTATTTTAGTTGGTTGTTACGGGTAGGGTTTTTGTTATATTTGAGGAGTCACATTGATCAATTGATATACGATATGTAATTCAACTAAATGAATTATAATCAGCTAAGGATTTGTGCTTAAACAACATATATAATAGATATATCATAATTCAATTCAGCTTGTATATTTTGCATTTCTCAAAAAGAGAAAAAAAAATTAACGAGGTCAAGAAAAAAAGATCTTTTTGAGAATACTTTTCAAGTCATTTTTTTTGTCGCAAATAAATAATAACGTGTTACATATCTCAATAGTTAAAATACTCTAATGGCACGTTTGGTTTGCGGGATTGAAATGAAATGGATTGGATTTCAAGGAGGGATTTGGATTTGGAGGGATTTGGATTTGGGGGGATTTGAAATCCCTTCATGTGTTTGGTTTGTAGGATTTGGAATGAATTTCAAATCCATTCCTTTACAAGTCTTGTTTGGTTTGTGGGATTTGGATTTAGATTGAGTTTTTTTTTAATTATTATTTGTTTGTTTTATAAAGAATTAATTTTTATTGGTAAACGTCGGATTTGGATCGATACAATTTGAAGTCTGGATCACGCTTTAGAATCCATCGGATTTGGATTTCAAATCCCGGCCTAATGCCAAGGATTTCCAAATCCATCATATGAGGGATTTTAAAATGGTCAACGGATTTGAAATCCGGTCAACAAAATCCTTTCCATCAAGATAGCGATTTATCTTAATACAATTATATTGCTCTTTGTTTTTAAGATAGCGATAACTCAACTCCTTTGAAATCTTGTATTTGTCATGGGCGGATAGGATAGCACCTTGACTTATGTCTATGTCCTTTGTATAGGCCCCTTTGAAAAATTTACTCAAGTGACAATGATACTACCATTAACCGGTAAGCAATACTCTGAAAAAGTGTCTGAAATGTGCATTGGGGTTTGGAAAGCACAAGGGACCTATACAGATGCAGATACCGCAACTATTGAAAAGTTTCTTCAAGTTTTTAAGGACGAAAACTTCTTACCAGGCTCCTCTATTCTCTTCACAACAACACCTGTTGGATCATTAACGGTTAGTTTTTATCTCTTGAATTCTTCTGTTATGCTCCATATTCTATTTTGATAGTATTTGATACGTATTAGAGAATTTGGGTTTCTAAAATTCAAACTTGTTGGTTTCAAATAAATTCAAATGTAATTACAGTTAGTTTTTACATAATTGGAAAAAGAATATAGACTTTAACTTTTGCAGTGAAATAAACCTATTGCATTTTCATATTCAAAATGGTATGACTGTTGTTAAGAAATGGCTAATACCAAATCTTACATCGATTTCAATAAAAATTTATGTAAATAGTAATTCTTTCTCAGTGAGTTACACTATTTTTTACACCAAAAGGTAAGATTTTAAGTATATTCATTTTTATCTTTAATCTTTAATTATATAAATTTTCAAAAATACCCTTATATTTATTAATTTTACATATTATATACCCGTATCTCATTTTTATTTTTTTCAAAATAGCTTAATAAATTTTATTATTAATCATGAATTAAAGTAAACAAACATTCCATGAAAAAAGTATTTAGTTTTTAAAAGAAGTTGAATACATAATCCTATAATTAATTAAAACTTAAAAATAAAAATACATAAATATCAAAAAGTATTTAGTTTTTAAAAGTTAAACAATTTAAAAAAAAATAAAAATATATAAATCTCAAATTTGAGAGATTAATTTGTAATTATGAAAAATAGTGTAAATGAAATGTATTACATCGGTTTTGATGTGCACTACATCAAAGCTTGGTGTAGAAATTGATATTAGAGTGATTAGATGTAAGAAATGATGCTTGATGTAAGGTTTGATGACTATTACAAATGGTGCAAGAATTTAACATGTATGATAGCCGATTTCTCAATTGTTTCAAAGATGCATGTGAAATTTGCGGTTGAAAATGATTCCTCTTTACCAAGAAAATGAAATGTAACTCTTATTTTGGATGATAGTTCTAAGCTTGAAATGTCTCCTCCCTTGAGACTATTTGAGCATTCTCTTATGAATGATATATAGTTTGATTAGTCCGTCTTAGATGGTTACACCTCGTTGGTCGTGGGGTTGACCATCATTTTATCGATTGAAACAAACTCCTAAGCTTATTTTTCTTCATGGTTGTTTTAATACAGATCAGCTTCTCGAAAGATGGTAACATACCTAAAGCTGCTAGTGTTGTGTTAGAGAATGCAAAATTGGCACAAGCAGTAATCGAGTCAGTGATCGGGGAGCATGGTGTCTCCCCAGAAGCGAAACAAAGTTTGGCATCAAGACTGTCAGATTTCATGAAACAATTTAATGAGAAAACAACTGCAAATGTAGAAAGCAAAATTGATTTAGAAAGCTAAATTGGTTTGTAAACGAGTAAAATAGGTATTTGAAGAGAATAAAATGCAAAAACGCGTGCCCATATGGCATGCGATATTTCTACTCAAATAAAAATCCATCAAAGCTATCAATTCTTCTGGATGAGGTGTGAGTTTAATTGTGAAACCATTGGATCAAATTAATTAGGTCTGATTTTGGTATATGTCAATTAAGGTTATTTGATTTTAACAAATAAGCTTAGTCGTCCATATTTTTAGCCTAATCTCAAAACAACAGACCTTTTATGTGTTTTTATGTTTTATTGTAACACCTAGGGGTCTACATGAGCCGAGTCGAGTCGAGTAGTAGGTTAATCGAGTCGGGCTCAAAAAATTAATTCTGGGCTCGAGCTCGATTAACTTTTCAATGTAGGGCTCGAGCTCGAATATTTTTTGAGTTATCGAGCTCGAGCTCGATGCTCGTTTATGGGTTCGAGCTCGCGATCGATTAACTCGTTTATCGGCTTGAGCTCGATAATTTTATATTTTTATTGTATGATTAATAAATATATGAGTATGTTTGGCTCGAAAAATAATATATGCTCGAATGGCTCGGCTCGGCTCGAAAAATTGAATCGAGATTTCGATCGAGCCGAGTCGAACATTGGTGTTATAAAGCTCGGCTCGATAAGTTAAACGAGTTCTATTTTCTGTTCGAGATCGACTCGAGCTCGAGATAAACGAGCTCGAGCTCAAGTAGCTCGTTAAAAACTCGACTCGTTTACACCCCTAGTAACACCCCTAAAATCAAGAAATAACAGACAATTTAAATTTTACAAATTCCTTCGAAATAAAACAACTTTAATATATGGGTTGTAACACCCATATTTTTGCCATGAGAAATGTTACGTAATCTAAAACAATTCCACTAAAGATACTCTAAAATTACAGCTAAATTAAAACTTCGTTTACAGCGGAAGACTTTAAAACAATAAATATGTAACTTAATGCTAACCCGTCCCAAACCGAATTGTGTTACAAATTTAACTATCATATATGTCTAACACAAATATTGAACTTAGATGAACTAGACAAATCTCTATGTGTGTCATTTTCCTTTGTCCAACCTGAAACATTCCGTACATTCCGTCCCTGACATGCATACTACAGTCAGCTTATAAAGCTTAGTGAGTTCATGGTTTACGTGAATAAAAATCATTTCACATCATACATATCAATCTGTAAACACTGTACCAAATAACATGCATTTTCTAAAAATATACAACGCTTAAAGAAAAGAGATCTCATAAATTGTCTAGTAGGGTATGGGTCATTTTATCACTAGCATTTCTTGAGTTGTCTGACCTGCACCTTTCTGGACACCCATTACGGGGCTGTTGCACTTAGGCATGGAAATGGGGTGGGGACCTCAATCCCCATCCCTGATCCCTCATCTTCATCCCCGTCCCTATCTCCGCCAGGGAATATTAGCACATCTCCATCCCTAATGGGGAACGGGGATCCCAACGGGGAAATGGGGATTTTTTTCCCTGTTAACGTGAGTTATTTTTAAATCAATTATGTGAGACACCACACATTTTTAATATCATATATTTTCAAGTAAACCAAAAATTGAAAGGAATTTAATTTAATACAAAAAAATCACAACATCATATAATAATTAAAAACCTAAAACCAAAAGAAATTTAATGCAATCCAAAAAAAAAAATTAACATCACACATACCAAAACATATCGAGTAATTGTATTTTGATGTCACATCCAAAATACATATTAACATCCAAAAAATAACAATTACAGATTTTAAACCTAATTAGAAAATAGGAAGTTATGAATTACCGATTTAGTTTAAATAAATAATTATATATTTAATTTATTAATTACGAGGACGGGGTGGGGCGAGGAGTGTGATACCCGTCCCCGACCCCATCCCTGATTTGAGACAAACGGGGATCCCCGTCCCTATCCCCAGTTTAGCGGGGAATCCCCATCCCCGACGGGGGCGGGTGGATCGGGTTCCCCAACGGGTCGGGGCACATTCTCATGCCTAGTGCCACTTGTCGTGTGACTTACTGGTTAAATGTCCACCCGTTAAGACTGATCATAAAACTTTTGTATGAAACAACATGTTAGAGTTATTTGAAAACAAAATAAACACATAGCATGCAACGGATTATATATAACATACATGTAAAATATACTGGATAATGTATGTAAATGAAAAATAATGCATACGTACACATCATCGTACAAATCATATAATGCTCAAAATAAATTTGTACGCAGGTATGTATCCTATTGTAAGTCTCATAAAGACTCACCTAATTGCGTGTAGATCGACTACTGCTAGCTCTTGACTGAAAACATACACATTCCATACCATCATATCTAATTAATGGTTTATTTTCTCCAAAAGTCAACTATGGTCAATTCGACTCGACCTAAAGTCAAACTCCAAAACGGGGTCTCTTAATGACTCAAATATTTTCTCTTGATCTCATCGTCAAATAACGGGGCGGGGAGAGCTAGGCTGCATTCACCATCGAATAACGAAGTAAAAGGCTACTTTCAGATCTTTTTCCCTGTAGTCGTACTATGACTTTATGAGGGATTGAACTATAGTCGTAATATTCGATATCATCTAGCAAAGAAGTCAGCTATGGGCAAGACTTGGGGCGGGCCACCAAAGCGGGTTTAGCCGGTTAGAGCTCAAGAGAATCGCTTCACGCCTTGCTTGCAAGAGCTAGACACCAAAACCACTCCTAGCCACCATTGCTTTTGAAAGAGCTTACATTCTGAGTCACTGGTGCTTGATTTTGAATTTAAGACATCACCTTTTTTTTTGGTAATTTGGTCTTTGAAGTTTGCTTTGAATATGATTTGACGCAGGAGGGTGATCTTGCTACGATGTATCTAGACAATGTTTAGGATATGGCTACAATGAATAGTTTTACTCGAGATACTACTTTGAGGCCCAACTTGCCTGAGGAAAGAAAATGGAACATCAGAATTTCAGGTGTGTTTTTTAAACTGTATTTAACTTTGAGAAATGAGGTATTTGGCTAATCACACTTGCAAATTTTGAGAAATGAGGTGCAATTTTAACTTTTTAGGTCAAACTTGTGACTTTTGAGGTATCTTTATACATTTCAAAGTTAAAAGATTAGTTCATTTGATCTTGAAACTTAAACTGTACCCCTTTCTACATTTCCCAAATATAAACACCAATTACAAGTGGAATTTTATAAATTTTGCAAATAAAGATGTGCACTCTTGAGGGGTAGCTAAACTGGAGGTCACGGGTTCAAATGCCCTCAGAGCCACGAGAGGGTTTGTATGACTGTTAGCTTCAGGACCCATGAAATTAGTTGAGGTGCTCGTAAGATGGTCCGGACACCCATGATTACGAAAAAAAAAGATGTGCATTTTGACTTTTGAGGTCAAACTCGTGACATTTCATATTCAACTTAATGTGTGTTCTCATGCTAATCCCATACGGTGATTGGTATAAATTTGTCAAGTTGACTACTTTCTGTTAGGCAGGATCGGGCTGCAAAAGGAGGACATGAATTGGTGGGATGAGAAAAAACGGGATTTTTATGAAAGCCGTCTGAAACCACCTTCACGGTCATCGACAATTTGGCATGGAGGATGTGAGGTGACCGCCACCGCCATCCCTGCCAACTTCTTGATCATCATTCATTAGTGAATATTGCATTGAAGAGGCTAATCCTTTTTTGAAGCTAGGTTTGTTTGAATTTAGTGGGCTAGGTGGATGGTTGAGAGGTTCTTGGGTTATATAGATAACTTAAGAACCATACCATCCACCCTTTCGTCAATCAAACCTATCCCCCTCGTGCACAAATTGTGATCGAATCCCAAAAGAGCCCTAACCAACATAGGTTGGTTATGTAGTGTTGTTTTTTTTGTTGCCCTTTTATGGATTGTGTCTGGACTATATCTATCTAAAATTAGATCAAAAGCCACTTGGTATGATGTTCTATATTCTGATCTTATTAGGGTATTTATTTGTATACTTCCGGTTGTCATGTTTTGTTGATTAAAATATGAACCGGGTGTTTGGTTAAAGGAATGTTTTTGGAATTAATTGAATGTATCAACAAAACATATATATAATTCTTATTTGACTAATAAAAAGCGTCTTTGAAAAAAAACTTTAATTAGAGTAAAGATCATAAGTTACATGAATTAAAAGGCCAAAATTTTTAAATGACTAAACTACACATAAAAGTTAGAAAATATGAACTACAATACTTTTTTTTGAAGTAAATAAAATATGATAATTATTACTTAATAGTTCATCTTTATAAATTCTAAATTATGTATGCAATTAAACATAAAAATATGTCAATTAATAAACAGATAAAAAAATAAAAATTTAAATACCTGATGGATAAATATTTTATCAATATAAATGAAAAATCAAATAATTGATCTTTTTCGTTTAATAATAGCTATTATTTTTTTTTGAACGGTATGAAATAATAGCTATTAATTTTAGTTAAATGAAACTTTTAAAATAATTAATATCACAAAATCTTTATATATATAAAAGTAAAAACCAAGAGAAATGACATGACAAAATGTGGATTGAGAATTCTAAAATATTGGATTGTGGTTAACTTTGGTCATGCCACATTGATAGAATAATGAAATGTTGGAATATGAAGTTGATTATAAAAAGAGAAGAATGTCAACTTTTTTGACATGACCTATGATTTGTTTTAATCTATTTTGGATTAAAGGGTTTATTTTTAGTTACAAATTTGTTGATGTTGAATATATATTATATATTGTATTACAACTATCTTTATTTTTATACATCTTTATATATATAAAAGCAAAAACCGAGAGAAATGACATTGCACAATGTGGATTGAGAATATTAAAATATTGGATTGTGGTTAACTTTGGTCATCCCACATTGATAGAATAAAGCAAAAACCAAGAGAAATGAAATGACACAATGTAGATTGAGAAATTCTAAAATATTGGATTGTGGTTAACTTTGGTCATCCCATATTGATAGAATAATGAAATGTTGGAACATGAAGTTGATTATAAAAAGAGAAGAATGTCACCTTTTTTGACATGACCTATGATTTGTTTAAATCCATTTTGGATTAAAGGGTTTATTTTTAGTTACAAATTTGTTGATGTTGAATATATATTATATATTGTATTACAACTATCTTTATTTTTATACATCTTTATATATATAAAAACAAAAACCAAGAGAAATAACATGACACAATGTGGATTGAGAATTTTAAAATATTGGATTGTGGTTAACTTTGGTCATCCCACATTGATAGAATAAAAAAAAACCAAGAGAAATGACATGGCATAATGTTGATTGAGAATTTTAAAATATTGGATTGTGGTTAACTTTGGTCATCCCACATTGATAGAATAATAAAATGTTGAAACATGAAGTTGATTATAAAAAGAGAAGAATGCCAACTTTTTTTACATGACCTATGATTTGTTTTAATCCATTTTGGATTAAAGAGTTTATTTTTAGTTACAAATTTGTTGATGTTGAATATATATTATATATATTGTATTACAACTATCTTTATCTTTAAATATATAAAAGCAAAAACCAAGATAAATGACATGGTACAATGTGTATTGAAAATTCTAATATATTGGATTGTGGATAACTTTGACTATCCTACATTGATATAAAGATGAAATGTTAGAACATGAAGATGATTATAAAAGGAAAAGGATGCCAACTTTTTTTATTCAATTACAATTATATAAAAACAATTACAATTACAACTTTTTTTCTTTCTAAAATATTGTATTATTATATATTGTATTACAATTACAATTAACTTTATCTTTATACATCTTTATATATATAAAAACAAAAACCAAGAGAAATGACATGGCATAATGTGGATTGAGAATTCTAAAATATTGGATTGTGGTTAACTTTGGCTATCCTACATTGATAGAAAGATGAAATGTTGGAACATGAAGATGATTATAAAAGGAAAAGGATGCCAACTTTTTTTTTACATGATTTATGATTTGTTTTAATCCATTTTGGATTAAAGAGTTGATTTTTAGTTACAAATTTGTTGGTGTTGATATATATTGTATTACAACTAATAAGATACACTTATTTCATTTAATTTGTTTATTTTTTATATCTTTTTGTCTTTGTATACATAAAATGAAAAACAAGACAATGACATGTCATGATGTGGATTAAGAAATCTAATTTATATATATAAAAGTAAAATTACCCAAGAGAAATGTCATGCCTCAAATAAGAATCATCAATATATATATATATATATTTATATTTATATAAAAGAAAGAATCATAGAGAATGATATGACATTGTGAGATTTGAGTAATGTAGGTACCTATAAGAAACGAGGACATTTGGATTTGATATGAGATACGAGTATTTTCAAATACTACTATATTCTGGTGGTGTTTTACACATCTCACATTGATGAGATAATATAAGATTGGAGAATGAAGATATACCTGTAGAAACACAGAGATTTAGATTTTGATAAATTAAAGGATTACTTGGCTAAATATTCTTTTTAGCCGACCCCTATTTTTGTTAAAAATACCCATTTATATAAGCAAATAAATCGATAGACAAATGTATACAAATCATCATATTTCATCAATTTATACAATATTATCAATGTTGAACCTTGATGTCTTTTCATTATCTCACAAGTGACAAGAAGATTTAAGTATTCTCAAATCTTGAATTGTGATGTTATTTGGTTATCCCACATTGATAGAAAGAAAATAAATTTGGAAGAATGGATGAGTATGTAAAAGTTGAATGAGATGTCTTATTTGATTGTCCAACATCGACATAAAGACAATAGATTTGGAAGAAGATGTTAGTATATAAAAGCTGGATGAAATGTCTTATTTATTTATCCCACATCGGTAAAAAAAGATAGATTTGAAAGAAGAGGTTAGTATATAAAAGGTACATGAGCTGTCTTATTTGATTAATCCACATCAACGTAATGATAATAAATTTGGAAGATGAGGTAAACAAAAGAAAAGGCGGATAAAATGACTTACAAGTTTAAAAGTTTATGGCAACCTATGTGGTTGTCTCATTTTAGTCGACCTCTTTCATTAAAAATCAAATTTTATAAAATATTAATCTTTATGTGACTTTATTTATATAAAAAGAACAACCATAAATAATGAGATGACATTGTGAGATTTCAGTATTCTAAAATATTGCATTGTGTTGTAGTTCAATTATCCCACCTTGAAGCGAGGTGCAAGATTGGAGAATGAAGATGACTGTAAGAAACAAGGGTTGATTTTGATAATCAAAATTTTAGTTGGATAAATATGTTTTAGCTCACGATTGGAATCCCATAATAAATTAGCAAGAAAGTAGGATTTGGAAGAGAGGGTTGATATTGGCTGCCAACTCTCATTTTCCTAAAAAAATTATATATATATATATATATATATAAATTAACCACTCATTGAAACACATCAATTATTTTATATTTTTTTTGAAAAGCAAATCCAATAACATTAAAACCAAAAACACACAACAAGGATTGCAGAAGGTCTGCAAGATACAAACCCACTAGCAACAGCCCAGTCCGCAGAAAAAAACCACACGATCGAATCAGACAAATAAAACAAACCAACTAGACGGAATAACCAGCCACAACTACCCTGGACCAATACAGACCCGAAAGAAAAAGAACAAAGGCATGGAACGAAAACGACTGTTAAAACCAAACCCGAGCCACGCCCGACCCCTCACCGCGATCACCTGCAGACGGATTCACTGATCATCCGATCCCTATACACTTCTCGGATCTGTTATCCACATCAATTATTTTATATTGTATTCAATTCACTGTTAACTGACGAATTATGTTTTATATATCTTATCTCGATACATATATTTCCTGAAATAATTATCGCCACAACTGATGATGTGGCCTAACCAAGTTTGAGTATTATTAAACGTTAAATTATGGTTTGGTTAAATTATCCCACATTACTATGAAGATGATAAAATTTAAAAATAGATGGTTATATATGAGTAGAAGTTGGCTTGAAAAATTTAAAAATAGGTTTGACTAAATATATTGGCCAACAATAATTTTTCAAAAAATCTATACATCTACTTTAGGCCTTAAGTTTAAAACTTAATGTCAACATGTTTGTTAGAGTGTTTTTATTATATGTCACCTTATATATAAACTCAAGAGCATTAAACGAACTTTTGGAACGAATCAAGTTGGATATCATATTAGCGCTACAAGTTTGAGTCATTAAAATAATAAGCAACATTTTTTAAGTTCAAACTTCAAAATTATCAAACTCAAATTTGAGCCAGACGGTGATTCCTCAAAACTTTCGTAACAACAATAATGATATGGGTGTATGACATGTTGTTTCATTCTAAATAACATAACAAAAAAATTAATGTCAATACGTGTTAAATTCTTCGTAACAATAAAAGGTTATCAATACGTGAAAATAAACCACTTATGTAAATACATTCTTCATTTTAAATTGTATCTCATTAATTATTAAGCAAAAAATTATGTTCTATTTTAACTCGGTCAAGTACTTCTTTAAAAAATTTATCGCTACCGTGCAACGCACGGGGTTGCCACTAGTGATAATTAAGAGCAAGTCCGTAAATTTTCATTTATTTAAAGAAAATCATGTTTATTATCATAACTCTTTCAAAAAAAATGATTATAAAAATAATAAAAATGGAATTTATTAAAACAATAACTATTATAGTTGTAATAAGAATCCCTTTCAAATAGGCATGGAAATGGGGCGTGGACCTCAATCCCCATCTCCATTCACGATCCTTATCTCTATCCCCATCCTGTCTCTGTCCCTGCCGGAGAATATGATCATATCCTCATCCTCATCTCCAACGGGGAATGTGGATCCCCAACGGGGAAACGGGGATTTTTTCCCGTTTATATAAACTATTTTAAATCAAATATGTGAGACACAACACATCTTTAAATTTCACAAATTTCCAATAAACCTAAAATCAAAAGGAATTTAGTTTTATACAAACAATCACATCATATGATACTTAATTAGCTAAAACTAATATAAATCCAGTTTAATAATAGAGTAAACTACAAATTTGGTCCGTGAGGTTTATCAAAAAATACGAAAGTGGTCCCTGAACTTCAATAAGTGTAAATTTCATCCCTGAGGTTTCGATTTTGCTATGCAAGTGGTCCCTCTGACGTTAGCTCCGTTAAATCGTCCGTTAAGTCAAGGGTAATTTCGACTTTTAAGGGTTTTTTTCCAATTTTTATTAAATTGTTTTTAGAGTATACATGCTTTAATCATACACATCTTCTTCCCCCACCTTTAACTTCTTCCCTAACCCATCTTCTTCCCCAACCTTTAACTTCTTCCCCAAAATTAATCATACACACACACACACATATATATATAATCATACACACACACACACACATATATATATATATATATACACACAACGAGAGATCGAGAGAGAGATCTGAGAGAAGAAAGAGGGAGAGAGATATGAGAGAAGAAAGAGAGATATCTGAGATAGAGAGAAAGAGAGAGATCGAGACGCAGACCACAGACAGACGACCTCGCCGGAGGACGACCTCGCTGGTGTTTCTCTCTCTCTCGCGCACTCTCTATCTTCTCTCGATGTCTCTCTCTTCTCTCAGATATGTTTTCTCGATCTCTCTCTCTTCTCTCAAATCTATGTCTCGATCTCTCTCTCTTCTCTCAGATCTCTCTCTCTTCTCTCAGATCTCTCTCTCTCTCTCGATCTCTCTCTCTTCTCTCTCAGATCTCTCTCTCGATCTCTCTCAAATGTAAGTTTGGTTTTTGAGTTTTTGGTTTGATTTAAGTTTTTGGTTTTTGAGTTTGATTTGGGTTTTAAAATCTTGATGTTGTTGAGGTAGAAGATGAACATTCTTGGTGTTCTTGGTGTTCATGTTGAAGAAGATGAACATTCAAAGAAAAGTAATTAAAAATGGTAAAATAAATTAAATAAGGCAAAATGACGATAATACCCTAAAAAACGTTGTCGTTGTTGTTGTCTGTGGCTGTTAAATGTCGTGAAGATTAAAATTTCTTTGTGTTTTCATATTCATGATTTCCCAAATGGGTTATTGGAAATCACAGGGTTTTGTGTGTGGTATTGTATGAAGGAAAAAAATCTTGTAAATGTTGTTTCTTTCTTTCTTTTCTTTTTTTCTTTTTGGTTAGGTAAGTGTGCAATTGAATTCTAGTTGGGTCGGTCTTGATTTCTGTTCATGTTATTTAGAAATTCTTGGATCTTGAAACCCATCATCAGTTTCAGATAATTTTAGGGTTTTTGTAGTGGATGAATGGAAGAGATATGTACTGCTCCTGCTAGAGTTCTTTCTTTCTTTACTTTTATTTCTGTGTTTCTATCTATTAATGGTATCTAACACGTTTTCGTGATGATTGTAACATGGATTTGCAACACGGGTTTTTCTTGGATTTTTCTGAATTGTGATGTTGAAAGAATGCAGGCAGGGAGTTTAACAACATGACAAAAGATGATGATCTGTAAAAATACAATTCAACACGTAATTGTCCAACTTTTGTGATCTTTCTTTTGAAAATGTATGCCATAATTACGGTTTTGTCCTCATGAAATGCAGATTCTTCCTTTGATTCAAAAATACAAAGTCAAACGGACCGTTTTTAGTGCTTCATCTGAGATACGAAATGGACATGTTAGCGTTTTCTGGATGTACTCAAGGTTGCAATCCGTAAAGTTTGATACTAATAATAATAAGGGCATTGGATCTTCTTTTTGTAAGTCGATTTTGTTGGCAGATATGCATACCATCGATTTCTTTGAGTTTCTTTATTTCCTTGATATTTGCACAGGGTTGTTGTTTTATTCTGTGTTTTGTTCTTTTCTTTTCTACCTTCATGTTTATCATTTTTTGCTTTTGTGTTTTATTCTTTGTCTGCATGTACATATACAGTCACAATCATGTATGTATATTCGACATTTATTAGCACAAGTTTTTGTTTCAACGTTTAACAGATGATGAGTCGACTTTCTTAACCAATTATAAGTTGGCTTGAGAAATATGCAAATCCAACTTTAAGTGCCCAACATATATGTATTGATTTAGCTCAATTCAGAATGGTTGTTGAGGATGAACATTCACCACCCGTCTGTCAATAATTGACAGGCCACATCAAAGTATACTTCTTTTGTAGCCTTTTCCCTTCCGTAGTTTAGCCTGCCAATTTGATGAACACAATGAGTTCATACTTGCATGATGTTTCATAAATCTATGATACTGACTTTTGGCCTCTTCTAGATGCGATGAAGATCGGGTTTCAGGTCTTCAGCAGTTCACGGTGGAACAGTTAGAGGCGCACAAACTCTATTTGCATAATGTAAGCCTTTTTTTTAATTTTATCCTCGAGATTGAGATTTGTTGTCTTTCGACATGTTGATTTCAGGACTATTAAGAAAATTCTTGTCATTAAAAACAAGTAATTAGAAAGAAAAAACATGTCATAGATAGATCGATTTGTAAAATGGTTATAATGTGATTTAAAATGAACCTTATCAGAGTGGCTCCTAAGACGGCAATCATTTTCTGCCCTCTTCTTCATTTTGTAGTATGTAAAATTTTGATTTTTCAGGGTGAAGAGGTTAAAGTTTGGTTTGAACACTTTTTGATTCATGGATTCTCACTATCTGGTATACAGTTGCTGGTTTCTTGATATGGCTTTTTGAAAGTACACATTTTCCACCAACCATACCATTTTTAACAATATAATGTTATTGAATGATTCAACTTTCAAGCTCATGGTGATTACATATATTTTGAAACTTACTGGTGGTATGTTTTCCAATCCTCCTGAAAACACCGACATTCAAAAATGCATAAGTTCATTCATTCAATGATTTGTATTCTTTAGTTATTATGTAGGTAGGAACAAGAGGATCTCAATGGTGGAAAGATGAAAGCTTAATTCTTTGTCATTTTGTAGAGCATATTTAATGGTATGTTTCTATTAATTATGTTAGTTATTCATTTTCATTGTTTGGTTGTTTATGTTCCTGATTGAATCGAGTATAGCAGCATCAAGACGGCTATTGATTTCCCACAATCACCTGTTCAGAAGGAGCAGGAGGTATGGTTCTTTTGGTTCTTTTCATTACCTTGAAGTTGTGCTTTATCGAGATATTGTTTGTAAATGTTTTGCATGCTCGGTATGTTTTGGTTAATGATCATTTGAGACCGGTCTTGGTCAATGAACGATTATCAAATGAACACCTCTCTTTGTGTTTTGGTTGGAATCGATTTTTCTTTTTACTACAATTGTTTTTTAGGTTTTTATGTTATCAAATTGGTGTGCTTTTTTTTGTTATCAAATTGGTTTGCCTTTTATATTTCTCTGTAGTCTGATTACGGCAACTTGATTTGATCCTGGAAATCGTTTAGTTTTGTTGTTAGTTTTTCTATCATTGATGCAATTTCTTGCAACTTGATTTGATCTTAAGCTTGCTTTCTACATAATGTAAAAAATCCTTGATTTAGTCACTGTTAGGTTTACGCTTGTGTATAGGAATTATGTTTACTCATTTTAAATTGAGTATCCGTTTCCCTCTTTTTGCTGCTAGGATTGGAAATCCTGTATTTTACATATCCGAGGGCTTAATGTCTACAACCATGGAATTTGTATTTGTAAGTTGGAAGAAGTGAAAGGGAGGTTTAGGGGTAGTTACAGAACACTTACTCGGTAAGTGCTTACTTACCAGGTAAGATTTTAGTCCATTAAAATGGCATCGTATGAAATAGTTAGTGCTTACTGGGTAAGACCCTCGGTACTTGTCACTGCTCTTATCGGGTAAGATTTTCAATCTTTGTGATATTCATTATGTTGGTCCTGAAGGTGCTTAACAAGTTTGTAGAAGGGGGGGGGGTTGAATACAAACACAGAAATTAAAGTTTAATAAATTGTTTATTGATAAATCAAAATACAATTTACAAGTTTGTTGCGGAATAAGATTAAGACAGACTCAATCTAAACAAACTTAAGAAACACTAAGATGGTTGCACAAGAAATTCAGAGAATGGGGGATTTTAGAGAGATAGAAAACAAGGGTTTCTATTATGGAGTTCAAGGATTGAGCACACCTTCAGATGAAGGGGTGAGCTTCCTATTTATACCCTATGCATTAAATGCATGGCAGGGTACTTTACACGTGGCATTCATAGATTGGCTTTGGGAGTCTTACTTTTGGAGACATGCTTTTGGCCGCTTATGAACAGTGTAGTTGATAGAGTTGTTGTACGATTTGTGGCAGAGACGTGTCCGTTCTGACACATCGTACTGGTTGTGCAAGGTAAGACAAAAGAAAACTTGAGGCATAAGCTTTGTGATCGTTGATCGCTGAGTATCTCTTCTTCCAGAGATAAAGAAGTTCAGCTATCGCTGAAGCTTTTCCTCAGGCTTCTTCGCGTAAGTAGATTCGTCTGGTCTTCGCTGATATCCGCATCAGGTCATTAGTAGACTTATCTATTGTTCAGTGGCTTCGTCTTCGATTCAGCTATGAACTATGTTGACGCGAGACTTGTCTTCAGGGATTACGTTAACTGTGTTACATGGGAAACGATCAGCGATGACTGAACAGACTCAGTTTGATCGCTGAAAGTGAAACACATACATATTAAATGTTTACAGAAAGGTCATAAGCGATAACTGAACAGACTCAGTCTGATCGCTGATGATGAAACACTAATACATATAATAACGTAATTTTCACTAAGTCTAAAAGAGGGTCGTTATCAAATCACTGAGAGAGTTTGGATCAACAATCTCCCCCTATTTGATAATGACAAAGTAGCAAAAGAAAATTACTTTATGATTCAAAATATAGGAATAAAAAGGACTCATAGAATGCATGTCCCAATTACTATTTTGAGGGATCTTTTACAGTACTGATAGGGTTAAGTACATCACTGTGATTTTCATTTAATTCAGGGATGGAATTACAAGATATGAAAAAACATAAGTACAAGTGAGTAACTAACTACTGTAAGTATAACTAACAGATTACAGAGGAAACTAATCTATCAGCTATTAAAAGAAGATTTAGGAGGATTTATCATATACTCAGGTATTTCTTCTCCTTTCTGTCTTCGTTCCAAAGATTCTTGACTGATAATTTCTTTAATTTCTTCAGCAGCAGGGAAGAAGTCACACCATAAGCATAAGAGATCCTTGAGATGATTCAGAGGACAGATAGGAATCTCAGAGATTCTTTGAAATCTGAGTTCCTCATCATCATCTCTGAAGAATATTCCATAAGGATTGTCAATTACTTGACCAGCTTGGAAAGGACCACCAGGAGGCAGAGATAAGTCCAGAACTGAAAGATCGGGAGGAGGACCAAACAGTGCATCTCTTGAAAATTTGATAGAAGTTTCATTCCTGATGATGGCGACATCTTCAGAGGAGGAGGACCCAATTTTTCTCTTGAGTTTCAAAGATTTGGGAGGAAGAGGAGATGGCAGCTTTAGTACAGAAACGACTCTATTTATGAGGGCTTCAAGAAGTCCTTCAACGTAGCCTCTGTATGTAGATTTGGATTTCTTCAGCGCATCCCAGAACTCTAACCATTCCGTAAATCCGAAGCTCTCAAGTTTTGATACGTACATTGCTTTTTGGGTTCCATCCTCTCTGGTAATCTCCATGGTCACTGAGAGTTGATCTTTCTTCTTGCGACCAGAGATAGTCAAGGCTGATATTGGAAGAAGATCAGAACGATAATCCATCTTTTGTTTGCACCAATCGATAGACTTATCGTTGATCTCTTGTTCTTTGGAGCGTTCCTCTTCAATTTCTTTCAGTAGTGCAGCTTGAACTTCCACAGGTTTGCTTTTCAGCTTTTTGTCCTTGACTTGAGAAGATTGAATCTTTAAAGCAAGTTGGGCATCTCGTTTGCATTCATCGATCAGCTTCTCAGCTTTGGCAGATTCTTCTCTTTCGGCTTCAGTGAGGAAGTCGAGCTCTGTGGATGTTTGAAGAGGGATTTTCAGCCGTTGACTTTCTAGTTGAGCGATCATTTCAACTCTTTTCTTCACCACTTCCTCTGACCAATGAGATGGTCGAGAGGGCCTTCCTGGATGGACCAGGGAATCTTCTTCTTCTTCTTCATCAATCTCAGCGATAGAGATTGGGATTATTTCTTCAGCGATAGTAGCTGGAATTATTTGTAGTTCAGAACCCTTAAGCAGGGGTGAGAACTGTCTGGATAGAAAAAGAAGGAAAGAAGGGATAAGTGTATTTTTAGAACGAGAGAGATAAAGGCTAGAAAGAAATAGGGGTTTGGAAAGAGTAGGAGAGTGGTACAATTGAAAAACATACCTGAGAAGGATGCTCCCCCTCAGATTGTGATCCAGTCCTCAAGCATTCTTCAGCGATCGGTTGCTTGTCTTTGCTTTGCGAAGGAACACTTGAAGATGTATCACCTCTCACCCCTGTTTTGACAACCTCTTGCGAAGTTGTCCCTGATGCGACGTTCGGCTTAGAGAACCACATAGATTGGTCTTCATCGTCGTCGTCGTCATCGGAGGGCTGATCCTTTTCTTGATCATCAAGATCTAGATCATCTTCCTCTTCATCGTCTTCTTCCTCATCCTCTTCAAAGAGAATAGAGTGAATTGATGAGGATTCTTTTGCCTTCTCCCCCTCAGATTGAGAGGGAGGTTCCTTTGGAGTCTTAGCTTCCCCAGCAGCAGCAATAGAAGTTTCTTCAGTTTTCTCCCCCACTTTGTCATTATCAGCGGTAGGGGATTGTTCAGCTGCTGGAGTAGCTGTTGAAGCTTTTAGCATTTGGACGTCAGCCTCCAGACGCTTAATCCGGTCTTCAACCGTAGGGATGTCGCACGTGGCATCATGAATGAATTCCACAGCGATGTTGAGGTTGGTACGATCATCTTCAGTGAAGGAGGGAGGCAGCGCTGGAGCTGGTGCATTCACTTTCTGTAGAATTTGCTGAAGAAGGGACGTGCAGAGGTCAACCTTTGAAGAGAGACCCTGAACTTCAGCGGTAAGAGACTCAAATCGCCCTTGAAAGAGTCGAGAGGACTCTCTGAGTTGGACGACTTGTTCTTCAACAACTGAAAGTTGGGAGTTCTCAGCTTTAGATGAGCAAGTGGCGGTCAACTTCTTCAGCTCCTCACCAGCCTGATTGACGGCGCTGGTGGTTTCATTGATGGTGTTGGTGAGTGCGTCCACCTTTTCTCCCAGACTGTTGACATGCGTGTCAACAGACGCCAAGCTAGGACCTGAAAATAATGTTAGTTCAGATATGGGCTTATTTGGAGAGGGGGGGAGAGAAGTGTTTAGGATTATAGGTGTACCTGACGTATCAAACATTTTGTAGAACTGCATAGATTCCTCAAAAGTTTGATGCTCAGGTCCTATAGGGAAAGAAGAGGTAGCGGGTTCATAGACCAAGTGAGGAGAAAAAGAAAGAGTTTTGGGGATAGAAGTAGGGATGGGGTTAATCTCAGGGAATGAGATAGTAGGTGGGGTTACTGATGATGTGACAGCGAGTGAGATCGCTGACACGGCAGTATGAGTGACTGCTGAAGTTGTGGAGGAAAGACCCACAAATGCATCTAAGGTAGCTTGTTGAGAAGCTCCCTCAGGTATAGTACTAGAGGGTGTACTTTCCTTAGTCTTTTTGGCCTTTTTAGAAGGACCAATCGAACTAGCTGATGGTCGTTTAGAAGTAGTGGTAGCGACAGGGATAGCAGACGAAGGAACCGTCTGCGTGGTCGCTGAAGATGAAGAAGAATGGAGAGAGAGACGAGAGCGAAGGAGAGAGATACTTACCTCGTCGGCGAGTGGCTTGACCTCCAGTGATCGTTGACCTACCCTGGCAAAGGTGCCATCATCTTTGGTGGGATAGGTGTTGGGATAGAGGAACTTGATATACGTACATATGAAACGTACGTACGAGATCTTGGGATCTCGTTCAGGCTTCTCTAATCTCGACCTCAGATCTTCAAAGATTGCTGTGGCGTAGTCAAAGTTTTGACCAGCGATAACGGAGTAGGCCATCTGCAGTTGTGTTTTGCTGGCTTGATCCAGCGAACCACTCTTCCCACTCATGCACTGAATTATGTGCGAGAAGATAAAGTTCAGTTGTGATGGCATCTGAGCTTTTAGGATCTTGGTGAGCTTCTTGTTGGGAATAGAAGATCTCGGTTTGTTTTCCCAACAATAGCCCATTGCGTCCAGGAATGATATCAGCTCATCATCAGTGGGGAGTGCGTCGAACCCACTCTTTGGTTTGTCAGGGAATCTTAAAGATTTCCTGAGGCTAAGAGCGGTCATGCTCCCTGGCCCCAATTCCGTGCTGAACGAGATAGCAGGGACTCGTTCACCTTTCTTGTTGGTGAGTTCAGTTGCATCAGCAGTGAACCAGAACTGCTGGAGTAGAGTCTTGGAGGGATTAGGATCCACAGTGATCGCGTAAGCTATGCATGACTGCTTGAGGAATTCAGCAGCTTCCACCAGATGTGGGTATTTGTCAGCTTTGAACTCGAGTCTGGCCAAATGATTACATTTAGTAATCTCAACTTCAGTGAGAGCGAATCGTACATGCTTGGAAGCAACGATTGAAGACTGTGTCATTTCTGTTATGGAAAGAGGCATAATAGAAGAAATGATTTAGATTAAAAATAATATGATTACCAGTTTCCATAGAAGAAGGGAAACTGGAAAACTATCAAGTTATTTTTAGGAGTAAAAAAAATAGTGTTCTGGGTAGAAAGAATGAAGAACACTTTAAAACCAAAAGGTTTTTATTGAAAAACATAAAATCAGAAAGAATGATCTTTAGTTTTTGAAAAAAAAACGTTTTATAAAATCCATAGAAAACGAGCAGGATTTTAAAAAGAATAAAAAGCATACGAACAAAGCATATAAACATGAAATAAACCTGTGTATCTTGAAGAAAAAGAGTTGCAGATTCAATGTTCTGGGTTTACTTGCTTGAGTGTTCTTGAGAGAATGTTTCTTGCTTTGAAAGTTTTGAAAGCGTAAACCGTATAAAGGAGAGAAGAATTCCTTTTATACGAAGAGAGAGAAGAGAGAATGAAGCGGGAAAAGAAAGAATCATCATGACATTGACACGTTCCACGAAGTTGATTGGATAGAAGGGCAACGGACGAACGTGTCAGAAAAGGCATGTCGTGGATTGTCGGTTCAAATGACGTCATAGAAGAGAGAGACTGTACATTTGTCCGTTTTGAAATGATCACTGAAGAAAAGTCAGCGATAGATTTTCCTTTTTAAAAGTATCCCTGATTTTAAAGATAGGGATAGATTTTCCTTTTAAAGGATCACTGACTAGAAATATCAGTGATTAATGTATTTTTCAAAAAAAAACTTTTAATCATTTGAAGAAAGTTCAGTGATTAAAGTTTATATTTGAAGAAAAACATCTTGAGAGAAAGGAGAAAACATATATGAGAGTCAGAATGTTTATCAGAGAGAAAGATGAGAGGAACTTTTGATTACTGACACAATACATGAACGCTGAAGAATTATTCTTCGAGGTTCAGCATTCCAAGCTCACTGATGAGAAAGTTGAACCTTGTCTCATCAAGAGGTTTGGTGAATATATCAGCAAGCTGAAAGTCAGTAGGGATAAAGTGAAGTTCAATATCACCATTCATCACATGATCTCTAATAAAGTGATATCTGATCTCTATGTGTTTTGTCTTTGAATGTAGCACTGGATTATTTGCTATAGCGATAGCACTAGTGCTGTCGCAATAGATAGGAATCTTTGACAGCTGAAGGTCATAATCTAATAGTTGATTTCTCATCCACAAGATTTGAGAACAACAGCTTCCAGCGGCTACGTATTCAGCTTCAGCTGTGGAAGTGGACACAGAATTTTGCTTCTTGCTTGTCCAGCTTACCAGCTTTCCTCCCAAGAGTTGACATCCACCAGTGGTACTCTTTCTGTCGAGTTTACAGCCTGCAAAATCACTATCAGAATAACCAGTTAGATCGAACCCTGAGTCTTTGGGATACCAAAGACCGAGGTTAGGAGTTCCTTTCATATATCTGAAAATTCGCTTTACAGCGATCAGATGGGATTCCTTGGGTTCAGATTGATAGCGTGCACATAAACAAGTAGAGTACATGATGTCAGGTCGGCTCGCTGTAAGATACAGCAATGAGCCTATCATTCCTCTATAGGCAGTGACATTAACAGGTTTTCCATATGGATCCTTGTTAAGTGTCAGCGGTGGTGCCATAGGAGTTTTCATCGCTGAAGTTTGTGTGAGATCAAACTTCTTTAGCATATCTTTAACATACTTACCTTGGCAGATAAAAGTACCTTTGTCAGATTGTTTAATCTGAAGACCAAGAAAATATGTCAGCTCACCCATCATACTCATTTTATATTCTTTCTTCATTCTTTCAGCGAAGCGAGTACATAGAGATGGGTTAGTAGAACCAAATATTATGTCATCGACATATATTTGTACAAGAATTATATGACCTTTTATCTTCCTGAAAAATAACGTATTATCAATCTTGCCACGTTCAAAATTTTCAGAGATAAGAAAAGATGAGAGAGTGTCATACCAAGCACGAGGGGCTTGTTTTAGACCATAGAGAGCCTTATCCAATTTATAAACATAATTTGGATGCTTAGGGTCATAGAACCCTGGTGGTTGTTCTACATAAACTTCTTCATTCAGCTTTCCATTCAGAAAAGCTGATTTTACGTCCATTTGATAAACGATGAAGTCTTTATAGACTGCATAAGCTAAGAATAGTCGAATTGCTTCGAGCCTGGCCACAGGGGCAAAGGTTTCATCATAGTCTATGCCTTCCTCTTGTCTGTATCCCTGAGCAACAAGTCGAGCCTTGTTGCGGGTTACAGTTCCATGTTCATCTAACTTGTTTCTAAACACCCATTTGGTGCCTATTACAGTTTTATCAGATGGTCTAGGAACGAGATTCCAAACTTTGTTTCGAGAAAATTCAGTCAGCTCTTCTTGCATAGCGCTGACCCAGTTTGGATCTCTGAGGGCATCATCAGTCTTCTTTGGTTCTATTAAGGAGAGAAAGTTTACAAAGAGACAGATATTACCTGAGCTTCGTCGTGTCTGAATACCTGCATCTGGATCACCGAGAATTTGATCTATTGGGTGATCTCTTGTCCATCGCTGAGCAGGAGCATGATCGCTTAACTCAGAGGTTGGATCAACAATTGGGATGTTTACTGATGAGGACGTTTGAGGTTCATCAGCAATTAACTGTTGAGTAGGTTCACTAGAGAGGTTTCCAGACGAAGGCAGATTTGATGGTGGTAATGTGTTTAGAGGTTCAGCTGAAACCCATGAGGTGGATTCAGCGGTGGGAGGTATGATACTTGGTTCTTCATCAGCAGCTGGAGTTTCAGTGTGCTGATGGTTTGATAAGAAAGGTTCAGTTTCTCTATAGTGAGAGATCATCCAAGTATTCAGTTCTTCATTGTCAGCGATTGGTTTAGAGTTCGCTGAGCGCGTTTCATCAAACGTGACATGAATGGTTTCTTCTACGGTTTGTCTTCTCTTGTTGAAAACTCTGTAGGCTTTGGAGATGGAGGAATATCCTAAAAATATTCCATCATCGGCTTTTGGGTCGAACTTTCCAAGTTGATCTTTGTTGTTTAAGATAAAGCACTGACAACCAAAGATATGAAGAAAGCTGATAGAAGGCTTCCTTCCAAGAAAGAGTTCATAAGCTGTCTTCCCAAATCGCTTTATTATCAGCGATCTGTTTTGAGTAAAACATGCAGTGTTTACAGCTTCTGCCCAAAATTGAGTAGGGAGGTGAGAATCTCTGAGCATTGATCTAGCAGCTTCTATGATCGTTCTGTTTCTTCTTTCAGCGACTCCATTTTGCTGAGGTGTTCTTACTGAAGAGAATTTGTGAGAGATTCCCTTGTTCTCAAAGAAATTGTCCAGGGAACTATTTTTGAATTCAGTTCCATGATCACTTCTTATTGATCGAACAGTAAGATTATTCAGCACTTCCATCTTTTTGACAAAAGATATTAGTTCTTCTGGAGTATCACTCTTACAGCGAAGAAAAATAACCCAGGTGTAGCGAGAATATTCATCTACAATGACAAGCGTATATTTCTTTCCAGCTATTGATTGGATGTTGACAGGGCCAAATAGATCCATATGCAGGAGCTGAAGAGGACTTGTCACTGAGGAAACTTGTTTCGACTTGAAACTAGCTTTTGTTTGTTTTCCTTTTTCACATGCTGAGCAGAGAGATTCTTTAGCATATGAGTGCTGAGGAAGACCAGAAACCAGTTCCTTAGATGAGAGAGAATTCAGGGTTTTGAAGTTTAGATGAGAGAGCCTTTTATGCCATAGCCAGTTGACATCAGAAGAGGCCTTAGAGAGAAAACATAAGTTATCAGTGATAGTAGAGTCCATATCTATTACATAGACATTTTCTCTTCTATAACCACTGAGAGCAAGTTTTCCTTTTTCATCTACCACTGAACATGCTTTCTTAGAAAAGCGAACTTCGTAGTCTTTGTCACATAGCTGACTGATGCTTAGAAGATTGTGCTTCAGTCCATCTACATAAGCGACTCTTCGAAAGGTAGTTGTCCCATTGCTGAGGACACCAAACCCTCGGGTAAATCCTTTTCCATTTCCACCAAAGGTCACAGAGGGACCTTTCTCTTCCTTGTATTCAGTGAGCAGGTCTCTTTGTCCAGTCATATGACGAGAACATCCACTGTCGAGATACCAGATGCCCTTTGATCCCTGCATACATAAGGAAGATTAAGCGTTGTTTGGTACCCACTTTTCAATGGGTCCTTCAGAGTTAGTGGATAAGGAAGATTCAGCAGTCTTCACCGCTGATGAAGATTCAGCTTCAGTGGTAATCTTCACTTTGGTTAATTTCTTAACCTTAGTGGTATTTTTCACTTTGGTTGATTTTTCAACTTTGGTGACTTTATTTGCCTTAGAGGCATTTTTCTTCACTTTGGCTGTTTTATCAGCTTCGGTGGTATTTGGACACTTGCTCGCAATATGGTCAGTAAATCCACAGTGATAACACTTTCTATATCTGATGGTGGTTTTATAACCAAAAGGTTTTGAAAACTTAAGATGAGCAGGTCCAGCTCCAAGAATGCCTTTAGCACGAGATCTGGGAGGAATTTTTATTTCTTCAGGTCTCACGGGCTTTAGATCAACCTTCAGCTTTGGAGGACAGATATCAAAGATTTCTATCACTGAGCTAGAAGGTTTATCCACTGAAGGTTTGGAAGGAACTTTCAGTTTGGTTTTCTTGGAAGCCTTCTGAGGAGGAAGAATAGACTTTCCTTTATCTGCAGACTTAGATCTTGCAGATATCTCCTCAGGGATGGGATTTGAAGAAGAACAGGGATAGAATTGATTATAAGAAGTGTCAAAGAAAGATGTGACAAAAGTTCCAAACTTAAGCGAGGAACTTTCTTCTTTAGGATCATCCTGTGGTGTCCAAAAACCAAGACCAGTTCTATCACTTTCAGGAGTTTGAGCATTTATTATCTCAGAGATCTTTGTTGATGATTTGCACCATTTTTCAACATGAGCCTTTTCTGCTTTTAGAGCAGCGATGGCTTGTTCGCGTTCAATGCTGATGATTTCATTTATAATGACTTGGTCTTTCAGCTTTTCTTCTAAAAGATTTAGTTCACTGAACTTTTCATGACATTTCTCTAGCTCTTGTGTTAAATAAACATTTTTATTTTCAGCTTGAGTTTTGTCATTTAGAGCATTATAAAGGTCAATCGTCAGCACATCAACAGCGCGACTTCTCTCAGCTTCAGGCAGAGAGGGATTTGTTGAGATAGATACCTGAGATGATATGTAGCTCATAGAAGGTTCAGATGGTTCTTCTACTTCTTCTTTAATCTCAGCCATGAGGCAAAGATTAGCGACTTCTTCTTCATCAGAAGATGATTCTTCTGATTCAGCCCAGTCATGTTCTTCAGCGATGAGACCTTTACCTTTTCGCTGATAGCTTTTCAGCTTTTGATATTTGTTCTTCAGCTTATGGTATTTGTCATCACTGGATCTTCTTGAGGTAGAAGGTTTGAAGACCTTTTTCGACCTGCACTCACTAGCAAAATGTCCAATTTTTTCGCAGTTATAGCAAGTGGCTGTAGCCTTATCAACCGGAGTTGATTTTGGCTTTTCAGTAAGAGAGAGAGGTTTACTTCTTCGGAAGTTACTCTTTCTTGCAAATCTCTTAAAAGAGTTTGTCAAGAGTGCTAAAGACTCATTAAACTCTGAAAGATCAGGGTCTGATAAATCCTCAGATTCAGAATCTAACTCAGTGATGGTGAGAGTAGATCGCTGGGATGGAATTATCTCTGACATGACTAAAGCAACAACAGTGCTTTTGGAGTCTTTAGAATCTTTTACAAGATTCTTCTTCAGGAGATTAGATTGCTCATAGTTGAGCAATATTCCATACAGAGTGCTTAGAGAGAGAGTATGTAAGTCTTTTGTCAGCTTAAGACATATTGAATAACTGTCCCAGCTTTCAGGAAGACTTTCCAAGAATTTTGTTAGGACCTCAGAATTAGAATAGGTCCTTCCAACAGTTCTTAGGTCAATGATCAGGCAGTTAAACCGCTGATGAATGTCAGAAAGAGATTCATTCTTACCAGCGATAAAACTTTCATACTGTCTTACCAAGTTAATCTTTCGGGTCTCTTGGATTTCAGTGGTGCCCTCATATTGAACACATATGGTTTCCCACATTTCTTTAGAAGTTTTTAGATGCATGATAGAATGGAAAACTTCATCAGGCAGAGTCATTGATATAATGGTCTTTGCTCTTGCATCTATGCCTACCTTCTTTTTATCTTCATCACTCCACTGTCTTATTTCCTTAACGACATATCGTTCAGGGACAGCTTCAGTGGTGGCAGTAGCGGGAACCGCAGCTATAATTCTAACATGTTCATAGGGTCCGTTTTCTATATATTCAGGTATAGTAGGATCCGCACCTTCAAGAAATAGCATCATTCGATTTTTCCATAGAGAAAAGTTATCTCTGCTAAATCGAGGAGGTTTAGAAAGTGAACCATTATCATAGTAGTTTGTGTTTGTGTTTAGTGCCATTTTAGAATAGCAAGGAAGAATATACAGCAAGATCTTGTTTATTAGATTAAACAAACTGCTCTGATACCACTTGTTGGTCCCGAAGGTGCTTAACAAGTTTGTAGAAGGGGGGGGGGGTTGAATACAAACACAGAAATTAAAGTTTAATAAATTGTTTATTGATAAATCAAAATACAATTTACAAGTTTGTTGCGGAATAAGATTAAGACAGACTCAATCTAAACAAACTTAAGAAACACTAAGATGGTTGCACAAGAAATTCAGAGAATGGGGGATTTTAGAGAGATAGAAAACAAGGGTTTCTATTATGGAGTTCAAGGATTGAGCACACCTTCAGATGAAGGGGTGAGCTTCCTATTTATACCCTATGCATTAAATGCATGGCAGGGTACTTTACACGTGGCATTCATAGATTGGCTTTGGGAGTCTTACTTTTGGAGACATGCTTTTGGCCGCTTATGAACAGTGTAGTTGACAGATTTGTTGTACGATTTGTGGCAGAGACGTGTCCGTTCTGACACATCGTACTTGTTGTGCAAGGTAAGACAAAAGAAAACTTGAGGCATAAGCTTTGTGATCGTTGATCGCTGAGTATCTCTTCTTCCAGAGATAAAGAAGTTCAGCTATCGCTGAAACTTTTCCTCAGGCTTCTTCGCGTAAGTAGATTCGTCTGGTCTTCGCTGATATCCGTATCAGGTCATTAGTAGACTTATCTATTGTTCAGTGGCTTCGTCTTCGATTCAGCTATGAACTATGTTGACGCGAGACTTGTCTTCAGGGATTACGTTAACTGTGTTACATGGGAAACGATCAGCGATGACTGAACAGACTCAGTTTGATCGCTGAAAGTGAAACACATACATATTAAATGTTTACAGAAAGGTCATCAGCGATAACTGAACAGACTCAGTGTGATCGCTGATGATGAAACACTAATACATATAATAACGTAATTTTCACTAAGTCTAAAAGAGGGTCGTTATCAAATCACTGAGAGAGTTTGGATCAACACATTCGATAAGGTATAATGACCTGGTAAGTGTTTAGTAAACGACCCTTAGGGGCTGTTTGGTTGGTTTTCAATTAAGTTCTGTATGGATAAAGTTGTTTGTGTGGATTAATCTGTCTGTATAGATTTAGAAGGTTTTTATTTGAAAGAGTTTTTTCATAGATGGAAGGAACGTGTTTTTTAATGAGAGGGACTGATTTGGAAAAAAAACTTGGCTTTCTGCATAAAGCTCTCCCTTGAAATCTTACTGAATAAGCCACTTTCTATATCGTTAAGCCATTACCAAACAGTCATATATAGCTGACTGAATAAGTTGTGAGTCTCATTAAGCTCATTAAGCTGCAAACAAACATGCCCTTAGTGTTTGTAAGTGTATCTTGGTTGATACGATATGTTTGTGAAGGTTTTCAAAGGTATCCTTGAATTTGCAGGTCAGGACCTCTTAATTGGGAAGGTATTTCAGATATGGTATTGTCTTGGTGGATCTTGATGCGTTGATATCATTATAGTTTGTTTGTCCACATGCTTCTACTTATGTTCTTCGGTTCATAAAAATGTTGTTATAGATCTCTTTTTTTTTGGTAACCGTGGGTTTCCGAGCCAGCTTACGTGTACCGCGACTAATCCCCGGGCGACCACAAATGGCCTGGAGTCATCGCAGGTGAACCTCCATGGCCACAAGGGCTTTGGCAGCACCTGGATTTGAACCCTGGGTAGATGAGATCTTCCACTACATCCCCCAAAGGCTTTACGCCCCACAACCCAAGTGGTTGTTATATTGGCCTATAATGGAATACATACCAGGTAAGAACTCGTTGTCTTTGCCAAATCGCTCTTAATTACTGGATAAGATTCTCAGTAAACAAGCATTTTGTAAAAGACACTTTTTTTTTTATCAATTAGACTATACATTCGAAATATTGCCAGACAACCATTTTTATTTTGCACCAAGTAACTCTGAACTAAATTATTTAATGTATACCATACATCCAACTGAGTCATTATGTAAAATTGTGTTTTCTCTGTTTACAATAAAGTTACACATCTCGCTGCATTGTGCGGACACATAACTTTGTAATTACAATATATATATATATATATATATATATATATATATATATATATATATATATATATATATATATATAGGGAGAAGTTCATTTGAGAGATGGTAAATGTATGAGAAATAGAGAAGTAATCTTAGCCTTTCATTTGGTCAAGATCGGATTTGAGTGGTCAAATATTGCGTCTTTGACCAGTTAACAATTGTGGCTTTGACTGGTCAAAAGTTGCGACTATTCTAAAAATAGAAGGACAATTTCGTAATTTTTATAAATACACGGGACGAGTTCATATATGAACCCGTCAGTGTAATTCACATATGAACTTTTTTAACTGATTCATATATGAACCTTTGTGATTCATGTCTAATTAATTGTAAGTTCATATGTGAATCAGTTGAACTAATTAACAGATTCATATATGAATCACAAAACATCATATATGAATCCGTTAAAAGAATTCATATATGAACTCGTCCGTGTATTTTACGAAACTACCCCTCTATCCTTTAGAGACCACACAGGGAATTATCCGGTGATTCACGGTCAAAACTGCAAATGTTGACTAGATAAAGGGTAGGATCATTTCTTTATTTCTCATACATTTAGCATTTCTCAAATGAACCTAAGGCTATATATATAATTTATAAATAATTAAATATTATATATATATATATATATACTATATATTAAAATTCTTAAACGGTTATTGAAAAAAGTAGTTATTGGAAAACGGTTTTTGGAAAGCTATTAAAGGTGAATTTTACATTTATCACCCTTACAATTAATTATTTAATTTACTTTCTATCCCTTGTTTTTTCATTTTTCATTTTACATCCTTATTATTTTAACACAAATAATCGTATATAAACAAAAATACAATGAAAAAATACGTTTTTTACAAATTATACCATTATAATCGTTTCATCAATACCTTCAAAACGAGTCCAATATTGAATATTTTTAAATTTAACTGCACTATTAAATATCATGAATATCTACAAATTAAATCTATACTAATATATAAAAAAATTAATAGGGTTATTATAATAACCGGACATTTCATATCGAACTTTATGTGAAAAGTTAGTGTTTAGAGTTGGTCATTGCTTTGTACACTTGTACATATAGCATATGGGCTTAAACCAAACTAATTTTGTCAAACATAACCATTAGAGGGGTTAAACATGGATAAAGGAAAAAATAATTAAACCAAAAATGTGAGAAAATTCTCCAAACATGGTAAATTTGCAATTTATAAAACTTGAGGGACTTAAAGAGAATAATTGAAAATTATAAAAACAAATTATGAAAATAAAAGAAATCAAAATCAGATTCATATCTTCTCCTTCTTCACGTTTTCTTCTTCAAACCCTAATCCAAACCTTTATCCTTGAAATTAAGCTTCAAAACTTGATGAAATGATGAGATTTTGAAGATTTGGAGCTAAATCATGAAGGTAAATCATTGGGTAAGATTATAATCTTGAAATTTAGGTTATTTGGTTGAAATACATCTTAAGATTATATGTATTCTTGTTATTAGGGGCTGGAGTTTGTAAGGGAATGAAGGAATCCACATCTTGAAGATGTTCTAATCATCCTTAAGGTAAGAAATTAGGAAATTTTTGATTAGATATTTGGTAACCTAAAATATTAGTGGGTTTTTGATTATGTGATGTTCAAGGTTGTAAAACCAAAATGAAAATACTTCAAATTGGTTCAAGATGGTTTAGAATGGTTACCAAATCAAATGATAGTGTTGATATCTTAAAAATAGTTAATGTTGGTGCTGTTGGAAGAAAACAGAAAGTTGTTGTTACTTTAAATATGTGTATAAGATTAACCATTGATCCAATTGAGGTGTGTAATATGTGGTTGGAAACCTTAGTGTGTCTAGTTCAAATGTTATGAAGAGTACTAAAGCTGATTTTGAGCTTAAGTGTGCTAAAATAGCAAATTACAGTAGCTGATCTTTGTAAAATTGGAAACTGCACACTGTTAGTGCAAAATTCATATAAAATCAATCATAGCTTCAAACAGTATGAATCTAGTGCGATTGGATTCCTAAGAGGCATAGGTACAACTTTCATTTAGAAAATATCACGAAATTCATCTCCTAAGTATGAGTAATATGTCCAACACGGAGACGGACAGAAGCTGAAATGTCCAGGGGAGTTTTTCTTTGCAATATTTTAATTGTTTTGTTCGATTCATTTAGCATCCTTTCATAACAATAGAATTGAACTATAAGACTATAAAGATACAAATAAGGTTAAATTAAGCTAAAAGAAGGGTGTCAATAGGCTAAGTAGATCAAATAAATATTGGTAATATTGGTATAATTCTAAGTATATATTACTTGTGATGGGAAATCTGATTAGCAAGGATTGGAAACATTGACATTCGAGCATCTTGTTTGATTTTCTCGGCTATATAAAGGTATGGATCTCTTATTTTCTTGGAACGGGATTGACCTATTGTTGAGGGTTAATCCATTCAAATATGATTTACGAATTGTAAACTTGAGATACGAAAATACCTCATTGATGTTGATTCTTGGATTTTTATCATGTAATTTCTTTGTTGAATTCCATTTGGTGTTCCATTAGTTGAGCACGACTTAGGACTTTTCCAAAGTTTGTTGCTCCTAATAGGGACCGTTGGCCCGGTTCTTGAGTTTTACTCTGAATGCTGAGGCGCGAATGGAATGTGATAAATATGGTTTGTTGAATCGGTCCAATGACCGTGATATTATCAGATTGAGAATGGCACGACTAGATAGAGTCAAGCCATATTGACATTGTTCATTGATTGTTGTTATATCTTTGTGATTCGGTTAGATCACATATGTTGTGATCCTTTACCCAGACACTTAGTCGGGACACCGACTTTGTGATGCTTCCATGGTGGCTATAATCACTATGGCATCCTTGTGTATGCGTGGAAAGTGCGCTGGCCCTGATCCGGCCATAGGGGCGAATGGATATCCTAGGAACAGAACAGAACCAGGACTGCTTTAATAGTAGTCGAGGGCTAGTGGGTGTCGTGCCCACACCGCTAGTTCTTACTTATGCCCATAGAACCGTACATTCTTTGGGAACAACGGGTTTAGTGTATTCGAGTGATTTATGTGAACTTGAATAACACGAAACACGGAACGGGTGATTACGTGAACCCTTTGTTATATCTTTGTGATATTCGATTGCTTATTTTATCGTTTCATGATTATAGGGATAATTTGTACTTACCCTATATTGTTTATTGTTGATTTCATTGATCTGTTCACTGAGTTATTGCTCAGCCACGTTTGTTATTCCGTGGCAGGTTCTAGAGACAGACTTGGGGAATATCCGGGTTGAGAGACCAAGAGTGGATATTTTGAAGACTAACTTACCGGACAACCTTATTTTGTGAATAGATACTTTTGGGATTGTATATATTTATATATGTACCTTAACATCCGGCTGTCTATAACTAGTACTATTTTGCTATAAAGTTTTACTTAGTTGCTTTGTATGTGTTTAAGCGAATATGGAGTTAGTATGGAATGTTACAGTTATTGTACAAACTTTTGTACAAACTTTTGTACAAACTTTTGTACAATAACACTTATCACCCTAAGCTTTTATACAATAACACTTATTATCCTAAGTTTTTATACAATAACACTTATCACCTTTATAATGTTACATTTGTCACCCTTACAATTACTTATTTAATTCATTTTATATCCCTTATTTTTTCATTTTTCATTTTACACCATTATCATATTAACACAAATAATCGTATATGAACAAAAATGCAATGAAAAAATACGTTTCTTTTTCTACAAATTATATTATTATAATCGTCTCGTCAATATCTTCAAAACGAGCCCAATATTGAATATTTTTTAATGTAACCGTACTATTAAATATCATGAATATCTACGAACTAATTTGTTTTCTATCCATACGTTTTATTTTTTTCCACTGTTAGCACATTAAAAATACATAATCGTAAAATACGTTTCATTTTTATTATAAATTATATCATTATAATTTTTTTTGTCAATAATTGTAATATAAACTAATTATTGAATATCTTTATGGGTTTAGGGTTTCATAAATTGTGATTCATAGGTCATGGTTGATTGTTGATGACATGTCTATAAGGAAGTAGCATTAATTGTTCGTTATTTACTTACATTCCGCTGCATCGCGCGGGTATATGCCTAGTATATATATAAATTTAGTGGAAAGATATTTTGCAACCCACATCTTAACCGTTGGATTCATGATCGACGGTTATTGTATTTTTGTTTTCTTTTTTTTTAATTAAAAATATTGGGCCCCATATCTATTGTAACCGCCGATCATGAATCCGACGGTTAAGATGTGGGTTGCAAGGTTTGCAATCTTTTTAAGGGTTGGAAATTAAACAACCCTTATAAATTTATATATATATATATTTAATATATTATATATATTTATTTAGATTTATATATATAAGGCTATATATATATATAATTTAAAAATAATTAAATATATATATAGAGAGGACCATTCATTTGGTGCTAACCGTGCAAGTCAATCTCAACCGTAGATTGATGAGATCAATGGTGGTCCACAATTAATTGATTTTTTATTAAATTAAAATATTAAAAACGGTTGAAAAAAATACAATGCATGTATGCACAGGGGTATTTCGGTAAAAAAAAAATTCCTTTTAATTTGGGGAACATGAACCTACCAAATTAAAAGGCCAAATAATTAGGGATTTTATCCCATAAAAAACACCAACTTCCCAATACCACTGCCGTCATCACCTTCACTTGAAAACCCACCTTCACCATTCTTCCCACTACCACTTGTCGCACCTCCGCCGCCGCCGGAATTGCTTCGCACCTACCGTCGACGCCTTTTTCTTTTCAAACAAACCGTTAATAATGCAAGCAAGATGCATAATAACAAAAACCCAGAAACAAAAACGACGACATTGATAATCTTTATAAATATAAATTAATATTTATTTATATCTGGTCAACAGGTCACATGCCAATAAAGGACTCCCTTAATACAATTCACATTTTCATTAAGAAAAATATGATGACATATCCGAGATAGTCGATCAATATCTATATATATATATAAATATAAATATCTATATCTATATCTATATCTATATCTATATATATATATATAAATATAAATATATATATATATATATATATATATATATCATATTAAATAAATATATACAAGTATAAACATATAATATAATATGATATATATATATTTATATTTATATTTATTACATATATTTATTTATATAATATTTATTTATATTTATATGTACGTTTATTTTATATATATCTATTTATGTATATATATATATTTATATAAATATTTAAATAAATTTATTTAAATATTTATATATATATTTATAAATATAAATAAATATATATATATATATATATATCTATACTATATTATAAAAATGTCATAAAAAACTCTTAAAAACAAGTCTTAAAGCTTAATGTACCGCTATTTAATGCTAATTACTTAAAAAACAGTCATAAAAGCTGTATGTACTACATTTAATGCTATTCATTAATTTTCAATCATTATCTCTAACCATTTTAACTCCCCTAAAATCATTTTCCACTTTAACTCCCCTAAAATAACTCTCAGCATATTTTAGATATAAAAAATCTAAAATCTAATTAAAAAATCTTACAGAATATTTTATAAAAAAAATTATATTATTAAACCAAAATAAATTATATTATATTATTAAGTCTAAATTAAACAAATTTATATAAAAAAAATCATTACCACTCTCTCACAACCATCCAAAATCGTAATGTAAATCGACAAAAAACAGAAAATACAATGAAACATTAAAATCGTGATGTATCTAGCTGCATTACGCGAGTACACTTCTAGTATATATATATATATATATATTTATAATTATATTAAATATATTATATATTTATATATTTATTTATATTTATATATTTAATATATATATTTATCTATATATATATATATATTTAATATATATATTTATCTATATATTTTTTTATATATATATATTTATTAAATATATATATATATATATTTATATTTATTATATATTTATTTATTAAATATATATATATATATATATATTTATATATATATTTTTATATTTTTATATATAAATATATATATATAGTCGGGTTCAAACGAGAACAATACCTATTTAAAAGAACACGAGAACTAACAAAATCATTAGTGATTTTACATTAACACACAAAAAAAGGACTTTGGCCACGGTTTCAGGTTCGCGTGACTTTTTTGTACGTTAATGTAAAATCACTAATGATTTTGTTAGTTCTCGTGTTCTTTTAAATAGTTACTGTTCTCGTTTGATCCTCCCTCTCCCTCTCTCTCTCTCTCTATATATATATATATATATATCTTTACTTATATATTTATATATATATAATATATTTATTTATATTTATATTTACATATATATATATATATATTTATTTATTTATATATTTACATATATATTTAAATAAATATATATATATATATATATATATATTTAAATATATAAGTAAATATATATATGTGTGTAAATATAAATAAATAAATATATTTATTTACATATATATATATATATTTATTTCTTTATTTATATTTATATATATATAATTTATTTCTTTATATATTTATATATATACTTATTTATATAAATATATATATATTTATTATATATACATATTTATTTATTTATATATATATGTTTATATATATATATACTTATTTATATATTTTTATTTACATATATATATATATATGTTTATATATTTATTTACATATATATTTCTTTATTTATATATTTATATATTTATATTTATATATATACTTATTTATATATATATATATATTTATTTATTTATATATATATACATATTTATTTCTTTATTTATATATATTTATATTTATATATATATACTTATTTATATAGGGAGAGGTTAATTTGAGAAATGGTAAATATATGAGAAATAGAGAAGTAATCTTAGCCATTTATCTGGTCAACATTTGCGGCTTTGACCGCGAAGCACCGGATAATTCTTTGCGTGGTCTATAGAAGGTAGAGGGGTAATTTCGTAAAATACACGAGATGAATTCATATATGAATCTGTATGAATCACAAAGATTCACATATGAATCTGTTAATTAGTTTAACTGATTTCAAAAAATAATAAAATATATATGATATAATAAAATAATTAAATCAAAAAATATTCAATATTGGGCTCATTTCGAAGGTATCGAAGAGACGATTATAATGATATAACTTGTTAAAATTAAAACGTATTTTTTTAACGTATTTTAGTTAATATACGATTATGTGTGTTAATATGATAAAAATATAAAATGAATAATAGAAAAGTAAAAGGTATAAAGTAAACTAACTAAATAATTATAGGGGTATAAACTGTAAATATATAATAAAAATTACGCGGACCATACCCGCGTGAAATAAACCAAACGAGGACATATGAGTTTTTTTGGCAAAAATAACAAGATTGGGGGCATATTGAGTACTGATTTTTCAAAAAAGGGTATTTTAATTAAATTCCCTTATATTTATGTATATGGTTATTTATATATAAATATATTTATTTATATTATATATTATTTATTTATATATTTATGTTTATATATATATATATTTAGTTACTTATTTATTTATTTATATACATCTATTTATATATATATATATATGATTTATTTATATATATATATATATATTTACTTATTTATTTATATTTATACATCTATTTATATATTTATTATATATATATGTATTTTATATATTTATATATAATTTATTTATTTATATTTATATATATATTTTTTATATTTATATCTTTATATTTTTATTTATCTATATTTATATTTATTTATATATATATAGGTTCAGGTTCAGAAGAAAACTCTAAATAACTGGAAAACCGAAAAACCACGAAAAAATGAATGAAAAAGTATATGAATATGGATGTCAAATTAACAAGAAAAATATGATCGTTTATTTTGGTGTAATTTATTTCGTTCGAATTTTGTTCATTTTTCGTATTTTTTCGAATAAAAAATCGAGGGTGGAGGTTTTTTTAATTTAAAACATATTGTTGTAACCGCCTGTTTAATCATATCCATCAGATCATCTAATATAACGGTTGATAAGATGTTTTTTAGTTTTTCATTTATATGAGGTTTTTTCTTGAACCTCTGTATATATATATATATATATATATATTTACTTATTTATATTTATACATCTATTTATATATTTATATTTACTTATATATATATACTTATATATTTATTTATATTATATATATATGAGAAATATAGAGGAGAGGTTTATTTGATAAATGATAAATATGAATCACAAAGGTTCATATATGAACCAGTTAAAAGAGTTCAGTTGTGAATTGCACTGGTTCATATATGAACATATAGTTCATATGTGAATTATAATGTTAATATATGAACACAGCCCGTGTGTTTTGTAAAATTTACGAAATTGTCCTTCTATTTTTGGGATAGCCGCAACTTTTGACCGGTCAAAACCGCAATATTTGACTAGTCAAATCTGATCTTGACCATATGAATGGCTAGGATTACTTCTCTATTTCTCATATATTTACCATTTCTCAAATGAACCAAACACTATATATATATATATATATATATATATATATTTGTAGACGGAGGTTGAAGGGAAAACCTCAAATAAATGAAAAAACTAAAAAACATCTTATCAACCGTTAGATTAGATAATCTGATGGATATGATTAAATGGGCGGTTACAACAACATTTTTTAAATTAAACAAACCTCCACCCCCTATTTTTTATTCGAAAAAATAAGAAAAATGAACAAAATTCGAGCGAAATAAATTACACCAAATAAACGATTAGATTTTTCTCGTTAATTTGACATCCATATTCATATATTTTTTCATTCGTTTTTTGTGGTTTTTCGGTTTTCCATTTATTTAGAGTTTTCTCCTGAACCTAACCCTATATTTGTATATATTTAATTATATATATATATATATATATATAGACGGAGGTTCAAGGGAAAACCTCAAATAAATGGAAAACTAAAAAACACTTTGGCAGCCGTTAGATTAGATGATCTGATGGATATGATTAAATAGGCGGTTACAACAATAAATTTTAAATTAAAAAAACCTCCACCCCCTATTTTTTATTCGAAAAAATACGAAAAATGAACAAAATTCGAGCGAAATAAATTACACCAAATAAAAGATCATATTTTTCTCGTTAATTTGACATCCATATTTATATATTTTTTCATTCGTTTTTTCGTAGTTTTCCGGTTTTCTATTTATTTAGAGTTTTCTCCTGAACCTAACCCTATATTTGTATATATATATATTTCAACCTGTAGGCCTATATAAAAAATCGGATAGGGTTGAATAAAAATTCAATTAATCTTTTGATAAAATTGCGGTTCAAACTGCTTTGCCCCTCGCAAGGATGTTAACCAAGTTTCTGCATGTAAACATCAGTAATTAGAAGGAAGCAGTTATTGGTCAAAGAAAAAAAAGTGGTGATTACCACAAAGAACTCCCAAGTCGGTAAGAGGGAGGGAGGTGGGGGCTCCCAACATTTATTAGACCTTGACACTGGTGCCACTTTACATTACTTTCTAAAAGAGCTCTTGAGAAAAAGAGGTCTCAACATTATATTAGGACCTTGGAATCTTCAAGCACCAGCTTCGCAATCTTGGTGAACTTGATTTTATTGGAACACCGTCTTCAAATTTAGTTACAATTTTAAAAATATAAAATACAACATGTGCTATTCTATTTTACAATTGTTCATATCTAAAAAAACTATAATTAAGATCAAAATTACAACCTATTGTAAATAATTTATTTTAATTTTCCAAAATGAAAACAATCAAACAAAAACAATCCATAGATCTTTTGGGGCATACCATATATTATTTAATTATTTTAAACATAAAATAAAACAAAAAATGTTTACCAAATTAAATAATATATAATACAGGCCAACGCCAAGAATCGAAAAATAACTACTAAACGGAATTAACCCCGACAATTAAACCGGACGACCTGTTACTCACAACTTGACCCAATACTCATCACATCACAGGCCAAAAGATTCGGCTCAAACCCCGGTCAAAAATTTCGGCCCAAATAGAGACACCGCCCAAAAACTTTGGCCATAAATTAAAAAAATTAGGTCGATATTCGGCTGTATCAACTCTCGACCCAAACCGGCCAAAAGGCCGGAACCCTAAATAGGTGTTGCTGAGAACTGTGACAAGCCATTTACCTTGGACGCCGTAGGGCGGAGGGACGGTTGGCTGTCGCTTGAGTTCGTGGCCTCAAGCACCAAACAGCAGCGGGGAGGTCGCGGGGCATCGACGTGCTAGTTGCGAGGTAGTGGCGTCGATCCAGTCGTAGATAACAACTTCGAGACAACCATTCCATGGTCGAACTACCAAAATAGAATGAGCTATAAATCCTAGCTCTAAATGATTTTTTTATTGAAAAGCTAGGACTTGGGGATTCTTATGTGGACCGACAGCCGTAAAACAAAACCGCCGATCATCAGCCACCACGACAATCTGCAGCGACCGACATCAGTAGCACCTAAATGGTGCGACTCATTCTAGGCAGCAGGCCTAATGTGCAGTGCAGCAGCGACGTGCGACAGTGGATCGGGGTCGAGGGGTAAGTGGCTAACTGTCAGCAGACCAGGCTAAATAATTAAATTCCAACAGCCGCTTTAAAATGTTATCTCAAAAGAACGGGAATGATGCACGATCAGACAACTGCTTACACATAAATATCCTCCCTTGTTGGATTATAGAAATATTTATCAGATAAACAAGTCTAAATAATGGAACCCATATGATTGAGCAAAAATAAACTATTCCACTTTTTCCATATAACAAATTAAGCTAAACCCATGTGAATGGTATAAAAAGCACAATCAAATGCACATATAGTTCATGTAACATATTTGATTTTATGATTGCAAAACTTATTTAACACAAAAATAAATGCATACAAATTCACTTATGAAATCACTTATCAGGAATGGAGTGTAAAGAAAGAAACAATAGCTTGTTAATTCAAACATATATGGAAAATTGATGATCAAAACTCGCATGTTTATATGTCGGATAAATTCACCTCTTAACACAGAGAGTTGTACTTTTAATCAGGATTTGATGATACACGTTTCCTAACAGGTGATTCAATTCTTGTGTCATCGCATTTTGGTAGTAGACTCTAGCATCGAACATGGACAAGCAAAGACACAGACAACGTATTCAAGACCATGATACAAAAACGAGCATACCTAATTTCAAGATGCAAAGGAAGATTTTCAAAGGAGACCGAATTGTGCACTTTTTTTTTGAAGTATATAATATTTATATACGGCAAATACAATAAATAAACTGACACACCCTCCTCACTTTTGGTGAGGTTTGAACCCCTGACCTCCTAGAAGGCCAAGGACTCAGATACCGCTAGGCCAAAGGCCCTTTGGTGGTCGAATTGTGCACGTTGATTCAGAAAATGGTTGTCAAGTATTTATGATGAGACAAACAATTCAAAACTCCACATGGATTTCTAAATTATATGTGGTCATTATTTTATAATCACATAATATTTATTTTGTTTTATATGGAGGTTGTTGGATAGTCTGCACTTGTCAACAGTGTTATCAAAATTATGTGTCAACATGTATTCACAGTGTTGATGAAACTTGAAGTCAAAGAACGGTACATCCATAGGTTATAATCCCTATGGACGTACTTGAAACATTCCAAGTGGAAGCAATGAGCTTGTTGACACAAACCATCCAACACATGCAAACCACGACTCTCGAAACTGCATAATGAAAGGAGCTGATTGATTTTCTTAGTAGGTTTTTTTTTGTATATGAACTATGACATGATTTATAAGAGTACCAGGTGTATCGGTACATGTTTGAGTGATATTGAGCAAGATCGGTTTGTTTGACACTTTCACCCCTAAGTGCCTTAATATCACAACTTAAATTAGAATTAACATCTATTCCTACTTAGTTTCAGAAGCTACTCATCTTAAGTTTTGGGTGCACTTGGTCCGGGCACAACAGAAAATGAAGCATCAAGTTGATAAGCATCATAAAGGTCTAACTTATAGTGGGATCATTGGTGTTTTCGAAATTGTGACCTTATATACAAAAGTCCTTGCGGTGTAAAAATCTAGCAGCCTGCTTGGTTTATGGACACATTCAAGTCTTGTGCACGGTGGGAGAATTAGCTTAAGTTGGCGGCAAAAACTAAGATCCAACAAGTGTATCATGTTTCTCAATTACAGAGATCCATTGGGTCGTGTCATTCATACGAGATTATTCCACCTCAGTTGAATGAAGATATGGAGTTGGTGCTGCAGTGTCACAACAACCCCACACAGGGTAGCTGGAGGTTAGGTTCTCACTTGTTGGAAGTACTTGCCTATATTTGAGGCTTCTTGGGAAAATTCAATGCATATGGTTAGGTCCATGGAGGAGAAGCATAAACAGGGGAGATTACGGTAGTGTTATCAATGATTGTGAACATACCTGGAGAGAGCCAGTCTCTCGAATATTGGCGTTGTAGTAGAAAAAATCCTTCAATTATAGAGAATTGAAGTTTCAATTGAATGTCATACTCACTGTTATAAAAAAACTCGCCGCACAGCCGCCATGGCACCAAGGCTTGTGTGTCACGCCACGTTAAACCCATGGCACGCCTTGGCCTAATGCGCAGTTATCGTAATGAGATATTTGATTTTTCTTTTCGTTTTTAATGTCTTATTTGCAAGTTTTTAATATATAACCTAATTTAACTTGCTTATTACTATTGACTCATTGATTAACACTACAAAACATACGTTTTTATATATACTATTATATATCAATTAGAAATTTGACGCCATAAGTCACGCCTTGAAAACTTCATGGCTTCGCCGTGGATCCTAAGGCTTGAGGCTTGGCCTCGCCGCCACGCCACGTCTCACGCCATTTAGAACCTTGGTCATACTCTGCAAGTTCAAATTTAGGCAATCAAATGGAAAGAAAATCCTTGTTGAAGACAAGATGAAGCAACACATTTGTAATAAGTGTAACATGGAAAGAACTTGTGTTTAAATAACAACAAACAAAAAAAAACATTTGTCTTACCTTTAAAATCCAGTTCATTCTTTAAAAAAAATGCATGTTCTGTCGTAAGCCTTTTTAATATTCGTTGGAAAGAACAAACGAATAACCCATAACACGACAACCCTTAGCCAACTAAATGCATGTTCTGTCGTAAGCCAACTAATATTCTTTAAAATCCAGTTCATTCTTTAAAATCCAGTTCATTCTTTAAAAAAATGCATGTTCTGTCGTAAGCCTTCTTAATATTCGTTGGAAAGAACAAACGAATACCCCATAACACGACAACCCTTAGCCAACTAACATACCTTAATACATAGGCAAGATCATATAGGTGGTGATGAACTCGTCACTCAGATGCTTGAATCGACTGACAATGAGGAGATCATAGCAAAGGAGGATGACAATCTGAATCACTTGTCTATGCCAAGGATGATGGTAAATGGAGCAAAACCACATAAAAAGAAGCAAACATAATTTACAAATGCTTGCTTACTTTATGCCAAACCACAAAAAATTGGACAAGACAGCACATAACTATATGAAACGACTATCCATGGACAAATTGAAACAATTGAATCTCAAAAGCGTTGGAAGAAAACCATAATCAATGGATAATTGTAAGTCGAAAGGTAAATCCATGACCTTGTACTCAAAAAGACCAAACACCCATGAGGTAACCTTTAGCCACCTAACGCCTCTCATTGGACAAGGCAAGAGTATATATAGGTGGTGGTGTACACATGACATGGACGCTTGAACCAACCAATGAAATGCGGATCATCCCCTCGGGACGGTAAACAAAGTAAAATCATAGGAAAAATGCTAGCTTACTTAATGATAAACAACAAAAATGGGCAATACACCACACAACTAAATGAAACTACCATCCGTAAACAAATAAATGATCAAATCTCAAAGCCCTTAGAAGAAAACGACAATCAAATCGATAAATGGAAGTTGAAAAGTAAATCTATGACCTTGAACTCAGATAGACCAAAACACCCCTGAACCCAATGACCTTTAGCCACCCGACGCCCCTCAAGATCGTAAACGAAGCAAAATCACAAAAACAACTACAAAATGCTAGTCACTTTACATTAAATCATAAATTGGGAGATGCCACAAACTAAACGAAACTACCATCCATAGATGAATTGAAACAATTAAATCTCAAAACTGTTAAGAGATAACCACAATCAATGGTTAAATGGAAGTCGTAAGGTAAATTCATGACCTTGGACTCGGAAGGACCAAACACCCATGAACTCTATAACCTTTATCCACCTAGTACCCCATCAATTGACAAGGCAAGAGGTCTGGAAAATGGCATTTTGAAATATAAATGTGTTGAAAGCTGTTTATCTAGCTTTGTTGGTCACATGAAATATTGTGACAAGTCATGACTATACTAGTGGATCCCTAGGTATCGAGTCGGCTTATGGCTGGGAAGGTTGTGCCCCTTCTGTTGTAGCTAGATACATTTGATCTTCGGGGGCACTTGGTACGGTTATGTGAGACCGGTTACTAGCCATGGGTCAAATGTAGTCTAGTGAACGAGTATGACTGAGTTCCTTGGGAGCCTCCCTCACATCGTAGTACGGACCGAAGCGTTCGTGGCCATGGTTCCAGTATTTAGCTCATAACTCGGATTTGTGGTCTACTTTGTGTTACACCACCATCCCTGGTAAAATGGTTCTTTTGTCATCGTATGATGAGTTTTGGACCGAAAAGACCCGGTTGTGGCGAAATGTTATCTTTTATAAATTAAACCTTTATGAAAAGATTTCCTTATGATACTGATGTTTATATTTCGGGAAGTTTATAAAAGAACTACTTGTGCATTAAATTGGGAGGTTCTATATGATTACCAAAACGAAGAACTATATGTGCATTAAATTGTGAGGTTCTGGAAAGAAGGTTTATGAACTTATTTTAACTGGATTATGTTCCTATCAATGGAGAACTTGGAAATGCTCGTTTGAAAGATTTCCGTTTGGATGCAAATGTTTATATCTTTGATTTTGTATAAACTGTATGTTCTCACTAGGCTTTATAAGCCTAACACTTTTTCTCAAATGATATGTATATCAGGTTCTCGTTAGCGGCGGGTTGCTAAGGGCTTGAGTGCCGGGATTGATCTCGAGGGTTTTTGAGATTATGTAGTATTGGATTGTTGGGCATTGTTAAGTCCCACATTTTTGGATGATTCTGGATCAATAACTTATGTAATCTAGATAGTATATGTTTAGATTAGTTTGTTGGTGATTTCTATATCCGTTCAGATTTTTGTATAGTCTTAAGGACTGATCCCCTTTATGGGAAGTTTATATCAATACGGATGTCTTGTTGCCATATTTCCAGGTTTTAATTTACTCTGAATTTTAGAGTGTTACAGTGGTGTACGTGTGACATGGGTGTTTGAACCAATTGAGGATTGGTAGTTTATTCCCTCGGGATGGTAAACAAAGTAGAATCTAGAAAAACAAACTACAAGATCTACAAAATGATAGCTTACTTTATGATAAACAATAAAAATGGGTAAAACACCACAAAACTAAATGATACTACCATTCGTAGACAAATTAAATCAATCAAATCCGAAACCATTAGAAGAAACAACAATCAATGGATAAATGGAAGATGAAAGGTAAATCCATGACCTTGAACTCAAAAAGACCAAACACCCCGGAACCCATTACCCTTTAGCCACCCAACGCCCCTCAATGCACAAGGCAGGAGCAGATAGGTGGTGGAACCCATGTCATGGATGCTTGAACTAACTTAGAATAGGCAGCTCTTACCCTTACGATGGTAAAGGAAGCAAAACCACAAAAAATAACCCACATAACTCTACAAAATGCTAGCCTACTTTACACTAAACCATAATGGGAGACACCATGAAACTAAATTAAACTATAATCCATAGACAAATTGAAACAATTGAATCTCAAAAGAATTGAAAGAAAAGCACAATCAGTGGGTAAATGGAAGTCGAAAGGTAATCCATGACCTTGGACTCAGAAGGAACAACATCCATGAACTCGGTAACCTTTAGACAGTAGACACCTAATGCCACTCAATGGCCAAGGCAAAAGTATATATAGGTGGTGGTGTACCCGTGACATGGATGCTTGAACCAAGTGATGATAGGCAGACCATGCCCACGGGATGGTAAACAAGGTATAATCATAGAAAAACAACCCACATAATTTAAAAAATGCTAGCTTACTTTACGAGAAACAACAAAAATGGCCAAGACACCACAAAACTAAATGATACTACCATCCGTAGACAAATTATATTAAACAATCTCAAAACCTTTATTAGAAAACGACAATTGTGAAAATACAATTGAATAATGATATCGGCTTGTAAACAATCAGGTGCAAGGAACATGCCAAAAACTAGAATTTTCAATAAAGCATCTGGCGATAAAGTCTCCTGGAAAAATTGCAAAATAAACCAACAAAACTAATGACACCACATAAATCGAAAAATAAATCGAACAAAGTGAAGTTAAATTACGATTCGTGGCATATAAGTAAACTGGCACAAAGGTTCCAGAAAAAAAACTCTAAATTTTACAACTCAAATATCTAATTAACCTCGAACAATAAAAGATGTTAAGCCACCATCATTAACACCAATCAGTAGACACAAAAGACCATGAAAAGACTATCAAAGAATTTATAAATGCAATAATCCAAATGTAGTAACAAAAGAGATGTATCAATAATTGATTAGAATATAGGTATGAGGGAAATACCAAGAAACCTGATCTTTAGTAAGATTCAGGAAGATTGCTCCATTGAGAACCGACTCAATATCATAACTATAAATCGCCGTGTCTCTCATGAGAAGTTTGAAACTTGAAGTAACCTGCCATTTTACAAGTTACACAACAATGTGATTTGAATCATAAAATGTAGAAAAGAGAGACAATAGATAGAATATAGGTCAGTTTGGATGTTCTACTACATGCCAATGGCATTGGTTATAAGTATACAGTTCATCTAAATACCAAAGTTTCTCTTCTTCTAGTCTATTTTTCTAGAGTCATTTCAATAATGTGAATGTATTACAGTACCTAGTATATGTCTGGGAAAGTGGTTATGAATCCTAAAATGCATCTAGGAGAGATATAAGACACGTGCTAATAACCTTGTATACGACTTGATCAAATGTTAGATCCTACTCTTGTGGTCTATTTTCATGGAGTTATTTCCATAAAGGATCTGCCATTACCTAAATAGGCATTAGAGCCTCAAAACCTTGTAAACAAGTAACCTTGTGTCGATTGTGATAAGAGTTTAAAACTCGATTAAATGCTAGTTCCTCTTCTTTTGGTCTACTTTCCTGGTGATATAAACTATATTAAAACCTAAATCATCTTTCTTGCTATGAAAAACTCTCTCAACTACAAGGTTAGAAAAGAAGGAAGGCCATATATGCAATCTAAATTGTCCTTATGAAGCTTATGATGGACGTTATCCCCAAAATGAAGCATATGTTGGTAGGTCAATAAGAATATACCAATAGTTAGTGAACATTACACTGTGGCAAGAATGAAAAACTGGAGAATATAAAATATCCTCTATCCCCTATCGGCCTATCCAACAAACCACTACCCCTTTTCTTGCCATTAGATATGGGAAATATGAACCATCATCAAAGATAATTCAGAGAAATACATTTCAACATGCAAAAAACATAAATCACCATCAATTACTGAAATTACCTGTACCGAGATTGATATGAGACGGACCAAATTCTGAAGGACTTTGGAGTGCAATAGACGGTATCTGTTGAAATACATGTAAATAAAAATTCAACATGTAAAATCAGATTGCAAAAGATTCCATGATCCAATAACCATCTCAAAGACTCAATCTGCAGTTGTCAAACCAATTGCTTCCATGTCACCAAGTCTCACCATTTTGATTGATATGTACAAAAAAAACCATATACTGATCATAACCGATCGGCCCATTGTTCGAAGCATCTCCACATGAATAAATTCGTAAATTATTATTCGTTATGAAAGTGCAAAGTGTTCGCTACGCTGGCTATGGAATGAATATCTCCAACTTGAATCATCCTTGAAATTTGTAGGGATAACGAATACATTTTTTGTGCTAATATTGCTTAGTTTGTTGCCATATATGTTGGTCCTCACGAGAATTTATTATGATCTTGTATTTTCAGGGCATTTGTCGTTGTTGTATTATATATGTTTTTGTATGCTTATACTTTGTTGATCTAAATTAGCCAATATGATAGAAGCCATTGATGGATAAAAAGCAACCACATGTGAACATAAAACTCCAAATCAGAACAATTGATGGATAAAAAGCAATTTGTAATAGCAGAAACCATAGTGGTAATCAAAAGGACAATAGTGTGCAGTCTTGAAGACAATAGTGGGAAATAAGCACTTCAACAACTTAAACCATAATTTATTAGAAAGACTGTTGTTATATTTCAAGAACATATATAATAGAAGTAATTAACCCTTTCTGATAATTTGGGGAACGCGTCTAAATTTATTCCAACAACCTGAAAGAGTGAGTGAAGGAATCCATCATCATAAAACTGAGTAATTTGCACATAAAGCATGTGTTAGCTCAAGATTAAGCCTCACGGTGCCGAAAGAACTACCTGTTTGTCTTTCCGATGGAGAGAGGAATCTAAGATTAGCTTTTCGGGAAATTTCCAAACGACCACTTTTGATAGGCCCAAAAATTCTTTCACAAAATAATCTATCTTTTTCTGGTTTATGGTCTAACATTGAAAAGAAACCTTTAGCAGTTTGGTCCAAGTAAGATACTATCAAAAGTTTTCTTACAAATTTGTTTGAGAAGCTATTAAACTATGACACTATCATGTATATGATCCACATGCTAAATAATATTCAGTTTCGCAGAAAGCTTGAAACGTCAAAACCATATCCAATGTGCATCTATGAATCCTCAAATCACCATATATCCCACTTCATAACACTTGGTTGTTATGATAAACCAGATACTAACAATATCATATACAGAGAGACCAAAACATTTAGCTAGGATTAGTAAGACCAAAAGTACAATAATGCAAAAAACAGATTTCAAATTAACATGTGTAAAACAGAAAAGCATGATAGTCAAAAGTGCAGGGGCTTGACTTCAAAAATGATAAACTTAAGCCTTGTGACTATGAATGATAAAAGCATCATTGTGACTTCGATCCATTAAACTAAATTTAGACAATACAAATTTAGGAACCATAGAGAGAGCTAAATAACAATCCTTATGCATTTGAAAGACAAACTCCATTAGACAATTTCAAATGTAAAAAAAAAAGGACGTGTTTAAACTTTTGAATTGTCAAATTCTTCCTCGCACATTTATTAAAAAAGGTTTCTTTAAATAGTGAAGAAACCTCACACATTTTAGAGGACTAGGGTAGTAGTTATTAGCATACAGGTGAGTTGGAGAAATAACAACTTCAGGTTTTGTCTGGCCTCGTGAATGCATCATCTCATGATCCTAACATGAAAAGCGCATTGAATTAAGCATAAAACAGTAGAAAACCACAAGTGTTTATTATGGAAGAGAGAATATGTTTAGAAGAAGGTAAGCGTGGTTGTTAGAATATGATGATGATAATTGAAAGAGACGATGATTATGCTGAAGGCTTGATGACTTCGATATATTGATTGAGAGAAAAGTACAATATGATGAAAGTAAAATAGCGGCTTAACCTAAACTAGAAGATACAAGAGAAATATATACACAAACTATATGGGCCCACGGGCTTGGGCCTAATACACATATGTATATTAACATCCCCCCTCAAACTCAATCTGGAGAAGAATGAGCCAGATGGAGTTTGGAAACTAGATCACGAAACCGTCCTGGTAGATGAGCTTTAGTGAAAATGTCGGCCGGTTGATCAATAGTTGAAATAGGAAGAAGCTGAATAGTCTGACGAGTCACGTGTTGACGAACAAAGTGACAGTCAATTTCAATATGCTTCGTTCGCTCGTGAAAAACGTCATTGTGAGCAATCTGAAGAGCACTATTGTTGTCGTACCACAAAGGGGTTGGAGAATGTTGAGGTGCCCCCATATCAGAGAGTAGCCAGCGTAACCACACAGGTTCTTGAGCCGTGTCAGCTAGTGCTCGATACTCAGCTTCAATACTGGATCGAGCTGTCAGAGATTGTTTCTTGCTTCTCCAAGAGATGAGAGAGTCTCCAAGAAAGAAACAGTAGCCAGTAGTAGAGCGACGGTCCGTAATGTCACTGTCCCAATCAGCATCAGAAAATCCTCGCAAAGTCAATGAGGATGCGGATGAAAAATGAAGACCGTGAAACATGGTCCCCTTTAAATATCGAAGGATGCGAAGGACAACAGCATAATGATCTGAACAGGGTGCGGACATGAACTGACTGACTGTATGGACAACATAGGAAATGTCAGGTCGAGTCACTGTCAGGTAGACAAGTGACCCCACTAACTGTCGATACAGAGTAGGATCACGCAGAGGAGGTCCAGCATTCGGAGCCATATGAAGGTTGTGCTCAAGAGATCGGAGGTGTATTTGGCTTGACAAAGATAAATTCCCGACGGATCTGAAATCACCTCAAGACCAAGAAATTAGTGTAAAGAACCAAGATCCTTCATCTCAAAACAGGAGCTGAGAGATGTCTTGAGATGAGCTATGCCAGTAGAGTCACTTCCAGTAATAATAATATCATCCACATATAACAGAAGTAAGATTGTGCCTGCCTTAGTGGTCTGAGTAAACAGTCCTGAATCGTAGTTGCTGGGTGCGAAACCCAGAGAGATGACGGTGGAACTGAACTTCTCAAACCAAGCTCGCGGAGCTTGTTTGAGTCTATAAAGAGCCTTCCGAAGTCGATAAACATGACCTTGTGGAAGTCGAACGCCCGGAGGAGGTGTCATGTAGACTTCCTCAGATAAGTCACCATTCAAGAAGGCATTCTTAACATCCATCTGAAAAAGAGGCCATTGTTTGGTAGCTGCAATGGCTAGAAGACTGCGAACAGAAGTGACTCGAGCAACAGGTGCAAATGTCTCCTTATAATCAATACCATACTCTTGATTGAAGCCCTTGGCCACAAGGCGATCTTTGTACCGATCAATAGACCCATCGGATTTTGTCTTGATTTTAAACACCCATTTGGAGCCAATGGGTGACTTGCCTGGAGGAAGAGGGACAGATTCCCATGTCTGAGCTTTGTCAAGATCCTGAAGTTCCTCATCCATAGCTTTTTGCCAATCAGGGTTAGAGGAGGCTTCCTTGTAGGAAGTAGGTTCGTGATTTGACAGCAGAGTATCATAAACATGATAATCACGGAGATGAGAAGGAACTTGTCTTACCCGATCTGATCGTCTAACATTCTGAGATTGAGACGTTCCAGGAGCCAAAGACTCAGCAGGCACCTCAGATGTTGGCTGTGTGGATGGAGCAGATGATTGATGTTGATCAGGAAAACTAGAAGAGGCAGGTTGTGTAGGGGCAGGAAACTCTGAAGGAGAGGCAGATTCAGATTGTGGTGGAATAACAGGTGGAGGCAATATGATGTCAGATTGGAGTGAGTCCAATGAGACAGAAGCATCAGTGAAGAACGGAGTGGTGAAAGTGGGAGACTCACGAAACTTGGATATAGAGGAAAAAGGAACATGTTCCCAGAAGGTAACATGACGCGATATACGAAGATGCTGGGAGATAGGATCCCAGCAGCGATAGCCTTTGTGCTCAATACCATATCCAAAGAAGCAACAAAGTCTGGAGCGAGGTTCAAGTTTGGTATGTTCATGGGGTTGTAACTGAACAAAACAGGCACTACCCCAAACTTTTAGCAGTTCATAGGCAGGGAGGATGTCATAAAGAGCCTCGTAAGGAGACTTATGTTTAAGAAGAGGAGTAGGATGATGATTGATAGTATAAACTGCAGTGAAAGCAGCTTCCCCCCAAAACCGTTCCGGACATTTAGCAGAAATGAGAAGAGTGCGAACTGTATCAAGTATATGACGGTGTTTGCGTTCGGCACAACCATTTTGAGGAGATGTGCCGGGACAGGAGTACTGAGAGAGAGTCCCCTAAGATTGAAGAAAGGAGAGAAGAGAGGACTTTTGTATTCCATAGCATTATCAGCTCCAAGAATCTTTATAGATTTTGAAAATTGAGTGTGAATCATCCGAGCAAACATAATATAAATTTTAGGTAGCTCCGAACGATGTTTCATGAGATATATCCATGTGAAACGTGTATGGTCATAAACAAAAATAACAAAATATCGAGCACCCCCCATTGATGGATGTGGTGCTGGTCCCCATACATCATAATGAATAAGATCAAAAGCAAAAGTAGAATTAAACTCATTTGTTTCAAAGGATAAAGCATGATGTTTTCCAAGTTTGCATGATAAACAAGAATTACTGTCAGTGGACACACAATTTCCTAACACCCCTGAATTAGCTAATGATTTTATTCTGGCTAGAGATAAGTGACCTAGCCGGGCATGCCACAATTCAAAGGAAGAAGAGCTGGAAACGGAGGCAACAAGATTTGAAGATGGTAACGGCAGACGAAGATAGACTACTTCAAACATCCGTTCAACCTTACGGCCGAGTCCAAGGATCTTCTTGGTCTTTGGATCCTGTACAATACAACCAGAAGAATGAAATAAAATGATCAGGTTAGATTCTAAAAGCTGTGCAACTGAAACTAAGCTCAGAGATAGTTTCGGAACATTGAGAAAACCCGGTAATTGAATATGAGGAGTGGAGACATTTCTACTAAAGGATACCGGTAGGCCAGTGTTGTCAGCAGTTCGTACTGACGTAAAATGCTGAGGTGGTTTCTTAGAAACAAAACCATCAGTTCAGGGTGTCATATGATTGCAACACCCAGAGTCAAAAAGCCATGAGTTACCTGATGCAGTTAAGTATTGAGAATTCATACTCATAGCACCAGACATGATCTGCTCCATGAGTTTCTGATTGCGACGCATCAGTTCCATGAGGTCAGGTGAGGAGCCTGAAGCGGTGTTATCAGTAACAGTAGATCCAGCAACAGCGTGAGTCTGGTTCTGAGGACCAGTGTTCTTTGAGTTCTTAGGGCAATAAGACTCATAATGGCGAGGATGAGTGATGCCACACCGACGGCACTTGCGAATAGGACAATCAAGAAGAAGATGAGCAGTAGAATGGCAAAAAGCACACTCAGATGTGTTCGTCTTTCCCACAGATTTGGGATGGTTGTTGTTGGTCCATTTGCCCTTGGACTTGGGGTGGGAAGTGTAGAGGACACTATCAGTAGCGAGATTGGAAGCCATGGTGTGCGACCGGTAGAATCGACCGGTAGGATGCGACCGATAGTATCGACCGGTATGAACCGGTAGGGTGAGCGACCGGTATGGACCGGTGGTAGTGTACGACCGGTATGAACCGGTAGGGTGTGATCGACCGGTATTGACCGGTATGGTGTTATCGACCGGTAGGATGCAATCGATATGGACCGATATATGTGACCGGTATATGCGACTGGTATATGCGACCGATATGAAGACCGGTATATGCGCCCGGTATATGAACTGACCGGTATGAACCGGTATGGGGTGCGACCGGTAGAGTGGTGCGACCGGAGTTCTTCCGGTTCTGCGGCTAGGGTTTCGAAGGCGACGAGAGACAGAGAGGGCGGCCCGTGCGATTCGAAGGCGACAAGAGATAGAGAGGGCGGCGATGATTGTCGACTTGTTCCCGTACGATTCGAAGGCGACGAGAGACATAGAGGGCGGCGACGACTAGGGTTTATAGGCGGTTGTCGGCGGCTGGGTTTTCGGTTGTCGACGGTGACGGCGAGAGAACGATGGTGACGATGAGAGAGAGGAAGAAAGTAAACCTACAGCTTTGATACCATGTTAGAATATGATGATGATAATTGAAAGAGACGATGATTATGCTGAAGGCTTGATGACTTCGATATATTGATTGAGAGAAAAGTACAATATGATGAAAGTAAAATAGCGGCTTAACCTAAACTAGAAGATACAAGAGAAATATATACACAGACTATATGGGCCCACGGGCTTGGGCCTAATACACATATGTACATTAACTTGTTTAATATCAACCCAACTTCAAAATTACACCACAAATTTAATACAAGCATACAACTAATAAGTCATGTTTGGCCGGTTGAACTGAAAGAAAATGTTAGTGAGACCATAATTACGAGAAATTACTTGGGTTATGCAAAGTTTCACAGACAGGAATCAACATTTATTAAAATGGTGCAACTTTCCACAAATAACTCGTAATCATACTTTAAAAAAAATAATAAAACAAAAAAAAGACAAGCAGATAATCACATACATTTTCTTTCCTACCTAAACCTCAAAAGAAATATAACTTGTTCACTTGTCGAAATGATTTCTTTGCATGATAAAGCTAAAATTTTATATCAAACATTATAAAAACTTGGAGGAATTTTGAAGGCAAGAACAACTATAAAGATTCAGACAGAGCACTTACATGGATCCACAACTGAGTATGGGTGTCATCAGGGGCAATTCGGTAAAATCATCTACAACTGATGAAGGTCCAGTGGGGTCTACAAAAGCAACCAACATGTTATAACTCAAAACTGGATGAAAAGTATTACAGGAGCTAACAGTAACAGGATCAATCATCAAAAGCACAAGATCAACAAAATGTGGAATGATAGTGTGGTGTCTGATCTCTATTGCTTCTAGTGCATGCATATGAAGTTTAAACACTTATGTTTGTTATAGTTTTAGGGGGGGCTTAACATGACAAACTAACTGGGGCAAGAGGTTGGTGGAGTCTAGCAAATTAACCACTTAGGACCTGAGACCCACCAACTATAACAAGGCAGGAAAAAAACTTCAACCTCTTGGGTTGTCCATGCTCAAGATCCACCAATTGTAACAAGTTTCCCATCAACCTTTTCACTTGGAATATAGCAATAAATGTTAAAGGAGCTATATCCGGATCAATTGGTTAAAAATACTTGTGAATTATAGAAAACAAAGATGTAATAGAACATACAATTAATGTGAACTCAAAACTTTGCATTGGAAGAATCCAGAGATCCCAACTGTGTCTGCTCAATTTCTGTAAACTTCGACTTGGAACCGGAGATCAGCCCCAAAAATCAAAAAAAAAAAAATCTACATACCACAAACACATTTACTCTACAAAAATACACACACACACACACTTGGGGTGTCGTGCAAGTTATATCATGGTAGAAAAGGATGGACCAATGTGATTCTAGCCGACAAATATTTCCCTTTTCTTGCTAATAGAGACGGATTTCGGGGATGTGAAGTAGAGATGAGTACTTACAGAGACTTCCAAAACAAAATCACATTATAGGTTAGATTCCAATGTACATGTTATTTTAGACTGCTTTCAAAACTATAAAAGCTTTCTTTCTCATATTTTAGATATTAACTTTAGACAACATAATTTCTGCAATTAATTAACACAGTCAAAATCAACAAGCAGTGAAAAATAAGAACGAAAGAGAAGGGTTCATTTTGTTTGGGTGAGGACACCAGAATCGATTGATCTGGCTAAAATCGGGTCGGGTAATTCACAAGTGTTAATACCGAGTCACCGAACCGTGAGTTATTTGGGGGTGGAACTCGGTCTTGGAAGCTAGAGTGGATATTAGCCACTGTGCAACAGTCCGAGTTTGTGAGGGCTGAAACATGAGTCGGTTGGTGAGTCAAAGAGATAAAAGTGATGAGCTAAAAAGCGAAGGAATTGAGAAAGATTAAGGAAGGTGGGAGGTCAACAAATCAAGGGTGACAGTGAAAATTTAGTAAAAGTTGATAACCCTCGTTTGTTCCTAATCTTGGTTGATTCCATAATGAGTGCCTAAAATACAAGCATTTTCAATTGTTTATCATCACCTCCATGACTTATTAGAAAGACTGAGTGAAGAAATTCATCACCATAAAACTGGAGTAGTAATCTGCTGCACATAAACAAAATATTTGGTGGATATAACTCGGTGATATAAGAAGAATGAAACAAGACGTTTGGTAATAGAGAGCAAGAGACTGAAAGTCAATTCATGATGAAAAATAAATCTATGGCTATGATTAATAATGCCACAGTAAGTACAACTAGCACAAAAGTGCAAATCAAGATACCCAAAAATATGAGCACATATAATTTGGCAAGTATTTCTAATACTTGTAAAATCCAACTTGGAATCAAAAATAGGTCTAATTGAGGTTATATGTTTTAGATATCATTCCAAGTATGTGAATGAATGAAATTCCTACCAAAGTATGCAAGGTCACATATCTAATCCTATATAACTTTCTAAGAAAAGGGATTTGAGTTTGGTACTCGTCTTCAATTCTAAAAAGTCTTTTGCTTCTCTCCTAAAAACTTCACCAGCACCACAAGATTGTTCCTTTTGGAGCCACCCAACACGTTTATCGACATTTTTCTTATCATGGAAAGAAAGGATGTTGTGAGCTATTAGTTTCAATCACAAAGTGCCATAATTAAATGACAAACTACCTAAAAGAACATCGTTTCTTGATCATGTTGGCATACAAACACCCAATTTCGAATGCTTTAAGTTGCATACAATCGGTAAAGAAAGTAAGTTATGTGATAACCATAGAGGTAAAAAAACAAAACAAAATACATTAGGGTTTATTCTCAAAAATCCTAATCTCAAAAGTTCCAGTAATAAGAAGCTCGTGTGATCCTCTAAAGGGTGTCTTTCTTAGTTTTTAAGAGTGTTGAACTAAACCATTATACATGGTTCTAAGAATGAGCACATATCATTTAGCAAGTATTTATGAACTTTTCTAATACTTGTAAAACCCAACTTGGAATTACAGACAGGTCTAATTGAAAATATACGAGAAGAAAAGCTTGCTAAATGTGCAATCAAACTTAACGTAACAAAGGCCACGTGAAGACGCAAAGTTAAGCAAATGGGTCTTGATCTTTTTGCATCAAATTCAAACTTTTTAATTGTTGTATAACTATTCCTTGTTAAGAATACAGATTATGAAGGGACAAAACGAAAAATGCAAGAAACAAACACATAAAAAGTGTAGTTGATGGTAGAAATAATTCACCATTCAAATGGGTATATCACAAGTGAGGTTGCTATCACGGCTAAACCTGTATCTCGGGCCCATTCCCTACACCTCCTGCCTTTCCCACCTCACCTTCCTGCCCCTGGTCAGGGCCGGCCCTGGGCCTAGGCCAGTGGGGCGACGGCCCAGGGCATCACTAAGTTCATGGGCATCAATTTTTTTAGCCCAATTCTATATAGGTAGGTTCATTTTGGGCCTTAACAAAATAGTTGTTATCAAGCCCAAAGGCAAGGCCTGTTAAAACAAAGGGAACAGACACTCGCTAGTCTGCCTAATCCCTCAATCGACACTCACACTCTCACTCTCTCAATCGACGCTCCCGCTCTCAACTCTCGTTCCAGGCAAAGGCAATCTTTGACTCATCACTCATTGTGGTCTGTGTTTCAACAATCTTCATCTCTTCTAATCGACTCACATAGGTCTGACCAGTGGTCGACGCCTTCTGGGGGCAGCTGCAACAGGTATTTAGATTTTAGGGTTAATTAATAATCATAAAATTAATGGGTTGTTTATTTTAGATTAGTGATATGTTTAAATAGCATTGTTTAGTGATATTGACTCGAACAATTGATCCGAATCGCCGGTTGTTTACTGTCATGACGGTGGTGGCGACCGCCACTAGCCAAGTAACAGGAATCGATCTGCAGGGGGCTAGGGGTGGGGTTTCTCGGTGGGTTTTGGTGCGATGAAGGTGAAGAATGGTGATGGTTTTCACAGGGTTACTATTAGGGGGTTGGTGAAATGGTGGGTCTCTCGGTGGTAGAAAGTGTGGCGATGGAGGTAGCGACTGCCACTGTGGTGCAGAAAAGATCACTTGTTGCTAGAAGCAATCTTGCTACCCCAACTGCAAAAAAGAAACTTGCTTCAGGATTAGTGAACGGAGTTATGCAAGCGATGCCGCATTTGGACAGAAAGTTCACGACTTCACGGTGTAATACATTCTTTTCTAGTCTGTCTCTACCCTCTGGCTCTCGAATGGTTCTTGATTTACCGTGGTAAATTTCTAAATTCTAATTTCTAATGTTTTATATATTTATGTGTTGTTTCTGGTTTGTTTCGTTATTAGGTTTATTTCATAAATCGTTTTATGGTTATTTAGATTAGGGTTATTTGTTTAGTTCAATAAAACAGAGGTGGCTCTCTATTAAGTTTCATATTATAATAATTGACTATAAGAATACATGAGCCCATATTTTATACAAGCTAAAGCCAAAAGTAGACAAAATGATCCCGTAGATAAAACAAAGGTTTGAATTACATGTCATTTCTCTCAAAGTATACCATTCTCTTTCAACCTTAAATAGTAACTAACTAGATGAAACACAGTAGAGATTACAGATTCTTAGTAAGCATGAGAGCTTGTGAACTGACTTTGAGGCTTAAACACACTTAATTGAAACTCATTTAGATAGACAAACATCAGGGTGTTGTAAGTTCACCATGTCTCGGCATATGATCAGGAAATCGGCACAGGGATAAAACGCCTAGCTTGATTAGGTTCCAATAGTTTATTTTGTTTTATATGCATATAAGGGGCATTTTTTTGCTTTCCACCATGGGCATCTAAAATCTCAGGACCGGCCCTGCCCCGGTCCTTTCCCTCTAATTTTTTGCCCTCTCGGGGACTTTCTTAAGAATAATTTACCCTTACCTTCCATCAAAAAAAGAAAAAAATACAAACCTTCCCGTCAATGTGAGCTTTTGGGGAAGATCGCACCTGCAACCTTTCTCGGCCCCTTAGCTCGTGCCCCTATCCTGTCCCAAAGACCCCCCTCCCCGCTACCTTCCCCCACCCTAAACCCTCCTAGCCCCCCAAACCCCCCTCATCCTTCTGTCCCTGACCCATTGGAACACCCCCTTTCTGCTCAAGGGCTCTTTTGGAGAGTTATCAGGGGGTTTAACATATTCTCACACTTTCTAATAACTTGGTAGATGTATGTGAATGAAAGAAATTCCTACAAATTCATGATGGAAAACAAATCTTGGTTATAATACTGCATACAAAAAGTGCAAATCAAGATACCCGAAACTAGATTCTAAATATTCCAACTGCATATTCAATGGCATATCATTTAATAAGAGTTCTTTAATACTTGTAAAATACAACTTGGATTATAATCTAACTGAGATTATATGGATTACAAAATCAATTGATTTTAAATATCATTCCAAGTTATGAATTAATCATTATAGTTTGGTAGATGTATGTGAATGAATGAAATTCCTCCCAACGTAAATTTTCATCTCAATATATAATTACAGTTTAAACATTTGTTTACTAAACCATAAACAATGATCGAAGTTAATGAAGGGAAGTAGGCTCATATTAAGAAAAGCGATTCAAGTAATGACAATGAACAAACAAAACAGACATCATCATCATCTTCTTTCTCATATTTTCAGATAACCATTTTTGTCATTCATTAGCATCTTTTTAGTCAAATCATAAATAGTAAAAAGTTTAAATGATCTCAACTGCAATTGGGAAAATTAAACACAGAAGAATGAAGATGTTTTCTTGCACTGATTTCGGGAATGTAAAGTAGAGAGAGGCAGAGCACTTACAGTACAGTACAGTACATAGCCATCGATAATAAAATTCAGAAGAGCTATACTTACTCATCATTCTTCACCATCGATTTTGAGAAGACGAATTCAGGAACATTAATTTCATCCTAGAAGTCGGAATCTAAACAACAAACAATGCAAAACCCACAAGTCAATTGCTATAAAAATACAGAATATAAGCTAATCAACCTAGATTTAGATAAAATAAAAATAAAAAAATCATTCAAAACCTTCAGAAAGATAAAAACGCTAATCAAAAACGGATTTAAATCCAATCCTTCAGAAAGACAAAAACCCTAATCAAAAACGGATTTAAAACTTAAACCAAAAACTCAATTGATTCTTAAAACCCGAGATCCTGCCATAAAACAAACGTAAATTAGGATAAAGATGGACGAATGTGGCTTGAAATTGAAGATTCAACACTCGCTACTCCCTCTCTTACTGAAATTGATGAGACGACATTGTTCTACATCGGTATTATTTCCAAGAGAGAATTACAGTTTTAGTCCCTGAGGTTTGGTGATTTCATTGAAAGTGTGACCTATACTTCAATAAGTTGAGTTGTACTTCCTGAGGTTTCGATTTTGCTTTGAAAATGGGACCTCCTCACTAACTTCGTTAAAAAACTCAGTTAGAGTCAGGACCATGTATTATCCCTCTTTTTGCACTTTTTTGTTTTTCTATATTTTTGTTAAAATCATAAATATACAGGGACTTGTTATGTAATATATATATAGAGAGATACACATGTTAACACACAGACGACGATCGTTCTTACCGTAGGGGTATAAATAGGTCAGGTTGGGTTGGGTTCGGGTTCAACCCATTTATTAATTGGGTTGAAAATCTCAACCCAACCCAACATGTTTAATTAAATGGGTTGATATTTTCAACTCAACCCAACCTGTTGGGTTGATGAGTTGGTAGCGGGTTGATCTGTTTATGATTATCTTAACCCAACATGTTAAATAAATGGGTTGAACCTGGGTTGACCCATTTAATTTTAAAATTGTAAATGAAATAAAAATGCTTAAACTACTTCATTCCACGACAAATACACAACGACAAAGTCAAATAAGTTGTTCGAAGTTTAATAAAACACAATCATAAAGTAAAATAAATAGTTCAAAGTTTCCCACAACCATAAAGTTAAATAAATCATAGTTCCAAAAAAGTTTCTAAGTAACTCGACTTGCACTTTCATCGACTCCAATTTCACTCTCGGTATTACTTTCCTTTCAATCTTCTATCTTCTTCGTCATGATTGCTCCACATAACGCCTCAAGTTGCGATTCCATTTGTGCTATAGAAATAAATAAATTAACCAACTTAGTTATACCAAATAAATAGTTTTATATGATAATACGAAATATACAAATAATAAGTTAGAACAAACCTTCTCTATATACCCAATCTCTTAGACAAATAATAGCCTCAATCGTAGAAGACTTCAATGAACTTCTATAAGCATAAAAAACCCAACCGCCAATGCTAAAAGAAGATTCAGATGCCACGGTTGATATTGGGATAGCTAAGATGTCCTTAGCTATCCGAGCAAGAGTTGGATACCGAATCTCATGAGTTCTCGAATAGTCCAAAATGTTTATATTCTTCACACGAGGCGTGAGCTTCTCCTCTAAATAACATTCGACTGTGTTACTCACTGAAATGGAATAAAAACGGAAAAATTATAAATGGACAAATTATAGATGAAATAAAAATAGAAACATTATAAAAAGAAACAATATAACAGAAACTTACTCTTTGGCTTTTGAAATTAAATTGTTCAATGTTCAATGTTTACTGTTGTAGAATGTAGATTGTAGAACTGTATATAAATGAACAGATTACAACAATCAATATAACTATAACCACACACACACACACACACACACATATATATATATATATATATATAAGTTAAGATTACAACAGTCAATATAACTATGACTATATATATATATAAGTTAAGATTACAACAGTCAATATAACTATGACTATATATATATATAAGTTAAGATTACAACAGTCAATATAACTATAACTATTGTTCCATTATTACCGAGTTTACCGTGAACAATGAACAATAGAACTGAAGTCGATCAAGTTAAGATTATAAATATATATAAGTAACAATGGAACAATGGAACTGAAGTCGATCAAGTTAAGATTATAAATATATATCAAGTTAAGAACTGAAGTCGAACAATGGAACTGAAGTCGATCCTGTTAAGATTACAAGGTTACCGTGAACAATGGAACTGAACTCGTCGTGGAGTGCTCATCGTGAAGCCCTGGAACAGAGGGAGAGGAGAGGAGTCGCCAGTGAAGAGGTAGGAAGATCTGTGTCGGCGACGTATGAGGGAAGAGGGAGGAGAGGAGGCTGGAGGCGTATGGCGTTTCAAATTAAGAATAAGATTTACTGATTTAGTCGATTAGGGTTTTCAACTTTCAAATTTCAATAGAAATTATTTTTTAATCTTTAAGAATTATATTAAAATATTAATTGTATTAAATATTGATTAATAATTAAAAATAAAATATTAGGTAATATTATAAATGGGTTAGAAACATGTTGTAAATGGGTCGAAATCAGGTTGAAAACAGGTCGAAAATTTCAACCCAGCCCAAACTTAATTAATAAATGGGTTAGGAGAGTTGACCCATTTAACTTATATGGGTTGAAATTCTCAATCCAACCTGCTAATTTTGGGTTGGGTTCGGGTTGGGTTAGCGGGCTGGGTCACTTTTTGCCACCCCTATTCTTACCCCATCACCGTCGTCCTTACCCACATCACCATACCCCTTATTCTTGGTCATCACAAACTGACAGTGATCACAGTGATTAAGTCTCGTCTTCCACCCCCGTATAACTCCGGTGATTATTGTCGGCCGAAAAAAACACAGGACTAAATCACAGGGCCAAACCTCTACACCTCCAACGATAGAGGCTCTTCTTCTATATGAGATCTTATATCAACAATTACATGAATCTTGCAAGTAAGAGAAGAATTTCGACATATTTTCCAAGAACTATCAACATCAAGAAACAAACCTGTGTCACCGTGACTACCACCTGAAAACCAAAAGAGAGCACAAGGAATCCAATATTAAAATACAAGAAATAGATAGACTAGTGGCCACAATCCATAAGCTTTAAACAGATCACTAACCTTTATGGTTTTTTCACTTTCATGTCTCAACATAAAGATTTATCAATCACGTCCTTAAATTATCTCATACATATCAATGACATTCTTTCTGTCTAATTCACCTGAATTTAACAAATCTAAGTGTCCAATAGTTTAAGGTCCACGATTTAGTTCATTAGCAATGACTCCCTATCAACATATGAGCTAATTGAACTCCCTTAAGCTTCACATTGATTTGTTAATTTGTGTGAAAAGACAATTTATTATGGTGGTGATAATCTGTAACATCCAAAATTTCAAGTAAGTAACCTACCTCGATCTTCCATTGATTTCAACGTTACTTCTTACAATAAGGAATCATTTTTATCATTATCCCTATTGTTTCGCTTGCTTGATGTCACGTGGGGAACGTTTTCATTAAGTTAAATCTTTTGATGTTGAACCGAGTTGAAATAGGAAGAAAAAAAATAGGCAACTAGGGCTTTGGGCAAGAATGCCAATCGTGGTGTCATAATCACGGAGGCCTAATGGGTCTCGGTACAATCTGCATGAGAATGTCCGGCGAGAGTGCCAAGGGCATTCTCGTGGTGTCACATCACTGAGACCAAGGGAGTCTCGGTACATTTTGGGTGAGTATGCCCGACGAGTATTCCAAGGGCATACTCGCGTGTCACTATCGCCGTCGGGCATTTTGGCTAAAAAAAACTCAGATTTGATAAAAGGGGCTTTGGAGGATCATTTAAGAAAAACACAAAACATGTTTTCTCTCCACATTGAAGACGATTTCCAGCCTCTCTTGCCATCTACCAACATTTATTGCCAATCCAAAGGAGCAAAGAATATTTATTGCATCTCTAGGGTTCTATCATCATTTATTGCAAGGTCCTAGTGCGCTACGAGCTCAACTCTTCTCTTTCCCCACTAAGAAATCTAGGGTTTCACTAACAACCCTATTGTATGAGTTATCCTCATCTTTCCTTGATTTCCTTTAAACTATTTGGAAGTATTATACATATTTAATATCATTTACATACTTTATCTCGTTATATGATGTTACATTGTCAAACTTATGCTTAAGGAGATTTTAGGGTTTTGTCCTTGATGGTAAAATAGGCAAAGGTGAGTGCCTATAAGAGGGTATTATGCATATGTCATACAACTATGGTAATACTTCTTTTTATGATTATGGATTTGGAAATCTAGGTCAAGAATGAATATGGGAAACGATTGTTGTTTAATGAAGTTCGTTGGAAGTATACATGTTTGGGTTGATGTCTTACTAGACTAAAGACCCCATTTGGGTTGACGTCTAACTAGACTAAATACCCAGTTTGGGTTGATGTCCATCTAGGCTAAAGACCCGGCTTGGGTTGATGTCCGACTAAACTAAAGACCCGGTTTAGGTTGATGTTCATTGGGGTAAATGTTGATTATAATTGATGATTTGCTTTAAAGTAGGTCTCTCTATGGGCTTACACTTTCTCATGACGTATCGAGTATGGTAGTCACATGGTTACATGTTTGCATTCAAGGCTTTCTTTCTTATTATTTATAATATGAGCTCACTAAGTGTCAAGCCTAACACTTGTCTTGAATTTATTGTATAAACAGAATCTCTTAGCGACGGGGTTCGCAAAGGTTGAGGGTGAGCATGTCGGCCGATAGCGGCATCTTTTGGGAGATAATATGAGTGGGAACTTTTGGCATACATATTTGAATAGAAGTCCTTTTGGGGAAATTAGATGACAATTGTATTAATCTAGACATAGATGGTTTAGATTAGTGTATTGTCTTTATTAATTTCCAATTATAGAGTTGTAAACGCTATTTACTCTTCCCTATTTTTGGGTATTGCTACTTATAGTAACGTCAAGTTTAAGTCATTTCCCAGGTTTAAATTTACCCCTATTTTTAGGGTGTTACATAATCTAAGTACGTGATTGAATACCACCACCTTTAACTACACGAAGTAGTCCCTCTAATTTGGAGAAGAGACGATGGTCTCTGTGTTTGTCAAGTGATGGAGTTTGGTCGACAGATCGTCATCCTTATGGTCGTGGAGGAGAACGATTGTCCCCATGGTCTGTGTGTTTGTAACACCCAGAAAATCCCTTGTAAGCAACCTCGATTAATACTACTCCCTATACCCTTATTTTAATTTTAAGTGTTCCTTTTGACCAGCTAGATTAACCCGAGAACCCCTACTTGATTTTTAGGCCATTTTATGCGAAAAACTTAAATTTACAACAACTTGGGGTGTTTGTGCGACAATGACCCGCGACTGTGACACGGACACTGTCGCCTGGAGAGTCCAGAAGGGTGTTGAACCCCTGCGACAATGCCCATGGGCAAAGTCGTTGGGCAATGTCGCCCATGTGGTCTGACCCTTTAAAACTTAATAGCTCGTTTTATTCCATTCATTTCCCACAAAAATCAGTTCCAAGTCGAGAGAGCTAGGTTTGGGGCGATTGGTTGGTGGAAACATTGATTGATCATCTCCTCCACATTTGGGAACACTAGTTGGAGCATTTAAAGCTAGATTCAAGCATCCTCTCCCCAACATCTTTATTTCTAGGGTTTGTGTAACACCCTAAATTTTAGAGAAATAAAAATTCGAAAATTTTGCAATATGACGGCTATAAATTGCTAAACCTGGGTAAATAAAACCTGCTATAAGCAATCCCGAAGTATCATCCCGAGAAAACGGGGAAATAAAGTTATGACCTTTACAATTGAATCAAATGAAGAATACACTTAACAACCTAATAATCTACCTTAAATAAAAGAGATTAAATTCGGGTGTTGCTATTCTTCCAAAAATGTGTCCGCTATAAAAAACGCCGGTCTAGACGTCTCCCAAAAAGACCGCTCTTGACCCCAAGGCCATCCACTCAATCCCGAAGAATCCCACCGGAAACCTGACCTATTATACATGTCATTTTAAGAAAAAGTGTTAGGCTAACGCCGAGTGAGATCAAACATTTGCAGTTAAAATAATCGGATGTAAGCATAAGTAAGAGAAATTCATTTGTGACAATGATAGTGAAAATAATGCTTTTAAATGTAGCAAATACCTCTTGGGTTAACGGGGGAGACCCACTTACTAACACAAATGACGGAACACAAAAGTAAGCCATTTGATGAGTCAGTAAAGCCAATACACAAATAAAGTACACGCAAGGGATGTCAGACTCAGTGGCTTTAAACGTACACCCACGGAAACTCAAGTTCAACCCCGAAGGGTCCTTACATCGAGCTCCTCATCCAATGTCGTAATACTTGAGCACGTAGGACTTACAACCCAATTTGATGCCTAAACGTGCCTCGACGTGGGAAACTAGTCGCCCCAACGCCGGAACAACAATATAACAAGTTACGGGGTCATGACTCCCAAATGCAGAAATTAAGCCAAATAATGCCCATAAGGCCCAACGAGTATTCCCAACAATTGATAATATGCATAAATGACATGAAGGGTGATTTCTACCAAAACAATTCCCATTGTTTACCAAAAGATCTCTAGTCAAAATATGAATGACCCTTTTTATGTCTCAAATCCCAAAACATGTTGTAAACCAATTTTGCAAACTTATCAGCAGTTAACCACAAGTTCAATATCCCCAAATCCATAAATTTTGCATAGTAAGTGCCATCCATTTAAATGTATATCCCAAGTATAAGTAAGCTAAAAGAATATTATTGAAGCTCATAAATTACCATTTCCCAAAAATCATCATAAACCTTAATATCTCTAAAAGTTAGATTTAGCACAATTTCCACAAATCAAGTATATGTAAGAGGAGATATTTAGGTATTCAAAATCTACATTTGACATGTATAAAGTTTTGTAAAGAGTGTATGAACTCACCTTAGTAGTTTTCCCACAAGAAAACTAAACCCTATGATGAAGGAGGGTAGAGATGAGGTGCTAACCCACTTGAGAGCTCACTAGCAATACTTCCTAAAAGTACCAAGGATCACCATTAATGACCTAGAACCACCATAAATGAAGAAAGAGGTTTAAGTGGAAAATACTTACCGAGTTCAGCTGAGAAAATCGCTCCCAAACCCTAGAAATCAGATAAAATGGCTAAAAATCGCGACCCCTTCATTTTATACCCGGACCACTGCTCGCGATAGTGACACGACGAGAGTGACATTTGTCACCCTCGCGGGCAAGGTCGCGCGAGACCTCACCACCCGCGGTACAAATGGGGCGATAGTGCCCCGCGATTGTGACCAGGGCACTCTCGCCTGGCACAATCGCGCGAGACGTACCGTGAGTCCAAGACCCCCGACGATTGTGCCTTTGCGATAGTGACACCCTGTCACTATCGCGGGCACTGTCGCGAGAAACCAAACTCTTCCCAAAATTGATGTCTTCAACCCACGATGCTTAAAACAGTAAAACTTAATATTAAACTAATAAATCCCAACATTCAGAAAGTTCAAAATGACAAGAATGATAGAGGCATTCTCAGAATTCGGGGTGTTACAGTTTGCTAGGTTTCTAAGTATTCTTTAAAACCTAGTTGGTGAGTTCTTAATCTTTGTTAAAACTAGATACACATCATATCATGCTACTTATTATTGTCATTCATCTTTATTTGAACTATTCATTCATAAAACTTGGTTTTTGTGGATTTCATTATGCGTAGGTTTAAGTCCTCATAATCTATATGGGTGAGCTTCCCCTAAAATGATATTGGGACTCTTTGACCTTAAATAAATGGGAAATATACTTGTATTGGGTTAACTTTGAACAATGGTCTATATGGATGGTTTGACCTAATTTTGAGAAAATGGATTATTTGATAAATACATGACAATAAGTTGCTTTATTATTGCTTGATGAGGTATGTACCATGGTATTGGGGTGATTTGTTAATTGAGTCCCCATGAGGTGGGGTTATGACTACATTGATAATAATATATTCATACTAGTCTTTTATAGACTATGTGTGATGTGTGAACTGTATGGTCTAATATTGTACCCATGGTTGGTATTGTGATTATTCATGTGCATTATGTGCCTTGAGACCTACGAATGATATTGTTGGACGAACCAATTCGGTAGACACTAGGAGGATATAGTATTGGGTGTCACCGTTAAGGTATGTACCTAGACCTTCGTCATTCGGGGTAATGCCATGGTTGGACGAACCAAGGTATATCGTCTCTTTGAGTGGAACTTGATTGGTGCTATGGGTCTCCCCCATTGACTCCTGTTAGAGCATAAATATATGTTGGATGCAAGATCATAATATCTAAAGACTGAAGGTCAAAGATCAAGAAGTCAAAATCTGAAAGTCGACTCTTAGTGAAAGTCAAAGTCTATTTGTAATAAAGTCAAAGTTTTTGTATTTGTTATTTTTGTAAGCGTGTATTTGTATTGTGTTTAAATAGGTATATGACTAGTTGTAACTAGTGGGTTTTCAGAGTTGTAAGTAGTTATACGCAATCTAAAAGAGAGTTGTAGAGAGAGAAAGGGTTGTTCTAGAGAGAGAAAGTCATAAACAGATTTGTAATACTTTGATTCTTGAATTGAATTGAAACAGGTAGATTACTAACCTTGTTTTGTTTGATTGTTTGTGATTAGAAACTTGAATCAGGGAGTATCAATTGGTATCAGAGCAGATCCAATCAAGAAATCAAGAAATTGAGTTGTTTGACACTGTTTCATCGACTTTCAGATTCATTTCTGAAATTGTAATTATTTTTCGAGTTGTAATTGATCAAAGGATGTGCGAATAGTGTTTTAGAATGAATTTGTACATGTTAATTCGAGTTTTGCACTGTATTTGATTGTGAATTTGATGAATTTGTTGTTTTAGAGTTCACGAGTTTGATACGTACTGTTCTATATCAATTTGTAATTGTTTGTGTTCCTTATCGAAATCAAGTGGTAAAATTTGATTCTCGATGTCTTAGAGAGTATTTTGTCACAGTTACATATTGTAATTCAAAGTCTAGATAGGATTTCGGGCAGATCAGATCGATTTTGCATTCGAGATCTGAAGAACTCGCAAGTTTTTCTCAAGAACTCGCAAGAAAACTAAAGAACTCGCAGATATCATGAAGGATTCGCAGATTGTTGGAATTTTCGCAGAATTTTATTTAGATTTTGTATTGTGTTAAGGTTTACATGTGTAGAATTCGCAGGCTTGTGTATTGCGAATTGCTTAATTTTCGTAGATCAGAGTCTTACGAATTGTTCAGAATTTGGTGATTTGTGTGGAAATTTTAACAAAGGAAAGAATTCGCAGAAGATTAGTCTATGAATTCTTTGGATTTCATAGAAGAGTAGTCTACGAATTCTTGTGGGTTTTTCAAAAAATATGAAAGTTTTCTAAGTGTTGGATTCGCAGGATTCATTTTTGCGAATTCTAACTTGTTTTGCTTGCGAATTTTAAAGAGTGTTGCTTGCGAATTCTGAAAACTATTTGATATTGCTTGCGAATTTTATGCATGTGTTACTATGTTTTGTGATTTCTCTGTAATTCATTGCATCTTGCGAATTCTAGACTTTGTGAATTTCAGAAATTTCTTTGTCTAGTTTCTTTCAGTGTTATTTTGTATTTCTGTGATTTCTATTGGACTAACGATTAGTTTCAAGTTTCTTATTGCATACTTTTGAAACAGGATGACTTCCAGAGACGCTCTTTCAATTGACATTGATATCAAACCTCCTGTTCTATTCAAGGGATAATACGAACAGTGGAAGGATCGCTTTCTTGATTTTGTTGATCGGCAATCAAATGGAGAAAATATTTTATCATCAATCACAGATGGTCCAATGAAAAGGCATACTGAGGAGATTCCTGCTGAAGGTTATGAATCATATGGAGTTTAGAAAACAAAGATTGTTGAGAAAGGTTTTCCTTAGTTCACTGAAGAACAAAAGAATCGGTTTAATGCTGATAAACAAGCCAGATCTCTACTCTTGCAAAGCATAACTAACGAGATCTATGTCAAAATAGACAGCTACAATGCATCTGCCAAATCAATGTGGGATCAGCTACGAAAGATGATGTTAGGATCCAAAGTAGGAAATCAGATGAAGGTGTCTAACTGTATAAATAGCTACGAGGAGTTCAAAGCGAAAGAGAATGAAAGTCTGGAGGACACTTATGAAAGATTTTTACTACTTCTTAATGAACGTTCAAAGAATAAGGCCACAAAGAAGCAAATTGAAAACAATGTGAATTTTCTCAGTATCCTGCAACCTGAATGGAAGAAACATACCCGCAGGATGAAACAGATGAAAGACTTGAATGATATACCTCTTCATGACGTCTACGAGATTTTAAGACAGAATGAGGAGGAAGTTGAAGAGAAAAGAGCTGAAAAAAAGAAAGATGAGAAAGTTTCTGATCCAATAGCTTTAGTAGCTGGAGAAAAGGAGAAAGAAAAGAAAGAGAAGAAGAAAAAGAAGAAGATAACTATTCCCAGTTCTGATTCTCATCCAGATAGTGATGATGGTGAAAATCTCAAGCAAGCAATGTTGCTACTGACCCGTGCCTTTCAGAAAAAGTTTTATAAGAAGCCGAGATCTAATTCTCAGAGATACTCATCATCGGGATCAAAGAATCATGAGCACCGTGAGAGAATAGAAGGAAGAAGTATGAAGAGAAAAAGCATGGGGAAAGACAGCCAGAAGAAAAGAAGTTTGTGAATGATTATACTATTGTTGTGAAGAAATCTGATGATCTGATCAAGTGCTACAACTGTGTTAAGGTTGGTCATTATGCAAAAGACTGTTGAAAGCCAAAGGTTCGCAATTCAGATTACTACAAAAACAAAATGTTCTTGGCCAAGCAACAGGAAGCTGGCAAGGCATTGATGGCCGAAGACGAATTTTGGTTAGATCATTCAGATGTTGAGGAAGAGAAAGAAGAAGAAGCCCACATGTGTTTGATGGGCAACACAGTAAAAGATGATGATTCTGAAGATGAGACATTTGATGAGGTAATGAACTTATCTAAATATGATTTTATGACCAAAATGGAAGCCATGATGGTCGAACTTCAAGATCTTCAAAATAAGCTAAAAAAAGGAAAGGAGCAGAGTTGAGAAGAAAAATCAAAAGATCTTTGATCTTAACAAAGCAGTTATTGGAAACAAAGATCTGATTGATTCTCTTCGCAAATCTGTTTCTGATTTTAAAAATGAAAAAGATCGTTTTGAAAGTAAGATTTCTGATTTTGAAACTAAATTGTCTAAGTCTGATTCAGAAAAGCAAGAATGTGTTCTAAAAGCATTTAAACTGCAGGTTGAGAACAAGACTTTAGAGCAAAAGGTAAATTTTTTGGAAGCCAAATTATATGTTCGAGGCCAAACAGATCAAACTATTTTCTTGAATACACCTAATGAAGAGGCTGATTTTAAAGAGAAATGGGGACTTGGTTATGATAATCCTCATTACTTAGAGAATGCCATAAAAAAACAGCCAGCTTTATATAATATCAACTTTATGTATGCTGCTGCTAAATATCCTCATTTGAAACCTAAATTTGTCACCAAATCATCGAAGGAGGTTGAGGCAAAAGAAGATGAGAAAATAATGAATTTAAAGAAAATGCAACTACCATTCTGTTATGAAAGACTGAATGATAGTTATCTTTCTGAAACACCAAAATTTTTTCAAATGATTACTTTGCTAGTTATTCTTCTACTGAGATGGAGGCAAAGCCTGTTCAAGCTAAGATTTATATTCCTCCACTCATATTAGAAAGCAAAGTAATTGAGCTAGAAAGTACTTTATCTAATGAAAGAATTTTGAGTGAATTAACACAAGACGTATTTTCTACTGTTTTAAAGAACACATATTTTCAATTTGAATCTAAAGAGTGTTCTACATCTTCTAAAGCACCTCATACTTCTGAATCTGATTTTGATAATTTATTTGTGTCTGCAAATGATTTCTTAAATTCTGATGAAGGGTGTGTTGATGAAATTGATATGTTTGACTTCAATGCTAAACTTCCAAGTCATTCTACTTTTGTTATTAATGGTCAAGCTTTACCAAGTGTACATGAAGTTGGTGAATCATCAACTACGGTTGGTGAAACAGTTTCTGTGAATGCTGATTATTATGCTAAAGGTAAGAAGAAAAAGAAAAGGCGCTCATAGAAACAGACTAATACTGGTAAGATTTCAAAAGGACAATCTCATAAATCTAATTTTCCTAATAGATCTAAATCTTATGTTTTAGTGAAAAATATAAGATCTGAAGAACGAAAGGAATGGCGACCAAAAAGAAGGATCGATGAGAGTTCTGAATCATCTCCTGATTTGGATTGTAATAGATCTAATAGTGGTAATTCTGATGTAGTTGGAAGTGTTGCTTTCAATAAACAAAACCTTGTAATTCCTTACAAGCGATATTCAATAAAGCAATTACTCCAATTATCCCGGTTTTCTACTAAGAAATCTAATTATAGACGAAATGATTTTAGTTCTCACCGATTTTCTAATGATTGGTTTGGAAATTATCATGTTGGTTCTTATAAGCCATTTGTTTCAAATGTTTTTCAAAAGTTTAGAGGATCCATTTATAAATGGATGCCAAAATCTTGTGCTAAATCATTAGGACCCACTTTTAAATGGGTACCTAAATTTGTTCTTCCCTGATTTCTCTTATGCAGACCCGTCATATGTGGTACTTGGATAGTGGGTGTTCCAAGCATATGACTGGGCAAAATGATTTATTGTCTAATTATACAGAGAAATTCAGTGGGAATGTTCGTTTTGGCAGTGATCAAATTTCACCAATTCTTGGATATGGTGACATCATTCAAGACAAGTTGACGATAACGAAGGTGAGTTATGTAGAAGGATTAGGGCACAACCTATTTAGTATTGGCCAGTTCTGCGACAAAGGATTAGAGGTAAATTTCAAAGCTAAGAGTTTCTCTGTGCGTACTGAAGAAGGCAAAGAACTCTTGGTCGGGACTCGAAAGTAGGGGTGTTCGCGGTGCGGTTTGAGCATTTTCCCAAACCGCAAACCGCACCGCATATACCTCAAACCGCACCAAACCGCACCACGAAATACGGTGCGATGCGGTTTATGCGGTTTGTCCCTATCGCACTTTATGCGTATAATCCAAAAAATTATAAGTTTAAAATACATTAGAAAATCAACGATTAATTGACCGTAGTCCAAAAAATAAAGATTTGAATACATCCAATTCCAAAATGCATAACTAAAAATAGTCTAAAGAAATAAATTGTTTCAATATGATAAACGGATTAAGTGACGTCTCCAGTCGTGAACGTCCTAACCTAGGGTATTTTTTCATTTGTTGAGACATAAACTTTTAAGAGGCTCATAATTAAAAGGTTTATTTAGCAAAGTCCAAAACTTAAACTCTTAAAGTCCATAATTAAAAGCCCAATTATATAAATATTAAATTAAACTATTATATATATATATATATGTTTAAAATTAAAAAATAAAAAATAATATAAAGATGCGGTGCGGTGCGGTTTGAACCGCGGTTTGAAAACTCAAAACCGCAAACCGCACCGCATAGTGCGGTTTGGTAAAAGTACAAACCGCACCGCAAAAGTTCTAAACCGCGTTTTGCGGTGCGGTGTGGGCGGTTTGTACGGTTTGGCGGTTTGGATGAACACCCCTACTCGAAAGTCTAACCTCTACACAATCAATCTTTCAAAGGTCCAGACTAACAATCAGGTTTGCTTACTGACAAAAGCCTCGATGTAACAAAGTTGGCTTTGGCACCGCAGGCTGTCACACCTGAATTTTCGTTATATTAACAAACTGGTCAAAGGCAGATTAGTGAGAGGTCTTCCTGAGCTAAGATACGAAAAGGAACATCTATGTGCAACATGTGAAAAGGGTAAAATGAAGAGGGCAACTCACAAGCCGAAACCCGAATCGAGTACAAGTTCTCCGCTTGAACTTTTGCATATGGATCTTTGTGGTCCTATGCGTAGTCAAAGCATAGGAGGAAAGAAATATGTGTTGGTAATTGTGGATGATTATTCGCGTTACACATGGGTAAAGTTTCTAAGGACAAAAGATGAGACGCCCGAAGTACTCATCAACTTTTTGAAGACTACCCAAGTGAACTTGCAGAAGACAATAATGCTTTTAAGGACTGATAACGACACAAAGTTTAAAAACAAGACTGTAGAAGATTATCTCGAATCTGTCGGAATAACGCATCAATTCTCTGCTGCTAGGACGCCTGAACAGAATGGAGTAGTGGAAAGGCGCAATCGAACGCTAGTTGAGGCCACTCGCACTATGTTCAGCCAGTCAGATCTACCTCTATTTCTATGGGCAGAAGTTGTCTCTACTGCATGTTATATGCAGAATCGATCAATTATTCACATACGGTTTAGTAAAAATCCTTATGCATTGATTAATAATCGTACACCTAATATCAAATATTTTCATGTCTTTGGATGTAGGTGTTTTGTGCTTAATGACAGAGAGAACTTGAATAAGTTTGGACCGAAGGCTGAAGAAGAAATCTTCATTGGCTACTCCCAGACATCTACTGCATATAGGATTTATATGAAGAGCTCAAAGACTGTTATTGAAAGCATCAATGTAACATTCGATGAGGAAGTGGCTTCTGAACAAAGCAGTTCAGAACCCGTGATTACAGGAGTTTTAGCTTCTGGACATATCAGTCTAGAACCTGTGTCTACATCGCATTTATCTAAATTAGATTTGCTGTTTGAATTTTTCTATGATGAGTTTCTAGGATCTAAACTTCCTAAATCTGTTGTGGTTGACAGGTCAGAAGATTCAACGACTAATCATCAGGGTCGTCCCTGGGGAAGGGCGGCCCGTGCGTACGCCTAGGGCCCAAACAAAATAGGGGCCCAATTTTTTTAGTATATACTATATATTAGTAGTTAAAAAAATTGTAAATAAAAAAGACAAAAAAATTAGTATATAATAGAACCCAAAAAGAATTTAACATTATATTAAGGGCTCAAACATGTATTAATTAATAACATTAGATAATAAAATTTGTAAAAAATTATTTAGTCTTTCATTTTATAGTATTGCTTATTGTTTCTCTTATTTTTTTGATCTACTACTAATATCTAAAAACTATTTTTGTCTATAATATTTGATATATACTCCATTACTCATCTTCTATATACTCTTTTCATTATTCCATCCGCGTGAATTTTATTATTGTGTTAGAATATAGTAGATTTCTTGTTACTAACTAAGAAAACTCTTACCTTTTAAAAACAATTACCAAACTATATGAGACGATCCAATATAGATATATTTAGGATTTCAAAGATACTTTTTTTTCATACATTATTGACTCTTTATTATCTAATATTGGGTGCATGAATCTTAAGTACTCTCTTATCTCGAAAATAAGAATAAGATTTCAAACTATAATCAACATGGACTTTTGATTCTAAGATTGATGATTCTTAAAAAGTTTGTTTTATCCCTAAAAGTTTAAAATGTTGATTAACATCAAGTAACATGTGGAATATCTACTGATTTATGATGATTTACTTAAACTGTTATTCTGAATGGTCAACATAGTGATGTCAAATGATTTCAATCTATATGTTAAAGGTATATCATAAGATGTCTTTGATGGTGGAACTGGTTGACGATGTTATGTAAAAATGATATGGTAGATAATATTAATTTAGAAATGATTATTGATTGATCTTGCGCTAGGAATACCGGGGAAATCGGTTTTATATGAATTATTAGTATTATTTGAATTCAATGTTATTTTTTATGATATAAACAATATATTGAAAATAATTTCGTAATTATCGAGGGCCCATTTTTACATCTCGCCCAGGGCCTAAAAAATGTCAGGATCGGCCCTGCTAATCATCCAACCACTTCGGATGTGTCTACTGAACTATTTTCCCCAGTTCAGATAGAAACTCAAATTCAAACACATACTCCTATAGTTGAAGTTGCACCTGATAATGTTGAAACATAGGTTCATACTTCAGTTGGTTGCACTGTCATGGATCATCAACAGACTGACCAAGTTGTTCCAACAGAAACTTTTGTACAAGAGACTTCAACTGCACCCCCAAAATCGGTGCAAACTAGGTCTGCAACAATGAATATGTGTATGCATGATTCCTTTCTGAGTAAGATAGAGCCAACTCGAGTATCAGAGGCCCTCGCCGACTCAGATTGGGTTACTGCTATGCAAGAGGAGCTAAACCAGTTTGAAGCCTTGAAAGTTTGAAGACTTGTACCAAGACCTGAAGGAAAATCCATCATTGGTACAAAATGGGTATTCAAAAACAAGAAGGATGAAGACGGTATTGTAATTCGAAACAAAGCAAGACTTGTTGCCAAAGGCTACCGGCAAGAGGAAGGCATTGATTACGACGAGACTTACGCTCCAGTGGCATGTATAGAAGCAATCCGCATGTTTCTAGCGTACTCACAAAAACTTCACTGTCTATCAGATGAACGTGAAGACTGCCTTTCTGAATGGCATACTTAAGAAGGAAGTCTTTGTCTCGCAACTAGAAGGCTTTGTGAATCCAGATAAACCAGATCATGTCTACATCTTGGATAAAGCACTTTATAGGCTAAAACAAGCGCCTCGAGCCTGGTATGACGTATTATCGAAATTCTTGGTAAAGTCGGGCTATACAAAAGGTAAAATCGATACCACTTTATTCATTAAAAAGGAAAAAGCCGATATCATTCTTATTCAAATATATGTTGATTGTGCCCAAGGCACTGTCGTGGGGCACAATCGTTCCCTCTCGAGACCCCGCAGTACATCGCCCGCGACTGTGACAAGAAGATTGTGCCCTTGTCACTCTCTCGCCGGGGATGTACCGAGACCATCCCCCGGCCCGCGATCTTGCCATGCGACTATGACCATTGTCATAGTCGCTGGTCACTATCGCCCCAGCCTCCCGACCTGCTGTTTTTCGACGTTTTCGATACAATATGGGCATAGGAAACTCAAGATTTAAAAGCATAGGTTGACATACCAATAGATCTCTATCTATATGCAAAAATCTCATAATCTTAGAGCAATAAAGGTAATTTAGAATTTATAATCACTTACCTTAAATTCTCGGGTGTTACACACAAGGGTTAGGTGCCATAATATTGGATACCACATAATACATAACTCTAAGAGCCAACTTATAAAAATATCATCCACATATTCATATGGTTTATTAAGGTTCATTATTCCAACTATTCATCACCACAATGTGTGTAGCATAAAGTGACATTCTTATCAGCAGTTAGGTCAAAATCAATGCCAAGCGATTTATAGCACAATATACATATGTAAGTTAAACATTTACAATAAAAGTTTAGTAGAAAGCTCACCTATAGGGTTTGTAAGTGAAAACCCTAAAATAGAGAAACCCTATAAAGTAAACTTTTACTAGAAGCTTTAATGGCTCTTGATTGATCACTTGAAAGAAGAAGAATGGTGGTTGGATCCTCTTAATTGCAACTTGATGGTGTAGGTTGAGGGTTGAATGAAGAGAGAGGGAGGGGGAAGGAGTGAAAATCACACAATCTAGAGAGAGAGATCAATTAGGGTTGTTGTGTATTAAATGAGAGTGAGGAGCTCCAAAAATCGACTTTAATGATCTGGACCCTCACCTCCGCTCGCGACATTGCCACAACGACTATGTTATGGCATTGTCGCCGTGGCATAGTCGCCACCCATCACCACCATTCTGTTTGTTTCGGCCAAGGTCCAGTCCAGGTGCGACATTGCCCCTCTAAGATTATGACCATGGCAATCTCGTCGGTCATAGTCGTCGGGTAGGTACCGTGCATCGAAAATTCTCCGAAACGAGTTCTAAGCTTCCTAAATCAAGTCATAAGCATGCCTTGATGGTCCAAGAGTTTACGAGAGGTAATAATTCAAGTAAAGTTCTTAACAAATGATTGGAAATTATAATTCAAAGTCTAAAAGGAAGTAATTACTCACAACGATGATTTTTGGGGTGTTACAATTAACGACTTAACCTTCCACAAACTTGGATAAACCACCAAAATCATGATCATCTAATTCACTCGGCATGATCTTGTTCCTTGTCAGCTCATCGCGATTTGACAGAAACAAACTCAGGCAGTCGATAAAATTTAAGTGTACTACTTCACGGACCAACACGCTCGAAGTGCAACCACATCGATTGTGCTATATACTTTACTCCCACACGAACCACTAGAATCTCAAAGGAATTCATCTGACCAAACTAGCGGTCTTCCATTTTCGTAATGCCTACACAAGGTGATACTATACCATGCCAGATACACACCATCCCTGTACACCCCATTGCTTCCTCACGAAAATCCAGGAAAGTATAACCACTGCCATTTCCTCATTTCCAGCGCCACGACAAAGGCCCCAACAATTGGTGACACTTCAATAATGTATCCGACCGACAAGGATTCCCAATAAAACCTACTCCTTCCAACGCATCATAACTAACTTGGTGCCCTATCGTTTTCACACGTTGAAGGCATAAAACCTACTTGACATATAATCTGATTACCAGACCACCTCAAACCTCCGACTCGACGTCGATAACTTTTTATCCAAATACCACAACTCTACTTATCAACATGTTGCTAAGAGGAGTATCTTAACCATTTCGAATTCCACCCATCTGACACCACCCGTCGACTACCATAACCCAAGTTACCAATAGGAGTGTCTGCTGCCACAAAACAAAACATTCTTAACGACAAAGGTTAAGGTTTCCGTTCTTCTCTGCCTTTCCCTAGTGGAAAATACTAAGGTCATGAATCGACCAACAGTGATCTGAATGCCACACTCCCACTCTCTATCCTCAATTGCAACGCTTTCTTACGACCTAGCGAGTTCATAGCCTTCGTGCATGACAACATACTAGTTTGATATCATTGACACATTTGAAACTTGACGAGTACCACAATACGATACAAATTTGAGTATACACGACGCTACACCGGCATAAATGAATAACCATGTACGACGATCTCGAGGATCGTTCTCACTCGATCCCACGATGAAATAAACCATATCCAACCGAAATCGATATTGGCTCAATTAAAAGTATTTTCAAAGAATCTTTACTCATGCGATTTATGAGATTATGACATAACTTCTTATACTGAGCGTGTCAGTTGACTTTCACCCTTGCTGGCATGACGAACATGTCCATACCAGTCACTCTTATAAAACCAAGCAGTTAAATGATATTATATTTCCCACAGAAGTTACTCATTTATAAAAGAAGTGGAATAGTTCTCAAGTTACAAAGTTCAAAATTTAACACACCACACAACAAAATTCTCCTTTTCAATCCAAACACACATTTACACGCGTCATCTCATTTCCAAAACAAATTACTCGCAAGACACACACACCAATATAAGACATGAACGACTCAAGCAACTTATTCGAAAGCACAATGCATGATACTCTTTTTACATTGAAGGCTATTCACTCTCGCAAGGTCGACCACTTCCACTCACCACAATTGTTCACAAATTTCTTTCTTCTGACTAACTAGTCAGGTCCCTCACAATTGCCTCCACCTTCAGCACCAGAGTTTCCCAACATGCTTGCATGTCTAACTACCCTGTTACCAACGCGACTACAGATTCGGAGAAATGCGTCTTCACTTTGATCCAGATATTCTTACTAACAATAGCTTGTCTCCATCCTATCCTTGCTTCATATTTCCAGTCAACACCGATATCACTTCTCAACCTTCCTTGACACTCTTTGAACAACTACAAATTCGGAAGGTTCGTTCCTATTATTCTGTTCTGGGTTAAAACTCCCTTGATCCCCATTGACCGACGTCACAACTACCACAACAGACTCTCTTGATGCGAAATGCTCACCTCCAAACGGTTATTCTTCCTTTTTGGACCCAAGCAATCCTCCCTCAAAACGAGTTATCTATATCCCGAACAATACTCACCCTAAAAGGTGTTAACCTAAACATCATAAACGAGCTCACACAACACACCAAAATCGACGCTATCATTTAGATGATAGATCTCACTACCCATGCTACCCCCATCAATCGTCTCAACGATAGAACTCGTGCGTACCCATGCACCTGTAAATCCATAATGGCATTGGTCAGATGTCATTACAAATTTACCTTATATGAGAGTCCTCACTATCATTATCACGACTCTAGATGATCAAAATCCTCCTTAAAGGCTTCCTAAATCTCAGTTGTGTCTCCCTACTCCACAGTTTAAGTTTAGGCCCATCTGGTCACCTAAATCCCTTAAACTATGGCTCTGATACCAGTTGTAACAACCCAACTCACGAAATAAGCGTAATAAACTTTAATATAAAAATAACGCCAAAACGGCCCAAGTCAACAATATGAAAACCAAGGTTTACGGATAACAACCTATTACACAACTGAGATTATAACGAACAATGACTAAGTTCGGGACCTAGCAACAATTTTCTCCTACGCCACACTTCTCGCATAAACATTCCCCTTGCCCTTGTTAGAACTCTCTATTGGGTACTTTCCTGAAAAGGTTTTTAGGTTTGAAAGAGCGAGGGTTAGACCGAAAGGTCTAGTGAGTTCCCTCTAAAAATGGTTCGAACGACAGAGAACAGAAAAGATTTATAATAAAATCAACTCATTCAGTTTTATAAATAAAACCACATTCATAATCTCGCATTTGGCACACACTACCGTCACTCGAAGGTGACGGCATGTCTGGCTCATACTGCCTTACATGGGACACAAGAAAAGAGTATGTGTAAGATGAGTACTGGAGTATATATCAAGGATTATAGGCAAAAATAGTTTTTAGATATTAGTACTAGATGAAAAAAACTTAGAAAAACAATAAACAATACTATAAAATGAAAGACTAAATAAATTTTTACATATTTTCTTGTCCAATATTATTAATTAATACATGTTTGGGCCCTTAATAAAATGCTAAATTCTTTTTGGGTCCTATTATATACTAAATTTTGTTGTGTACAATACTTTTTAACTACTAATATATAGTATATACTAAACAATTTGGGCCCCTATTTCTTTTGGCCCTTGGGCGTACATCCGATCCACCCTCCCCCAGGGACGACCATGTATATATAATGTACTTAATAACATAGGTGGTCATTTGGGCCCGGCCCGATACGTAACCGATGGTTAACCGGTGATGGGCTCGATTCTTGACCGATCCGGCCCGGGACCTGTAGTAACCGGTTAAGGGCCCGAAAACCATAACCGTTTAAGGGTTTGGATGGAATTGAAGGCCCGGTCCGATCCGACCCGGGACCAGCTATGTAACTGGTTAAGGGTTCGGCCCGGCTCGATCCAATTTTTGTTACCGTTTTCTAGACGTTGTATGACCATTTTTTTGTGTTTTTGACCATTTTATTTTTGCCTCCTAAACTCCCTAAAATACTATAAAGTACAGGACTCTTCAACGGCTCTTCAACGGTCATACGAATCCATGGGATGAGGAGAGTACGAAATCTTTAATAAGTGTATTTTTTTTATAATTTATATAATTAACTCGAAAGTATAATAAAACATATTTTTAAAGTGTATTTGAGTGACCTGAATTTATTTTTTAAAGTTTAATTAAGTATTTTAAAAAATTTATTAAAAATAACTCTTAGCCGACTTTGGGTCCGACCCGTAACGGAACCGGGACCGATTACCCTAAACTGGATAATCTTAATCTTACCCAGTTAAGCACCCGAACCCCTTGAATCGTGACTGGCCCGTGACCGGTTACGCCTTATCCGGTCACCGGCCCACACTGTTTCGGCCCGTGACCGATTCGGCCTGGCCCGAATCCGGTTTTTTGGCCACCCTTACTTAATAAGACCAACAACTTGAGTTTCATATGTGACGTTACAATAAGTGGTTAGGACAAATTTAAAATCAAGAATATGACATGAGACATGAATATGTTCGAGCTTAATAAAAAATGTTGCTTTTTTATTTAAACCAAAAAAATATTAATTCTAGATCGTTTTAAACTCAAAATATTTAAATTTTTTTATTTTTATTAATTATCAAAGTCAAAATTAAAGAAGAAGGTGAAAGAGAGACCTCAATCAATTAACATACTCGAGAAAATCAATATTAATTGAAACATCTCCAACGAATTTAATTCCAACCCATAAAAAACTATTTTCTTCAAAAAGAAAAAAAAAAGAATCAAAAAAATTGTTTAGATATCTCAAATAATTTGACCGTTGAAATCCGTGTATATATTAGTTTCTCCTGTTTAATGTATAAAATGGGCTTTAATGCTGATGTATAAGGAGAAAGGTTAGCCAGGTGCCATTATCCTCATCAATATATATATATATATATATATATATATATATATATATATATATATATATATATATATATGTTGGTCCCAAATAGCAGTAAGTAAATAAGAAAAGTATTGTAGAAGGGGGGTTGAATACAATACACACAGTTTTTCACTAAATTTAATTCTTATTGATTTGAAATCAAGAATTACACATAGAAAACTTTTGATTGTTGCGGAAGAGAACAGATGAATTTGCTCAAACAATCTAACACTAAGAGAAATGAAGAACAATTGTAAAACACTTAGAAAACAATAAGAACTTCTTAGAGAGGAGAAAGCCAGTCACTTAGAGAACTTGAATGTTGTTGAACTGTTGATCTTCCATGTTGAACCATCCACCATATTTATAGTGCCTCATGCATTAAATGCAATGGACACTTGTCATCTTGGTATTGGATACCAAATATCTTCTTGCAGCAATAAGATCTTGATGTGAAGCAAAGTAGGCTGCGTATCTTTTTTTTTGATATTTTGGAGAAGGTCTCCATCAATGCAAGATATCACAAATATACTTTGTTAGAAAAGTACAGTGTGTAAGAGAGATCTTCGTGCTTTGAAGATTAAGAATCTTCAGCTCCTGAAGATTGAGAAATCTTCGGCTTCCTCCGAATAGGTCTTCGGTTTTCGAAGAGGTCTTCGGCTCCCGAAGAGGTCTTCGTTTCCCGAAGACTGAGAGGTCTTCGGATCCTGAAGACTGAGAGGTCTTCGGCTCCTGAAGATGAGAGGTCTTCAGTTCGTGAAGACTGAGAGGTCGGCACCATCCTGGCCAATGGTGTTGATCAAGTAGGCATACTTGGCTTTAGGCTGAAGAGTCTATCTTCAATCCGCTTTGAGAGATATTCTCCTTCTTTGTTTTCTTCGGCTGATCTTCGACTTCACCGAACATTTGTATAGAAACCAAGCTGCTAAAAGAACCTCAAAATATTCTAAGTATGATAATATAAAATGGAAGATTGGGAGGTCATCTTCAAATCTTCAGATGACCCAACAATCTCCCCCTATTTGAGGATGACATCCTATACTTAGAAAACTTGAGTAAAAACATGAATAATACGGTTTGACCCTGTTTTACTCTTTTGGGTTCTTTTTCACATAGTCCTCTTTTTTTTAATTTTTTTTAATTTTTTTTATAAAGTATATCTGACATTTACAAAAGAATAAAAGAATGAGTAAGAAAAAAATATATACAAAGATACATAAGGCAGTAGCCGGGATTGTTTGAACTTGAGTGGTTGATTGCTCCCCCTCAATTCATACTCCCCCTCAACTAATGTCTGATGGGTTTGATCACACAGTCCATCGCAAAATAGGTTTCAGCAGAGTTTAAGCATGAATGGTAAGTTGCTCCCTCTCAACTAATTCACGGTGTCGGAAAGTAATAAGTTAGAAAGTTTTCGGGATCCTCTGAACCTGCTCCTGGAAAGGCAGATTCATCCTTGGATCGTGCAGAATCATCGGGACTAAGACTCCCGGGTGATAGGCTGTGAGGTGAAGAAGAGGCACCTTGGATTGGATTGGGAAGGTGTCCAAGTCATCCTTATCAACCAAGGAAAAGGTTGAAGAGGGAATAATAGGGGTCCCCGATTTTACAATTGTATCCTTTTGTGAGGATACAAAGGAGGTGGTTTTGGGTTTAGCAGAGTCCCCGGGCCCAGATGGGAAAATTCAACACCTGTCGATTGTAGAGAATCGGTGGGTAGAGTAGGTGGTTTGGCCCTTGAAACCTTCCTCAGCCTCTTGAGAGGAGAGGGAGGGGAAGAAGGTAAGTGCCTCCGCTTTGAGGAGAGATGTGTGTCCGGGGAAACAATCGAAGGTTCTTTCGGTCGTATGGTCATCTTAGCTAGTGCGGAGGTGCCGAAAGCCTTTGAAGATTTTTTTTTCACCTGGGACGGGACAGATGCGGCCACTACAGATGAGGAAGCTTTGGACACCGGAGTGTTGCGAGCATCACCCCATTGTAGATCAGGAGAATTTATGAAGGAAAACATACCTGGGTTGAGAGCTTGATTGGTGGATAGAGAGCCCTTGTTGAGAGAAATCTTCTTGAGTTTCTAAGTGTTGGTTGGAGAGTCATCACCAAATCAATTTGTGACACAATAATTTTTCTCCCCCTATTTGATGATGACACCAACACATAGAAAAAAAATGGTACCGACACGAAGAAAAATTATAGGACAAGAAGAACTCATAAATTCAGTGGCCCATATTTTTTTTTGGGCTCTTTTCCTTTTTTTTAACGGGAAAGGGGAAAAAATGGGAAGAGAGGTGGAGATGAGAGTTGAGATATAAGAGTTAAGGGATGAGAGAGTGTTGAGAGAGTTGTGAGATTTGAAGTTGGAAAATAAAATAAGGAAGGGTAATAAGGAGAAGAGATGGGAGGGAGGTATGTAGGGAGAAGGAATGGAAGGATGTGTGGAAGAGTTGTAAGTGGGTAGAAAAAAATGAGGAGGATAGGAGTAAATATAGGAGGTGAGGAAATAGGAGGGATGAGTGTAGGAAAGGGAAGGGTGAGAGGTGTTGAAGAGTTGGATTTTTTTTAAGGCTTGAAAAAGGAGTCGAAGGGAAAGGAGGGGAGGGGGGAGCCGAAGGGAAGGGAGGAGAGGGGGGAAGCCGAAGGAAGGGAAGGAAGGTAAAAGGGGTGTTTGATCTTCGGTGGCTAGAGGGAGTAGGTGGAGCCGAAAGAAAAAAAAAAGTGGGTTTCGGTGGGGTGTGGGCCGAAGGAAAGGTGAGTGAGGGAGAGAGGGCCGAGAAAGAAGGCATAAGGGGGTTTTCGGTGGGGAGAAGGGAGAGGGGAGGGAGGGAGATGGGTTTCGGTGGGGTGGGGGGTGTTTGGTTCGGCTTGGGGAGGGAGAGAGAGATAGAGAAACCAATTTTTTTTAAATGTTCGGTAGCCGAATTTTTTTTTTATAGTGAACAGTGTTCGGCCGATGAACAGTACCACCGAAGTTTATTTTTTTTTATAAAATGTTCGGTAGCCGAAAAAAATTAATTTTTTTTAATAATGAATAGTATCGACCGATGAATAGTGTTCGGCCGCCATGAACACTACCACCGAAGTTTTTTTTTTTTTTTATTATTTTTTTTAAATGTTCGGTAGTCGATGAACAGTACCACCGAAGATTTCCTTTTTTTTATAAATGTTCGATAGCCGATGAACAGTACCACCGAAGTTATTATTTTTTATTTTTTTTAAATGTTCGGTAGCCGAATGGGGGTGGGGTAGTTCGTTAGATGAGAGTGACAATAAAATAAATATAGGAGAGTTTTAAAAAAATGGGTTCGGTAGCCGAATGGGGTTGGGGGAAGTTCGGTAGCCGATGTAGGGGTGGGGGAAGTTCGGTAACCGAATGTAGTTGGGAAAGTTCGGTAGCCGAATGAAAGAAAAAAAAACTTTTAAATGTTCGGTAGCCGATGAACAGTACCACCGAAGTTTTTTTTTTTTTTAAATGTTCGGTCGATGAACAGTACCGCCGAAGTTTTTTTTATTTTATTTTAAATAATGAAACAACATTTAAAGATCGATATTTAACATACCGAGTTCTCTAATTAAAAATTTGAACCGAGCTTCGTCGAGAGGTTTGGTGAAGAGATCCGCCAATTGAAGGTCGGTAGGGATGAAGTGAAGTTCGACATCACCTTTGGAGATGTGATCCTGGATGAAATGATACCGGATGTCGATGTGCTTGGAACGAGAATGCAACACCAGATTGTTGGCGATGGCGATGGCACTTGAGTTGTCACACAGAATCGGGATGTGGGAGAACAGCTGATTGTAGTCTCTTAGTTGGTTCTTCATCCAGAGGATTTAAGCACAGCAACTTCCAGCAGCTAATACTCAGCCTCAGCAGTAGAAGTGGAGAGTGAGTTCTGCTTCTTGCTGGACCAGCTAACAAGCTTGCCACCAAGGAGTTGACAACTTCCAGTGGTGCTCTTCCTATCAATCTTTGATCCTACAAAGTCAGAATCTGAATACCCCATTAGATCAAAACCTGAGTCTTTGGGATACCAAACACCCAGATTCATGGTACCTTTGAGATACCGAAAAATGCGTTTAACTGCAGCCAAGTGAGATTCTTTCGGATTGGCTTGGTAACGCGCACACAGGCAAGTAGCAAACATAATGTCTGGTCTACTAGCAGTAAGATAGAGAAGGGAGTCGATCATGCCTCGGTAGATGGTGATATCCACAGATACACTATCCGGATCAGCATGGAGTTTCAAAGGTGGTGCCATAGGAGTTTTCATGGGGGAGGAGTTTTCAAAATTAAACTTTTTCAGAAGGTCACGAATGTATTTACTTTGATTTATAAAAATTTATTCCGAAGATTGTTTAACTTGAAGTCCTAAGAAAAAGGTGAGCTCGCCCATCATACTCATCTCATATTGATTTTTCATGAGAGAGGCAAACTCATCACACAGTGACTCATCGGTTGCACCAAAAATGATATCATCCACATAAATTTGAACAAGAATAAGATTACCTGAGGTTTGCTTGATGAACAGAGTGTTGTCAATTTTACCTCTTGAATACTTGTTCTTCAGGAGAAAGTCAGCAAGAGTGTCATACCAGGCACGAGGAGCCTGCTTTAGACCATAGAGAGCTTTGTCTAACCTGTACACATAGTCAGGATGGACTAGATCTTCAAAGCCAGGGGTCTGTTTCCCATAGACTTCTTCAGCTAACTCCCCATTCAAAAAGGCACTCTTGACATCCATCTGGAAGACTCTGAAGTTCTTGTAGGCAACATGGGCAAGGAAGATTCTGATGGCTTCAAGTCTTGCAACTGGAGCAAATGTTTCATCATAGTCAATTCCTTCCTCTTGCCTATAGCCTTGTGCAACCAGACGGGCCTTGTTTCTGATCACCGTGCCTTCTTCATCCATTTTGTTCCGAAAGGCCCACTTGGTTCCTATGATGGTTTTTCTGGAAGGACGAGGAACCAATCTCCAGACTTTGTTCCTTTCGAACTGAGAAAGTTCATCTTGCATGGCAGTGATCCAGCACGGATCAGCTAGAGCTTCGTCAACTTTCTTTGGTTCAATGAGGGAAAGGAAGTTCACATAGAGACAGATGTTTCCAATACCTCTTCTGGTCTGAACACCAGCTTGTTGATCACCGATGATTTAATCAATAGGGTGATCTTTTGTCCACTTTAAGGCTGGAGGTAAATGAGGAGGGTAAGAAATTTGTAGAGGAGAGTTGGAAGGGATATTTTCAGAAGACATGGATGGAAGATCGGCAGGTATAGGTGAGGAATGAATGTCAGATTGAGAGACTGGGATGATTTGAAGTGTATTTTGAGGTTGGGTAGGCTGAGGATCATCCTCTTGATGAGAGGAGGGGTTGTGAGATGTAGAAGGATCATTGTTTTGGTAGAGAGAAGTGGGAACTGTATAGGGAATGTCTGATGATATTGGAAGAGGACCATCACCAACACAAGAAGATATCCAACGGTTCAATTCTTCATCATCACAAGAGATTGATGATATCTTGAAGTCATCAAACTTGACATGGATGGACTCATCAATGCACTTCCTTCTGAGGTTGTATACTCTGAAGGCTTTGGAAGTGAGAGAATATCCCACGAAGATTCCTTTATTAGCTTTGGGATCAAATTTTCCCAAATTTTCTCTGTCGTTGAGGATGTAACACACACACCCAAAGACATGAAGGAAGTCGATGTTAGGTTTTCTACCATAAAAGACTTCATAAGGAGTCTTATTGTGTCTTTTCACAATGATGGACCTATTTTGGGTAAAACATGCAGTATTGATTGCTTCGGCCCAAAAATAGGTGGGAAGGTGAGATTCACTCAGCATGGATCGGGCAGCTTCACATAGCGTTCTGTTCTTTCTCTCCACTACACCATTCTGTTGTGGAGTTCTGACGGCAGAGAAGTTCTGAGATATGCCTTTTTCATTGAAAAAGTCATCCAACATACTATTCTTGAATTCTGTTCCGTTGTCACTTCTTACAGATCTTACCAGCTGCCCATTCAGCACTTCAGACTTCTTGATGAACTTTATAATTTCTTCAATAGTGTCACTCTTATACATGAGAAAAAAATACCCAAGTGTAACGAGTGAATTCATCAATAATAACAAGAATGTACCTTCTACCACCAAGGCTTGGGGTACTGACTGGTCCACACAAATCCATGTGGAGCATCTGAAGAGGCTGAGAGATGGAGAAGCATTGCTTGGACTTGAAGGAAGATTTTGTGAGTTTTCTTTTCTCACATGCAGCACACAACTTTTCTCTCACGAAGGATAACTTTGGCATGCCCGTAACAAGCTCTTGGTTTGAAAGGACATTCAAAGTCTTGAAGTTGAGGTGAGAGAGACGCTTGTGCCAGAGCCAGCATCTTTTTGCAGAATTTTCAGAGACAAAACAAATGTTTGTTCCGAAGTATGAACTATGTCCCATGTCTATGACATAGACATTTTCTTTGCGGTAGCCAGAGAGTACGGTTTCCATCTTTTTGTTGAAAATGATGCATGAAGATAATTCAAACATCACTTTGAACCCCAGATCACACAGCTGACTTATGCTTAGGAGATTGTGTATCAAGCCTTCAACATAAGTTACTTTATTAAAGGTGATGAAACCATTTTAGAGTGTTCCATAACCTTTAGTACTTTCTCTAGAGTTATCACCAAAGGTGACAGAAGGACCTTTGGTAGGCACGAAGTTAACAAGAAGAGATTTGTTGCCGGTCATATGTCTTGAGCACCCGGATGTCGAGATACCAGATTTGTTGGTACCCTAGACCCTACAATCACAAGGAAATCAGTTCTTTGGTACCCATTTGGAAATGGGTCCTTTTGAGTTAGAAGAAGAGGACAAATCCTTGGAAGCATTTTTATCAAATCTTTCCATAGGACAATCCTTAGCAAGGTGAAAGGTATTACCACAGTTATAACATTTCCTATAGATAAAAACCTTTCTGGAGCTTTGATCAGCTTCCTTGTGATGACTGATCACATTGACTTTCATGGACTTTGAGGATAGAGAAGTGTCAAGAGGCTTAGGACCCAAGATACTTTTACCAGAGTTAGCTGAAGGAATAGAAGATGGTGTCTTGGATTTCAGCTTTTTCAACATCACTGGTCTTGGGATAGGAAGAGAAGAAGATTTCTTTGAGTTTTTCTTGGGAAATTTCTTTTTGGGAGGAAGATCGGCAACCGATTTTCCTTTTTCTGAGGAAGAGAACTTATTTGAAGAAGGCTGAGGAACTTTGGAAGGTTTGGGTTTAGAGGAGGAAGGCTCATTTATTTTTAAGGAGGACATAGACTCAAGAATGGGTTTAGGAGAGTCTTTTGAGTCTTGGGCTTCCTCATTTTCATGAGGAGAGTCAATGTTCTTAGCTTTGATGAACATTCCAAACTTGAGATCTTTAGAGAGGTCAGAAGAGTCCAAAGGTTCAGAGTTGTCATAGTTCTCTTCAGAAGATTCATAGAATGAGGGAAGAGAGAAAGGAGCATGGGTGTCAGAAGGAGGTTCAAGGTCAGATTTCCCGAAGCCTAGTCCAGACCTGTCATCACAAGGTATTTGATCCTGGAAAATCCTTTCTAAGTTTTTGGAGGAACTTGTCCACCTTTTCATAATTTCTTGTTCCTTTTTAAACCTTTTAAGTAGTTTATTTTTCTCTTTGGCAAGAGTGAAATTTATGGTTTTCAAATCTTCAAGCTCAGCCTTGATTTTGTCAAAATGTTTTAACTGAGAAAGACAAATTTGTAGTTGAGAAGAAAGAGATTTTATCTGAGTATTTGCCTTTTTTTTGCGTCTTTGGCTTCATAGAAGTCAATGGTCAAAGAGTCAAAAGTTTCAATTTTCTCAGCATCAGATAGAGAAAAGAATGGATGTACCTGAGTAGAAGAGGTGGAGCTCTCAGCAGTAACAAGAGCCATAGAGGTGGAAGAAGTTTCACAGTCATCAACATCATCTAGTTTAGCCATGAAACAAAGGTTGGCCATTTCCTTGTCACTTTCGGAAGTTGGTTTATCTGCCCAATCATGAGATTCAACAATAAGACCTTTTCCTTTGTTGGCTAGAAAAGCATTTCTTTCCTTCTCTCTTTTGTATTTGGCCTTGTACTTTTCAGCACAGTCAGAGTTTGAAGGAACATACAAGTTTGACTTTTGAAAAGAAGGTTGGTAGGAATCAGACTTGGTTCTGACAGACCTAAAGGAGGTACGATTAGAGGAGGGCAATCTAGATTTATCAGAGGAACTGCTTCTACATTCAGAAGCAAAGTGTCCCTTCCTCCCACACCTGTAGAATTCCTCATTAGATTTGTCAGAGGGAGTGTTTTTGGAAAGAGTAGAAGATGATTTTCTAGAAAACCTGGATTTTCCAGAAGAGAAACGAGGTTTGCCTTTTGAAAAAACTGCCAGCATGGCAACACCATCTGACAGCTGAGTTACAGAGGTCTCCTCTCCTTCATCGTCAGCCTCACTAAGATAGGCTTCTGAAGGGTTATTGGGGTCCTCTTGGCTATTGTTGTCAGAATCAGAGGGATAGGTGATCCTAGGAACACACACAGTATTTTTGGAAGAATCATTGACAAGAGCTAGAGAAGAGCCTTTGATGTCTTTTATGATAGACTTCCTAAGCAGTTTACTCTGCTCATAGTTAAATAGAATGCCATACAAGGCAGTGAGAGGCATGGAGTCAAGATCCTTGGTAGATTTGATACAAGTACAGATGTTTTCCCAAAACTCAGGAAGACAGTCCATAAACTTGCACAAAACTTCCTCATTATCATAGATGTGACCCACAAGTTTAAGATCATTGAGAAGACTGTTAAAACGATTGTAGTAGTCTGAGAGAGATTCACCCTTTTCATGAAAAAAGAGTTCATACCTTCTTACAAGAGCAATCTTTCTGGTCTTTTTCACCTCAGAGGTACCTTCATATAGAACACACAGAGTGGACCACATTTCTTTAACAGTTGAAAAGTTGACAAGGGAGTGGTAGACCTCATCAGGTAGAGAAAGGGCAATGATGGCTCTGACTTTAGTATCAAGAGCTATAAGACGTCTGTCTTCATCATTATATTTACTGGGATCCTTTACAATGTATCTCCTATTTGCTGGAGTTCTTTCTTCCTCAGAAGAGTCCTCATCAGCATTTCCCTTATCTGCCTTTTTAGCATTGTACCGATCCCAAACCCTAGGAATAAAAGGACCTTCATGTAAGATAGTAGGATATCTGCTGTCAACTCCTTCTAAGAAGAGTATCATACGACTTTTCCACAAGAAGAAGTTATTGGGGTTAAACTTTGGTGGTTTGGCTATAGAGCCATTGTCGTATGAAACAGCAGTGGTGTTTTGAGAAGAAGTATTGTTTAAAGAAGAAGAAGAAGATACTGCCATTGTGGATCTTAGTTTATTGAGTTAAACTAAATTGCTCTGATACCACTTGTTGGTCCAAAATAGCAGTAAGTAAATAAGAAAAGTATTGTAGAAGGGGGGTTGAATACAATACACACAATTTTTCACTTAATTTAATTCTTATTGATTTGAAATCAAGAATTACACATAGAAACCTTTTGATTGTTGCGAAAGAGAACTGATGAATCTACTCAAACAATCTAACACTAAGAGAAATGAAGAACAATTGTAAAACACTTAGAAAACAATAAGAACTTCTTAGAGAGGAGAAAGCCAGTCACTTAGAGAACTTGAATGTTGTAGAACTGGTGATCTTCCATGTTGAACCATCCTCCATATTTATAGTGCCTCATGCATTAAATGCAATGGACACTTGTCATCTTGGTATTGGATACCAAATATCTTCTTGCAGCAATAAGATCTTGATGTGAAGCAAAGTAGGTTGCGTATCTTTTTTTTGATATTTTGGAGAAGGTCTCCATCAATGCAAGATATCACAAATATACTTTGTTAGAAAAGTACAGTGTGTAAGAGAGATCTTCGTGCTTTGAAGATTAAGAATCTTCGGCTCCTGAAGATTGACAAATCTTCGGCTTCCTCCGAATAGGTCTTCGGTTTCCGAAGAGGTCTTCGGCTCCCGAAGACTGAGAGGTCTTCGGCTCCTGAAGATGAGAGGTCTTCGGCTCGTGAATACTGAGAGGTCGGCACCATCTTGGCCAATGGTGTTGATCAAGTAGGCATACTTGGCTTTAGGCTGAAGAGTCTATCTTCAATCCGCTTTGAGAGATATTCTCCTTCTTTGTTTTCTTCGGCTGATCTTCGACTTCACCGAACATTTGTATAGAAACCAAGCTGCTAAAAGAACCTCAAAATATTCTAAGTATGATAATATAAAATGGAAGATCGGGAGGTCATCTTCAAATCTTCAGATGACCCAACAATATATATATATATATATATATATATGTATATATATATAGAGAGAGAGAGAGGGGTGTTTAAATGCAACTCATTTATATGGTGAAACCCCTTGCAACCCCTCTATCTACCACATATTTTATGTAATTAAAAAAAGAAAAAAAGGTAAAAGTAAAATGTGTGGTGGATAAAGGGGTTGCAAGGGTTGCACCATGTAAAAGGTTGCATAATAACCCACCCATATATATATATATGGTCCCCTTCATTTGCTAACCACGACATTGGTGCTAACCGTGCTAACCAATTTTTGACCAATCAAAAGCTTCCTATAGTTTATGTCATTCACTCAATGCTATTAAATCTCAAAGGGTATTATTGGAAGTTTACAATTTCGGCCACTTAAAAATTTTCCATATTTTAAAGAGATTTTTAATTTGGTAGTTATCCAATTTTTAAATATAATATTTTTAAATTTTCGGCCATTTAAATATAATATTTTTAAAATTGGTAGTTATCCAATTTTTAAATATAATATTTTTAAATGGTAATATTTTTAAATTTTAAAATCGGTAGTTATCCAATTTTTAAATATAATATTTTTAAATTTTCGTTCATTTAAATTTTCTCCATATTTTAAGAAAGTTTTTAATTTGGTAGTTATCTTAATATTAAATATATTATTTTTAAATTAAACTTGGTAATTTTCTAATTCACGTCACATTTATCTTGTTTCCATAGTTCAAAGATTTTTTTAAATTGATAGTTATCTTTATTTTGGAATATAATAATTTATTGTTTCTAGCGTATTCAAAATGAATATATGCACATCAAGGTTTAATAATTTGAACAATGCACACATGCACAGAAAACAAAAACATTTCAAACATTAAAGTTTGAAACTTAACATATAACCATATTGTAACACCCGAATTTTCGGTAAGAATAACCCACTTGTGATTTATGGATGTATTTGTGTGAATATGACCCCTAAGTGGGAATAAGGTTAGATGAGAAACTTTGTCCCACATAGGAGCCAAAATAAAAATTAGAGCACTTAATAAACTCCAATCAATGAGCATTAAATGAATCATTTAATTGTTTGGGCCTTGGAGTGTAGTGTTCTTAGTGGGCTCTATTTGACATGAAATACACATATTTAATGTCAAAGATAGGGCCTTGGGCCTTGGGGCTCTTGGGGTCGAGATCACTAAAACTTTCGGATTCGATACCTCAAGGGCGAGAATTCCCGACGACTATGCCCAGTGTCACAATCGCGACCCAAGAAGGGGTTGCGGTACATGTCGGGGACTCTTATGCCCGGGTCACTGTCGCATGTCAAGGTCGCGGAGGTGGTACCGCAGGGTCCCTTACGCGGGCGACTTTCACCGACGAGAATGCCCATGTCATAGTGGCGGGGCAAAGTCGTGAGTGGGGTCTGGGGCTTAAATTAGACAGCTCCGAAATTATCTCATTTTATCTGATTTTGGAAGGAGCTAGGTCGTTTTCTCTCTGCAGTTCTTGGTAAGATTCCAACCCTAAATCTTCCTTCTCATTTATTGCTCCATCTAACTTCCTCCTCCTCATTAATGGTGGTTGGTTTAGGTGAATCTAAGGTATTTTTGTGAAGATCTCAAGTCTCAAGTGTTAGATCTCTTCAACAAGAAATTTCTAGGGTTTTGGTATTTAACCCAAGGTGAGTCATACTTCCTTTTATAAAACCTTATACACATCAAAATATACATTTTGAACTCCTATATATCTCCTTGGTTTTAGATTTATGAAAATCACATTTTGACCTAACTTGAGTTTTAGGAGATTTTAGAGTTCTTGCTATATCTTGCGAAATGGAAGGGTTTCATTTGTTATGAAATAAAATAAATTATTACTTGCACATATCTGGTGAATTACTTGGAAGAATGTATAAAATCTCATTTTTATGATTTCTCATTCTTATCAGCAGTTAAACTTAGAAATTGCATTTTTGGAAATAAATGTTATTGGAAGCTATATGTTTAGCTTTGGTTAGTCACAAATGTAATTGTGACAAGTCTAGACTATTACTAGTGGATCCTTAGGTATTGAGTCAACTTATATATATTTTTGGGATGTTTTTCCCCATTGTAGCTATGGATGCATTTGATCCTCGGGTGCCTTTGGTACGGTTATGTGGGACCGGTTACTAGCCATGGGTCATAATGTATCCTAGTGAACGAGTATGACTTGGTTTCCTCGGGTGCCCTCCCCCACATCTTAGTACGGACCGGCGTTGTTCGTGGCCATGATTCCAAGTATTTAGCTCACAACTCGGATTGTGGCCTACTCGGTGTTCCGCCGACAATCCTTGGTAAATCGGGTATCCCCCGTCATCGCAAGATGAAATTTTATACGAAAAGCCCTTTGGTGGCAAATGGTTCAATTGTAAACTCAATTTTCTTGAAAAGATTCCCTTCGTTACAATTGCATATATTTCTTTAAATTATAAACTGTATGTTCTCACTAGGCTTTAAGCCTAACACTTTTTCGAAAATGATGTGTTTAACAGGTTCCCTTAGCGGCGGGTCGTCAAGGGGTTGAGTGAAGAGTTTGGTCTCTTGAGGTAATTTCTGGATGTTAGTTAATTTGGAGACTTGATGTTTAAACCAATTTATTCATTTTGGTATTGGGTTGACAACCTATGTAAACTAGATAGATTTGGTTTGGTTTGGTTTGTAGTCATTTCTTCATATTCATTTACAGGTTTTGTGAATGCTCACGCTTTACCCATTGTTGGGTGGTTTTCCCTATTTACAAACGTTATATTGCCGAATTTTCAATTTTTAAAATTACCCCAATTTTTAGGGTGTTACAAGTTGGTATCAGAGCTCTAGTTTAAGCGAACTAGGCATGAATGTAAGATGTCTAGACTTAGACTGAGTATGTTAGGCAATGATTTGTGAGTTGGGTAGAATTTCTAAGATGGGTTAGTCTTAGAGTCGACGTAAATTATGTTTATCAAGCGTTGTGGCAATGGTGACGAGAACCTTTATGTATTATATGTTCATAATCTCACTTAGATACTGTTATTATGAGGATATTTATAAGTGATGGTGCTTCAAGTGTCATTACTGTGACAATTGGTAATGTAGTACTACGTTCTCTTGTGTTTATTCTGTTGATCCTTTTCTTACTATTTCTTGTGCTTGTGTGGCAACCATTATTCTAGAATGGTGAACACTCGCAGTCGTCAGTTAGCCGATAGGGATGTACGTGAAGATAGCTCGCCTGAGCGGAATCCAGTGGTTCGGGCAGCGACCGTCATTCCTCCCTGTATGGCACATGTTTTCACGGGAGAGGTGGAGCAAGTACCAAGAGTGGAGTTGGCATCCACAAACCCGGCGGTTCAGAATGCAAACCCTCAACCTGACATGATGGCCAGCATCATGCAAATGGTATCGACGGCAAGGGAGAAGCAGCAAGAAGCATTCATGAAGATGTGGGAGGATCGTGACGCTAGCCTCAAGAGAAATGAGGCAATTGCCGAGAATGTTGTGGTGGGTTCTGGTGGCACCGGTCAGGGTGTTAGAACGGAAGAGCACAGGGTCGGGGGTGCTCCAAAGAGTGGAAAGAGTTGTTCTTACAAATCCTTTCTGGGATGAGGGTCGTCGGAATTCTCCGGTTCTGACGATCCAGTTTTGTGTGTGAAGTGGATTAGAGCTGTCGAGCAGGCTTTTGGCTCCTCTGAATGTGGGGACGACCAGAGAGTGCGGTTTGGTACCCAGCTGCTGAGAGATTTGGCACTCACTTGGTGGAATGTTACCCAATCTACTCTCTCTCCTATCGTGTTGGCTCAACTGTCTTGGGCGGAGTTCAAGAAGAAGATTATGGAGGAATATTGCAGTGAGAGAGCCATGGACCGTATTGAGGCTGAGTTCTGAGCGTTTGAGAAAGGAAACTTGACGGTGAGGGAGTACACCCGTCAATTCATGGAGAAGTTGGGATTAGTGGGGCATGTGGCCCCAACTGAAAAGGAGAAGATAAAGGCCTATCTGAAAGGTCTGCCGGCAAACATGATGTCTATGGTCCACAACTCGAAAGCTTCTAATCTTCGAGAGACGATCGAGGAAGCTCAGTTTATGGAAGAGGTTTACGTGAAGAGTAAATCGGAAAAGGATGTGGTGGTCGTTGAGAAGAGAAAGTGGGAGAGCAATTCCGTACCTCCCAAAAGAACTTGATCTTTTGTTGGGAACCGAAATTCCAACAATTACCATGAAGCTAGATGGTGCCAGAAGTGTCGATTCAAGCACCATGGTAATTGTAACACTACTCCTCAACCTTGCAGCAAGTGTGATAAGTCTGATCACGCCACCAAAGATTGCCCGATCAGAGGACTTATCTGCTTCGAGTGCAAGGCACATGGGCATGTGAAGAGAGATTGTAACACCCTCAAATTTGGATAGAGCGACTAATTAAAACTTTTAAAAATTACCTTAAAGGATAATAAAATCCCTTACTAATAGTCCATAATTGGAATACAATTCTAAACTGAACCATCAACAAATAAATAAAGTCTTACATAAAGACTAACTAAAGTCGAGTGTTACTATAACCCAATACCAATCGCTATCTCCAAAATAAGTGCGGAAGACTTCAACAAGCTAATCACCTCTTCAAGCAACCAACTAGAACTCATCTCATCACAGTGCCGCTAGACTAATCCCAAAATGGAACCTGATGCACATGCCGATAAATAAAAGGTTAGGCTAACGCCTAGTGAGTTCAAGAGTTTTATATCACGATTATAGAGAAAAACGTAAGGGAAAGTATTGTAAATTATAATCATGATCCTTTAAAATGATTTACTAAATAAAATAAGAGAACAACTCTTTTACTAATAATGTGCATTTTATAAATGGATACCTCGACGCCAAAACATTCTTTCATGAAATAATGAAATACAACACTTATTCAAAACGATAATAATGGAAATGCTCGAATAATGAAATTCAAGTATGCTTTATAAAACAAACGACCAAAATATGAGTAAACTCAAGTTTCTAAGATTATAGCATAAGGGAGGGATAACTCGACTCAAAACGTGGATGTAAATTGACTCCCAATTTATGATAATGTAAATAATACTTCATATCCCAAAACACCCCAAAACACGGGTAAGGATTAATACTCAACCCATAAAACATGGAATGAACTCATGTATGCAAAAGGTCGCCGAAAACAAATGTATAAAAGACTCAGCCCAAAAACAACACCTTTCGGTGACGGGGGAAAAACCCGGTTTCGCATAATGTGACGTGCACAAAGTAAGCCACACATTACGTTAAATTGGTATAAGTATCAGGCTCAACATCTTTCATAATACACCCATAGATACTAGCACGGAGGACTTACACCATACCAAAGAAGCCTAGTCGCGCCTCAATGGGGAAAACTTATCGTTCCACCATCGGACAAAGCAATAAATGTATCTAGCTCAACATCTTTCAGCATATACCCATTGATACGAGCACGAAGGACTTACAACCCAATCCGATGCCGAACGTGCCTCGATGTGGAAAACTAGTCGTCCCAACACCGGATAAAATACAAAAGTGCTCATGGATCCATAGCAGACGGGGCTAAAACATTACATGACTCAAAACGAATGAACTAATGCATTCAAAACATGTAATTCCCGAATAAGATGGACTAAATGCAAATCATAACCAAGCGCTCTACATTGAGCTATCTGTGTGTCCCTGAATCTAGTTTCTATATGCAATTAATCAAACAAAACAAGATTTCAAACAAATTACCTGTTTGATTTCAATCCAATTCAACAATTACAAGATTCTCTCTCTAGAACCCTCTCTCTCTCTCTACAGATCTCTCTCTAAAGAATTCTCTCTCTCTCAGATTCTCAATCAGACAACTTGTTACTACAACTAAAAACAGAAATACAAGGTATTTATACCTACAACTAAAACACAAAGAAATTAAAAACAAATACTTTGACTTTTATTACAAATAGACTTTGACTTTGATGAGTGTTGACTTTCTCAGCTTTGACTTCTTACACTTTGACCTTCAGTCTTCTTGATCTTGTATCCAACAGATTTATGCTCTAACACTATCAAAACCGGACAAGTGTCCCCAAGACCAACAAAATCCAAACTAAGCCATAAGCTCAACAAATCCAAAGACCCAACGTTGAAAATCATAAAATGAAATCAAATGTAAATGACCCGAAATAATGCAACCCATGCTTCAACACACCCAAATGACTTCAACATGATTTAGATTGGAACAAAACATTTTTCAAAGTGGATTTATATCTTTTATTCTTTCAAACCATCCCATGACACCCAATATAATGCATTTATACTCAAAATATGCTCCATGCATTAAATCATTTAAATACCCAAAATATATGATTTGTTTATCAAAATGCCTAAAATCCTAAATGTGGGTGTTTTATAAGTTTATAAAGTTGAACACTTCCAAATAATCAAAACTTATCAGATGATTAGCAGTTAACAATTTTCATATAAAACATGTAAACACTTTAAAATAGACATTTTGGCATGTACACCGTTTTCACAAATCAACTTGAACTCACCTTGCTAGATTTAGGCTAAATCTAGATTTTACTCCAACTTGAGCTCCTTTGAAGAAACTTGAATCCTCTAAGCCAAAAGTCTCCAAAAACCTATATCCATACATTTCCAACCGTAAATAACCACATTCAACCATATAGAAACATTTTCCAAACATTACACATCAAAATCTCCATTTTGGTCCTAACCCAAATTTCGACCTAGATTTCTCCAAAACCATCAAACCCGAAATTGATAAACCACACACTAGGATAATCATCAATGGAGCATTTATAACTTATGTTAAGGTTTATAAATGGAAGGGATACACTTACTACTTAGGTTTTGATGAAAATCTAGAAAACCCGACAATGAGCTTGAGGTTGAAGATGAAGATGGAGATGATGAAACCTTGACCATAACTTTCCATATTACCACTTGATGGTGTTTCATCTTCAATAAAACACAAGGATTTGAGCCAAAATAAGCTAGGGTTTGTAGGGGAAGAAGGAAAATCGTTTGGGAGAGAGTGGAAGAAGTTTGAGTGAGAAGAAATGAGGAAAATGGCTGAAATTCGCGACTTAACAACAGCCTGCCCTCTTTGGGCGACATTGCCATGCGACAATGCCCAGGGCATTGTCGCTGGTTCTCCCAGCTTTCTTTCTTCTCGTTTACTGTTTTGGTCGTAACTTCTTCGTTATAGCTCTGTTTTCGCTCCAGAAAGGACCGTTGGACTCGTAATTGAATCCTTTATACATCAAGACTAAAAAATCTAGGATTCAACTCCAAGATCATATATCTTATTTTTCCCTTAAAATTACTGATTTCTGCATTAACTCGAAATGATACCTTTCGAAATTCGGGGTGTTACAGATATTGCCCGAAACTCAAGTCGGGTAACGCGCCGGAGAAAAAAGAGAACCCATCTAGGGCTCTGGGTCGAGCTTTTCAGATGACGGCCGATGAGGCCAAGGCATCTACCGATGTGGTATCGGGTATGTTTCTTCTAAACTCCGTACCTGCTCATGTACTGTTCGATTCAGGTGCCAGTTTGTCTTTTATATCTGAGTCATTTCCTCAAAATTTTGCTATGCCCACTACTAGTCTAGAGAATGTGTTAGTGGTAGAGATAGCAGATGGTGGTCAAGTTTTAATCCGCGATGTTCTGAGGAAATGTACTCTCGGAATCGAAGGGAGAGAATTCTCGATCGATTTGATGCCGATGATTATTGGTGGTTTTGATGTAGTAGTCGGCATGGACTGGTTAACAAACAATCATGCCGAGATCTTTTGTTCCAAGAAGTTAATCCGAATTCCTAATTCTAGTGGTGAAGTCGTCATGATTTATGGTGAGAAAAGGAAAGGTAATGTAGCAATCATCACCATGGCTAAAGCACGCAAATGTTTGGTAAAAGGATGCTCGTCCTTCCTAGCCTATGTAATCGACGCCAAGCTAGAGAGGTCAAAACTTGAAGATGTGAAGATAGTGTGGGAGTTTTCCGATGTCTTTCCGGACGACTTGCCCGGGTTACCGCCTGATCGTCAAGTGGAGTTTCGGATTGATCTCGTACCGGGAGTAGCTCCTATTGCTAGAGCTCCTTACCGGTTGGCGCCATTGGAGATGCAAGAGATGATGGCTCAACTTTAATAGCTTTTGGAGAAAGGTTTCATAAGACCGAGCTCGTCGCCTTAGGGAGCTCCGGTCTTGTTTGTCAAAAAGAAGGATAACACAATGAGAATGTGCATCGATTACCGTGAACTGAATAAGGCCACGGTGAAGAATAAATATCCACTCCCAAGGATCGACGACTTGTTCGACCAACTTCAAGGTGCGGGTTGTTTCTCGAAAATCGATTTGCGTTCGGGATATCACCAAGTGAAGGTGAGAGGAGAAGACGTTCCGAAGACGGCTTTTAGAACGCGTTACGGCCATTACAAATTCCTTGTAATGTCGTTTGGCCTAACAAACACATCGGCGATGTTTATGGACTTGATGAATAGGGTGTGCCGACCATTCCTCAAAAAGTCGGTCATCGTATTCATTAATGACATACTTGTATATTCCAAGAGCGAGTTGGAACACGAGCAACACCTCCGTGAAGTTCTAGAAGTGTTGAGGAAAGGAAGATTGTACGCCAAATTCTCCAAGTGCGATTTTTGGCTTGAAGAGGTTCAATTCTAGGGCCACGTTGTCACTCGAGACGGAGTGAAAGTGGACCCCTCCAAAATAGAAGCCATGATGAATTGGGAGCCTCCTAAGAGTTCGTCCGAAATCCGAAGCTTTTTGGGTTTGGTAGGTTATTACCGGAGATTTATTAAAGTCTTTTCGAAAATCGCTTCTTCCTTGACGGCGTTGACACGGAAGAATGTGAAGTTCGATTGGACCGAAGCGCAAGAGAAAGCGTTCCGGACTTTGCAAAGGAAGTTGTGTGAATCTCCAATCTTGTCGTTACCCGAAGGGTCAGAAGACTTTGTGGTCTATAGTGACGCTTTGAAAATGGGATTAGGATGTGTGTTAATGCAAAGAGGCAAGATCATCGCTTATGCCTCAAGGCAACTCAAAATCCACGAGAAGAACTATCCAACCCATGATTTGGATCTAGAGGCGGTGGTGTTCGCCTTGAAGCTTTGGCGGCATTACCTATATGGCACGAAATGTACACTCTACACAGATCATAAGAGTTTGAAGTACGTCTTTGATCAGAAGGGGTTGAACATGATACAGAGGCGGTGGCTCGAGTTACTCAAAGACTACGATTGTGAATTGCTTTACCATCCCGGTAAGGCAAACGTAGTGGCCGATGCGTTAAGTCGTAAGGACTATAGCGGAAGTATTCGGGCTACCCTTTCAAGAATCGAGCTAGTGTCAAGTCTTATTGAGAAGATTAAGACGTCTCAAGCAGAAGCCTTGTTGGAAGAAAATCTCAAGGATGAGGTCATGACGAAACAACGTTTGCTCTTAACGACAGATAGCCGTGGAGTAAAACTGTTCAACGATCGTGTGTAGGTACCCAAGGTTGGTGGGTAACCGTGAACTACTTATTGAGGATGCTCACAAGTCCAAGTATTCCATTCATCCGGGGGGTACAAAGATGTACCGGGACTTGAAGTTACATTATTGGTGGCCGGTAATGAAATTAGATGTGGCACGATACATGGAGCGTTGTGTGACGTGCATACAAGTGAAAGTCGAACACCAACGACCGTATGGGAGTCTTCAGTCCTTAGAGATTCCCGAGTGGAAATGGGAGCATATTACCATGGACTTCGTGACCAAGTTGCCCAAGACTCTTCAAAGTCACGATACCATTTGGGTAATAGTCGATCGGTTGACTAAGAGCGCTCACTTCTTGGCTATGCGCGAAACCTTACCGATGGACAAGTTAACAAAACTCTACATCGATGAAGTGGTCTCGAGGCATGGAGTACCTTTGTCGATCGTGTCGGATCACGACAGTCGGTTCACTTCGAATTTTTGGGATGGCTTTTAGAAGCAGCTTGGTATGCGAGTAAAACTGAGTACGACTTACCATCCACAAACCGACGGTCAAAGCGAGAGAACGATCCAAACACTCGAAGACATTTTAAGATCCTGTGTCATTGATTTTGGGGGTAGTTGGGACTCTCACCTACCTTTGGTGGAGTTCGCTTACAACAATAGCTACCATTCAAGCATTGGAATGGCACCTTTTGAGGCATTGTATGGGCGGAAGTGCCGAACTCCCGTGTGTTGGTTAGAAGCGGGAGAGAAACAATTCGTCGGACCCGAAATTGTGCAAGAGACGGCCGATAAAGTTAAAGGCATTCGGGAAAGATTAAAAGCGGCTCAAGATCGGCAAAAGAGCTATGCCGATAAGAAGAGACGACCGATGGAATTCCAAGTGGGCGATCGTGTAATGTTAAAGGTGTCACCTTGGAAGGGCACTATTCGGTTCGGAAAACGTGGGAAGTTGAGTCCCCGTTTCCTTGGGCCATTTAAAGTGCTTAAGCGTGTTGGATTGCAGGCGTATCAGTTGGAACTTCCTCCAGAAATGAGTGGGATCCACAAAACATTTCATATCTGCTATCTCCGAAAATGTTTGGCCGATGAGGAGAGCGTCATTCCTCTTTCGGAGATAAGAGTGGATGAAGGGAATCGGTGTGTGGAGGAACCCGAAGCTATCCTAGAGAGGAAATCCAAGAAACTTCGCCACAAGGAAGTTATCATGGTCAAGGTGCAATGGAAATATCATCGCGGAGCCAACATGACGTGGGAAGCCGAGGAGTGATATGAAGCGGAGATATCCTCACCTGTTCGAGTAGTACAGATTTCAAGGATGAAATCGTTTCCAAGTTGGGGAGGATTGTAACGCCCGAATTTTCGGTAAGAATAACCCACTTGTGATTTATGGATGTATTTGTGTGAATATGACCCCTAAGTGGGAATAAGGTTAGAGGAGAAACTTTGTCCCACATAGGAGCCAAAATAAAATTTAGAGCACTTAATAAACTCCAATCAATGAGCATTAAATGAATCATTTAATTGTTTGGGACTTGGAGTGTAGTGTTCTTAGTGGGCTCTCTTTGACATGAAATACACATTATTAATGTCAAAGATAGGGCCTTGGGGTACATGTTGGGCGAGAGTGCCCGACGATTATGCCTGGGTCACTGTCGCGTGTCAAGGTCGCGGAGGTAGTACCGCAGGGTCCCTTACGCGGGCGACTGTGACCGACGAGAATGCCCATGTCATAGTCGCGGGGCAAAGTCGTGAGCGGGGTCTGGGGCTTAAATTAGACAGCTCCGAAATTATCTCATTTTATCTGATTTTGGAAGGAACTAGGTCGTTTTCTCTCTGCAGTTCTTGGTAAGATTGCAACCCTAAATCTTCCTTCTCATTTATTGATCCATCTAACTTCCTCCTCCTCATTAATGGTGGTTGGTTTAGGTGAATCTAAGGTATTTTTGTGAAGATCTCAAGTCTCAAGTGTTAGATCTCTTCAACTATAAATTTCTAGGGTTTTGGTATTTAACCCAAGGTGAGTCATACTTCCTTTTATAAAACCTTATACACATCAAAATATACATTTTGAACTCCTATATATTTCCTTGGTTTTGGATTTATGAAAATCACATTTTGACCTGAGTTTTAGGAGATTTTAGGGTTCTTGCTATATCTTGCGAAATGGAAGGGTTTCATTTGTTATGAAATAAAATAAATTATTACTTGCACATATCTGGTGACTTACTTGGAAGAATGTATAAAATCTCATTTTTATGATTTCTCATTCTTATGAGCAGTTAAATTTGGAAATTGCATTTTTGGAAATAAATGTTATTGGAAGCTATATGTTTAACTTTGGTTAGTCACAAATGTAATTGTGACAAGTCTAGACTATTACTAGTGGATCCCTAGGTATTGAGTCGACTTATATATATTTTTGGGATGTTTTTCCCCATTGTAGTTATGGATGCATTTGATCCTCGGGTGCCTTTGGTACGATTATGTGGGACCGGTTACTAGCCATGGGTCATAATGTATCCTAGTGAACGAGTATGACTTGGCTTCCTCGGGTGCCCTCCCCCACATCTTAGTACGGACCGACGTTGTTCGTGGCCATGGTTCCAAGTATTTAGCTCACAACTCGGATTATGGCCTACTCGGTGTTCCGCCGACAATCCTTGGTAAATCGGGTATCCCTCGTCATCGCAAGATGAAATTTTATACGAAAGGCCCTTTAGTGGCAAATGGTTCAATTGTAAACTCAATTTTCTTGAAAAGATTCCCTTCGTTACAATTGCATATATTTCTTTAAATTATAAACTGTATGTTCTCACTAGGCTTTAAGCCTAACACTTTTTCGAAAATGATGTGTATAACATGTTCCCTTAGCGGCGGGTAGGGGTGCTCAAATTTCCGACCAACCCGGCCAACCCGGCCAACCCAACTCGCAAAAAACGTAAACCGCATCAAACCGTGATATAACCGATACAATTTTAGATCAAACCGCATTTAATGGGTTGGAAATGGTTTGGGCCCAAGCCAAACCGACCCAACCCGATAACCCGTCTAAAATATAAGCGCCTTCTGTTTTTTTTACTTCGACCTAGCAGCAGGCAACAACGAGCAGCGCCGCTGGCTTTCTTGATTTCGAGACTTCAGTTCTTCTCTTCGACTTCGAGACTTCGACGGTTCGACCTAGCAGCAGCGCCGCTGGCTTTCTTGATTTCTTCAGTTCAAAACTTCAAATCGCATGATCGACCGGACAAATTGTAGGTAACTTTCTTGGTTTCGTTCAATCGTAGGTAACACTCTTGGTTTCGTTCAATCGTAGGTAACTTTCTTGGTTTCGTTCAATCGTAGGTAACACTCTTGGTTTCGTTCAATCGTTTCCAGATTCAAACCCTAGGTTTCGTTCAATCGTTTTCTTTTGGTGTAAATGTTCATCCCTGTTGAATTTTTTTCGATTCCTATTATATAACCCCTCACAATATTGAATACCCTTCTGTTTTGGGATGAACGAGCATTTCAGACACCAACCGCGAAGCTACCAAGAATGGGATCAAAACAAATTCAGTTTGTGAGGTGCATGTGAAATCATTTATGAATTAAATCAATCTTGGAATGGTGTTAAAAGGAGCTACATGTTCAAGGTTTGTTTGCTACCATCTGTATTGATTCTGTGTTGAATTATGCATATATTGTTACAACCTTTTAGGCTTTCACAATTCAGAGTGCTATATGTTTTGAAGCAAATTGATAGGTTTTTTTGTTGATGCTTTTTCTTGGTCAGGTATCAATTATCTGAATTTTGAACTCTGCCCAGGTTATATGAGTGAAAGTTCGTTCTAGAAGATATATTTTGTACTCTTGCATCCAAGACTTGAACCTCATGCTGCCGAACTTCTTTCAACACCTGAGGTGAGTTTTAGAATACTTATGATGTTTACATGCCATGTTTTAATACTGTTATTCTGCTAAATTATGTTGCTAATGAAGACAACGAGAATGATTATAAGATGACCTTAGCAGGTCACTTATGGAGGTTTGTTTTACTTCTGAGCATTTTAGTGAAATGTGCTTTTCCACCTTTTCCATGAAGCTGATAGTGTAAATCACTTGCAAGTAATTCAGTGGACCTTCATCTTACTTATCATGAGTTCATGACATCCACACTTCATGCTCCCTTTGGCATGTTCTTTAGCACTGCAAAAGTGGCAGCTATTGCTTATATTTTGAAGCATGATATGGTTGTGATGTCTTATCTAATTCCATCTTCATTTATATTGTCCTTTCAACTTTGATTCAATATGATCCTGAAGTTACATGTAGGGAATTATCTGGCTACTGCCTACTGCCATGAGATATATAATCAGAAGTGACCATAGTTCTGAATGTGTTGTTTTTTGTGGTTTGTTCTTTCCTACACCTATTCAATTAAGTAAGCTTGACACTTGTTTTATTCAACATGAACATATTATTGCAATTTGTATAATTTGGTGAAAGGTGGCGGCAACAGCAGGTGGTAGCGGCAGGTAGTAGCGGCCGGCGGTAGTTGGGGTGGCTGGTGGCAGGTGGCGGTAGCTGGCGGCAGGCGGCATCAACAGCCAACAAGTGTGTAATTCATGCAATAATTAATGTATATTTCAAACCGACCAACCCGCCAACCCAATCCAACCCGCACGGTTTGGGTTGGGTTGGGTTGCACTTTTGATTGGGTTGGGTTGGGTTGAGAATTTTCAAACCGTAACGATTGGGTTGGGTTGTTAAAGTGCCTTCAACCCGTCCAACCCAACCCGTGAGCACCCCTAGCGGCGGGTCGTCAAGGGGTTGAGTGAAGAGTTTGGTCTCTTAAGGAAATTTTTGGATGTTAGTTAATTTGGAGACTTGATGTTTAAACCAATTTATTCATTTTGGTATTGGGTTGACAACCTATGTAAACTAGATAGATTTGGTTTGGTTTGGTTTGTCTTCATTTCTTCATATTCATTTACAAGTTTTGTGAATACTCACGCTTTACCCATTGTTGGGTGGTTTGCCCTATTTACAAACGTCATATTGCTGAATTTTCAATTTTTAAACTTACCCCAATTTTTAGGGTGTTACACATATGCACATATGCAATCTTAAAAGATGTACAAATGCATATATGCACAGGTTGCATATATGAATATACAATTTACATCGAACTGCATATATGCACAGACTGCATATATGCACAGGTTGCATATGCATATATGCACAGACTGCATACATGCACAGATTCACTGTTCTAAATGACCCTATCGATAACCTCGTGGCTCTGCGAATCCGCGTATCTCGATCTATTCGCTACAAAGCAAGCAATCCCCTGAACCTCGAACTCGGATTTCATCCATTTACAGAACGGTATCAAGTTCGGGTTTTTGCCATGATATCCTACGTAAACATAGCAGCTCCTGAGTTTCGCATTCACATGCGATACCGACCCTTTCGCGAAAGAAATGCGAGGTACCAGAAACGAAAACAAGATACGCGGTGCTATCGGAAGACGGTAGAGGAACACAGTTGACGATTTTCAATTTCGTATCGTTGGAAAAATCGCATCTTTCCGACGTGGGAGTGTAGGAAGTGCTCGGGATATCGTCGTTGGGGGACCCACAGTAGGATACCGGAGTCAATGGTGAGTAATGAAGTCGGTGTGGTGGTGGCGCTGGTGGTGGTGGTCGAGGGCGGATTCGAGTCATCTCCGGTGGCTCTCGGAGGTATGTAAGGTGACTGCAGGGCGGAGACGAAGGTAGTAGACTGCGGCAATATTAGAGACGGAGAGTTTTATGGTGATGATGATGAAATTAAAATTAAAATTAAAAAGGATAATTTCAAATTAAAAAGATAACTCCAAAAAATATGTAACTGCATAATTTAAATTTAAGATTCTCCCTGATTTCATGCTGTGATTATCTTCAAAATTAATTAAAATAAATTTCAATTAAAATATAAAAGGAAATGTATTTTGGCCGAAATACCACTGTGCGTACATGCATTTTATTTTTATAAACCGTTTTTATATTTTATTTTAATAAAAAATCAATTAATTGCGGACCATTGATCTCATCAATCTACGGTTAAGATTGGTTAGCACGGTTAGCACAGTTTTCTTAACAGAATTATGAGAAGAGGATCAGGTTCTAACAGTTCACAACAAGCTATACAATTGGAAGAATAAATAGATCTAGATAGAAATATAGATTTATATAATCAACATCAATTAGATATTCTAAATCCAAGAATATTATATCAAACAGGAGTTTTAAACTATAATACAATTTTAATTAGAAGTAGTAGAGAAGAAAGTCTTCGAGTAGTTGACAGGACTGTAACAGTAGACTTATTATCACCTGAAACAATACAGAAGATAAAACAATCAGGAAAAAAATTTGCACATCTAGGATTAGTAGTCATAGGTATTAAAGCTTTAGGAAGAAAGAATTTAGGTACAAAATTATTAGCTTTATTGCTTGACAAAAGTTGGAAAACAGACTTAAAAAAGGCGATAATCTCTGGAATGGAGGTTGATCTTAGTCAAAATACAACTTTATTTTATTGTACACCAGGAATTTTAAAAGACATAAATGATTTACAGAAAATAAAAATAGCATTACAGACAAAATGATATGAAAATTATGAAGGAAACAACATAGTATTAAGTATAGGAATACTAGGAAGAGCTTGTAACAGATCAAGAATGCAATATAAAGTAAACATCGAAGGAATATTAAATACAATAGCATCAAAATCAATACAAATGATAAATCCAGTAAACATAGATCCTGAAGAATTAGCAGGATTAGAATGGAAATTAGAAGACTTAAAAGAACAGGAAAATGAAGTATTAATACCTAACAAAAGTTTTATATATGAAGATAGTGATGGAACACAAAGTATAAGATTTGTAAGTTTTACAAGAGATACACCTAAAGATACAGAAGACAAAAGTGAAACAGACAGTAGTTTTATGAACATTGAATATGATACATAACCCATCTATGATGCAGACAATGAAGAACATGAAGATTACATGTAAATGTTTTGTATGTGGAGATGAACAACATCTAGCTAACAGATGTCCAAATAGAAACAGAAACATAGACAGAAGTAATCTGGTAGAACAAATACGAGAATATGACATGGAACTTGTAGAAACAGACAATTCAGATAATGAATCTATATACAGTATATATAGTGATAACGAAGAAGATAAATCTTTAACAAAAGTTACATATACATATGTTAATTCAAAACAAGAAGAATGTATACATAATTGGATACACAGACGAGGAAATAATTATATTAAATGTTGTAAATGCGGATATTATCCAAGTATAGATAAAAGATCACAGTGTAATATATGTTTTAAAGAAATTTGTTATATATGTCTTAAGAAATTATTTCACATAGACATAAATACAGAAAAAGATATAAAAAAGAAAGATATAGATGTTGAAAAATACACTGAAAAAATAGAAAAATTAGAAATAACAGCAGAATTGCACAAATTAAGAATAGACAATTTAGAAGAAAAGGTTAAAAATATTGAAAACTTCGACAATAAGAGAAAGCAAATAGAAGAAAATATTATGAATGAAGAATACAATCAACATGAATACACTATCATTCAACCTACAGGATCTACAAACATGATTAATTTACAGTGTAGATTATGGTTATATAATAATAAATTCATAGACTTAACAACTTTATTAGATACAGGAGCAACAAAAAGTGTAATATCTTACAGTTTAGTACCTATAAAATATCATAAAGAATTATCATACAATTTAGTAACAAAAACAATTGAGGATAGATTAATTTCAATTAAACATTATATAAAACCAATAGGTAACAGTTTCTAGATTTTGCAGGAAATTACAGCACGAAATACGAAATACCACAGGTAAATATCAACCCTGAATACATACAGTCGACAGATTTTGTACTGGGTTTAACTTTTATCTTTGGCATAAATGGAGGTGTTACAATTAACAGAAATTTTCTTACATTAAATAAACACAATTACCGTTTTCCTCCTCTACGGTCTACACACACATCAGAGTTTGCACGTAAGCGTGGTGGACCAGGCTTTAAAATTTTGAAACACCGCCACCATAAATCCTATTTTCCAAAACAAAAGAAACATTTTCAAAATAAAACTTTTAGAGACAATTATTCAATGCAGATGGATACTAAATATAAAAGCAAGTGAAAGCTTTTACAGCCTGCCTAAGCAAAGCTCATCTTCTTTGAGCATGTTCTCTGAAGAGGGAATTACAGTTTCTACAGTATCTAGAAAAAAATTGATGCAATCTGCCATCAATTCACAGAAAGCTATACAGTTTTTACAGGATGCACAAGGACCAGAATCCTTGCCATCATCACAAGAAATATAGAGTATACAAGACAAGTATACACAAGTTTCTTCATCAAAAACACATGTTCCAAGAAATTCTATACAATTACCACAAATTTCAAAGGAACATGCTTCGATCACATTTGGTACTTACACTTTACATAAATGTTTTGATACAAACAAACAATTTCGGACAAGTGCTGGAATAGTTTTGACAGAAAAACAACAATGTTTACTAGACAACCTGTGGCATATACAAACTACCCTACGGGTTTCATCTTTCAAAGCACAAGTGGCTAATGCTTTGAGCTATTATTTTTTAGAACAAAGTGAAAAAGCCATTACAAAACAAAGCAACAATTTTCCATACTATGTAATTATAAAGGGGACAAAAACTGGGATTTTTAATAAATGAGAAACAATTACTAAATTTATAAAATGTCGTAATCCCCTTTACAAAGGATTTTCCAGTTTCTCAGAGGCCATGAAAATGGCACGAGAACATTTTGGGATAAAACAGCTTTACATTGAACCTGAACAGGTTGAAACAACTTCTAATACAGTACAAATCGAAATAGGTTCACAGACAGCAAACACTACTCATGAGCAATTGATTAAAGCTCAAGAGAAAGTTATTGCTAACTTACAGGAACAACTGCTCTAAAAAACTGGACAAAAGACGACGCATTTGTTGCCTATCCAGATTGAGAATGCAGTTCTTAAACAACATATTTCAATTCTCGAGGCAAGAAATATACAATTACAACAAATGCTCGAGAATACAAAAACATATACAGTAACAGTTTTTCACAGAAATTTTGACAGCTTCAAGGCAAGAATATTAGATTGTCCTTGGAAACACACGATGCGACCATTGTTGGACAGATTCCCATAATTTGAAAAAAAAAAATTGTATCTACAAAAATTTGTACATAATTCCCTTTAATTCTGTATCAATTACAACAGGAAATTATCAATATTGCTTTTCAACAACAAAAATACAGAGGCGTAAAAGTTGTTCAAAGGCTACACCAAAGGAATTCTCCGATAACAATGCCAGTAGAAGCAACTCCAACAAACTTTTTTCTTTTACAAATTGATCTAAAAACAACAGATATGCCACAAGAAAAAATCCTGCAATTTTATCACAATGGCATGATAGATTATTTGGAATTCCGCCTCACTCCGACAATTGAAGCACTTCTCAACAAGTTCGGAGACAAGTTCATATACAAAGCAGGAAATATTGCATCCCATTCCCATGACTCTAGTGTAGGATGCAAGATTTTTGCCTCATTTCCTGAAGCAAATATTTACACATACAGACCTGCAAGAAAAAGAGTTTTTATCAGCGACAGAATAAGTGAACAAAATTATCTCCGACAGCTTGCATGCAATACTGAATATACATGGTTGAATAGCATTAATCATGCTAACACATTTGAGCAACTAACAAAAATGATTTTACAAGGCCAAAAAACACCTGCAATACCTTGGGAGTTCGAGGTAGCATGGTGCAAACAATACAAGCTTATAGCTGAAGGACATTACATACATATATGGACTCATCATAATTGGATTATACATCTACCTTTCGTCGGAGAAGAAGAAAATCCAGCACACATATTCAACACTGATGAGATTAGTTCATACTATTATGACGTATGAGATGACATCTGCACAAACAATAATTCACAGCTGACGTAAGGGATGACGCTTTTATATCCCGACAATTTACTGTATTCTTTTTGACTAATGTATTTTGTATTTTTATAACGTGTATAGTCTAGATTAACTTTTTATTCTATAGACTAGGCCCTAGAGTAGATATGTGGCACCTAAAACTTGCCACCTAACGTTTTCTTTTTCAATTTGTAATGATGTAGACTCTCAACGAAGGCCTATAAATACCTTCGTCTAATTCATTGTAAGACACAAGAAATTGCCATCCAAAGCTTCCATAATAAAATTATGAGTTGCTAAAAACTTCTCCTCCCATCTTCTTAGTTTGATCCTTCAATCCTTTTAGAGTTCTTCATATTATATCCCATACCTTATAAAAAAAATTGTACTATTCCTTATAATTTGGCCACCATCGTACATAAACTCTGGTGATTCCGCTCCCATCTCTGTAAGTTTTTCATGTTTTTAGTTCATGTTTATGTGTTTTTCTTTTGTTTATTTTGCTTTCTTCTTTCTTTTTATGTTGTTATTTTCATTTTTATGTCTTTATTTTAAGTGGTTTAACTGAAACCCTAAAAATCCCCCTCTACCCCCCTAAATGGTATCAGAGCATAGAACGATTCATTGATTTAAAAGACTGGGACAGGCTCGTTTTTTGTTTGGTGGCGTCATTTGAATGTAGTAAGTTCCACCGTTGTATGCGAGAACCCGCTCAGGTGAAAATCAAGGGATTAGTTAATGATTTGGTATTATTAAGACGGTATTGTTGAATTTTTTGGGTTGATGATAAATCCTCTTTGTTGTTCATAGTTATGTAAAGTTGTTTGATTTATTTTTAAGTTTTGTAAAGTTTGTTATTAATTTTTATTTCTAAATATTAAAGGGATATAAGAAAATCTTAAGATAAAAGGATAAGGATTAAGGAGAAAATTAAGGAGATAGGGACTCTTAAATTTCTTGAAAATGGTAATTCTTTATGATATTTTATAGGTACTAAACTGTAAGATATTACACTTTTTGTTGCTCCTGTATCTAATAAAGTTGTTAAGTCTATGAATTTATTATTATCTAACCATAATCTACACTGTAAATTAATCATGTTTGTAGATCCTGTAGGTTGAATGATAGTGTATTCATGTTGATTGTATTCTTCATTCATAATATTTTCTTCTATTTGCTTTCTCTTATTGTCGAAGTTTTCAATATTTTTAACCTTTTCTTCTAAATTGTCTATTCTTAATTTGTGCAATTCTGCTGTTATTTCTAATTTTTCTATTTTTTCCAGTGTATTTTTCAACATCTATATCTTTTTTCTTTTTTATATCTTTTTCTGTATTTATGTCTATGTCAAATAATTTCTTAAGACATATATAACAAATTTCTTTAAAACATATATTACACTGTGATCTTTTATCTATACTTGGATAATATCCGCATTTACAACATTTAATATAATTATTTCCTCGTCTATGTATCCAATTATGTATACATTCTTCTTGTTCTGTATTAACATATGTATATGTAACTTTTGTTAAAGATTTATCTTCTTCGTTATCACTATATATACTGTATATAAATTCATTATCTGAATTGTCTGTTTCTACAAGTTCTATGTCATATTCTCCTATTTGTTCTTGTTAGGTCTGATTTTATAGTAATCATTGTATTTATAGGCTTGGTCAAATACTGTGTCTAGTTGCTTTATACTGTGTTGTATCTGACCAGGGTATTTACGTCCATTTGATCTTGGTTCCTTGTAAGAAGACATTCACGCTCATATTCAATACACAGTTACTTTGCGCTTACATTGCTCTCTCTCTCTACTTTCTCTCTCTAGAGATTTAGTGATCTTGGACTCACAATTGGTATCAGAGCCATCTGAATCTTGAGAGGATTGAGATATTGTATTTTTCGTCCCTGAATTTGTAGATTAATCGAAAATTTGATTGATTTTCTTGAATTTTTCAAGAAAATCTCGTTTTCTTGAGTTTTCATCAAATTTGGGATTGTTTTTGAACGATTTTTTGTGAAAATCGGTTTGTTGGATTCGTTTTTGATTGCTAAACATCTTTGATTCACATCGATTTGCAAGAAAAACTTGTTTTGATTGTCAATTTAGAGATTTTTGAAGTTTTTTGGAAAATCGAGTTTGACGTACTGTTACATATACGAAATTTTGATTTTGTGGTTTTTAATCGAAATTGTTGTTTGAAAGTTGTTAAAAAGTTGTTTTCGATCATTTGTGTGTGATTTTGTTGCATTAATTTCATGGTTATAATCGATTCTTGCGAGTTTTTCTTGATTTTCTTCGGTTTGCGCGAGTTCATATAGGTTTGCGCAAGTTCATACTAGTTTGCGCAAGTTCATATTGTTGTTCTAATCTTTGTGTTAGTGTTTCAGGTTTTCTTATTGGGTTATTCACGCAAAGATCACTTTGCGTCTCCTTCTGTTTGCGAGAAGTGAACCTTTCTTATCCCCTGCATCACGAGAAGCTACTTTGCGTCTCCAGTTCATCACGCAAATAGCTCACGAGAAGATCAATTTGCGTCTCTCTTTGTTCGCGAAAAGTTTAGTTTATGCCTCAAGCTTATCACGCAAAGCTCTGTTTGCGTGATCAACACCTAACGCAAAGCTTACTTTGCGTCTTCATCGACTTACGCAAAGCTTACTTTGCGTCTTCAACGACTAACGCAAAGCTCAGTATTGCATCTCCCGCTACTGTCAGTTAACGCAAAGCGAAGTTTGCGTCTCACTTGGCTCACGCAAACCTAGTTTGCGTCTTTCTCTTCTCACGAAAAGTTGGTTTGCGTCTCTAGCAACTCGTGAGAACTTCAGTTTGCGTTTCCTTCGCATAACGCAAAGCTACTTTGCGCCACAGCCTGCTCACGCAAAGCCTCGTTTGCGTTTCTTACTGCTTGCGAAAAGCTCAGTTTGCGTCTTCTGCTTCTCACGCAAAGATCAACTTTGCGCCATCTCAACACTTAGCATTTATTTCTGGATTATCTGAAACATGGATTCTGACAAATTTGCTTATCAAGCTCAGTTCTACAAAAGTGATCTTATGATGTCTTTGGGTACTGAAAATCGTCCACCAGTGCTGATTGATGAAAATGAGTTTACACAGTGGCAAGATCGGTTCCTGAAACTCATTGAACGTCAAAAGAATGGTAATGACATGTTGATCATTCTATCTGAAGGACCGTTTGAAAAACCCAAGTTGGCTTCTAGATTATATAAGCCTACTAAAGAATACACTCATGATGAGTTGTCGGCATATCAAGCTGATCGTGATATTAAAGCAAATCTGATGCTAGCCTTGCCAAACTCTATATACAACAGGATTGATTGTTTCAAAACTCATCCTAATCTGATGTGGCAACAACTTGAGAAGATTATGCTTGGTTCTTCGGTCGCAACTCAACTCAGGCATACGCGCTACATGAATAACTTTGAAGAATTCAAAGCCAAGGATGGGGAGCCACTGAAAGCTGTGTATGACCGATTTTGTGCCGTGATCAATGATCTTAGGAAGATTAAAGTTGAAAAGACCGAGCTTGAGACAAATCTGAAGTTCCTCAACACATTGCAACCAGAATGGAATAAAACATGCCATAGACTGAGAAACGATGTCAGAATCTCCAATATGCAAATCCAAGAACTTTATGAAATTCTGATGACTGGTTAGAGCTTGGTGCTTGAGAAGAAGGCCAAACTAGATAAGAAGAACAAGAAATCAGTAGACCCGGTTGCACTCCTCACGAGCCAACTGGCTGAACAAGCGTTGTCTGATAACGCTTACAACGGGTCAACTGATGACGATGGTGAGGCACTACAGAAAGCAATGATCCTTCTCTCTCAGCATTATCAGAAAAAGTTCCAACCAAGATCGAGTTCCAACAATCTTCGCTTCACTTCCGGTTCAAGAGTCAAAGTGCCCGAGCCAAAGACTGTTGTCTGCTACAACTGTGGAAAGTCGGGCCACATCTCTAAGGAGTGTAGAGTGAAGAAAGTTAGGGACTCAGCTTATTATCGAAAGAAGCTGGAACTTGCTGAGAAAAGAGAGAACGGAACTGCTTTGCTAGCAGAAGAAGAATTCTGGCTGGATCACTCTGACAATGAAGCTGCAAACGTCGAGATCGCTCAGATGTGCTTGGTTGGAGATGATCAGTCAGACGATTCTGATACGGATGAAGATGAGGTATATTCAAATTTTGATTACAACTTTATTGCCTCACAGATGACTATTATTATTTCTGCTTTATCTGATCTTCGCTTAAAGTTATTATCTGAAAAGAACTTAAATTCTGAAAAGTCAGATTTGATTGACAAACTGAAAACTTCTTTGAAAGATGAAAAATCTATTTTGGAAAACACAAAAGACATCTTTCAAAAGAAATTGGATGATTTGGAAAATTCAAATAAGACTTATCTTAAGTCTTTGACTAAAATGACTACTAAAAGATGAATTTTCATATAAAATAAATAAGTTAGAAGAAAAGCTTTATCGAATGAACCAATCTGAACAAACAATTTTTATTAACAAACCGAGGAGTGAAGAAGCTTTAAAACAAAGGTGGGGACTTGGTTTTGACAATCCTCATTGTTTAAACAAAGTGATAAACGAAGCTCCTACTTTATATAAATACGATTATCTAACTCTTGCACACTATGCTCCTCAGTTCAAATTTCATTGGACTAGTGAAAAGCAAGTGTTAGAACTCGAAAATGAGAAAATGACAAATAACAAGAAAAAGGAAATTCCTTTTGTTTACACAAGCGAAAATTCAAAATATTTCCCTGAAAAATCAAGGAGAGGCAGAAGAATTTTAAATGATATATCTCCTATCAAATCTTCAATGTCTGATGATTTTATTGATCCTTATGCTCCTAATTCTGATAAGGAAAATATTTCTCCAATCATTTATGATTCTAAGAAATATACTCCTCCGTTAGTATTAGAAAGCAAAATCATCAATCTTGAAGATAAGATAGAAGATCAAAATATTTTAAAGACAACTGAATCTGATATCATTCTTTCTTTCATGACTTCTAGTCTTGAAGAAAATTTATTTTCTCAAAAATCAGATTCTATTTCTAACCTTTCTTCTGATTTTCAAGAAAACAAAAAGGAAGTTTCAAATTTTAAAATCTTTTCTCAAAATACTTCAGACTCCGAGGCGAATTCAGATTTATTAGTTGATCAGATTGGTTGCTTAGGTAAAATTATTTCTTCTGATTTAAATATTTCGTCTAAAATTCTTGATGATTCTTTTATGCTAAATGATCAGTATTATAAACCAAAACGTAAAAGAAGACGGTCAAAGAAGTCAAAGAAACAAGATAAAGTTCTTTCTGACAGTTCTAATTCTTTCGATTCAATTCTTACAGATAGGACTTTGAGAGCTCGATCAAAGAAGCAGATCTGGAGAGCGAAGCGGACATCTACTGATTCTATGATTGATGAGGATAAATGTGTAGACAGACTTTATAAAAGTGATTCATTTGCTACATGTAATAAAATTTCAAAATATTCTATAAAGCAAATGATTCGAATTTCAAAACATGTCTCATGTTCTTCCTCGGATTCTAGTTCGGATGATTATGCTTTCTCTTCTTCTGATGATTCTGTTCATTCTTGTGATTATTTTTCTCGTGCTTCTAATGTCAAATCTTATAATTATTTCCCCATACGAACTGCAACTAACAAACACGGGCCCAAATTCAAGTGGGTTCCCAAATTTCAAACTGATTCAAAGTTGCAGGCATCTACTGTTAAGGGGGAGTAAGAGAAAAATTGGCTCTTGAGTATCTTAGCTCAAGACCCGGACTTCAATGTCAATATTATGGCTTCTGAGTAATTCAGCTCAGAACCCGTGCTTCAAAGACTATGACTTCTAGACATATCAGTCTAGGACTCGTTATTCAATGCATTAAGCTTCTGACTAATGAGAAACTGTGAGTGCATCTATTCTATTCCGCTGCATTTATCTCTGATAATGATGTCGTTCCAGTTTTCTCAAATTGTTTTAAAAGAATCTGAGCATTTCAATTCAACTCCTGAATTTGTTCAACCCAATTTTTCAAAAGAGACACAAATTTCATTTTGCATTATGTGGAAGATGATATTATTGAATTATATTTTGTTTCAACTGAATATAGACTTGCCGATCAAATATTTCTATTTTTAAAAAATCTCGGCATGTTGCAGGCATCTAATATCAAGGGGGAGTAAGAGAAATTTGGCTTCTGAGTACTTCAGCTCAGAACCCGTACTTCAATGAACTACGATTTCTAAACATGTCAGTTTAGAACTCGTTCTTCAATGCTTTTAACTTCTGACTAATGAGATATTGTGAGTACATCTACTTTAATTCCGCTACATTCATCTCTAATAATGATGTTGTTCCAGTTTTCTCACATGTTTTTCAAGAATCTGAGCACGTTCAACTAACTTTTGAATTTGTTCAACCCAAAAATTTTCATTTAAGACACAAATTTATTATACTTTATGTGGAAGATAATATTATTGAATTTTATTTTGTTTAGACTAAATATCAATTTGCCGAATTCTTTACATTTTATCTTTAATGAAAATTTTTTAAACTCGGCATATTGAATTTAAAAGTTTAAATCTTTACAAATTTTATTCTATAAAGTAAAAGCTTTACAATTTTTCTTTCTTTTGAATAAAATGTGTGTCTAGGATAAATTTTCAAGTTGGTTTGTTTATATTAAAGTTCTTATATGTTCAAATTTCAGTTCTAACAAAAGTCGAAAAGTTAGCAACATGTTTGTAACTTTTGATTTTGCTTTAAAATTGTGTGATTCGGAATATTAATAGTTTACAATGCTTAGAAAACCTAAAAAGTCGGAATTTTGGATTGTAATGAAAATATGGGCTAAGCACTTAGACGTAAACCCTTGTGTTTGAGATGATTATTAAATTCTTATAAATCAGAAATCTCTAAGTTTAAAAGTTTGTACCTGTGACCTTTCTGGTTTGGGAAAGTAAGTTCTGTGGGATGCTTGTCATCTGGTCCCCTAAGGCCAATTGATCTGGGAGTGATCGAACCCAAATCCTTCAATAGAACCAGATCGAAATTCATGTTTTACTGGTATGAATGGGTTTAGGATATGTCGATGTAGCCTTTCTGATCTGGGAAAGTAAGTTCCAAGGGGTGCTTGACACCTAGTCCCCTAAGGTCATCTAGTCTGGGAGCAGCTGACCCAAATCCTGCAATAGGGTCAGATAGAAAGTTATGTTTACGGCATGTTCTTTACTTAATAAACTTTTTGATTCAAAAGATGCCAAAGTGCACACGCTTAAAAGATGTCAAAGAGCACACTCATGTAAAGATGCCATAGTGCACAATTGTAACACCCTAAAAATAGGGATAACAAAAACTTTCCATAAATGGAGAAGTGGTATAAAGTTTGCCATAGCAAGAGCCTCCCAAAAAGGGGAAAATATACAAACAACCTGTTTAATCACAAATCTGTAATTTAACGGATAAATAAACAACAACCAACTAATCTAACTTCTACATCTAGAAAACAGATTACAAAAGGGGTGTCATCTATAAACCCAAAATTTTCCAAAAATAGTTCAAGTGCCAAAATCTCCAAGCTCTTGCCCAAAACATCTAAACTTGCCTAGGAGTCGCGTCGCTAACACCTGAGATACACATCGACACCAAACAAGTGTTAGGCCAAAAAGCCTAGTGAGTTGGACAATAATAAGCATGCATGAACAGTCACAATTTCTTATCAGCAGTTAACCAGTGTCCAAATATATGTGGAGTCATTAGGGGAGACCCAAAGCACCAATCAATTCCACTCCAAAGAGTCAATGCACCTTGATGCCCTTAATAAGGAACACCCCAAAGGCCCAACATGAAGGAAGTCTACAATGCAGATTGAGATAAACTTCAAATGTGAAACTAAGCCCAGTCTGTCGATTCCTTTTCGGCAGACCTCATCCTTGCCGAATTTCCATTCGGCATGTCCTCCCTTTGTTGCCGAACCTCCTGTGTTCGGCACATGCCTAATCTACCGAATTCTTCTTCGGTAGTTTTCCTCTTACAGATTGCTTATTTATCTAGTAAGAGCATTTATGTTAAACCCTCATGATTTGACATACTTCCTCATTCCCAATGATCCTCTGACAATGGGAATGGAAACCTCTTTCTTCCTTGAGAAGATTTACATTTAGTCTTAATTTGATTAGATGTTTATTTTCTTTCTGATTTCAAAAAGATTGTCCCTTGAATATTTTATAATAGATATTGTACTTTCATAGCACAAAAGTTACCTTTTGTGTTATGACATGTCACATCAAATATCTTATAATTTATTGACAATATCTCAACCACCCATGCCTTTACTTCTATATGTCCTTTGCACTCATTACATTGGATAGTATATAAAGGATGGAGGTAGCACCTTGCTACTCACGCTTTTAGCTCAAGATTTCAAATTCAGAAGTTATCAAGCAGGTTGAAAGCTTTCCTTGTATTTCTAAGATTAAGTCTTTGTGTTCTTAAATATCTTCTAAGTGTTAGATTGTTTAGAGTATTTCTTAACTATTCTTTTTCCGCAACAGTCTTTATTTCTCTTTGTGTAATTCTTGATATTTCATATCATATAAAAGAATTAAAATTTAAGTAAATTTGAGTATTGTATTCAACCCCCCCCCCCTTTTACAATACTTGTTGTGCCATTTTGGGACTAACACATATCTCTAACTATTTCCACAAAGAAAACCCAAATACTTGAACACATAGAGATAAGATAATAATAAATAAGAGTATATGATGTGTATCTAGTTTCTAAAAGAAGAAATCTTCGATCTAATTCTACAGGTAGATCGCACCCAAGAAAACATTCTCCGTCTTCTTCAATCAAAGAGCTCTCCGACAAAGCAGACAAATACAAAGCCAAATACAAAAGAGAGAAGGAAATACATTTCAACTCTCAACGAAAAGGCAAAGGCTTGATGGCAGAAACTCTAGACTGGGCAGACGAACCCACTTCCGAAAGTGAGAAGGAAGTGTCGAGTAAATGCCTTATGGCTAGACTCGATGAAGAACCAAAAGACTCCTGCTCAAGGATGGACTTCACTGCTGAGTGCTCTTCCTCTTCTTCTCAGGTACATCCCTTCCTCTCTCTCACTAATGAAGAAAAGATTGAGGCTTTTGACTCTCTAACTGTACTTTTTCACAATGAAAAAGATGCAAAGAAAAGAGCAAATGCTCAAGTCAAGTCTCTCTCCTCTCAACTTCATGATTCTCTATCCCAGCTAGAACAATTTAACAAACTAAAAGCTGAGTTAGATGACTTGAAGACTTTAAACTATGTGCTTGCCAAGGAAAATAACAAGCTTCTAAAGAAGCTTCAGAAGGAACAAGAAACCCTAAACAAATGGAACACCTCTTCCAAAAATCTTGAGAAAATTTTTCAAGATCAAGTTGTTGGTGAAACTTATGGATTAGGGTACTGGAAAGAGAATGTTGTGTGTACTCCTTCTGAAAACATTTCTTCTCCTACTCATAATATTCCTCTGTCTTCTAAACTACCCTCATATTCTTCTGACTGGAATGATTCTAACTCAGAAGATTCTAACTCGGTTTATTCCATGGATCTTCGTGATTCAAGGAAGCTTGGTTACTTTGTTTTCGCTAAAGCTTTCAAGCCTATTCTTACAGAAGATCAAGACTCAAATGAGTTGGTTAAGCCTGTAAATGATCTTCTTATGTTTTTAAAACTAAAAGAAGTCTCTTCTTCTTCTTCTTCTTCCCTTTCTTCGAAAAAACCTCCAATTCTTTCTAAAGGAAAATCTGTTGCTGTTAATCTCCCAAATAAAAGAAAGATTACACCTTCTTCAAAAGGTAAATCTCCCATGCACGCAACAGAATTCATTCCTAGAGCTTTAAAAATAAAGAAGTCCAAAGGAATTTCAATCAACTCTTCTTCTTCTGTTTACAAAGGAATCCTTGGACCTGCTCCTCATAACCCTCACGTTCCTTACAACTATCCCATTCCCTCTCATCTTTCCAATCCTCCTAAATCTAAACCTCAAGGAAAGGTAAAAGCTGCTTCTCTTGAACCAAAGAAGAAATTTATTTACCGAAAGTGTTACAACTGCGGTGACACATTTCATTTGGCCAAAGACTGTCCAAAGGACCGTATCAAAAGATATCGTCAGACCAATCCTTCTTCTTCTTCTTCTAACCCTAAAGGACCCACCTCAAAGAGGGTTCCAAAGGACTAATTTGTTTATGTCTACAGGTCTATGGGCATCATCAAACATGGTATCTTGATAGTGGATGCTCACGGCATATGACTGGGAACAAATCTCTTCTTCTAAACTTTGTGAAAGAAAAAGGACCATCTGTAACTTTTGGTGACAACTCTCGTGGTTCCACAAAGGTTATGGGACCCTCTCAAATGGTTCCATTACTTTCAACAAAGTTGCCTATGTGGAAGGACTAATGCATAATCTTTTGAGCATTAGTCAACTATGTGATTTAGGATACTATGTGATTTTCAGAGAAAATGATTGCCTCATTACCAACAAAAGCTTTCACACTGTCCTATCTGGTGCTAGAAAGGACAATGTGTACGTCATCAACATGAGTGTCAAATCATCTGAAAGTGAAAGCATCTGTTTCATCTCTGAAGACTCTGACAAGAAGAACTGGCTCTGGCATAAACGTCTTTCCCATCTTAACTTCAAAACGTTAAATGCTCTCTCCAACAAAGAGCTAGTCGTCGGCTTGCCGAAAATCTCTTTTTCAAAAGAAAAGCTTTGTGCAGCTTGTGAGAAAGGCAAACTGACAAAATCTTCTTTCAAGTCAAAACAGTGTTTTTCTATCTCTACCCCTCTTCAGATGCTGCATATGGATCTTTGTGGGCTTGTCAGCACACCCAGCCTAGGTGGAAAAAGGTACATTCTTGTAATTGTTGATGAATACACACGTTATACTTGGGTATTTTTTCTCAGGTACAAAAGTGATATATCCGAAGAAATCATCAACTTCATCAAGAAATCTGAAGTTCTCAACGGTCAACTAGTCAGATCTATCAGAAGTGACAACGGGACCGAATTCAGAAATGCTACCTTGGATACCTTTCTCTGTGACAAAGGTATTTCTCAAAACTTTGCAGCTGTAAGAACTCCACAACAAAATGGTGTTGTGGAAAGGAAGAATCGTACGCTATGTGAAGCTGCAAGATCCATGCTGAGTGAATCAAATCTTCCAACCTATTTTTGGGCTGAAGCTGTCAATACAGCTTGTTTCACTCAAAATCGGTCTATTATTGTGAAAAGACACAACAAGACTTCCTATGAAGTCTTCTATGGCCGAAAACCAAACATTAGTTTTCTTCATGTTTTCGGCTGTCAGTGTTTTATCTTGAATGATCGAGAGCATCTTGGGAAATTTGATCCCAAGGCTGATGAAGGTATTTTTGTGGGTTATTCTCTCTCTTCTAAAGCCTACAGAGTATAAAATCTAAGAAGAAAATGTATTGATGAGTCAATACATGTGAAGTTTGATGATCACAAGACGTCTTCACTATCTTGTGATGACACTGAACTTCATGAATGGATTATTTCCTGTGTTGGAAACGAATCTCCAAATACTCTAACTTCAGTACCTCCTTATGTACCATTGTCGGTATCTTCTTCTTCTTCCCTACATCATGGTTCGGCAGATCCCTCTCTGGCTACCGAACCCATTGCTCCTACCGAACCCACATTTCGCACCGAACCTACCTTACACACTTCACCTATTCTTCATACACATCCTATACTCACCGATCCTTCACCTTCAAACACTTTCCCTGAATCTATTCCTCCAGCTCTAAAATGGACCAAAGATCATCCGATAAATCAAATTATCGGTGATCAGCAAGCAGGTGTCCAAACTAGAAGAGGTGTTGGAAATATTTGTCTCTATGTGAATTTTCTCTCTATTATTGAGCCCAAGAAAATTGATGAAGCTCTAACAGACTCTTGTTGGGTCACTGCCATGCAAGAAGAGTTGTCTCAATTTGAGAGAAACAAAGTATGGAGACTTGTGCCACGACCTTTCGGTAAGACCATTATCGGTACTAAATGGGTTTTCCGAAACAAGATGGACGAAGTCGGTATTGTAATACGAAATAAAGCCAGACTTGTTGCTCAAGGATATAGGCAGGAGGAAGGTATTGATTATGATAAAACCTTTGCTCCTGTTGCTAGACTTGAAGCAATAAGAATCTTTCTTGCTCATGCTGCTCACAAAAACTTCTGGGTCATCCAAATGGATGTTAAGAGTACATTTCTCAATGGAGAACTTGCTGAAGAAGTCTATGTGAAACAACCACCTGGCTTTGAAGATCCAGCTCATCCGTACCATGTGTTCAGACTTGACAAGGCCCTCTATGGTTTGAAACAAGCTCCTCGTGCTTGGTATGACACCTTGTCTGACTTTCTGCTCTCTAACCAATATACCAGAGGTAAAATTGATAATACTCTTTTTCTCAAGAAAACAAAAGGTAGTATCATTCTTGTTCAAATCTATGTGGATGATATCATTTTCGGTGCCACTGATGAAAATCTTTGTCAGGAGTTTGCCTCTCTCATGAAAAGTAAATATGAGATGAGTATGATGGGTGAACTTACTTTCTTTCTTGGTCTTCAAATTAAACAATCCTCTGAAAGTATTTTCATTTGTCAGAATAAATATATTCGTGATCTTTTGAAAAAGTTTGATTTTGAAAATTGTTCTTCCATGAAAACTCCAATGGCATCGCCTCTAAAGATTCATGCCGATTCTACCGGCAAGTCGGTGGATATCACGTTTTATAGAGGAATGATAGGGTCTTTTCTTTATCTTACTGCTAGTAGACCTGACATTATGTATGCTACGTGTCTGTGTGCACGTTATCAAGCCAATCCCAAGGAATCTCACTTGGCGGCTGTGAAACGTATTTTTCGGTACCTAAAAGGTACTATGAATCTGGGTCTTTGGTATCCCAAGGACTCAGGTTTTGATCTAATTGGCTATTCAGATTCTGACTTTGCAGGATCTAAGGTTGACAGAAAAAGTACCACTGGCAGCTGTCAATTACTATGTGGAAACTTAGTCAGCTGGTCCAGTAAGAAGCAGAATTCGGTATCCACCTCCACTGCCGAAGCCGAATATGTTGCAGCTGGAAGTTGTTGTGCTCAAATCTTGTGGATGAAGAACCAACTACAAGATTATGACAAAGTTTATTCTCATGTACCGATTCTATGTGACAATTCTAGTGCCATAGCCATTGCCAACAATCCGGTGCTGCATTCCAGATCTAAACACATTTATATTCGGTATCACTTTATAAGAGATCACATCTCTAAAGGTGATATTGAACTTCACTTCATTCCTACAGATCTTCAACTTACAGACCTCTTTACAAAAGCACTGGATGAGACACGATTCAACTTCCTTGTGGGATCGTTAGGTATACTAAATTTTTTTTGGAAAAGTTGACTATTGCCCAATAATTGACGGTATCTCCGTACCGAAAATTTGTTTTAAGACCAAATTTATTTCGTCATATATCTTCGGTACATTCGGCCTACTTTCTTTCGGCGTATCTATTCGGTATCTCTTCCCACCGAAATTATCGTTACCGAAGTGTATTCAACATTCGGCATCTCTACCTACCGAAGTATCTCTCATATTTCGGTACCTCTCTATTTCGGTATCTTGTATGATGTGTCATCCTTATTCACATCACACATACCGAATACAATCGGCACCTTTTCGTTACCCAATGCTTTAACGCCACGTGGCACTTCAGTGTTCGTGCGTCAGATGATGGGACGTCCACGACCTGACACCATGCCGTTTTTCGGCTCTTGCACTTTTCAATGACGCACGTATGCATCGTATCATCATTACCTTTAAACGTTTTGAATTCCATCCATTCCCTCTTCTTTTTCAAACCTATAAATACTTCTCTTATCTTTCCTTTTTATTCTTTACCTGTATTCTCATCTTCTTCATCAAGAATCACTAAACCTGAAACTATCTTCTTCATCAATGGCATCCTCCAAATCGACAAAGGCTTCCAAGGATACTCCTCTCACTCGTGAATCTCTCACTTTCCCTGCTTGCAACCAAGTTGCTCGTCTCTCTGCGGATGCTGATCACCGAGAGTTCAACCAAGTATCCATCTTTCTCCAACGATATCCAATCTTCCATGCTCTCACTGCATCCACCAAGATGAGCAAAATGCTCCTTGGTAACTTTTGGTTAACCTGTAAGTATGACTCTACTACTCACCAGGTGTCTGCTTCTGTTCTATCCTCTGAAGAGCACCCCGATCTCTCCTTTGGGGTGGATGATATTCGCTCGGTTCTCCAAATCCCAGAGTTTAATGTGTATGCTCCATTTCCTACTCATCACGAGCATGATGAGGTCGTTGCCGCTCTCCAGTATGTGCACGAAGGAAAATCTAAGGGTTTCGGCACTCTCCTACGAAAGAATATGGGTGCACTATGGAACTACTTCTTTTCTCACCTCCTTTATTGTCTTTCCCACAAGACTTCGGGGTGGGATCAATCTCCGGCGGCCATTACTCGTCTGGCTCATGCTCTCATTTTTATGAGGCGGATTGACTTTGCTCAGGTATTCTTCGACTCCTTGATCACCGCCATCTCTCCTCTCAGGAATCACAATGTGGCTCTTCCCCGCTTCATCTCTCTCATTATCAACCACAATCTATCTGCACAACTACGTGCCGATGCTGCTCTCCCCGAGCCGATGATCAAATTTGACTTGCCAATTTCTCAAATTAGCAAGCAAACTACTTTCAAACCAGTGAAGCCCACCGACTCTCCGCTCACCTCAGGTATGCTTTCTTTCATTTCTTCTCCCAATCCGATTTGGGGAACGCTTGCCGAAGGTGAATCCAAAAGGCCTTCATCTTCTCCCAAGCCATCCAAATCGGTGGTCCCCTCTCCCCCAAAACCTTCCCGAGCTAAGTCGGTGGCTATTAAAAAGAAAAAGGACACCGGCAACGTCGCACTTGCTCTTATGACTCTGCCGCTGACAAATCCGTCAGTGGCTACCCAGGTCATTACCCCTTCTATTTCTGTTAAGCGACGGGGCTCAAAATCCCCTCCTAAGTCTCGTTCTAAGAGACTTCGGAAACCTTCGGCCGAAACTCACACTCCATCTACCGATTCTCAAAAATCGGCAGATGTTGAACTTTCCCCTCCAGGGCCACGGGGATCTGCTAAACCCTCTCCCACCTCCTCCAAACCTTCTCAACAAGATTTGGTTGTACAAAAGGAGTCCCCCAATATTCCTTCTCCCTTCTCCTCCTCCTTTTGTGGAGATTGAAGATGAGTTGGTCTCCTCTCCAGACCGACATTCTGCTTCCTCACAACACAGCCTTTCACCCGGGGTCAATCCCGATGATGTTGCACAATCTGGGGTTTTATACCAGAAAATGTACCCAAACCTCTTCTCTCCTCCGCCTTCACCTCAACCTTCACCGAAGAAGACCCCATCTCCAAAACCTTCACCGAAGAAGACCCCATCTCCAAAACCTTCTCCGAAGCAGACCTTCTCACCGAAGACTACCTCTGCTGACAAGGTTGGGCCGTCTACTCAGGTGTCGATCACCATACTTGCCGAATTTCTTGCCGACATTATAGACTCCAATCGGCAGGTACGGATGCTTGGGGCTCAGTTTGAACAACTACGCAAGTCTTTGCGTGAGCCAGAACTCCAAAATTCTCTGGACGCCAACAACATCTCTATGGCCGAACTTCTGCAGCTCGTCAAAGAGAAAAATTCTGAGGTTGTCAGTCTTAATCGCGACATCTTTAAGTGTTTGGATGTGGTGCATCTTCAAATTGATGGTATCCTTGCCCCTCTCTCTGCATCTATGGATTCCATTCTCAAGGAGGTGGTCCGGCTCAATGCACAAAATACCTCCTTGACCTTATCGGTGGCTGCTCTCAAAGCCGCCTCGGATGCTCGGGATCAAGATCTTATCCATCTACGGCAGCAGACTTCGGCTCAGGAGTCTATTAATTCTGAAATTCTCAGTGCCTTGCAGAACTTAAATAGGCGTCTTGACTCTCTGCCTGCCGATATGGCTCAATACTGTGCTCAGTCTCTCGACATTGACATCACCGAGTCTGCCTTCACTCCTGTCGATCGCACGGTATTGGAGCGTATTGATCGCCGTGTGGACCGTATGTCGGCTACAACTGGTGTTTCTTCCCCGGCTCGTACTGAGGGGGAGAAAACGACTGAGGGGGAGCAACAAATTCAGGGGGAGCAACTCCTTTCTCAAGTTCATATCAGTACGAGTCAGGGAAAACCTTCTACCGAACCGACTGCTGCTGCTACTGCCGATCCATCTGCTACCGAAGAGAAAGGAACCGATCAACCCTTGGTGGTCGAAGAGTCTGAGAGAGAGAAAAAGCCCAAAAAGGATAAAGGCAAAGCTATTATGTCACCAGATGAAGTAGCTGCTGAAGAAAAGCGTCGTAAAGATGCTTTAATAAAGAAAGTTGCAGATGGTACTGGTCTTCATCTTTCTCCTCCAAAGACTACCTCTCCCTCCTCTGATCTGGGCTTATCTGAAGAGGATCTGAAAGCTGCAAAGCTTGCCCAGATTGCTCAGGACAGAGATGCCGAGCTAGCGTTGAAGTTTGCTGTCGAAGAAGATCCTACCGACACAATCAAAACTCAGATGAGTGCTCTAGAGGACGCGTCAAAGAAAAATGAGGAAATAAAGTCTTTGTGTATCGATTGGTACCGCAAAACTCTCAATAGACGCCGGATCTCTGCCAAAATCACAGATGTCAAGATAATCAAACCGTCGGCAAACTGCAAGGTTATTCGGCTAAAGATTACCAGGGATGATGCTTCATTGTCTATGGACAGACTGGACTCTCTTGTTCGGTTCGGAGTATCGGAATGGGTAGAAATTGGTATCTGCTTGTTAAAAAGCCAAAGCTCTACAAAATCTGAGGTTGATAAATTCATTGTAGATCTTCAAACCAAGTTCAGAACCTATCGAAAAAGATACAACATTGTCCATACTCCTGCCGAAGAGGAGATCATCAACAATTTAATGTCTGGTCGTCCTCCTTCCAAATCGAAGCCGAAATCCAAAAGGGAAGACGTGTTTGCCCAAATGGCTAGAGAAGGAAAGGTCCCGGATACTTCAAATCTGGATCTATCATTTCCAATTCCGGTTCCTCATCCTTCAACCACTGTGATTTCTGAGCCTACTCATGGTATCTTCTTCAACGATGCACTTGGGCATATCTCCTTCTTCAGATCAAGCCAAATCCCTATTGCCGACACAACCTTTCTCCATGGGATTATTCAAATAATTCCAATATCGGCTAGGGATCTCTATGTGGCTACTATCGATGAACTAAAAAAGAGGGATGCTGAACCGCATTTTTCTTTTGAATAAACTCGGTGTAGTTTTATGTTTGTTTTTATTTAGTTTTCCTTTGTATTGTAATCTTCTTAAAAAGATTAATACATTGAGTTTTTATTACTTATCGTAAATAGTTTGTACAAATCATTATTTCATTCTTTTATACTTGTAAATGTCGGATACTCAAAAAAAAATTAAAAAAAAATAGATACAAAAAGAAACAAAAAGAATGGTCTATGTGAAAAAGAACCCAAAAGAATATGAAAAAGGGTCAAAATGCATTATTCATTTACCTCATGTGTTATGAGATGTTATCATCAAATAGGGGGAGATTGTTGGGTCATCTAAGATTTAAAGATAACCTCTCCTTAGTCTTTATTGATGTTTGAACCTTGTATTTTGATTTGTGGTTCTTTGTAATAGCTTAGTTAGTTAAACAGATCGGTGAATCGAAGACAAACCGAATTCAACATGAAGGAAGTCTACAATGCGGATTGAGATAAACTTCAAATGTGAAACTAAGCCCAGTCTGCCGATTCCTTTTCGGCAGACCTCATCCTTGCCGAATTTCCATTCGGCATGTCCTACCTTTGTTGCCAAACCTCTTGTGTTCGGCACATGCCTAATCTACCGAATTCTTCTTCGGTAGTTTTCCTCTTATAGATTGCTTCTTTATCTAGTAAGAGCATTTATGTTAAACCCTCATGATTTGACATACTTCCTCATTCCCAATGATCCTCTGACAATGGGAATGGAAACCTCTTTCTTCCTTGAGAAGATTTACATTTAGTCTTAATTTGATTAGATGTTTATTTTCTTTCTGATTTCAAAAAGATTGTCCCTTGAATATTTTATAATAGATATTGTACTTTCATAGCACAAAAGTTACCTTTTGTGTTATGACATGTCACATCAAATATCTTATAATTTATTGACAATATCTCAACCACCCATGTCTTTACTTCTATATGTCCTTTGCACTCATTACATTGGATAGTATATAAAGGATGGAGGTAGCACCTTGCTACTCACGCTTTTAGCTCAAGATTTCAAATTCAGAAGTTATCAAGCAGGTTGAAAGCTTTCCTTGTATTTCTAAGATTAAGTCTTTGTGTTCTTAAATATCTTCTAAGTGTTAGATTGTTTAGAGTATTTCTTAACTATTCTTTTTCCGCAACAGTCTTTATTTCTCTTTGTGTAATTCTTGATATTTCATATCAAATAAAAGATATAAAATTTAAGTAAATTTGAGTATTATATTCAACCCCCCCCCCCTTTTACAATACTTGTTGTGCCATTTTGGGACTAACACATATCTCTAACTATTTCCACAAAGAAAACCCAAATACTTGAACACATAGAGATAAGATAATAATAAATAAGAGTATATGATGTGTATTTATTTTTGACAAAGGTTAGTAAACTCACAATCTAGGTTTTATACCAAAACCTAGAAAAGATGAAAACCCTAGATGTTGAAGGAGAGGAGACGTGAAGGTGATTGATGATTGATCTTGAAGAAACCCTAGATTGTTGCCTCCTTAATGATAATAAATGCAAGGCCAACACCCAACCACTAATTTTGAGTGATATTAATGAGGCTAGGGTTTGGGGAGAGTTGGGAGCTGAATCTTGAGCTCCAAAATCGTCAATAGTGAAGAGAGGTATGAGAGTAATGACTTAGAATTCTGCTACAAACCCATTTAAACCAAACACCCCGTCGGCGACAATGCCCGACGACAATGCCCAGGGCATTGTCGCGTGTCATAGTCACGCCCTCCCCTGAAGCTACGGTACACCTTCGGCGACCTTGACACGGCGACAGTGACCATGTCATAGTCGCCTGTCATTGTCGCGCCACACCTCAGACGTCCCGAAATTCGACCATTTTCGATAACTAACACGAGGTTTGGATAATTAAAGATGGTAAGTCAGATTATACGTCATTTCAACATATCAATTACCATAAAACGCATACAAAGGCTCATATACTCACATAGGTACATTTAATGCAATTAAAGAAATAAATACTTACCTTATAAATTTTCGGGTGTTACAATCCTCCCCACCTAAATAGGATTTCGTCCCGAAATCTCATGCTACAACAAACAAGTGAGGATAACGCTTCTTCATGTCATCCTCGGATTCCCAAGTAATGTTAGCACCCCGATGGTGCTTCCATTGAACCTTTACCATTAACACATCTTTATGCCGCAATTTCTTCACCTTTGACTCTAAAATCGTCTCCGGTTCTTCCACGCAACGATTTCCATTGTCTATCCGAATCTCTGACAAGGGAATCACGCTCTCTTCCTCGGCTACACATTTCCGAAGGCAGCACACGTGAAAAGTAGGATGTATCCCATCCATTTCCAGCGGTAAGTCCAACCGGTAAGCTTGAAGTCCAATTCTTTCTAAAATAACGAACGGTCCAAGGAAACGAGGGCTAAGCTTCCCGGGTTTTCCGAAACGGATAATCCCCTTCCATGGCGACACCTTTAGCATGACGCGGTCACCCACTTGAAATTCGACCGGTCTTCTCTTTTTGTCCGCATAGCTCTTTTGTCGGTCTTGCGCCGCCTTTAGTCTCTCACGAATTTCCTTCACCTTGTCGGCCGTTTCTTGGACAATTTCCGGTCCGGCAAACTGCTTCTCGCCCGCCTCGAGCCAACAAACTGGAGTTCGGCACTTTCGTCCGTACAACGCCTCGAACGGTGCCATCCCAATGCTAGAATGGTAGATATTATTATACGCAAACTCCACCAACGGCAGGTGTGAGTCCCAACTACACCCAAAGTCGATGACACACGACCTCAGCATATCTTCGAGTGTTTGAATTGTCCTTTCACTTTGACCGTCCGTTTGGGGATGATATGTCGTGCTCAAATTCAATCTGGTACCCAATTCCTTTTGCAAGCTTGCCCAAAAGTTTGACGTGAAACGACTGTCCCGATCCGACACAATAGATTGCGGGACCCCGTGCCTCGACACCACCTCGTCGATATAGAGCTTGGCCAATTTATCCATTGGCAAAGTCTCCCTCATTGCAAGAAAGTGTGCACTCTTGGTTAGCCGATCAACGACTACCCAAATTGTATCATCGCCTCGCAAGGTCTTTGGTAGCTTCGTCACGAAGTCCATAGTGATGTTGTCCCATTTCCACTCGGGAATGGACAACGGTTGTAAACTTCCATACGACCTTTGGTGTTCCGCCTTGACTTGAAGACACGTGACACATCTCTCCACATAGTTAGCCACATCTAACTTCATCACCGGCCACCAATAATTTAATTTTAAGTCTCTATACATCTTGGTACTACCGGGATGTATAGAATACTTCGACTTATGCGCGTCTTCTAGAAGTAATTCCCGATTTCCACCCAACTTCGGCACCCAAATTCGACCTTGGAAGAGTTTGAGTCCGCGACTATCTTTCGTTAAAAGCCCACTTTGCTTTACCATGATCTCGGATTTGAGATTTTGCTCCTTGAGCGCTTCCACTTGCCACGTCTTGATGCTTTCCACCAAACTTGATACCACATCGATTTTTGTAAGGAACAATTTAACACCACCATCATGGCTTCTACGACTCAATGCGTCCGCCACCACAGTAGCCTTACCAGGATGATAGAGTAAATCACAGTCATAATCTTTCAAGAGCTCTAGCCATCTCCTTTGTCGCATGTTGAGTTCCTTTTGATCGAAGATGTACTTGAGACTCTTGTGATCTGTGAAAAGAGTACACTTGGTCCCATACAAGTAGTGTCGCCACAACTTTAATGCGAAAACTACCGCCGCCAACTCCAAATCATGAGTCGGATAGTTCTTCTCATGATCCTTTAATTGCCGCGACGCGTAGGCTATTACTTTCCCCCTTTGCATTAGGACACACCCAAGCCCCATCTTGGAAGCGTCACTAAACACAACAAAATCTTCCGATCCTTCGGGTAGGGATAAGATCGGAGCTTCGCACAACTTCCTCTTGAGCGTCTGAAAGGCTTGTTCTTGTGCATCGGTCCAAAGAAACTTGACGTTCTTCCTTAAGCTTCGAATCTCCGTCGGACTTGTTGGAGGCTCCCAACTCATCATTGCATCGATCTTTGCCGGATCCACCTTTACGCCGTCCTTTGATACCACATGGCCCAAGAATTGCACCTCTTGAAGCCAGAATTCGCACTTCGAGAATTTCGCGAACAGTTTCTCCCTCCTTAGAACTTCCAATACTTCCTGTAAGTGATTCCCATGCTCGGACTCATCCTTTGAATATATTAGAATATCATCGATGAAGACGATCACGGATTTGTCTAAGAATGGTCGACACACATGGTTCATCAAATCCATGAATACGGCCGGAGTGTTGGTTAGACCGAAAGGCATCACCAAAAACTCGTAATGACTGTATCGCGTTCGGAAAGCCGTCTTCGGAATATCCTCCTTCTTCACTCTCACCTGATGATAACCGGATCGAAGATCAATCTTAGAGAAACATCTCGAGCCTTGAAGTTGATCAAAAATATCGTCGATACGAGGTAAGGGATACTTGTTCTTCACCGTGACTTTATTCAACTCCCGGTAATCTATGCACATCCTCATGGACCCCGTCCTTTTTCTTCACGAACAACACCGGTGCTCCTCATGGTGACGAACTCAGTCGAATGAAGCCCTTCTCCAACAACTCTTGCAGTTGCGACATCATTTCCTTCATTTCTGTCGGTGCCAAACGATATGGAGCTCGAGCTATCGGAACCGCTCCCGGAGTGAGGTCGATCTGAAATTCCACTTGTCGTTCCGGTGGTAATCTGGGTAAGTCTTCCAGAAAGACATCCGGAAAATCCCGCACGACCTTCACCTTTTCCACCGTCTTCTTTTCCTTCTTCGCGTCCACCATGAATGCTAGATACGCAGGGTAACCCTTCGCTAAGAACTTCCGAGCCTTGAGAGAGGAGATTATAGGGTTGTAACCTTTTCCCTTCTCTCCATAGATGATGACCACATTGCTTCCTTCCAAAGGCACTTGAATCATCTTCTTAGAGCAAAAGATGTCGGCCTTGTGCCTTACTAACCAATCCATGCCTATGACCACGTCAAAACCCCCTATGGCCATAGGTAGCAAATCTACCCCAAAAGGATTCCCATCGATCTCTATAGTGCAATTACAAAAACAGTCTCGGATGATTACCTGGTCCCCATTGGCTATCTCTACTACTAGTGCATTGGTAAGGACACTAATAGGAATAGTGAATCGCTTACAGAAGGTATCCGACACAAAAGAACACGTAGCACCCGAATCAAACAAAACACGAGCTGGCAAGGAGTTTACTAGGAACGTACCCGAAATGACATCCGCGGTCTTCTTTGACTCCTCGGTAGACATCCGGAAAGCTCGACTCGGTGCCCTTGGTGGTTGCTCGACTCTGGCCGTCGAACCCACAGAATTTCCCCCATTTCCTCCAACTAGCTTTGGGCAGAATCTTTTCATATGTCCCGGTTCTCCGCACTCAAAACATACCAATCCCTGGATAGAACATTCTCGAGTCGTATGGTTCTTCTTACCACACTTGGCGCACCTGGTTGGACCGGAGTAAGTTCTTGTAGCACATGGTCCCGAGTGCTTTGACCTGCACTTGGAACACCACCGTTCTTCACGACGTTGATCACCCGCTTTCCTACTTACAAAGGGTCTCGACTGACGAATGGGCCCAGATGGCCCTTCCCACTTCCGTTTCTCACCAACTAACCTCTTCTCTTCCCTTTCGGCATTGATGTCGTCCTCAACGAGCAAGGACTCTTTGATAACCTCTTGTAACGTCGAACACTTAGAATTCCTTACCGCCGATCGCATCCCGGCCGGTAACCCTTGATGATAGGCTTTAATCTTTGACCTTTCATCGGGGACTAGATGTCCCACCAAGTTTAGTTTCTCCAAAAAGAGTTTGGAGTAGCCAACCACAGACAGGTTCCCTTTCTTCAGATCTCGGAACTCCAGCTCCAACTTGTCCATCGAACGCTCGCTACAATACTTGTCCATAATCTTCTCTTTGAACACCGGCCAAGTTAACTTAGCTAGAACTTCAGGAGTGAGGACTGATCGAGTGAGATTCCACCAAATCAAAGCCTCTCCCCGAAGTAGTTGAGAAACAAACTTGACCCGTTGAGAGGGATCGCACTCACTTGACTCAAAGGCCATCTCTATCTTTTTGAGCCAGTACATGCAAGCAACCGGATTATCTGAACCCGCAAACTCCTTAGGGTGGCACCCCAGAAACGTCTTGTAAGTGCACCCCTTAGTCTTCGTCCGAATCCCTTCAGCGGATGGTTCCTCAACCGTTACCACATTTGGTCCACCCGACCCCACAATAATGTTTTCAGCCATCGTCTCAGGTTGTCGGTGGCTAACGTCTCGATCCTCTAGAAGTTTCATGAAAAACTCTTGTTGTTGGGTCATGGCCGAAGTCATGGCCAACTGTTGTTGAGCCAGGGCCGCATTCATAGCCAACATCATGCTATCTCGAAGCCGGGTCTCCATGGTAACTTCCTCCATGATGGCGGTACCTATGTTGAGGTTCCGGTGCGGAATATGCTCAGGCCCTCCTCCCAAGATTCTGGGTATAGGAATGTCATCGGAGGTTGCCCCCACAAGGGGTCGTACTGTTGCAGATTCCACTTCTGGTTGCCCCTCTGGCATGTCCGGTAATCTACTTCGAGTGTTTACCATTGATCACTGTCACACAAGCACGAGAAGGAGATTGAGAAAAGACTAAGCGAGTTTAACTCATTGTACGTACTAATACCTTCATCAATTATTATAATACTAGTAAACCAAGTATGCTCATGTAACAATGCATTCATAATAGCAGTAGCTAAGTGAAATTATGAACGAACCATACACAAGAATTCTTGTCACCATCATCATAACTTTCAATTACAGTAATTCCGTAATCCTAACGCTCTTCCCACCTAGGATTTCTACCCCAAGAGGACAGTGAAGTCAAAACAGTCTAAAGCTTAAGTCTAGATATGCTACAACAATACCTAGTTCACTTAAACTAAAGCTCTGATACCAACTTGTAACACCTTAAAAATAGGGATAACAAAAACTTTCCATAAATGGAGAAGTGGTATAAAGTTTGCCATAGCAAGAGCCTCCCAAAAAGGGGAAAATATACAAACAACCTGTTTAATCACAAATCTGTAATTTAACGGATAAATAAACAACAACCAACTAATCTAATTTCTACATCTAGAAAAGAGATTACAAAAGGGGTGTCATCTATAAACCCAAAATTTTCCAAAAATAGTTCAAGTGCCAAAATCCCCAAGCTCTTGCCCAAAGCATCTAAACTTGCCTAGGAGCCTCGTCGCTAACACCTGAGATACACATCGACACCAAACAAGTGTTAGGCCAAAAAGCCTAGTGAGTTGGACAATAATAAGCATGCATGAACAGTCACAATTTCTTATCAGCAGTTAACCAGTGTCCAAATATATGTGGAGTCATTAGGGGAGACCCAAAGCACCAATCAATTCCACTCCAAAGAGTCAATGCACCTTGATGCCCTTAATAAGGAACACCCCAAAGGCCCAGCACACCCGGAGATCAGACCGTAAAGGAAACTTTCCGAGTGGCGGAGGTCTAGGCACATACCATTCCGGTGGTGCCCCAAGACTACATCCTCCTAGTGAACTTACCTTAGTTCGTCCATCATAATGCATATAGGAGGTCCTTAGGTATATTTCAACCCAACATATTTCCATACTGACTACGGTTATAATGTTACCATCCTATCCTCATAAAGTCCAACAAAAGTCCCAAATGACAATTATATTCATCATGCATATAAATATGTCACCAAAGTGGTATTCCAACTAGAACCTTCATAATACCCATACATGCATACATTTAACATAACAAGGTATCCACATTATGTATTCATGAGAAAAGCCCCAAATAATGGTACATATAACATACTTTATGGCATATCATCAATATCCATATCTCTAACTATTTCCACAAAGAAAACCCAAATAGTTGAACACATAGAGATAAGATAATAATAAATAAGAGTATATGATGTGTATCTAGTTTTGACAAAGGTTAGTAAACTCACAATCTAGGTTTTATACCAAAACCTAAAAAAGATGAAAACCCTAGATGTTGAAGGAGAGGAGACTTGAAGGTGATTGATGATTGATCTTGAAGAAACCCTAGATTGTTGCCTCCTTAATGATAATAAATGCAAGGCCAACACCCAACCACTAATCTTGAGTGATATTAATGATGCTAGGGTTTGGGGAGAGTTGGGAGCTGAATCTTGAGCTCCAAAATCGTCAATAGTGAAGAGAGGTATGAGAGTAATGACTTAGAATTCGGCTACAAACCCATTTAAACCAAACACCCCGTCGGCGACAATGCCCAGGGCATTGTCGCGTGTCATAGTCGCGCCCTCCCCCGAAGCTACGGTACACCTTCGGCGACCTTGACACGACGACAGTGACCATGTCATAGTCGCCTGTCATTGTCGCGCCACACCTCAGACGTCCCGAAATTCGACCAGTTTCGATAACTAACACGAGGTTTGAACAATTAAAGATGGTAAGTCAGATTATACGTCATTTCAACATATCAATTACCATAAAACGCATACAAAGGCTCATATACTCACATAGGTACATTTAATGCAATTAAAGGAATAAATACTTACCTTATAAATTTCCGGGTGTTACAACAATGCTAAAAGATGCCAATGAGCACACATCTCATGATACTTGGTTATAAATTTATGAGTTGCAATAAACCTGTAAGTTTGTGAAAGTCTGAATTTTTGATGGCTTAGTGTGATTACATGCAAAGTTCTCTATTATATTTTTAGAATTGCATTTTCTTGAAGCAAGTCGAAGTTCACATGCGAGCACACTGAATAGATTGATGAAAGTTTTTTGAAACTGAACATGTCTTAACTTGATATGCAATAAAACTTGTTTCTGTATCCAAACACATACATTTGATTTCATTTGATGGATTTTATTGTGATATTTTACTAAGTAGAATTTTATTTGTTTCTGTTTAAATTTTTATATATATTTGGTCGTTTCAAAATACATATTCAGTATATTTTTCTTTCTACATTGATATTTGATCATTTTGTTCTCGTAAATATATTTCAAATGGGTTTGAGCATTATTCAAGGGGGAGTGAAAAAGGAGAATTTTTCTTAATGATCATATCTGTTTTTGAGGGGGAGTATATGATTTTCTTTATATGAATGCTAACTTGAATTGTCATATCTAGTGCATTTGTGTAGGGGGAGTCAAAGAGCTTAAAAAGGTAAAATTTTCTAAGTTTAAGTCAGCTTTGCGCCATCAGTTGGTCGCACAAACCTTGCTTTGTGCCACCTTTGCTTCGCGCAAACCTCACTTTGCGCCACCAGCGTGTCGCGCAAACCTTCCCTATTTCTCTGTTTCTTTGATTTTGCAGATCTTAAGCTGTTTCGTCTCCGACATTTGCATGACCAAGTTGATCCAAATCATCAAGGTCATGAGGGGGAGAATTAAGAGAAGTTAAAGGAGATGATTAAGAGACAAATAGCTCAAATGTTTATCTGCTGATCAAGATTCGCTCAAAGATTATATTCTATCAGCTTCAACTAATTCTTTTGTTGTTCCTGCTCCGACCACCACAGTTCATTCAAGGTCATTCAAAAGAGGTGTGTCGTCTAGAGCACAAGATTCTGATCCAGACTTGTCAAGGAAGCAAAGACAATTTAATCTGAAAGATGCTGAGACGAATTTTTCTTTTAAAAGTCAGATTGCTTCATAAAGTCTCTTTTATGGTCCGTGCTGATTTAGAAGATGATTTTTGAAGACCAAAGCGCCAATGATTACTAAGGGGGAGATTGTTAGGTCTGATTTTATAGTAATCATTGTATTTATAGGCTTGGTCAAATACTATGTCTAGTTGCTTTATACTGTGTTGTATCTGACCAGGGTATTTAAGTCCCTTTGGTCTTGGTTCCTTGTAAGAAGACATTCACGCTCATATTCAATACACAGTTACTTTGCGCTTACATTGCTCTCTCTCTCTACTTTCTCTCTCTAGAGATTTAGTGATCTTGGACTCACAGTTCTACCAGACTATTTTTAGGGTTTCCATTAAACCACTTAAAATAAAGACATAAAAATGAAAATAACAACATAAAAAGAAAGAAGAAAGCAAAATAAACAAAAGAAAAACACATAAACATGAACTAAAAACATAAAAAACTTACAGAGATGGGAGCGGAATCACCAGAGTTTATGTACGATGGTGGCCGAATTATAAGGAATAGTACATTTTTTTTATAAGGTAAGGGATATAATATGAAGAACTCTAAAAGGATTGAAGTATCAAACTAAGAAGATGGGAGGAGAAGTTTTTAGCAACTCATATTTTTATTATAAAAGCTTTGGATGGCAATTTCTTGTGCCTTACAATGAATTAGACGAAGGTATTTATAGGCCTTCGTTGAGAGTCTACATCATTACAAATTGAAAAAGAAAACGTTAGGTGGCAAGTCTAGGTGCCACATTACCTAGTCTAGGGCCTAGTCTATAGAATAAAAAATTAATCTAGACTATACACGTTACAAAAATACAAAATTAGTCAAAAAGAATACAGTAACTTGTCGGGATATAAAAGTGTCATCCCTTACGTCAACTGTGAATTATTGTTGTAAAAATGTCACCTCTTACGTCATCTTGACTTCTAGAAATCTCTATGCGTACTGTCAATTGATTGTGGTGATCCTGGGTCTTCGTCGTAGTAAGGATGTAATTTTGCAATGTCACTGTTATGAATATCAAATGGGCTAATAAGTTCACTTTCTCCTATGAAGGGGAGAAACATATTCCAACTTTTGTGAGACCATAATTGTATGTAATGTCCCTCAGCAAGAAGTCTGAAATCCCTCAATTTGAAATTGTAAGGAATTACTGGAGTTTGTTGTCTTTGTGTGATCCAAGGTTCTGTGTCATTTGGTTTCCTTTTATCCATCGTTAGATGATCCGGAGTAAACTTGAGAGTTTTACAACAAGCTATTGTTTTTAAATAGACTTGTTCTGTTTTATCATGGCTTAAAAATATCCTTTTCATATATATATATATATAAAGTCCCATTCATTTGCTAACCACGACATTGGTGTTAACTGTGTTAACCAATTTTAGACCAATCAAAAGTTTCCTATAGTTTATGTCATTTACTCAATGCATTAAAGCCCTCTTTTTCGACTGCCGCACATTAACCATGGAAAGTCCACTACCGCCTCCGCCTCCTAACTCCGGTGATTGCAATATGACTGTGGAGAACCATACATCAAGGGGGTGTTTGGGATTGCTTATTTAAAACAACTTATGTTTATTTTGAAAAATGTTTATTAACTTATGCGGTGTCAAACCGGAGTTTTTAAAAAAGTGTTTGGATTAGCTTATTGTGGTACCAAAACGTAATAAGCCAATAAGTTGTTATTTAAAAGTGTTTGAGATTGCTTATACATACAAAATAACCAAAAAAGTAATAAGCACTTTTCAAAAAAGTTGATAAGTTAGAACAAAATTACTTATCAAAAATAGCTTTTCAGCGGTTTGGCACCACTACAAGCCCTTTTCATTTTCCTCAATCCAAACATTTAAAAGTGCGCCAAATCGTGATAAGCTAAAAAAACAATTCAAATCCCAAACACCCCCCAAATGTCATAGCTATCAAGAAAAATGATAAGAATAAAAAGAATCCGACGTCTCTTCTCATTCATCCAGATCTTTGAATCTTGTTCTTCTTCTAGTAGTTATGATCCCAAGGTATTCGCCTCTCCACTCCAGCAACCCCCGTAGAAACCCTAGAGTCTCCCCCCTTTCGCAAAGACAGACAGAGCGCTAATTGGAATGTCGATCATATCGCTGCTTTTGTTGCTCCTCAGGTTCAATTGCTACTTAACTTTTATGTTAATTTTGTTCTTGTTGAATATTTCTGCAAGCAAAAAACCCTGATCGGCAATATTCAGGTATAAATTTCTTTTTTGGGGGGTTCATTTTACAATCAATGATGGTTACAAATTCTTGGAGGGTTTGAGCCTTGTTCTATATTCCAAACACTTTAAAACAGATATATCTCCTCAATTTCAAGGGTTACTTGAGATGTCGTCCTGTTTTTTTTTTTTAATAAGACGTACGGTTGTTTTTAGTTAACTATCATTATATTCTTTGAGCATGGAATCAGAATTACTCAAAGAATTAATAAGACGGTTTATCTATTGTTAACAAGTATGATTCTATACATTGATTATTCTTATAATTTTCTTTTACCATCTGTAAATACTAACCACTTTTGGTCGTCATTGTTTATGTCCTGATTGTTAGAATCATGTTCCTTTTTCTCTTTATTAAAATAATTTCTCCCAATTCAATAAAGAGTTATATATTTGATCTACTCATTCTTATTATTGTATGTGTTTCATGTTGTAGATTGATCAATATTTAGCTTGGATTTGGCCAATTTTCTCAAGAATTTTTATGGATGCATATTCTCTTGAGAGAAAAGTCTATGGAACATGGGAGGGTGACGCCTGCTAGGTAAGAAACTCAGTTTCTCAAGTTTAATGTCGGTAATGTATATTGATCTACTCATTGTTGTTAAAAAAAATTCTTGTCTTAATTGATTTCTCTTTTTCTGTGATCTTTCAATTTCTTTTTTCTTATACACACTAATCTCGATTTTTGGTTATTCTGATGTTGCGGTTTTGCGAGAATTAATTCTTGTAAATTTGCTGAAGACCATCATAAAAAGGACAAGGTTAGCAATGTACTCGATGGAAAGGTTATGTAAGTTTGTTTCTATATTAAATATTTAGTTATTGTGTTAACCATCAAACTTAATTTTATATGTTTTGTGTGTTTGATTGATCTCATTTTTGTGATCTTGTCAATTTCAAGGAGATTTGCTGCAATTTGTTTAAAGATGATCATGAAGGGTTTTGGGGTTTTCAGTTTCTATGAAAGAGGAAGGAATAAATAATGCAGGTAAAATTTTGAAGAATAATTTAAGTGAATTGTCCATGGCCCTTCTAATTTAGAAATTATGTTAGAACTTGCAGCCTTTGATTTCACTTGAATCCAAGCCTTGAAAAGAAAGCTTTAAAGACTTGTATTTTAACTTAAAAAAACAAGATGACCAAAATGCCCTTGAAAGTAACGGATCTGTCGTTAGGGGCAGAGGACAATCCATTGATTTTTCTTTTACTGTAATCTTTGCGAGAATTGGCACAATTAAATTTGCTGAAGATGATCATAACAAGAACAGAGGTTTGATTGATCTCGTTTTGTGATCTGTCAATTTCAGACAGATTTGCCACATTTTCTTTAAAAATGATCATGGAAGGGTTTTGGGGTTTGATCAATTTCTTAACCTATTATAATTTTAATAATTTGTATTTACCATTATAATGTTAATGATACATATTTAGAAAATATGTTGATTATAACGGCTTGTGATTTATAGGTATGTAATTTTGAAGATGAGAACGAGAGTGTTTAGTTGCCAAACGTAGGTAACAAACTCAAATATCGTTAAGAGTAATGGTTATGTGTGATCAATGCCTTTTCCTCCAAAGTAAGCAATTAATCCTATATTTGTTTCACATTTGTGCTGGTGGATGTTTGTGCAATGCATAGCGATTTTGCTGAAGCATTATTTTCCGTTGGGTATTTTTTTTCACTGTTTTTTTAATATGTTATTGAAAGAATATCTTCATCCCTGCTCTTGTAATCATCAAACTCAATTTCCTTCTTTTTTGTGTGTTTGATTGATATCGGTTTTACTGTTGTAATCTGTCAATGTCAGGGATTTGGTTTGTTCAATCTATCTTTTACATGAATTGTCAGTGCTTGGCTTTGTACTTGATGGAAAGATTATGTAGGTATTTTCTTTTTAAATTCTTTGTGATGATTGTTAGAATCATGTTCCTTTTTCTCTTTATTAAAATTTTTTCTCCAAATCCAATGAAGAGTTGCTGTAGATTGATCAATATCTAGTTTGAAGGTTCTACATTGGATTTGCGGCCAATTTTCTCAAGAAATTTTATTGGATGCAGATTCTCTTGAGAGAAAAGTCTATATGGAACATGGGAGGGTGACGCCTGCTAGGTAAGAAACTCAAATTCTCAAGTTTCTTGTCATTACTGTATGAGTAAACTTCACTTCCGGTCCCCAACGTTTGTCGATTTCAACGGATATCATCGCCAAACTTCGAAAACTCGGATTTGGTCCCTTACGTTTGTCATTTCATAACGGTTTTAGTCCCTCCTTCTAACGACATTTAACTTCTCTTTGTTAAGTCCAATTAAATGAGGGGTATTATGGTCATTTTACCTTTTTGCTAATTTTCTTTTAAAACCTTAAATAAAATACTATATTATTTATATATAATATTATATATGTACATATCTATGTATACACAAATCCACCACTGATCACCACCTATCACCGTCACAAATTCAGACATAAATTAAGGGTCACTACAATAAAAGTGGGTTTATAGGACCCTCATTAGCGTCTTAATAGGACCTTTTAAGTCAAAAAGCATGTGTGTCTCATCTAAAGGCGTTCTTTTAGGTTAGCAGGATGAATTTGAGCATCCTAATAAGTTATATGATTATGATACAAATTCCATAGTCCTATAAAATGGATTAAGTAACAGTAAAAAGTGTCGTAATAATATAGGACACTTTATGTAGTCATAACATGTTTACATTTAAAAACAAATATTGGCATCCCAAAAAATGATTTTATAGGAAGAAATTGGATGTCGCTAAAACATTTATATGATTATGAAACAAATTCTAGAATCCTATAAAATGAACTAAGTAGCACTAAAAGGTGTCCTAATAGACTATAATAAGTAACACTACAAGTGTCCTAAAAGACTATAATATGAGATGCTTTATTCAATTATAAAATACTCCTGTAATATTACATTTGAAAACATATATAGAAGTTTTACGAATTGATTCGATAGAACAAAATTTAATGTTGTACAAGTACTTATATGAGTACCAACTACCACAAAGTCATATCATGACAAAACTAAGTACCAATCAAGAATTACCCAAGTACAAAAAAATCTTATTGTCCCCTATGAACGAGAGCTATCAATCTTCGTCATGCACCACCTACAATGAAAGAACACACATATGAGCTTAATGTTATATGATAAAAAAAATTCTATACTTACTAAATCATTCTCTTTGTTTCGACATAAGATTTTTTATTGAACTTGATTTTTTATTCAATTACGTGTGTACACAACGATTTTCATTTTTGTTGGATGATTTCCATGCAATTTATCTTTTTCGTTTTTGTTGTTCGATCTCCTTTCTTTTTTCTCTTTTTCTTTTTAATTTGTGAGATTGTCGTTGCACTAGCTTTTATTTTGTGATGTTCTCGACAAGCATGCTTGTTATTATCCTTGTAATAATACGATTATGTTTATGCATTACAATTTCCATTATTGTTTATCTTGATCTTTTATATATTGACATTGAGTATATGTGTAACCTTTTACATTCTTGTTGAGTTTCTTACTTCTGTGCTTATTTGATTATCAATATATCAATGACTGCATTATTCTTTTGTTATTGTTGTTTATTCATTTCTTTGTTTATAAGCATTATATCGTTAAACATGGTTGTGGATTTTGTATGTGGTTATGAGAGGGTTGCTTGAATTTATGTATAACATGTCATGTATTTAATTTGACTTTTTATGTAGTAGGAATATGTGTCGAGTGTTTTCCATTTTTATTGTTTTTGGCTTGTATCCATTTTGATAATGAGCATGTGTTTTCCATTTTATGCACAACCTTCTCCATGATTTTTGCTTGACATTCGTGTTAAAATTTGTTTCTAGGCAATAAAATTACGTGTGCACATCCATTTTTTAGTTTTGTTGGTTGATTTTCATGTCTTTTATATCATTTCTCATATTTGTTGGTTGATTTGTTTTTTTTAATCTTTATTTAAGTTGTGAGATTGTCATTGCACTAACTTTTGTATTTTGTATTGTTCCCACCAAATATACTTCTTATTGATATTACATTTGTAATTATAGGAATACGTAACAATTTTACATTCTTGTTTATTTTGATATTTTGTGTATTGGCATTGAGTAGATGTACAATACACACTTTTGCATTCTTGTTGGTTTTCTTACTTGTGTGCTTATTTGATTATCAATATGCCAACGACTATGTTATTTTGCTCTTAGTGGTTTTTGTTTATTTATTTGCTTATTAGCATTAGATCAATAAACATGGTTGTAGTTATTTGGAGGGTTACTTGAATTTTTGTACTTTTTTAATTTGACTTTTTTAAGTAGTAGGAATATGTGTACATTGTTTTCCATTTTGGTTTCGATCTTTTATTTACAATGAGCATATATTTATGTGCAACCTTCTCCATTATTGTTGCCTGACATCCGTGATTTAATTTTATTTTTTGTGCAAAATTACATGTGTGAAATGCATTTTTATTTTTGTTAAATGACTTTCATGTTTTTTTTTTCATTTTCCATTTTTGTTGGTGTGTGCAGTTTATGTTCTAAAGTTGTAAGATTGTCGTTTTCCTAGGCTTGTGTTTAGGCATAACAATTTCATGTCTTGTTTTTTTATCTTCTATGTGTTGGCATAGAGTAAAATTAGCAAACTTTTGCATTCTTGTTGCTTTTCCTATTTATGTGCTTATTTGATTATCAGTATCCTAGTGACTATATTATCCTAATCTTAATGATGTTTGTTCATGTATTTGTTTATAAGCATTTTATGGGTGAGGATGGTTGTGAATTTTTGTATTTGACTATTGGAAGGTTGCTTGCATTTCTTTACAACTTGTTTGTGTTTTGGATTTGATTTTTTTAAGTAGTATGAATGTGTAGAATGCTTTTCATTTTTGATGTATGGCTTGTATCTATTTTAATAATCAACATGTATTTATGTGAAATATTTCCATTATTGTTGCTCTGTAAAATTTGATTTATTAGGCAACAAAACTATGCATATGTACATCCATTTTTTTTATTTAAGTTGTGAGATTGTCGTTGCACTAACTTTTGCATTTTGAATTGTTGCTGACAAATATATTTCATTAATATTAGATTGTGTTTTTGCATAACATTCCCATTATTGTTTATTTTGATCTTTTATGTACTGGCATTGAGTAGATATGCAACCTTTTGCATTCTTGTTAATTTTCTTTTTGTTCTTATTTGATTATCAATATACCAATGACTGCGTTATTGTTTTTTTTATTGGTGTTTGTTCATTTCTTTGCTTATAATTATATCGGAAAGCATATCATGTGCACATCTATTTTTTTATATTCTCTGTATATGGAGGAGTATTTTTCATATTTCTACACCTGATCTTATTTCTTTTTGAAAATTTGTTGAGATTTGATTTGTAGTTTAGGTACTTTCGCGCCTGAAAATATTGTTTGGCATATAAGTGGTTGAGGTTAGTTCACAATAACATCTTTTGATTTCTTACTCAATATCATTAGCAGTCAGAAAGGTAAGTTCGTGAAGCCTTATTATCAAACTAGAATTGTGATACTTGGCTAACTTACATTATATTTTTAGTTGTGGTTTTCATACAAAAGATATCGAAAGAAGATGAAATTGGTGACTGTGAAAAAGTTGCAGATGATACACGTTGGACCTACAGGAGGACGCCAGACGACGTTAAGGAGAGAATCACAGAACTCGCTATGGTTACATGGCGAGGTTCTTATGGGGTTTTCTCTTTTCCATACCACATCATTCTTATATGCTTACTCTATTATGGACGAATGACAGTTTTTGATGTTTTCAGGTCTCGAATCTAGTTTTTGATGGGGAATCCAGGTTGGTGCTGCACACAGAAATGGTAAAGAAACATCTGTTTGTGCGAGAACTAGAATCTTTTTCTTTTTTAGTTAAATCTTAAAACAACCCAAACTTCCAACAAGATAAAATAAACGGTTAATATAAAAACATGCAAAACGGCCTCAAGTCTACAATAGATATCAAGGTTTGCAGCAAGACAACCTATTACACAACTGAGAATTTAAAATGGCTAGCTATAAGGGAGTCTTCTAAGATTGGGGACCACTCACACCTTCTCCTTTCCCTTACCAGCACCTTCTACTTGGCGCCTACCTGAAAAGGTTTTTAAATTTTGAAAGAGCGAGGGTTAGACCGGAGGTCTAGTGAGTCCCCCTAACAACAGTTTAAACAACATAAAAGAATTTACATCGATAACCAATTCAGTTTTATAAAAATGACTTCACACCGATGAACCACGCTTCTGACCTACACTATCGTCATGCAAGGATGACGGCATGTCTGACTCGTACTGCCTTATTTTGGGACACACCCCCTGGTACGAGCAGGCGGGACCCCCCCGGCGGGTCTTAGGCCATAACTCGCAGTTATCAACATCAACAAAATATAATTTACTTTCAATAAATGCTTTAAGTAAGCTTTCACGCGCCTTTAACTCACATGGTTGACGAATGCTATTTCCACTCTCAAAGAGACGCTCCCACCCTCAAACTGCCCACCTAAAAGATACAGGGTTTAGACTTCACAGAAGAACCAACCGAACCGGTCACTCGACTCCCGGGTTATAAGACCCCCCCGGGCACCCCGACTCCTCGGGTTCACGCTCGGGTTCCCGAACCTCCCCGGGTTATACTCCACTGGGCGCCCCGTCTCCCGGGGTTCACGCCCGGGTTCCAACCCCCCCGGGTCCTCCCCACACCCACCTTCGGCGAACCCCGGGTCTCCCCCGGTGCCGACGTTGGTTCGACATACAACGATCGCTGTGCACTGGTAAAACCCAACAACCCAATCTTGGTCGAGGGTGGATTGATTCCCCATTCGACCGACGATTTGCACAAAACAACACCCCCTAATCCAAGATACAACAGACTAATTTCTCAAGGGTTTTAGAGAACTTAACCTAATCCAGAAGTAGGCGATTCCAAGGAACCCCTTTCTTATCAGATCCAAGCTCACAAGTATGAGCCCACCTTTCCAAACCAAAACAACAAGAAAGGATTTCTCCTACCATACCAACATTAAAAGTAATTAGATAGGGCATTTACCTTGAAGAATTTGAGTGCATACTTGGATTTCTCAAGAAATTGGCTCTATCCCCTTGCCTCTCCAAAATCGCCCTATCTGCATACCTAGTAAATCAGAGTTAACTCTGCATATTCTCTTCTTACTCATGTTTGTTTCTTTGTTTATAAACATTATATCACAAAGAGTGGTTGTGGTTTTTGGAGGATGCTTATATTTATGTACAACCTGTTTGTGGTTTTAATTTGATTCTTTTAAAGTGGTAGGGATATGTGTAAAGTGTTCTCTATATTTGGTATTCTTGGCTTGTATCCATTTTGATAATGAATTTATACAATGAAATTGTTGTCTGACATCTGTGATTTCTTTAATTTGATTTCTTAGGCAACAAAATTACGTGTGCACATCAATTTTTACTTTTGTTGAATGACTTCCATGTTCCTTTATTTTTCAATTTTTGTTGGTTGATTTCTTAGGCAACAAATTTATGTTGTAAAGGTGCGAGATGAATGTTGTGAGATTGTTATTATTGGATTGTGTTTATGCACAACAATTTTTTGTCTTGTTTTATTTTGATTTGTTTATGTGTTGGCATTCAGTATAAGTAGCAAACTTTTGCATTTTTCTTGTTTTTATTTCTGTGTTTATTTAATTATCAATATCCCAATTACTACATTATACTATTCCTAATGGTGTGTGTTCAATTCTTTGATTATAAACATTTTTGGGTGAGCATGGTTGTGAAGTTTGTATTTGTTTATTGGAAGGTTGTTTGAATTTCTTTAAACTTGTTTGTGTATTTATTGTACCTTAAGTAGTATGAATATGTGTACAATGTTTTCCATATTTGTTTTCTTTGGCTTGCATCCATTTTGTTAATTAACATGTATTTATTTGCTACATTCTCCATTATTGTTGCTGTGATTTTTTAAATCTGATTTACTAGGCAACAATATTACGTGTGAAAATGCTTTTTTAGTTTTGTTGGATGACTTTCATGTTTTTTGATTTATGTTGGTGGATTTGTTTTTATACCTTTCTCTATTTTATAAGTTGTGAGATTGTCATTGCACAAACTTTTATATTTTGTATTGTCCTAGTAAATATACTTATTAATAATTTAATATTAGATTTGTAATTATAGGAATACGTAACAATTTACATTCTTCGTTATTTTCATCTTTTATGTATTGGCATCGAGTAAATGTGCAAACTTTTGCATTCTTATTGGTTTTTCTTACTTTTGTACTTTTTTGATTATCTAATGTTTTGAGATTGCCGTTTTCCTACTTGCTAACTGGATAGTGTTTATGCACAACAATTTCATGTCACGTCTTTTTTTTAATCCTTTTTGTGTTGGCATTGAGTAAGTAAACTTTTGCATTCATGTTGCTTTTCTTATTTATGTGCTTATTTGATTACCAATATCCCCGTGACTACATTATTGGTGTTTGTCCAGTTATTTGTTTATAAGCATTTTATGGGTGAGTATGGTTGTGAATTTTGTATTTGGTTGTCGGAAGGTTGTTTGAATTTCTTTACAACTTGTTTGTGTTTTTTATTTAATTTTTTTAAGTAATATGAATATGTGCAATGTTTTCAATTTTTGTTGTATTTGGCTTCATCTATTTTAATAATTAGCATGTATTTATGTTAAACATTCTCCATTATTGTTGCTTGACATATGTGCTTTTTTAAACATTCTCCACAATTAACTCTTTTCTATTTAAATTGTATGGTTGCACTAACTTTTGCATTTTGAATTTTGTGGACAAATATAATATAATTTATTTTTATATAAATATTTATATATAAAAATATAAATTAGATATATTATTTATTTATTAATATATTTATATATAAATATGTAAATATAATTAAATATAAATAAACAATTTAATATAATTTATTTTTATTTATATTTTTATATAAATATTTATATAAATAATAAGTATTTAATATATATATATATATAAATATAAATAGATATATAAACAAATATTTATAAATAAATATATATAAATTATAAATAAATATATATATTAAATATATAAATATATAAATCAATAAAAGAAAATATATATATATATATATATATATTTATATTTATATAAATATAAAATATATATATATATAAATAGATGTATAAATATATATATATATATATACATAAATAAATAAATATATATATATATATATATATATATATATAGGGGTGGTATCAATTGGAAACCAAGTTTCATTGGAAACCAAGTTTCATTGGAAACTTTGGAAACCAAATTTCAGCCATTGATCTTTATAATCAATGGTTAATATTCATTTTAATTATATATGGTAGTAAATTATGTTATTAATAATAAATAATAGATGAAAAGGGTAAATTGTCTTTTGATTTTGTGTCTCAAGTATGGCAAGAAAGGTTTTTTTATTTAGATTACTTGAAACCAAAATAAATTTTTTCACGCAATCTAAATTTTGATTTTTTTTACTATGAAAACCAGGAGCATTTGTCTTTTAATCAAAAAAATTAATTTTCTTTTAAAATGTAAGAAAATATTTTTTTAATTTCATTTTATTATAAAATTTCCCACGCAATCTAATATTGTGATGAAACAGAATGAATTTGTGGATTACAGATTTCATTGGATTACAGATTTCATCAGGTTCATCGTGTTAGCATTATTGTTTCATTATTACCATATATAAGCTAAATTAAAATTAAATAATTTACCTAAATTAAATATCTTATTTTTAAATTAATCAATGATTATTATTACCATATATATAAAAAAAAGAAATAATGTAGTAATAATAATAGTTATTATTAATATAGTAATAATAATAGTTACCATATATATTATGAAATAATGTAAAAGACAAAAATAACCTTTTTCAATTAAAAAAAATAAAAAAAAAGAAATTCACTGATTGGTTGATTTCGGTTTCCAAAGTTTCCAATGTAATACTGGTTTCCAATTGATCGCTCCTCTCTCTCTCTATATATATATTTATATTTATATTTAAATATAAATATATATAAATAAATTTATATTTAAATATAAATATATATAAATAATAAATATAAATATTTATAAATATATATATATATATAAATATATTTATTTATTTATATAAATATAAAAAATATATATAAATATAAATAGATGTATAAACAAATATTTATAAATAAATATATATAAATATATTTATTTATTTATATATAAAAAATATATATAAATATAAATAGATGTATAAACAAATATTTATAAATAAATATAAATAAATATAAATATATATATATATATATATAAATATAAATAAATAAATATATATAAATATTTAAATCAATATAAATATAAATATTTAAATATAAATGTATATATATATATGTATATATTTATTTATTTATATATATTTATATTTAATAAATATATATTTTTATATATAAATATAAAATATATTTATATTTATATATATATATATAAATCTAAATCTAAATATATATATATATATATATATTATTTATATATATATTATAATTAAATATTTATATATATATATGTTTTTATATTTATAAATAAATATTTATTTATATATATATATATATTTATATTAATATATATATATATATATATATATTATAATTATACATATATATATATATAAATATATAATTAAATATGCCTATATAAGTATCTTTATATATATATATATATATAAAGATAAATATATATAAAGATAAACATATAATTAAATATACTTGTTTATATATATTTATATAAATATATATATATATATATATAAATAATTAGTTATAAATTATATATATAATATTTATATATATAAATATTTATATATATATAAATATTTATTTTTATTTTATATATATATATAATTTATTTATGTATATCTTTTAAAATATACAATTATTTATATTTATATAAAATAAATATATATATATATATATATTTATATTTATATATTTATATATAAATTTATATTTATACTACAGGTCTCATGCCAATAAAGGACTCCCATAATACAATTCACACATTCATTAAGAAAAATATATCCGCGATAGATATAGTCGATTAATATCACACACACTAGAAAAGTAGAAATAAAGAGCATTATATTTTCTTTGATGTTCACATGATGATTTCTAGATGAAAAAAGAGAACGTCAGCCAAATCAAGCTTGCTGCAGAAATTCATAACAAAGTAACAAACATCAGCTTTGAAACTTTAAAGTGTACACAACAGACACAAGAAGCAGAAGCATAGGACTACGGTGCATTATCATCGATGATAATATACGATGCTTATTGTCCAATTTCAGTATCAAAAAATGGTTCCTTAAAAAATAAATAAACAAAAGAGAATGCCAAGACAGAAAGATTGACAACCTCTTGATCCATTAGCTGCTCAATTTGAAGAGGTTTCCTGACATCTGATACGAACTGAGGATGCATATACTAGTTTTAAGAGTTGATTACATATGTGAGAAGGAGGGCAAAAAAGTAAATGGGTGTGTGGGTTGTTGTAAAAAGAAAGAGGCGAACGTGATTGTTGTACGAGAGAACGGAGGAGTTCGAAGTAGAGGAGGATGTTGAAAAGGAAACATTAACGGGATTAGTCGGTATCGAGGCTGGGAAAGCCGTTGAACTGTGGAAGTTTCTTTGAATTCCTTAGTTGGTTTGTCAACCCCAAAAACTATGAAGTTGGAAGGAGAGATAGGAGGACAAAAGGTGGGTGATATATCATACTCCCTCGTGATTCTGGTGGTTAACCAAGTCTTTCCACTAACACTGTCGCCAGAAAATTATGGTAGAATCGATCAAAGGCCAAGGGATCTGTAAAGGAGTGAAATTAAAGTTACAAGAAGCGGATGTGGTAGATGATTTTCAGCCCATTAATTTGGGTAATTCGGATGTAATTCTTGGAGTAAAGTGGCTAGCATCCTTGTGTCCAACATGGGTAAATTGGCAAACTCAGACGATGAAATTCAAGAAAGGAGAGAAATCTTCTTGTGTTTTGAAAGGAGATATGGCACTTGGAAGGTCACTGGTTTCACTCAAGGCCATGATGAAAACGTTGAGAAATGAGGTCAAGGAGTGTTGATCGAGTTAGCAAATGGTGAAACAATGTTTGGGGCCACAGAAACACCCGCTGAAGTAACACAACTAGTGGAAGAATTCAGCAGTGTGTGAAAGTTTAAAACTGCCCTGAGTTTTAGACATAGTGGGGTATCTGTATTGTGCATATGTTTCAATTTCCTCCCTCTGGTATCTTGGCGACCTTTTTTCCATAGAGCATAGAAGTGTACAAAAGGTCATTTCAAGCAAAATCAATGATGTTTGCTGGAGAAAATTATAGTTATGGTACTAAAAACTTGTGAAAATTTTACCTTAAAAGTAAGGGGACGTTTGGTTCACATAATGGAATTTGATGGAATTGGGATTCACCGAAGGAATTTGACTTTGAAGGAATTGGAATGGAATTTGACCACGTTTGGTTGATAGGAATTCAATTCCTTTACTTAAGTCAAAGAATGATGAATTCCTTAAATTATGGAATTCAATGAAATTGGAAGGATTCCATCAATTTTATTCCGTGAACCAAACATGGGCTTGGAATTTGATCAGTGGAATTGATCATTCCAATTCCTTCAAATTTTCCAATTCCACGAACCAAACATCTCCTAAGAGATTCATCACGAAAACAAAGGTTTTCTATGGGCAATACCCTTCCAAAAATATATTAATCCCTGCTCTGACTGAAAAGGGTAGTGTCACAACACCATATGCACCAGGCTTACAATAAAGGCAACAAATGAAGTCTGATAGGTAATCGAGCACACTTAGATCGTGCTCAACAACAATCACGTAGCTGAAATATGTTTCAGAGGTGAAATTGTATTAGTATATTAACATCATAAACCAAAAAAGCAACTGAAGATTGCAAACAAAAGCAACTGAACATATATATTTCTGCATGGCAACAACAGCAATCGCAAACCTCTGAAGCTCCCCACCAGATAAATCTCCAACATTACAATCTATAACCTAATTCAGCTCAAGATCGGCACAAAGCTCTGCCTTCACATCTCTCTCATCCTTTTGTTCAAGCACTTGTCCAACATATCCTTGAACTGCTTTTGGAATATGGTCAACATATTGGGGTTTTATGATAGCCTATTTAAACAGAAGAAAATTAATCAGAAAATCGTACAAAAATGAAAATAAGATCACCTGGTGATCATTAGGTCAGAGTCATAGGCCATTATCAACAAAAATAAAAATAAAGATGACCAAATCACAATTTGAGAAACAAATTATATATACACACATTACTGCTTACATTAATGCAAACATCCTCACAAATAAACTACAAGGTATTTTAGTAAATTTAATGTAGTTGTAATCATTCCCCTAATTGGAAAGATTTAGACCTATATTGATCATCCCAAAAACCAAATGACATTTGTTTTGAGACAGAGGGAGTAACAAGTACCTAAACAGCGAGAAAGCAGATTACGGAGATAATTCACTCTTAACAATAACTTTTCTACAGCAGAAATAATTGTTTTAAAACACAGTGTTAGAAGGAGTGAAACAAATGGCAGGCAATCCCTCAAGAGAAATGGGGCATAACGTAAGATTATTGAGAATACAAGAGTTTCCAAATATGACACCTAATATGCTCATTTATATAATCACAAACAAGTCTCACCTAACTAAACCATCCTCTAATCCTCTTTGTCACTCCATGAGCATCATCTTCACTTCTTTTAGTCACCTTGAACTTCAAAAGAAAATAGGAACTTCTAGAATGTCAGTATTTCCATTCCGAGAGTGACCCTGCTTTACGTAAATTCCTTATCATGTTATTTGTATATTTTAAAATCAATAACCAAACCATACACACTCAATTTCCCAACTTAGAAGTAGGATCTAGGGATGTATGCATGCCTATCCTCTGCTGCGGTTGTTGCCATAAAGACCCCCTGCTTGTGAAAAATATGTTTGCGATGTATATTTTAAAAGCCTTTGCACCAAATACAATCATGCTGATTGCCTCCCCTCCTAGCCTTTTTTTGCCATCACCTAGGCGCACTCCATGCTCGCCTTATTGATCAGGGTGTCATAACCTTACTTGATTTGCATGCTTTTGCAACAATGCAAAAAAAGAAGCTGGAAATTCTTGTAGGCTTCAATCGCATTTAAACACAACACACTAGCATCAAAAATGTGATAGTCTTAGCTGGAAATACTTGATTTGCATGCTTTTGCAACAATGCAAAAAAAGAAGCTGGAAATTCTTGTAGGCTTCAATCGCATTTAAACACAACACACTAGCATCAAAATGTGATAGTCTTAGGTGTTGTTCTTCATCCAATGAGTTCAATTTGGTAAAAGAGATTGTGATTTTAATCTGGCAAGAAACATAAAAATCAACTACTCTAAATATTAGGACAAAATGAAGTAGAATTCACCTTTAGATTATCTTCGACAATACGTGTGAAGTAGTTTTGCAACTCAGATCCTCGGAAGTATGTCAATATCTATTGCCAGTTTGGAGGGTTCGGAAGTATGTCAATATCTACTTTCTCTCTCTAAGATTTAGAGATTCTTGGATTAACAATTGGTATCAGAGCCAATCTAGATCATGAGAGAACTGAGAGATTCATGTTTTGATATCTGAATTTGTGAATTAATCTGAAAATTTGATCGATTTTCTTGAATTTTTCAAGAAAATCTCGTTTTTGGATTTTTCATCAAATTCGATCTGATTTCTGAAAATTTTTGCTTGTAAATTGGTTTGTTGGATTATTATTCTTTGCCAAATCATTTTTGTTTCACATCAATTTGCACGAAAAATTGTTTTTGATCTTCAATTTTGAAAATTTTCAAGATTCTGGAAAACTCGTTTTACGAACTGCTCTTTTCACGAATTCTCGAGTTTGTGGTTTTTTGATCGATCTAATTGTTTGAAAGTGATTAGAATCTGTTTTTCGAACTTATTTGTGTGAGAATTTGTATCGAATTTGTTGTTTTAGGTCGATTTTTGGAGAAATCTGAGTTTTTAATCATCTTTGCGTCAGATCTGAACTTTGCTCCAGTTCATCATCTTTGCGCGAGTTCATCGTGATTTGCGCCAGTTCATCTTGCCAAGTTCAGGGTTCTTCAAAGAAAGTCAAGTTTTCGTCACAAGTGCTTCGCGCAAAGTCACATTTGCGTTTCCCATATATCACGCAAATCTGTTTTGCGCTATCATCTTGTCACGAGAAGAAAGGTTTTCGTCATACTCTTCTCTTGAAAAGTTCAAGTTCACTTCATCAGCTTGTCACGCAAAGAAAAGTTTTTCTCCATCAACACATCACGCAAAGTAAACTTTGCGTCATCCTTGCTTCACGCAAAGTTACATTTGCGTCAACTGCATCTCACGCAAAGTTGTTTTGCGCCATCAAAGCCTCACGCAAATCTTAGTTTGCGTCTTCAGTGCTTCACGCAAAGTCAAGATTCTCGCCAGCTTCTTCTCACGCAAAAGAAAGTTTGCGTCTTCCACTGTTAGCGCAAATCTCTTTTTGCGTCATCTGCTTTTCACGCAAACCTTACTTTGCGCCATCTGTCTCTCACGCAAACCTCTAGTTTGCGCCATCTCAGTTCAGACTTGGAAATTTTTTTGTCTTCATGGATTCTGCAAAGTTTGCTTTTCAAGCTCAGTTCTACAAAAACGATCTCATGATGTCATTGGGCACAGAAAATCGTCCTCCGGTTCTGATTGATGAAAATGAGTTTACTCAGTGGCAAGATAGGTTTCTGAATTTCATCGAGCGTCAAAAGAACGGAAATGACATGATGAATATTCTATCTGAAGGACCTTTTGTAAAACCCATTCTGGCTTCTGGATTATCAAAGCCTACCAAAGAGTATACACCCGATGAGTTAGCGCAATATCAAGCCGATCGAGATATATAGGCAAATCTGATGCTAGCCTTGCCAAAGTCTATATACAACAGGATTGATTGTTTCAAAAATCATCCTAACCTTATGTGGCAACATCTAGAGAAGATTATGCTTGGGTCTTTAGTTGCAACTCAACTTCGGTATACACGCTACATGAACAACTTTGAAGAATTCAAAGCCAAGGATGGGGAATCACTGAAAATTGTTTATGACAGATTCTGTGCAGTGATAAATGATTTGAGGAAGATAAAAGTAGAAAAGACTGAGCTGGAAACAAATCTGAAGTTCCTCAATGCTTTGCAACCAGAATGGAATAAATCTTGCCACAGATTGAGGAATGATGTCAGAATATCTACCATGCAGATCCAAGAGATGTACGAGATTCTGCTGACAGATGAGTGCATTGTAACTGAGAAGAAGGCCAAACTTGACAAGAAGAACAAGAAATCAGTGGACCCGGTTGCTCTTCTAACAAGCCAACTGGCTGATCAAGCATTGTCTGAAAATGCTTACGACGGGACTACTGATGATGATGGTGAGGCTCTTCATAAAGCGATGATACTTCTCTCTCAGCACAATCAGAAAAAGTTCCAACCTCGGTCGGGTTCCAACAATCTTCACTTCACTTCTGGGTCCAAGAATGGTCAAGTGCCCGAGGCTAAGAAATCTGCTGCATGCTACAATTGTGGAAAGCCGGGTCATTTTTCAAAGAAGTGTCGAGTGAAGAAAGTTCGGAATTCGGCATATTATAGGAAGAAAATGGAATTGGCCGAAAAGAGAGAGAATGGAACCGCTTTACTTGCTGAAGAAGAATTCTGGCTGGATCACTCCGATGATGAAGCTGATAAAGTCGAGACTGCTCAGATGTGCTTCATCAGAGATGATCAGTCTAATGATGATGATGAATCCTCAACTGATGAAGATGAGGTAATTTCTGAGTTTGATTACACTTTCATGTCTTCACAGATGAATATCATTATAACTGCTTTATCTGATCTTCGCTCGAAGTTAATATCTGAAAAGCAATTAAATTCTGAAAAGTCAGATTTGATTGATAAATTACAAATTTCTTTGAAAGATGAAAAATTTATTTTGGATCATACAAAAGACATCTTTCAAAAGAAATTAGATGATTTAGAAAAATCAAATATGACTTATCTTGAATCTTTGACTGAAATGACCAAACAAAAGGATAATTTTTCAGATAAAATAACTGAGTTGGAAGGAAAATTATATCGAAGGGATCAATCTGATCAAACAATATTTATGCACAAACCGAGGAGTTATAAATCTATAAAGGAAAGATGGGGACTTGGTTTTGAAAATCCTCAATTTTTAGATAAAGCTAAAACAGAAGTTCCCACTTTATATGAATACGATTATCTAACTCTTGCACATTATGCTCCTCAGTTCAAATTTCATTGGACAAGTGAAAAGCAAGTGTTAAAAATCGAAAAATCGAAAATGATGAATAATAAGAAAAAGGAAATTCCTTTTGTTTACACGAGCGAAAATGCCAAATATTTTCCTGACACATCAAAGAAGGGCCGAAAAAGATTAAATGATATATCTCCCATTAAGTCTTAAGTGTCTGATGATTATATTGTTACTTATGCCACTAATTCTGATAAGGAAAATATCTCTCCAATCTTTTATGATTCTAAGAGATGTACTCCTCCATTAGTATTAGAAGGCAAAATCATTGACATTGAAGATAAAATGGAAGATCAAAATATTCAAAAAGAAATTGAATCTGATATTTTTCTTTCTTTCATGACGTCAAGTCTTGAAGAAAATTTATTTTCTCAAAAACAAGATTCTATTTCTGGCCATTCTTCTGATTTTCAAGAAAACAAAAAGAAATTTCCAAAATCTGAAAACTTTTCTCAAAATTCTTCAGACTCCGAGGTAAGTTCAGATTTATTGGTTGATCAGTTGCCTTAGGTAAAATTGCTTCTTCTGATTCTGATATTAAATCGAAATTTTTTGATGAATCTTTTACGCTCAATGATGATTATTATAAACCAAAGCGTAAAAGAAGAAGGTCAAAGAAGTCGAAGAAACAAGATAATGTCATTTCTGAAAATTCTAATTCTTCTGATTCTAATTTTTCAGATAGGACTTTGAGCAAGTCTACAAAGCAGTTATGGAGAGTCAAGCGGACATCTGATGAACCTGCTTCTGATGAGGATCTATATGTAGACAAACATTATAAAAGTGATTCATTTGCTGTTTGTAATAAAATTTCAAAATACTCTATAAAGCAAATGATTCGAATTTCAAAAGATGTCTCATATTCTTCCTCTGATTCTAGTTCTGATGATTATGCTTTGTATTCTTCGGATAATTGTGCTTATTATTCTGATAATATTTCTCGTGCTTTCAATGTTAAATCTAACAAGTTTTTCCCCATAAGAACTGCAACTAACAAACATGGGCCCAAATACAAGTGGGTACCAAAATCTCAGATTGATTCTAAGTTGCAGGCATCTAATGTCAAGGGGGAGTAAGAGAAATTTGGCTTCTGAGTACTTCAGCTCAGAACCCGTACTTCAATGAACTACGATTTCTAAACATGTCAGTTTAGAACTCGTTCTTCAATGCTTTTAACTTCTGACTAATGAGATATTGTGAGTACATCTACTTTAATTCCGCTACATTCATCTCTAATAATGATGTTGTTCCAGTTTTCTCACATGTTTTTCAAGAATCTGAGCACGTTCAACTAACTTTTGAATTTGTTCAACCCAAAAATTTTCATTTGAGACACAAATTTAATTATACTTTATGTGGAAGATAATATTATTGAATTTTATTTTGTTTAGACTAAATATCAATTTGCCGAATTCTTTACATTTTATCTTTAATGAAAAAATTTTAAACTCGGCATATTGAATTTAAAAGTTTAAATCTTTACAAATTTTATTCTATAAAGTAAAAGCTTTACAGGTTTTCTTTCTTTTGAATAAAATGTGTGTCTAGGATAAAATTTCAAGTTGATTTGTTTATATTAAAGTTTTATATGTTCAACTTTCAAGTCTTACAAAAGTCGAAAAGTCAGCAACATGTTTGAAACTTTTGTTACTACTTTAAAGTTGTGTGATTCGGAATATTTATAGATTACAATGCTTAGAAAACCTAAAAAGTCAGAATTATGGTTTGTAATGAAAATATGGGCTAAGCATTCTTATGTAAAACTGAGTGATTGAGATGCAATATATATATAAAATACATAAATCTTTAAGTTTAAAAGTTTGTACCTGTGACCTTTCTGGTTTGGGAAAATAAGTTTCGTGGGATGCTTGTCATCTGGTCCCCTAAGGTCAATTGGTCTGGGAGTGATCGAACCCAAATCCTTCAATAGAACCAGATCGAAAGTCATGTTCTACTGGTATGAATGGGTTTAGGATGTGTTGATGTAGCCTTTCTGATCTGGGAGAGTAAGTTCCAAGGGGTGCTTGACACCTAGTCCCCTAAGGCCAACTGGTCTGGGAGCGGCTGACCCAAATCCTGCAATAGGATCAGATAGAAAGTTACGTTTACGGCATGTTCTTTACTTAACGAACTTTTTGATCAAAAGATGCCAATGTGCACAAGCTTAAAAGATGCCAAAGAGCACACTCATGTGAAGATGCCAATGTGCACAATGCTAAAAGATGCCAATGAGCACACATCTCATGATACTTGGTGATATGTTTGAGTTGCGATAAACCTATAAATTTGTGAAAATCTTAATTTTTGATGGCTTAGTGTGAATACATGCAAAGTTCTCTATTATATTTTTAGAATTGCATTTTCTTGAAGCTAATTGAAGATTCGCATGCGAGCACACTGAATAGATTGTTGGAAGTTTTTGAAACTGAACATGTTTTAACTTGATATGCAATGAAACTTGTTTCTGTATCCAACAACACATACTTGATTTCAACTGATTGATAAATCTGTGATATTTTACTGAGTAGAATTTAATTTGTTTAGTGTTTAAAATTATATATATTTAGTTGTTTCAAAATTTATATTCAGTATATTTTTCTTTCTACATTGATGATTGATAATTGTGTTATCATATATCTGTTTTAATGGGTCTGTGCATTATTCAAGGGGGAGTGAATAAGGAGAATTTTCTGAATGATCATATCTGTTTTTGAGGGGGAGTATTTGTCTTTCTATATGAATGCTAACTTGAATTGTCAAATTTAGTGCATTTGTGTAGGGGGAGTCAAAGAGCTAATCAGGTGAAATTTTTCCGAGTTTAAGTCATATTTGCGCCAACAGTTGGTAGAGCAAAACTTAGATTTGCGCCAACAGCTTCTAGCACAAAACTAGCTTTGCGCTTCCTTCATCTAGCGCAAAACTAACTTTGCGCCACCAACTTGTCGCGCAAATCTTCCCCTTTTCTCCGTTTCTTTGATTTTGCAGATCTGAAGTTGTCTCGTCTCCAACATTTGCATGACCAAGTTGATCCAGATCATCAAGGTCATGAGGGGGAGAAGTCAAGGAGAAGTTAAACAGACAAAGAGCTCAAACGTTTATCTGCTGATCAAGATTCGCTCAAGATTCTATTCTCTCAGCTTCTACTACTTCTTTTGCTGTTCCTGCTCCGACCACCACAGTTCATTCAAGGTCATTTAAAAGGGGTGTGTCGTCTAGAGCACAAGCTGATGAACTGACTGTTCTTTCAAGTTTATTACATTCTGGCCCAGTCTTGTCAAGGCAGCAAAGACAACTCAAAATGAAAGATGATGAGAAGAATTTTTTTTTTAAAAAAAGTCAAAAAGCTTCGCAAAGTCGCTTCGATGGTCTGTGCTGATTTAGAAGATGGATTTTGAAGACCACAACACCAATGATTACTAAGGGGGAGATTGTTAGGTCTGATTTTATAGTAATCATTGTATTTATAGTCTTGGTCTTATACTGTGTTTAGAGAGTTTATCTGTGTCGTATAAGTCAAGGGTATTTAAGTCCCTTGGGTCTTTGGTCTTTGTAGGGTTTCACGCACATTTCAATAGAACTCATACTTTGCGTTTTCAAAGTCTCTCTCTCTCTCTACTTTCTCTCTCTAAGATTTAGAGATTCTTGGATTAACAATTTTTTTGGCAAAAAAAAGGTTGTCTCTTAATGGTTCCTAAATCCTCTTAATGATTTTGTATCATGACCCTCCCTTAACCATTAAAAGTCCTGATTTCATTATGAACAATTAGCAAACAACCATATTTCATTTTACACTATATCATAAAAACATCTTAATCATTCATACCACTTAATCATTCCACACTAAACCATTCAGCAACTGCCAATCAGCCCCTTAGTTTTTATACAATATTTGATGTCTAAAATAGGGGAGGCTAAAACATTGATATCTAGTAATCTTCTTTCACATATAAATATTAAAACTTACTTTTTACATTTCTAATGCATGACTTGACCTAATTCTGACATTAAGGGTATAAATAATATTACCCATATTTAAATATATGAGTAACGAATTTAAAATTAAACAATTACCATGTTCATACAACGAATGCCATTACATACAACTCAATTATTATTAGCTATTTTGACAATTGATGTGGATTTTTTATTTATAGAATTAGTTTTATAATATACATTTTTTATTAGAAAAGTTATAATCCATACATAACTTTGGTAGATGTTAAAAATATTTAGAGTGAATTGTGGATTTGGTCCCTGTGTTTTTGTGATTTCTTTGACCATGGTCCTCATTCTATGTTTATTGTGGATTTGGTCCTTGTAGTATTCAATTTGTCTTGGCCATGGTCCTTCTGACTAACATCTCCGTTAACTTCGTTAAATCAATGACCATTTTCGTCATTTGTCATTTTTTTGTCCTTTTACGATAAGAAAAAAACAATACTTTTATACACACACATATAATGATATCAAAATAAATAAAATAAAATATTATTGTATGATTTGATTGTTTAACTTTCTTAACAGATTAACTATATTAATACGATTTAATTTTATTAATACGATTTAATAGCATAAATAATGGAAATCGATAACAAAAACTTAAAAATACCTCGAAATCAAGCAAAAAACTTTAAAAATATCTCGAAATCATGGAATTAGGCTAAAAACACATCAACCAATATTGAACGTCGGTAAAAAGATGAAGACACATCGATTAAAACCGTGTTTTTTGTAAAAAAAAATTCTATATTGTTAATCCCTATTCAAATCAAGCACTTCTCCATTCAAGATCTAACAATGTCAAGAGCTAGAAAGAGAGAGTAGAGAGATAAAGTAAATTTGTCATATATCTCACAATACAGAATATTACAATGACGTGCTTACCAACTAACAAGACACTAAGGGGTTGTTTGTTTAAAAAAAAAAACCCTCTTAATAGCTCTTAAGTCTGAATCGTTCAGACCTTTTTACACACCACCTCTTATTATTCATAACTAGAATAAGACTTCAGACTTTAGACATCTTAAAAAACAAACGGCACTTAAGCCTATTTATACCACAAGCTAAACACAAAGACTAAACTTGACATGGAACTTATACAGACTTTGACTTAGACAATGTTGACTTTACACCTTTGACTAAACACATTAAATCTTGGATACAATATAATGTCCTAACATATATTATATGGTGCTATTGTACGAAAAAATTTCTCGGTTCGTCCTTGATGATGGGGGATGATGAAAAACCCAGGTTGTTTAGGATGGAGATCTTGTATTGGGATTCAATATGTAGCGAACTTTATCGTAGTATTTGGTTGGTTGGAATCCGGTGAATCTTAAAGTTTTGGAAATTGACCAAATTACATATATGCGCTTAGCTCATTCTTCGAAATTTAGTTCGGAAGTCTAATCCCGCATATAGTGGAATTTAAATTCCTTGCATTGTAGTAAGGAATTTCAATTCTTTTTCATGTCTTCTTTTGATAAATACTATTCTTCGAAATTTAGTTCGGAAGTCCAAGTTCAAAGTTAATTTATTTTCAATTCAATTTTCCTATTTGACAAGGACAAAAGCTCCAGGTGATATTTTCTTTTTCTTTATTAGACTGAATTTTATTTTTTAAAATATAAAATTAAATCAAATGATATATTCATCGTTGTTCATTTTTTGTAAATATAAAATAAACCATAGTTGTCACAAATGATCAATGTTCTAAAAAACTCGCCGCACAGCCGTCATGGCGCGCCATGGCACCAAGGCTTGTGTCTCACGCCACGTTAAGCCCGTGGCACGCCATGGCCTAATGTACAATTTCGTAATGCAATATTTGATTTTCTTTTACGTTTTTAATGCCTTATTTGCAATTTTTTTTAATATATACCATAATTTAACTTGCTTATTACTATTGACTAATTGAGTAACACTACAAAACATATGTTTTTCTATATAATGATATATATGAATTAGAAAAATGACGCCATAAGTCACACCTTGAATACGCCATGGCCTCGCCGTGGCTCCTAAGGCTTGAGGCTTGGCCTCGCCGCCACGCCACGCCTCACGCCATTTAAAACCTTGCAAATGATAGAGAATTATATTCATTCCATCCATCGATTGAATGTTTATAATTATTGAACCGATAATGACAACTTACACATTTTCTCACCGCCGTACATGCTATAGTCCTTTCTCTTCAATATTTTTTATAAGGGTAATGCTATCACAAATGTTATATGCACCTTCTTCCTCCTTTTTTTTTTTTTTTAATGTTTGAATCAAATCAAATTATATTGAAAATGTAAAAAATAAAATTTGATGTAAATGTATAAGAGGAGAAAAATAATAGGTAGGCATGTAATTGGCCTCACCCACCCTTTTTTTGAAATATAATCTTTGACAAATTTTATATTAGCCTAATATATAAAAGTCAACAAATATGCAGTAATTTTATAAATTAAAGTATTTCCATTATTTATGTTATAATTTAATAATAAAATTAAATCATATTAATATAGTTAAACAATCAAATCATACAATAATATTCTATTTTATTTATTTTTATATCTTTATATGTGTGTGTATAAAAGTATTTTTTTTCTTATCGTAAAAGAACAAAAAATGGCAAATGGCGAAAATGGTTCTTGATTTAACGAAGTTAACGGAGATGTTAGTCAGAAGGACCATGACCAAGACAAATTGAATACCACAAGGACCAAATCCACAATAAACATAGAATGAGGATCATGGTCAAAGAAATCACAAAACCACAGGACCAAATCCACAATTCACTCAAATATTTAATACATAATCATTAATAGACTCTTTTATATTTTAGTGTAAAATGAAAAATGATTGTTAAAATATAAAATGAAAAATGATTGTTTGGTAACTCATTTGAATGAACAGTTTGGATTACAGAAAATTAATGTTTTAACTTTTTTTAATAAACTAGATATGTATATGTGTGCGATATGACACGAAACTTCTCGAATCCAAAACTGAGAACTCGAAAGAATAATCTTCTTTCATGTTCAGTTTTATTCTCCATCACACGATGCCAATTTTATGGTTTTACTGGAAATGTACCCTCGCAATGCAGCGGGTTTCTGAAATCTATAACTCGAACCCTCGATCATTATTCATATTTTTTGTTAGTCTTTTTTTATTTTATTTTACGATTTTGAGAAACCTAGATTTAAAACAAAAATATATTTTAGTTTAGTTTAGTTATGGTTTTTTTATAAAAAATAATAATAATTTTTTTTTGTTATGGGTCAAAAAATGTTTAATTTAAATGATAACTATATTTAAGATATTTTATATTTAAAATTAAAAAGATAACATACTTCAATAAAATATTAAAATAAGGTGTTTTTCTCGAATTTTCTTATATTTATCGGTTAGTTATATCAATAGTTAATTTGTTTAGATATTTTACAAAATAAGTGCTTATCTGCAAATAAAATAAAAAATAAATATTGATAATAGTAATATTGATCAAATCGTCCAATAAATATAAAAAATAAATATTGATAATAGTAGATAATATTGATCAAATCGAACATTAAATATAAAAAATAAATATTTATATTAATAAATGAGTATCCATCCACAAATAGATGATGATGTGAGATACTGTGCTTGGTTAAGTTGTACCAATGTATTATGAAATTGTAAATTAAGTAATTGCTTTAATTAGTTGTATTTTGTGCTTAAAATGTTGTAATTAAGAGTTTTTTATGTCTCTTTTATAATATAGTATTGATGTGTTTTTAAATCGCATATCCGATATATAAAATTCAAGGTTAATATGGTCAATTGGTAAGAACAATCGAAAAAGATTCGTTCGATAGTGAGGTATTCAAATCCATAACATTTGAACTTATTTTTAATGTATTGATCAAACGATTATAATGCTATAGTTTGTAAAAAAAAGAAACATATTTTTAATGTATTTTAGTTAATATACAATTATGCAAGTTAATATGATAATGGTGTAAAATGAAAAAGAAAGTGATATAAAAATAAATTAAATAACTAATTATATATATATGGATGGAGACGAGTCAACCATCCCTTTATTCAATCTACACCGTTTAAATTCAGCCAAGTTTTAATCTGGACCCTTAAAATTCTGATTTTCACGGCAGGTCTTCTATCTCCAGCGTACGAGTTTAATCCCCCACCACAAATCAGCCCACTTCCCCATTTGTTTCCCTCTCTCCCCTCACGCCTGATTACTCTCCACGACTCCACGTCTTCGCCTTCAACCTCCACAACTCTCCCCTCACACCTGTTTCTATGGAGTTCCAGCCCCACTCGATCGCTCCTCCCCTTCAATCGGAATTCCGCACGAACTCCACTCCCTATTTTCTCTCGCACGAATGACTCCCGCCTTCAAATGTTCTGCAACTATAAAATTGTAATTGGCCATTTGCAACTTTACATTTTTCACATCCGACATCTTCAAGATTGCTCATTGCGATTCTTCAATTTGGACCTAATACGATTTCACACAGATGAGGTATCGAATTTTGAAATTCATGGTGTTTCATTGTTTACTTTCCCTGAATCGGCCTGAATGTGAATTTGTCTTCTTAGCTTTGTAGTTATCTCCCCAATTGATTTTGCAGAAGTTTTCGTTGATGTTTCGACATCTTCAAGCTGCTCATTGAGATTCTTCAATTTCGCCCTAAAACGATTTTGCACAGGTGAGGCATCCAATTTTGAAGTTCATGGTGTTTCATTGTTTACTTCCCCTGAATCAGTCTGAATGTGAATTTGTCTTCTTAGCTTTGTAGTTATTTCCACAATTGATTTTGCAGAAGTTTCCCTTGATGTTGCTACATATCAAATTTTACGTTCTGAATTATTGTATCCATGTGCGTAGATTGTATATTTTCTTACTGATATCCTAATTGGTGATGTTCTACACTTGCCTCTTCATTTTGCTTGCATAATTCTCACTCTTTGCTGCATCGTGAAGGTTTCTCCTAAGTCTGAATATGTCAAAATAAGTGGAGGTTGGTCTCATATGAAAATTTAATATCGTCTTAATGATTGAATGGCTACAATTAGAAGAGATTGAAGCAATCTGGAAGTGGTGAAGTCTATAATACTTGCAGGTTCATGATGATGACAACATTTTGTTGTGAATCGTTATACTAAGCTGATGCATTAGCGTAGATACCGGTAAAACTCTTCCTCCTAACCAGATGGGCGAGATATGGGTTCGAGGAGCTAACATGATGCAAGGTATACTCCTCATTCAATTATTCATTTGACACTTAAAACTCTAAATAATGAATATATTTTGAGACAAATCGAGTAATATTGGTTATTGTTGGTGTCCTACATTAGCTAGACAACGATCTTTATATATGTAGGAACTTGGCCTTTCTTTGTAACGACCTTTTTAATGAAAGATTCAAAGGGGTTCCACGTATTCTAACAGTCGGATTTAAACTTTTTTGGTTCTGAATTTCCAGGTTATTTCAACAATCCACAAGCTACAAAGCTTACGATAGATAAACAGGGTTGGGTGCATACAGGAGATCTTGGATATTTTGATGACGAAGGTCAATTATTCGTGGTTGACCGAATCAAAGAACTCATTAAGTACAAAGGGTTTCAGGTACAACATTCTTCGGTCATCCATATCTTGTAAAGATCCTATTTTTATCTGGTCTTTCAAATCTTTCCCATGTGGGCTGAAGTAAACACTCGATCTTCGTTGATGCTTTTCAGGTTGCACCAGTAGAACTTGAAGCACTTTTGCTTTCTCACTCTAAAATATTAGACGCTGCAGTAATCCCGTAAGCCAAAAAGACGGTATTTTTTCGGGAATTTGATAATTCGTTTACGTTATTTACCATGTACTTTATATTTTTGGTAGGTTTCCTGATGCTGGAGTTGGGGAAGTCCCGATTGCATTTGTGGTCCGATCTCCAAACAGTTCGTTGAATGAAGAAGATGTTAAGAAATTTATGGCAGAGCAGGTTAAGATTTGTATTATTTGATGATCATTTTCCTGAAAACAAACTACTCACCGGAACGTAAATGATGTAGGTTGCACCTTATAAAAGATTGAGGCCGGTGACGTTCGTTAACAGCGTTCCGAAATCGGCTGCGGGGAAACTTTTGAGGCGTGAACTTATCGAAAAAGTCCGGTCCAAAATATAAGATTTTATGTATAATGAATTCAACATTTCACTTCCGTCATTATGCAATTCTGTAATGAGTTATTTATGTCAAACAGAACTGAAACAATCAAAGGATAGATAATGTTCCTGGCGATAAGTTTTTTTTTCTTTCTTTCTTTTGAATATAAGTTTAAAAGGTTTGTCTTCGAATTCAAGCGTGATCAAAGCACTTGTGACCGTTAAAATTCACCCAATTTTTAATCTCCACCGTTCAAATTCATTTTAACCCTTATAGCTGCCCATCCCAACTCTCTTGGCCCATTCAACCCCTCACGTCTGAAATCTGAATTCTCTCGCACGAACTCTCTCCTCTGTTCCCCTCATTGCAATGTACAGTGAATTTTATCATTCTGTTGTGGACTGTGGTGTCAGTTTAGCTTACAATGTTGTTTTAAAAATGGACTAAAATCTTATCGGGTAAGTTAAGTTAAAAGTGTTGGCTCTTACCGGTCAATTTGTTGCTGGTTTGGATGCCCCACAGGATCTATGTTAAAGGGAGATAAAGTTTTCATTCTTGAACTTAGAATGCAGACTGTAATTGCAAAATGGAGGAAGTACTATTAACTCTAAACTAATGTGTAGGGCATATTGAACTGCATCGTGTTTGAAGATTGATATTATATATATATATGGATGGAGACGAGTCTAATCGTTTTTGGGTTAATCTGGTCCGTTTAAATTCAGCCACCTTTTGATCTGCACCGTTCAAATTCCTAATTTCACGGCAGATTCTATCTCCAGCACACTCTTCTTAATCCCCTACCCCTAAATCACGATCCAGCCCACTTCCCTTCTCTCCACGTCTTCGCCTTCAACCTCCACGAGCTCTCCCCTTACACCTGTTTCTATGGAGTTCCAGCCCCAATCGGCCACTCCTCCCCTTCAATCGGAATTCCCTCACTCATCCACGACTGCACTCCCGCCTTCAATGGAGTTTCAACTCCTCCAGATTGCATCTATAAATTGGCGATTGGCCATCTGCAGCATAACATTTCACATCCGACGTTTTCACATTCGACATTTGGTGAGCGTCTAAACCCTAATTTCAAGTTTATTTTAGGTATTTATATCAATACAACCATTTATTGGGTTTTATGTTTATTTCAATCGGTTTAATTTTTTTTTAAAGTTGATTCTAATGGGTGCTCAATTGAGCGAAGAACAAATATATACCTGAAACCCTTTGAATTGAATAAACATGACTTGCTTTCTGCTTCTATCTCGCTCTCTTTCCAGGCCAGGGAGAAAATAGGCCTAAGAAGACCAAGGGAATTCACAAGAAAGAATCAGAAGGGAAGCAGGTGCTAGTCGATTTCTTCATTTGAGGTATGTTCGCTCCTTGTAATATTCATATACGATTTTCTGTATGGGATTTTAATGGAGGTTTAGAGAAGTGTTATTATAAGTTCAATCTGATTCATTATCAATTTCTGAATTAATCTCAATATTGTTTAAATAAGATTTTAATTAGTGAATTGATGGAGATATGTGATTCAAGTATGCTCAATATATTAACATTTGTTGATATTCTGAATAAATCTCAGTGATGTTGGAATATGTTCAATCAAGTATTTTCAACATATTAACCTCTTCATCAGTTAAGATTGTGTCATTTTAGGTTCAATTACTTTCAGTGTAACGTACGTTCAATTTAAATTCATTTAAACATTCAAATGAAATTTAGTTCAATTCAGTCCAATTATGTTCACTTAGTTCAATTACATTCATATAAACTCAATTTCAAATGTTAACAGTTTTTGTAATAATGAAATACATCCAGGTACATTCATATACGCTCATTTACATTATCAAAAGAACCGTCAAATCTCTCAAATCTTGACCAAAGAACCGTCAAAAGTTCTTACCCTTTCATTCGAGGTTAGAATTTTTGAAATATATTTTCTGGATGTGTTGTAATGAATTTGTCTAAGCTTTCAGTTTATAGCAAGGTGTAAGTGTGTAAGAGGAAGGGGGGGGGGTAGGTGCACCGTCTATGTTTCTTTTTTAAATTTCAACCATTTATTGGGTTTTATGTTTATTTATCAGACATGGAGAGCAAAGTTCCTACGTAAACAAGCATGGACAGGGAAGCTGCCGGTGTTCATCCTCGCCCAGAAAATTCTGTAAGTATGAACAAAGTTTCTACTGAAACAAGCATCCAGAGGGATGCAGCCGGTGTTCATCCTCGACCGGAAAAATCTGCAAGTGTGGAGATAATATCATTTGGTGAGGCTTTTCAACCTTACCAATCCCACTTAGCCCGTGAGCTAAGCGATGAGGTAATTTCGCTTATATATTCCATGCTCATGTTAATATTTGATGTACAAATAATAATGAAGTACTTTTTTCAGTTGCGTGATTTTCAAAAGCACGCAAAACGTGTGCAGGCTCTCATCAAATGGAAGTGGGATAGTTAAATATCTTTGTAAAAACATGGTTGGTAGCATAGGCGTTTAGAAACGCTTTTTTGATTGTTTGTATCGTAGTTGCTTATAAAACTGATTTCATCTTTTCATCTATTTACTGTTCTTTTTTGCCAATTTATGATTAAGTTGCTAGAAATTTGCTTACTAATATATTTTTACTAATCCTTATGATGGTGCTCTGTAATTTAAATTTCTTATGCTTATTTCTTCCCAAGGTTTCTATCAAACATTCGCTTTACAATGTTGATCCTTTACTCATTCATACTAGAAATTTGGCTTTAGTTTTTAAAACCCGAATGGTGTGTTGTATAACCATGACATATAAATAACAAAATTGTGAAGATTCAGAGAGTAGTTGCACCCGTGGGGCAGATGCAACTCAAAATCACAATTTGAAATTCATTCCAATCCGAAAGAGTTTGAGGACCGGTGTGAGAATGATCAGTTTAGAATAGGAACATATTTGTAGTACAATCTCTATTATTTGCAACCTGCCATGTAGCAAAATGTTGTGATATCTTTCTCTTTGAGTAATGCCTTCTAATTTGTGGGTGGTGGAGCTTGACTTTATTTATCCAAGTGAGGATAACTTGCTAAAAAAGCGTCAAGTGCTACAGTTGTCACAGCCGGTCTGGTGGTGCTCCAGTTCCATCCTCCATCTAGAAATAGGTTTGCTCTCTCTCCGATTCGATATTGGTTCCATATGAGATTTTTGATTGCTAATATGACTGGTTTATTTTCTGTGCTTCAGATAATAAGGTGATGAAAAGATTAATTATAAATTAATCAGACCTTATGGGGTAGCATGTATTCACTAGGTTAGTAGTTTTTTGTTTATAAATCAGATTTTAAGAAGTTTTACTACAATCATATAAGCTGAATAGCTGATATTATATATCAAATTTGTGTGAATTTTCTTATTGTACCATCTGTTGTGCATATTCCTTATGCTTAATTTGTTTGGAAAAGTTTCACTATGTTTAGACTTCTTAAGTTGTGTGTGTGCATCTGTGTTTATACCACTTGAAGGTGCTTCAATTGTTAGTTTTTTTTATTCCTCTCTGTAGCACTTTACAGTTTATATATGTATAGACAAGTACATCAATTATGTTTGCCGGCTAAATTGTTGCATACGATAAGGTTGTGATAAACTACAATATTACATGATAAAGTTAGAGACTTTGAGTGTTGACTCTTACTGGTAAAGGTTTGGGTAAATGGCCCTTAAAGTAAAAAAAATCTGATACAACGATGAGTTTGAGCCATCATAAAGTTCAAGTCATCCTCCTGTTCCATCACCGGATCACTTTTATAGTTCTATGAGTTATGTTTTGTATTCTACTGCCACCAGTTGATCAAAACAATGGTTGTGATTGATTCATATCTCTAGTAGTGTGGAGATAGCCATCTCCTTTCCTTTCATGCTAGCAAAATAATCCATATATATATATATATATATATATATATATATATATATATATATATATAATGGCATTTAATTTTTTGAACCTTCAAATGTATAAAGCATATATTATATAGTTTCCATATTTTCCTCAATATTCTTAATTTATCTGGAGTGTAAAGGGTAAATCTATATCTGGTATGCTGGTATGCAGTATTTTCTATTATCTTCAGTAATTGCATCTCTGTTTGCAGTGATCTACCAGGATTGTTTTGCCTTCAGCGAGACTTTCCTTGCAACAGGAACACGACACCATGTAAGTTGCTCATTCTTTCTTTGGACATGTATCAACAATGTACTTAGCTTCACTATTTGATTGCCTTGCTTACTTTCTGGTATATAATTAAATTACTGTCTTCATGTTATGGGAAGATCTAATTTGGAAAAATAACGAAAACATCAACCAACCACACTTTTAAGACTTGAGTGTAACTTAAAAAGATTTATAGGATAACAAAGAGAAGGGGGGTTTCAACATATATAGAGGTGAAATGGTCCAAGTCTAGCCAAAGTGGGACTTTAACAGAAGTGAGCATTTATGTGTCTGTTGTTTGAATCAATCACAACCATTGTTTTTGTAGAGGAGTGATAAGGAGGCCATTTTGGGGGTTTGGATGGTTTTTTGGAAGATTACAATATTGGTGTACAGGCCTTGTTGTTGGCTTACATAGCATTTTTGATGAAGGGGGTGGGTTTTTTTGGTTTTTTGCTTTTATCATTCATGGGTATGAACAGTTTTTTGGTTCTTCCCATGTATTGATTTCTTTCCTTGGGAGTAGAGGACTAATTTTGAATTTTGATTGCTTATGGTTTGTGTGGTTTCTTGGTGGAGTGGTTAAGCATTTGTTAAGGGTATATTGTTCTTACTGGAGAAATATGAGGAAATTATTTCTTGACAGATTATGCAGCTCAATATGTTGCAATTTAGTTTGGAGGCACCCTGCAATCCTGGGTTTTCTGTTTTTTTGAAGGTATAAGATTGTCTATCTGTTGGTTCTTGTCTCTTGGCCTAACTGTTGCTACTTTCCTATTTCCCTTGGTCTGAGCCTTTGGTATCATCACTTTCTGAAATACCTCTGGACTACTCCTATTCTGAGTAATTATGAGAATTGGAGTTTTTTTTGGTCTTTATGGATACTTAAGTGGGGATGGATTTGGAGTGATAAGGTGGGATCTAACTTGATTTGGAATGTTTTGGGTATCCCTTAGTCCACTATCATTCCCAAATTCTACATGTTGATGGTTATCTTGGTTTATCAACATTTGTTTCTTTCACTTCTTTTTGGTCTAATTTTCCATATCAACCCCAACTCTTTTCTGTTGGATGCCAAAATGGTATCTCAACTGTTGTTTCTTGTCTTTTCTTTTGGTCTTACTTTTTACATACCAATGGCATGTGGCCAAATTGGCTTACCTTTGATTATCCAAAAGAGTCAAGAGTTTAGTTGGTTTATTTTGGGAATGTTTTGGTTTAAACTGCTCCAACAGTTGGTGTTTGACTCTAATTATGAGTGTTGGGGTTTGGTGAATTTTGAAGGAAAGTTGGATTTTCAACAGTTGACCTTTTCTATTGAATTTATTGCTCAGTGGTGGATCCGTAATTGGTCCATTTTTACTTGGAATTTGGGACCTTGGTGGAGTTTGATTAATGGTGGAATATGGTGGATTTGGATCACTGTGGAAAATGGAGAAATAAGGGGGCTAATGGATGTTACTGTGGATAATAGAAAAAAGAGGAGAAGAATGATGGTTGGGAATTTTTGTGAGGAATTTTTGAAACAATCACCTTTGCAGTCTGAGCCTTGGAGGGTTCCTTTTCAATGGTTGAAGATGGTGATTTTTCACAAACTTTTGTTGGAAATTCAGTCCTATTTTTGGTGTGAAAGTGATATGGATTTGATTGAATCCTCTAATTGCTACTGGTGGTACAAAGCCTTTATTTGGGACAAGTCTGATGATGAGTTTTATTGGGATAAAGGTGAAGGTGGATTTGGATTTTTTTGTGGCTTAAATTCATTGTGGAAGAAGGCTGTCAATGTTGGATTTAATGGCCACGTGGCCTACACTTATGCTAGCCTTTGGACTAATTTTAATATCATGGCATCTTTCCTTTTTTGGATTAATGAAAAGGAAAATGATCATTGGGAAAATCAAATGGGCCATTGTTTTTGTTACTTTTGGATTGAAGTTGATGAAAAGGTTGGGACCCAAAGATATGTGGGATTAATTTTCTTTAAAGGAAGAAGTGGATTTAGTTGTGATGGATTTGGGATTATTTTTGGGCCGAGATTAATCTGGAGTTGGGACAAGTGGGTCAATCAATTTTATAATTATGGGTGTGTGTATGTGGGTCACCATGATTATAATTTTTGGGCTGAAATTTATCTCTTTATTTCCTCTCTTGCATGGGCTATTGAGGATGACAAAATTAGGCTTCAATTATTAATGCAGTGGGCTGTTGGAAAGAATTTATTACATCAAAATATGGGCCATAAATTTTTTTGATTTGTGGGCTTTCTTGAAGATCCATTTTTGCGGTTATGGAGTTGGGTCATCCTTTGTGATGTGGGCCATCCCCATTGATGTTTTAATCAAAGTTAATTTTTTGGGCTTTGATTTTTTCATGGATTATTGGATTTTCGTCCCGGTTTTGTTGTTTAGGATTAGTCGTATTTTATGGTTTTTTCCTAAGCATACTTTAAGCCTCCATTTTGTAATCCTTGGGGTATGCCCCTCGTAGTTTGTCCTCTTTTTGTTTATTGAATAAAGTTTTTCCGGGGGTTCCGTCCCCTTTTCCCAAAAAAAAAAAGTCAAGTCCTTGTGTGGCTATCATTGATATGTAGACAGAGACATGGCTATCGATTCAACTTCTTTATCCGAGCCTGCTCCTTCTTGGTTTACTCCTAAAAGGTACACTATGTTTATTTCCTTTTCTTCTTTTAGGTTCTTGATTAATTGAGAAGAAACCTAGCTAAACCATTTTTTTAGGGGGAGGGGGGTCACATAATTTTTGATCTTTCTACAAAATGTGAAATTGTAGATTGGAATTTGGTTTCGATTCTCTATGTGTTGTTGAGGGTTGATCAAGTTGGAATGTTTAATGCATGCATCTGTTAGTTATTGAGGGTTATATGGGTTTTTGGTTTCATTGGCAAGATTTAGTAACTGGATCAACAATTTTATCTGTGAGATGAGATTCCTAGGTAAAATCTTGGATTGCATCAACGTGGTTGATGAAAATAAGGTTGAAATGGGATTTTAGTTTGAGACAATTATTTCCAGTGGCAAGGGCACACTCACATTTGTTGGTCATGCCATTTTCTATTTATTCCTACAACTGATTTTTCTGTATGTGTTTCAGCTAAAATACTGTAACTGTTGAGTGTCAGATGATCTTACTATCAACTCTAGGATTGAATGGTCATGTAATAGGAAATTAAGCAGTTGTATTGATTAGAGAAATAAAATTGACACAAAGGTAAGATTGCTCATATCTCAACTGGTTAATGGTTCTAACATATTCACTGCATTGTAAGCCTTAGACCCTTTCATATCTTTAGAATGTTAGGATTTTTGCCAACCGACCTCTTTTTTTTTTTTTTTTTTCTTTTTTCTTTCTTGTCAGAATGCTTTTAGCGATGATGGAGATACAGAAAGTTTGTAAGCCCTATTGGATCATCTTCCACCAACAACAAATAGAAAGAGAACTATAAATAAGAAAAAGTAGGCATACTGCATGTGTGTTCCTTATCATTGGAAATAATTGGAGGTGAAGGAACAAAAATAAATCCATAGTTCAGTTGAAATGGTTGTTGAGCATTAAGACTATGATGGTGTGTGCACAATTCTTGACATAAATCAATAACTTGCTCTATTAATTATGATGTGTGTTGTGATATCTGTTACCTTATGACTTATAACATCATTCTCGGATGTTTTCTCTACCTTTGTTGTTCTGCAGGGGTGATTTTGATCTTACCAATTTTAGAGACGGTGTCATATCCTCTGCTTTCATGGTTGGACTCCTTATTGCATCTCCAATATTTGCATCCTTGGCCAAGAGGTAATTTGCCTTTACTAACTCATTACCCACCCTTTTAGACAAATGGCAAAAATGGAGAGGCCTGCTGACGAGTCGATTGCTGAAGAAACCGAAGTTATTGGTGCTTGAATGAGAGTCTTTTTTTCACCTTTTTTCTATAAACTTGAATCAAATGCAGATGTTGGTTTTGTGATACAGATTAGAGTTGATATTTTGGTTTGAAGTTGGATATGCAATTTTTGTAGTTGAGTACCTGATTTATGATTTATTATGATAAGCAAGCTTTGCCATGGTTTCAGATTTGAGAGCCAGAAAAGATTGAAGCTTGTGTGTGCTCAAAGAATTATGGATTTTTTACATATTCCAGGTTTTACTTGGTCGAATGCTTACTATCATATTTTTTTTCTCTCATTTTGGCCCAGTTCTATTGGAAATGTTATTGGTTATTGTTGACCATCTTAGTTTATGTCAATTTATTGTTGGTTTGGATGCCTAACATGATCTATATTACTGTCATGTTATTTAACAAAATCATTAACGAACATTATCATTATAGCATGATTGCAAAAACTAGCGGTAACAATATACGAATAGAACAACTGTCAAGCTATAGAGTGGGCTTTTTTTTGTTAAAACGGACTAGACCACTAGGGGGAATCGTAAAAAATGACTGAGGGAACTAAGGATATAAGACTAAAAATAAATAAAATTTTACCTTGATTATTTTAAAATTTTAACATTTGAGTGGGGGCTTTTCCCCACCTTTATAAAGCTAAGTCCGACCCTGATAGCTGATATTAATAATGTTTTAAATTATGAGAGAATTATGCATTGCTGTTAGCTATCTGTTGTACACTAGCATCTTGTAGTATTGTTGTTGTTTGATACCTCATTTTTTTTCAATGCATATTTGTATGGAGTATGGCTTGGCTTAATAAGGTGGATACTAGAGATCCGTTGGTGGAATTCATAACATAGAACACTTTCCGTTTAAAAGAAAAGGTAAACTTTTACATATATTTGCATGCTACATTGCAGCGGGTACATAACTAGAATACAATAAAGAAACATAACTTTTGAAATGGTAATATTAAATAACTGAATCTATTAAAGTCATGTCGTGTACCCAACCAACGGACGGGTATAACACTAGTTATAAGTGGATAAAGTGAAATTTAAAAATAAAAATTAATTTTATATTTAATTATCATGTTAACGTGGGAGGTTTCAAGCTTCAAAACATGTAAATTATATATCGAGCTTTGTACCTCTTAAAAATTCAAAAATAACCATATTATATTTATTTTAAAGGAGTATAGATAGATAAATATATATAAGGGCTTAAAACGTACAAGTTTAAAAAAAAATCTCGATACATCATTCTTCAAAAATCTCAATATGTATTTATGATAATGTAATACCCTGAATTCTCGAAATAGCAACTTATTTAAAATTTTCTAAATACATCAATAAACGAATCATCTACAACCACAATTTAGATTCGACTACAATACACGTATACCATCTTATACATACGGACTATAAGTGACGGGTGCTACTCATACCCATGCATAGTCACTATCTCCATAAGGCGGAAGACTTCACCGAATGCTTACTTTCGGATCTGGCTAAGGCTTTACTCTTCATAGGGTTGCTAAAACCAACTCCCAACCTTGAGACCTGATGCACATGCCGACAAATAAAAAGGTTAGGCTTGACGCCTAGTGAGCTCAAGAGTTTTCAATATATATAAAGTAATAGTTTAAAAGAAAGAATGCGGTTAAAATTATAGTCCTTCAATATGATACGTTTTACATATGAAAACGACTCTTTTCCAATAATATGCATTTTAGACAAAGAACACCAATTTGGACATTTTCCAAACCAACCCACTACAAAGATGATGTTACCCATGGTAAGCCGCCCATTCATAATTTAGCTTTAACCCAAAACTCACTCAAAGCGTAAATATAAATTGAACTCTCCATTTATGAAGATACGGTTAAACCTTATATCCCGAAACACCCAAAACACGGGTGGGGCATAATACTCAACCCATAAATCAAGGGTAAAACCCAATTATACAAAACGTCACCGAAAACTTGGATAATAAAACTCAATACCCAAAATCAACACCTTTCGGTGACGGGGGATTCCCGATTCCATAAAATGTGACGGTCTACAAAGTAAGCCCATTTTATGTTGTTATGACTAGTCATATAAACAAAAGTACACGCAAGGGATGTCAGGCTCAGTAGCTTTAAACGTACACCCACGGAAACTCGAGTTCAACCCCGTCGGGTTCCTATGTCGAGCTCCTCATCCAATATCGTAATACTTGAGCACGAAGGACTTATACCGCACCCGATACCTTAACGTGCATCACGAAGGACTTACATCACACCCGATACCTAACGTGCTTCATCTAAAAACGTAAAACTTGAGCACGAAGGACTTATACCGCACCCGATACCTTAACGTGTAGCACGAAGGATTACATCGCACTCGATACCTAACGTGCTTCATCCAAAAACGCCAACAAGGCTCGAAGTCGAGCTACTAAAACTGGACAATTGTCCTAAAACCCAATTAAAATAAAATACCGAGCTACTGGCTTAGCAACCCATAGACTCATTGGTAAATGAAATAAAATACTATAAAACGCACTCGACCAACGGATATGCAAATACAACAACTAAAAGTAAGATTAGTTCAAAACTCGACATTAGTCGAGGCACCCATTTTCCCAAATGAACTTATACTCTTCTATTTTTCAAAATGCCTCATAACACAAATGACATGCATTTTCCCAATTTTGACTGCTGATAAGAATGAAAACCATAAAATGAGACTATAAATACTCTTTCAATTACTTCACATAAAAATGTAAGTGATACTTTATAAAACACTCAATTTCATGATGATGCATAAAACCCGACAAACATTTAAAAGCGTATTTCCTTGACCAAAGATCCATTCATGCAATAAGACCTCAAAACACATTCATTTGTGACACATATATTAAATGCCTAAAAATCCCAATTGTAGTGTTATACAAAGTTTATAAAGTTAAATACTTCAACAAATCAAAGATTAACAAATAACCCAACATTTGATAATTTCATGAAAACCCATAAACCCTTAAAATGGACATTTTGGCATGTACACCGTTTTCACAAATCAACTTGAACTCACCTTGCTAGATTTAGGCTAAATTTAGATTTTACCCCGCTTTGAGCTCCTTTGAAGGAACTTGAATCTTCAAGCAAAACTTCCGAAATCTAAATCTATAAGTTCCAATCATAAGAAACCATAAACAACCACATAGAAACATTCCCCAAACACTTAATCATCAAAATCTCTATTTTGGGCAAAACCCTAATTTTGACCCAAACTCCCAAAATCTTCCAAACCGAAAATTAGAGAAATCAAACACTAGGGAATCATCAATGGAGCATTTATAACATATCACAAGGTTTAGAAATGGAAGGGATACTCTTACCACTTAGATTTTGGTGAAAACCTTGAAAACACAACAATGATCTTGAGGTTGAAGATGAAGATGGAGATGGTGAATCCTTGACCAAAGCTTTCCATTTTACCACCTAATGGTGTTCAATCTTCATGAAATCCAAGGATTTGAGCCACAAATAAGCTAGGGTTTGAAGGGGAAGGAAGGAAAACGAATTGGGAGAGAATGGAGGAAGTTTGGTTGAGAGGAAATGAGAAAATGGCTGAAATCCCGCACTTAACAGCACCTCTGTGCCCTGGTGTGACATTGCCCTGGTCATAGTCGCTGGTATGTACCAGCTCGCGGTACACCCCCTGCGACTGTGACAGTGCAACTGTGACTCGTCATAGTCGCCGGGCATTGTCACGGGACCTTTCCGGAGCCCCGAAACTCGATCTTTTTGCTGCCAATACTCCCGAAACCCCAAGGGACTTTAAACAATACATTTCCCAACAAAACCCCACTGTTTACAAGTCACAGAAATGTCCGGGTGACATTTACTTAACGAAAATTACGGGTGTTACAATCCTCCCAACCTTAGAATGATTTCGTCCTCGAAATCTACATTTCTCTTGAAACCTTACCTGCAGAAGGACTTATCTTAAAGCATTTGCCAGCACCACTAACACGACTCTTGCACTGATACTCCCATCAATTGCCCCTCTTGGGCACATTGTACTCATAACCAAGCAAACACTTAACTCACCAAAATAACCTTTACCCACAAGGTTACGGTCAGCTCCCAACCTTGGTTGGCAATTACTACCCCCAGGTAGTTTGTGACCCCAACTTTCCACCGATCGATTTCCTTCGGATCTACACAGCTCCGAACCCAACATCAAGGATTGCAACCAAACTTCTAAAATCCTTAGATTTCGACTGGTTCATTCCTAATGTCTATAAAGACATTCTTCTAAGGCGCACCAATACGTCTTTCATGTAACCGGTTAACACAGATTCGGCTGACATTCAACTCCGATCCAACACAAATCTCACGACATTCCTAAAGTAAAATCTTTATCACCACATGAATGCTTAAACACCTCAATACTTAATCCTCAATACCCAGACTCCTTTCAAAATCCGTCACTGAAAGGTCAATATTTTCCATAACCAACCGGGTTACATCCATACATTCCAAGATCCAATGACCTCAAGAAAACAAGTTGACGCCTAGGACTAAACGATGACCTCGAAAACGTGGACATCCCACCCAAAATTCCATTCCAGACGGATTGTCGCACTAAGGTTGACACCTAACAGAGAACTAAAATTTCAAATCTTACATCTCTAACCGACAGATCACCAAAATTTCCTTTAATCGTGGAACCCGCTAAGACGGTACACCAACCACATAAGCCATGGTGTCACACCGACGAGCAACCCACCAAAACAAACCCAATCTAATCGCCCACGAATACCTAAAACTTTAACTCGCATGATACCAAAGCATAAATATCACCACTTAAATATCTAGGAGAATACACAATTCTACTACTTCAATTATTCGCGCGTGTACCGATTCATAAATTGGAATCCAAAATTCGGACTGACCACGGATTCGGATAATCCGACGCTTTATTTCCCAAGGGCTCCTTAGTTCCTTAGTTACAGCTCCTTTTACGACAGGGGTTTAAATCTATAGGCCTAATGAGTTCAAGGTTTTCAACAATTATGCCAATTTAAACCTTTATGAAACTTTCGAATACATAAGCTTTATAGCAATTGCTTATGCGGTAAAATCCACTACCGATCACTCGATAGGTTGAAAATTGATCACCGAAACTACACGTATAAAACCATTTCCAAAGTTTGTCTGATCAATATTTTCGTAAATAAAATGGTGGCAAAAGGTGTGTAGCAATATTCACACTATAAACATGAAAATAAATTCCGGTACCCCAAACACGTGAAATAAATGTTTGTACAACTCCAAAAGAGAACTTCACAACTTTTAACTTTTTCCTTCTTTAACCGAAAACGTTGCGGCATAAAATTTTCGACAAGTCTCCTATGCATCAGTTTATTCCCCAAAACTTTGTAGAATGATGGGAAAGCAAATAAATTTTCGAATCGAGTTTAAAGTCTTGAGCCGCCTCGATAAAACACATTTGACCAAGATGGTAACTACAACGATATACAATTCGAAAATTCATTTCATGCATTGCAGAAAATTTATAACAACAAGGCCCACAATTAAAACACGTTTAGATTAAAAGTTTAATATGAGATAACATAAATATATCACATATTTACTCACGCGAGTGAAAATCATATTCAACCCAAAAGTATGCACATATACCCGTGTGAAACTCAAGATGCAATCATGCGACATTAAGATTTCCAAGGTGCCTCTTACGGTTGCAAAAAGGTAGATGTGAGACTCGCATGAGACAAAGTATTAAACAAAACTCGTAAGCTAACACACAATGATGCAAGTCTACACGTTCCAAAATTTCTTTCTATTACACGGTTCGAATGACCATAAAATAAAACGCCATAAACCCGACGAAACTTTCATAAACTCATTGACGGTAACACCAAGCGGTGCCAAAATCTATGTTTTCTCAACATATAAAGCGTAAAACGACAATAAATTTAAAAATGTCAAAACTCTAAAACCATCACGTAAGATAAAGTGACCCTTTTCAACACGACTTTGATGAGACACGACGCCCAATAAACGTGTAAATTTACACGCGATGAAATTTAAAACCACGCATCTCAAGGTACACTTACACACCCCAAATGCCGCAAAACTGTACTCATAAAATTAAACACGACTCACACAAACCAAATCCCCCAGAAAATTATGACTCAAGAACCTGGGGACAACTCTTCCTTTAAAACCTTAACATACGTGGAGGAGATCCAATGTCAAAGTTAAAAATTATACAGTTACTTGTCCAATACCCAAAATGACATAAAAATGCGGATCTTATAACATCCAAAAATAGAGTTAGACACAAAATGAAGATGAAGAGATTTCCAATAAACAAAATATTTGCAACTGCGAACAACAAAACAATTTCGTGCATGTTTAAACTCTCGGTTTAAAATTTGGTGAATGCTAAACACCTTACTAAGATTTCGAAATACCACTCACTTTATGCTTTGAAATAATGAGAAACAAATAATGCAAACTCATTTTAGAAATAAATTTCGGGCATGAACTTGGTCGGCACTCCACATCACAGGACTACACTCCTCCATTTTTCCCGACATACTATAGCCGTCCGGATACATCAACATCTTAGAGTCACGAACCCACTAATGGGGTTAACTTACAACTTCTCCTTGAAATAAAATTGGTCTAACGAACTTATAGTTCTAATCCAACCAATAATTCTTACTCAAGATGATCGACTTAATGCATTCAACGTATTTAACTATCACTTCAACATCACATCGCTATTGACATCAACCTTTCCTTAGATTGCTCGCTTAGAAACTTTCTCACTACCCTAACGGTCATCATACTAAGGTATCTCAAGTATACACATGTGATATGTACGTTCACCATAACACTGGCCAGGTGCCATTATGAACGTACCATACATGATCATCCTTGCGATCCTTGACAATTTCCCGTTTCTAGCGACCCGATCAATCCTCAAAATATCTTATCTTAAGGCATCTAATATGTAACTTCACTTTCAATCACTTATAAGAACTCTAGTTTGAGTCTAGGCATCCAAAGATCAATACCTAATTCTCTCAAACTTAAGCTCTGATACTAACTTGTAACACCCTGAATTCTGGAAATAGCAACTTATTTAAAATTTTCTAAATACATCAATAAACGAATCATCTACAACCATAATTTAGATTCAACTACAATACACGTATACCATCTTATACATATGGACTATAAGTGACGGGTGCTACTCATACCCATGCCTCCATAAGGCGAAAGACTTCACCGAATGCTTACTTTCGGATCTGGCTAAGGATTTACTCTTCATAGGGTTGCTAAAACCAACTCCCAACCTTGAGACCTGATGCACATGCCGACAAATAAAAAGATTAGGCTTGACGCCTAGTGAGCTCAAGAGTTTTCAATATATATAAAGTAATAGTTTAAAAGAAAGAATGCGGTTAAAATTATAGTCCTTCAATATGATACGTTTTACATATGAAAATGACTCTTTTCAAATAATATGCATTATAGACAAAGAACACTAATTTGGACATTTTCCAAACCAACCCACTACAAAGATGATGTTTCCCATGGTAAGCCGCCCATTCATAATTTAGCTTTAACCCAAAACTCACTCAAAGTGTAAATATAAATTGAACTCTCCATTTATGAAGATACGGTTAAACCTTATATCCCGAAACACCCAAAACACGGGTGGGGCATAATACTCAACCCATAAATCAAGGGTAAAACCCAATTATACAAAACGTCACCGAAAACTTGGATAATAAAACTCAATACCCAAAATCAACACCTTTCGGTGACGGGGGATTCCCGATTCCATAAAATGTGACGGTCCACAAAGTAAGCCCATTTTATGTTGTTATGACTAGTCATATAAACAAAAGTACACGCAAGGGATGTCAGGCTCAGTAGCTTTAAACGTACACCCACGGAAACTCGTGTTTAACCCCGTCGGGTTCCTATGTCGAGCTCCTCATCCAATATCGTAATACTTGGGCACGAAGGACTTATACCGCACCCAGTACCTTAACGTGCAACACGAAGGACTTACATCGAACCCGATACCTAACGTGCTTCATCCAAAAACGTAAAACTTGAGCACGAAGGACTTATACCGCACCCGATACCTTAACGTGCAACACGAAGGACTTACATCACACCCGATACCTAACGTGCTTCATCCAAAAACGCCAACAAGGCTCGAAGTCGAGCTACTAAAACTGGACAATTGTCCTAAAACCCAATTAAAATAAAAATACAGAGCTGCTGGCTTAGCAACCAATAGACTCATTGGTAAATGAAATAAAATACAATAAAACGCACTCGACCAATGGATATGCAAACACAACGACTAAAAGTAAGATTAGTTCAAAACTCGACATTAGTCGAGGCACCCATTTTCCCAAATAAACTTATACTCTTATATTTTCCAAAATGCCTCATAACACAAATGACATGCATTTTCCCAGTTTTGACTGCTGATAAGAATGAAAACCATAAAATGAGACTATAAATACTCTTTCAAGTACTTCACATAAAAATGTAAGTGATACTTTATAAAACACTCCATTTCATGATGATGCATAAAACCCGACAAACATTTAAAAGCGTATTTCCTTGACCAAAGATCCATTCATGCAATAACACCTCAAAACACATTCATTTGTGACACATATATTAAATGCCTAAAAATCCCAATTGTAGTGTTGTACAAAGTTTATAAAGTTAAATACTTCAACAAATCAAAGATTAACAAATAACCCAACATTTGATAATTTCATGAAAACCCATAAACACTTAAAAATGAACATTTTGGCATGTACACCGTTTTCACAAATCAACTTGAACTCACCTTGCTAGATTTAGGCTAAATCTAGATTTTACCCCGCTTTGAGCTCCTTTGAAGGAACTTGAATCTTCAAGCAAAACTTCCGAAATCTAAATCCATAAGTTCCAATCATAAGAAACCATAAACAACCACATAGAAACATTCCCCAAACACTTAATCATCAAAATCTCTATTTTGGGCAAAACCCTAATTTTGACCCAAACTCCCAAAATCTTCCAAACCGAAAATTAGAGAAATCAAACACTAAGGAATCATCAATGGAGCATTTATAACTTATCACAAGGTTTAGAAATGGAAGGGATACTCTTACCACTTAGATTTTGGTGAAAACCTTGAAAACACAACAATGATCTTGAGGTTGAAGATGAAGATGGAGATGGTGAATCATTGACCAAAGCTTTCCATTTTACCACCTTATGGTGTTCCATATTCATGAAATCCAAGTATTTGAGCCACAAATAAGCTAGGGATTGAAGGGGAAGGAAGGAAAACGAATTGGGAGAGAATGGAGGAAGTTTGGTTGAGAGGAAATGAGAAAATGGCTGAAATCCCGCACTTAACAGCACCTCTGTGCCCTGGTGCGACATTGCCCATGCGACATTGCCCAGGGCAATGTCGCTGGTCATAGTCGCTGGTATGTACCAGCTCGCGGTACACCCCCTGCGACTGTGACAGTGCGACTGTGACAGTGCGACTGTGACAGTGCGACTGTGACAGTGCGACTGTGACAGTGCGACTGTGACAGTGCGACTGTGACAGTGCGACTGTGACAGTGCGACTGTGACAGTGCGACTGTGACAGTGCGACTGTGACTCGTCATAGTCGCCGGGCATTGTCGTGGGACCTTTCCGGAGCCCCGAAACTCGATCTTTTCGCTGCCAATACTCCCGAAACCCGAAGGGACTTTAAACAATACATTTCCCAACAAAACCCCATTGTTTACAAGTCACAGAAATGTCCGGGTGACATTTACTTACCGAAATTACGGGTGTTACAGATAATTACAATATTATTAAAATTAAAAAATATTCAATAATGAACTTATTTTGAATTATTAACGAAAATATTATAATTGTAAAAAATGTATTTTAGTTAATCTATGATTATGTATCTTTAATATGAGAAAAGGTGTAAAATGAAAAATTAAAATGTAAGGAATATAAAACAAATTAATATTTGACTCAATTTGAAGGTATTAACGAGACAACTACAATGATATAATTTATAAAATAAAAAAGAAATAATTTTAGTTTATATACGATTATATATGTTAATATAATAAGGGTTTAAAATAAAAAATAAAAAAAGTAAGAGATTAAAAGTAAACTACATCACTAATTGTAAGGGTATAAAATGTAACATTGATTATTGAAAATAACCATTTTAATATAGTAATATAGATAAAGTGAGAGACAAGGGTCAAGATCATTTTTGGGAGGGATGTGGATGAATGGATTAAGCAATGCCAAGGTAGTTGATTTAATAAGCCATGATTTTAATCGTTAAGCCATACACAAATACCAATATATAATGTATAGATGTCAAATAAATCATACAGATCATTAAGCCAAAAACAAATTGTTAGAGAAGTAGGGCAAAGAAGTCGATCAGGTAATCAGATTTCTTAATAATTGTGTGTATATATATATATATATATATATATATATATATATATATATATATATATATATATATAGGGGGCCATTCAAGGGAGAACTCAGTTATCTGTGGTAACCGTGAGATCTCTTAACCACAAATCAGAAGATAAATTAGGAAATCAATAATTTTGATAATTTTAATTAAAGGTATTTTAGGTATTTTTGAGATCTCCTCTCTTTTCTCTCTCCAACAAATATTATTCCGGTGAATACATGATGCCCACTGTGATACACTTTATAAACATAAAAAATACGTGATTCACACTGTGATACACTGTGTAAAGATCGAAAATACATGATAGCACACTATGATACCCTTCTGTAAAAATAAAAAATACGTGATAGCATGCTATGATACACTTTGTAAAGATCGAAAAAAGGTCAAAAATAAGTGATGCACACTGTGATACACTTTGTAAAGATCGAAAATACATGATAGTACATTATGATACCCTTTTATAAACATAAAAAATACGGGATAACACATTGTGATACCCTTTTGTAAAAGGAAATAAGAAATTTTTAGGAATTAGGTTATATTTTAGGAATTAAACAAATTTACTTAAATATCATTTTCTATTTATTTAAAATTAATATTAATTATTTTAAATGTGTGGCTCATATTGGATCTCACAGTTATCACAAACTACCTAGTTCTCATTTGATTTGGCCCCTATATATATATATATATAGAGAGAGAGAGAGAGAGAGAGAGGTAGGTTCATACGAGAATGGTAACGATTTAAAGGAATAAATTTCAGCCAATCATAATAATTAAATTAATTTCTTTTTTTTCCTTTTTTTGATTTACCATAAGGATAGTTAGGTCATTTTACCAATATGAATATTTTTGGATAGTGATTATCTTCCAAAATTGTTGCGATATCCTCTCAATCTTCTTCCTATTCATGTCGTTTCAAAAACCAGTATCTTTTACTCCCCAATTATGCAATTTCCTGCTCAATTCCCATATCAATTTCAACACCGAAGAACCTTTAATCGGTTTATATGGATTTTTCAAGTCACGTCTTTTTTACAAATGGAAGCAACGAATCGATGAATGCAATTGATGTGCATAAGAATTTTGAATTCCAAATCAGTGATGAGCAAGGTCGACGGGATATCAACGTCGTTGACGATGTTCTTCAAGATGTCACAGGTAATTGTTTTGATTTACCTTGAAATTTATTTTTTTACAATTAAAGTGTTACCCTGTTTTGAGATTGATATTTTCTATCATTGGTAAGTTATAAAATAGGGTTTAGTTGTGTTTTAAGTTGACTGAAGGTTTGAACACACCGATTATCTTACAGATTTTATATGCTGATACATTGGTATATTAATTGCATCACTTATGATTTTGTATGTTAACTGTAATGACAATTAGTTATATTTGGTGCTTCAATTCACTGCGTTGAATTTGTTATTATATAAATTAACATATTTTTATAGTACTACATGTGCATTATAACTTTAATTATATTGTGACAAACATTTATGTTTTTTAGAAGATCCGGTCATACCGAATGGCAATTCCATTGGGAATACGAATGGGTCATTTGATCTTACTGGTAGTACCATGCTATCCATGAATGAACGATTCAACGATCCCATTAATTACGTCCTGAATGTTCCTGAAGGTCTCATACCAGTTGTTGGGTCGTTGTTTCAAACAATAGGTCATTGCCTTGAAATGTACAAGAAGTACGCCGACTACGCGGGTTTTGATATTAGGCGATCAACTGAAAAGAAGTTCAACGACAAAACTATTAGGATTAAGTATCTTGTATGTCATCGTCATGGATTACCTAACAAACGGTCAGTTGACAGCACTAATCATGGACAACATCGGAAGGTCTTGCGCAACTCCAACTTCAATGTTACTGGATGTAATGCTCAAGTTCGTTTTTGTAGGGTTCAGGGTACGTCATTGTTTAAGTTGTACCACTTCAACCCGAACCACAATCACCCATTGTATGACGAGAATGATAGAATGCTCTCTCGAAGTAGGAGACAATTGAAGTTCTCGGATAAGAGGATAATACACCGGGCTGCAAATGCAAATATCGGTGCGGCCAAGGCCCACCAGCTACAGGTTTGTTTGAAGGGTGGATGTAAAATCCCATACTAGCTATACTCGCTTAAACGCATACAGAGCAACTAAGTAACCTTTATAGCAATATAGTAATAGTTATAGACAACCGGATGTTAAGGTACATATATAAATATATACAATCCCAAAAATAATTATTCACAAAAGTAAGGTTGTCCGGTCAGTCTTCAAAATATCCACTCCCGGTCACTCAGCCCGGATAATCCCCAAGTCTATCTCTAGAACCTGCCACGGAATAACAAACGTGGCTGAGAAATAACTCAGTGAACAGATCAATGAAATCAACAATAAACAATATAGGGTAAGTACAAATTATCCCTATAATCATGAAACGATAAAATAAATCAATCGAATATCACAAAGATATAACAAAGGGGTTCACATAATCACCCGTTCCGTGTTTCGTGTTATTCAAGTTCACATAAATCACCCGAATACACTAAACCCGTTGTTCCCAAAGAATGTACGGTTCTATGGGCATAAGTGAGAACTAGTGGTGTGGGCACGCCACCCACTAGCCCTCGACTACTATTAAAGCAGTCCTAGTTCTGTTCTGTTCCTAGGATATCCATTCGCCCCTATGGCCGGATCAGGGCCAGCGCACTTTCCACGCATATACAAGGACGCCAAAGTGATTATAGCCACCATGGAAGCATCACAAAGTCGGTGCCCCCGACTAAGTGTCTGGGTAAAGGATCACAACATATGTGATCTAACCGGATCACAAAGATATAACAACAATCAATGAACAATGTCAATATGGCTTGACTTTATCTAGTCGTGCCATTCTCAATCTGATAATATCACGGTCATTGGACCGATTCAACAAACCATATTTATCACATTCCATTCGCGCCTCAGCATTCAGAGTAAAACTCAAGAACCGGGCCAACGGTCCCTATTAGGGGAAACAGACTTTGGAACACTCCTAAGTCGTGCTCAACTAATGGAACACCAAATGGAATTCAACAAAGGAACGACATGATGAAAATGCAAGAAACAACATAATCGAGATCTTTTCGAACCTCAAGATTACTTTTCGGTAAATCATATTTGAATGGAATGACCCTCCACAAAAGGTCACTCCCGTACCAAGGAGATAAGAGATCCGTACCTTTATATAGTCGAGATAACCAAAATACGATGCCCAATTGCCAAAGTGTCCAAAATCCTTGCTAGTCGGATTTTCCTATCACAAGTAATATATTTACACTTAGAATTATACAATGATTTTGTATATTTGTTTGATCTCTTTATCCTATTATCACCCTTTTATTAGCTTATGTTAACTTTATTTACACTATATTTGCTTATAGTTCAATTCTAGTATTTATGAAATGGTGCAAAAGGAGTTGAACAAAACAACCAAAATATTGCAAAAGGAAAACTCCCCTGCACATTTCAGCTTCTGTCCGTCTCTGTGTTAGACATATTACTCATACTTAGGAGCTGAATTGCATGATATTTTCTAAATTAAAGTTGTACCTATGCCTCTTAGGAATCCAATAGCACTGGATTCATGCTGTTTGAAGCTATGATTGATTTTATATGAATTTTTCACTAACAGTGTGCAGTTCCCGATTTTACAGAGACCAACTACTGTAATTTGCTGTTTTGACACACTTAAGCTCAAAATTAGGCTTTGGACTATTCATAACAATTGTTCTAGACTTACTAAGGTTTCCAACCACATATCACACACCTCATTTGGATCAATGGTTAATTTTATACAAATTTGTAAAGTAACATTAACTTTCTGCTTCCTTCCAACAACATCATTTTTAACTATTTCAAGATATCAACACTACCATTTTGATTTGGTAACCATTCTAAACCATCTATGAACCAATTTGAAGTATTTTCATTTTGGTTTTACAGACTTGAACATCACATAATCAAAAACTCACTAAAAGTTTAGGTTACCAAACATCTAATCAAAGATTTCCTAATTTCTTACCTTAAGGATGATTAAAATGTCTTCAAGATGTGGATTCCTTCATTTCCTTACAAACTCCAGCCCCTAACAACAAGAATACATATAATATTAATATGTATTTCAACCAAATAACCTAAATTTCAAGATTATAATCTTACCCAATGATTTATCTTCATGATTTAGCTCCAAATCTTCAAAAGCTCATCATTTCATCAAGTTTTGAAGCTTAATTTCATGGAATAAGGTTTGGTCTAGGGTTTTGGAGGAGAAACGTGAAGGAGAGGAGAAATAAATCTGATTATGAGATTATTAATCTCAATATTTGTTTATATATTTTCAGAATTTTCACTTTTAGTCCCTCAAGTTTCATAAATTGCATATTTACCATGTTTGGAGAATTTCTTTACATTTTTGGTTTAATTATCGTTTCACTTATCCATGTTTAACCCCTCTAATGGTTATGTTTGACAAAGTTAGTTCGGTTTAAGCCCATATGCTATATGTACAAGCATACAAAGCAACTATATGTACAAGCATACAAAGCAATGACCAACTCTAAACACTAACTTTTCACTTAAAATTCGATATGAAATGTCCGATTATTATAGTGGATATGAGGAGGTTGGATGTAGTCGCGCCGACTACAAGAATTATAAAAGGGATTTTGATTCCTTTGTTGGTGACGGTGACGTTCAAATGGTTTTGAACATGTTTAATGAGCGTGTCTTAAACGGTACCAGCTTTGCATTTGAGTTTAAAGTATCGGACGGAAAACTCGAGGGACTTTTCTGGGCTGACGAGCTATCGAGGTTCAATTACACCGAGTTTGGCCATGTTATTTCATTCGACGCCACTTATCGTTCAAACAAGTAAGATGTTTTCATTATTTCTATGTATTATATTATTAATTAATGATATTGTGTGATTCCATTGGTGTTTAAATTTTTCATTGCAGGCATTGTATGGTTTTTGTACCATTCCTTGCCATTGATAACAACAGGCATTCTGTTGTTGTTGGTACTGGTATTCTCTGTAACGAAAAAATGCCATCTTACACTTGGTTGTTGGAGGCCTTTTTAAAAGTTCATGGTGTTCAACCAAAGCTTATATTGATCGACTAAGACTGTGCAATTAGAGAGGTTCTCCCTATAGTTTTCAACGAATCAAAGCATAGATTGTGCATGTGGCACATTATGAATAAGTTGCCTATCAGGGTATGATTTATATATAGTTTTGGATTCTGGTGATCTTATGGGACGAAAATTTGCAAATAAAATCTTTCATGTTTATATGTAGGTTAACACTGACTTATTGCTAAACACAGATTTCATGAAGCGTTTAGTAAAACTTGTATGGAATGTCTATTTGGGCCCCCAAGATTTTGAGGAGAGGTGGATTGCACTGATGGATGAATTTAATTTGTCAGATCACGCGTGGCTGTCAGAGGTTTTTAGAAACCGGTCCAATTGGATACCTGGGTATTTCGAAGATTTACCCATGTGTGGATTAATGAAAACCACGTTGCGGTCTGAGAGCTTGTACTCTTTTTTCAAAAGTTTTTCAAACCATGGTAACAATTTGTTGAAGTTTATTCTATCTCATGACATTGCGATGGACAAACAAAGAAATAGGCAACGGACCGATGACCATCTGACCAACACCACCATCCCTGATTTCAAGACTTAGAGGTTGATTGAGTGACATGTTGCTATGGTATATACTAGGACTGTCTTCTTTGATGTTCAAAAAGATATAGTCAAAGGAGATCGATATTGTTCTCAGTGGAATGTTGTTGTTGATGATGGGTGCCAGATTTTCACCATAAGGCAGAAGGATAAGTCCTTAAAAACCAAGGCTAAATTTAAGGTACAAGAGTCTTTACCCTATAGTGCAATATGTTATTATCATTTATCAACTAGAAATTTGTTAAGTTCAATCTCAAGTGCAATGAGTTATGGTCAAAGCAAGTAAATCATATCATGTAATAACATAAATATATATATTTCCAATCACAGATGATTGGTGCTTATTCCTGGGTGGATAAATCTGCCAGTGTATCAGATCACAAATGATTTATGTAGATTATATGGTAAAAAACATTCAAATCACTAGTGAATTTAATTATACATATCACAAGTGACTTTATGATAGCATTATTCGTATCATATGTGATTCTGACCTTATGTTAAGTTGTATACAAAAATAGTACATAATGTACACGTAGGTTTGTTTAGTGGTATGTTATCATATTTGATTATAACTTATTATATTACATGCTGATCACAATTGATTTGCTATTATAATAACTTCAACATTATGTAAACAATGCAGGTACGTGTCACAGATAATATTACATTATAATCAGTGGTCTCACATAGATTTACTTATGTCCACATAATCATGAATTAAATTTTATGTATATTTTACAGGTTGTGCTCATGGAAGTGGATGGATCGTTGACATGTTCGTGCCAACTATACGAGTATTTTGGCATACTGTGTAGCCACATCTTTAGTGTCTTATTCAACATAGATGCTGAAGAGATACCTAGTCAGTATGTTAATAAGAGATAGATGAGATGTGTTATCTCGATGGATGTACTTCGCACTCGACGTATACAACCTGGAAGCAATGAACGGTCTGATAGATTGACATATGATATGCAGTTTGGGTTTGACCAGATTTTGAGTAGGGTTTACGATGATTAAGAGAAACTTGAACTTTTCTTGGAGGAGATTCGTTTGTTGAAGTCAGAAATTGCACCTGATGTTCCTTCAGATGATGGTATTATTAACAAAGATGCTGAGTTTGAAAAGATGTTGGGTGTTTCAAAGCCCAAGACAATTGAGGTACGTACTCCGGAAGGTGTGCGAAACAAAGGATGTGGCACAGGTAAACGTTTAATCGGTGGTGCTGAGCGAGCTTTGAAGAACGCGCGACACAAGAGGAAATGTAGAGGATGTAATGAATTTACTAATCACGATTCCCGGAACTGTCCAGTTAAAAGAATTAATACTTCTGTTAAAAGAAATCTTTTGTTGGGTCTGAAATGAGCTAAGGATGATTAATACTGCCAGATACTACTTCTTGTGTAATTAATACTGCTAGTTCAATATTACTACTGCTGGTAAGATTAATACTGCTAACATGGTTAGTACTGCTAGCATGTTAGTACTGCAAGATGGTTAATACTGCTGAGTAATTACTACTGCTTATGAAGATTAAAGCTGCTGAGAAGATAATGATGGAATGATTGGATTAATGTGAAAGTCAAGGAGATTTGAAGATAATTATGGACTGGATCATGAAGATTAATTTTTCGTTTATAATTATCTTGTAATCTGTCTTGTATATATACTGTATAGAAGGCATAGTTTAGAACACACATTGATAGTTTTCCATATATGTTTGTTTTAGAGAGAATAAACCTCAAGGTTCTTAGAAGTCCCTTCAATAGAGAAGTATTGAACGTCTGTTGAGTCTGTTCAACAAATTGAGGTTTTGTTTGTAATCATTAAGTTAATCAATACAACTTATGATTTACATTCTGATACTGTTTCATTGATTCATTGTTAAAGTGTTTTTCCGCAACTTCTTTAACATTGTTTCTGAGTGTGTTAATTAAAATTCTTCATTAGAATTTTTCGATCTTGACAAGTGGTATCAGAGCAAGAAAACTCAGAAACCTATAATCATGGACAGTTCAAGCGACAACGTTTTGGTATCAAAAGTTCCCATGCTCAAACCCAATGAGTTTGACACGTGGAAGATCAGAATCAAGCAATATATTCTTCTCACAGACTTCTTAATGTGGGATATCATTGAGAATGGTCCCTCTGATGGAGGAAAGATAGATGCAGATGGCAAGAGACCTCCACCAAATACTGATGGAGAAAGAAAGATGAGACAGACAGAGATGAAAGCCTTGAGCACTCTGCTCTTGGCTATACCTAATGAGTACCAACACCAGTTCTACAACTGCACGGATGCACAAATTCTATGGAATGCACTGGAGAAAAGATTTTCTGGTACCAAAAGTACCAAGAGAAATCAGAAGGCCATCCTGAAGTAGCAATATGAAAACTTCATGTCTATAAAGAATGAGTCCATGACTCAAACTTTTGATAGATTTAATAAGTTAATTGGTGAATTGGCTACTGTTGGTGTCCAGATAGATCAAGATGATGTCAACAGAAAATTTCTAAGATCTCTTGGTGATGAATGAACTATGTACACTGTCTCCTTCAGACAGAATGACCAACTAGAGGACAAGGAACTTGATGACCTCTATAATGACCTTAGGGTGTTTGAAGCAGAGGTAGAAGCAAAGAAGAGGCCCTCTGGATACTCATACAATGCTGCTCTTTTATCATCTTCTACTGATTCTGCTGCTAATACAGAATCAGTTAGTGCTGCCTATGGATCAAAGCAAGATGGATCTAATGACTCAGTTTTAGAAGCTTTTCTAGCCAATCATGCTAATTCCACTCTAATTAATGATGACTTAGAACAGATAAATGCTGATGATCTGGAAGAGATGGATATCAAGTGGCAGATGGCTATGCTCACAATGAGGGTAAAAAGATTCATCAAAAGGACTGGAAGGAACAACTTTACTCAGAAAAGAGAAGATGAGGTTGGATTTGATAAATCCAAGGTTGAATGTTACAAGTGTCACAAGCTGGGGTACTTTGCAAGAGAATGCAGAAGTGGAATGCCTCAACAGCATACTAGCAACCATCAACCATCACAGTCCACTAGCTTCAACAACAGGAATTCTTCTCAAGCTCTTGTTTCCCAAGAAGGAATGGGATTTGATTGGAGTGACCAAGCAGAAGAAGCAGTTCAGAATCAAGCTTTAATGGCTAAAGTTTCAGAATCAGCAAGCACTGATATTCCCACAGAGGTAAAATCTAACCTTTGCTCAAAATCTTGCATAGAAACTGTTAAAAAGTACAGGGATCACAATCAAAGCATGTGTGATGACCTAAAAAGGTTAGAGAAAGATAGAAGAGAGTATGTTGTGATTGTTGAGAATTTGGAAGAACAGATTAAGGCATACAAAGCCAATGAACTTCAACACACATATGATACTAACTACTGGAAGTGGGAAAAGAATCAGTTAGAGTTTAAGCTTAAAAAGTCTGAAGAGGAATGTGAGAAGATAAGGAGTGATTTTGAGAAAGCCAAGCTGGACATTGAGAAGTTTTCCAATGCCTCTAAAGCAATGGACTCACTTCTAAAATCTCAAGTCCAAGATAACCTGAAAAGAGGTTTAGGATACAACAGTACCCCTCCACCCTATAACAATAACTATATTCCTCCCATTTCAGACCTCTTAGAAAGACAAGAGAAAATAGACTTACCTGCAGGATCCACAGATGTAGATCCTCTTGACAGTGTAGTGATTGAGGAAGAGGCTGAAGAAGAGACCACTAAAGGTAAGAATAAGGATGACCTTAAAGAAATCCCTTTAAAAAATCATATCCTTACTAATGAGGGGGGGGGGGGGGGGGTAAACCTTTTGTAAAGAGTGAGAAGGATGAAAGTTCTAAGAGAGGGAAGGGAAAGGTACAGGGAGTCCATTACATGCAAACCACAGTTGTTAATCCATGTACTTGTAAACAGAATCAACCCCAACAACATGATAAAACAAGGGGAAATCAAAGAAACAGAAATAATCAGTGGGCTTTAAAACAAGGAATTGATCTGAGAAAAATTAACAGACCAAAGCCTTGTTTTACTTGTGGCAAGTTAAATCATCTAGCCAAACACTGTTATTTCAATCCTATTAACCAAAGGATCACTTTTCAAAGAAATATACAAAATCCTGTTGGTTGTAGGAAGCAAATAAGGAATCATATGGCTGAGAATGTGAGAAGGGCACCTATAAAATCTCATGCTTAGAATAAGTTTGCTAATTCAAAGAAAAATACTCCAAATAAGCCAAGGAGTAACTTAAAGAAAAAGAAAGCAAACAACTTTGTTCAGGTTTGGGTTCCAAAAGTAAAGAAATCTGTTAGTACTGCTAATTCAAATAGTACTGCTGACAGAAATAGTGTTGCTGCTAGCAATACTACTGCTAACCCAGTTATTACTGCCAACAAAGTTAGTACTGCTAACCCAATTAGTACTGCTAATGATGTTAGTACTGCTAACAAAGTTAGTACTGCCAATCAAGTTAGTACTGCTTACAGTGACAGACCCATTCTTCTGACAAAGTATTCAAGCAATAAGATTCCTCAGTTTGATAATGTCATCAAGTCTGAATATGAATATGTTGATGAGAATAGGAAACCCAAGACCACTTTGGCTTGGGTTCCTATTAAAAACTAACTGCTTTATTATATGTGCAGGGCAACCAACAACTCAAGGGAAGGAGCATTTGGCATGTTGATAGGGGTTGTTCCAGGCACATGACAGGTAACATGGTCTGCCTTCAAAACTTCAAAAGAATTGATGGAGGACATGTTGCTTTTGGTGATAATCCAGCAGGTGGAAAGATAAGTGGAAAAGGTAATGTGTCAAAAGGTAAGATGATCTTTGAGGATGTATACTATGTTGAGCAATTGAGATACAACCTGTTAAGTGTATCACAGGTTTGTGACAAGAAACATAGCATATTATTCAATGATACTGAATGTATTATCCTTGCTCCAGGGTTCAAGGTAGTTGATGAAAGTATGATACTACTTAGAACTCCTAGAAAGGACAATGTTTATTGCTTAGACTTGGAGAGTGTAGCTTCTGATTCATCTTTAAATTGTTTATTTTCGAAAGCTTCATTGGATGAATCATCTCTTTGGCACAGAAGTATGTGTCACATGAACTTTAAAACAATGAACAAACTTGTGAAAAACAAACTTGTAAGAGGTTTGCCACAAAAGGTATTTTCATGTGATGATCATTGTGTTGCATGTCTTAAAGGCAAACAGCACAAAACTTCTCATAAGTCCAAAGAGATAAATACAATCTCTTCACCTCTTAATTTACTGCATATGGATCTGTTTGGTCCTACAAATGTGATGAGTATTGGTAAGAAATCCTACTGCTTGGTTATTGTTGATGATTTCTCTAGATTCACTTGGGTCTATTTTCTGAGGACTAAGGATGAGACAAGTGGACTGATCAAATCCTTTGTTCTTAGAGTTGAAAACCAAACAAATCTAAGAGTTAAAGTCATCAGGTCTGATAATGGAACCGAATTTAAAAACAATGACCTAAACAGCTTCTGTGAGGAAAAAGGCATTGAGAGACAATACAGTGCTCCTAGGACTCCTCAACAGAATGGTGTTGCTGAAAGGAGAAATAGGACTCTGATAGAAGCTTCTAGATCTCTGTTGGCAGATTCAAAACTTCCAATTACTTTTTGGGCAGAAGCAGTTAATACTGCCTGCTATGTTCAAAACAGAGTTCTAGTAGTGAAATCCCAAGACAAGACACCTTATGAGCTTTTTAAAAAGAAGAAACCTTTTATTGGATTTTTCAAACCATTTGGGTGTCCTTGCACAATTCTCAATACCAAAACTCACCTAGGCAAGTTTGATAGCAAAGCTGAGGATGGGTTTCTTGTTGGATATTCATCTCAAAGTAAGGCCTACAAAGTTTTCAACACTTCTTCTAGGATTATTGAGAAAAGTGACAATGTCAAATGTAATGAGAACACACCAAATCAACTTGGTTCAGGTCCTGATTGGCTATTCGACATTGATTCACTGTCTAATTCTTTGGGTTTCAGTAATGAGCTTAATGCAGGAACAGGGACAGAAAAGGTACAAGTACAAAGATAAGAGTTTGTGCTGTTCCCAACACCTACTGCTGATCCTGTTGAATTCTGTGACCAAGATAAGAAAGATACTTTAGATTCAAAGGACACTGAACCAGCTCAGAATGAAGAGGACAGAGGTGAAAAGGAATATCAACCCTCAGATTCAGAAATCAAAGGTTCTGAGATGCCATGTTTGGAAGAAGATGACACAGATGATGATAACTCTTCAATTTTTGATGGCATCCCTCCTGAAAAGAATGACTCTAATCTGGAAGCAAATATTAATGAAGAGGCTGTTCATCAAACAAGAGTTCAGAAAAATCATCCTCCTCAATTGGTGATTGGTGACATCAATTCTCCTATAATCACAAGGAATCAAAGCAAGTTGAGAGGATTAAAGGACATACAATCAGGATTACTATCTTGCTTTCTATCACAGGTTGAACCCAAAAAGGCATATGATGCAATGAAGGATCCAAGCTGGATAGAAGCAATGCAAGAGGAGCTACTGCAGTTTGTGCTGCAGGATGTATGGGATTTGGTTGACCTTCGAAAAGGACACAGAGCTATAGGCACTAAATGGATCTTTAGGAACAAGAAAGATGAGAGAGGAATAGTAATAAAGAACCAGGCCAGATTAGTGGCACAAGGGTATACTCAAGAAGAGGGAATTGATTATGAAGAGGTATTTGCACCAGTGGCCAGGATTGAGGCAATCAGGCTATTTTTAGCCTATGCTTCTTTCATGAAGTTCAGGGTCTACCAGATGGATGTAAAGAGTGCTTTCCTGTATGGGAGAATTGAAGAAGAAGTGTATGTCTGTCAGCCTCCAGGGTTTGAGAATCCAAATTATCCTGACAGAGTATACAAATTGAAAAAGGCACTCTATGGGCTACATCAAGCACCAAGGGCATGGTATGACACTTTGTCTACCTATCTCTTGGAAAATGGTTTTCAAAGAGGAATCATAGACAAGACTCTGTTCATTCAGAGGAAGAAAAAGGACATCCTTATAGTGCAAATCTATGTGGATGATATTATCTTTGGATCCACAAAAGATCAAATGTGCAGAGATTTTGAAGAATTGATGCATAATGTCGGGTCTAGAACCCCTGCCTCATCCTCGCGAAGAAGAACGTGGAAAGTGAAGTATTCCACACTGATCCCCGAGGGGAGGTCAATGCCCATTTCCTCCATTCTACGTTCGAGCTTTTGATGGATTTGAGGCAAAAGTTCCTCAGAGGGCTGCCCCCGGAATGCGTCTGAATCAAACGGGGGACTAGACGGGAACGTATTGAAATCGGAGGTGGAACTACTTAGGGCCTCTGCTGAAAGACTTCGTTCAGATGGAGAAGATTCCGAAAAGGAAATCTCTACCTAATCTAAAGGGGAATATAGATTGGGAGAAATTGGATCAAACTCGGATCCATATTGGAAAATTTGAAGTTTTTGCTTCATTTTGAAACGGGTTTCATTTTTCTATAGCACACCGCTTGCCTATTCCGACTAAGCAGCCCAGTGTGCATAAGCAAAACCAGCGAAAAGAAGGCGAAACGCCGCCGAAGCAACATAAGCGGGCTTCTATTGATGAGTTCTATGGGTGAACTTACTTTCTTCCTTGGGCTACAAGTTAAGCAGAAGAATGATGGGATATTTATAAGCCAATCCAAGTATGTGCAGGACATTCTTACTAAGTTTGGATTCTCAGACTCAAAGCCTGCAAGCATACCCATGGAGACATACAAACAGATCACTGCAGATCTTGAGGGGGAGGATGTGGATGTTCATCACTATAGATCCCTGATTGGCTCCCTCATGTATCTCATTGCTTCAAGACCAGATATCATGTTTCTTGTTTGTGTGTGTGCAAGATTTCAAGTAAGGCCTAAGCAGTCACATTTTCAAGCAGTCAAGAGGATATTCAGATATCTCAAAGGACAACCTAGATTAGGTCTTTGGTATCCTCATGACTCACCATTTGACCTACTTGCTTATTCATACAGTGACTTGGGTGGTGCAAATTTGGATAGAAAGTCAACTTCAGGGGGATGTCAGTTTTTGGGTGCAAGACTAGTGTTATGGCAGTGCAAGAAACAAACCACAGTGTCCACCTCTACAACAGAAGCAGAGTATATAGCTGCTGCAAGCTGCTGTTCATAAGTACTCTGGATTCAGAATCAAATGCTGGACTATGGTATGACTTTTCTTCACACTCCAATCTTCATAGATAATAACAGTGTTATTAGCATTGTTAATAATCCAGTCAAGCACTCCAAAACAAAGCATATAGAAATCAGGTACCATTTTATCAGAGACTGTAATGAAAAGAAGATAATTCAGGTTGTGAAAGTCCATACAAGTAACCAATTTGCTGATCTATTCACTAAATCTTTTGATGTGGGTAGATTCACATTTTTGGTCACAAGTGTGGGCATGATAAACTCTGAATAAGCCTATTATCTTTTGACTCATAGATTCTTCCCCGTGTACTTTCTCATAATGTATGAAATATGGTGCTTTTAATCCTCTGTCTTTAAGTGTTTCAGGTTGCTTTGAAATACAGGTAGTTAGTACTTCTGGTTCATTTAATACTGCTCGCACAAAGGCTGACAGGTCAAATAGGATTAAGTAGGGTTACTACTGCTAGGCGGTTTATACTGACAGTGCAATGTTACTACTGCTTGTCTTGTTTCTACTGCCAAAAGAGTTAATACTGCTAGCCTGTGTTAATACTGCTGGTATGTGTTACTACTGCTAGTTTGTGTTAATGCTGCTAGTAAGTGTTACTACTTGTTAGGACTGAAAGTCCTGAGTGTTGAAAGTGGAATAAAGTATTTATAAGGGTTTGATTTGTAATTATTTGAAAGTTATTTTATTAAGATGGGCCCAAGCCCATAAGCCCAATTGCTTGTAAAGCCTAAGTATATAAAGGCTTATTTATCTCATAATTAGGGTTGAACAGTTTAGAAAGAAATTCATTATTCAGTTTACTAGTCATTAGGTTTACATACCCTAATCAGAAATTCTCTCTGTAAACCTTAACCCTTTGAAGTTATATCAATCATATGACTAGTTGCTGTGGCCTATAATCTGTTCATCATTGTTCATTATTACTTGTGATTGCACTGCACTGGGATCTACAATTGGTATCAGAGCAGATAGGCAAAAAGGTTTGATCCAGTAAAAAGGTTTGTCTGAAACTCTAAGATCAATTACTTGTGTTAATTGTTTTACTTGCTTTAATTGATTGTTAGTATTTGCATTCTTTGTTATCTGTTTGGTCGAATTTTTTTTTGAAAATCAGTAAGATTTCTTTAGTTCGGTCGAATAATTTTCTGGAAATCCTTAGTTCGGTCGATTATTATTAGGGTTATTTTATATTCGGTCGATTATTATGTTACTGTTGATATCGGTTGAATCGATTTTTGGTTGAGTTTGTTTGTTTCTTTCGATCGAAGGAGAAGGATCTGGGTTTTGATTTCGGTCGAATCCCAAAAATTCTTCGTGTTCTTCGATCGAATTCTTCGTGTTCTTCGGTCTTAATCGATATATTTGTGTTTATCTATATCTGTGTTTATCGTAATTAAAGTCTTTCGACCTGAGCATTCGACCGGACACTTGTGCTCCGGTCTTGTCCCTTCGACCGAATAAGAGTTTCTCCGGTCTTGCCCCTTAGACCGGATACGTGTATCCCCGGTCTTGTCACTCGACCGGATACGTGTATCCCCGGTCTTGTCACTCGACCGGATACGTGTATCCCCGGTCTTGTCACTCGACCGGATACGTGTATCCCCGGTCTTGTCACTCGACCGGATACGGGTATCCCCGGTCTTGTCCTTCGACCGGATACGTCTATCCCCGATCCTATCATTCGACCGGATAAGTGTATCCCCGGTCCTGTCATTCGACCGGATACCTGCTTACTCCGGTCTTACCTTCGACTGGTATCTTGCATATTCTGGTCCTTTGCTTCGACCGGACCCCTGTTTGACCGGGTATTTTTTTATTAAAAAAAAAAAAAAAAAAAGAGTATAAAAGGTCAAATTTTTTTTGTCTCACGATCTTTTTGCAGTGTATTTATTTTAGCCCCCGTACTTCAAGGATTCAGCGTGTCGTTTGTGACCCTAAACTTTCAAGTTTCACATTTTGTCACTTTTGGTCCTTGCACTTTCAAGTTTCATCTCTCTTCAAAGCCGGAGCAAATACATTATATTCAAACGATCAAAATGGTGTACATACCAAGGCTGCGGTCCAAAAGAGAATATGAAGAGTGGAAAGCTGATTTTTTGTCTTTTGTAGATGAAAATGAAGTGGGCCCCTATATCAGATTATCATTGACTGAAGGAGAGAACCAATCCCAAATTCCGCCAGAAGCTTCTCCTGTGGAAAAGGAACAAAGAGAGAGGGCCAATAATAATGCTCGAAATTATATGAAACATAGTATTTCGTGTGAATTTATTAGTGACATATTTAATGAACTTATTGGTCAAATAAATTCTAACAAAATGACAGGAAAAGAGCGGTGGGATTGTACTGAATGGTTGGTGTTAGGGACAAAGGGCTTATTAACAGGAAGAGAATTGGAAGCTGAGAACTCTGAGCTAAAAGGAAAGATCTCTATTTTGGAAGCTAAAACTCAGCAAACAGTCTCTGTTAAAAGTTCTGAGGAAAAGATTTCTGAACTGAAAGATGCAAAAGCAGATCTTCAAAAGCGTTTATCTGATTTGGAGCAACTGCTTGCTAAACACAAATCTGATTTTGAGACTAAAGAGAAATCTTTCGCAAAGAAGTTCTCAGAATTCTCGAGAAAATGTGCTGATGAGAAGAAAGAAGTTGAGCTGAAGTGCATAAAACTTTCTCAGCAAGTTTCTGATTTCCAGAAAGTAATCATTCTTGAAAGAGAGAAGTTTGCAACAGAAAAGAAGGCCATTGAACAAAAGAATGTTAGCGTCTTCAAAGAAATATCCGGCCAAAGAAATGATGCTGAGAAGGGATTTGAAGAAGAACGAAGCTTGTTTGAGATGGAGATCAAAAGGCTTACTGCCAAGTTGTCTGAACTATCTGAGAAGGCACTAAAAGAGCAGAAAACGAAGTCAGAGTTCACGAAGAAGATTGACCTGCTTGTTCAAGAAAGAGACAACTTCGCTTCAACGATTAAAGTGCTTGACAAGTCTGTATCAAGCTCAAATCAGAAATCTGTCTCTACACAAAGGTCAGTTAAATCTTTTGACCGGATTCGTAAAACTAACCTTTTCTATGATAGCAATATAGATGGTTCAGGTACACACTCTAGAAGAAAGAGATACATAGATGAGGAACTGGTCTGGAAGAAGAAACCAGTTGAAGATGAGCTGAAAGAAAAAGAATCATGTGTACATGCGGTAAATGCCAAGAAGAACAAAGCGACTAAAAGTAAACCTGATCATATCTACTCGAGAGATCAATTACTCAGGTTATCAGGTAAGAAATACCACTGTTCTTATTGTCATACACATGATCACATTCACAAAACCAGTGATCATTTCTGGTATGGTTCTTATTCTATATCCCCTACAAGAACTGCAACTAACATTCGAGGACCCAAATACCAGTGGGTACCAAAACCGAAAACTGATTCTGTGTTGCAGGCACCTACTGTCAAGGGGGAGTAGAAGAACAATGGCTTCTAAGTAAATCAGCTTAGAACCCGGACTTCAACGAAGTTTGGCTTCTGATCACATGACAGATCAGGACCCGTTCTTCAACGTTCAGACTTGGATTTTATTGCAAATATCCAGGGTGAGCTTAATAGATTTATATCATTCTATCATGATTTGAGGGGGAGCTTAAAAGGTAAATATCTTTTAATCCTAGATCTCTGATTGTTTGAAAGAAGAACAACTTTCAAGCATGAAAAACAGTTTCTGAAATGTTCAAACCACTTCTGGTTCTCAAAAGATTTTATGAATTAAGAAGTGTGATTTTAAAATGTTTTTCATTTTTTTGAGCTTTAATGTTTAACTGACTGTGTGTTTCTAAAGTTCAATACTTGCGTATTATCTTATCCTTATACTGTAACGTATTCACACACACAGGTTCAGTACTTCGTTTGAATTTCTTATTACCATGTCTCATAACGAACCAATTTTTTCGATGGTAATACCCCCGTTTGAAATTCAATGTTGTTGAGCATCAATCATAAGTTCTAATCTTGTGCTTTCATTGCAAAATTGTTTATATTCGTTCATATAAACAAAATATCCAAATCTTTGTTACCCTAACCAATTTATTTGATCTGATTGTTACATTGTCAGATTCTCAAAACAAATCTCGTGATTTCATTTCATTCATTCGATATTCTTGTTTTGAGAAATCTTCAAAGTTCAAATGCTCAAAATTCATTCATATTTTTAAATGAGCATACATTTTGACAGTGATATCTTATGTGTGCTTAACTGGTCAAGTTAAACTGTTGAGAATACATTCTTTATAGGAATTACATGGGATTTGTGAGTGAGCTTAAACAGAACTTCTATGGATTCACGTAAACCAGTGTTTCCTACCTCGGAAGTTATCCTAGAGTGATTTGAGGGGTGAGGGGTCATAAATCAAAGAGTGGGGGAGATAACTCGTCGGGTTGAGTTTTTCTCATTGTGTGGAGCGGTAAAATGGAAAATGAGAGTTTGGTTAGAAGTGAGCATAATGCTAAAAAGAAAGAGGGTGTGAGAACAGAGTTAAAAGAATATCAGAACTCTGCACCAACCACTTTCTGAGCCGGGCAGCCACATATTCTGATTGGTTCACATTCTTTGGTGACCATCATTGAAACAGGCAGTGAGCCCATGCCAACTCTTGCTATAACCCCACCAACCACTCGTTTCTTTCTTAACAAAGAAATGTTTCATTTCCTTTGGGGACGCAGCATATCTGCTATCTAGTCTTCACTCGGAAGATTTAGATATTGAAAAAGAAGGAAAGTTGCCCCACCTTCGCACCTCTTTCATGCACATTGAGTCCGTGTAATATTTGTTGCTGTCTCAACAGTTTACACATTTTTGAGCCTGATCAAGCTAAGTAGCTTCAATCATTTCTACACTTTCACGAGCACACAAGGAATGAGTTTTCTTGTCATAACATTCTTAGAAAATTCCTTTGTGGTTTTTCGATGATTGAATGGAAGCCCTGGGGGAGTGAACATCACAAAAACTCCTTTCCAATGTACATCCGTTGTACAAAGGGGCTCTGTGCTACTTACAGGCATACTAACTGTTTCATCTGTTGAATCAGGGTTACATTGTCCATTATGTCTGAATTTGAAAAGATTCGGATATATACATTTCATGAATTGACGGATACTCAGATCACAGGTGGGAGAATATAAAAATTATCATAAAGGGGAGATCAAAGAAAGTGCTAAACTTGAAGAAGTTTTGCTGATTATGATGCTCACAATCATCAAAAAGGGGGAGAAAAAGTTCAATTTCAAAGTTTTAAAGAAAGAAAGTTATTTCTGAAGACAGTCTAGAGATCAAAGTGATGAAGATGATGTTTCAATTTTTCAAAGAGATTTCAAAGATTGTATTGATTCTTTCCGTATCATGTGGTGTTTGCTACAAATTTGTTTATCATTCCTCCTACGAGCTGATTGAAACAAGTTCTTAAGCTGAAAGTCTATTCAACTCGCGGTTCAAAGACAGATTCTGTGTTTTAAACTGAAGAAGCACCGTGGAATATCACGTAACTCTCACATTATCTTTCTTGTGTGCTGATCCGATGTGATTGAGTTTCTACAGTTAAAAGCTGCGTGATAGTGCATTCAGTCGAGGCTACTGTACATTGAATCTGGTTACAAAGTTGATTCTATGAAGACCAAGAGCTTTATTCAAGGGGGAGCGTGGAAAGACATGAAGACATGCAACACCAAAGTTCTTCAAAGATTCAAGAGGGAAAGAAGATCAAGGCCTGAAGTTGTTCAAGAAGACAAATGCTTTATTCAACTTTAGGGGGAGATTGTTAGGACTGAAAGTCCTGAGTGTTGAAAGTGGAATAAAGTATTTATAAGGGTTTGATTTGTAATTATTTGAAAGTTATTTTATTAAGATGGGCCCAAGCCCATAAGCCCAATTGCTTGTAAATCCTAAGTATATAAAGGCTTATTTATCTCATAATTAGGGTTGAACAGTTTAGAAAGAAATTCATTATTCAGTTTACTAGTCATTAGGTTTACATACCCTAATCATAAATTCTCTCTGTAAACCTTAACCCTTTGAAGTTATATCAATCATATGACTAGTTGTTGTGGCCTATAATCTGTTCATCATTGTTCATTATTACTTGTGATTGCACTGCACTGGGATCTACACTACTGCTAATGTAAGTTAATACTGCGGGTTTGTGTTAATGCTGCTAGGGTATTTACTACTGCTCTTAACAGAAACCAGTGCCCTATAAATACCCTTCATGCCCGCCAATATATCAAAATGACTCTTTGAATTTCTTTTGCTTATTCATCTTCTCTCGTCCTAACTCTTGCTTTCCAGTGATTACACCCTAGTGCTCAATCGACTTAAGAACTAATGGCAGGTCTCATGTTTGTGGATGATCACAACGAGTTAGCAATGCTACAGAAACCCAAGCAAGCTGCGGGGTTTCATCATATTGTGGATTTTCTCAAATCCTCACATGTCGCATACGCATTATCTGTCAATCCCACAATCTATGTGGAACACATGCGACAGTTTTGGGAGAATGCTACCATCCACACTGAATATGGCAATCAGGTCATCAAATCAAGGGTTTGTGATAAACCTCTGACCATTACTGAAGGCTGCATCCGTGCACATCTACGCCTAGATGATGCCGCAGGTATTACTTCTCTACCTAAGGAAGATCTCTTTGCTGCAATAAATCGAATGGGGTATGAAGGTCCCATAGAGGTATTCAAGTTCTTCAAGAGCAAATTTTCACCTCAGTGGAGATTCTTTGTTCATACCCTACAACACTGCATTTCAAGAAAAACAACTGGCTGGAGTGAGTTCAGAAGCACCATAGCCTATGTTTTGGTCTGCTTAGAGACCTCTAGAAAGTTTAATTTCTCTCAAATGATCTTAAACGATTTAATGTCAAACCTGGATACCAAATCAAAAATCTTTTATATGTATCCAAGGTTTGTACAAAAAGTACTTAATAAGGAATTGACGGATTTACCTACTTTCAAGGAGGTATATGTACCAAAACTCCCAAAGGGGAAGGTGTTCTCAAATATGAAGAGGCCTAGTAAGGACTTCTCTGGTATAGACACACCATTGTTCTCTACAATGATGGTTGTGTCCCACTCTCAAGGTGAGGCATCAGGGTCAAAGCCTACATTAGACCAACCGACTGATGACCTACCCACACCTTCCACTACAAAGTATATCCCTCAGACCCTTCTAAAGAAGCCATCATCACCCATTACTCATACATACACAAGGAAAAAGGTACAGAGGTTCCTTCCCTTCTAGTATCTTCACCCCCAAAGCCTAATAGCCCTCTGATGGAGCATTTTCCATCAGAGAATATCCAAAGGGATACCACAAGGGTGTCTCCCAACCCCAAGAAGGTGCTCAATAAGGAGGAGGAAGAGCATGTGGGCAGTGAGGCTCACACTACTGACTTTGCACAAAGTGCAGGGCAGGACAGTGTGAACATATTTAAGACCTTCCCCACGGCAACTTTGGGTGAGCAATCATCCAAAGGTCCCAGGTGCCAAGAAACCAAGGGGGTAGAGGATGCTTCTGCTAGGCAGGAGACCTCTACTAAACGTTCCAGTGATCCTCCAAGGGTGGTCAAAACACCTAAAGGTGGTGAGGATAAATATACATACGATGAATTGATGGAAACCATAGCCAATATCAATATGGATGTCATTTCTCAAGGGCACAAAATAGAGGCAATGCAACAAGTCATAACTAGTCAACAAGAGCAGATTGCATATCTCAAAAAGTTGGTGATGAAGTTAGTGCTCAAAAAGAAGAAATCAATGTTTGTGCTGAAGAAAAGGAGCACAGATCATGATACTTTCAAAAAGGGGGAGACCAAACAGGATGAATCTCAGTTTGAGGGGGAGATGGGAAAAGAAGCAGAAATGGGTACAAAAGCAGAAAGCAGTAAAGCAGCAGTAACTGAAGCTGTAGTAGAAACTGAAAAAGCAGCAGCAGAAACAGGGCTGACAGTTGAAGAGATAGAGATTGCTGAAACACTGGTGAAGGAAAAAACAGACACTCCCAAGGCTACTCAAAAGGCCAAGGGAGTGGAAATCAAAGAAGGAGGATTTGAAAAGAAGAGAACAGAAATAAGTGATGTTGAGGTAAAGAGAAAAGGAAAAGAAAAGGTAGTGGAACCTCTGAAGAAAACAAAGAAGTCAGTTCAAGTAGCTCTAGATGAAGAGGTAGCCAAACAACTGCAAGCTGAAATAGAAGCAGAAGAAGAGTCTTAAACTGCCAAAGATAGGCAAATTGCTTTAGATCTGTCTAAAAAGCTCAATGAGGAGTACCAAAGGAGTTTGAGCGTTGCAACTGAAGCCAAGAAAGTTCAAGCAAAAGCATCTATGCCAAGGCAGCCAGCACAGACAAAGAAAAGACAACCTTCAAAGACTTTTGTTGCCAACCAAGAAAGGAGGAAAATGATCAACTTTCTAAAAGGATCAGTTGGTGTTAAAGAAGGCATGTTCACTAGTATGTCTTATGGCAGAACTGAAGAGCTTTACAAGAAAGAAATGACCAAGCTACAAGGAGACTTTACTCAAAGGGTTGAGGTTGAAAGGAAAATGAAAGAAAGGCATGATCTGCATAACCAACAACCTTTTCCTGAGAGTGAAGAAACCACTTCTACAAAAGAAGTGGAAGAAGAACAGAAAGAAGAAACTCTTGCTCAAACAGTCGAAGCTGTCAAAAGAATGAAAACCATTGCTTCAAAGAAACATACCAAAAGGCCAAGGATTAAAGAAGTGCAAAAAGAAGCTGAACCTGTTGTTGCAACCCTTGAAGAACAATCAAGTCAACAAGGTGCAGAACAATCTGAGGTACATGTTGGTTTATATATGACAGTGACTGATAGTGAACCTGTAAAAGCTGACCCAATATCAGTCCAAGCCCCTGAAATTATCCATTGGGATATCCTGGAAGATCAAAGGAAGAAATACTTCAGGATTAAAAGGATGGGAGACAAGTATGAGGTTTACTCTACTTGGGGCAAAATCATCAGAAGCTGTTCCAGATCTGACTTAGAAGAAATGTTCATAGTTGGAATGAGCTTGTATGAAAAGGATTTGACAGGAGCAGAAATGAGCTTAATAAGATTATCCATGAAGTACTTATGCATGATGTTTGATCCTAGCAAAGTTCAACATGTTGTCAGAGATCTGCATCTGGAGAATAAATTTCAAAGAATAGACAATTGGATGCTATTTGAAAGGTGTGGAGTCTATGTCATCACTATTGACAGATCTTATCATGAGTACTACCTGGTGGATAAAATTTATGATCACAACAAAGCCAAATTGCAAGGTATGTTGAATGCTAAGCTGGTATGTTCAAAGGATTCTGAAATGGCCAAGATAGTAGTCAGAAGAATCATCAATCAAAGCTTAGGTTTGGATCCTAATCTTGGGAATTGAGCTTAAGTTTTGAAAGTATCATGAAGACCAAATTTTGAAGAACTTAACTTCTCAAACTGAAAAGTTAAGTTAGGGGGAGATTGTTGGGTCTGAAATGAGCTAAGGATGATTAATACTGCCAGATACTACTTCTTGTGTAATTAATACTGCTAGTTCAATATTACTACTGCTGGTAAGATTAATACTGCTAACATGGTTAGTACTGCTAGCATGTTAGTACTGCAATATGGTTACTACTGCTGAGTAATTACTACTGCTTATGAAGATTAAATCTGCTGAGAAGATAAGGATGGAATGATTGGATTAATGCGAAAGTCAAGGAGATTTGAAGATAATTATGGACTGGATCATGAAGATTATTTTTTCGTTTATAATTATCTTGTAATCTGTCTTGTATATATACTGTATAGAAGGCATAGTTTAGAACACACATTGATAGTTTTCCATATACGTTTGTTTTAGAGAGAATAAACCTCAAGGTTCTTAGAAGTCCCTTCAATAGAGAAGTATTGAACATCTGTTGAGCCTGTTCAACAGATTGAGGTTTTGTTTGTAATCATTAAGTTAATCAATACAACTTGTGATTTACATTCTGATACCGTTTCATTGATTCATTGTTAAAGTGTTTTTCCGCAACTTCTTTAACATTGTTTCTGAGTGTGTTAATTAAAATTCTTCATTAGAATTTTTCGATCTTGACAGTCCAGTTAAAAGAGGAATGTCCGAAAAAAACGATGATTGATGGCATAGTTTTTTTGTTTTATAGGAGTTGATTAAATAATTCGCACTTCCTGCAATTTTGATATAGTTTAGTTGGAATGTTTTGTCTATTTTGAATTATTTTTTATTCAATCAAGTTTAATTTCATTCAATGTGTAGTGTTTTCATCGGTTGTGATATTTTATTTTTATTGAATGGGTTTCTCTTTGTTAAAAATCAGTTCACTATAGTGATAGGTATATTAGTATAGTATAGCTTAACATTAACTTATGATATCATCTTTGTTTTTTAAATTAAGCTAGCTAATCAGCAAACCATCTACCAACAAAACACCACTGATTATAATGTAATATTATATGTACCGTACCTGCATTGTTTACATACTTGTTGAATTTATTATAATAGCAAGTCAATTGTGATCAACATGTAATATAATAAGTTATAATCAGAGATGATAACATACCACTATTTTTTTACCTACGTGTACATTATGTACTATTTTTTGTATACAACTTAACATAAGTTCAGAATCACATATGATATGAATAATGTTTTCATAAAGTCACTTGTGATATGTATCATTAAATTCACTAGTGATTCGAATGTTTTTTTTTACCATAGAATCTACATAAATCATTTGTGATCTGATACACTGGCAGATTTATCCACCCAAGAATAAGCACCAATCACCTGTGATTGGAACTATACATTTATGTTATTACATGATATGATTTACCTGCTTTAACCATAACCCATTGGACTTGAGATTGAACTTAACATATGCCCAGTTGATCAATGACCATTCCATTAAACAAAAGGATGATAATCATAACTAAGTCACTATTCAGAAACATGTGAGGTTCAAATCAACACTGACCAAAAAAAAAAACAGAACAAAACTAATCTGTCCAAGTACTTTGAAATGAAACCAAAAAAGTCTACCAACAATCAAAACTTAACCAGCACGTGCATTATTGATGTTCACTTTCTCTTGTATAACAGTCTTTGTCATCCTTTTAGGCTGTCCGAAATCTTTACCCAAACTTGTTACAAAGATTGTGTGTTGAAATCAATATCTTCGATAAGTATTTTTTCCGGAACTTGGTGATTTGTACCTCCTGAGCTGTTGATTCCTTCACGATCTCGACATCATACTTGCTTACCGTTTCATCTTTATAGCTCTCCATGTAGCGCATTGTGAATATCCCAGAGTCCATAGTATTATCGATCGTTCTCCACTTCATTCTAAACCGGTTTGGTTTAACTTTCGACATACTATTAACCCTTGGATGGTGCACATTTTTCAGATATTTTTGCATAAAAGATTGCTACGACAAAATATTATTCAAATAAGCTCTCAACAATTACGGTACTATCCATATATGTTTGTTTATACTTAACGGTATGCTTACCAACATGCATGTCATTTCACCATATCTGTCTTCTATCACCATGTTGCTTGCGCTATTGTCCAAGATCACTAAACTTGGTGTCTTCATATTGTATACAATAACATAGAAGTGATCTGCCTGCTGGATAGGGAAGAAGATCTGCATAAAGGAAGTTAGAAATGAAGTTTATTAATAACATCTATGTATTTGGTTGTATTGCATATTACCAAAAATCATGAAGAGTAACAGAGGTTCATACCATGTCAATTGGCTTGAGAGACACCATCTCAGCGTCATTGTGCATGCAAGATTTCAGATTACCTGAAAAAACGTCAAACATGTCTTTTGTACCCACATTCTGTGGTAGCATGCCCTCCGTCTACATAATAAAAAACGTAACATTGCATCATCTTTTATGTAAAATATTTCAATGAATTTTACTTTACTTAACCACATACCATAGTCATTGTCGTGTAAAATAATCGATGGGGAGATGCCTTGTTTCTGAATTGTTCCTCCTGATTGAGTAGGTATGCCCAAATATCGATAATCTTACTACCCACATGTGTCCCTGGTGCCATACTTTCGAAGTCTTTCCTTTGTACTTCCAGACCATCAATAGATTTGTAAACGACAAACCTGTTACTGTATATACATTTGTTTACTAATATTGCACATCTATGGCAGAATAAATTGGCATATGAAGCTAAAATATAGTGTATGTTATACAACTTACAATCTATCTCCTTGGGTTGAGAATAACCAGTTCCACAATATAGTTTCATCTCTAGTGATGCTCGCGTTAGGGTCTACCTTTCCATTCAAGTAAGGTGAGCATATTGTCACTCCAGCCTTTATCTCACGCTTTTCGATTTTCTTATTAGATGTTTGCTGAACTTGGGCCATCATTGGCAAATCACCTGTGCTTTGCTCAGAAGTAGTGTTTTTCGATGTATATTCCCGTACATCTTTCACAACCTGTTCATTAAATTTCACATCTCAAAGTAATATCATCAAGGAATAAATAACTTATGATGAGATCAACAAGTGCAAATCACCATATCATAAAGCTCGTTTAAAAATACAAAACAATTCATGTAATAGTACAATTTGGCTTCATATGAATCATTTATGATTAAAACTATAATCTACAGAGTCAACATACATTGAATCACATATGTTCACATATATAATTCACGTATGAATCAGATAAGCTGTAACTCACATACCTGTTGTTGATGTCCACTACCTTCTACCAAATCGTCCTTATCGAACTCTTACGTCAGCCCGAGACTGAATCTTGGAACTTCATCAGTACGTTTTGAACGCCTATACACATTCAATGCACTTCCTGATCTGCCTGTATCTTTCTCTGTTGGGATCACTATTCTTGGTGTTTCAAATCCTCCAATAACACTTCTCTTGCTCCTGTCAGAACATCTGTCACATCAGTAGCAGTCACCATGTTACTTGCAATGGAATATTCTTTCGTTGTTTTCTCCTTTTCTGCTGTACGTTGCATAACAAGCTCGTCGCATGCCTCCAATACACAAGGGTATTCAGAAAATTGTGTAGCAGTCTCAAATACAACAGGATCTACACTAACATTCCTTTGTTGTCCTATTCCAACGGTTCTAAAATTTTGTTGCCCACTGTTATCAGTTGTCGTTGTCCCCAATCCAGGATTCTCCTCATCTGCCAAATTTACAGTATGCTCTTGTTCTTTCATTTCCCCGACAACAACTTGTTCATTTATTCTGTTTCTTGTTCTGTCACGAGTAGATCTTTTGCTTTTTCTCTCCATGCATTAATTTCTTCAACTCCAGGAAACTTCAGCGACGCCTTATCAAACGATGTGGTTAAAGATCTGTTTAGTGACATGATATTGCTGTACATGTTCTCAAACTCATTTAAATAACCCTGCACGTGTTTACGGTTTCAATAAATAGCCAATACATTATGTACAAAACACTGGTGATCACTGATTTTTTAGGTACATGTATGTTTATAAATCATTATAATGAAACACTTATGATCACATCACATCATTAATCTCCCATTATATCACTGGTGATCACATATTTTTTTATGGACAGTTTCAATGAATAGTTAATATTATTATGTCTTAATCATCATATCATTCTGATCAACATTGATTACGTTTATTAATTATCTATGATCTATGGAATAACACATATTGAAACACAAATGATCACATCCATAAGTCACGTACATTTTATAAAAAAATTATCACATATACTGAATCACTTATATTGAAACACATGTTATTCATCATTTACGATCACATATACCAAATCACTGGTGATCACAACATTTTAGGGACAGGTATGAAGTACATGTCGTAATCACCATATCATTCTTATCAGTATTGGATGCATTTACTAATCATATTTGATTTTTGAATAACACATATACCGTGAATATTACCTCTACATTAGTCGGAGATGAAGGTTATGTTTCCTCCATATTTGCCTCATTTTGCACATAAGGTTCTTCAAACTCCCCTAATCCCAATCCTCCCTCCTCAATCTCTGATTCCACCCTTAACCGCAACCTTTCGAATGACCAAACTTTTATTGCGGGTCTTTCTCTGATTACTTTCGGTATGTCCCACTTAATGTTATCCACGTATAACAACTACATACAAAACAAACATCATCACATTTAGTTAAAAAAACCATATAAAAATAACGAATATAACTATACTAAAACTTACCACTAAAGTTGCTAGTGGACCACAAAAGAAAGCCTTCTCACTGTTTCCAGTCCATGTGTTCTTACAGTACCTTAAACAGTTTAGAAGGTACCCACACCAGTTTATATCTCGGAAAATGGTATTTTCTGATACTCGGGATAAGACATTCAGGTCACATAGACCGTTGTACTTACAATGGCCCATAGTGTTGCAAAATACCACTATGAAGTTCAACCTGAAGTTCCAATATGCTATGTCCGACAACAAGATTTTGCTACTTACATATGTTGGTCGTATTAGCACGCGATCGAACTGTTTTAGCCATTCTGCTTTTACATCAAGACCGTAGTCGTTCGTTACATATTCATCGTAACTAATAGGCCCCATTGGACATCCGATCATGTCCCTAATCGCTACTTCAGTTATTACTATAGGGCCATTGGAAGTCTTCAACGTCACCGTGTATGGATCGAAGTTCAAGGCAACATGAGGTCCAAGGTTTGATGGTATGCCATCCATCTTCATCCCCGAAAGTCCACCAAAACCCATGTTAGTAATTGCTTGCAGTTGTTTAGGTGACATCGTAGTGATTGCATTAAAAAGTGGGTATGGTGTGGTACGCACTTTCATACAACACCGTTGGCTCACTCGTCCATTTGGCCTAGCTTCAATTTCAGTTGGTGCATTGTTTGCATCTAACATCAGTCCCTTTCCTTTTTCTTCTTTTGTTGATCTTCGCGATTTCTTCCTTACCACTAATGTTATGTTCGCACTGTCTGTTGCTTCCAACTCACTTTCATTAGAATGACTTCTCTTTGAAGTTCCACGCCTTGCAGAGGAAGTACCTGCACATTGATATTGAATAATCACTTATATTTATATGAAGCACAATTGATTTCAACAATAATATAATTGTACATCAACATTGATTAAAAACAAACAAATCATTATTAGGACTGTAGATCATCATTGATTCAAAACAATCACAACGTTAATTTAATGGTATGTCAGTATTTACTTAAAAAACTAAAACATCATAATTTCAATGGTAAATTTTTTTGATTAAAACAGTAACATTACAACTATACCCATTTCGTTTACACACTTTTAAATCAACATTGTTTCAACCCCATCACAAAATATGTATAGTGATAAATCACTACTGATTTAAATACTAATTTTGTATGAAGTAGTAAACTTTAGCCACTTCAAAACAGATTATTCACATCAATGGAATACATAATAAAAATTACATGTAACCCCCAAACGTTGCTACTCAAACTACAAACCATATCATCTGTACAATTGTAAATAAACATTGCTTCAACACATTACAAATCTTTAATTGTGGTTAATCACTACTGATTCTAATGGATTACCTACAGAGTCATCTATATTATACTGGTAAATCAACATTGATTTAACACAATCTTAACATGGGTATAGTGCCAAATCACTAATGATTTCAACACAATAACAACACTTGTATTATATTGAGTATGTGTTTTTTTTCCTAATAACAGTAGACTTTATCTTCAAGGAATAAATCTTATTTACACCCATCAAATCACTACTGATTTAAATACTAATTTTCTATGAAGTATTAAACTTTAGCCACTTCAAAACAGATTCTTCACATCAATGAAATACATAATAAAAATTACATGTAACCCCAAACGTTGTTACTCAAACTACAACCAAATCATCTGTACACTTGTAAATAAACATTGCTTCAACACATTACAAATATTTAATTGTGGTTAATCACTTCTGATTCGAATGGATTACATGCAGAGTCATCTATATTATACTGGTAAATCAACATTGATTTAACACAATCTTAACATGGGTATAGTGCCAAATTACTAATGATTTCAACCCAATAACAACACTTGTATTATATTGAGTATGTTTTATTTTTTTGCAATAACAATAGACTTTATCTTCAAGGAATAAATCTTTATTTACACCCATCAACACAAATTGTAAGGTTTACGTTTAAACCCTAATTTTTTTTCCTCATACTACATCCATTTTCGATTATAGTAAATTTCGAACAAAAAATAAGTTTTTTTGTTACCAGATTCAAGTCTCAATGTTTGATTCTTAACAGAGAGCCTTTGTCCTTCTCCTTTTGTTTCATCGATTCCAGGTGCCAACTGTAGCCTTCGTCCTTCACCTTCAGACGACTTTCTAACCATTTTTTTGTCTTCTTTGCAAGACGATCACTTTTGCGTAAACCTGTAGAATTACAAATCATACATTGTTATTTTTATATTAGGGTTTTTGAAGGTGATACTAAATAGATGAATCAAAATTCAAAATCCTTAAACCTTGAGCATCCATTTCTTATTGAACAGCAGCTTCACGTCACCGACCTTGTATCTCAAATCCATTCTTCTTCCTTTGAAATATTTCGACCTTGTAGTAGCTTTCTTCACCGATTTGAACGATTTTCTTGATAGACATTACTTTTCTGTGAGATTTGAGACGTGTTGAGCTAATTTAGGAATTGATATATGTTTTGATTTGATATGATAATCATATCCCTGTAAAAAAGCCGGCGGGAGATCATTTCTGTAAAACAAAATAAAGAAAATACCAAGTTTACCCCTGAATTGATATATCACGTATTTTAAATGGTTTTTGTTTTAATTAATTAGATAAAATGCCATTAATATTTTCACCCATTGATTTTTTTTAGAATGACGGGTTAGTAGTTAGTCGCTCGAGTCGTGCAGTGACATCCAAGCGGGCAGTATGCCTTCCTCGAACCTTCACCTTTGGGGAATAAACCCCACTCCGCTTCGCCTAGTGGGAAAACCCCTTAGCAAGCCTCGAACCCCAGACCTCCAAGGGAATCAACCCACCGCAAGGAATTCCTTGGTGGCCACTTGAGCTAGCCCAAGTGGTTTTTCACCCATTGATTTAATCTAATCAAGGGCCGAGATCTATCTCTTTATTTTTTTAAACACACTATGTTCTCGACTGAACCCACCCCTATATATATATATAATAATAATAATTGACATATTATTATTATAATTTAAAAATAATATTAAGATTAGAATATAATTATGTAATAATTAGTTAAAAAGGTGTAATGATTAATGGTGTAGGAGGGGGTGGGGTGTATTTAAGAAATTTGGAGTGCCAATAAGAAAACCCTTAATAAAAAACAATAAAATATATAATAATCCAACGACATGATTACTTCAAACCCACATTAACTTAAAATTTATTAAAAAAAGGGAAATACACCAAAACACTAACAGGTGGCAACTGCAGAACAAATAAAAAGTGATACTGATAAAAAGGTGAAACTTTTTACAAGATCCTCTAGTTCGAATACTAGATTATAAGATGCAAACAATCCCATTGCCCAAGACACCAAAATTAACAGATTTACCCATTCATGCAAACTACTTCATGCACAATAATTCAATCACATACAATGCATGAAACATAATTCATGAACCAGGTAACACATAAAAAATAATTCATGAAATTAATGTACAACTCCAAAAAACCATGAACCTACACAATAAAGATATCAAGAAGTACTGTCAATGTCGGTCCACAATGTTTATCAAGTTTTATAGATTAACAACACAAAATGATTACCAACCTGTATTGATTAATAACAATGGTTACAAGGTTGATCGATTCAAGCTTTGGATGTGTTTTCTCTATTTTCTCTCTTTTACACCTACTTTGTGTGTGTTCTAATGTGTTCTGTTCTTAGAGAGAGTTGAGAGATCTGATAAAAGATCTTGTGTGTCTAATACACTACATAAACAACCACTTGCAATATTAAACAATAATAAACTTAATAATATCTAACATTTAGATATTATATCTAACTAATAACTAACAAACTAAACTAAACTAACTAATAACAACAACAAACAACTTTGATATTTATTACAAAGTAACATTAGACTTTATATCGAGAGTCGACTTTCCGGCTTTAGCTTTAGATTGGATCTTCAGATTGGATGATCTTGAATCCAATGAGACTGTGATCTAACAATCTCCCCCTTTGGATCAAGATCATTACGAAAATGATTTAGCAATCCAGTCTTCTTTTTCAGCTCAGAAGATGCAATCTCTTTCTCTAGCTCAGAATGCTTTAGCAAAGTATCTTCAAAGAAAATTTATCTGAAATCAGCATGTCTTCAGAATACTTTGATCTCGCATTTCTTTGTTAGCTTTTCTCTTCTTTTATCTTGTGATGTAATGGACATTTCTTCATGCTTTAGATTCTCTCCCTTTTTGATGAAAAGTGCAACGATTTCATCAAAACTTTGAGTAAGAAATGTCTTTCACTTGGAGCCTTTGATCCGTCAATTCAAAAGATATTCATCCAGATCTTTTCAAATCCAGACAAAATAGTCGTGTAACACCTGAATCAACTAATGAATCAGTTAACATGCCTGTCAGTAACACTAAGTCACTGTGTGTAACGAATACACATTGGAAAGGAGTTGTTTGATGTTGACTCCCCTAGGGCTTCCATTTAATCATCGAAACACCACAAAGGTAAATTTCTATAAACGTTATGACAAAGAAACAAATTCCTTGTGTGTTCGTGCTTGTGATAGAAATAATTAAGCACTTGATGATTGCTTATAGGCTCAAAATTGTGTAAACCAATGAGACAATAGTAAGTTAAACACAAACTCAATGTGCATGATTGAAGTGCGAAGGTGGGGCAAACTTCCTTCTTTTCAATATCCAGATTTTCCAAATGAAAATCAGATAGCAAATATCTTGCTTCCCCTTAGAAAATGTGAAACACTTTCTATTTGAGTAGAAAATGAGTAGATGGTGAGGTTTGATCAAGAGTTGGCATGGGCTAGCTGCCTGTTTCAATAATGTTCACCAAAGAAATGTGAAACACTAGAATTGTGGCTGCCCGACTCAGAAAAAGTTGGTGCAGAGTTGTGATATTCTTTTAACTCTGTTCTCACACGCTCTTTCTTTTAAACATTTTGCTCATTCTAATCACACTCATTTCTTTTCGACTTCTCACACTCAATCACTATGGATTAACTTCTTCGGTAGAAATCACTGGTTAAGGTGATTCCATAGAAGTTGTGTTAATACCTAGCACAAAGAAATCCTTGTTTTTCTATGATGCCTATGATGCTCAGATTGGTTTAACTATTTCAGTTTAAAAACACAATGTTGTTCTTGAAAACATTTAAAGTCACACTTCCAATTCATGAATTCGTTTTGAGAATCGGGAAGTGATTTGAACATTAAAAACAATGTTTACTATGATTGAAAGTTGTCCTTCTTTCAACCATATATGAGATTAAGATAAAGGATTATACCTTTACGTGCGATCTTACATCTCATGAAGCTAAGCTTAAAGTCATAAACATATGATCTTTTAAGAATCTCTCAAAACTTCTGCAAAAGTCTTATGTCAAGTCAAAGTAAAATTAATTCACTTAAATTGAAAAGACAAAAAGCAGTAAAACTATGAAAGTACGAGTTCTGATCAGAAATAATCAGAAGTCATATCCAAACTCCTTTGACTTGAAGAGCTCCCCCTAAAATCTTGCATTACAAAAATTTGACATAAAAGGTAAATGCAGAAAACTTATGAGCTCCCCCTCAAATTAAGATTGACCACTTGTCAATTTCTTCTCATACTCCCCCTTGTATTATGAACAGAATATAGAAGTGCAGATATCAATCAGAATTAAGAATGAAGAAATGATGAAAAAGTATACAATTAGAAAACTTTGATAGGTAACTACTGATTAAATCTTTAGATTTAGCATACCAAGTTTAGAGACTAGAAAGTTAAACCTCTTTTCGTCTAAAGGTTTGGTAAACAAATCGGCAAGCTGGTAATCAGTTTTTACAAAGAAAAGTTCAATTGTTCCTTTTTCAACATGATCTTTAATAAAATGATATCTGACGTCTATGTGCTTAGTCTTGGTGTGCTGAACAGGATTCGCTGTTATTGCGATGGCGCTCTTGGAGTCACAATATATCAGGATTTTGTTGAAGTGGAAACCGTAGTCGCGCAATTGAGTTCTCATCCATAAGACCTGAGAACAGCAGCTAGCAGCAGCTACATATTCTGCTTCGGCCGTGGAAGTTGAAACACAAAGTTGCTTCTTCGATGCCCAACTTACGAGCTTATCACCGAGGAACTGTACATGTCCTGATGTGCTCTTCCTGTCTAACATACAACCTGCATGATCTGCATCTGTATACGCTGTTAGTTCAAAACTTGTATCTTTAGGATACCACAGACCAAGATCTGTAGTGCCTTTCAGATACCTAAATATGCGCTTCACAGCAGACATATGGATTTCTTTAGGAGTGGCCTGATATCGTGCACATAAGCATGTTGAGAACATTATATCTGGCCTACTAGAAGTAAGATAAATTAAAGAACCTATCATCCCTCGATAAGTCCTAACATCAACAGCCTTTCCCGAAGGATCGGTGCGAATCTTAGTACCTGGTGCCATTGGGGTACCAATCGGTTTTGAATTTTCCATTTTGAACTTCCGAAGAATATCCATAATGTATTTTGATTGATTGATAAAAATCCCCGTAGAAAACTATTTGACTTGTAATCCGAGAAAGAAATTCATCTCTCCCATCAAATTCATCTGAAATCTAGACACCATAAGGTTTGAAAAATTCTTACAGTACTTAGGATTTGTAGAGCCAAAAATAATATCATCTACATAGATTTGAATTAGAATGATATCAGATTTTTCCTTTTTGATAAACAAAGTGGTATCCACCGTACCTTTTGAAAAACCAGACTTGACTAGAAATTTGGAAAGAACATCATACCAGGCTCTAGGAGCTTGTTTCAGACCGTAGAGTGCTTTGTTGAGAATGTAGACGTGATTCGGCTTCTCTTGATTGACAAAACCCTCTGGCTGAGAGACGTAGACTTCCTCCTTCAGAATGCCATTCAGAAAGGCAGTCTTCACGTCCATTTGAAAGACCGTGAAGTTCTTGTAGGCTGCGTAGGCTAGAAACATTCTAATTGCCTCTAATCACGCCACAGGAGCATATGTCTCGTCATAGTCGATTCCTTCCTCTTGTCTGTATCCTTTGGCTACTAGTCTTGCCTTGTTTCGGATAACGGTACCACATTCGTCTTTCTTTATCTTGAAAACCCACTTCGTACCTATAATGGTTTTACCTTGAGGTTTTGGTACGAGTCTCCAGACTTGAAGTGCATCGAACTGATTCAGCTCTTCTTACATTGAGATCACCCATTCTGGATCAGCAAGTGCCTCTAATACGCGAGTTGGCTCGAACTTGCTCAGAAAGGAGTCATGCATGCACAAGTTTATTGATGCTGACCTAGTTTGCACCGGTTTTGATGGATCGCCAATGATCTGGCTTATCGGGTGCTCTTTGGTCCATTTATGTTCATGAGGCAATGGATTATATTAATGTATGTCAGTTGTATCATCTATAAATCCACTTGTACCTTCTTCAGCTTGTTCAGGAGGAATTATAATTGCAGTTGAAGTGATAGGTGCAGAAGGCTCAGTAGGTACAGCTTGGTCCGGCTGTAGATGGATCTGTACAGAACATCCTACTAATGCAGCTACTTCTGTCTCTTCATCATTTGTCACTTCTTCAACTGTTGGAGTCGGCATTTGAATTGGAACTTCTTGTTGAATCGGGGTGTTGGATTCAATCGGAATATCTGAACTGGTTGGATGAGTAGTCATTAAGTCTTCCATCCTGTCAAGCACAACAGATTTCTTTACATTAGATCCAAGATATTCATCATAAAACAATTCAAATAATAAGTCTAAATCAGATATATGATTAGTTGACGTTGATGCTTCATCTGATTTGTTCTGTTGAGACGCAGGTTCTGGACTGATCTGCCCAGAAGCTAGTACTCCGGTTATAACGGGTTCTGAACTGTATTGTTCGGAAGCCATCTCTTCATCAAACGTGACGTTGATGCTTTCTATAACCGTCTTTGACTTCTTCAGATAGATGTGGTATGCAGTTGATGTTGAGGAATAACCAATGAAGATGCCTTCGTCCGCCTTGGCACTGAACTTGTTGAGACTCTCCCTATCGTTTAGTATAAAACACTTACACCCGAATATATGGAAATATTTGATTGTCGGTGTTCGGTTGTTGATTAACGCATAAGGAGTCTTCTTGAATCTGCGATGTATCATGGAACGATTCTGTGTATAACACGCAGTCGATACATCTTCTGCCCACAAAAATAGAGGTAAGTCTGATTGACTTAGCATAGTACGAGTAGCCTCGACTAGCGTACGATTTCTTCTTTCGACCACTCCATTTTGTTGAGGCGTTCGAGCATCAGAGTATTGATGTGAAATCCCGGCAGATTCGAGATATTCTTCAACCTTCTTGTTCTTGAACTCTGTGCCATTGTCTGTTCTTAGACGCTTGACCGGTTTCTGCAGATTCACCTGGGTCGTCTTCAGGAATGTGATGAGAACATCAGGTGTCTCATCTTTTGAACGTAGAAACTTGACCCATGTGTATCGTGAGTAATCGTCCACGATAACGAGTATGTACTTCTTTCCGCCTAGACTCTGAGTTCGCATCGGACCGCATAAGTCCATATGCAATAACTCTAACGGAGCGCTTGTACTTAGTTCAGGCTTTGGTTTATGTGGAGCCCTCTTCATTTTTCCCTTTTCACATGCTGCACAGAGATGTTCTTTTTCATACTTCAGCTCTGGAAGTCCTTTGACGAGCTTTCCACTGACCAGATTATTAATGTACGTGAAGTTGAGGTGAGAGAGCCTTCGATGCCATAGCCAACTTTGTTGCATCGAGGCTTTCGATAGTAGACGAACCTGCTTGTCAGTCTGGACATTTGACAAATTGATTGTGTAGAGGTCTGATTCTCGAGTACCGACCAAGAGTTCCTCGCCTTCTTCAGTTCGAACTGAACACGTCTTGGCTTTGAAGTTGACCTCTAAGTCTTTGTCACAGAACTGGCCTATACTGAACAAGTTGTGTCTTAAGCCTTCAACATAACTCACCTTCTTGATCGTGACATTGTTGTGTACCATATCACCATAACCCATTATTGGTGAATATTGGTCGTTGCCGAATTTAACTGTTCCACAATATTTATCTTTAAAATTGGACAACATCTCTTTTTGTCCTGTCATATGCTTGGAACATCCGCTATCCAAGTACCATAAATGACGGATCTGCACAAGAGAAATAACGAAACATTGATTTAAATAGTCTTAAAACAAAGATGGAATTTAAGACTTTTTTGAGCATGGAAGTGTGGGTCTTGAACTGATTTGTTCAAAAGCCATCTTTCTCTTAAGCACGGGTTCTGAACAGACGTGTTCAGAAACCATTGTTTTATCTTTGAAGTGCGGGTCTTGAACTGTTGTATTCAAGAACCTATGTTCTTTGAGGAACGAGTCCTAGACTGTTTTGTCTAGAAGTCATCTCCAAAAGCTCTCTTAAACTTTGTGTGCCTGCAACACAGATTTAGCCTTAGGTACCCACTGGAATTTGGGTCCTACTGTGTTAGCACAAGATTTTGGTACCCATTTGAAATTGGGTCCTTTTTTCATTTGAAATTTATTTGAAGCATTATAATGAGATGAATGATATGAGTGCACATGATTTTTGCCATACCAAATTTCAGAATCTTGACAAGAAGTAGAAATTGGTTTATCATCAATAGAAGACTTTCTAGCAGATAAAGATAACTGAAATAATTGCTTCATTGTATATTGTTTACGAGAAACAGCAAGTTTTGAGTTCAAAATAGCAACATCAGCAATTAATACATCTTTACTAGGCGAAGTCTTACTACAATTAACACTACAAAAAGATTTAACGGTCTTGTCAAGCTTCTGTTTCGGTTGCCACTGAGATTTAACTTCTGGCCTTTGCTTGCTCAGATCAGAAACATGTGAAACTTGTGAGTTAGACTGTTGAGCAACAAACGAATGTTTCTTCTTCGGATTACCAGTAGTGTTCGGTTTATGTGAATGCTGAGATATATTCTTACCTTTAGCACTCTTAGCTTTCACAGAGACTGAGTTATCAACTTTCGTTGATTTTGCACTGTTAACAGGCATACTGGTTTTTCCCAAAGATTTCTCAATAAAAGATGAATGGTTAGGAAGTTTTGCATTAAAGTCAAATTGATTAGAACAATCATCTAAACCACCGTTAGAGTTCAGAAAATCAAACCCTTTATTTGATGAACCAAACATATCCTCAGAGTTTGAAGCCTTAGAAAGAACAGAATTTTTGAACACAGTTGAAAAAACTTTTTGTTCAATATCCATCAAAAGTCTTTCATTTGTTAAAGAATTCTCGAGTTTAGAAAATTTACTTTCTAAAACGAGAGGAGGGACATATAGTTTACCTTGAATAGGCTTCGCCTCCATTTCTTTTTCAGAATAACTTTGAAAGAAGTCATTTGGAAGAAGTCATTTGAAAGAGATTTCTTCTTTTGATATATTGGATTTTCATTATAACTATTATTCATTTTCGCATAATAAAATGGAAGATGAACTTTAGATGATTTCAAACGTTTTTCAGTTTCGTTGGCTTCATCCTTTTCAGACAGTTTAGTCCAGAAAACTTTAAGCTCAGGGATTCTTCGAGCTAATTTCAAAAAAAGAAGATCATAAAGTGCAAGCACTTCAGATATTCCTTTTTGAAGACATTGAGGATTCTTATAACCGATTCCCCATTTTTCTATTTCCTCTTTGGGTTTGTTCAGATGAATAGTTTGTTCAGTTTGACCCAACTTGTATAACTTCTCTTCCAAACTTTTTAATTTTGCAATTAAAGGTTTTGTTTTCTTCAGTACAAGAAGAATGCATTTTCGTAAGCTCATATAAATCAAGCTCACTTTTTCTCAGTTTAGACTTGAGTTCAGAATTCTCCTTAAGAATTATTATCTTTTCCTTTGCGTTGGTGTCATTATTTCTATGTAAAACCTCAACCAATACTTTCTTCTCAGCAATTTCATCGCTAAGTTTCTGTATCGATTGGTTTTTGTCAGTAATAACACCATTTTCTCGCTTAAGTTTAGACTCTAACTCTTGTTGTTTTAAATTCATGACATGCATTTTATTTATGAAATCTGAATTAGATAAATCACATACCTCATCTGTTGCATCCTCTTCTGAATCTGCTTCATCGTCTGATTCCTGCTTTCCCATCAAGCACATGTTGACTGCTTCATCTCTCTCTTCATCCTCTTCATCCTCGTCTGAATGATCAAGCCAGTACTCATCCTCTGCCATCAGTGCCTTACCCGCCTCCTATTGCTTTACAAGAAGCATCTTGTTCTTGTAATAATCGGAGTTTCTGACTTTGGGTCTGCGGCAGTCTCTGGCAAAGTGACCTGTTTTGCCACAGTTGTAGCACGTAGGTGGTTCTGACTGACTGGATCCTTCAGTTTTAAAATTTCTCTCTTCCGGTTTCCTCTCCTCTATTCTCTTCCCTTCAGCATGATACCTTCTCTCTTCCGGCTTCTTTTCCTCTAATCTCTTCCCTTCAAACTTCTTTCTTTCATATCTACTTCCTTCAACCCTTTCCTTATGGACATAGTTGTTAGGACCAGAAGAATACCTCTGACTGTTTGATGTTGGCTTTTTGTAGAACTTTTTCTGAAAAGCATTTGTCAGCAGAAGCATTGCTTGCTTCAGTTGGTCATTTTCATCCGAGTCAGAGTTTGCATAAGCTTCATTTTCTTCTGATTTATACACAATCGTCTTGTTCTTCTTCTTTCTGACAACAAGAGCAACTGTGTCTTCAACTGTCTTTCCTTTCTGCCTCTTCTCATCTAGAATTTCATCCACCTCTTCTTCATTTTGTCTGAGGGTTTCATACACCTCATGAAGTGGAATCTCATTCAGATCCTTGATCTACTTCATCTGTCTGGCAAATCTTTTCCATTCTGGCTGTAGAATACTTAGAAATTTGACGTTCAACTCGATTTGAGATTTGGTGACCTTGTTCTTGCTTAGTTCGTTCAGCAAAGTTACAAACCTGTCATAGGTTTCTTCTAAAGTTTCTCCGACTCTGTCTCTAAATTCTTCATAATTATTTAGGCAATTGGAGATTTTCAGCTGATTCCCAACCTTTGAACCCAGCATCATCTTCTCTAGCTGATCCCACGTTTCCTTGCCCGAGGCCTTGTAGCTGTCAATCTTTGCATATATTTCGTTTGGAATTCCTTGTAGAATGTATGACTTAGCTAACTTATCACCTTTTGCTCTTTTTAGGTTATCATCTTCTAGCTCATGATACTTAAGTTCAAACTGTGTCGGCACAGTTCCAACCAAACGAGTCGTCATCACTGGTTTCATAACCCCTTCTTCTATAGTTTCCCTGATGAAATCACCCAACTCATGTCTGTCAACAAAGTTCAGGAACCGATCTTTCCACTGTTCGTATTCTCCTTTAAAGAGAACTGGTGGCTTGGTGTCAGTTCCGATTGCAAGGGCTTCTCTAGATGTCATTCTGATTAAAAAAGATTTAAATCTTGTATTTGAGCAAAGAGAGGTTTGCGCGAGAGGTTGCTTGCGCAAAGGGAGGTTTGCGTGACACGTGGGTTGCGCAAACTGAAGTTTGCGTTTCAAGTTGATCGCGCAAAGTGAGCTTTGCGTGAGCTGTACGTAGCGCGAAGTGAGCTTTGCGTTTGCTTGTTGTTGCGAGAAGTGAGGTTTACGTTTCAAGAGAGTTGCGAAAACTGAGGTTCGCGTAATGAGAGGTTTGCGCAAAGTTGAAGTTTGCTTAAGCTTTGTTGGTTTGCGAGAACTGAATCCGAGGTTTGCGTGATAAGAGGGTAGCGTGAGTTGAGCTTTGCGTTACAAGAGAGTCGCGAAAACTGAGGTTCGCGTATGCCGTTGGTCGCGAGAAGTACGCTTTTCGTGATCAGTGTGTTGCGCAAAGTAGAGTTTGCGTGATACGTTGATTGCGCAAAGTGGGCTTTGCGTTATATGTGGGTTGCGCAAAGTAGACTTTGCGTGTTCAGTTGATTGTGCAAAGTGTGTGTTTGTGCAAGTTCGTCCTGTACTTCGAAAATCAACTAAAACCTGTTTTTCAAAGATTAACAGACCCAAACTCTACCAATATGTCTAAAAACACTTCTAGAACTGATTGTGACTACTTGATCTCGATAAAAATTACTTTTTGAAAATTAAATTGATGGCACAGTAACTTTTGAAACTCGACTTTCAGACCACTAAATCACTAAAAAGGAACTCGATTAAAGCTTTATACTGAAATCAAACCACTACAACTCGATCTAGCATGTATATCGATCACAACCTGATCGATTTTAACACCTAAAACACTCAAAATATCGAAATCGAATTTCAAATAAGGACACAGAGTCGTGAGTTTTTAAAAACTTGAGTTTGATCTATTATCAGGCTCTGATACCAATTGTCGGTCCACAATGTTTATCAAGTTTTATAGATTAACAACACAAAATGATTACCAACCTGTATTGATTAATAACAATGGTTATAAGGTTGATCGATTCAAGCTTTGGATGTGTTTTCTCTATTTTCTCTCTTTTACACCTACTTTGTGTGTGTTCTAATGTGTTATGTTCTTAGAGAGAGTTGAGAGATCTAATAAAAGATCTTGTGTGTCTAATACACTACCTAAACAACCACTTGCAATATTAAATAATAATAAACTTAATAATATCTAACATTTAGATATTATATCTAACTAATAACTAACAAACTAAACTAAACTAAACTAACTAATAACAATAACAAACAACTTTGACATTTATTTCAAAGTAACATTAGACTTTATATCGAGAGTCGACTTTCCGGCTTTAGCTTTAGATTGGATCTTCAGATTGGATGATCTTGAATCCAATGAGACTGTGATCTAATAGTCAACACCATTAAGAATTCTAAAACATGAAAACTACTTCATGCACAATAATTCCAACGCATGAAACATAATTCATGAACCGGCTAACACAGAAAAAGTAATTCGTGAAATTATTATCCAACTCCAAAAAAACATGAACCTACACAATGAAGATATCAAGAAGTACTGACAACGCCATTAGGAATTCTAAAACATGAAAACCAATTTATTCAACACAATTAGTGATGTGGTTAGTCGTACCAAAGAAGTTCACCATGAAAACCAAGAACATTATAATCAATTCTAGAACATATGATTATAAATTACATTAAACAAATCCAAAACATTACAACTTGAAGCAACAACAACAACAGATGATAAAACCATCATAAAAAAAAATAATAATAATAATAACAAGAACTACTATTAACCCCATTAAGAATTCTAAAACATGAAAACCAATTCATGCAACAATACTAGTGATTTGTTAGACGTACCAAAGAAAATGAACAAGAAAAAAAAAACATTATATACAATTCTTGAGCATATTATTATGAAATACATTACACAAATCCAAAAAATTACAACTTGTAACAACAACAACTACACATGATCAAACCAACATGAAAAAAAAATAACCCACCTTCCTCTTCAACATACTCATCGGGTACAAAACAATCTTCGACACGATAAACTTCTACGGGTTTCGAAACTCCGTCCACCACTTCAACAATACTACATTGACGGGAATCAAAGGCCAAAAGGACCTCTTTGCTATTATAGGCAGATGCAGACAACACACTGACTTCTTCGCCTTGAGCAAGATCTCGATTATTCCCAACAACATCAACATCCGACGAACGACTTCCATCTTTAGGTTCCAATCCAACACCCTGGATGCCCTTCCCGGCGATGTCAGGTTTAGGATCTATTGACGAACAAGATACCAACAAAGGGAATCAAAGGCCAAAAGGACTTCTTTGCTATTATAGGCAGATGCAGACAACACACCGACTTCTTTGCCTTGAGCAAGATCTCGATTATTCCCAACGACATCAACATCCGACGAACAACTTCCATCTTTAGGTTCCAATCCAACACCCTGGATGCCCTTTCCGGCGATGTCAGGTTTAGGATCCATTGACGAACAAGATACCAACGAACAAACTTCACGCAAGCATGATGCATATATTAATCTGCAACAAAAAACTAAACCCTAAAGAAAAACAAACTAGTGAATATTCTAAAACCATTATATTTGAATGTGAGTTGCATTTATTTGAATGTGAGTTGCATTTATTGCACTTTATTTGGAGAATACATGTTTTGAGTGCGTGTGTCATTCATTTGGAGTCATGTATTGTAGACTGTAATACATTGGATCCATAGGAATGTAAGTTAGTCATATTTAAGAGTGAGGAGTCGTAATATTCTCACTTTGGAAAATATGTCATGTTGGCATTGTTGTTGTCCCGTTTTTGTGGAGATGAACCTTTATGGGTTGTACTCTAGGACCATGGGTTTTGTGGTTTAGATGCTCTGACTCTTGTGCACAAGGGTTAAACATCTTGGGGTCATCAAGTAAGGAGTTTGAGATTCCTATCTTGAATGTTAGTAAGTATGCACTAAAGTTCTATTGGGAACCTTGAGGTTGTAACTTACTAGAAAATGAATAGGCAATAAGATCGTGTATTCTTGAGGCGTAGCTTGGCAAAGCAGGCAATAAAGGATACGACGTCATTGGGGACTTGAGGTGTAGCTTTTAAAGCATGAAATAAAGTCACGATATGAGGTGTAGTTCGATAACATAGATATGTGCCTTAACTTTGTGTTCCGCCACGTACAATGGAAGCGGGTCTACCCCTTAACCAAAAGGTGTTGTTGGGGTATTTAATTTCATTTCCCATGTTTTTGGTGACGTTATATATATATATATATATATATATATATATTGTTATCTATGATTTATGGGTTGAGTACTATGCCCCATCCGTGTTTGGATGTTTCAGGATATAAAGTTTTGTCCACATTTTCATAAATTGGGAATTCATTCACTATTCACGTTTTGGGTGAGTTTTGGGTTGAGTTTACTTTACGAAGAAATGTTTTATATTGGGGTTTTCGTCTTTAAATTGTGTGTGTTGGAGAACATTTATATTGGTGTTTCCATCACCTAAAATGCACGTTATTGGAAAACGGGCTGTTTTTATATTTAAAGTAAATTATTCTGGAAATCATGATTTAAGTTGCGCTCGTTCGCTTTAACGATTTATATTGTCATGATAAAAACTCTTGAATTCACTAGGCGTTAGCCTAACATTTTTATTTGTCGGCATGTGTATCAGGCTCCGGTTGGGGAATAGTACTAGCGAAATTGTGAAGAGATGAGTGCGAGTTATATGCACGGGAAAATAGTAGCCTTTGGATGAAACCTTCTGCACTTTGGGAATAGCAACTGGTTTTGGATTTAGTATCACCCGACCCATTTATTTGGTCTTTGTATAAGACTTAAAGTTAGTAATTATTGAGGTTAAATATAGGATTTATCTTGAGGTATTTTCAGGTATTGATTTGTAGATAGGGAGTTTATCCTTTATTTGATGTAATGATGAAATTTTAAATTAGGACCTCTTTTCAAATTTGAGGGTGTTACACATGATTTGTTTCATTAATTTCGATAATCATGAATTTGTAATGGACTTCTAATCCATTAGATCATCTCTAACTGCTTCTCCATTTTGGAGAAAATGAGAATTCTTGGTCTAAATTGTGCTCCAACAGCTTCTCCAAAACTCTCTCTAAAATGGAGAAAGTAGAAGAGAGAAGGGTTTTTTCTCCAAATATGGAGATTACCCCAAAAATGATTACCAAGTGATAGAACCAATAGGAAACCTTGAAAACAAATATGTAGAGAGAGAAATAATATTTTAATAACTGAATGGAATATTTTAATATTATAATTAATGTTGGATTCTAAAATGGGGAAGTTTTCACGGTTCTTACTTATTTTTTGTTCTCATTTGATTATCGTCCTATATATATATATATATATATATATATATAGGTTAAATCAAGTAATGAGTTATGTTCTTTGTTTAATGCCATTTGAACATTACGTTTTAAAATGAACATTATGAACATTCTTGATCTATCCCATATGAAGATGATGTTATAAAATCAACGGTATGTCCACACATTATTCATAATCGCATGCACCCATGATATGAACACGTATAAAAATTACCTTAATGATATATTCAACTAGATCAATAAAACATCAGTTACGTGCAACACATGTGTTCATACACATTTGACAGTCCAAAACCAACGTTTTAAAATTATGTATAATTCACATTATTTACGTGCAACTCATGTGTTCATACAAATGTGTTCACAAATGTTCAATATGTGCACAGTTGTTTCCTATATGTTAATGAACATATGGATGAACACCACACACACCTAACTCCTCCATAAAATAAAAAAAATATATTTTACGTATAAACCTCTGTGATTAACGATGTAGACATGAAACTAACGGGATACTTAATTATTTGTTCCCATATGTTCACTAATGGTTCAGAATGAAAACATCATAAAACTAAATAACCAAAACAACTCGAAATCATTCAAAAAAACTTACCAACACAAAATTTGTTATTCGATTCGACTATCCACATTGCAATTACCGCTGCTTTCGTTTTGGTGCTCATCCTATTAAGTAGATTTCCATTGGCTTCATTCAGTGCTGTTATTTCCATAGATGATAAATTTTCAACAAACTCACCTCTATCGACGTCGTTAAGGAACCCGAAATACATAATGTTAGTGGACATTGTTGCGTTCATTTGTTGTGATGTTAATACGATTTGGGAATTAAGATGAATATGGACAAAGATTTGAATTGAAACCACTAGCTACTTGAATTATTGTGATGTTCATATGATTTTAGCATGAAATTGATTATGGATTTTTTTTTGAAATCAAACAATTAGCTAGAATCGTGGAATTTTAATTTTTGTAACTCCCACATAAGTAGATTAAATTTTGTATAAATTATGATTTCCCTTTCTACCCTATGTCATTAATTACACATAGAATCAAAACAACACATCAAGATCCAATTCTATTGGTTGGTTTAGGTTCACAAAGTTAACAACAATTTTATTGCTAACAAATGAACCTCCCTCCCTCCCTCCCTTCCCCCCCCCCTCTCTCTCTCTCTCTCTCTCTCTCTATATATATATATATATTATTGGTCCCAGTTAACCAGAAGTGAACACACCAAGTATTGTAGAAGGGGGGTTGAATACAATACACAATTTTTTTTACTTAATTTAATTCTTATTGATATAAAATCAAGAATTACACACCGAAACTTTGATTGTAGCGGAAGAGAACAGATGAACTCTGTTCAAACAATCTTACACAAAGAGAATGAAGAACAATTGAAAAACACTATTGTCAGCACTTAGAGAACTTGAAGGCTTGTGGAACTGGTTGGTTTTGCATGGGATGGAGCATCCTCTATATATAGTGCCTCATGCATTTAATGCATGGGACACCTATCAAGAATGGGTAAGACATCAGGTCTTTTGCAAGGTACAGGATGTACCTTTTGTCTTGGAATGTTGACCTGGAGAGTATGTTGTAGACCTTTCATTAAAAGAGTGTAAGAGAAAAAACACACCTTTTCTGATCTTCAGATGAAGTCCACATCAATGCAAGATATCACAAATATACTTTATCATAAAAGAACAATGTGTTTGTGCGATTAAATTTTCCCACCATAACTTATCAAAGACAAGTTTGGTGAAAAGAGAGACAAGTTGGCATATACGACAAGACAACACACACATCTTCAGGATGAAGATGTATGATCGGCATCATGCTGGACGATTTCATCACTGCTGATGAGGTATTGGAGGATGGTGTTTTTCCACATTGGCAAAAAACTTAACTTTAGGCTGAGAAGTCCATCATCAATCTGCTTTGACAGATACACTTCTTCTTTAACTTTTTGGTTGATCTTCGACTTTAACGAACATTTCAATTGTAACTAAGCTGCTAGAAAGAACCTCAAAATATTCTAAGAAGGATGATAGAAAATGGATGATCGGGAGGTCATTTTCAAATCAATAGATGACCCAACAATCTCCCCTTATTTGAGGATGACATCCATACTTAAGAATGAAAAGAAGAGTATACTGAATATTTCATTTTGACCCTTAATTACTCTTTTTGGGGTTTTTTTTCACAGAGTCCATTCTTTTTGTTCTTTTGGATTTTTTAAGTATATCCGATATTTACAAATGAATAAAAAAATGAGTATACTTGTACAAACTAAGTAAACAAAAGATGCACTTGTAATAAATACGATAGAGGTAGCAAAATATAAATTACAAGTACATTGAGTAAGAAAAACAAAACTATAGCAAAAGATCACTTCTTCTTTCTTCTTTAGAGCTCAACAAGGATGTTTTGACGGAAGAAGATAGCTTCAGGCTTCACTGGGACAAGAGAGACAATGGCTTCAAGGAAAGTGGTGTCAGCTTTCATGATTTCCTCATGCCTAAAAAAGCTGAGAATTCCTTTTGCATTAAGGAAGTAAATTCCTTTGGTCGGCCGGAATACCACAATAGATAGAGAGTAAAGTTGAGTGTGAGAAACTTTCAGATTCAAGTTCTTCACATCAGGTACAATTCCCTTGGAAACTAGTTCCTTGAAGATGGTCTCCTTGACCGAAGTAGCCGGAGATGGAGAGGTGGGTTTGGTGAGGTAAGTCTTTTTGAGGCTCCAAATTTGAGCTTCTTCTTCTGAAGTGTGGAAAATTTTATACTCCTTTAAAATAGATTTCATTCGGTCAAGAATCCCATTGAGATATTTGTTGGTCTCATCCTTGTGTCGACTTAGAGAGTTAGATATGAGATTAGAGATTTCATACCATTCAGAGAGCCCAAAGTGATCCAGATTGAGGAACCTGGCATGTTGAAGAGACTTGTCAGCCCGAGAAATTATCATTTGAACATCGGTTCTGGAAAGCTTGGATGTGCTGAATTTTACATCAACAATTTTTGATTTATTGTTTCTTTCCATTAAGGCTTTCTTGTACCACTTGATATCGGAGGTCTTCTTTTATGTAGCTTCTTTTGTAGTTTTTTCAAGATCAGACATTTGGGCTTTGATGTGGTCAGACTTCGGACGAGCTTCTTCTTTTGCAGCCTTAAAAGAGAGCTCCTTATCTTCTTCAATATTTTTGTGTAACTTCGCTGCCATTTTTAAATCAGCTTCAGAAAGGCCAAGGTCAGGATTGACCTTGGGAGGTGGTTGGTGTTTGAGCTGATCAGCCTGAGAAACAAAGGCTCTAAGTCTTGCATCCTTTTCTTTTTTGGAGAGATTTGTCTTTTTTGTCGGCAGAGAGTTTTCTTTTGCCTTTGTCTTTCGGAGATTTGTTCCCTTCGGTCGGTCCGGGTAGCTCCCCCTTAGTCAGACTGCTGGTTCCCTCCTTTTTCTCCCCCTCAGAATGAGAAAGACTAGAGGCATCGACCATGGACGATGTATTTTGATACTCCATGGTTGATTGCTTCACATCGGCAGTTGCACCAGACGCAACAGCGAGATCGGTAGAAGCCTGCCGATCGGTAGGGTGTTTATCAGCGGAAGTGGCAGAGGTTGGGCCCTGTCGACCGTTGGCTGATCAAGGTTGTATAGGTTGTTTCTTCCCCTCAGCGGCTAATGGGGAAACAACCTTCAAAGTGTCTATTTTCAAATGTAGAGACTGAAGGGGCCGAAGGAGTTGGGAGTTAACATCTTGTTGTGTCTGAGAAGAGGCCTGAAGTCGACGTACTTCGTCATCACAAGCATCAAAGGATGCTTTAAGGGTAGCATCTGTTAGAGTAAGGTTGGTGTTGGAGTCCACGAGGGACTTAAGCTGCACTCCCAGACCCGAAATAGAGTCAAATATTGTCTGAGAAAAACCCCAGAGGAGAGACTCGATATCGGTCTACGAGGGATGATCTTCAAAAGAACGAACCCGATCGAGAGTCTGCGAGATAAAGCAGACTAAGACGCCTTTGAGGGCCTCAAATTAGGAACCGACCAGACGATGTTGATGATTGGCATCCCGAATATCTTGAAGTAAATCGGCAGGAAAGGCGGGGGCTGGAGCAGATGAAGCGGAGTCTCGAGTATGGGGAAATGAGACCTGTACATGAGTCAGTGTTGATGGATGATGTAGAAGGATCAAAGATGGGGCATCAAATGTCACAAAATGGAGACTGGAATTAGCATCGTTAGGACTTGGAGGAGGACTGGGACCCGGAGGGGGGTTGCGTGAGAAGCCATCAGTCACACCATGCAAGGAGAAGCTGCTGGAGGAGGCATCTGATCGGCTGGTCGATCGATGAGGCGAACTCCCTACCGATTTCTGAGGGGATCGGCGGGGAGAGCCAGTAGATTGACATGGAGAAGGATCCAAAGTGGCTGTCTTATCCTGTTGTTCGGTTTCCTGAAACAAGTAATCCAAAAATGAAGGAAAACCCTCAGGACCGGCAATGGGAATGGTCGATCCTTCACTAGGTTGTGTAGTAAGAAAGCAACATCTCGGACTGGGGAGATGTCCAAGTCTTCCTGATCCACCAAGGAGAAGGTGGATAAGGGAATATGAGGGGTCCCCGATGGTACGACAACAACCTTTTGAGAGGCAGTGGAAGAGGGCGACTTTGGTTTAACAAGTCCCCAGGTCCAGATGGGAAAATTTCAACACCCGCCAATTGTGGAGAACTGGTGGGTGGAGTAGGTGGCTTGGTCTTTGAAGCATTCCTTAGCCTCTTGAGAGGAGAGGTAGGGGGAGAGGGTGAGTGCATCTGCTTTGGAGAGTGTTGAGCCTAAATGTTGTATTCAAGATTAAGGGTTTAAAGTGTAAAGTTTGTATAGTTGTGTTTGTGAAAGTCAAGATGTTTGACTTTCTTTAATAGGCTTGTGTTGTAAAGTCAACTAGGTTGACTAGGTATAAATAGTCTTTGTGTCTTTTGTAATCTTGTGACCACGTACATTAAGAGATTCATACTTGTGGTATAGATTTATGGCTAGAGAGAGAAATTCTTTGCGGTTAGAGAGAGAATTCATTGTAAATCATTCAATTCAAAGACATATGACTTCTTGATTAGATCTGTGTTTGTAATCTGATTGAGCTTGATAACTGGAACACCAATTAGTATCAGAGCAAATAAAAGAAATTCAGAAAATGGTCAAATTTTGGTGAAAATTGAAGAACTTGCAAGTCGACTATTGTGAATTCGAATTCTGAAAATCCAGAGTTGTTTGGATTGAGAATTGATAATATGATATACGTTTGATGTTGTAGATCAATTCCTGTTCAGATATCATAGCCTAATTTGAAGCAAAATCGATCAATTTTGTGATTTTGTAAAAGTTTAGTTCAAAAAGTCTATGTTACTGTGATCTGATCGAAAATGATGATCTAACTGTTTTTGTTTGAAAGTTTGTGCTAAGAAACTGTTCAGAACATCATCTGAGTAATTCTACAAATTTTGGTGATAATTGGTCTAGATTTGAGCAAATTATGAAGAAATTTTAAATTTGAAGCTTGGTTATCTCAAGAACTAGCAAGATCTCGAGAATTCGCAAGTTCATACGAAGAACTCTAAATTCGAAATAAAAAAATAAAAAATGAGAATTATATTTATAATCCCTTTTCTTTAGAGAGAATCTGCAAGCTGCATATCTGAATGTTTCTTATGGATAAGAATTCGTAAGGTTCATCATTTGTGTGTGTTGAAAATTTTGCTAATGACAGAATTCGCAAAGCACAACATACGAGAACTGAATAACTCGCAAAGCATGTCTTACGAGAAGATACTATTCATCAAAGAACTCGCAGAGTACTTTATGTCTTAAGTTAAGAACTCGCAGGACAAAGGCTACGAGAAGTTAATGTTCATCATAGAACTCGTAGATCGAAGTCTACGAGAAACTAGAACTTGCAAAGCACTATGATTAAACTTTGTGGTGAGTTTTACTAAGTTCAGAATTCGCAAGCCTAAGCTTACGAAAAGTGAGGAATTCGTAAGACCTTGTCTGTAACAAGTAGAGAACTCGCAGAGTGTTGGTTGCGAGAAGTGAGAATTTGCAGATAACCATTTGCGACAAATAACATCCGCAAGCCGAAGCTTACGACAAGTATCAGCTTTGGGAAACTACGTATCAGCTTTGGGAGCTTGTTATGGTATGGATCTACAATAAAAGATCAAGGATTGGGTGATTTGATGCTTAACTATGGAAGCAATGAAGGATTTCGTTGGAAAGGTGGTTGGATGACTTCAAGTTTCGGGTAAGGTAAATCTCTTGTTTAATCCAATCTTTAGTGTAAGGATCTTTGTAGATCTAAAGGTTCTATTTGTTGGTGGTTCATCTCTTCTAGATTTGGAGAAATGGGTTAGTTGGAAACCCTAGCTCAATGTTGAAGATGACTTGTTGATGGTGAAAGCTTCATCCTTGGAGGCTAAGGATTTGGGTTTGGAACCTAGGTTTAACTTAACCTAGAGAGGTGAGTTCAAGTTGCTTTGTGAAAACTATGTACATGCCAAAATGAATATTTTGAAGTAAAAATATGTTTTACTTAGTATTTGTCAATGTGATGGGTATTTTGATAAGTTTCATATTTGATAAGCTTGGGTTGTTTTAGTCTCACAAAATGCCCATATTTGGGATTTGGATATTTTGGTAAGTATTAGCATGATTTATGCATTCTTGGTGATTTTGTACAAATAAAGTCCATTATATGAGTTATGCATCTTTGGTGATTTTTTGTACAAATGAAGTCTAATTCATGATGTACATATTTTGGTGTATTTGAGTTAATAAACCATTTGGAAAACCTTTAGTCCCAATCCGTGATGAGTTTTAGGTTAATCACATCCTTGAAGTATGTGTCTGCATAAACGTCGTTTAAATGCGTCTTTCTATTTGGGGACCGACATTTATTGGTCAAATGGATTTTGAGCATTTTAGCTCTGTGTTGACTTAAAAGAGTCTTGAGGACATTTGCGGTTTTAATGGCTCGCTGTAGAGTCCGTTTACGAATTACATACTAATGCACTGTGTTGCATTTTGATGATACTTACATGCTTGGGTGTGTGGTCACTCATGTGTAGTCATGTAATATTTGACTGTGTTGCATTGGATCCATAGGCACGTAAGTCAATCTTTATTTGATGGTCAATTGGGTATTACGGGATTGACCTTAACTTTTCAAGTGTACACTAGGAGGGCTAAGTCCGGTTGTGCTATTATGATGATGGGCGTTTTGGACCTCCGCCATTCGGGGTAATGCCATGGTTGTAGTCCTTGAATGTTGCCGAGCCTTTGGCGTTATTCATGGTAATATTCGCTAAGGTCAGTTGTCTCTTTGGGTGTAGCTTGAAAGGAGTCGTAGGGTCACTTGGGCTTTTATGTCGTGAAGTGTCATGCGATTAACGTTGTATGAGTGACATACTTTCGTGTTCCTCCACTCTCAACGGATACGGGTCTCCCCCGTTGGTGGCCAAAAGTATTTTGGATATTTAATTGTCCATGTTTTATTATTTGGATTTCATTCAATTTTATGGTCGCGTGAGTATTGAATTTCAGTTCCATGTTGTCGATGGCATATTATATCTACATGTATTGTTTTACATTATGTATGAATTGAGTATTATGCCTCACCCGTGTTTTGGGTGTTTCGGGATATACAGTTTTATCCGCGATTTTATAATTGAGAGTCCGTTTTCTATTTCACGTTTGAGTGAGTTTGAGCGACATCATTTTATAAGGAATGTTTTTATGGGGACGTTTGTCTTTAAAAATACATGTCATTCTAAAACGAGTCATTTTCATGGTTATGGTAAATCATTTTGAAGGTCATGATATAAACTGCATTCTTTCCTTTTAACAAAACATTTATTCATGTTGAAAACTCTTGAAGTTACCAGGCGTTAGCCTAACATTTTATTTGTCGGCATGTGTATCAGGTTCTGGTTGGAAACAATCCTAGTAACACTATGAAGAGAGGAGTGCTAGTAGTGTGCTCGAGAAGTGAGTGGCATTGGCGAAGTCTTCCGCTTTGGTTTGTGAAGAGCAGCTTGCATTGGGATTAAGTAGCACCCGACTTCGTTTTAGCCCTTGTTTATTGTCGGGGTTTGTAACATTTTGAGGTTAAACGTTGAATTTTATATTTTAGGTATAAAGAACTTTGATTTGTATTTGGCATTATATCGGAATTTTTATTAGTTGCTCTTACCGAATTTTGAGGGTGTTACAAGTTGGTATCAAAGATTACGTTTAAGAGAATTAGGTATTGATTTTGGATGCCTAGACTCAAACTAACGTTATTTTAAGTGATTGAAAGTGAAGTTGCACTAATAGACACATTAAGATTGGATGTTTCGAGATTGATGGGGTCCCTAGGAACGGGAATCACGTCGAAAGCAGCAAGGATGACCATGTGCAGTATGTTCATAATTACACCTGACCAGTATTATGGTGAACCTATGAGTTACATGTGTATGCTTAGACTACCTTGATGTGACGACCGTTAGGGTAGTGAATGAATTTCTAAGTGGTTAGCCGTTAGGAGAGGCTCATGATTTTATCATTCGTCATTTGGAGTGACGATAAGCATGGTGATTGCATTAAATTGACCATTTTGGGTCGGGGAAATTAGTTGAAGTAGAACCATAAACTTATTGAATCGACCTTATTCGTGGAGAAACCGTAAGATGGGCGGAGTTCTCAACAGGATCCTAGATCCCTAGGGTTCCGTGAAGGATCTTCCCCCTGAGGTCCGTTTGCAAGACGTCCTCCATTCCCATATCCCGTCGGGTATTTAACATGGTCATACTTTAACATGCACAAAATGTTTAATATACCACATGTAAAATACGTGTCTTTCTCATAAATGCATTATAAGCATAACCTTATCTCGTACAAGACAAACATGCCAAAATAACATTTCAAATATTCAACATGCATAAAAACATTTATATAGCATGTGTATCCCAGTAAATCTCATAACGTACTCACCTTGATTACTTAATCGAAATGCTTGATATACCATCCTAAAGTGGATGTAACTCTCTGATTTATTATTGGTATTTTTTAATGTGTATTATGAAATGAAATATATGTATGTATTTATAGTAAATCGAAAGGAGCTAAATGAAAGGATGAGGAGGTGATGATGGCGGTGGACTTCAAAACATTTATAAAATTTTCTTCTCCCCCACGTTTGATCAAATACATATATTTATATATATATATATATAAATATTTTATGTTATATATCATTGTTATCTTTATCGAGTATAATTTTGTATACGTAACCCCAGATCTTAATTTGAATATATATTTGGGACATATGCGATACTACCTACTCATAGGCATGCTATTGCTATACTTTTTTCTGAGTTGTACAAATTTCCGTAATCATATTTTGACCTTTTTGACATTTACGGTATCTAGATTTTTCAACGTATATAAATATGAAATTTGGTATATCCGATATTTCTATAATTCACAAATGACACATTTCTATCGTTTTGCTCAAGTGACCCTAAAATAAAAACTATATTCTTTTTCGAATCAGAAAGCGTCATTACGATCTATATAAATCGTTGATTTCGAATATATATGCATTGTATAACTTTTAAATCCATTTGAGCAATAAAATTAATAAAAACAATATATTTAATATTGAATCAGTCCTATAAATAAAACTGTCGGTTTTCAAATCTGAAAGTTTCATTGTGACCGTCATAAATCGTTGATCACAAAAACATATTAGTCGCATTTCATAAAAATCCATACGACTAGCTATTTTGAGTAAAACGACAAAACCTTTTAAATAGAAATAATATTGAAATATATATTATTAATAATATATATATATACACTATTCGTATGTATATATATATATATATTTTAAATTCAATTGTTTAAATGTTTAAATATGTATATATATATATATATATATATATATATTTAGAATTCTATTATATATTTTTATCTTCGTAATTATTAATCAGATATATTTCTCTCTCATTTATTTCCATCAAAGATATTTTCTAAATCTTTAAATTATCATCTTTTCAATGATATCAATATTTTGATATTAACATCTTAACTTTAAATTTGTATCCGATATAAATATTTCTTTATCGAAAAACATAACTTAAATTATCGATTATATATCATCATATTTAACACTTATCTTAAAGATTTAAGATAGTTAAATGAACGTAATTTTGTCATTATTATAATAGTGAAAACAGAGTGTTACAAGATTCTGCTACTTTTGAGGAATATGAGAAAAAGTCTGAATTCATCAATAAAATGTCTGAATAAATTTTTAATGAGTTGATGAATGCTTCAGATTCTGAACCTAAATTTCAAAAAGCTGAGTTAAACTTTGAGACTGATAAAATTTCTGATTTGCAAAAGAACTCTCAAATTTGCAAAAGCTTCTTGAAAAAGTTGAAGATGAAAAGTTTGATCTTCAATTTAAACTTGAAAAGTCTTTAAATGAAAACCAAGATCTTTGTAAAAAGATTTATGAGTTAGAGAGTTCGAATTTTAAAAGAAATTTACATGATCAGAAATGTTTTGAAAGTCAAAAATGGAATCTCCATTCCAATCCCGAGTTTGTCTTTTAGCAAAATCCTCAGTAAGTGTTGGCGGCCAAAGCACTTCTCAACTCAGAGACCTCTGTTGACAGTTTGTCAATAGCAGAGGCGGAGGTAGAGGCCTCTAAGGTCTTCTCAATGATAAGTTTTAGATCATTCAAGGATCCCCTGATTTCATTTCCGAAGCTTTCAAACTTAGCTTTGGTCACAAAATCAGAGAGGGTAACCTTAGATCAACCACATGGACCTAAGCCTGGCTCGAGTTCAGAGGTGCCTTCTTTCAGAGAAGGTCTGAGGTTGTCTATAGAAGGACTTGCACCCGATCCTTGAGGGTCGCTCTGAGGGGAGTCCTCTACTGGTGTTCTGATCACTTTCTCTTCTTCTGCCTCAAATTCAGAAGAGGGAAAGTAGATGTGATGGCCAGATTTGTTATCTAGACAAGTCTACCCGTGTTCAACTTAGGTCAACCATTGCCCCTGACTTGTGCAGTCTCTACGTGATATCTTAAAGATCTCGGGTCTAAGGTGTTGGTCACCTAAGGAATGAGCCACAGAGGCATCATTCTGTGTCTGTTGAAGTGGCGTGCTCAGGTGTGAGTGAGAACTTATGTGTTCAATAGTGTTGTCCTTTTGGGAGGACAACTCCAGATTGGTGGCTACCCCTAGTTGGTCTGTAGCAGAGGCATAATGAGGTGCCTCTAAACGGTTTGTTGGGGTTGGGTTCGAGGTGTGCACCTCTGTTTCAATATCCAGTGATGCTAAATCATCTTGGATAGATTGTTTAGTTGCATTGGGAGTGGGGGTCTGGCAATACACATGTGTGCCTCTATGGGCATCTTTTTCTACCTCACTCTTCTCGGCTTCTAGTGGTTCAAAATTCTCACCCTCAGAGGAGCTCTCTTTTTCACTGCTCTCTGTGCTAGTAGAGATATTCTCTTCACTAACATTAGAGGCACTCTCTGATTTTTCCTCTTCCTTGGAAGCTCCCTCTAATTGTCCTCCATCAACTCTTATAGCCTCTGAGTACTCACTGTATGACTCAGGGACCAACTCAAAACCTAAGTGTCTTGGGGATCCCACCACTGGTTCTAGTGGATGGGAAACACGTCGATAGATATTGAGAGAAGGGTAGTTTTCAAGGAGAAGACATACCATTGTGTGTGGGAGTCTTCTGGCAGCAGGGTAGGGAGACACAATTGTTGCCTTGAAATTGTTCATCACAAACAGAGGGGGCTTTGGGCCTTCCTCTGTTATGTTGAACTTGGTCATAGCCTTCCTCATGATCAGAGATATGAACCTAGGAAATAGGACAGAGATGGGGGCTTTCTTTTGGCCAGGTCCTTGTTTTTCCTATCCGTTGTCGTATAGAGCTCTTAAAAGAGGAACTTAGGCAGATCGATGGCCATGTTGAAGAAAATGGCGTACATGATGGCCAAGATAGTGGTATTGGCCTGGTTCTGGTTCCCAATCTTGTAGGTGAGGGTACGGTTGAGCGCACTGAACATGAAGTTCCAGATGGGTGGTGGGTGTTGACGTCTGAATTCACAGAGCTTAGAGATGTCCTTGTTATACCCCAAGTGGATTAGGAATTCGAGCAGGGCTTCTTGGGTTGGGGATTTTTCAAATTTTCCAATCCCCAAGTTAGTGGTATTGAAGAGATATAGATGTCGTCGGAGTGTGTCTGGGAAATCCTAGTCGATCCTCCGACATATTCACCGGTGTCAAGAAAACCTACGAGTCCACCTACGTCCTCATCGTATTCACTTGTATGCCACCATTGTTGAACATAGTTCAACAAGACGTTGTTTTCAAAGCTGGTCAGGGAATATTTTAGTTCACAGTGATTAAAAAAATTCTAATATTACACTGTATTTTTCATCGAACTTAGTAGGGTTAAGGTCCAGGTAAAAGTTATTCCCTTTGACAGGAATGTCGTAGGAGGTTGGAGCCTTGTTGGGTACAATCCTTCTCGATTCATCTGATCTTTGTTGTTGGTTTGCCATTATTGCAGGTTTAAAAGCTCAAGAAAGAGTGAAGAAGATGAAGTATTCAGAGGGAAATATTGAAAGGGTAAAAGAAAATTGGGGTTCTAAAATGGGGTTTTATGGGCGTCATTGTACTAGAGTGAGATAGTGGAATGGTGTTGATAGGATTGGAGTGTGAACCATTTTGGCGTCCAACTAATCTTAGAGTGACACGTGTTGGAAATTCTTGAAAGGGCGCTCACATCATAAACTGTCACCGTGGGATTGGTAGAGAGACTTGACAGTCACCAACAAAAATAACCAAAGGCTATCAAGTAACTATCAAGTAACTGCTTCTGTCTGTGATTTATCTTCTAAACAACAAAGGGATGACCTCATCAACACCGTTTCTTCCGTTTCTATTGCCAAACTCAACATCCTTGTAAGATACTCATCTTAATTCATTCATTCGTTAGTTCTTCAATATATTATATATAATCTATATATATATAGGGTCAGGTTCACGGGAAACTTAAAAAAAATGAAAAACTAAGGAACACCCTAGAGAATGTTCATATGAAATGTATGCACATGTGCATACAAATAAAATAAAGCTATTTTTTAAGGTTTTTATGCACATGTTCATATATACATACACATGCATGTTACAAATTATTTGTATGCATAGATGAACAACTACCAGGGTGTTCCTCAGTTTTCTATTTTTTTTTACGGTTTTCCCCTAAATCTGAAAAGTTTTTTTTAATGATCAAATGTGTGTTGTGTTGTGTTTTGTTGTGTTATGTACATGTATACGAATATATATATTGTGCTTGGATCACACTAGATAAGATATGTTTTTGGACTTTTAAGAGATAAACATGCTTTTGAAATGAAGATTAGAGTTTCTGATACATGTACAGAGGCTCTAGTGGTCTAAGAATATGCTAAATCAGTTTGTCAGAAGCTCTGAGATTAATTATCAGAGGCTCTGATCTATGGTTAAGATCAAGTAGACATATTCAGCATGCCCAACGTACTAATCAAAAAGTTGAACTTTTGTTCATCAAGTGCTTTTGTGAATATATCATCAAGTTGGTAATCAGTTAAGACAAAATGAATTTCAATAGTGCCCTTCTCAACATGATTTTTAAGGAAGTGGTACCTGGCATCAATGTTAGCGCAATATTTGTTGTATTCAAGATCATTGAGAATGAAAGTCAAAGCTTCAAGTCAAAGCCTTATTTGCTAAAGTCAAAGTCAACAAGCTTAATGTGGAAAGTCAAAGTCTATGTCAACTTGTTACTTTTGTTAGTTGTTACTTGCTTTGTAATAGTGGTAGGTATAAATAGTGTTTTTCTTGTAATATGTCATAATGCGCTTTAATAGATAATCATTGTAGAGAGAGAAATATTGTATTGAGAGAGAGAGTTTTGTAATCATTCAGATCATCAATACATATGGCATCTTGGATTGAATCTGATTATTCATCTTGATAATCTTTCATTTACTGGGAATAACATCAGAGCAGACAAGATTCAGAAATTGATCAAAATTTTCAAGCTTTGGTGTAATTTTGAAGAACTCACAAAACGATCTGTCAATAATCGAATTATGAGATTTAGTGATGTTTTTGCTATAAAATTTGTTATGTTGTATTCAGTTTTTGTTCTAGATCAATTCTTGTTCAGGTTGCATAGTCAAATTCACAACATATTTGTGTGAATTTTGATTTTTGTTGGAATTTTATTAGAAAAATTAGAATAGACCGTGTTTCGATCGAAGGTTGTAATTTTGTTGTTTTTAGTTGAAGTAATGTACTAGAATTTTGTTCAGATTGTAATCATGGTGAAATCTGCAAAATTTCGTGGCCTAATTCTCAGAATTGAAAGAGTAATGGCCCAATCTGTGTTTTTTCAAGTCGACAGAGTGAAGAACTCGCTAGATCCAAGGAACTCGCAAGCATTATCTGAAGAACTGGCTAACTCAATAACTCACAAGGTGTAAAGGGTTTGATATTTTGGTGGAAGTGTCTAAGTGAAGAACTCGCAAAAAGTTTTATACGTCATATGAAGAACTCGTAGATTGTGTTCTACGACAAGTCCAGAACTCGCAAAGCTCAACTTACGTCAACTTCAGAACTCGCAAGCCTTTGTTTGCGACAACCTACTTGTCGCAAGCTTCCAACTACAACAAGTTACCGTTTACACTCTTTGTTCTGCGACAAGTTCACTCAGGATCTTTCGTCACAAGTTGTTCCTTTTTTCCTTGCATTTTTTTCTAATTCAAGAACTCGCGTGCTTCGTTTTGCGACAAGTAGAGAACTCGCATACAGTGCTCTGCAAGTTTATACATCTCGCATCCTTTAGTCTGTGTCAACCTCAGTTCTCGGGTGTAGTGCTTTGCGTCAACCTATAACTAGCAACCAGTTCTTTGCGACAAGTTTGCCTTCTGTGGTTTTCAGTTCTTTACGACAAGTTTGCTCTATGTGGTTTTCAGTTCTTTGCGACAAGTGATCTACAGTGCCTTGCGACTTCTATACTTAGTCAATTTTTTGACAAGTTTTCAGGTTTTCGAAAATTTCTGATATTTTTAAACGATCATCTGCAAGTGATATGAAGATGACTTCTAAGGATGCTCTGGCTATTGGAACTGACGTAAAGCCACCTGTACTGTTTAAAGGTGAGTATGATCAGTGGAAAGATAGATTCCTGGATTTCATTGACCGACAGACAACGGTGAATATATCAAACAATCTATTGATGAAGGTGTTATGAAGCCAGTTACTAATGTAGATCCTTGATGATGATGATGATTCTGATAGTGGTGATGATACTAAACCTCGAGAGCCCAAGACAAAGAAGATAATTGTTGATATTTCCAACTACACAGCTGAGCAGAAAAAGACATACAAGGCTGATAAGCAAGCAAGATCCCTACTTCTATAGAGTATTCCAAATGAGATATACATTAAGATGTGGGATCAACTAGAATAGATGAAGAGGGAGAGATCCTGGAGTTGGAAATATCAACAACTACGAGGAATTCAAGCTAAAGAGGGAGAGAGCCTGGAGGATACATATGATAGGTTTGTATCTTTACTCAATGAGTTGGCAAAGAATAAAGTCAAGATGAAGCAAATTGAGAACAATGTCAAGTTGTTGAGTATCTTGCAACAAGAATGGAAGAAACATACTCGTCGGATGAAGCAAGGATTTGAATGACATTCTTTTACATGAACTTTATGAAACCCTCAGACAGAATGATGAGGAGGTTGAGGAAATGAGAGAAGAGAAGAAAAATCTTAAGAAACCGGTTGTTGATCCGGTAGCCTTAGTTGCTGAGAAGAAAGAGAAGAAGAAGGACAAGAATAAGAAGAAGGTAATAGTTTCAGATTTAGATGACAGTGACAGTGCAGATTCAGATACAGATGATGGAGAAAGCTTGAAACAAGCCATGATTCTTTTGATCCGAGCTTTCCAGAAAATGTTCTACAAGAAACTGGGGTCAAACAGTCAGAGGTACTCGTCTGGATCTTGCAACTATGAACATAAAGAAAGAGTTGAAGGAAAAAGATATGAGGATAGAAGGTTTTAGGGCAAAATGTATGAAGAGAGAAATCAAGAAGATAAAAGATATGTGAACGGGTATGATGAGAAGAAAACTGATGAGCCGGAGCAATGCTATAACTACGGCAAGATTGGGAACTTTGCCAAAGATTGTTGAAAGCCCAAAGTGCGGAACTCCGATTACTACAAGAACAAGATGTTGTTGACAAAATAGAAAGAAGTGGGGAAACCACTGATGGCGGAAGATGATCACTGGCTTAATCTCACAGATTCAGAAGGAGAAAGAGATGAGGTAGCTCACATGTGTCTTATGGGCAAGAAGGTTGCATATGATGAATCAGATGATGACACATCTGAAGAGGTAAATGATCTTTCTGAATCTGATTTTATTAAAAAGATGGAATCCATGATGGTATAGCTTCAAGATCTACAATCTAAACTTAAAAGGGAAAAAGGCATTGTTGCGAAAAAGTGTCAAACAATATTTGATCTCAACAAAGATATTGTTGGGAAGAAAATGTTGATCGGTTCTTTAAACAATGATGTCAGCAATTTTGAAAAACAAAAGAGTTTTCTTGAAAACCAAGTATCTGAAGCAAATTCCAAGTTCAATTTGTGTGAACTTGAGAAGCAAGAGTTTGTTGTAAAATATAATGAGTTGAGATTTGAAAACAAAACTAAGATGAAAAAGATAAATGGTTTGGAAGAAAAGATCTACGCGAGAGGCCAATCTGACCAAACAATTCATCTAAACAAACCTAAGGAATTTAAATGTTTTAAAGATAACTGGGGTATTGGGTATGTGAGCCCACATTACTTGAAGAATGCAATTTCAAAACAGCCTGCTCTTTATAACTTTTTTTACAAGCGGCTGACAAACACTCCAAGTTAAAACCCAGATGGACCAAGTCGTATGAAGAGGTTGAAGCTAAGGAAGATTTAAACAGAAAAGACACAACTAAAATGCAACTACCATTCTGTTATGACAAACTGAATGATAGTTATCTTACTAAACAACCAAAGTTTTTTTAAATGATTATTTTCAAAGTTATTCTACTGAGTAAATGGAGGCAAAACCTGTTGAAGGAAAAATTTACGTTCCTCCACTCATCTTAGAAAGTAAAATTTATGAGCTTGAGAATACTCTAGTAGATGAAAGAATTTTGGTTGATTTAAAACAGATTGCGTAGATCCCAAAACTATCAACAATTCATGATTCAATTAACAAGAACAAGATGAGATTGGGAGAGAGTATGATTTATTCACATGAAATTGAAATACAAAACACAAAACCTAGAGAGAGAATGTGTTTCTCTCTCTAGAATACGCTCACTCTCAAATCTCTACATTTTAAATGAATTGAACTAGTTACAAACTACAAACACGAAAACTATATATACCTCCCCCTAACTCACTTCTTCTACACATTAAGCCCAAACCCATTTTACAATAAAAGCCCAATTAACATTCTAAAGCCCAATACAAATATTAAAGATAAACCCCTTTTCAAAACCTTCTAACTTGGACATTTTATGTCCTAACAATCTCCCCATAAAGTTTTGTAAAGGAATCATCATATGATAAGCGTCAGCTCTTCTCCCCCTTGATTTCTTTGAAAAACTTTAGCGTTGCACATCTTCAAGATAGCTCAGGCTCCCCCTTGAATGAAGCTCTTATCCTTCAAAGTTTCATCTTTAAAACCAGATTCGATGTGCGCAATAACCTCGACTGAGTGCACTAAAGACAATTTTTATCTCTAGAAACCCAACACATTCGTTATGCCTACAAGAAATAAATTTGTGAGTTTGTGTGACAACCACAGTGCATCTTCAGTTTATAACAACAAATCTGTCTTTGAAATGCGAGTTGAATAGGAGTTCAGCTTAAGAACTTGTACTGATCAGCTAGTAGGAGGAAGCAACTTGTAGCAAACACTACTTGGCAAGGGTATAAAAACCAATCAACAAGTGTTCAACAACTGAAGAAGGATGCTCATTTTCATAACACTCTCCAGAACACTGAATGAGTAAACTCGGACCTCCAATCTTCACAAATCAGCTGAATGATTAGAGGCACTCAAGAGTTTCGATCACAACCAAAGCACCAGAACATTGATTGTAGGCACTCATAATTTTGATTGATCAGGTCAGAAAAATTAGTAAGAGCACTCAAAGGTCTAACATCGTGAAGAAAACTCCAGAATGATTATTGCAGATACTCCAACGGCTAATCCAATCCAATTGAAGACTAAATCCAAACATGAAATGTCTGAAAATATTGACTATCATGAGCTCTGTAAATCTGAGTCAGTTGCGTAGAAATATGTAGTAGACTGAATGTCGGAATGATGCCACACATGCGTTTAACAAAAATCTCGTGAACAAATTGTTGAAAAATAAATCGGATCACTCGGATAAGCAACTGTCGAGAAAACCGAACGAGAAAATTCTGGAACAAAAAAAATATTCCTTGAAAATTTTGTATCCCGGTTAACACGGTCAAAGCACAAAATTAAATTCGGATTATACGCCGTTTGGATCAATAATCGGTTATCTATAATTGCAAGATTAAAATCCGGTATCAATCTTCAAAAAATCGGACGACATGATCACTAGTCAAAAATTTGACACTTAAGCTCAAAATTTGGTTTTATACGGTTAATCCCATAACCCAAATATATGCGGCCCAATGAATAAAATCATCAATCCTGGATGCCATCTTCATTTAAACCCCAAAACTCGGATCACATTTATTACAAACCCGGATGAGAACAAAACAACTCCTGGATTGCAACTCCGGGATGGCAGTAAGTCCAATCCCGGCCTCAACACAGACTCGGATTCTCAAAGTTACGGTTGACAGGCCACTCCCATACGTGGCTTTCAAAATAAGCATGGATTCATTATAACCATACAGCCGTCGGTCATAAAGTGACCTCCACCGACCCATTATCAAAACACCCTAACAGTCAAGCAAAGATTAGTCCACCGATCATCATAAAAAAAACAACCGCCATTCACAAATTTCATTCCACCACCGTCCTATTATCATATTTAACAACCACCGATCAATTATCAAAACATTGTTCCACCGACCCACGATATTGATTACTCTTTGTGGCTGTAAGTTCCTGGATTCATGGATTAAGTCCCGAATGGTGTGCGATTAGGATCCGGATGATGTGGGTAATAAACTACAAGATGGTGTACTCCCGGGTGGTGAGGGTTGATCCCGGTTCCCAAAGGTATTAGGTCCCAGATTGATTTCCAACTCCCGGTCTAACTTCCGGTTCCAACTCCGACTCAAAATTGAACTCCCGGTTCCACATATACTCCCGGTACGCGAACATTGTGTATCGATCCAGAAAAATCATAATCAACAAATTTGATCAAATTGTGATGGATTGATTATCGTAGGATATTCATAAACATTAATTAACTAATCCTTTGCAATAAACTCCATCAAATCACACTAATCTCAAATTTCTGGAAATCGATAAGAACATAGTCGCAATCCAAAACTCTTCCAAAAACCTCAGATCTGATCCTAAATCTCCACAATTGTTGAAATTAGAAATTGTAATTGATTCCAATGATTTTAGCAAATAACATATAATCAATTTAAGAAATAAAATAACATATTAGCTCCAAACTCTACAAAATCAGATCCAAAACAATTGATTCATCAAAAAATGGGCTCTAGAATCATGAATTGATGAGAACTCATTGAATCAAAGAAATAATTCTTTGATCCAGCTCTGATACCAAATGTTAGGTCCAATTTCACAATTAAACAAGAAATCAATCAAGAAATCTCACAAGTTCTCAATGATCTTGAACTTTTCTCTCTCTAGAATTACATGAATCGTATCAATCTTTCTCTCACTAGAAACCCCTCACTAGAAATATGACAATGAAAGCTCTTTCTACCATATTACAAAGGCTATAAACTATTTATACCTCCTAATTACAAAGCTATTAAACTAAACACTTTGACTTAACAAGACATAAGCTACTTTGACTTTTACATCTTTGACTATACACCTTTGACATTTCTTGACTTTCCAATTACATTGACTTACAATAAATCTTGAATACAATTTATGCGCTAACAACTTAAGTTTTCTACTATTTTATTGAACACTGATTTGAAATCTGAAGTTACAGTTGAAGATAAATCGGTTTCGGACAGAGTTTGTGATAACAACTCCACTAATTCAAATGCATCTTCATGTAAGGCTTTTATGGGAAATATTTTTGCAAATCCAAAACTTTCAGATTTTTATCAAACACGTTATGATAAATAATGTTCAAAAGAATTCAAATATTTTATGTTTCCAAAATCTTCCAAGGAATCTCACTTTACAGATAATAATGATCTGTTTGATGTGATAAAGTTTATTTCTTAAATTCTGAAGAATGTTTTGATGAATGTCTTGAAAAGTTTGACTTTAATGCAAAACTTCCTGGTCATTCTAACTTTGTTATCAAATCTGATGAATTACCAAGTATTTTTGAAGTCAGTGAATCGTCAACCAAGGTTAATGAAACAGTTCCTGTGAGTACTTACTATGCTAAAGGTAAGAAGAAAAACCACTCACATAAACTAAACAACACTGGTAAGTCTAAGAAAAAACAAACTCTGAAATCTCATGGTTCTAACAAGCATAAATATGATGTTTCATATATGCGATTTGAAAGATCTGAGGTGAAGCTAGAATGGAGACAAAAGAAGATTGAAGAGTCAACAAAATCATCTTCAGTTTCTGGTTGTAATAGGTCTACTGATAGTAGTAGTGATGTAATTGATCAAGTTGCTTTAAATAAATCAAAATTTGTACTTCCATGTAAGGTTTATTCAATAAAGTAATTGATTCAATTATCTCATTCTACAGTTCATTGTTCCAATTGTGGCCAAAATGATTTTGTTGCTAGACAATATTTTGATAATTGGTATGGATCTTATCATATATATCATTCTGATAGTTCAAATGGTTTTCGAAAGAAAAGTGGACCCAAATTCAAATAGTGCCAAAATCTGAGACTAACCCGAAAGGACCCATTTACAAGGGGGTACCTAAACCTCTTGTTGTTTGATTTCTCATGTGCAGACCCATCATATGTGGTACTTAGATTTGGGTTGTTCCAAACATATAACCGAGAGGAAAGATATACTGACTAATTATATAGAGAAATGTTGTGGCAACATGGGGTCTGGGAACGATCATGTTTCACCAGTTTTAGGATATGGAGATGCAATTTAAGAGAATGTCACGATAAAGAAGGTGAGTTATGTTGAAGGTTTAGGACACAACTTGTTCAGCATTGGTCAGTTTTGTGACAAAGACTTAGAGGTGAATTTCAAAGCCAAGAGATGTTGTGTACGAACAAAAGATGGCAAAGAACTCTTGGTGGGAACTCGAAAGTCAAACCTCTACATGATTAACCTGTCCAATGTCAAGCCTGATAAGGTTGTGTGTCTACTATCAAAAGATTCTACGGAACAAAGTTGGTTGTGGCATAGACGACTGTCTCATCTCAACTTCCGCTATATCAACAAATTGGTGAAGGTTAATCCAGTGAAAGGACTTCCAAAGCTTCATCTTGAAAAAGAACATCTATGTGACGCATGTGAAAAGGGAAAGATGAAAAGAGCTTCACATAAGCCGAAGCCTGAACCGAATACAAGTGATCCTTTGGAGTTACTACACATGGACTTATGCTGTCCAATACGTACTCAAGGTAATTAACGGCAAGCGTTATTGTTAAGTCTGATTTTATAGTAATCATTGTATTTTTAGAGTTTGGTCAAATACTGTGTCTAAAGTCATATATTGTGTAGTATTGACCAAGGGTATTTAAGTCCCTTTGGTCTTTGTCTTTGTAAGAACTTCACGCATATTGAATATTGATCTTACTTTGCGCTACCAAGTCTCTCTCTCTCAACTTTCTCTCTCTAAAGATTCATTGATCTTGGACTCACAATTGGTATCAAAGCCATCTGAATCTTGAGAGGATTGAGAGAATTCGTTTTTAGATTCTGAATTTGTGATTTAATCCGAAAATTTGATTGATTTTCTTGAATTTTTCAAGAAAATCTCGTTTTTGGTTTTTTTAATCAAATTCGATCTGTTTTTTGAGTGAATTTCTTTGCAAATTGGTTTGTTGGATTCGAAATTGATAGGAGAACATCTTTGATTCACATCGATTTGCAAGAAAAACTTGTTTTGATTGTCAATTTAGAGAATTTTGAAGTTTTTGAAAAAACTCGTGTTCACGTACTGTTTCATTCGTGAAATTTTGAATTTGTGAATTTTAATCGAAAAGTTTGATTGGAAAGTGTTGAAAAGTTATTTTCGAACGTGTTGGTGTAAGAAAATTTCATCAAAAATCTGTTTTGAAATCGAATTTTTAGAAGTTTTTGTGGTTTTTCTTCGGTTTGCGCTAGATCTGTAGTTTGCGCGAGTTCATCTATGTTTGCGCGAGTTCATCTTACTTTGCGCTAGTTCTTGTTATTCTAATCTTTACAATTGTGTATTTCAGGTCTCAAGAATTTCAGGTTTTCGCTTACTATTCATTACGCAAACCTCAGTTTGCGTCTTCAACTTCTAACGCAAAGCTCAGTTTGCGTCTTCAACTTCTAACGCAAAGTTCAGTTTGCGTCTCCCTCGACTCACGTAAAGCTCAGTTTGCGTTTCACTTGACTCACGTAAACCTCATCTTGCATCTCACTTGGCTTGCGCAAAGCTCACTTTGCGTCTCCTTCAGGTCACGAGAACTTAAGTTTGCGTTTCCTTCATATAACGCAAAGCTACTTTGCGCCACAGCCTGCTCACGCAAAGCTTAGTTTGCGCTTCCTGACTCTCACGCAAACATCCACTTTACGCCAGTCTCAGACTTAGTTTTTTCTCTGAATATCTACTATGGATTCTGCAAAGTTTGCCTTTCAAGCTAAGTTCTACACAAGTGATCTGATGATGTCCTTGGGATCTGAAACTCGTCCTCCAGTTCTTGTCGATGAAAATGAATTCACTCAATGTCAAGATCGATTTCTGAACTTCATCGAGTGTCAAGCTAATGGAGAGAACATGATGAAGTCTCTAACTGAAGGACCTTTCGTAAAGCCTAATAAAGAAACTCCTCCAACATCTGAAGAGGCTTCACGAATGAAAGCTGATCGAGAGCTGAAAGCTAATTTGATGCTAGCTTTACCAAACTCTATCTACAACCGGGTTGATCATTGCAAAGATTATCCAAATCTGTTGTAGGCACAATTGGAAAAGATCATGCTTGGTTCTTCAGTAGCAACTCAGATTCGACATACTCGGTTCATGAACAACTTTGAGGAGTTCAAGGCCAAAGAAAGTGAGTCTATAAAGAGTGTTTTCGACAGATTCTGTGCAGTGCTGAATGATCTGCGAAAGATAAATGTGAACAAGACAGAGCTTGAGACGAATCTGAAATTTCTTAATGCTCTTCAGCCTGAATGGAACAAATCATGTCACAGACTGAGGAACGATGTTCGGATTTCCACAATGCAGATTCAGGAACTATACGAGATTCTGATGACTGATGAGAGCTTGGTGCTAGAGAAGAAGGCCAAACTGGAGAAAAAGAACAAGAAGTCAATAGACCCGGTTGCACTCCTCACGAGCCAACTAGCTGAACAAGCGTTGTCTGATAACGCTTACAACGGGTCAACTGATGATGATGGTGAGGCTCTGCAGAAAGCGATGATCCTTCACTCTCAGCATTACAAGAAAAAGTTCCAACCAAGAACTGGTTCCAACTCTTCTCGCTTCACTTCTGTGACTAGAGCCAAAGTACCCGAGCCAAAGACTGCTACTTGCTACAACTGTGGAAAGCCAGGGCACATTTCAAAGGAGTGTCGAGCAAAGAAGGTTAGGGACTCAACTTTCTATCGGAAGAAACTGGAACTGGCTGAAAAGAGAGAGAACAGAACTGCTCTTCTTGCCGAAGAAGAATTCTGGCTGGATCATTCCGACGATGAAGCTGCAAACGTAGAGATCGCTCAGATGTGCTTGGTTGGAGATGATCAGTCAGATGATTCTGATACTAATGAAGATGAGGTATATACTGATTTTGATTACAATTTATTACCTCTGAGATGAAAATCATAATAACTGCTTTATCTGATTTGCGTTCTAAGTTCATTTCTAAAAAGAATTTAAATTCTGAAAAGTCAGATTTGATTGATAAACTGAAAATTTCTTTGAAAGATGAAAAATCTATTTTAGAAAATAGAAAAGACATCTTTCAAAAGAAATTGGATGATTTGGAAAATTCAAATAAGACTTATCTTGAATCTTTGACGGCTATGACTAATTTAAAAGATGAATTTTCAGATAAAATAAATAAGTTAGAAGAAAAGCTTTATCGAAGGAACCAATCTGAACAAACAATTTTTATGAACAAACCGAGGAGTGAAGAAGCTTTAAAACAAAGGTGGGGACTTGGTTTTGAAAATCCTCATTGTTTAAGCAACTTGGTTTTGTTCTCTCTAAAGATTCATTGATCTTGGACTCACAATTATGTACTGGTAATAGTGGATGATTACTCGCGATACACTTGGGTCATGTTTATAAGGTCAAAGGATGAAACTCCCGATGCCATCATCTCATTTCTAAAGAGTGTCCAAGTGAACATGCAACGAACAGTAAAGCTGATTCGAACAGACAATGGCACAGAATTTAAGAACAAAACAGTTGAAGATTATCTCGAACCAGTCGGAATAACACATCAGTTTTCTGCTTCCAGAACGCCTGAACAAAATGGAGTAGTTGAAAGAAGAAATTGGATTCTAGTTGAGGCTACACGTACGATTGTTAGGACTGAAAATCCTAGTGCGTGGAAAGTTGTATAACGCATTTATAGAGTTTAATGGTTTTATTTATATGTGTTGTAAAAGCCTTTTATTGTTATTGGGCTTAAGTTTGGTTGTAATGGGCCTTGGGCCCTTTAGGGTTTTATCCCTAGTATTTAATGGTTTGTTTAGGTGATTTTAGGGTAGAGAGGAGAATAAAAGTGTTATTCATTAAGGTTTACAATAGTTTATCATAAATTCTCTCTGTAAACCTAAACCCTTTACTGTTAAATCTAATCATATGACTAGCAGTTGTGATTGATTCTTATTGTTGGTTGATTATTATCACTGCTGATTGCACTATTTATAGGATCTACAATTGGTATCAGAGCGGGATCGAATTAATTTTTATTTGATACGATCAAAAGGTTTGTCTAAATCCCTTTTATCGACTTCTACTGTTAATCGACTTTGGTTCTACAGTGTTCATCATATTCGATTTGAATCTATGTTTATGTTTGTTTGTGTTTGATAAACGAAACTGTCTTGAACCCCAGGACCTTGCACTCTCGGATCTCTTTTGTTATTTTTCAGAACTCTTCAAAGCATTCTCTGTTTCATTAGGTGTTTAGAGTTAATCAACTGTGTTTAAATCATTTTGGTAAATCATTTGATGTTGCGGTTTGTTTTGTTGGTTTCTCTTAAGGGTTAGATTCCCTTTTGAGTTTGGAGTTTCGATTGGACATGGTTTTCAACCCTGAAACCGAATGATTACAAAGAGAGTTTGTTTGCTATACCAAAGTGCTAACATGCTCTATCTTAACAAGTACCATGGCTTAGAACCCAAATCCGAAAATTGATCCAATTGTCGATGTTGCCCTGATTCATCCAAATCAGTACCTCTCACTCTCACCAAACAACTTTTACTTAGACTTCTCTCAGCCCCAAGGACAACACCAAGTGATACTCGAGATTCTAAGAGGCCACCCTCTATCTTACGCTCTCACGGAGACTGCAGATGTTCCTCAGTTGTATCTGCAGTAGTTCTGGAAATCCCTCACACATATTGAAGAAGAAGATGGATTCCATCTGGAGGCCATAATTGACTCCACACCTATTCTACTCACTTGAGAGCTCTTTAGATAGTTTCTCCGCCTACCAAACGCTGACTCATTTTTGGGCCGAGACAACTTCGACCCAATCGTCTCCGACTCCACGATGTGTGCGAATATTCATTCTCTAGGCTATGTGGTGCTTCTCCCGTTCCCATCCGCCTTCAACCACCAGAACTTGACTTCAATATGGTACACTCTCTTCACGTACCTCAACCGATGTTTATCTGCCATCACTAAGGGCATATATCAGACCAGTGACAACCTTCTCCGACTCTTTTATGGCATTGCTTTCCATCGATATGCCGACTACGCCAATATCTTATGGTTCGAGCTAGACCAAAAGGTCTGAGACAACGCAACAAAATGACTGAACTTCATCACGTTCATGCATTTTCTTCAGATCTTCATCCGGAACTTCATGCAACTCCATCCCACCATAGCTCGCTGATCATCACATCCGGTATGACCTCATCATCCCACTCATCGTATTCTGACTCACAATGAAATCCTAAACATAGTCGCTAGACGTCTCCCTGACGGGTTACTGGCCTACGCTAGTCAAACGACACTGAGTGTGATAGAATATAGGCGTACACAAGGCATACCTGCTCCCATGGTCCATCCAGAACCGGAAGGACCTCCCCTGGGAGCATGACCTGAGAGGCGTAAGGGTCCGTGCACGAGAGGAGAAAGAGTCCGACGAGCTGGGGCTCCCGGACCGGATGTGTTGAGAGAATAGATTGTAAGGGGAACTGAAGCAGGCAGTGCCGTTAGACCAAGCAGGGCCAACACTTCTCGCCGATCACCTACCCCATCACAGACAGCCACTCAGACCTCGGAAGAGGACACCGCCACTGACACTGAACAGATCTAGTCCTCTTCCCACACAGAATCTGAAGTTGACACCGACCAAACCGCCACCCAATCTAACTCTCAAACCGAGTCAACGAAACCAAGTGACGAGTCATCTGACTTTGATGGTGACGATGATCAGCCCTCACCTGGAGAGATAAGGAGAGCATAGGGAGTCCAAGTTGAAAATGAATAAGTGAGGAGAGAGAAGGAAAGAAAGAGAAAACACAACTTTGAAAGTACACGAGTGATGAGGCAACTAACTCCGGTTGACCTCCCCTTACCCACCATTAGCCAGGTAGCCACATCTGCTACCCAGTCTCATGTGTTGAGACAGGGTATTGAAGAAGTCATCGTGGACCTAGCGACGCAGTTGCACACCCCACCTAGCCACTCCGACATCTCTCACCAGATGTTGGTTTCACTTTCTCGTGGGGGTTTAGCACATATACTACATGTCTCTCACTTGGAGAGTATTGGTATTGAAGCTAGAGGATAGCTTCCCCAATCCTCGCCTTCATTCAGTGCACCACGTCTAGAGCTAATCGATGATATCATTTCTTTGACTAGGACACGAGTACTTTCTTCGGCTACTGGTGGAGGTCTTAGTGACCCAGTTGGAACACCCATAGTAACTCTACCTATTGGTGGATTACGAGGATTGGGTGGAAGTCCTACCACAACGATCATCACGCCAGCTGTGACCGTAGGCGGTGCGACTTCCACAGTCGTCACCACAAATGGAAGTCTCAGTAACCCAGGTGTTACTTATCCTAAGTTCGTCTTAAGGGAATTTATGGATGACGCCCTAAAGGTTGTCCATTTTATTATGCGATCAGAAATGAGTGAGGAGGTAGATGTTGTAAAACGAATAATCAAAGGTAAATCACCGATGCCTAAGCCTGAAACACTACCTCCACCTCCACCACCCTCACATACACCTAACGATTTATCCATCGATGACATCAAATCCATGCTCCTGGCCAAACTTTTATCCCAATCTCAAATTGAACCATCCCTAGATTCTTACCTAATCTCACTTCTAAGATCCCAAGCATCTAACTCTACACCTACACCCCCAACCACTATCTCTTCTGAAGCCTTCCAGCAACAATTTGCCCTTATTCAGTCTATGCAGCAAACTATAGCTGTAATGACTGAACGCGTATCATCATTGGAAGAAACCTACCAAAGCCAGGCAGAAGGGCTCAAGCGCAAGCATGATGACCAGGATGATCTTGATCATCATGAGGGGGAGAACGACATACAATTCAAAGACACAAATTATCGTGTTAAGGGGGAGTTAGCAAAATCTGAGGGGGAGTAAAAAAAATAATTCTTCTATCCCGTATCATGTGGTGTCTGCTACAAGTTTGTTCCTCCTATGAGCTGATTGAAACAAGTTCTGAAGTTGAAAGAATATTCAACTCACGGTTCAAAGATAGATTCTTTGGTTTAAAACTGAAGTTGCACTGTGGAATGTCACGTAACTCACACATTATCTTTCTTGTGTGTTGATTCGATGTGTTGAGTTTCGACAGTTGAAAGCTGCTCAATAGTGCATTCAGTCGAGGCAATTGTACATTGAATCTGGTTACAAAGTTGAAACTATGAAAACCAAGATCTTTATTCAAGGGGGATCCTGGAAAGACATGAAACATGCAACACCAAAGTTTTTCAGAGATTCAAGAGGGAAAGAAGATCAAGGCCTGAGGATTTCATGATGATAAATGCCTAATTCGACTTTAGGGGGAGATTGTTAGGACTGAAAGTCCTAGTGCGTGGAAAGTTGTATAACGCATTTATAGAGTTTAATTGTTTTATTTATATGCATTGTAAAAGCCTTTTATTGTTATTGGGCTTAAGTTTGGTTGTAATGGGCCTTGGGCCCTTTAGGGTTTTTTCCCTAGTATTTAATGGTTTGTTTAGGTGAGTTTAGGGTGGAGAGGAGAATAGAAGTGTTAGTCATTAAGGTTTACAATAGCTTATCAGAAATTCTCTCTGTAAACCTAAACCCTTTATTGTTAAATCTCATATGACTAGCAGTTGTGATTGATTCTTATTGTTGATTCATTATTATTACTGTTGATTGCACTGTTTCTGGGATCTACAATTGGTATCAGAGCGGGATCGAATTAATTTTTATTCGATACGATCAAAAGGTTTGTCTAAATCCCTTTTATCGACTTCTACTGTTAATCGACTTTGGTTCTACATTGTTCATCATATTCGATTTGAATCATGTTTGTGTTTGTTTGGGTTTGATAAACGAAATATGTGTTCAATTTTTTGGTTCTAAAAAGTGATTTTGTGCGAATTTCTGTTTAATCGCCGCCATGAAATTAACCCAGACATTTAGTTCAATCGATACTGTGTTCATAAAAATTGAAGTGATTAGTTTATGATTTTAGTGGTTTTTTTGTTTAAATTAGGGTTTGAGGTTGGTAAGCAAAATCAGTGCTTATTTTTTGTTTTAAAAAGTTGTATTTGATCGATTCATTGAGTTATCGTCGTTTTTATCGAAGGAGATCGAAGAAACCCAGAAAACTCTTCGATCTCCCGGGTCGCACGTCTCCCGGTACCATCTTCCTCCCGGTACCCCATCTCCTGGTACCATCCTCCCCCGGTACCGCATCTTTCCCACCTACCTTCTCCCGGTACCCTACATATCCCGATACCACCCTCCCCCGGTACCACATCTTTCCCGGGAGTTAGCATCACCCAGGGAGACATCAACCCGGGAGTAAACTCTTTATCCGGGAGTTGTATTCCTACCGGGTTTGTGTGTGAACAAGTTGAACACCTGTTTTTGTTAACTTTGGTACCGAGTTTTGTTGAAGACATAGTCCATACCGGGAATCAATTTTTTTTCCCAGGCAACCTTCATATTTAATTCACCAAGATCCTCATCAACCTTTTTTCTGTTTAAATCACCCATCGGGACCGGCTATGTGATTGTTTCATCATCACACTCTTCGAAACCAGCTTGATATTTCATCTTTCAAGTTACAAACAAAATATGTGACCCTCATCAACCACAAGTTCAAGCAACTTATCGACAAGCTCATCCAAGATACGATAATTCTTTTTCGAGAGTTTTAGAGATTGTTTTTCATCGTAGACGAAGTTTTTCGATTTTTTAACTGCTAAGGGTTGTTTACAAAGTCTAAACGAATATTTTTGATCGAAAAAATTCCAACCCATATCAAGTTTTTGAGTTTTCGTTCGTTGTCCGAAAAATTTTCGGTTGATTCGTTCGAGAGTTTGAGAGATTGTTTCAGGTCCTAATCAGTTGAGGGAGCTTAAGGGAACATAAAAGATCATTTATGGTCGAAAATTTTTAACCCATACGAAGTTTTGGAGTTTTTAATCGTTTTTCGTAAAGTTTTCGGTTGGTTCGTTTGTGATCGTGGGTTGACCGTTTGAGTTTTAATCAGTTGAGAAGTGATCAGGGAACTCTAACGGTCGTTGTGCGTTAAATATTTCTAATCGTTTCGTGTTTTTGTAGGTGTGCTAGAGGTAGGAGACGATGAATAGTAAATTCGTTAACTCTCCGTTAATTTCTTTACATTTTGGTCCTTTTTCCGTTATGTCTCCGTTAGTCCAGTTAGTTTGTTAGTTTGGTTAGTTTAATTTCATTTTTAGTCCTTTTTCAGTTAGAGTCCAGTTAAGTCCGTTAGAAGTTTTAAAATTTACACTTTTAGTCCCTCTAGTTAGTAGTTTCATTTTTTGTCATTTTTGGTCCTTCTACCTTTAAGTTTACTTTCTATCATTTTAGTCCCTTTAGTTTTAAGTTTCAGTTAGTGTCACTTTTGGTCCTCGTACTTCAAAGGTTTCAAAGTTTTTGAAGTTTAATCCCTAAACTTTCAAGTTTCACTCATTGTCACTTTTGGTCCCTATACTTTAAAGTTTCATCTATTGTCAAGTTCCATCCCTGGACTTTAAGCTTTCCAAGTAACAATGGATTATCAACAAATTTTACGGTTACGGGACGACAATGACTACCTCAAGCATAGGATTTCAGATCTTGAAAAGACAATAGCATATAGTTCAAATTACTTGACGTATTCTGTCGAAATAGAGCATCTTAACCAAAAGATTTCAAATCTTGAAAGAGAACCTAATATAAAGAAAAGGGATCTACATGAAAATTCAAAGAAAATATCTGAACTTGAACAAAAAGTTGCAGATTTTGAAGCCAAAGAAGAGAAGAATTTGACGCTTGAAGAAAGAGGAAACATGTTGGAGAGTGAAAATCTGGACCTGAAGAAAAGACTTGTTGTTTTTGAACAAGAAAAAGTCGATTTCTCAAATGAAAGGAAGAATCTTGAAAGAAAGATTCTCGAGCTTTCAAAGAAAGTTTCCAATGAAAGAAAGGTTTTTGAGGCTCAAATGCGAAACTTTCAAAACATATTTCTGATTTTGACAATGTTTTGATAATTGAGAGAGATTCTTTTGAGAAAGAGCGAAAACGTTTTGACAATGAAAAGGAAATGCTTGAAAAGAAGAATTTTGTGGTTTTTAAAGAGATATCTGATAAACGCAACAATATAGAAAAGGATTTTGAAAGAGAAAGAAAGTTTATTGAAACTGAGATTCATAAGCTTTCAAACAAAATATCTGGATTAGCAACAGAGATTTTGAAAGGACAGAAGGTAAAATCCGATTTACAAAAACAATTTGACTTGATTCTAGAAGAAAGAAATGTTTTATCTGCAAAAGTCAAGTAACTTGAAGAAATAAATCCAAAAGTTGATTTATCTGAACAAGCCAGTCCCTATATTGTAGTTTAGTCTCCCTATTCTTCAAGTTCACCTTCTACATCTAATTCTTCGAAGAAGTTTGTCAAATCAAATGAATTTTCAAAAGATCGGATTCGTCCTTCAAATCTTTTCTATAATTCTCTTGTTGATGATTCAAATAATCAAGTGTTTCGAAAAGTCAAGATGGTTTGGAGAAAGAAACCAACTATAGAAAGTAGTGATGGAAACAAGTCTCATGATTCTCCTGTAGTTGATACAAAGTCATTTATTTCCAAGACTGATTCACCTACTTATGTCTATTCTGTAGGAAAGTTGATCAGTCTGTGCCGACAAACGATCTGTTGCACTTACTGTGGAAAGAGTGACTTTATACATCCAAGGTACGTAAATATTTGTATGGTACTTATAACATCCCCAATCCTCAATTTAATAGATTCAAAGACAAGGCAATTAACCATCAAGGATCCATCACAGCATGGATACCAAAACCAAAATCTTCCAAATTTGTTTTGCAGGAATGTCATGTGTGATTTAATTCAGATTATCCATGTCACATAACTATAATCAAGGGTTATGCCACTTTTGAGGGGGAGTACCATGTTTGTTTGTCTAAATTTTCATATCGACTTCTGAACACTTCAGTTCAGGACTCGTTCTTTGTGACCCAGTTTACTAGAATTTAATCACAACACAGATTATGTAAAACAATTTTATTGATCTAATCACAGATTACATCGAAGTCATAGATCTAACACTTAATCACATATCTCACATTCACTGTGTGTACGAGTTCTTACCAACTCTGATTCTCAAATGTGCGTATGTGCTTACAGATTACAAAGAAACCAAGTATTTATACTAATTCAACTTTAGTTGACTTTACAACCAAATCCTTGAACTATCAACTAATTACAAAACAGACCCTCACTTTTAATCTTGAATACAATATTAGTCTAACAATCTCCCCCTTTGGATTTAAGATTAAAAAAATTTGACGATAATCTTCAGGTCTTCTTATCTTCACAATATCTTCAGCTTTGAATCTTTTTCAGCTTTGACATCTTGAAAGCTTTGACACTCCAACAAACTTAGTCACTTTGATCAAATTATCTCCCCCTTTTCTGCATTTCATGACTTTACTTTCTCTTCAAAATATATATTTTTGTCTCGAACTCTAAAACTTTAAACTTTTGAAACCTTTGACAGCTTTAGCACAATCTTCATTCTCCCTTTCATTACATCTTCGAAAATCTGACTTTGAAAATTATCTTTCCCCCTTTCTTGATACAAACTTTAATCATCTGAACTTGAACTCTGATTTATCTCCCCCTTTTTAATGAATTGTGAGAATCAAAATCATTAAAACTTGTTCAACAATCTCCCCTTTGTTGAATAATAACAATCTCCCTCAATGAATGATATAAGAGAATCGTCCATCAGATCTGAATGAGCCATCAATTGATAAATGTATTCATCTGAATCTTTTCAAATTCAGACAAATTAGGAATGGTAACCCTGAATCAACATATGAAACAGTTAGGAATGCCTGTCAGTAACACAAAATTACTGTGTATAACAAATGTACAATGTCAGGAGCTTGAAATGATGTTCATTCCCCAGGACTTCCATTCAATCATTGAAAAACACAAGGTATTTTCTATGAATGTTCTGACAGAAAAACAAATTTTCTGTGTGCTCGTGCTTGTGTTATGAAAGAATTAGCACAATGATTGTGTTTCATAAGACTCAAAGTATGTAAACCATTGAGACAACAATAATTATACATAGACTCTATGTGCATGAGAAAGGGTCGAAGGTGGGGAAACTTTCCTTCTTTTTCAATATTAGTATCTTCCAAGTGAAGAACCAATAGCGTATGTGTTGCTTCCCCAGAAAATATGAAACATTCTCTTTTTAAGAAAAGAATGAGTAGCTGGTGGGGTATTTGAAAGTGTTGGCATGAGCTAGGTGCCTAGTTCAATGTCGTTCACGAAGAAATGTGAAACAACAGTAATGTGGTTGCCCGACTCAGAAAGATTTGGTACAGAGTCTGATATTCGTTTACTCTGTTCTCTCACCCTCTTTCTTTTAAACATTGAAGCTCACATCTAACGAATCTCTCATTTCCATTTTACCTCTTCACACACTAACACTCAATATTTTGACCCCTCTCCCCTCAATCACTCAGGGAATACTTCCTGGGTAGGAAACACTGGTTATTGTGAATCCATGGAAGTTCTTTTAAGCACTCACACTGAATCCCATGTATTTGTCCTAAAAAGAATATGCATCTCAATGATTTTCTTGAAATTGAAGCACAAGAAATCATTTGTTAGTGTATGTATGCGCATAACAGATAAGAGTAAAATTTGAGCAATTGAACATTTAAGATTTCTCAAAACAATTTGAATGAATGAATAATCATGAAAGAATAGAAATATTTTGAGAATCTGACAATGATTAAGATCAGATCAAAATTTATGAACAATTATATTTGGGAAATCAAAGACGGATGTTGTTTATATGAACAATATATAAACTTGTAAACAATGAAAGCACATTTCATTATAGAAATAACGTCTAATTCAAACAACAAAGAATACAACCGGGAGTATTACCATAGAAAGATTTATCGTTTGATACATGGTAATAACAAAGTCAAGAAATATACTGAACCGTTGTGTGTATGAATACTTGACAGTATATGAAAAGAAAATACACAAGTATTTGTCTTTAATAACACACGGTCAGATAATCATCAAAGTATCCAAAAAATCATTTAAAAAATGCACTTCTCAATTCATGAAAACATTTTAAGAATGTGAAGTGGTTTGAACATTTAAAAGACCATTTTTCACAAGTGAAAGTTGTTATTCTTTCAGCAAGTGATAGAGTGTAAGGATTAGAAATATATACCTTTAAATCAAAATCCTTTACTCCCCCTGAAATGAATATTGTCAGTGAAGTATCCTTGACAAAAACTCAGATATCCTCCATCTTGATATCTGTAAAAATTCAAGTTATTAGAAAAAATATAACAATGAAAGTACAACAAGCTATTATCTCCTTCCCCTAAAAGATATAGCAGTTAACTCCCCCTCAAATAAAAAAAAAACTTCTTGAAAATATATTATCTGATTAGCATCCTTCAAAAGAAAAACAGTTGAGATCGGGTTCTGAACTAAGTATTCAGAAGCCATGATTACATATTCTCCGGTAAGAATAGTAATATTCATTTTTATCAATGAAGACCAAATCTGATCTGATGTAACCAGAAACCAATGTCACATGAAAAATAACCTGCAAGATAAAAGATTTTGGTAATCATTTTAAAAATGATTCCGCCTTCGTCAGTAAATGATGAATAATAGACATTGTTCATAATTTTCAAAACATAAACAATTTAAGCACAAAGTAAGATATACTCCCCCTTGAATCATGTAGTGGCGTTTAACATACCTAGTTTGCTGACTAGAAAGGTAAACCTTTTTTCATCCAACGGCTTCGTAAAAAGGTCAGCCAACTGGTAGCCTGTTTGCACAAAATGCATCTCTATGTCACCCTTTTCCACATGATCCTTGATGAAGTGATATCGCACATCAATATGTTTTGTCTTTAAGTGTTGCACCAGATTAGCTGTTATGGCTATCGCGCTCTTTGAATAGCAGTAAATAGGAACTCGTTGGTATGAATAGCGAAAATCCTTTAATTGTGTCCGCATCCAAAGGACTTGTGAACAACAGCTTACAGCGGCTACATATTCAGCCTCGGCGGTAGATGTGGATACACAATTCTGTTTCTTTGATGTCCAGCTAACCAACTTGTCTATAACATCCCAGTCCCCCGTACATGATATTGTCCGCTTTGCGGATACCCTCTGCAAAAGCATGCCGGCACCACTCACGATTTTGTTCCTGCCAGCACAGGCATACGCGGGACGCACCTAGACCGCACCATGTGACAGGCAAAAGGCCTCATGCAAGGAAGGTATCCATCCACCCTTATAAGGAGGATTTTGTTCTCCTTCCTAGCCGATGTGGGATCTCACAATCCACCCACCTAGTGGGATCAGCGTCCTTGCTGACACATCGACCCGGTGACTGGCTCTGATACCATTTTGTAACATCCCAGTCCACCGTACATGATATTGTCCACTTTGTGGATACCCTCTGTATAAGCATGCCGTCACCACTCACGGTTTTGTTCCTACCAGCACAGGCATACGCGGGACGCACCCAGACCGCACCTTGTGACAGGCAAAAGGCCTCATGCAAGGAAGGTATCCATCCACCCTTATAAGGAGGACTTTTTTCTCCTTCCAAGCCGATGTGGGATCTCACATTGTCACCTAAAAACTGACACGATCCAGAGGTGCCTTTACGATCCAGCTTACACCCTGCATGGTCAGCATATGTGTAGGCAGTTAGATCAAAACTCGAACCCTTAAGATACCAAAGGCCTAACTCGGGAGTGCCTTTGAGGTACCTAAGTATTCGTTTCACAGCGACTAGGTGTGATTCCTTCGGGTTAGCTTGATACCTAGCACAGAAACACGTGACAAACATAATATCCGGTCTACTTGCTGTTAAGTACAATAATGAACCAATTATGCTACGGTACATCTTTTGATCTACTGATTTACCAGATAAATCAGCATCCAATAGTGTACCCGTTGCCATTGGTGTTTTCATCACTGAACTTTCAGTCATGTTAAACTTTTTCTGGATATCTCTGATGTATTTTTTACTAATAAATAAAAATGCCTTCGGGTAACTGTTTAACTTGAAGACCAAGAAAGAATGTCAGTTCACCCATCATCGACATTTCAAATCGAGATTCCATGATTTTTTAAAAGTTTTTACAAAATTTAGGATTTGTAGAACCGAAAATAATGTCATCCACATAGATCTGAATTAGGATCATATCTTCACCTTGTTTCTTCAGAAAGAGAGTAGTATCGATAGTACCTTTCTTAAACCCTGAAGCAAGTATAAATTGGGTTAACGTTTCGTACCAAGCTCTTGGTGCCTGTTTAAGTCAATATAAAGCCTTGTTTAGTATGTAGACATAATCCGGGTGTTTTGGATTAATAAAGCCTTCGGGTTGAGCAACGTAAACTTCTTCATGCAGAATCCCATTCAAGAAAGCAGATTTTATATCCATCTGATATACCATAAAATTCTTGTGGGTTGCGTACTAAAGAAATATCCGGATAGCTTCAATCCTTGCAACAGGAGTAAATGTTTCATCATAATCAATCCCCTCCTGCTGACAATACCCTTTGGCAATGAGGCGAGATTTATTACGAACCACAACTCCTGCTTCATCTCTCTTATTTCTGAATACCCACTTTGTGCCAATCACTGATTTTCCTTTTGGTAGTGGGATAAGTCGCCATACCTTGTTCCGCTCAAATTGTAGAAGCTCATCTTGCATAGCTAATATCCAATCAGGATCGGCAAGGATTCTGATGCTTTCTTCGGCTCAAGGGAACTAAAGAAACTCGAGTAAAGACAAAAATTTGCAGATGTCGCCCGCGTTTTCACTCCACTGTGGACATCACCGATTATGTTGTGTAGAGGATGATCTCGTGTCCATCTTGTAGTACTTGGAAGTGGTTGAACAGAAATCTGCGTGTTATCTTCATCATATTCATCATATATTACAGGCTCAACCTCAGATGTACTCGGGACATCTTGTACATTTGTTTCTGACTGATGTAGTTCTGGAATAGCAGAAGAAGTACTCGGGACTTCTTTTCCAGAAATTGTATCTGCAGAAGCAGAAGTCAAATTAGTATTATCAGAAAGAACATGTGTAGTTGTACCTGATGAGGTTGATGTAGTGACAATCTCAGAAGGTCCTGAAATATCTTCAGTTGTAACTGGAACCTCTGAAGTTGATTCGGCTATGTTTGATTTGTGAAAATCTGCACATATATCCAAAAATGCATCAAAAATAGTAAATCTAACTCAGATGTTATATTATGTGAGTCAGAAGACTTAATCTGTGACGATCAGGTTCTATTCCGTCTTGAATAGAAGCCTTCTGTTTTAGCTTGTGTTCTGAACTGCAATGTTTAGAAGTCAATGTAGATGTTTCATCGAAAGACACATTCATACTCTCCATTATAGTCTTGGTTCTTCTGTTGTAGACCCGATAGGATTTTGACGTCAATGAATATCCGATAAAGTAGCCTTCCTCCGCCTTCTTGTCGAATTTCCCAAGATTATCACGATCATTGAGAATATAACACCTACAACCAAAAACACGAAGAAATTTAATATTCGGTTTTCTCTTATTTATAAGCTCATATGCTATTTTCTTATGTCTTTTGATCACAATAGTACGGTTTTGAGTGAAACATGCAGTAGCTACGGCTTCAGCCCATAGATACAGTGGAACACCAGAATATGCCAACATAGTTCTTGCCGCTTCAACCAGAGTTCTATTTTTCCTTTTGATCACACCGTTTTGTTGAGGAGTATAGGAAGAAGAAAAGTTATGTGATATCCCGACTGATACGAGATAACTCTGAAGAGTAGAATTCTTAAATTATGTGCCATTATCACTTCTCAAATTCTTTACCGGCAATTGAAGTCGAACCTGGATCTTCTTGATAAAGGCAAATATTAATTATGGTGCATCTAATTTGTTTCGCAGGAATTCCAACCGTGTGTATCTGGAGTACTCATAAATCATCACTAGAATATACTTCTTCCCATTGATTGACTGAGTCCTCATAGGACCACAAAGGTCCATATGTATAAGCTCGAGAGGTGTTGAGCAAGAAAATTTTGTCCTTGCTTTATGTGAACTTCGTTTCATCTTTCCCATCTCACAGGCGGGGCAAAGTGAATTTTTCTCAAACCTCAGTTCTGGAAGACCTTTAACTATTCCATGTCTCGCCAATTGATTTATCGCTTGAAAATTTTGATGAGACAGGCGTCGATGCCAAATCCAACTTTCAACTCTTGAAGCTTTGGCAATTAGACAAACAGATCTAGTTGCAGAAAGTGTTGGAAAATGCACTGCATATAAATTTCCATGTCGCTCTACTTTGAAAATCACACAACCGTCCTTATCTTCAATGAAACAGCTATCTACAGTGAACTGAACTTGAAATTTACTGTCGCAGAATTGACTGGTGCTGAAAAGATTATGATCAAGACCATCTACGAACAATACTTTCTTGATTGTTACGGTGTCGTTTGTTAATTAACCGTGTCCTCGAATGAATCCGGTAAGCTCGGAATTTGCAAAACTCACTGTTCCTGCAGGTTCCTCAACATAGTTATGTAGAAGATGCTTAAATCCAGTCATGTGTCGCGAGCATCCTGAATCTATGTACCACAGATGTGAGGCCTGCAAAAGAACAAATCACTTCTTCTTAGGTACCTATATCCAGATGGGTCCTTCTTGGTTAGCCTTTCGCAATTTACTTAAATCATCTACCTTAGCCGTGATTCGCCATTCATAGCGAGACTTCGGTATCCATTTTCAAACCATTTTGACATTAAGCTCATTAAATCTCTGTTTTCTAGAAAGATAATCATTCTTAACATGAAAGACTTTGACATGTTGTGTCGAGGATTTAGAGACAGATTTAGCCCAAGATGTCTTTCTAGAAACTTTAGATTTAGGACGAATGGTGTGAAGTTTGAAAGAATTATCATGACAATATTTGCAGATAAAGTTCTTACGAGAAAATGTCAATAGCTTTGATTTATCACTATGAGTACAAAAATTCATACATTGTTGATATTTCAAATCGTTTGAACTTGTACATTTCAATCTAACACTATCAATGACATTACATTTATTTTCAACAACTTTATTTTCACACTTCTCCTTCACCCATTCTCCTTTATCATTTTGCTTTCTCAAATCTGAAACAGGAAATGAAATCTTGTTAGTTTTGTTCTTAGAAGATGATTTTTTCTTTGAAATACCATAAACTTCACCTTTTTCAAAGATACTTGGAGGATATTCAGGAGTATCAGTATAAACAACAGAGGTTTTAGAAGTGACAGTCTCAAACTCTGGGTTTGAATGAACATTCCATGTTCGAGAATCAAACATATTTTTCTCATTCAAGTTTTGTTTAAACAAATGAACTTTTAAAGCACTAAACTCTTTAGAGAGTTCTTTGTTTTCTTTAGAAGACTTGTCAAGTTTGAATCTGAGATAATTGTTCTCATCTTCCAACTCTTCAATAGTCTTTTGAAGATGTTTAATTTGTTTGTCAAAAATAGATGCTTGATGTAACTCAGAGTTTGATTCTAACTTCTCTATGATAGGAACAGGATCTGAAGCATTCATCATGTTTGTAAAAATCTCCTCAGTCATCTTTCTTGAAAAATCAGTTTGAATGTTATGATTCATGACATCTATGCACTCATCAGTCTTAATCTCTTTTGGGGATTCAGAAACGATTGATTCAGTTATTGGAGCCTGATTCTCAACATCAGTTTTTGATTCATATTCATCATACTGACATTGAGTTTCAGGAATGTCTGCTTCAGTATTTGTTGATTCTGTTGGTGAACATGTAGAAAACAATGATTGAAATTCAACAACTTCAGGTTTTCTAGTTTTATAACTTTTGTTCAATTCATTATAAGAAAAACCAACAGATTTAAAACTTAAGACTGAATCAGCACAACTTGATGTATCATCATCAATCACTTCTTTACCTTTAGAAGAGATGATAGACATGAGAGTTTCAGCTTTAAAAGAAAGAGGGTGAGAGAACAGAGTAAAAGAATATCAGACTCTGCAACAAATCTTTCTGAGCCGGGCAGCCACATTACTATGTAAAACACTATGCTCTGATACCAATTGTGACCCAATTTACAAGAATTTAATCACAACACAAATTATGTAAAACAATTTTATTGATCTAATCACGGATTACATCGAAGTCATAGATCTAACACTTAATCACATATCTCACATTCACTGTGTGTGCATACGAGTTCTTACCAACTCTGATTCTCAAATGTGCGTACGTGATTACAGATTACAAAGAAACCAAGTATTTATACTAAGTCAACTTTACAACCAAACCCTTGAACTATCAACTAATTACAAAACAGACCCTCACTTTTAATCTTGAATACAATATTAGTCTAACAATCTTATATGTTTTTGACTTCTGATTATCTCAAATTATAAATTTTACTTCAATGTTTTATCTTGGTGAGTTAAAGGAGTGTTAGGGCTTTTAATGTTTCTTGGTCAATCCAGAACCGGAAGGACCTACCCGATAAACACATCCCATTCATAGATATAAGTGAGGGGTCTAGCTTGATAGATGAGTTCGGAGTGAAAAGAATATGGTGAGGATGTGACAGGACTTAAAAGAATTATTGGTCCTTACCAAACCGATTCAGTTATCCAGGTTACCACATAATCTATTCATTCTCGTTCTTTGGAGATAGATATTGAAACAGACATGCACCCAGTGTCGATAACTCGTGTCACCCCACCCAGCCACTCAAGTATCTCTCAAAAGATACTTGTTTCATATATGCACGGAGATTTAACACATAATCTATTTATTCCTCACTCGGAGGTCTTAGATATTGAAAAAGGGAGACATCAGCTCCGGTCTCCGAACTTCATATTCATCTCACTGTGTCTATTGATTTCTAACCTACGTCCCATGTTGAATCAATCTTTGAGCGTAATCGACATTATTATACTTCTTTCACACGCGCACGAATCTTTGTGATTCCCCCTACATATCTTTGTGACATTGCCAGAATAGTTTGAGAAGTAATTTTTTAATACTTTACTTCAGTGATAACTGAAAGTCCTATCAGAGATACATTGATGCCAACTCTGAAAATAGGCCACACAATAATCTAAATTGTTGTGATAACTGTTACTATTGTGTTTCTGTGTTAGCTGTTACCCTTGGTTACTGAATCGCTTTATCTGATCTTTTGCTACTCTACCGGTTAGTATTTGAAGTTACATGATGCTCAGGATTCTCCTAATCATCATGAGGGGGAGAACGACATACAATTCAAAGACACAGATTATCGTGTTGAGGGGGAGTTAGCAAAATCTGAGGGGGAGTAACAGAAATTCTTCTATCCCGTATCATGTGGTGTCTGCTACAAGTTTGTTCCTCCTATGAGCTGATTGAAACAAGTTCTGAAGGTGAAAGCATATTCAACTCGTGGTTCAAAGATAGATTATTTGGTTTTAAACTGAAGTTGCACTGTGGAATGTCATGTAACTCACACATTATCTTTCTTATGTGCTGATCTGATGTGTTGAGCTTCTACTGTTGAAAGTTGCTTAATAGTGCGTTCAGTCGAGGCTATCGTACATTGAATCTGGTTACAAAGTTGAAACTATGAAAACCAAGAGTTTTATTCAAGGGGGAGCCTAGAAAGACATGAAACATGCAACACCAAAGTTTTTCAGAGATTCGGGAGGGAAAGAAGATCAAATCCTGAGGATTTCATGATGATAAATGCCTTATTCAACTTTAGGGGGAGATTGTTAGGACTGAAAGTCCTAGTGCGTGGAAAGTTGTATAACGCATTTATAGAGTTTAATTGTTTTATTTATATGCGTTGTAAAAGCCTTTTATTGTTATTGGGCTTAAGTTTGGTTGTAAAGGGCCTTGGGCCTTTTAGGGTTTTATCCCTAGTATTTAATGGTTTGTTTAGGTGAGTTTAGGGTGGAGAGGAGAATAGAAGTGTTAATCATTAAGGTTTACAATAGCTTATCAGAAATTCTCTCTGTAAACCTAAACCCTTTACTGTTAAATCTAATCATATGACTAGCAGTTGTGATTGATTCTTATTATTGATTGATTATTATTACTGTTGATTGCACTGTTTCTGGGATCTAAAATGATGCTTAGCCAATCCTATTTACCTCTATTTTTGTGGGCAGAAGTTGTTTCGACTGCATGTTATACGCAAAACCGTTCCATCGTCCATCGTTGGTTTGGTAAAACGTCGTATGCTATTATAAATAATAGAATACCTAGCATTAAACACTTTCATATATTTGGATGTAGGTGCTTTGTACTTAACGACAAGGAGAACTTGCAAAAGTTCAATCCGAAGGCTGAAGAAGGAATTTTCATCGGCTATTCTCAATCATCTGCGGCATATAGAGTATATCTGAAAAAATCAAAGACTATTGTAGAAAGAGTTAGCCTTACCTTTTATGGAGCAATGGAAGTGATTTCTAAACAAAGCAGTTAAGAACCCATTCTTATAGGAGTATTAGCTTCTGGACATATCAGTCCAGAACCTGGTTCTAGTGTTTCTAATTCTGATAAAGCTTCAACGTCTACATCGCATTTAATTATATTTATTGTTTCAACATTTTTATGATGAGTTTCTTGGAACTAAAGTGCCTAAACCTGTTGTGATTGACAGTTCTGAAGATTCAAGTGAACATCATCCAATCACATTAGATGTATCTACTGAACCTTTACCCCTAGTTCAGGAGGAAACTCAGTCAGTTTAGATAGCAACTCCATCAGTTGGAGATACAAAAAATAATGAACAACCAAAAGTTGCACAATCAGTTGGGTATGTGGAATTGCCTATTCGACAGACAACAAGTGTTCAACCAACTGAAACTTCTGCACCTGTAACTTCAACTAAACCCCTAGAAGAAGGATTCTTAGATGATGAAAGTGATCAGTCTAACTATGTGCCACTCCCTCACACGACTAAGTGGACCAAAGCGCATCTGGTACATCAAATTAACGGAGATATTTCGAAACCAGTGCAAACAAGGTCTGTAACAGCCAACGAGTGCTTGCATGAATCTTTCTTGAGCAAGATAGAGCCAACACGTGTATCTGATGTCAAGAAATGATTTATGGGAGATATACAAGAAATGAAAAAGAAGTTTTGGAGAAGATGTCAATAAATGATTTAGGGGAGAGCTAAAGAATGAAAAAGCAGTGTCTGAGAAAGATAAATACAGAAAGTTCAAACAGTTTCAAAGAGCAAAAGACAGTTCAGATGGCATTGATTCAAAGATTTCTGCAAGTTTATTGAAGATCACAAAAATTTTCTTTGAAGATTGTTTTGGAAAGAGAAAAGTGAGATAATTTCATTGCTAAAAGATGAAGAAGTTTGTTAAAGACTTCAGGGGAGATGGTTAAATAATTTGAAGTAATTGTTATAATGGGGATAATGTCTTTCAAAGCTAAAAGAGCTAAAAGGGGAGAATGTAGGTTTTCTGAGAAGAACAAATTATTACAAAGGGGGAGAATATTTCACAAAGCTGAAAAAGAGGAAAATGTTCATAAAAGGTGAAATTTATTGGATGAATGATCTTGATTCCAAAGGGAGAAAATGTTGAAATTCTTTTTGAAGATGATCTTGAATCCAAAAGGGGAGAATGTTAGAACAATATTTGTTGTATTCAAGATCATTGAAAATGAAAGTCAAAACTTCAAGTCAAAGCCTTATTTGCTGAAGTCAAAGTCTATGTTAACTTGTTAGTTTTGTTAGTTGTTATTTGCTTTGTAATAGTTGTAGGTATAAATAGTGTTTTTCTTGTAATATGTCATAATGCGCTTTAATAGAGAATCATTATAGAGAGAGAAATATTGTATTGAGAGAGAGAGAGATTTTGTAATCGTTGAGATCATCAATACATATGGCATCTTGGATTGAATTTGATTGTTCATCTTTATAATCTTGCATTTACTGGGAATAACACATTTCACACACAAGACAAAGATGATCCTTATCAAATTTCAGAGTGGGTAAACCTTTCACAAGCCCATACTTAACCAATTTGTTTATAGTTGAAAAGTTCAGATGAGAAAACTTCTTGTGCCAGAGCCAGGCATCTTCATTCTTCTCAAAGAGTAAACAAAGTGTCTCTGAATTATTCTTTTAGGCGAAGTTCATTAGATAAAGATTTCCTTTTCTATCGGCTCTGAGTGGTTCCTCACCTGTATTGGTTAGTAAAGAACAATATTTCCTCTGAAACTTGACAGCAAACCCATTATCACAGGGTTGACTTATGCTGAGCAGATTGTGCTTTAGCCCATCTACATAAGCAACTTTGGATACTGAAATATCGCCTTTTGAAAGCATACCATAGCCTCTGATCTGACCTTGTCTATCATATCCAAAAGTTACAGAGCCTCCAGTTTTCTCTTTGAAAGAGGATAGTAACCTTTTGTTTCCAGTCATGTGCCTTGAGTATCTAGAGTCCAAATACCAATTGTGCACATGCTCTCTCTACAAGATAGATCAAAGTTTCTTTTTAGGTACCTATTGCATAATGGATCCTTTCTTGTTAGAATGAGACTTGCTTTCCTTGTCCTTTGGTTTTCTAGACTTTGTTGGATTACCAGGTTCCTTCCTCCATTTTTGAGTGTGGGTCTTAGAGATTTTTGCCTTTTTAGGTAACCCATTCAGAATGCAGTGAGAACCAGAGAAATGGTTTCTCAATTTTAGTAACAGATCAAAACCTTTGCAGTCATGTGAACAGTGAGATGATGAATTGAAATTTCTATGTTCATTCAAAAACTTTTGAGACTTGGCCTTTTTGAAAGTATCTACTCTAGCATCAAATGTTCTAAGGAACTTTCTGTCTAGCTTAGATTTATTTTTATATAGGATAGCCTTCCCTGAAACTTTTCTCTCTTGCCATTGATGCTTGCTATCTCTGTTGTTCACTAAAACATGAGAAGCAGATTTGTCATTCATAACCCATTTTCCCTTCTGCTATGGTGTGAACTTGATTGGTTTAAAAGGATAAGGTTTGGGAGGTAAAGGCATAGTTTTGCTTTGGACTTTTCTTTTGCTTCTTTTCCAATTCCAGAGAAGATTTGGCTTTTAAGCACATCTCAACAAATTTAGGACATATTGGAATTTTTGGCACATTTCTCTTGATTAAAATCCTTTTGTTTTGAATTGTAGAGAAAGTTTAGTTTCCTCTGACTTCTTGGCAACTATTTCTAGGGTTCCTTGATTTGTCTTAGTTTAGAGATAACAAGTTGATTTTCATCAATTACAATGTCCTCATACACAGAGGATGTTTCATCTAAATCAGAGTCAGAATCAAGAAAGTCCTTTTGGGATTCCTCAGATAGTTGCACCAAAACTGATGTACCAAGATCCTATGCGTGGTCCTTGTAAATCCCAAAACTATCAACAATTCATGATTCAATTAACAAGAACAAGATGAGATTGGGAGAGAGTATGATTTATTCACTTGAAATTGAAATACAAAACACAAACCTAGAGAGAGAATGTGTTTCTCTCTCTAGAACACGCTCAGTCTCAAATCTCTACATTTTGAATGAATTGAACTAGTTACAAACTACAAACATGCAAACTATATATACCTCCCCCTAACTCACTTCTTCTACACATTAAGCCTAAGCCCATTTTAAAATAAAAGCCTAATTAACATTCTAAAGCCCAATACAAATATAAAAGATAAACCCTTTACAAAACTTTCTAACTTGGACATTTTATGTCCTAACATATGATGACATACCTGGAACATGAAACTTGCATCCATCTTAATTTGCTCTGGAACATCAACATCATTAGTGCCATATTGTTCATCATTCTAAACACCATCTCCATCATGTGTCTCAACATGCTTAAGAGGAAATTGATCCAAATATGTAAGATCATCATTATGTTAAGGAACCATATCTTCCTTCTCAACATCTTTCAAAGTTCGATCTTCCATAAAAACAACGTCTTGGATTTGAAAAAAGTTTCTTCTGAATTGGATCATATAATTGGTCACCTAAATCATCTTGTCCATAAATGAAGGATCACACGTCGTTTAGTCTATACATCAATCTTTGACCTTTCATCTCTAAGAATGTACACAAAAGCCTTGCATCTAAAGACCCATAAGTGATGATACGAAACGTATTTGCTGCTCCAAACCCATCAGGAAAATTACAAAGGAACACAAGAGGTTAAATTAATAACATGTAGCACTATATTCAAAGCTTCACTCCAAAAAAGAACTCGACAACCCTGCATGTGAGAGAAAACATTTGAGTTGTTTAACCAATGTTCTGTTCAACCACTATGCTAAACCATTCAATTGTGTTGTCTTCAAAGGAGTCTTTTGGTGCTAGATACCTTGTTCTCTACAATAAGCATCAGAAGACCCAATATATTCACCTCCATTATTTGCTCAAATACACTTAAGCTTCTTCCAGTTTGTCTCTCTACTGAGGCATGAAACTACTTAAACACATTACTTGATCCTCACACTTCAAGGTATATATCCATACATTCCTTGAGTGATCAACGACGAATGTGATAAAATATGAGCAGTCACCAAGTGTCCTAGTCTTCATAGTACCACAAACATTGATATACACAAAATCAAATATATTTTCTTTTCGATAAGGAAACTGATTCCTGAAAGTAACTTGATTCTGCTTTCTTGCCAAACAGTGAGAATGTTTCTTCAAATGAACACCATGTACACCAAATAACACATTTTTCTTCGATAATAGATACATCTCTTTTTCATTCATGTGACGAAGTCTCTTATGCCACAAATAAGTCATGTCAATATTCTCCACAACATTAACAATGTTGTTGGAGATCTTCGGATGTGTTACATATAAGTTTGGGCATTTCTTACCTCTTGCCATGATTAATGAACTACGAGTGATTTTCCACAAACCATTACCAAAGTTGTTGTTGTAATCATCATCATCAAGTAAATTAAGCCTCATATCTAGGACATGTTTTACATTTTGCAAAACCAATTCCATCCTAATGTCAAATTTCAAAGATACATCGCCAATTCCAACAATCTTTGATAGATCATTATCGTATTAGAAATATTGTAGTCACCTAGAGGGTAAGATGAATAAAAGTCTCATTGTGGTGTAACATGACAAGAAGAACCGCAATTAACAACCCAACTCGATTCATCTTATGCAAGGTTGACCATATCATCATCACAACAAAGCAATAACTCCTCAATAGTGGTATTAACTTCAGCATTATCGTTACCATCGTCATCTTTCTTGTGATTGTTCTTCTAATTGTTGTGAATGTCCCTTTTGTTCTCCTTTATGAACTATCTGTAGAACCGTATTGTGTACTCTTTTCTATCACAATGGTAGCACTCAAAATCAATAGACTTTCCTTTCAAATTCGCCTGATGATTATCTCTATTACTCGGACATCTGCTATGACTTCTTCCATGCCTTTTTGTGACCAAGACATCTAATTGTAAAGAGGAACCAAGTGACTTTCTTCTTATATCTTCATTTAGAATATTGCATCCAATTCCATGGAAATAACACCACTGGATGCGGAGTTGGACAATGATGTCCTAAGTCTCCCAAGAATCATATAGAGTACCAAGTATCCATAATCCTTGGATTTCATCTTAAAAGGTGATACCCATTCTATCAAGTTGATTAATAATTCTTTGAAATGCATTCAAATGAACATTGATAAGTCGGATCATTTGTTTAATCAAGAACAACTTATTATTTTTAATCTTTCGAGCATATAACATCTTATTCCACAAAGTACATGAATGAGTCTCCCCACTAACATGATTCAAAACATTCTCATCTACTCACTACTGAATGCATCCACAAACCTGTCTATGCAAAATATTTCATTATGCATCTGTTTTATTCCCAGGTGTGCTGATTGTTCACATAAAGAAGATCTTCCATCTTTCCTCTCCAGACATGATAATTAGTACCATTTATATTCATCATACTACTAGTATTAGCTTCCATAGACAAACCCAATAACAATAACTAAAAGCTATATTACCACTATATTGGGAAATACGTGTCACAACGGTAAACAATAAATGCAGAATAACCTTCATTTGACAAAAAATTCCGACTTGTATGAAATTATGAGGATTCAAACAAATAGGATATACTAAATGCAATGATGATCATCCCCCCAAATCGGAACTAAGCAAAAACATAGAACACATGTACCACACGGATTTTAGCATCGAAACCTTTCAAGGTAAGAGTAAAACCACGGGACCCTTAGTCCGCTTAAAGTCCACTACCACCAACAAACAATACAAAAGTATTCTTTAGATAAAACTATAGGCAAACAACAATCATCATACTCTTGGAACAAACCATCAAGAAGTATGGAATCAAACTAAAAAAAGAAAAAGAAGTATCACCTAGAAAACTGCAATCTGTCGAACAACAGAAGGACAAATTTCGGATCTCCAGAACTTATATCCACCATTGAGAATGTAGATAAAGATTTCTTGAAGCTGCTGTCTAAAACTCACAATAATCTAACAGTTCAAACTCTGAGAATAGGCAAAACGGCACGACTGCACTTGCCCGAAAAGTGAAGTCGAAAAACTTCTTTTTTCTCTCTTACTTTTATATATTATGGACTTTCTCTTATGTTACAAAACCCTAGAATAGAATACAATATATATCTTGTATCGGGCCACTATTATTGAGCTATTTTAACTATTTCTCATTGTTTAGAAATAATTAAATAAACCCAACAACCTTCTAAAAGATGATTAATTCAAGACGCCAAACAACAAATTTTGGTTTCAAAAATCTTAGTAAATGTAAAAAAGAAACATGCTCTATACAATAGCAAAGGGCCTGAAGCAAGACTTCATGATAGGCTACGTAAGGGATTAATGTGAAAAGTTATATAACCTTTTTCCTAAAATGTTCTATTCAATTCATGTACGAGTGAAATATGTATTAATAAAACGTGCAAAATACAACACGTGATAGAATAAAAAAGAGAAAAAAGGGGTGCCATTACATCTCGGAAGGATGTGGAGCAGTAGATGGGTACAAATGTGCAAAGCAGAAAAGAGAAGAGAAGACTAAGAAGCAAAAGGGTACAATTATACAGATCATGCTAACAGTAGAAAGTTGAGGAGATATATCAATACAAAGGGTCATATTTTGAAGAGATCTCTGAGTAGAGGTACTACATAACAAAACTCCATGGAAGCCAATTTAACCACTGATGAGTTGTACCAAAAAAGTGAAAGAGATAAGCTCTTCACTTGCCTGTTATGTGAGCAACTTGGCATGTAAGTAACTCCATAGACTATTAAGGAGAAGAAAGAGAGTGCAACTTGAACCATAGCAAACGGCTAGTAAACTAGTGAGCAAGCCAAAAAAGATCCTTTTTAGGGCATTGTCAACCACCAACTGAGAAGACTGTAAGGGCTAAAGAGTACACATACCAAAAAGACTCCAAACAAGTGAGCAAGCCAAAAGGAAAGTGTTAGCCCCAAGTATCTATGATGTAAAAGTATTGAAAATTCACCAAGTCCTGAAGCATCAGAGAGACTTCAGAGACAGTAGAGACTACTTCAGAAAGACCAAGTTAACTTCAGAGACTGCTTATCAGAGACCCCTACCAGAGGATGCCTAACCAAAAGATGATCTAACTGGTCAGAGCACCAACGTCCCCTCTGACAACTTCTTTGAAGTTCAACTAAGCTCAAATCTCTCAAGTGTGGAATCGCCTATCAAGCCTGCCACATCAGCATTAAAGCGGCTACTTTACCTTTACACCTGGCACCTCAGGACTGCTCAGCATTTCGACCTCCATGATATGGGCTATATATAGGTGACAAGACTGCACATTTAGGAAAGGCGCACACACGACATTCCACTACCATATTTCGTGCAGTTGTACTATCTTGAGAGAGAGAATTTTAGTGAGATATTTTCACCTAGTAATTCTGTGTTCTTGGTGTTCTTCATTGTTATCTCCTGAAATATTTATATACAAATGGCTATGATCTTTGGAGTATTTCTTTGATCCATTTGTTTCTCTTATTCTACTGTGCTTGATCTTATTCAATATACTTTCAAGCTTCCGCTCATAAACTCTTATATATTTATATATATTGATTCAAAGTAAAATATGGGAACTAACAATTGGTATCAAAACCAATTGATTTGTCTTAATCAAATCGATTCAATTTGATTTCCAGGTTGATTTTACTTTGAAGATCATCACATATCTTGTAGAATCTTCAAGGGTACACACATTCAAAGGCTAGTTCATATCCTTCTAACATTTTCATCTTTTGTTCATCTCTTTCTTCAACAACGGCAAACACGAGTATAAATTCCATTTATACTGTTGGATCTCTTACGAAACCTACAACCCTTCTTTGTGATGTGTATCCACAGTGGAAGATTCGAACGGTTAACTTCTTTGATGGGATTAATAAAGATTTAATGCGATCCGTGACCAATGAACCACACTTACCTATGGTTCTTATTCTACGCGTCCCTGCTACTGCAACAACAGCTGAAGTTCCAGCTCACTATGCTTCTAAAGAAATTGTTGCTTATACTGAAGAAGATCAAAATATAATCGATAATGGTGGAAAGTCTATGAGACACATGATCATGGCCATTCCAAATGATTTATTCCAGGAGCTAGACTCATGTCGTACTGCCAAGGAGATCTGGGATCAACTGTTAAATCAGTTGGAAGGAGGAGTAAAAACCCAGAAAACTAGGAGAACCAGTGCATAAATGAATACAATGACTTCACTGCACTACCCAATGAATATCTTCAACAAACATACAACAGATTCAACGTACTGATTAACAAATGTAAGAAGTACGAGGTGGTCAGATCAAAGAAGGATAACAATGTGTTGTTCTTGAAAAGTCTGAATGATAAATGGTTGCAACTCTCTATGTCTCTACAGGCAAACCAAGGCTTGGAGGTATGGTCTTTGCATGATGTCTATTGAACTCTAGCAGCTCAAGAGAAAGATGTGGTAAAGCAGAAGGAAAAGACCTCAAAAGGTGGCCCTCTGGAATTAATCTCAGAAGCAAAAGGAAAGCCCATCAGAGAGGACGATCTTAGAGAAAAGTCCATCAGAGAAAGAAACGACAAGAAGAAACGAAAGAAAGCCCCGATAGTAGAAAGTGAGGATGAAGAGTCTTCTAACTTTGACGATGAAGACGAAGATATCAATGCCTTCGCCAAATCTCTTGCATTAATCACTCAGCAATTTAACAAGGAATTTGGAAAAAGGTATTTGATAAAAACGGCTGGGATGGAAGAGATAAAAGCATGGAGAGAAAAGGAGGATATCATAAGCCTTATTACCAACAAGATCAAAGACATTTTCACTATCAGAATCAGAGACAAGTTGTTAGAGCACATAATTGTTGGATTCAAGATCATAAAGATTGAAGACAAAAGATCAAGAAGTCAAAGCTGGAAAAGTCAACTCTCAAGCAAAGTCAAAGTCATTTGTTAATAAAGTCAAAGTCAATGTAATTGTATTTTGTTTTTCCTTTGTAATTGTCAAGGGTATAAATACCTTTGTTGTCTTTGTAATCAAGGGGGATCAATCAGTTGTAAACATACACACACGAATTCAGAAGTGAGAGAGTAGATTAGAGAAGAGCATATTGTTTCATTATTCTAGAGAGAGAGTAGTGAGAGAAAGTTTGTAATTTGTGAATGAATCAATGACATATGATTTCGAATTCTCATCTTGATTGTTTGTTAGCGATTAGAACTTGAAAATAGGGAATAACAAATGGTATCAGAGCAGATCCAAAGTGAAATCAGATTTTTAGTGTGTTTTTTGGAGTTGTAAATGATTAGGTTTTGTTAGAAAAGTGTTATCGATCGAGTCTGTATAAGTTTTAGATCAATTTGCATTGTAATCGATCGTTAATTTTGATTTTAGTTGAGTTCAAAGTTCACGAGTCCTGTGCACTATAATTGAGTCGATTTATACATTTTTGTGTATTTGATTGAAAATAGTTGTTAAGATTGTGTTCTAGATGATTAAACGATCAAATTATCGAAGTTTCGAGTTAGATTTCGAGGTCTAGATGTCTTTTTGGTGAAAATTTGTTTGTTTTAGAGGTTTGCGTTTCATTCATCAAGGTTTGCGTTTCATTCATCAAGGTTTGCGTTTCATTCATCAAGGTTCGCGTCTTCAATGAGAAACACAAAGTGATGTTTGCGTCTTCAACAAGAAACGAGAAGAAAGATTTGCGTATTCAAAGTGAAATGAAAAGCTGAAAGTTGGAATCAGACAAGTATACTTTGCGTACGCCTCTTGAAACGCAAAGTAAAAGTTTGCGCTTCGCACTTGAAACGCAAAGTAAAGGTTTACGCTTCGCACTTGAAACGCAAAGTAAAGGTTTGCGCATCGCATTTGAAACGCAAAGTAAAAGTTTACGCATCGCACTTGAAGCGCAAAGTGTGGAGGACTTAGACAAATTTTTCAAAATAGTAATATGGCCTTTAATAGCGGGACCCCCGTGCTAAGTCTGTGGAGGGGGACATAATTTTGATTGTGATCAAAATCTCTGAATTTTTATTTCAAGTTTTTCTGTATTCTTGTGATTTTATTTGGATTAACGATCAAGTTCAAGTTCTTTTTGAATCAGATATTCATGATGGGATATTTTTCTGATGATGATGACAAGAAGATTAAAGAGCTCAAAATGGAGAACCAAAATCTTACTTCCTTAGTTGATTATTACACAAAGAGGTCAAAGAGATACAAAGATGAAAGAAAGCTACTGAGAGAAGAAGTTAGTGCTTTGAAGAAGATAAATGAAGATCTTCTGAAACAGACTTCTGGGCTTAGTGAAGATAAGGTAATAAGTTTGGAAACTGAGAAAACTGAGATGAAAAATAAAATCTTTGACTTGGAATATCAGATTATCCAAATCCAGCAGCAAGCATCTGTTGAAAGTTATGAGGAGACGATTAAGAGTCTGGAAGATGCTAATGCTGAGCTTCGAAAGAAAATATCTGATTTGGAACAAAAGATGGTCAAAGATAAAGATATTTTTGAGAGTGACAAGAAAGAATTTGCAAAGAAATTCTCAGAGTTTTTCAGAAAATGTGCTGACGAGAAGAAGAAGGTTGAGCTTAAATGCATTAAGCTTTCACAACAAATCTCTGATTTTGAGAAAGTAATCATTCTGGAAAGGGAGAATTTTGCCAAAGAAAAGAAGTTAATAGAGCAAAAGAATGTTGGGATATTCAAAGAGATATCTGGTCAGAGAACAAATGCTGATATGGGATTTGAGGAAGAAAAAAGCTTGTTTGAAGCTGAGATTAAGAAGCTTACTGTGAAGTTATCTGAACTATCTGAAAGTGCTTTGAATGATCAGAAAGCGAAGTATGAATTCAAGGAGAAGATTGACCTGCTCATTAAAGAAAGAGACAGTTATTTTTCAAAGATCAAACAGCTTGAAGAGATTGTTTCCAAAGTGGTGGTGACTGAGCAAAAGTCTCCAGAGTCAAAAATCCACACACCTAGAAATAATTCAGTTGATTTTAAAAAGACAGCTTCAAGTTCATACATGAAACCTGTTTCTTCAAGAAGGTTAGTCAATTCATTCAATCAGATTCGTACTTCTAATATTTTCTATGATCAAAATGTAGATGGTTCGGGTACACATAGAAGAAGGAAATATATTGAAGAAAAACTGGTATGGAAAGTGAAATCAGTGGATGATGATGAGAAGGATGATGAGAAGAATGATGAGAAAAAGAAAGGAAAGAAGGAAGAAAAGAAAAGTAACAAATCATTTGTACATGCATCAACAGTCAAGAAGAACAAAGTGCTGACAGGTAAACCTGATCTTGCTTATTCGAGAGATCAAATATTCAGGTTATCTAAAAAGAGGTATTGTTCTTATTGTCATACATATGATTTTGTTCATAAAGCAAGTGATCATTACTGGTATGGTTCTTATTCAGTTACTCCCATTCGAACTGCAACTAACACACATGGACCCAAATACCAGTAGGTACCAAAACCGAAGATTGATTCTATGTTGCAGGCACCACAAGTCAAAGGGGAGTAAGAGAACCGATGAGCGAAGGCTTCTGAATAAATCAGTTCAGGACCCGTACTTCAACGGAGTTTGACTTCTAAACACAACAGTTTAGGACTCGTACTTCAGTGATCAAAAGAGATACTACTCCCTGGCTGATAAGAGATTGTACTCATATACTCAAATGAGGAAATCAACCTTCAAGGGGGAGTACATAAGTTTTTCTGGAAATATGTATTCGGAAGATATGATGAACTACACTTCAAATGGAGTTGTAGATCTCTATCATGTGCCTTTTACTGATAAATTTCAAATACATATTTTCAGGGGGGAGTAAAAGATTATGATTTCTGATTACTTAAGATCAGAACTCGTACTTTAATCGTTTTATTGCTTTATGTCATTTACATTTGAATAAATTTTGTGAATAAATTTGTTTTTGACTAGACTTTGAGACTTATGCAGGATGAGAGAGGATGACACGATCATATCATTTTGATTTAAGCATGACTTCATGAGATTTAAGACAAAGCTAAAAGGTAAATTTCTTATCTTAATCTCGAATTTATCTGAAAGAAGGACCACTTTCAGATATAGAAAACATGTTATTAAATGTTCAAACCACTTTCCGATTCTTAATCAAATTTTATAATTTGGAAGTGTGATTTTAAATGATTTTCATAATTTTTGTGCTTCAATGTTTAACAAACCGTGTGTTTCCAAAGATAAATACTTGCGTATTGTTTTTTCTACATACTTTCAAGTATTCACACACATCGGTTTAATTTTTGTTCAAATTGTTCTTACCATGTCTCATATTGAAACATATTTTCGATGGTAAGACACCCCGCTTGTACTTCAATGAATTTTGAGCGTTATTTCATTTCGAAGCGTTTAGTTGAAGATTGTCTATATTTTTGTTTCATATAGACTATATCCGTTATTCTTGACCATAAGCCTAAATTGATATATCATTTCATTTCTGATCATTTTTCATACAATGTCAGATTTTCAAACAAGTTTCTTGCATTCATATTCATTCATTCAATATACTTGTTTGACAATACTTCAATGTTTCAAATGCTCAAATATTCATGATTATATTTTATGAGCATACATTTATCTGACATTTGTATATGAGATTTAACTGATAAAGTTAAATCACTTTGAGCAACACATGCTTTCTAGGATTATATGGGTTCTTTGTGCTAGGAATTAACTGAACTTCTATGAAATCACGTTAACCAGTGATTTCTACCCAAGAAGTTAATTCATAGAGATTGAGTGTGAGGAGTCTAAAAGAAATGAGTGTGGGTGTGATGAGGTAAAATGTAAAGGAGAGTTTGGTTAGTAGTGAGCTTAATGATCAAAAGAAAGAGGGTGTGAGAACAGAGTAAAAGAATATTAAACTCTGCACCAACTACTTTCTGAACCGGGCAGCCATATTACTAGCGTTTCATAACTCTTTGGTGAACGTTATTGAAACAGGCAACTAGCCCATGCCAACTCTTGCTAAACCCCCACTAGCCACTCATTTTCTTTTCAAAAAGAAAATGTTTCACATTTTCAAGGGGATGCAGCACATATGCTATCTGGTTTTCATTTAGAAAATCTGGATATTGAAAAGAAGGAAGTCTGCCCCACCTTCGCACTTCAATCATGCACATTGAGTCTGTGTTTATATATTGTTGTCTCAGTGGTTTACACAATGTTGAGCCTTAAAAGCAATCATCAAGTGCTTAATTCTTTCTACACTTGCACGAGCACACAAGAAATATGTTTTCTTGTCATAACATTCATAGAAATTGCCTTTGTGGTATTTCAATGACTGGATGGAAGCCCTGGGGGAGTGAACATCAAAAAGCTCCTTTCCTATGTGTATTCGTTACACACAGTGACTTCGTGTTACTGACAGGCATTTTAACTGATTCATTTGTTGATTCAGGAGTTACATGTTATTATTTTGTCTAGATTTGAAAAGATCTGGATGAATACATTGTTCGGATTGACGGTGAATCAGAGGCTCAGTTTGAAAGATCAGTGGTCAGAAAGTTTTCAAAGACATTTCTTGGAATAAAAGTTTTGATGATATAAATGCTCAAATCATCAAAAAGGGGGAGAAGATATCAAGAAATGTGTATTTCAAAGAAATGTTAAAGTTGAAAGAATTGTCCGGAAAGAAGTATTTGTATTGGATATGGAGAAAGATATTTCAGAATTGAAGTTTGTTCAAAGTTGATAAGCAAAAGTTCAAAGAATTTCGAAAGCAAGCAGATTTTGGAGAAATTTTATTTGAAGAAAGCTGGATAAATCATTCAGAGCTGAAAATGAAGATAATTTCTTTCAATGTCTGAAAGAGGTTTGTTTATAATCTTGAGGGAGATTGTTACTATTTTTGAAGATCAGACGTTGGGAAGATTGCTGAAAGTTTTTGAAGACAAAGCTTATCAAAGAAGAAATTTCATTGTGTTAAGGGGGAGTTTGGAAATTATGTTTGTATCAAAGGGGAGATTTCATGAGAAGATAAAGATTGTTAAAAGGGGGAGTTACTTCAATCGAGCTTAATTAGAGAAGATCGCATTGCTAAATCTTTTAGTAATGATCTTGATCCAAAGGGGGAGAATGTTAGAGCACATAATTGTTGGATTCAAGATCATAAAGATTGAAGACAAAAGATCAAGAAGTCAAAGCTGGAAAAGTCAACTCTCAAGAAAAGTCAAAGTCATTTGTTAATAAAGTCAAAGTCAATGTAATTGTATTTTGTTTTTCCTTTGTAATTGTCAAGGGTATAAATACCTTTGTTGTCTTTGTAATCAAGGGGGATCAATCAGTTGTAAACATATACACATGAATTCAGAAGTGAGAGAGCAGATTAGAGAAGAGCATACTGTTTCATTATTCTAGAGAGAGATTAGTGAGAGAAAGTTTGTAATTTGTGAATGAATCAATGACATATGATTTCGAATTCTCATCTTGATTGTTTGTTAGCGATTAGAACTTGAAAATAGGGAATAACACAAGTGCAAAACTATGATCAAAAGCAAGTCCAGTTTTATGATCAGAGACCAGTTTATTTCCATCCCAAAGCGGCACCAGAAGCACCTCTGAAGCAAAAAGCAAATGACACTCCCCAAAATCAGAATGATAGAAGATGCTTCATATGTGGGAAGCTAGGTCGTTTCTCTGTGAATTGCAAAGGTCGTCTTATTAAAGACAAGGACTACTACAAAAACATGTACAAGTACAATGTCAGATAAAGGACCCTAGTAGCAGAAATGAAGAACTATGTGTCAGACTCATCCTCTGATGATAAACCAGAGCATGCACATTTCTGTGGCATGGCTCTTACAACCTCTGATCAATCACCACAACCATCAGAATCCGATGAGAAGGTATGCTCTATCTCTGAATCTGATACCACTTAATCTGAACTTGAGATGGATGCCTTGAAACTCTCTGAAGAATTTTTAAAACTCAAAAAGAAACATTCTGATGAAAATGGTAAACGTAAACAAGCTCAGAAGGATTTAATTTTTATAAAAGAGAAAAAGAACTTCTGGAGAAAGAAAAGGAAGTGATTTCAAAAGAAAATTTGAGCTTGAAAATAAAAAAGTTTCTAAAGAACAAACTCTCACTCCCAAGTGTGAAAAACTTGAGAAAACCATAAAAGATAAGGAGGAAGAGGTAAAGATACATGAGTATGAAAGGCTCAACTCTTTGGCATTAAAGAATTACTTTCAGAAGGAAAGAGAGTTCTTGCATCAGAACTTACAAAGAAAGGAAATTTTAATCAAGAAGTATCAAGATGCACAAGATGTGCATATAAAAATCAACTCCCAAATGGACACTCAGGGACTAGGATTTAGTGACTTGGATCCTTACATAAGAAAAAAGAAAAACTCTCTAGTAGACACCTTTTGTGTTGGTAGAGTTCAAAAAAATGATTTTCCATCTCTAAGAGAAACCTCTGCATTTAAGAGAATGATAACCTCTGAAGGATCAAAAGTAATCAAATTTAAGAACATTCAGTACGCTTCTAAACAGATGCCTGTTCAAAGTGAAACAAAATCCTTGTTCAATTTTGATTCCTTTAAGGATCAGAAGTTTGTTACCTCTGGATCAAATCTCTCTGATACTAAAGATCAGAGTAACCTAAATCCATTGGCAACTAAATTCCAACCTCTGAATGTAGATGCATCTGAAAATTTTCTTGAGTTACCTTTGAAAAGAATCTATTGGAAGCTCTGAAGCAAAATTCATGCTCAATTAAACCAAAAATCATTTCTTGCAATATCAGAAGAGTATTTCAACAGGATTGTTAGGTCCAATTTCACAAATCAAACAAGAAATCAATAAAAAATCTCACAAGAATTCATTGATCATCAACTTTCTCACTCTACAATTACATGATGCGTATGAAGTTTATCTCACTACAATTCTCTCTCTAATATATGACAATATCAAAGCTCTTCCAATCTAATGCCTACAAACAAAGCAAACGTAAACTATATATACCCTCCAACTCCCTTGTTCTACAATAATCCCAAAACCCAATTACATACAATTAAGCCCAAATTACAATCTAAAACCCAATACAAATATTAAAGATAAACCCCTTTACAAAACTTTCTAACTTGGACATTTTATGTCCTAACATTCTCCCCCTAAAGTTTTGTAAAGGAATCATCATCTGATAAGCGCCATCTCTTTAGCATTTTAAGGTCTCAATCTCACAGCAACTCGAACTCTACCAGAAACGGAGTCATCAGAGTTGGCGTTAGAGCTGGAACGACGGATATTAGAAGTCTTGGTTTTGAAGGAAGAAGAAGCTTTAAGATTTGCTGTAGCACCTAGTTGAGTGCGATCCACTTTCACCAGTCCCTTGCCATTTCTGTGTGAAGCCATCACTCTGACTTCAATAAACGCTTCCTCTGGCAAAGATCAATAAATCATGGAAAGTTACTGGACGACGAAACCCATCATAAACAGAAACTAGAAGAAGAGGTTCAACTGCTACAAAGCAGGTTGTCGCAACTGGCCTTTGAATCTGGTCAGACTAGATACACACAATATGAAGATGAAGGCAATGGAGAGACATCATCAATAGCCAATATTCATGAACAAGTTAGATTGCAAAAAATATTATCTTTGCTAGACTTGGAATACCCTAATGTACATTTGCATGTCGTGAAAGTGGTGGCCAACCTAGCAGATGAAGATACAAATCAGGAAAGAATAGTTAAAGCTGGTGGTCTCATATCACTATTGGAGCTCCTTCAAAGTCGAAGCTTTGATGGAACAATTTGTAGAATAGCAGCTGGTGCGATTACAAACCTCGCAATGAATGAAACTAAAGAATTAAAACAACCACATCAAGATTACATTGGATCCGGGACTTGACCCGGGTTTGTTATCAATCCCGGGAGTTTAAAGTTGTTGTCACCGGGACTTTATGTCCACACCATCCATAAGTTTGGTGAATTCAGATTGGTTGCTAAAATGTTAATAGGTCGATGGAATTGATTTGTAATTGGCGCCAAAGATTTTGTTAATGGGAGTTTTAATTTCCATGGTGATTGAATGCTATAAATCATAGTGGGGCGGTGAGGAAACTGAGAATGGCGGTTGTTGATTATTTTTTATTGGCTTCAAAGTTTTTTTGAGGTTTGTTATCCAGGTTTATAACCCTTGGCATCCGGAAATTACTTTGCATCCGGATTTCTTGAAGTTTAGAGCATATATTCATATATCGCTTTTGATATTATTTTATTACTTTTTTCCAAGTACTTTTGTGATTAGTCAAGTATCACATGATTTGTTCTCATTGAATATTGCATGATTATTCTTGTTGACTTACAATTTTTTTTCATTTTTACAGATTAAATAAAATGTCAGATTCAGTCTATTCAGAATATCATGCTAATATGTATCTATCTGCTGAAGCAAAGGAAAGATAAGAAAAACAAAGATCTGACTGCAAGATTAGAAACGCTTCAAAGTTCTAATAGGTATTTGCAAAGTGAGATTGACTTCATTAATAGAAAGGTTTATGAACTTCACAAGTTAGAAGAGAAAGCTATTGTTTTGGAAAGTGAAAATGATTTTCTGAAGTAAGAGATTCAAGAGAAAGTTTCCAGTCTTGAAACTGAAATAGAAGATCTGAAAAACAAATCATGTTCTCCGGATTAGATGAACAAGTTTGAAGAAAAGATAAAAGAACTGGAGAGTATTGAAGCCACAAAAGAGAAGGAGAGTTTATATCTTCGGGATCAAATAAAGAAGCTTCAAGACAAATAAAAATCTTTAAAATATGAGAATGCTAATATGAAGGAAAAGATTTGTATCAAAAGAAACATTTGGAGAGATGAGAAGATTCATTCAAACAAAGATCCTGAGTTGAAAAAGAAGATTTCTGATTTGGAAGCTCAAATTGTCAAAGACAGAAAAGTGTTTGAAAAGGAAAAGACTAAATTTGAGAATGAAAGAAAAGGATTTGCACATAAGTTTTCTGAACTTTCAAGGAGATCCTTTGAAGAGAAGAAAGTTGTTGAGCTCAAATGTATAAAACTTTCAAACAAGTGTCAGACTTTGAGAAAGTTGTCATTCTTGAAAGAGACAAGTTTGAGAAAGAAAAAAGGATGTCTGAACAGAAGCATATTGGGTTATTCAAAGAAATATCAGACAAACGAAATAATGTTGAGGAAGAGTTTGAGAATGAAAGGAAAGTATTTGAAACGGAGATTAAAAGGATTTCAAAGAAGTTATATGAACTATCAACAACTTCACTGAAAGAACAAAATGTGAAGTCTGAGTTACAAAAGAAGATTGATCTAATCACTAAAGATAGAAACAGTTTGTCTACCAAGATAGAAGAACTTGAAAGAATCATTTTCAGGGTAGAATTGAGTGCATAAAAGGGTCCAGATACTATTGCTCAATCACCTCTGAATGATTCAGTGACTCAGAATGTTCATTCAAGATAGGCTCAAGTTGACATCATACAAACGTTTCTTCAAACAGGTCAGTCAATCCTAAGGATCAGATTCGTACTACTAATCTTTTCTATGTTAAATCTATTGATGGTTCAGGCAACATTAGAAAGAATAATGTTCAGAATAAGATGGTCTGGAGAGTTAAAGGTTCTTCAGATGAAAATAATGTCAAAAATATCATCAGTGCATACACCAAATGATAATAAGAACATTGTAGTTAAAGGTAAGTCTTTTGTCAAACCTGACTTAGTTTATTCTGTCAATCATCTAATCAGGTTGGCTCAAAAGAAAATTTGTTGTTCTTACTGTGGAACTGATTATTTTGTTAATAAATATTATGCTCATTACTGTTATGGTTCATACAGTATTACTTCCAAAAGAACTGCAACTAACATATATGGAACCAAATATCAGTGAGTACCAAAAGCTACTCCATCTATTTTGCAGGCACCTCAAGTGTAGGGGGAGTAAGGATTTAGACCTCTAGACAAAACAGTCTAGGACTCATTCTTCAGAGAATATAGACTTCTAAACACATCAGTTTAGGACTTGTTATTCAAAGAATATTTGAATTCTAAATTTACTTTTATCCTAGTAATTCAGAAGTCGTTTTACTGATTAAGGATATTTTGAATCAAGTCTTATTATCTTTGCAGGTTTTGTTCAGATAAGGATATTTTGCAAATATCAAGGGGAGCTTATCTGAATCTAAATCATTCTATCATGATTTGAGGGGGAGCTCAAATGTTTATAAGTATCTTTTGATCTTAATCTTTGATTGTTTGAAAGAAGAACGACTTTCGAACATGAAAAATGTTTTCTTAAATGTTCAAACCATTTCTCCATTTCAAACATATTTCATGAATTTAGAAGTGTGATTTTATACATTTTTCATATATAAGCTTCATTGTTTAACTGACAGTGTGTTTCCAAAGATTAATACTTGTGTATTATCTTTTCCATATACTGACAAGTATTCATACACACAGGTTCAGCTTCTTATTGGCTTTGTTATTACCATGCCTCAAAACGAAACAATGTTTTCAATGGTAATACTCTCGTTTGTATTCCATAATTGTTGAGCATCATACATCATTTCAATTTATGCGTTCATTTCAAGATTGTTTATATTTGTTCATATAAACACTATCAAATTCTTTGATACCCTAACCTTTCATGTTTATATCCATTGATATTTGATCTAACTGAAACATTGTCAGATTCTCAAAAAAGTCTCTCGATTTCATTTCATTCATTCAATATACTTGTTTTGAGAGATCTTCAATGTTCAAATGCTCAATTATCATTCATATTCTTGATGAGCATACATTCATGTGACAATGTTATCATATTTTGAGATTTATTTGTTCAAGATAAATTGTTGAGCAACTTCAGTTTAGGATAAAATTTCATGGGATCAGTGTGAGAGCTTAAAATAACTTCTATGGATTCACGTTAACCAGTGTTTCCTACCCAAGAAGTTATCCTCGAGTGATTGATGGGTGAGGGGTCTACATCAAAGAGTGGGGGGATATAACTCATCTGGTTGAGTTTTTCTCATTGTGCTAAGGTAAAATGTAAATGGTAAAATGTAAATGAGAGTTTGGTTAGCAGTGAGATGTAAAAAAGAGGGTGTGAGAACAGAGTTAAAAGAATACGAGGACTCTGTGTTAGAACATAAAATATGTTCACTTTAGAAGTTTTGTAAAGTAATCAATATATTTGTATTGGGCCTTGTAATGGGTTTGGGCTTAATTGTATACAAGGGATATGGGGGTATAAATAGAAATCTTGTAATAGGTTTTAGGTTAACTTTTCATTTTGTAACCTTCCATCTTATTCAATGTAGTCATACGGCTGTTTTCTCTTTAGTAGTGTAGTTTACTTGCTTTCAATAATACTACTGATTTCTATCCTCTTGATTCCTTGTTTATCACTACATCAATCCAATCATGATCTCATTGGACCTAACAAGTGGTATAAGAGCTAAACAGAGAAATTTTTCTTTGACGATCGAGATCTGATTGGTTTTTGAATATAACAGTCTGTTAAAAATTTCGATTTCTGGATTTGTTGTGAAATTGGTTGTTCTTTGATGATAAATTGATTCAGTGGTTATAGTTTATCATTATTGAATCAATAACAAGTTCCAATTTCATTCCAGAAAGTCAGATTGGTCGATTTTTGAGTTTATTTGTTCGAAAACTTTTATCACTGTGGTTGAATCGATTTGATGTTTAGAGTCGAAATCAGACAAAGTGATCAACTACAATTGTGCTCCAAAGTAGTTTTCGAACCTATGGATAAAATCTCAACTAAGAAATCGATGTATTGAAAGTTTTGTTGAAGATTTTGTGAAAATTAGTTTGAGATCCATAAAATCCGCAGGATTCAAGTGAAGAATTCGCAGATGTTGAAAAGAATTCGCAGAAAGAAGAGTATGTTTGAAGAATTCGCAGACATATGTGTTGCGAAAAGTGAAGATTTCGCAGGTGAAAGTATTGTGAAAGTTAAGGTTTCGCAGATGAGAGTACTGCGAGAAGTGAAGGATTCGCAGATGTATGTCTTGCGAATTCTGAAGGATTCGCAGACATATGTCTTGCTAAAGGCGAGGATTCATAAATATGAGGCTTGCAAAAAGTAAGGATTCGCAATGCAAGCCTCTGCGAATTGTGGTTTTCAGCTTAGTCTATATTGCGAATTGTGCTTCATTGTCAGTAGGGATCTGCGAATTGATAACTTTTGAGAATTCTGATTGTTCGGAACCCATTTTTACAAGTTTCCTTATGAGATTTAATTGCCAAAAAAATTTCTCTCGGGGCGCTGCCCCCAAACCCCGTAAGGGCGTTGCCCTTTGACCCCACCCGATAACCGGGTAGCGGGACCCCCGTGCTAGGTCTGCGGAGGGAGACAATCTGTTCATGAGATTTTCGTGGAATGCATATGTGACATCATTCTTATCTTCAATTGGTCACATATCATTAGCAACTGATCCACATTTCACGAGTGCTCATGCTTTTCAAGATTTTTAGATTCTAGATTTGATTATTTGATCTCTAATTGGATTGAGTTAGCTGTCTGAGCATCTGTAATCATCAGTCTGGAAAGCTTCTTGAGTTGTTAGACCGTTGAGAGCACTTTATCATTCTTCTGACCTGATCACTTAGTAGTGTGAGCGACTGCAATCATTGTTCTGATACTTGAGTTGTGATTCAGAATCCTGAGTGCTTATAATCATCCAGCTGATTCGTGAAGAAAGGAGTTCTAGGTTTGATTATTCAGTATTCTGGAAAGCTGTCAGAAAATGAGCATATTCTATCAGTTGTTGAACATTTCTTGCCCTCTACCCTTGCCTTGTAGTGTTGCTACCGGATGCTACCGCCCGTAAGCTAATCAGATGAAGTTCTTAAGCTGAATTCTTATTTCAACTCGTGGATCAAAGAAAGATCAGATGTTATACACTGAAGATGCACTTGGGTGTCACTCCATAATCCACACATATCATTCTTGTGGGCGTTAAGGAATGTGTTGGGTTACTAGAGTCAAAAGTTGTCTTTATGTGCACTCAGTCGAGGTTATGGTCTACATCAGATCTGATATTTCAGTTGCTACTTCAAGGATAAGAGCTACTTTTTAGGGGGAGCAAGAGGAGCTTTGAATTTTATGCAACACTAGGTTTTATAAAGAAATCAAGGGGGCGAGGAGCTGAAGTTGGAGCTGATAAGAAAATGATTACTTTACAAAACTTAGGGGGAGAATGTTAGAACATAAAATATGTTCACTTTAGAAGTTTTGTAAAGTAATCAATATATTTGTATTGGGCCTTGTAATGGGTTTGGGCTTAATTGTATACAATGGATATGGGGGTATAAATAGAAATCTTGTAATAGGTTTTAGGTTAACTTTTCATTTTGTAACCTTCCATCTTATTCAATGTAGTCATACGGTTGTTTTCTCTTTAGTAGTGTAGTTTACTTGCTTTCAATAATACTACTGATTTCTATCCTCTTGATTCCTTGTTTATCATTATATCAATCCAATCATGATCTCATTGGACCTAACAAGTGGTATCGGAGCTAAACAGAGAAATTTTTCTTTGACGATCGAGATCTGATTGGTTTTTGAATATAACAGTCTGTTAAAAATTTTGATTTCTGGATTTGTTGTGAAATTGGTTGTTCATTGATGATAAATTGATTCAGTGGTTATAGTTTATCATTATTGAATCAATAACAAGTTCCAATTTCATTCCAGAAAGTCAGATTGGTCGATTTTTGAGTTTATTTGTTCGAAAACTTTTATCGCTGTTGTTGAATCGATTTGATGTTTAGAGTCGAAATCAGACAAAGTGATCAACTACAATTGTGCTCCAAAGTAGTTTTCGAACCTATGGATAAAATCTCAACTCAGAAATCGATGTATTGAAAGTTTTGTTGAAGATTTTGTGAAAATTAGTTTGAGATCCATAAAATCCGCAGGATTCAAGTGAAGAACTCGCAGATGTTGAAAAGAATTCGCAGAAAGAAGAGTATGTTTGAAGAATTCGCAGACATATGTGTTGCGAAATGTGAAGATTTCGCAGGTGAAAGTATTGTGAAAGTTAAGGTTTCGCAGATGAGAGTACTGCGAGAAGTGAAGGATTCGTAGATGTATGTCTTGCGAATTCTGAAGGATTCACATACATATGTCTTGCTAAAGGCGAGGATTCGTAAATATGAGGCTTGCGAAAAGTAAGGATTCTCAATGCAAGCCTCTGCGAATTGTGGTTTTCAGCTTAGTCTATCTTGCGAATTGTGCTTCATTGTTAGTAGGGATCTGCCCCACCTTTGCACTTCAATCATGCACTTTGAGTCCGTGGAAACTTGTTGTCTCAACAGTTTAAACAATTTGAGCCTGATCAAGCATAATTTGCTTCAATCATTTCTACACTTGCACGTACACACAAGGAATATGTTTTCTTGTCATAACGTTCATTGAAATTCCTTTGTGTTTATCGATGATTGAATGGAAGCCATGGGGGAGTGAACATCAAAAAGCTCCATTCCAAAGTGCATTCGTTGCACAAAGTGGCTCCGTGCTACTTATAGGCTTTTCAACTGTTTCATATGTTGATTCAGGGTTACAACGTTCATTCTATTTGAATTTGAAAAGATTCAGATAAATATCTTTTGGAATTGACGGCCATTCAGATCAAGGAGGAGAATGTTCTTGGTATTCAAAGACGGTGCTGAAATTGAAAAGAATTTTGATGATCATGATGTTTACAATCATCAAAAAGGGGGAGATAGTTTGAAAGTTTCAATTTCCAAAGAGAGAAGATTTGTCAAAGTCAAGAAGCTCGAGATAATATGATAAAGATGTTCTGAGATGATTCAAGAGAGATCGTTGTTCAAAGACAATTCATAGTTCAAAGAGATAAAGATACAAACTTCAAAGTCACAAAGATCAAAGGTGCAAAGATTTCAAGTTCATGTTCAAGATTTTATGACTTTTCAAAACAAAAGAGAATGACTTTTCATGATTGATTGAAGATTCTTCGAATCATAAAATTTGAAGTTAAAGTTTGAAGATTTTCAGAGCTTCAAAGTTTAAAGCAGTCAGCGTTAAAGTTTTGAAGATCAAGAGCTGAGGACTACTAACAAAAAAAATTTAAATCTTGAATCTAAAGGGGGGAATGTTAGCGCATAAAATTGTATTCAAGATTTATTGTAAGTCAATGTAATTGGAAAGTCAAGAAATGTCAAAGGTGTAAAGTCAAAGAGGTAAAACTCAAAGTAGCTTATGTCTTGTTAAGTCAAAGTGTTTAGTTTAAAAGCTTTGTAATTAGGAGGTATAAATAGTTTCTAGCCTTTATAATTTGGTGGAAAGAGCTTTCATTGTCATATTTCTAGTGAGAGGTTTTTAGTGAGAGAAAGATTGATACAATTCATTTAATTCTAGAGAGAGAAAAGTTCAAGATCAATGAGAACTTGTGAGATTTCTTGATTGATTTCTTGTTTGATTGTGAAATTAGACCTAACATCATATATCCCAGTTAGATGGTGTACGAAAGATCGTCATCCTTCTACAAGATAATATGCTGATAAGTATGTCTTACTCAATGATGAGGGAGAGCTCGAGTGTTATGTAGATGACATGGAAGATGAGCATAAGAAAGAGTGGGTGGAAGGCGAGTAAGATGAGATGACTTCTTTACATGAGAATAGTACCTTTGAGTTGGTAAAGTTGCCTAAAAATAAAAGATCTTTGAAGAAGAAGTGGGTCTACAAAGTGAAGACAGAAGAACATACTTCACGATCCGGTAAAAAGCTAGAATGGTGGTCAAAGGCTTCAATCAAAGAAAATGTATTGATTTTGATGAGATTTTCTCTTCGTGAAGATGAGATCTACCCATGTGGTTCTTGGCTTAGCAGTTAGCCTTGATCTTGAGGTTGAGCAAATGGAAGTCAAGACTGTTTTCCTTCACGGTGAATTGAACAAGGATATCTACAAGGAACAACCTACAGGCTTTCAGGTTAAGCACAAAGAATATTATGTGTAGACCTAAGAAGAGTCTGTATGGTTTGAAGCAAGCATCAAGATAGTGGTATAAGAAATTTGAGTCGGTTATGGGGACACACGACTACCAAAAGACGAGTTTAGATCACTGTGTTTTCTTTCAATGGTTTGGGGGATGATGATTTCATCATTTTGTTTCTATATGTTGATGACATGTTAATTGTTGGCAGCAACAAATAAAGAGTTGAAAGAATAGTTGAGCAAGTCTTTTGCAACTAAAGACCTAGGGTAGCAAAACAAACTATTCGCAGATGGATCACCTAAAATAGGGTTGCCAAGAAACTTCACATGTCACAAAGGCAACATATTCAGAAGGTGCTTTGCAGATTCAACATGGATAAAGCTAAAGTGGTCAGTTCACCCCTAACTACCAACTTTAAGCTAACTGATAAAGATTGTCCCTCTTTAAAGAAGGAGATTGAAGAGACAGATAGAGTTCTATATGCATCGACCGTTCAGAGCCTGGTGTATGCAATGGTATGTACAAATCCTGATATAGGCCATGGAGTAGGTATTGTTAGTCAATTTCAATCAATAAGGGTAAGAAGCATTGGGAAGCAGTTAAATGTATTCTCTAATATCTACAAGGTACTTCCAAATTGGGTATAATGTTTGGAAATGAAAAGCCAATGATTGTTGGGTGTACTGATTCTGATATGGTAGGAAATCTAAACAACATGAGATCCACTTCTGGATATTTGATGACCTTTGCAGGAGAGCAGTATCACGACAATCAAGACTGCAAAAATGTGTTGCCTTTTCTACAACTGAGGCTGAGTATATCACGTGCAAATAAAGCGTAAAAAGAATTACTATGGTTGAAAGATTTTCTGAAGGTGCTTGGTGTTAAGCAACAACAGTACGCGATTTTATGTAATAATCACAGTACATTTGTCCTACGAAGAATTCAACTTTTTATGGAAGAACAAAACTTATCAAGATGAAGTGTCATTGGATCTAAAAAGTTGTTGAAGATAGATTTGTTGAACTTGACAAAGTTTATACCGGTGATAATGGTTCTAATATGTTGACAAGTGCCTTAGCAAGGGAAAGACTCAAAGTATGTTGCTCAATCACTTGGATGGCAAACTCTTCCTTATAGGCATAAAAGGGGATATTTTTTGGGTTTTATTTAATTATTTCTAGCCCATGATGAATAGTTAAAATAGTCCAACAATAATGGCCCGATACAAGCTATATATTGCCTTGTATCCTAGCATTTTGCAACATAATAGAAAGTCCACAAAATACAAAAGTAAGAGAAAAAAGAGGGTTTTTCAGGTGCACTTTTCGGGCAAGTGCAACCGCGTTGCTTAGTTTATATCCGGAGTTTTAACAGTCGGAGCATCATGATTTTTGGATGGTAGCTTCAAGACATCTTTATCTACATTCTCGACATTGGATATCAATTTTAGATGTCCGAAAGTCGTCCTTGTGCTATTCGACATGTTGCATCTTTTATGGGTGATATTTCTTTCTCTTTTTTTTTGGTAAGATTTCATTCTTTTTGATAATTTGTTCCAATAGTATGATGATTGTTTTTTGCCTCTAGTTTTATCTACAGAAGACTTCTATATTGTTTATTGGTGGTAGTGGACTTTAAGTGGTCTAAGGATCCAATGGGTTTCCTCTCGCCTTGAGAGGTTTCCACGCTAAAATTCGTGTGTTACGTGGGTGCTATTTTTTGTTACTTATTTCTGATTTGGTGGACTTATTCTCATTGCATTTAGTATATCCTATTTGTTTGTATCCTCGTTGGTTCTTACCATGGGAAATTTTTTGTCAAACGAAGGTTATTCCACATTTATTGTTTTGTGAAGCGTATTTTCTATTAAAGGTTCGTTCAATGATGATTAAGAATAAATGGATTCAAATGCATCACTTAATTGATTCCTTTAAAAAAAAGAACAAAATAAGTTATTAATGGTAAATTATAAAGTATAATTTAAGTTCCTTTATCCTAAAGATTCATTAATTTTTGATAGTTATGAATTGAGGCTTCCTAAGATCCCCACCCCTTGGTTTTATTTATTATCTATACTATCTTATAAAGATTCTAAAACAGTTTTTTTGTACAAAACAGTTTTTGTACAAAGCAGTTTCTTTCAAACCCTAAACCCACGTTCGCTCAACTCCTCTCAACTCACACACATCGTCTTCAACTACGGGCTGCTATTATTTGGTGAAACGCTTCATTTGCAATAGCTACAACTCTAAAAAGAACCAGAGCATCGTCCCCAACCCTCCATTGCAATCAAGTTAAAGTTGAACATGGGTTACAATTTGGGATTGCGCCTGGTCTCGATTTATTTTCCTATTATAATCTGGGTTTCGGTTTTAGGTATTAATCATTCTTCGGTTTCGTTTCTCGGTTCGAATCTGGGTTTGAATATCTTTTTCGGTTTTGTTTAAAGGTTCGAATCTGGATTTCAATTTTGGGTTTGAACCAATGTTTCGATTTTGATTTTGGGTTTCAACCTGGGTTTTGATTTCGTTTTTGGGTTTGAACCTAGGTTTTGATTTCGTTTTTGGTTTTAAACCCGGGTTTTGATTTCGTTTTTGGATTTAAACATGGTTTTCGATTTCGTTTCTGGTTTTGTACTTGGATTTGGATTTTGTTTCTAGGTTTTGAGGGGTTTTTTGTTTGAATATGATTTAGTGTTTATTCTTTAAATTCGATTTAGGTTTTTGATTTATATGGATCTGTATCAGAAAGCTTTTGAATGATATTAAGCAAAATTGTTCTTGTGCTATTAATGCTAATTGATGTTCTTGAGTTTTTTAGGCCAGTGATGGAGTCAAAACTGCCGGTGGAACCAAAATCACTTGAAAAGCTTAACTCTAAATCCTTGAAATGACGGAGTCATATCGATTTCTCATCTTTTATCCTCTTCACTCTCAATTTCCCCATCTTGACCTTGGAAGTATGCTCTAGAATTATCATCTACTTGACCCTTGAAATGTTCTTCCATCTTTTCCATGTATTCAGTAATATTAATAATCTGTGCAGATGCTTGAAATGTTAGAGGAGAATGAAAGGTACTTCTGAAGAAAGCTGCTGCAGAGGTTGAAAAGGCAAGGGAATTTACTCGGGCAAAATATAGAAGAGGTATAAATTGAGATTTAAATTTACGTCTTGCATTTTTTACAAGTTGAATTTGTGTGGTGATTGAGTTATGTTAAGTCTATTTTTAGTAGTAATCAATGTATTTATACCTTGTGCTAATTGTGCTTAGTTTGACCTTACCTTTTTTGTTTAGTCAAGGGGTATTTAAGTCCCCTTTGTGCTTTGTCTTTGTAACTTTGGAACTCATTTGAATACATCAGTTTACTTTTGGCGCACACTCTCTCTCTCTACTTTCTCTCTCTAAGATTTGGTTGATATTGGATTATCAAGTTATAATTTATATGGTGTATTGTCAATACATTTGCATCCTATATATGACATTGCTAAACTCTGTATTTTCGTATGTCCTAAGGTAATTGTTGAGAACCTCCTTTTTTTAAAAACACATAAGCTACCTATTTCCTCTCATATTCATTATTGCTGAAGTATCTGTATTACGCATGTTGATCCTGAAGCTTTACTCTGATTTGAAAGCTTCAAGGTATATCTCATGGCTTAAAGTTTGTGAAGTTTTCTTTCATCGATTAAAACCCCATTTAACCTCCATTTCTTTTGCTACATTCATCAACACACTACTTGTAGGTAAGGGCAATTTGGGATTGGGACAGTAATCGAACACTTGGTTAATATGCATGAAACTGGAGTACAATATCGCAAATATGGGTGGGGGAGTCATTCTACAAAACACGCACCTCAAACTGTTGAAACACATTATCTCCTTGTCCTCCAATCTCTACTTCAGCTTGGTTAAAAAAACAACTCAAATAGAATAACCATTTACGAAAGATATATTGAAAAAAAAAATCCATCTTTTTGTATGAGAACAAGATGAATAAATAAATATTAGTACCTCAATGCTGTAAAATGTTAGGTTTACAAGATGCACCATGATATAAGAACCATTTATCTAGGCTATCAAAGGCATCTTTGTGTCTTCTTCTCTCCCTACCTTCCTGTTCTCTCCAGTACAACAATCTTGATATCCTTATTTTATTTTATGAAATTCATCAAGAAACACAAGTCCTAATCTTCCATGTGCTTTGATCATAATTTTCACCAATGTTTTTATCATTTAATTCCCTACACCAAGATTCTATTATTGGTGACCACATTCCATGCAAAATTTATCTACATTTCAATCCATATATCAACAATAAAGCTTCTTCTAATTTGCCAAATTTTTATGTTGTACCTGTCAAGCTGGAATTCTCAATACTCCATCAATTAAATTCCTCATCCCTTTCTTCTTCACTACCCTTATTTGTTCCCTCCTCTTCATCTACCAGTCTTGTTAATTCTCTACCAAAAAAATCTAGTGTGGGCATTTTGTAGTATGAATGCTTTACTTTTGGTACTCTAATTTTGTTTTACCTTTTCCTTTTCATCCGGTTCTTATTTGCTTTAGCTTTTAGTTGTTCTACTTTCTCTTTTATTTTGTAATCAGTCTTCTATTTTGGAGACCTGGTCGAAGAATGAAAAGTGGATATATCAAAGGCCCTGTATTTGGTGCTAGCCACAAGCTTCTAGGTCTGCCCCTTATGATGCAACCTCCAGCCAACGTGCTTATCTCTCAATGGTACCTGGCAAAAATTGACATGACACGTTAACCTGACATGAAATAAACGGGTTTGGGTAATACATTTCAACCCGTTTAAATAAATGGGTTGACACGACACGACACGAAAATTAAACGGGTAAGGTTCTCGTCAAAATTTTAAACTTAAAAATGACCCAAATAACCCTTTATATATATAATATCAGATGATGTTTATTGTTGATTTGATCAACGTGAGTGTTCTTGTCATTTGGTTCCTTTAGTGTTCTCAGTTGTCATCTGGTCCGTTTATTGATCCTTTTTCCTTTATGTGAATGGGTAAAGCAGTATAATAAAAAAAAACAATAGATCATGTCCACACACACCAAATCGTGGGGGAAGAAGACAACTGATTATGATTCCCAGTCGCAAGAAATCAAAACAGTCTGTTTGGAGTTGAGCAGAAGAGTACCATTGAGAGGTATTTTCAATCTGCTCATTCGATAGGTCTTTTCTTTTTGTAGGACCACTTCACAAATTTATCGTTGTTATTGTAAAGAATTCTTTCAGCACATCAACAAACCACTGGTTGTTGGGAGTAGGAGGATTGGACTTATTTTTGCGAAATGGAATATCAAAAATGGAAACCAATGAGACATGTTAAATACAGGTTATATTATTACACTTCAGTAACGTTTTTTTATGTAATTTCACACATTCTTTCGTTTAAATGTCTTTTTGCATCTTTATTTGATGATGACAATGTTTTTGGTGCTTAGAGTTCTTATGAATTGGAGGTTGGGGATTTGTTTTTAACTTGGGGTAGGGGCTTAAAACAAGGGAATAATGATACTGGTGTCGGTGGATGTTATCACGGATGGCATAGAGTTAGAGGAGTGGCCTTTCCTTTGTGAGATTGAAGAGGATTTTTAATCTCGAAAGTTCTTGTCATAAAGTTCAAGCAGTAGGTGTAGGAAGCAAATTCAGGAGGAGAATACTATGTGTTAAGAGAGAGAGATATGTTCGAAGAGTTTTCAGAGATTGCACAATTCCATCTTCATTTATTTTGGGGTGGGATAAACACGGCTGGACCGGGGAAAATGCATTGGGACTATCATCGGGGGATTGAGATAAGATTTGTTTACAAGTTTCAATTGATCGACCATCCCTTATATTATGTTGTCAAGAGTTTGAATGTGATTTGGGTCAAAAATTGTGTATGAAAGGTTGTACTGTTGAGGTGGTTAAGGCTAGCATCACCAGTCACAGAAAAAGATTGCATTAATATGTTTGAACTTTGACCTGTTGTTGCTAGTTTTATAAACTTGCTTTTCAATGTGAATTTGTTCAAGATTGATGCTTTTATGGGAAGATAATGGTATAGGTACAAATCATATGCATGTATTTCAAATTAGGACCATTCATGATGCAATTTGATTTTGGATACATTTAATCAAATTACCGGGTAAAATTTTAGTCCATCAAATTACCCGGTAAGACTAGATTTGTATTGGAAAACAATAATACCTTGATATCATTATTGTGCAGCCACATAGAGAATTAGCACGTGAAGTCGTTCGCAAGTCATTGGTTCTGCTGAAAAACGGGAAGGATCCAAAGAAACCATTTCTACCAGAGATAGAAATTCAAAAAGGGGTTTTCGTTGCTGGAAAACATGTTGATGATCTGGGTTACCAATGTGGAGGTTAGACAACCACATGGGAAGGAACCAATGGAAGAATCACAGTTGGTAAGTGGTTTTTGGCATCATCTTAAACTTATACCTTATAGGATTCATTATTTAGGATGTGCTCATATATATATATATATATATATATATATATATACACATATATTACGTTTTAAACCCATTTAAAATCTTAGTGTATGTGAATTCCCTTTTTGCTCTTTGTTTTCTCCTTTTGGCCAAAATGGTTCTTATGATTGTCATCAATTTTGGATCTTTGTTTGGATTATTTCTGATTGGTGTTCTTCAATTATGGTCTAGATTTGACACCAACAGCTCAATGTGATTCTCCAATAGTTTAATTTCGCTTAGGGGCTACTATTGTTCAGATTTTTTAATACTCCTATTTGTTCGATTTCCTGCTTCTGTTTGTTTTAGGATTCTATTGCCATTTTGGTGTTGCAGGCTTCTATTGGGAAGTTGGATTTTACAAAATCCTCATTTTTGGTTCTGGTTACTCAACACAGTGTTCCCATGAATCTTTCAAATTGGTTTCAATTTTGGTTTGGTTCTGGCCAATGTGGTCTAATTCCAAAAGTTTCTCTATGCTGCTGCTCAGATTACAGCCGCTCTCTGTCAGATTTATTGGTTTGAGGCTACTGTATGTTTGCATTTGGAGCTGCTGTGTTTTGCAAAATCATCTAATTTAGGTTTGGTTTTTCAATACAGATTAATTTGCAGATTGGAAAAGGATCGATTTGGATTAGATGAAAGATTCTATGTGTACTGGAAAGGGACCGATTTGGCTGCTGCTTCGATTTTTCTGATTATAGGGATTAGAATTCAGCAGCTCTTGGATTTAGTGTGGGATTGGATTTATCATCTTTCTCCTTTTCGATCAGTTCATCAGCTGTTAACATCGCTAATTTCGTCTGTTGCTGGTATCTTTTGTGAGTATTGCCTTCAACTGTTGTTGATTGAGTCGTTGAATGCTTCTGTTCATGATAACGGTTTTTTGATCTTCTTGGGCCTGATAATCGATCTGTAACACCCTCAATTCTGTAAATAGCAACTAATTTAAAATTTTCTAAATACATCGATAAATGATACATCTCCAAATCACGATTTATTAATTAACCTCAATACACGCATTTCATTCTATACATACAATCTATAATAAGGACGGGTGCTACTAAAACCCAAAAATAATCGCTATCTCCAAACTGCAGAAGACTTCACCAACCACTTACACTTGCACAAAGCTAAGGCTCAACTCTTCACAGCTGCTAAAACCAAACCCCAATAGGAACCTGATGCACATGTCGACAAATAAAAAGGTTAGGCTTAACGCCTAGTGAGCTCAAGAGTTTTCAACATATATAAATTAATCGTTTAAAAAGAACGAATGCGGTTAAATTCATAATCTTTCAATTTGATATGTCTTACATATGAAAACGACCGATTTTCCCATAATATGCAATTTATGCAAAGAACACCGATGTAAACGTTTTCCAATGCAAACTACTTCAAGGACGAAGACACCAATATAAACCGCCCACTCATAAATTATATTTAACCCCAAAACTCACTCAAAACGTGAATAGAAATTGAACTCCCACTTCATAAAAACGTAGATAAAGCTTAATTCTCGAAACACCCAAACACGGTGGAACATGTTACCCAACTCATAAAATCATGGATAAAACCCATACATATAAAATGTCACCGGAAACATGGATACCCAAAATAACACCTTTCGGTGATGGGGAAAGCCTGATTCCATCGAATGTGGCGGCACATAAAGATAAGACACGCATCGATGTTATAAGCATAACTTCAAGGATAAACAACCATTGGCATCAACCCAAACAAGTCTTTAGCCAAGGTGGACATCAACCCTATCTAGGTCTTTAGTCGTAGCGGACATCAACTCAAACCGAGTCTTTAGTCATATCGGACATCAACTCAAACCGAGTCTTTAGTCGGGATTAACAACCATTGGCATCAACCCAAACAAGTCTTTAGCCAAGGTAGACATCAACCCTATCAGGTCTTTAGTCGTAGCGGACATCAACTCAAACCGAGTCTTTAGTCTTATTGGACATCAACTCAAACTGAGTCTTTAGTCAGGATAAACAACCATTGGCATCAACCCAAACAAGTCTTTAGCCAAGGTAGACATCAACCATATCCAGGTCTTTAGTCGTATACAATACAACCGACTTTTATGCCTATAGATCCATTGCATTACGGTCAAAACGTTACACGACTCAAAGGGATGACAACGCACTCAAAAACACGTAATTCCCAATTAAGGTGCAACTAGGTACACCATACGACCAAAGCTCCTTAACGAGCTACCAAGATTGAACAAATGTTCCAAAGACTCCACCGAGTACAAATCAAGCTCCAAGAGGCTTAATAGACGTTTGGCTAAGACACGAGAGCCAATTATGGTTAAACAAACCCAAATACACATTCTCCCAAAATATTTGATTCTCAAATTACCATTGGCCTTCGGCCCAAAGCCCAAAAGGTTTTCCATTTCTAAAATGTTCCCCATAGCCGGGAATGACCCAAACCCAAAGGACTCACGTATTCGTACCTTTCAAAACATCCCATTTCATGAACGATGCATAAAACCCGACAGACACTTAAAGGTGCCTTTTTGACCAAATACTTAATTATGCAATAATTCCTCAAAATCCGTTCATTTATGACACATTTAATGAAATGCCCAAAAATCACAAAGATGTGTGCTATATAAGTTTATAAAGTTGACACTTTCAAAATAATCAAATTTATCAGCAGTTAACAATTTCATGTAAGACGCAAATACTTTAAAATAACCATTTTGGCATGTACAACGTTTTCGCAAGTCACTTGAACTCACCTTGCTAGATTTAGGTTAAATCTAGATTTTACCCCACTTTGAGCTTCCTTGACGAAACTTGAATCCTCCAAGCCAAAACCTCCAAAACCTAGATCCAAGCATTTTCAACCATAAATAAACATATCCAACCATATAGAAACATTCCCCAAACATATTACACCAAAATCTCCATTTTGGTCCAAACCCTAATTTTGACCCAAGTCTTCCAAAATCTTACCAACCGAAATTAGAGTAACATAATACTTAGGAAACCATCAAAGGAGCATTTACAACTTATATTAGGGTTTAGAAATGGAAGGGATACACTTACCACTTAGGTTTTTGATGAAAACCTAGAAACCCTAAAATAAGCTTGAGGTTGCAGATGAAGATGGAGATGGTAAATCCTTGACCATAGCTTTCAATCCTACCACTTGATGATGTTTCGTCTTCGTAAAATACAAGGGTTTGAGCCAAATATGGGTTAGGGTTTGAAGGGAGAAGAGGGAAAACGGTTTGGGAGAGAAAGGGAAGAGTTTGGAGAAGGAAAATGAGGAATAAGGCTGATTCCCCGAATTTAGCAGCTGCCTGGTGCCCTGGTGCGACATTGACCAGCGACATTGCCCTGCCCAGGGCAATGTCGCCATCCTCCCCCAGGCCACAGTACACTCTCTGCGACTGTGACAGTGCGACTATGACACTGTCATAGTCGTCGGGCATTGTCGCGGGACCTTTTCGGAGCCCCGAAACTCAACCTTTTCACTGCCAATACTCCCGATACTCCAAGGGGTTTTACACAAAACATTTCCCAACAAAACCCCACTGATTACAAGTCACAGAGACATTCGGTGACTACTACTTACCGAAAATTACGGGTGTTACACGATCTGTTGATAATTGTTGCCCTGTTTCAATTACGATGATTGTTCATTCGTATGGGCCAAAGCATGATCGAATTTGGGATAATATTTTTCTTTGGGCATTGTTCTTTTTTCCATGGTTTTTTGGTGGGCTCAAGATTCATTTGGATTGGTGGATTTGGATTGGGCTTATTACTTCTCCTCTATGGAGTTTGGAGTGGACCAATTTTTCTTTTAAAAAGATTGTGGGTTGTAGTAAGATTGGGCCTTGGGATTTAATTATTCTAAAGATGGATATTTCAGCTTTGGGCCTAATTACTTGGGCTATGTTGATTGGGCTGTTGTTTTCTCCTTCCTGGACCATGGAGATTTCTTGTTTGGCCTTCTGGCTATGGATTTTTTAGATCACCATTATTGGAATAAGGAATATGGACAAGAGAAGCGTGAGCCCCAAAAGTGGCTTTTGGTTATGGATTATTTGTTGGTTTTGTAAGGTTTTTAACTCTTTTAGAGTTAAGCCTTTACTTGAGGTTTTTTCGAAGCATTTTTTAGGGCATTGTTTTGTTTTGGGGAATGTCCCTCGTAGTTTATAATCTTCTTTTTTGTTAAATAAAGTTTTACCTAGGGTCCTATCCTCTTTTTCCAAAAAAAAAAGATATTGTGATTACATAAATGAAGTTGCTCTTCAATAACTATTAAAATGTTGGAGCGGTATAATAATAATAATCTCTCAATCATTTTTTAATCACCTTGACAACAAACAAGTTTTTATGGTTTTGGCTCTTGTTATGATATGTTTTCAAAGTGATGATTGTAACGTCCTAAAATGAGTCGAGGTAAATGATTAAAGTTGTAACGTTTATGTAATCTTAATTTATCTTCATAAGTCTATTTTGATGGTAATAACGTTTTACGTGTATATCAAAATACTATTTTATTCCTCATTTACAAGAAACTTTCACATCACGCCCCCATGGGTATATCTCTACTATATTATAAAGATTCTAAAATAGTTATTTGTACAAATTGGTTTTTTGTACAATATTACATTTACCACCCTTACACTTACTTATTTAATTTACTTTATATCCCTTGTTTTTTTCATTTTTCATTTTACACCATTATTATATTAACACAAATAATCGTATATAAACAAAAATGCAATGAAAAAATACGTTTCTTTTTTTACAAATTATACCATTATATTCGTCTCGTCAATACCTTCAAAACGAGCCCCAATATTGAATATTTTTTAATTTAACCGTAATATTAAATATCATGAATATCTACGAATTAATTTTTCTATCCATACGTTTTTTTTCCACCGTTAGCACATTAAAAATACATAATCATAAAATACATTTCATTCTTATGATAAATTATATCATTATAATTTTTTTTGTCAATAATTGTAATATAAACTAATTATTGAATATCTTTATGAGTTTTATAACTTGTGATTCTTAGGTCATAGTTGATTGTTGATCACATATATATAAGGAAGTACCATTAATTGTTCGTTCTTTACTTGTATTTCGCTGCATCACACGGTTATATGCCTAGTATTAGTATCCTTATAAAAGCAATTTAAAATTTTAATTCTAGAAAGTCCGGAGAAAAAAAAAGGTTTTAACAAGAATAAATAAACAAATAATAATAAAATCTCAGTGAATATAAAGTTTATTAAGATTTAGAAAACGAAACAAGCAAAGAAAAATACAACACTCGTTTATTGAAGCCCACGGTCAGAAACCGTATGGTTGGTAGTAATGAAATAAGTAGACAGCGTTCAATAGGGTTCAAGAAGGCCGGTATGGTCATGGCAACAGAGGAAAGCAATGTATTTCTCCATGAGTCGATGGCACTCCGGGCACCGCATGCCGTCCGGGATTCTACCCGCTGCAATCGGAAACTCAAATCGGCAGCAATTGTTTGCTTCAACATGAAGCTTATCGTGGTAATCCGTAAACGACAAATCAAAACCCTTTGATGGGATATGTTCTTTCCAGACGTCAAAATCAGCAGGTGTTTGCATCATGGTGGATCCATGTCCATTGGTCAGAAATTTTGATCCTTTAGACAACAAAGCCCATGACCCTTCCTTATCATAGCTCAGCAGTTTCTTGATCTGCTGTATCATGGGGTCTTGATCATCAGCCTTCTTAAGTTGAATCTTGGAGTACAACATGCTCTCCAACCGTCTCCAGAAGAACCACATTAGGGTGGTTTCTTCCCAGCAGTAGCTAAGCTTCTCGACCCTGATGCTAGAAATCGCCCTACGCACACTTTCCTTTTTCTTGCTTTTCCCAACATACACCATCTCTAAGGGGATGCGTGCAGCCGTTGCCATGGCCCGTGCTGTGGTGGTGAATTTGCGGATCCACTCGATATCCTCACCTCCGAACAAGAATATGTATTTATCTTCTCTTATCTACAAAATGTATCACACCCATTTATCATATTAAAATGTTCAAGTACTAATCGATGCTTTAACCATAGATTCGATACACAATCTCTATAACAAAATTAAGTTTATAGGATGCCATGTTTAAATGTCTTAATAGACTACTTTATAGGACTAAAGTTTATAAGATCGAACAATTGTGCGTTTATATAAAGTTTTACAATAAGTTTATAGTATGTTTTTGGACGTCTTAACAAATTTTTTAACAATTTTAAAATAAAAGCGTTTGTATTTGATGGATATATTAGTTGTAAGAAAGAAAGAAAGAAAGAACTCACCCAATTGAGTATGGTTTGGTCCATGCCACTAACTAGCAACTCTAGCCTCCAAGTTTCATCCCTCCACAGTAGTTCCTCTTTGGTGGTGGTGAAGGGGAAGGCATTGGTCCCCCAAATCCACATCATGTGGATTGCATTTGGGCTCAATTCCCTTCCATGTGGATCCAACACTACTAGAATAGGCTTGTTTCTAAAGTGCCACCGGTCTCCGATGGACCTGATAACCGGCCGCTCAATGAGGGAAGGGTGGGATACAGAGTACCATGGCATTCTGTTCTTCATCTCCTCAAACTTCCGGTCCATTGCTTCGGTGTACTGTACAGATGGGTCGACGATGGGCATCCACACGATTTCATACAGAGAATCCATTCGTGTTCCCTGAATTCGGGACTCACCGTAAATGTCCTCAAGAATCGAAAGCTCCTCGTTGGACATGTCTAAGCCAGATATCAGCAACAATACATTCCTCCTCCTCAGGACTTCAAGGCTAACCTGGTGTTCAGTTTAGCAGTGTTTTAGAGCAGATTCTTCAAAACAGAGATTGAATTTAAATACTGTTGATAATACTGTACCCTCTTTTTAGTAGACCCATCAAAGAGTGGTTGCATATTGTCTCTGGGATTAATCAAGATTTTGAGGATTTTCATGTTATCAATATGGTTTGTTTCAAATAGCTGATTGAAAGACCTCCTGAACTCAATTTCTTTCTTGTCTCCTGCACCACCAGTCAATCAACAAGATATCCATTGCTATTTATGTATAACTAATTGACACTTGTATAATAACTTTTATGTTTACATAAATCTAAAGCATACCAACAACTTGAAGGCAACTTTCCAGTTGTTGCCTGAGGAACTCATGAATGTGATTGATCTTTAGGCTTATGCTGGATAGTTCCCATGATTGCAACTCCGTCGATGATATCCCAAACCTGAAATCATTAGTTTTTACATGTCACGATCTTTTATAAGGATGTTTACATTATAAGAATCAGGATCATGTAGGCAAATTTCTTTTTCGTAAGAACTACTTTGGTTCACATAAGTTAACATCCTCACATACGTGGAAATGTTAACATAACTTAACAACGTTAAGATACCTTAACATGAATGTTAATATATAGTTTCTACGAAATTTCAAATTCCTACCGGAACCCAAATCTCCATTCTAAATGTGAATTAGGCATCGGGATAAAGTTTATTTACTCGTGGCCCATGCTGGTCAAGTTGGCAATCTGTGAGGCACAAGTGATGATGCCTCTGATATTCCAGTATACAGCAGTAGGAATGATATTCATTGCTGAAGCCAGGGCTGGCATATCAGGAGTTATGTACATAGATGGGAGCTCCTTGAATTGGAGGATGCATTGGGTCAGTTCCAAAATGGAGTGAATGAGTTTATTAAGGGCTTCAAATCTAGGTTTCAATGGAGCCGTATGCTCTATGATCGTTGGAACTTGTCTAAGGATCGCCATGGATTTAGCAAGATGGTTTGATGAGTAAATTTGAGCAAGCAACCAGAATTCCCCATAGTTGAGAGCGAAAGCTGCTAGGGTTAGCACCAGCTTTGCATCCCAGTGAAAGTTTCCCACGGTGTGGAATACCGCAAGGGCTGTTGTGTGTCCATCCACGCCCATTAAGCATTTCAATGCCATCTAAAAACAATCACAAATAATTACATTTCGATCTTACGAAGAAATATAAAAAGTATGAGTGTATGTATCCAGTTTTCAGATAGTACCTCGCTCGCGAGTTTGTCAATTATATGAGACAGTGAATTGAGCATGACAACTGCATTGGTGTGATGAGGTTTATCATCCAGTTTATCCCCATCTGTATGTGCACTCTACACCAAATAAAAGAACCACAAATCATCACAACTGTGATATCAACTGTAATATATGATAAGGTGAGAAAATGAGTCTGGAAACCAACCCCAGATGAAGAAAAGATGGATGTATAGATAAAAAGTGTATAGAAAAGTAGTAATTAATACCGATGAGATTGGATCAGCAGCATTGATGGTAGCATGTTTGAGGATATCTTGTATGATGAGTAGAAGAGGTTTGACATCAACATCAGTACCATCAGGGAGATGGATATCCATAACTTGCTTCATGATCACATTGTCATCTGATGCACTGAACACAGAGTTTCCCTCACTTCTGCTCTGCTGCATCGGATTACGTGTGTGACCCACCATCTTTTGGTTGTTCATTGGATGAGTCGTTGGATTATGCCACGTCAGATTTTGGTTTGGACCCATAAATTGATGCTGTTGCGGATTACCTGCAAGTCCCATCGGTGGCTGTGAGTTATTCATGGGACCCATGAGCTGCTCTTGCTGCTGCTGCTGCTGTTGTTGGTGCTGCTTCGGATTGGTTGTGGAATTGGTTAAGGGATTGGTGGCTGTCGAGTACTTCTTATCGCTGGTAAGTGCCGGTATGCCCTTCATAAAGTTGGAGGAGTCCATTATTTTTTTGATGTAGGAAAGATAGGTTTTGGGTTCAAGGCCAATTTGTTTGGTTGTGTTCTTCCTGGAGTGTAACCTGATTGGCTTTTTATATGTATTCCCGATGGAATAAAGTGATCGATAGGCCAACTTACTGAATCAACTTCCTTGCTTCAGTCAATAAACCTCATATGTTTATTAATTTTCTACTTTTTTGTCATTTGGAGACCAAGCATCCCCAAGCAACAATCACGACATTGAATAGCATTTACATTTAATATTATGGCTTTCTACTCTATCATGACCAACTCAAATCACTAGGTTTTCGGTTTTTGGGACATAATGAATAATGCACCCAAACTCTTTTTTTGCAACCGTTGTTTTGATGTAAAGTAATGGCGTACCCATGATTTTTTCTTCAGCGGATGCACCTTTAAGATGGACCGAAGCCCTGCAAGACTACGTCTTATGTCTGACATGTGTTTAGCTGAGTTCCACCGTTTTGAAGACTTTATCGGTTTTTTGGTTAAATTCGTAAATTTTCTCAATTTAGATTTGATTATCGTTATATATATATTTTGTAGGCTTCTAATTTGTCCTTTTATCTTTCTTTTTGTAGGTTTCCAATTTTGTTTTCTTATGCATCTAAACGGCTAGTATTTGTTGTTATAATTTTCGTTTTCAATTATTTAAGGGCACACTTAGAATTAAGCGGGTACACCACTTTAACGGCTTTTTTTTTTCCGTTACGATAATCGACTGAACAGGTGCATGCCCATGATGTAAAGTAACCGTTATACTTGTTGAATTACCTAAAAAAGAAAAAAACATGAATGAATTTGATAAGGGATACAAATGTCCTAAACATCATCAGCAGACTGGATGTTGAGAATATGTCATTTGGGTTTTTTACTTTTCACCATTCTGATAACAGGATACCCAAGTAAAGTCCTTAATGACTGTATATATGTTGAGAATATGTTATTAGGTTTTTCACTTTTTACCTTTTGCTTTGGAAATATATGTTTTATTCCCATTTAGTACAATGATTCTTTGCTTCTTTTCCTAATTGCTTTTGCAGGCTTCCATTCAGTTTGTCCTCATGTAACAACTTTTTGGTAACGCTTAATTACGATTTCTTATCGGTTTTGTTCGATAATGAAATCAAACAATATTATCATGTTTCATTAAATTAAAATTACATGTTGGAACCCTTGATCTTCCGAGAGACTGAATTCTAATAAACCTTTGGTTTTAAGGAACCCATTTTGCAAAGATGAGAATCAGAAAATCTAGAGATTATTTTTGTGTGGTAGAAGAAACATAAAAATGTAGTACATATATAATATTCTTTGTCTTTTTTTTTCCACAAAACATTGGGACCCTAAAGGGTTAAAGTGGAGTATAATTAATTAATAGAAGAAATTAAAGATCCGAGCTTAACATATGAATAACAAAAGCAAATCTACGCAAGATATATATAGGTTATGTTTGGCAAACTAGCAAAATAGCTGATAAGCTAGCTGATAGCTGATAAACTAATTTTTCAAAACGCTACTATGAATAGCTTTTCAATAAGCTAGTTTATGGTCATTCAAACATGTATAAAAAAAAGCTAGCTTTTTTATGCCAAACAATGCCATATATATATATATATATATATATATATATATATATATATATATATATATATATATATATATATATATATATATATATATATATATATATAGGGCGGTTACATATATGTGTTGTTCATACGAGAACAACATCTATTTAAGAAAATATGAAGACAACCGACTACATACAAAATCATGTATGATTCACGCGACTTGGACATCGCCCGCGTCCGATTTTTTCGGGTTAGTGTAAAATCACATATGATTTTGTACATGATTTGTCGTTTTTTGTTGTTTTCTTAAATAGCTAGCGTTCTCATTTGAACATTCCTCTCTCTTTCTCTCTCTCTCTCTCTATATATATATATATATTTTTTTTTATTCCCTCTCTCTTTATATATAATATATGTAGGGTTGGTTTATTTTGCAACCAGTAAAAGGTTATAACCCCGTGCAACCCTCATCTAAACCATTCTTTTAGCGCCATTCATTATGGATTGATTACTAGAGTGCATCAATAATGATTACTGAGCGCCATTCATTATGGATTGATTACTGGAGTGCATCAATAATGATTACTGGTTTCATGCAATAATCTTACCTGCCATGCATAGTATTTCATTAAATGCACACACTAGCACGGGGAATGCAGGGGTGGACCTACAGCCATTGGAGCGGGGTCCCGTGCACCCCCTCACTTGATTACCGTAAAGGAAAAAAATATAGGTGTCATGAAAGAGCACCCGCTTGATTTTTAGGGTGCCCTGAAGTATTTTAAAACATAATTAATAACATAAATATGCAATTGGTGGGATCGTTAGTGTTGTGTGAGTTAAAGCTCCTTATAGAAGAGGTTTGGGTTTCAATTCCCACCCTAGTTTGTTTCTATTTTTTTAGTCAACTCTGATATAGAGCACGAAGGGAGTGATTAGTGAGGAACCCATAGCGTAAATTAAAAAGAACACGAAATACATATTGGACGAAACATGTTTTTTTTTGGGGGGTGGGGGGCGGGGTTGAATATTTTTTTTAAAATTAAATGAAACAGAAATTTTTTTCAAAATCCACTAAAAACCGAAAAATTCTCTCGAAATCAACCGAAAAACACACTCGAAATTTAAAAAAAAAACTCTCGAAATAAACCAAAAAACTTAAAAATATCTTAAAATCGATCATAATACTTAAAAAAATCCCTCGAAGGGGGAAAATTCGGCTAAAAACATATCGAGCGGCTTTGCCGACATTTGATCCAATTTAAAGGTGCACCCGTTCGGCCAAAATCCTGGGTCCGCTATCATACTGTTTCATGAAAATACCACATTCATCTGATACATCGCATGAACAATTATGTGCAGGGACGGAACTACATGGTAACCAGAGGGAGCATTTGCTCCTCCTGACATCTTTAAAATTTCCAAATATATTTGTTTTTTCATACAACTTTTCTCCACTTTCTTCATGATTTTAGGGATTCCATAAATGGGGTAAATAGGTTTGTTGGGTGTTTATTTTTAATTTTATTTATTTTCTAGTTGATTTTAGTGGTAGAGTTATGAAAATTTTCATTTTCATTTTTTTACGAAAAATGTTATATGTCACACCCTGAAAATAGAGATAACAAATATCCAAAAGACAGACATGTGGTATATAAATTTGTCATAGCAAGAGCCTCCCAAAAATGGGGAAATATTTAAACCTGTTTAATTACAGTTGTAATATAACGGGAAATAGACAACAACCAACTAATCTAATTTCTAAACTAGAAAGAAGATTACAAAAAGGGGTGTCATCTATAGACCCAAACGTCTTCACAAAAAAAGTGTGTCCAAGTGCACCTTCCCCAAGCTCTCACCCACGGGCAACTATACCTGCTTAGAAGCGGCACCACTAGAACCTGAGATACACATCGACACAAAACAAGTGTTAGGCCAAAAAGCCTAGTGAGTTTGTACAAGAATAACATGTAAGTCCAATTACAATTCTTATCAGCAGTTAACCAAAATTCATTAAATGTGCAGTCAATAGGGGAGACCCATAGCACCAATCAAGTTCCACCCAAAGAGTCGGTATACCTTGATGCCAACTACCATGAGTGACATCCAAAAGGTCTGGCACATCCGAGGACTACAACCATGACATTACCCCAAATGGCGGAGATCTAGGTACATACCATTACGGTGGCACCCAAGACTACATCCTCCTAGTGTCTACTGACTTGGTTCGTCCAACATAATTTATAGTAAGTCTTAAGGCACATTGTGAACAAGAATATTCTCAATACCAATCATGAGTACAATATTACTATCTCAATTAATATAATGCCCAAAACAAGACTAGTAAGACCAAAATTTTAACCATGTAGTTATGATTCCACCAAATGGTGTCTCAAGTAAGAAATCATCTCAATAACAAGATATGTATTCCATCAAGTCATAGTAAGTTACATATAAACATGTATTCAAAAGAAAACCCCAAGAACTTAAGCATTAAGAATGAACATTTCAAGTTAAGATACAAGATAATAGCAAGTAGTAGATTTTGATGTGTATCTAGTTTTAACAAAGGTTTAGTAAACTCACTATCTAGGTTTTTGATTAAAACCTAGAAAATAGGAAACCCTAGATGTGGATGGAAAGGAGACTTGAAATCTTGATGGAACCACTCCAATAAATGATCCTCAAGGTAGTTGGAAGTTCAATAAATGATGTACAACCACCCATGACTTGCAAGAAGAGATCTAAGGTAACAAGAGGAAGAAAATGGCCCAAGAACCCTAAAAATCGGCCTTCAAAACGAGTGTGTGTGTGTTTATGATTTAAAATCGGGCAAAAAGGGGGTTTTGGGGACCTGCAGGTAGCCCCGCGACTTGTGCCGCGGCTAAGAGCCTGTGCCATAAGTCGCGCGTGTGCCCCGAAACCTGCACTCCAGAGGGTTCCGCGGCTTGCAACCCGCGCTGCAAGTCGTGCAAGTCACTGTTTTCAAAGGCTGACTTATGGTTCCCAACACATTACTAATAAAAGGCTTTAAACAAGAGTAGCAATTTAACAGATAAATCCTACTTCATTTAGCACATAAACATAAGATTAACGAAGCCTTATACTTACCTGAAATTCCGGGTGTTACAATCCTCCCCACCTAATTTGGATTTCATCCCCGAAATCTCATTCCGAATTAAACAATCGGGGATAACGTTTTCTCATGTCCTCCTCGGACTCGCACGTGACGTTAGCACCACGATGATGCTTCCATTGCACCTTGATCATGACCACATCTTTATGTCGTAGTCTTTTCGTCTTTGATTCCAAGATTGCCTCCGGTTCCTCCACGCAACGATTCCTATTATCTACCCGGATTTCCATCAAGGGAATCACACTTTCCTCCTCGGCTAAGCACTTCCGAAGGTAACACACGTGAAATGTAGGATGTATTTCATCCATCTCCGGTGGCAAATCCAACCGGTACGCTTGAAGTCCAATCTTCTCTACGATAGCAAAAAGATCCAAGGAAACGGGGGCTAAGTTTCCCGCGTTTTCCAAACCGGATAATCCCTTTCCAGGAAGACACTTTCAACATGACACGATCGCCCACTTGGAATTCGACCGGTCTTCTCTTCTTATCCACATACCTTTTATGTCGGTCTTGCGCCGCTTTTAATCTTTCTCAAATTTCTTTCACTTTGTCTGTCGTCTCTTGAACTATTTCCGACCCGACGATTTGCTTCTCGCCCGCTTCTAGCCAACAAACCGGAGTTCTACACTTCCGTCCATACAACGCCTCGAACGGTGCCATTTTGATACTAGAATGGTAATTGTTATTATAAGCGAACTCCACCAAAGGTAAGTGCGAGTCCCAACTTCCTCCAAAATCTATGACACACGACCTCAACATGTCCTCGAGCGTCTGAATCGTCCTCTCGCTTTGACTATCCGTTTGAGGATGGTATGCCGTGCTCAGATTTAATCTGGTGCCCAACTCTTTCTGTAAGTTAGCCCAAAAGTTTGATGTGAACCGATTGTCCCGATCCGACACGATAGATTGCTGGACTCCATGCCTCAACACCACCTCATCGATATAAAGTTTGGCCAATTTTTCCATTGGTAAGGTCTCTCGCATTGCAAGGAAATGCGCACTCTTGGTTAGCCAATCCACGATCACCCATATTGTATCATGGCCTCGCAAGGTCTTTGGTAGCTTTGTCACGAAGTCCATGGTGATGTTGTCCCACTTCCACTCGGGAATGGCCAACGGTTGCAAACTCCTGTACGGTCTTTGATGTTCCTCTTTCACTTGAAGACACGTGACACATATTTCCACGTAATTGGCCACGTCTAGTTTCATTACCGGCCACCAATAGTTCAACTTTAAGTCTCTATACATCTTGGTGCTTCCGGGATGTATAGAATATTTTGACTTATGCGCTTCTCCTAGAAGTAACTCCCGATTTCTACCAAACTTTGGCACCTAAATTCTCCCTTGAAAGAGTTTAAGTCCCAGACTATCTTCCGTCAGAAGTCCACTTTGTTTCACCATAATCTCGGATTTGAGATTTTCTTCTTTGAGTGCTTCCATTTGACATGTCTTGATGTTTTTCAACAAACTTGATGCGACGTCGATTCTTGTGAGGAACAACTTAACACCGCCTTCATAACTCCTCCGACTCAACGCATCCGCCACCACGTTGGCCTTACCGGGATGGTAGAGCAAATCACAATCATAGTCCTTTAATAACTCAAGCCACCTTCTTTGTCGCATATTGAGTTCTTTTTGGTCGAAGATGTACTTAAGGCTCTTGTGATCGGTAAAGAGAGTACACTTCGTCCTGTACAGATAGTGTCGCCATAATTTCAAAGCAAAGACCACCGCCGCCAATTCCAAGTCATGAGTCGGGTAGTTCTTTTCATGGTCCTTTAGTTGCCGCGACGCATAAGCTATCACTTTTCCCCGTTGCATTAGTACACACCCTAGACCCATCTTGGAAGCATCGCTATACACTACGAAGTCATCCGATCCCTCAGGCAGGGATAGAATGGGAGCTTCACACAACCTTTTCTTGAGCGTCTGGAAGGCTTGATCTTGCACATCGGTTCAGAGAAACTTAACATTCTTTCTTGTGAGTGAGGTGAGCGGCGAAGCTATCTTGGAAAAGTCTTGAATGAAACGCCTGTAGTAACCCGCCAACCCCAAGAAACTTCGGATTTCCGTCGGACTCGTTGGCGGTTCCCAACTCATCTTTGCCTCTATCTTTGTCGGTCTACCTTCACCCCATCTTCAGACACCACGTGGCCCAAGAATTGCACTTCTTGGAGCCAAAACTCGCACTTTGAGAACTTCGCGTACAACTTCTCTTTTCGGAGAACTTCTAATACCTCTCGTAGATGTTTCTCATGCTCGGCCTCATCCTTTGAGTAGATCAGGATGTCGTCGATGAAGACAATCACAGAATTGTCCAAGAATGGACGACACATGCGGTTCATCAAGTCCATGAATACGGCTGAAGCATTGGTCAAGCCAAAGGGCATCACCAAAAACTCATAGTGTCCGTATCGCGTTCGAAAAGCCGTCTTCGGAATGTCCTCCTTTTTCACCCTCACTTGGTGGTAACCGGACCGAAGGTCAATCTTTGAAAAACATCCTGCGCCTTGGAGTTGATCGAAGAGGTCGTCGATGCGAGGTAAAGGGTGTTTGTTCTTTACCGTGACTTTGTTCAATTCCCGATAGTCGATGCACATCCGCATGGACCCATCCTTCTTCTTCACGAATAGAACTGGAGCTCCCCAAGGTGACGAGCTCGGTCGAATGAATCCCTTCTCAAGAAGATCTTGAAGTTGCGTCATCATCTCTCGCATTTCTGTCGGGGCCAAACGATAGGGTGCACGAGCTATCGGAGCCGCTCCCGGAGTGAGGTCAATCTGGAACTCCACTTGTCGTTCCGGCAGTAACCCGATTAAATATTCCGGGAACACGTCCGGATAGTCTTGTACAATCTTCACATCCCCAACTGACTTCTTCTCCTTCTTCGCGTCTACCACGTAAGCCAGATACGAAGGGTAACCCTTCGCTAGAAATTTGCGAGCCTTAAGAGAGGAGATGATAGGGTTACTTCTCTTCCCTTTCTCCTAGTAGATGGTGACTACACCGCTTCCCGACAAAGGCACTTGGACCATCTTTTTGGAGAAAAAGATGTCGGCCTTATACCTCGACAACCAATCCATGCCTATGACTACGTCAAACCCCCTATAGACATAGGTAGCAAGTCTACTCCAAAGGAATTCCCATCAATCTCTAAAGTACAATCACAATAACGATCTCGGATGATCACTTGATCTCCATTAGCTACTTCTACTACTAGCGCATCGGGAAGGACACTAATAGGAGTGACGAACTGTTTACAGAAAGTATCCGATACAAAGGAACACGTAGCACCCGAATCAAACAATACACGAGCGGGAAAGGAGTTTACTAGGAACGTACCCGAAATAACATCGACGGTTTCGCCTCCTCGGTAGTCATCCAGAATGCTCGGCTTGGCGCTCTCGACGGTTGCTCGACTCGTGTCGTCGACCCGAAAGAACTTCCATGGTTTCTACCCACAAGCTTTGGGCAATCCTTCTTCATGTGTCCCGGTTCCCGACATTCGAAGCATACCGGCCCCCGGATAGGGCATTCCCGAATGGCATGACCCTTCTTGCCACACTTGGCACATTCAACAGGACCCGAGTGAGATCTTGGATTGCATGGGCCAGAGTGCTTGGTCTTGCACCTGTGGCACCATCGATCCTCTCGGCGATTGTCCCCAACTTTCCCACTTACAAATGGCTTAGATGAACGAACGGGCCCAGATGGCCCTTCCCACTTTCGCTTTTCCCCCACTTGACCTCTCTCTTACTTCTCCACCACCAAATCGTCTTCTACCAGCAAAGACTCCTCGATTACATCCTGAAGTGTCAACCCTCTAGCATTCCTTACTGTCGTCCTCATCCCGGCCGGCAACCCATACGAGTAAGCCTTGATCTTTGACCTCTCATCAGGGACCAGGTGACCCACCAAGTTTAGCTTTTCCAAGAAAAGCTTGGAGTAGTCGGTGACAGATAGAGTCCCTTTCCTCAATCCTCTAAATTCGTCTTCCAGTTTGTCCAATGATCTCTCGCTACAATACTTGTCCATGATTTTCTGTTTGATAACCGGCCAAGTTAACTTAGCTAGAACTTCGGGAGTGAGGGCGGACCGTGTGAGATTCCACCAGATCAAAGCCTAACCTTGGGAAGCGAACTTAACCCGTTGTGAGACATCACATTCACTAGACTCAAAAGCCATCTCTACTTCTTTGAGCCAATACATACAAACAACCGGATTGGCGGAACCTGCAAACTCCTTCGGGTTGCATCCCAAAAAATCTTTGTAGGTGCATCCCTTGACCTTTCCCTTGCTTCCATTCTCTAATTGATCTTCAGTTATCACAACGGCCGGTCCACCGCCCAACCCATTCATGATATTCTCTGCCATCGTCTCAGGTTGTCGGTGACTAGCATCTCTATCCTCCAGTAGCTTCATAAAGAACTCTTGTTGTTGTGCCATGGCCGAATTCATGGCTTGCATCATGCTATCCCTTATCCTTGTTTCCATAGTCACTTCCTCCATGACTTGATCAACAAGTTCGAGATTTCGCCGCGGTATGTCTTCGGGTCCCTCGCCCAAGACATTGGCCGCGGGTGGCCCTTCAGTAGCCACGACCAAAGCAGGCTGATCGACAGTAGACTCGTCTTCAACATGACCATCAGACGGGTTTTGTTGTCTGTTCCGTGTGTTTACCATGGTTATCTGCCACACACGCACGAGAAAGGATGTTGAGAAAAGACTAAGTGAGTTAAACTCATGGTACGTACTACTACACATTTCAATCATCATAATTATAGTAATTCAAGTATGCCCACGTAACAACACGTTCATAATAGCAGTAGCTAAGTGAAATTATGAACGAATTATGCACAAGGATTCTTGTCACCACCATTACAACTCTCAAATAGTGTAATTCCGTGAATCCTAACGCTCTCCCCACCTAAGACTTCGACCCCAAGGTGGATAACTTAACTCTATGCTTAAAGCTTAAGTCTAGGTATACTAAGGTCAATACCTAGTCCACTTAAACTAAAGCTATGATACCAACTTGTCACACCCTGAAAATAGGGATAACAAAAATCCGAAAGACGGACATGTGGTATATAAATTTGCCATAGCAAGAGCCTCCCAAAAATGGGGAAATATTTAAACCTGTTTAATTACAGTTGTAATATAACGGGAAATAGACAACAACCAACTAATCTAATTTCTAAACTAGAAAGAAGATTACAAAAAGGGGTGTCATCTATAGACCCAAACGTCTTCACAAAAAGTGTATCCAAGTGCACCTTCCCCAAGCTCTCACCCACGGGCAACTATACCTGCTTAGAAGCGGCACCACTAGAACCTGAGATACACATCGACACAAAACAAGTGTTAGGCCAAAAAGCCTAGTGAGTTTGTACAAGAATAACATGTAAGTCCAATTACAATTCTTATCAGCAGTTAACCAAAATTCATTAAATGTGCAGTCAATAGGGGAGACCCATAGCACCAATCAAGTTCCACCCAAAGAGTCGGTATACCTTGATGCCAACTACCATGAGTGACATCCAAAAGGCCTGGCACATCCGAGGACTACAACCATGACATTACCCCAAATGGCGGAGATCTAGGTACATACCATTACGGTGGCACCCAAGACTACATCCTCCTAGTGTCTACTGACTTGGTTCGTCCAACATAATTTATAGTAAGTCTTAAGGCACATTGTGAACAAGAATATTCTCAATACCAATCATGAGTACAATATTACTATCTCAATTAATATAATGCCCAAAACAAGACTAGTAAGACCAAAATTTTAACCATGTAGTTATGATTCCACCAAATGGTGTCTCAAGTAAGAAATCATCTCAATAACAAGATATGTATTCCATCAAGTCATAGTAAGTTACATATAAACATGTATTCAAAAGAAAACCCCAAGAACTTAAGCATTAAGAATGAACATTTCAAGTTAAGATACAAGATAATAGCAAGTAGTAGATTTTGATGTGTATCTAGTTTTAACAAAGGTTTAGTAAACTCACTATCTAGGTTTTTGATTAAAACCTAGAAAATAGGAAACCCTAGATGTGGATGGAAAGGAGACTTGAAATCTTGATGGAACCACTCCAATAAATGATCCTCAAGGTAGTTGGAAGTTCAATAAATGATGTACAACCACCCATGACTTGCAAGAAGAGATCTAAGGTAACAAGAGGAAGAAAATGGCCCAAGAACCCTAAAAATCGGCCTTCAAAACGAGTGTGTGTGTGTTTATGATTTAAAATCGGGCAAAAAGGGGGTTTTGGGGACCTGCAGGTAGCCCCGCGACTTGTGCCGCGGCTAAGAGCCTGTGCCATAAGTCGCGCGTGTGCCCCGAAACCTGCACTCCAGAGGGTTCCGCGGCTTGCAACCCGCGCTGCAAGTCGCGCAAGTCACTGTTTTCAAAGGCTAACTTATGGTTCCCAACACATTACTAATAAAAGGCTTTGAACAAAAATAGCAATTTAACAGATAAATCCTACTTCATTTAGCACATAAACATAAGATTAACGAAGCTCTATACTTACGTGAAATTCCGGATATTACATTATAATTATTTGAAAAGGTTGTATAAAACGAAGTTTATCTAATTTGTAAATGTGCTAAATAAATCAATCAACTTACAATTTGGTGCAATATATACAAAAATGATAAAACAAAGGCGATCAAACGAGTATTTGATCTGCCGATTTTATTCACAATAATTTAAACTTATTTACTTTTTGAACTAGACTAGATATATTATTTATTACTCTTTTGCTTCTTGAATTGAACTTTAAACTAGAGTAGCAAGTGTTTGATTTTGGTTTTATAATTTAAAACAATGTTGATTTTTGGTTTCATTATTTAAAACAATGTCCTTAAATACATCCATGATAAGTATTTAACAAAAAAGAAATAACTGGGATTCGTCATTTATACCGTATCGGTGCTCCCCCTCAAACTAAATCCTGGCTCTGCCTCTGGTTATGTGCATCGACATCTGCTGCAGAAATTCGATGAAATCAGATGCAATCTGGTAATCAATTCAGTGTCTACATAATGAATGAACTAAATGAATGGTTTAACTGAGGGTTGTACGGGGTTGTAATCTTTTACTAGGTTGCAAAATAACTATGGCCTATGGAGGTAAGAAATGTCTCTTAGGCCTGTTTTCCAGAAGAGTAGTCCGGACCCAGTACCAAGAAATGTCTGTTAGTACTATAAATTTTTTGTAGTGCATCTACTTTGTCATGCCAAGTTCGTATATAATCCAACGTGGATTGAATAAATTTATAACAAGTATTATATCACTATGGTTATTTATTTTTCTCGATAACAATTATAACTCTTTGTCAACTTTCCGCCCTTAATTATAAGATAGATTGAAATTTATATCTAGTAAAAATTTGTGTTCTAGTTAATTAAAAAAATATAATAATTAATATATTTAAAACTGTCTATTTTTTTTTATTCATTATGACATTAATTACCATCCTAATCAAATATATACATAGAAATAGGATACAATAACAAACCCCTATACCAATTACTATATGGCATTTTATATATTGTTGGTGAGAAATGTTTATTATAGCTTACCAAGTTTTTCTAAATGACCACCAAATCAACCAGTAACTTTGTACTTGTTAAGAAAACAAGCAGTTAAACATCAGTATCTATAGATAGACAGACATGTAATAAAAGATTAAAAGTGGTATATTTATTCATCATCTGGACAGTCGTCGAGAAACTGCCTTATCATCTCTCGTTCGTTGGTTGTTAAATCAAAATCATCGGCACCCAATCTCTCCCACAATGCACTGCTCACGCTCTCTGGGTCGTTATCACTTACCTGCATCATTTAATTAAGGAGCTGGTTTTAATTATTAATTAAGTATGTTTTGGTTAAGAAACCAATATCATGATCATCCATCCATTTCGCACTAGAATTTAAAGGTTATTGTTACGGGTTGAAGTCACAGCGAGCAAGCTTTTATGCAAAAGGAAACAAGAAAAGACCTGGATGTAGTTGTTGATCTGGCCATCTTTGTTGGCAGGAGTAACAAGTTCGTATTCATTGGTTACCCATTCGCCATCCACGATGTACTTGTACTCATAACGCCCTTCCTGTCATATATCAAAATAATAACGGCCGTGACGATGTTTCGATTTCCAAATTGACAAATTGATGTAGTAGATGCTATAAGTTTGGCTTTTGTCAATTGTCATTTTGCATATTTGTTGTATAGTTTAATGTACTTATCTTAATGAAATCTCATTGGTGCAGAAACTCTCTTTGTTTCACTCATACATATTGGACGGACTTGTTATTAGTTACAGCAAAATGCAACGACATTTGCTTTAGTTCCTATTTCATACTCATTTATTTTTTACTGATAACCTATTGACCTTGTAACATTTGACGATGTGGATGCCAAGTTTTCAAGTTATATTGATTGAAATATATATATATATATATATATAAGATAGTTTCCATGATATCAAATGTTACAAGATGAAGGTTGCCGATCGAAAAAGGTAGAAACAGAAAGAAAACATTACCGGCAGATCTCTATGGAGATTCCATGAGCCTTGCTTCTCGTCATATTTCAGTGGAATTCTCTGCAATCAACCAACAATGTTAGCAGTGACGACAGCATAGTGTTAACAGGACTGATCGACTTGATACGTAATTCAATCAACTTGTCTTTCGACTAATAATGCTAAAATACCCCTTAATAATTTATATTGCTAGCACTGAGAAAAATGATGAACCAAAATCAATGTCATCAATATTTTGCAGCGATTGTAGATTGGCAAATATGTAAATTTGGATTAGAGTCTTGCCAATAAAGGAACATCTGTATTTTCTTGGACAACCAAAAATGGATACTTCTTTGGGACGATGGAATAATAAATTTGTTACTGCCTTGATATTAATTATAATGAAAAACTTCTTTTTTGAGATGAACATTTTTATAAGCAACTGAAACTGACATATTACTATTCTGCTTTCAGAAGTAATTAGAAATTGGAAATTGGAAACATCTTTGGGTGATGGATGAAGAGTTTCAGATTTCATGATTTATATGGTAAATCCAAAAAGATACTAAATGATTTGAATTGGAATACTGAAGGAATATAATGAAATAGAGCCACTTTAAGGTTAAAACCGAGATCTTCATAGTTACCTGACCCCACCCAATATCGAGTCCAGATATTTCCACCGTAGAACATTTATTGCCTTTCCATGTCAACGTGACAGGTTTCTTTTTTAGGCCAGTAAGCTGTAATAAAATTCAATTCAAGAGGCAACCACTATATGGTATCAAAATTGCTAGAAATTATTCCAAGTACATAAATGTAAGAAAATAAAATTCACAAAGTTAGTAACTTGGTATGTTGCATTACTTGCAAGAAGATGGAACAAACCAAGACAGCCTGTTTCTAAAGTTGCACATTCTAATGTTATATACATTTAAAACCGATCAGAACCATGGGGATAATGATAAGGAAAATGGTAACCCCTGCTTTCTAACAGTGACTCAACTTAAAAGAATACGGACTCTCAAACTCACTACAGAAATGAGTGATCTTTTACATGAAGGTTATGACTAAAAGGTCAATACAGTTGCTAACCATTTTTTATTCATGTAACTGAAAGAAACTAATTGCATTGCCATTCACCAACTATAGCTTCACTTGTAGATATGCATATTAATGTATAAAGCATATATTTAGTGGATTTATGAAATAGGAGCAAGAATGACTCACGATGTCGGCTGTGGCACTTTTTATAGCATCCACTTTGGGAAAACATGGACGCTTACTCTGCATGGAAACGAATAGGGAGTCAGACAAACATATTTAGATCACTGTTTTCACATGTTATATGCTTGAAAGGAGTTCAACTGCCCACATGTATTCATATTAGCTTCCATGTGTATAGAAAACCAGCACTGTGAAGCCTAAGCATCAAAAGCTCCCAATTTTTCCTTTCTTTCCCACACTTTTTGTTATTCATGAAAAATCTATTTGCTCTCTTCAGAATGAAATGCATGATTTTCTATAATTACATCACATATCCAGGTTTTACGTCTAGAGAAGAACTAGCACATATTCCAGCTATAGATGATGAATAAATTTACCAGCAGTAAAGTGACTGCATCCTTTAGTCTATAACCTTGAACCCAAAACATGTATGCCAACTGCAATACATAAAGATCATATTAGCAACTGAAGCAATATAGTTTAATAACAAGTAGCAAAGGGCATAAGAGTGTTAATTTATAGAGCAGTGAATCATACAGATAAGTTAATTCGAGTCCAAGAAGTTAAGATGACATACAGCAGTTGCAGGAGCTCTTCCAAGCCCAGCTGTGCAATGTATATAAGTTATTCCCCCATTTCGATTAATGGCTTTGTGCAATTTACTCACCACATATGGAAGCCGCAGCCGCATATCAAATGCATCAAAGTCCCTGCTCCATATACCAAGAGTCATAAGTACAGTTAAAAGAAGACTACAGAAGTAAGGCCAAACAGAACAACATATCCTAAAACAAACCATAACCAACCTTATTTCTGCACGCAAGTGTTGAATGTCACTGAACGTGCTGGCGTATTCGCGAATAGCACCAATGTCCACACTAAAATATCTGGGAAACAAGTAAAGGGAAAAATATGTTCCTCTCCAGTTAAAGGGTAATCTTAGCAAAAAATTATGTATGCATATAACATTATCTGTATGCAGCATACAAACTTTATAATTTGTGTAAGAAAAGCCAGCTAATTCTTTCACTTATTCAGAGGATTTTGTAATTTAAATTTCTTTTGGATACTCGAGATCTGAATCTTGTTGCAAACAATAAATGGTTTTCACTCCAATACTCCGAAGCTTGTCAACATCTGCAGGAGTCTGTCATACAAACAAAATAACTCAGAACTCAGAAAGTAGTCTTGAGCCTTCAGGAAGAGAATACATCCAAGTATCAGAGGGAGGAAAATCACCTGCAGACATGATCCAACAATTATATCTGGAGTTATGAAGTCGTAGTTCATTCCTAGCTCATGCCTATAAGTCAAGACTGAAATCAATTTATTAGAAACAAATTGTTTGACAGTTGCTGAATGGTTTTGTGCAGAATGATTAAGTGATCAGAATGATTAAGAGGCTCTTATGATATAGTGCAAAATGAAATATGGTTGTTTGGTAATTGTTTAGAATGAAATTAGGACGCTGAATGGTTAAGGGAGGCCCAAGATACAAAATCATTCAGAGGGTTTTGAAACCATTAAGAGGCAAACCCTTTTTTTTTGCCAAACAAGATTCACCTGTTAGTGATTCAGAGGTTGCCTCTTAATGGAACTATTAAGAGGTAAACAAACAGCCCTCGAGAAAAATCGCTGTGTGCAAAAGCTTTAAATAGGGGCAGAAAAGTAAGATTTAGAGAATTTGGCACAGCTAATACACAACCTCAATCAAATGAAAGAGATTCTAGACAACAAACAGTTATATATTTTGGGTAACTTCCATCTTAACTTGGGTATTGACAATAACTTGAAGTGTAATCCACTGAATATGAATATAGTATTCTTCTACTTAATGCCTGCAAAAGATTATTGATTGTACATATAGAATTATGAAGGGACTAACCAGCACCCATTGCTTCAGTCATGTTAGTACTATAAACGTCAGATTTCTCCTCGCTCTCTTTAGCACCTTCCATATCGATACTGGATGTTGAACTAGGTGTTGCCTACAGAGTCAAATGCAGGAGATTGGTTCATATTATAGAATGTTTTAGTAGAACTAATATCTTGACACAAAAGGATCCACATGTTTTCTAACAATTATAGTGTAGCTTTTGATTTGAAGAGGGATGAATTGAAGCTGAAACAAGGTTGGTGATCTTAGAGAATACGACTTCTATCACAGCTTACATATCTAATCAGCCAGTTCCAGGTACTGAACAGTAGAGCCAAAACCAATAAATATTAGTTCAGTTTCTCTAAACTATAAGGCAGATACAATATGTTTTTGAAGATTTTGAAAGTAAAGTAAAAGAGAATATATACATAAATCATTTTTCCTTCTGTATTATACAAAACAGAACAAAATAATAGTGGTTGTGCCACCACATTGAGGCAAATTCAGTTTTGCAGAATATCCTTTGAAATCATCTCTGTTGGTCCAGATTGGTGGCTTGGCTATCATGAGCTTTTTCAATTTCTGATTCATTTTTGTTTTTCGACCTACGTAATGAGTTGCATGATTAGATTCTAGTTTTACGTACAGGATTTCTGTAATCCACATGTCATGCTATTTGTAAGGTTTAATTACTAAAATCATGCTCAGTTCCAAGTGAGTTATGGTAGTGAGGATTAAAAAGTAATAATGATAATAGTATTGGTAGGTTCTACACTTTCTACTGACATAACAACAGGGTGCATGTGTGGCTGTGCTTCCATACGCAGCATTCCTTTTGTTTGATTGTTTGTTCCATTTAATAAAAGTTACAGAAATGTTGTCCTTTCCAACACTGACCAAGACGAAGATAAAACCCTAATGCAACTCAATTAGGTTAGCATAGTTAAATTCAATTACCACTAATACTTTCTATAAGTTTCTCTTACACTAATTTGATTTTGTTCCAAATCATAAACTTGTGCTTTGACATGACATTGAAGAAGACCAATATAACATGATGAAAAACTACAAGTTCAAAACTCAAAAACCTAAATGAAGCTTACCATAACCAAACAATTTCGACGGAGATCAGTAGCATTCATCAACCGCTTATCGTAATGATTTGTCTAGAAACATTAATTTACAATCACGAACAAATCAAGAGTGGTGAACATACATTAATCGATATAATAATATGTACGAAGTGAAAAAGGAGAGGGAGTTTACCGTCATGTTAACAAAACAGGGTTGAATTGCAGACTGAATTCTGAAGCTTTGTGAAGATAAAAGTGAAGAGGATCTGGCAATCGAAAATGATGAAATGTATACGGAGTTAATAGCAATATATTACTTATAATAGTGAAAATTTGTTAACAAACCTTGGGAGATTTTGAAGGCAGTTCATCTTGGAAGAAGAAACGGAACAAATCTGAGAAGGAAGGAAGGAAGATAGTTAGATTTTTATGTGGATTGTTTATATAGGTTGGTTTGGTTAAAGAAAGGGTTCGCCTTTCCCAAGATTCTCTGAAATGCCATTCCTTTTTCTCAACAACCTCACGTGTTACAGTCCGCATTCCCGACGACGCGATCACGTGCTACCATGTTTAACACTTCAGCGGTTATCTTACTCATCCTAATATCTATACTATATTACTAGGCATATACGCGTCCGATGCAGCGGAATGTAAGTAAATAACGAACAATTAATGTTTACTTTTTTATAGACATGTCATCAAAAATCAATCATAACCAAAGAATCACAATTTATGAAACTCTAAACCCATAAAGATATTCAATAATTAGTTTATATTATAATTATTGACAAAAAAAATTATAATGCTATAATTTATAATAAGAATGAAACATATTTTACGATTATGTATTTTTAATGTGCTAACGGTGGAAAAAAAAATAAAACGTATGAATAGAAAACAAATTAGTTCATAGATATTCATGATATTTAATAGTACGGTTAAATTAAAAAATATTCAATATTAGACTCATTTTGAAAGTATTGACGAGATGATTATAATGATATAATTTGTAAAAAAAGAAACATATTTTTTCATTGCATTTTTGTTCATATACAATTATTTGTGTTAATATGATAATTGTGTAAAATGAAAAATGAAAAAATAAGGAATATAAAATGAATTAAATAAGTAATTGTAAGGATGGTAAATGTAACATTATAAGGGTGATAAATGTTTTATACAAAAGTTTAGGGTGATAAGTGTTATTATACAAAAGTTTGTACAATAACCGTATTTTGTATAATAATCGTATTAGTTTTTTTTATATAGTAGTAGAGATAATTTATAATAAAAATGAAACGTATTTTACGATTATGTATTTTTAACGTGCTAACGGTGGAAAAAAAATAAAAAGCATGGATAGAAAACAAATTATTTCGTAAATATTCATGATATTTAATAGTACGGTTAAATTAAAAAATATTCAATATTGGGCTCGTTTTGTAGGTATTGACGAGACGATTATAATGGTATAATTTGTAGAAAAATGAACTTATCTTTTCATTGTATTTTTGTTAATATATGATTATTTGTGTTAATATGATAATGATGTAAAATGAAAAATGAAAAAGTAAGGGATATAAAGTAAATTAAATAAATAATTGTAAGAGTGATAAATGTAACATTGTAAGGGTGATAAATGTAATTGTACAAAAGTTTGTACAATAACCGTTTTAGTTTTTTCATTATATAGTATAGATAAAACACGGATAAAAAATTCTTAAATACAAATTATTAGGTACAATATACCATCATTTTATGCAAAATTTTAAAATCTCTTAATTTACAAGTATCAAATAATAAGATACATATTAGTACTGTAGACTTCTAACACCCACCAATTTGGTATGTGCAGGGTCTTCCTTTTATGCGGACCTTTCCATGTATCACTATTAATTAATATATTATATTACTATAAATTTGTTGTAATTATATTATTAAATATGTAATTGGTTATTTTTTTCTAGATGTCATTAAAATATATAAGATAATCATTGAATTCTAACAAAATACTTATTTTTTTTTTTATATAAAAAACATTATATTATTAAGCCCGAATTAAACAAATTTATAAAAAAAACATTATCACTTTCTCAAAACCATCCAAGATCGTATTGTAAATCAACAACAAAACAAAAAATAAAATGAAACATTAAAATCATGATGTATCTCGCTGCATTACGCGAATACGCTTCTAGTAAACATTAATAAAAAAAATGTTGAAGGATTATGTGTCATCATCAAAAGAAGTGATTGAAAGAATATTTCCTTAGTATTAGAATTTACCATAATGAATGTTTCATTTTCTTTGTAAACTCCTCCCCATTTAAAGGGTTTATGATTAATGAGAATTACAGATTTCATTCTCTCTATTTACTGTTGTTCTGTTTTGTTTTTCCTATAACACCTTATCAGCACGTAAGCTCAGAATTCATTGTCTTTATCGTCCGCTGCTAAAGAACTACTCTGTTCATTGTCTGACATTGTTGCTTCCCGGTTCCACTACTTCAATTCAAGTAAGCATCTTTATGTCTTCATCTTTATATTTATGAACATGTTACGTTGCTTGCGTTTTTGTTTCGTTATTCATCGTTTGTTGTCACATTTATCATAAATTCTAGTACGTTTTATGTCAATTCATTGTTCATTTGAGTATTCTAAGACCATATTAAAAGAAACATACATTTTATTATATTGATCAATAGAATTATTTTGTTATATTTTTGTTGTTGATACCAATTAAACTATTAAAAGAAAATAAGAATTAAAACCAAATCAAAATGATTATTTAACTTCGATTAAAATAATAAAAAAGAAATGATACTCACGTAGAAAAAAGGAAATATATTTAAAAAAAAAAGTTTTTGTTTAAATTCATATGTGATTTCGTTGTAATTATAAATTAAAGCATTATATGATTTTGTTTTGAATTCTTTTAGTTGTAGAAGGAAGTTTAAAAAAATCAATTTATATTTTGATGGATTATAGAGAATGTATGAAAAAAAATCAATTACCATTTGTTTTTCACATGATAATTTTTTTATTGATTTTTGATTTTTTTTTTATAATTTCGACTGTTGGTATGAATGTGAATTTAATTGTTATTGATATTGGGCCACTGTTATATGGCAGTTACTTTATTTTAAATTAGATCAATTTAACTTGTGAAAAAAAGGAATTTGTATGCTCATTATTAATTATTGTGGTATCATTATACATTTTAAAATTTCATATTGTTTAAGTATGTTGTGATTAACATGTGTATATAATTATTTGTATATTTTAGTTATCAAACTGATCATTATATATTATGATTATTTGCATGTGTTGTAAATGACATAATACAAAAATATTCCATTATTACAACGAATACAAGATGATATTTATGGACATAAACATCCAGAATGCGGACCATTAAAGTACTTTATGGTTCTGGTTTTGACACGATGAACGCATGTCATATTATTGTCCACACGAAATGCTGCCCTCCTAGCACTAGGTATACGTTTAAGGGCTCACCACCCTGATTATCTCATCAAGTCTATATGACTTGGAATGCTAGAGAATTTACATCATAAGGATTTGATGATTATTGCATATGTATTGGGATCAATGTAGAGTTTCCTATACCCCATATGTATATCTAAAATGGTCTCGTAGAAGTTGTCATCAAAAGAATATAGATGGTAGCCAAGACATTAGTTATTCGCACCAATTTACCTACATGTGTTTGGGGGTTATGCAATACTATACACAACTTTACTTCTTCATTTTGATGCCTATTACTAGCTAACCAGTCTCATGTGTACCAGTTGCTAACTGGATATAAGCCTGATATTTTACAATTACGCGTGTTTGGTTGTGCAGTATATGTAACACCTGGATTTTTGGTAAATTCTAGTTCACGTATTTTCCTCCTAAATCCTTTCCTTACGGGTCTGATTATTTGGTAAGGTTTCTTTCCGAGTTATGGATCGAGTTAGGGGTGTCTTGAACTCGAAAGGTCGTTTCCGGGGCTCCAGAAGGTCACTGTCGCCGTGTCATTCTCGCGGGGGTGGTACAACACGCGGTACACTTCAAGCGATAGTGCTATGCGAGAGTGACCAAGGTCACAATCGCTAAGTATAGTCGCTAGCAGGGGAGTGCCCGCAGTACGTCCCATGCGAGAGTGCCCTGGGCACAATCGCTGGGCATTATCAGCGTTGGCCCCTGGTTGCTTTAAATCTCAAATTTTCAGCCCCTTTCATTTGTTATCTTCACCCACTTCACTCATCTCCCCCAAGAACCGAACCCTCACCCTAAAAGTCGGATTTTGGAGTCTCTAAGGTGCCTTCCCGTGTTTTGTAAGGAGATTCTTCACATTTTAAGTGGGGTTTTGGAAGTAAGGGTGTGAAGCTCTTCATTTCATCTCATTTCAAGAATTTCTAAGTTTCTAGGGTTTCATCAAACTATCTCCCATCTTTTGAAGAACTTGAGTTTGATGTCATATTAGTATCCCTAGAAGTCTATTGTTGGTGGATAAGGTAACCTTCTCTTTTTCTTCTCCTAAGAAATTAGGGTTTTGTAGTTCTCATCTCCTTTCCATTTATGGGAACTTGGTTTAACCTAAAAATGTTTGTAACTAAGGTTTGTGGTGGAAGACTTGGAGCTAGAGGAAGAATCAAATCTTGTCGAAGGAACTCAAGTTGTGGGTAAAACCTAAATTTAATCTAAATCTAGCAAGGTGAGTTCTAGTTACTTTACAAAACTATGTACATGTCAAAATATAAATGTTTTGGGTTTTAAACATACAATTATGTGCTCACTTTATATTCAATGGGTTTTGATGGTTTTGGGATTCTTGAGCATATTGGGTTGTTAAATGTTTATAAATAATTTACAAAGTGATATTGGGCGTTTTGGCCACCAAAGTGGATGTTGATCCATTAGTAAGCATTTTATGGGATTTTTGAAGGATTTGAATAACATATTTCGTTGCTTTCTAACTGTGCAATTTGGGTTACAAATGGTTTTTTCATGGATTGATTTTAAGAGTTGGAAACTTATGGGTAATTATTTGGTTACGGTTTATTTGGTGATTTTACCAATCTAACGAGTTTTGAATGTTGAAACTTAATGGCTTTTACTTGGGTTATTGGGAACGGTCATTCTTGACCTTATGAATATTGGTTAATTGTAAACCTTACGATTTGGGCCTTCGACCAACCATATTTTGGAAAATGTCATTTTTGGAAAAGTTGGACTTTGGGTCATGTAGCCAGGGTTTATTATTTTGCCAAAGTCTTATGATGACTTATGGCTTGTTTATTACTCAAATGTGTTTTGGGACGTTATCCGATTTAAGTGGCTCAATGTGGAGTTTATATGAAAAATGCAATTATTGCATAATTGTTGATTATTACATGTGTGAGTGCGTAGTCATTCTTTTGGGTAATGTAATGTTTTAGACTGTAATGCATCGGATCCATAGGCATATGATTCGTTATGTTCATCATGGAGTTTCTTTGATGTTCATGTTTGAGTCTAGTGAGTGGTTCCCAAGTCATGTTTTATATGCAAGCTTGCGGTGGTGCTCTTGGAGAGCCGTATACGGAGCTAAGTCTTGTGGTGGTTCCCATGGTGAGTCGGATATGGAGACTTGTGACTTTTGTGGTGACACTCATCTAGAGGTCGAGTAGACATTAGGGTCATTTTGGCATCTTGCTGTGGTTACTCAGCGGAGCCGTATACGGGGATCCATGACCCGAAGTGAATCTCGTAAACGTTGATAAGTGGCTTAACTATGTGTTCTTCCACATTCGATGGAATCGGGTCTCCCCCGTAACCGAAAGGTGTTCTTTTCGGGTATTCCCTTACCCGCACCTTTGGTGTTAAGAACGTACCATCTTATTTATATAAATAACATTTTGATGAAATAACTCGTGGGTGCGTTTTGGAGAAATTGAATGGTGAACATTATTTAAAAAGGGATATTTGGTATTGAGAATATTACGGTTTGGGATCAAAGCCTTTTTGTAACTAATATTTCAGGGACGATTGTTTTTAGAATAAAGTATTCTTTTTAAACGTTTCATGATTATATGATGAATATTGCTTTAACTCACTAGGCGTTAAGCCTAACACCTTTTCTTATCGACATGTATATCAAGTCTTAGATGGATCTGAGAGGCGTTTAGAGCTTGGTAGAAGTTCCGAAAGGATGGCTTAGTGACGTCATCCGATTTTGAGAAGATAGCAGATTCGGTGGTTTTAGTAGCACCCGTTAGACTTTGTTCCCATTTGTGGGACTAGATATTTTCGTTTGAACTCTGATACATGTTATGCTGTTTATTGCCCTTGTAACTTTAGATATTTGCTATTCCAAGTGTTAAACTTAAGAGTTTTTTTGAAGTTATAAATTATCTGCTATTTTCAAATTTAGGGGTGTTACAAGTTGGTATAAGAGTTCTAGTTTAAGTGAACTAGGTATGAATTTTAGATGCCTAGACTTAATCTGAGACTTTAAGTTACGATTGGTTCATGATGAACAGGAATCTTAAGTGGAGAGTGGGTCGTAGTGGTTGACAAAAATGCACTAGTCGAGAGTTGTGACTATGGTGACGAGAATTCTTATGTGTATTATATTCCTAATTTTACTTAGCTACTGATATTATGAATACAATGTTACGTGATCATGCTTGACTTTACCATTGTTAGGATGCTTGATGTGTGTAGTCGTATGTCTCCATTGTTAATCTACTGTCAGGGTAATCTCATAACCTCATTCTCGTGCATATCAGATCATAATGGCGGATACACGGAGGGAAGCACGAGCTCAAGAGGACGGGCATATTTTAGGCATGGCAACTCCAAATCAAGTTGCGGTAGTCAACCATGTGCTACCACCTCCATCAGCGTCGTTGCCTATTGATGGGCCGGGGCGTGCACAAGGAGGGAATTTAAATCTTACAGACCTAAACGTACGAGGAGTAAGCCCTCATTCTGAACTGTTGACCAGCGTGGTTCAAGTGATGAATTCAACTATGGAATGACAAGAAGAAAGAATAATGAAATTACTAGAAGACAGAAATGCCAATGACCGGAGGCAAGAAGTGGCCCCCGGTCATGATGAGAGAGGCACAGTCAACACCGGAAAGGTAATCCGGATGGAGGACATCATCCCTGCTAATATGAGACATGGTAGAAAAACCTGCTCATACAAGAATTTCCTGTGCAACAAGCCGCCAGAATTTTCTGGAACTGACAACGCGGTAGTGTGCATTAATTGGATCCAAGATATGGAACAAGCATTTGACGCTAGTGAGTGCGAGGAGGGACAGAAGGTGAAATTCGCCTCCCACATGATGAGGGGTCACGCTCTTACTTGGTGGAATGTTACCAAGTCTACTCATGAAACCACCTTCACCTTAACACTATCGTGGGATGCTTTCAAGAGGAAAATGTTGGATGAATACTGTAACGAAAGGGAGATCAACTGGATAGAGGAGGAATTCCGAGCCCTCAAGAAAGGAAACATGTCAGTAAGGGAATATTCCAACCTCTTCATGAAGAAGCTGGACTTAGTGGGACACGTTTTCCCGAGCGAGAAGGACAGAGTCAAGGCTTATTTGAAAGGACTATCGGCCGACATGAAGGCGGTGGTTCGAAGTTCTAAAGCCTCCACCCTCCGAGAGGCAATAGAAGAATCGTAAATCATGGAAGACATCTATGCTCGGAGTATTGAAGAAGAGGCAGAGATCAAAGAAACACGGAAATGAGACTGGTGTAGTCTACCTCGAGGACACAATGATCGTGGTGACGAGAAGGAAGTTGGCCATCGTAAGAAATCAAAATGGTGCCAAGAATGCCGAGTCAAACACGTGGGTAGGTGTAATCCCAATCTTTCGTCGTGTCTCAAATGTGGGAGGTTGGGTCACTCCTACCGAGACTGTTACATCAAGGGAGCAATCTTCTTTGTATGCAAGGAAATAGATCACGTGAAGAAGGATTGTCCTCATACAAGAACCGGTAATGGGTCAGGCAACAGGCTTAGCATGCCAAGGCGTGAGTGGCATGTCGGTAACGACAGGTACATTCCCCGTTGGTTATATTTTGGTTGTAAGTGTTGTTGTGTGGATTAGAGTCCTTGCTAGTTTTGTATGCCAGGTTCTAGGCTCGATGTTAGGGACCGATAATTTTCAGTGTCCTGAGAAGTCCTAAAGAGCCAGTAAGGAGCTTTGGGAGTTAAGTCACGTAGCCAGAGCTGGAAATGTTAGTAGGAAGTGTGAGATTTTAAGATATAAGTTCTGGAATTTGGTAATTGGCAGATGTTGTTCGTTTTGCTTGGGAGTTCGATATAAGAATCGTAAATTGAAGAATTAGTAATCGGGGTCATGGGGTATAGGTGTGTTAGAAGGGAATTTCTCATGAGGCGAGTTGAGTGTCGGATTGGCTTAGAGGGACCAAGGGAATGTTTTCACCCGTACCCGTAGGATGAACTGTGAGGGATTTGGTATTAAGGTATTGATAGCACACCCAGACTTTGTAGTCAACTGCTAAGGAAACCGTGGTAATTTTCCAAAGGAGATAGTAGGGAAGTGGGAGACGATAGTTGGTTGTACCATGCGAGGAAGATCTGTATGATGTTTTGGAAGATTCCGTTGAGCAAGAACCTTAAGGAATTAACATCGCCTATGAATTTGATGACTCAATACTATTGTGGATTGCAGATCCAACCAAATCCTAGACTTAAGATTTTGGCGCAATGGAAGAAAGGAACCCTCATATGTGATAGGTTTGAATCAATTCTTACATGGCACCGATGCTCGGTCGGGTATGAACGAGTGGATAGGTTGGGGTGCAGCCATCTAGGAGCCTAGTGAGACCTTCTAGGAAAGTGATTGGAACTTAGATTGTAGATGTCATAAGAATTGTGGAAAGATTTGGAGGATTGTTGACTCTAAGAAAAGTTGGAGAACCTTAGTGATCTTGTTGATGATTCATGTTAAGGATTTTGCCTTAGGTTGATATTGGAGTTTTTCTTTATGTTAGTGCGGTAGGCCTTCTTGCGACTTGATAGAGCGAAGGTTATGTTAGAATCGGTGGTTGTGCTAAGAGTGACCTTAGAGTTGTGGGAGGTATCCCTATGTTAAGACCTCGTTAGGGATTCATTTAGCAAGGGTTATCCTTAAGATTGTTCTTAACCGGGTATTTAGTGGGAGGATCCTAAAGGATTCTACTAGGAGGCGCGAAACGATGGTGTGTCTTTCGAATATTTGGGGATCAACAGGACGACGACTCTTTATAAAGCCTTGTGAAACGAGGGATGGTTAAAGGTTTGGTGACCAAGTAATTTACCTAAATCTTACGGATGAAAGACTTTGGGAAGATTTGATACCGCCCATGAAGGTGGTGGAATCACTTCTCGTATCCCTTGCCATATTGTGTATGAGGAGGCCTTGCGAGGTAAAAAGGGTGTGGTCCACCTAAGACCGAGGTTTGCTCGTTTGGTAGGGTATGTCAGAGATGAAGGGAATAATGTTATTTGGCTAAGGAGTCCAAATCGTGGGATGACATGCTTATGGTGGTTTCGGACTTCGACAGAATGATCCATGTCTCGGGAAGTTTTGCGGACCACTATTGAATAGTACTTTTGGGTCGAGATTTCGAGGATGAAATTATTTTCAAGGTGAGGAGGATTGTAACACCCGGATTTTTGGTAAATTCTAGTTCACGTATTTTCCTCCTAAATCTTTTCCTTATGGGTCTGATTCTTTGGTAAGGTTCCTTCCCGAGTTGTGGATCGAGTTAGGGGTGTCTTAGACTTGAAAGGTCGCTTTCGGGGCTCGAGAAGGTCAGGGCGACAGTACCCACGACAGTGACAAAAGTCACTGTCGTCGTGTCATTCTCGCGAGGGTGGTACCACACGTGATACAATCCCCATGATACACTCCAAGCGATAGTGCCATGCGAGAGTGACTAAGGTCACAATCTCTAGGCACAGTCGCTAGCGGGGGAGTGCCCGCGGTACGTCCCATGCGAGAGTGCCCTAGGCACAATCTCTAGGCATTATCGTCATTGACCCCTAGTTGCTTTAAATCTCAAATTTTCAGACCTTTTCATTTGTTATCTTCACCCACTTCAATCATCTCCCACAATAACCGAACCCTCACCCTAAAAGTCGGATTTTGGAGTCTCTAAGGTGCCTTCCCGTGTTTTGTAAGGAGATTCTTCACATTTTAAGTAGGGGTTTGGAAGCAAGGGTGTGAAGTTCTTCATTTAATCTCATTTCAAGAATTTCTAAGTTTCTAGGGTTTCGTCAAACTATCTCCCATCTTTTGAAGAATTTGAGTTTGATGTCATATTAGTAACCCTAGAAGTATATTGTTGGTGGATACAAGTGCTGGATAAGGTAACCTTCTCTTTTTCTTCTCCTAAGAAATTAGGGTTTGTAGTTCTCATCTCCTTTCCATTTATGGGAACTTGGTTTAACCTAAAAATGTTTGTAACTAAGGTTTGTGGTGGAAGACTTGGAGCTAGAGGAAGAATCAAATCTTGTCTAAGGAACTCAAGTTGTGGGTAAAACCTAGATTTAGTCTAAATCTAGTAAGGTGAGTTCTAGTTACTTTACGTACATGTCAAAATATAAATGTTTTGGGTTTTAAACATACAATTATGTGCTCACTTTATATTCAATGGGTTTTGATGGTTTTGGGATTCTTGAGCATATTGGGTTGTTAAATGTTTATAAATAATTTACAAAGTGATATTGGGCGTTTTGGCCACCAAAGTGGATGTTGATCCATTAGTAAGCATTTTATGGGATTTTTGAAGGATTTGAATAACATATTTCGTTGCTTTCTAACTGTGCAATTTGGGTTACAAATGGGGTTTTGATGGATTGATTTTAAGAGTTGGAGACTTATGGGTAACTATTTGGTTACGGTTTATTTGGTGATTTTACCAAACTAACAAGTTTTGAATGTTGGAACTTAATGACTTTTACTTGGGTTATTGGGAACAATCATTCTTGACCTTATGATTATTGGTTAATTGTAAACCTTACGATTTGGGCCTTCAGCCAACCATACTTTGGAAAATGTCATTTTTGGACAAGTTGGACTTTCGCTCATGTAGCCATAATGGGTTTATTATTTTGCCAACATCTTATGATTGCCTTATGGCTTGTTTATTACTCAAATGAGTTTTGGGACGTTGTCCGGTTTATATGGCTCAATGTGGAGTTTATATAAAAAATGCAATTATTGCATAATTGTTTATTATTACATGTGTGAGTGTGTAGTCATTCATTTGGGTCATGTAATATTTTAGACTGTAATGCATCGGATCCGTAGGCATATGAGTCGTTATGTTCATCATGGAGTTCTTTGATGTCCATATTTGAGTCTAGTGAGTGGTCCCCAAGTCATGTTTTTTATGTAAGCTTGTGGTGGTGCTCTTGGAGAGTCGTATATGGAGCTAAGTCTTGCAGTGGTGCCCATGGTGAGCCGGATACAGAGACTTGTGACTTTTGTGGTGACACTCATCTAGAGGTCGAGTAGACATTAGGGTCATTTGGGCATTTTGCGATGGTTGCTCAGAGGATCTATATACGGGGATCTATGACCGGAAGTGAATCTCGTAAACGTTGATAAGTGGTTTAACTATGTGTTCCGCCACATTTGATGGAATCGGGTCTCCCCCATCACCGAAAGGTGTTCTTTTCGAGTATTCCCTTACCCGCACCTTCGGTGTTAAAAATGTACCATCTTATTTATATAAATAATATTTTGATGAAATAACTCGTGGGTGCGTTTTGAGGAAATTGAATTGTGAACATTATTTAAAAATGGATGTTTGGTATTGAGAATATTACGGTTTGGGATCAAAGCCTTTTTGTAACTAATATTTTAGGGACGGTCGTTTTTAGAATAAATTATTCTTTTTAAACTGTTGGGTCTAAAATGTGCTAAGTCCAGTTAGTGCTGCTAAGTGCTGAAAGAATTAATACTGCTGAAGACTTTAGTACTGTTATTCAAAGGTATTACTACTGCTTGTAGGATTACTACTGCTAGAGGTATTAATACTGTTTGAAAGTTAATAATGCTAGTAGTTAGTACTGCTTGAAGAATTACTACTGCAAGCATGGTTAGTACTGCTGAGGATGAAGTTAATGCGACTTATGAAGATAAAGATGGATTGATTGCTTAAAGCGAAAGACTAAGAGCTGAAGATAATGTTGAAGATAATTATAGACTGGATGTTGAAGATCAATATTATTTTCATATTTATCTTGTAATCTGATTTGTATATATATAGTCTAGAAGTCTTAGCATAGAGATATAGTTTTTGATAGAATATACAGAGAATACGTATTGTTTGTGTTCTAGAGAGAATTAGCCTCAAGGTTCTTTGTAGTCCTTTCAATAGAGAAGTATTGAACGTCTGTTGAGCCTGTTCAACAGATTGAGGTTGTGGTTGTAATCATAAAGTTAATTCAATATAACTTGTGATTTGATCCATATATTGTTTCATTGATTTACTGTTAAAGTGTTATTCCGCAAACTTCTTTAACATAGCTTCTGAGTGTTTAATTAAATTCTTGTTTAGAATTTCAATCTTGACAAGTGGTATCAGAGCCAAGGAACTCAGAAAGCTATAATCATCATGGACGGATCACATGACAGTGTTCTTGTTTCAAAGGTTCCCATGCTCAAACCCAATGAGTTTGACATGTGGAAAATCAGGATCAGGCAATATATCCTTCTTACAGATTACTCAATGTAGGATATCATTGAGAATGGTCCCTCCAATGAAGGAGATATGGGAGCAGATGGAAAAAGACCTCCACCAAAGATTGATGGAGAAAGAAAGATGAGGCAGACTGAGATGAAGGCCTTGAGCACTCTACTCTTGGCTATTCCTAATGAATACCAACATCAGTTTTGCAACTGTACTGATGCCAAAATCTTTTGGAATGCATTGGAGAAGAGATTTTCAGGTACTAAAATCACTAAGAGAAATCAAAAAGCTATTCTCAAGCAACAATATGAAAACTTTATGTCTACAAAGAATGAGTCTATGACTCAAACTTTTGATAGATTCAACAAGTTGATTGGAGAATTGGCCACTGTTGGTGTCAAGATGGACCAGGATGATGTCAACAGAAAGTTTCTAATATCTCTTGGTGAAGAATGGGTGATGTATACAGTATCATTCAGACAGAATGATAATCTGGAGGACAAGGAACTTGATGATCTCTACAATGATCTCAGGGTGTTTGAAGCAGAGGTTGAATCTAAGAAGAAGCCATCTGGATACTCTCATAATGCTGCTCTCTTATCATCTACTACTGATTCTTCTGCTAATACAGAATCAGTTAGTACTGCTTATGGCTCAAAACAGGATGGACCCAATGATTCTGTTTTGGAAGCCTTCCTTGCTAGTCATGCAAAATCTTCTCTTATTAATGATGATCTGGAGCAAATTAATGTTGATGATCTTGAAGAGATGAACATCAAGTGGCAAATGGCAATGCTCACCATGAGAATCAAAAGATTCATTAAAAGGACTAGAAGAAACAATTTTGCCATGAAAAGAGAAGATGGTGTTGGATTTGACAAATCCAAAGTGGAATGCTACAAGTGTCATAAATTGGGGCATTTTGCAAGAGAATGAAGAGGGGGAATCTCTCAATAGCATGTGAGCAACAATCAACAATCAAAGTCCACCAACAACTAGAACCCATCTCAAGCACTTGTCTCACAAGATGGAATGGGATTTGATTGGAGTGATCAAGCAGAAGAGGCAATCCAGAACAAGCATTGATGGCTGAGGTTTCAGAGTCTTCAAGCACTGCAATCCCCACAGAGGTAAAATCTAAATTATGCTCTAAAGCCTGTCTTGAAACTGTTAAGAAGTATAGGGATCACAATCAGAGCATGCGTGATGACCTTAAAAGACTGGAGAAACATAGGAGAGAGTCCAATTTGATCATTGTGAATTTTGAAGAACAAATTAAGGCATATCAGGATAATGAACTTCAACATTCATATGATCAAAATTATTGGAAGTGGGAGAAGAAGGAATTAGAGATTAAGCTCGAGAAGGCTAGAGAAGAATGTGAGAAAGTCAGAAGTGAATTTGAGAAGGCCAAACTAGACATTGAGAAATTTTCCAATGCCTCTAAAGCAATGGATACTTTACTCAAATCTCAAGTTCATGACAAACTGAAGAGAGGTATAGGATATAATAACACCCCCACCTTACAACAACAACTATATTCCACCCACTTCAGACCTCTTAGAAAGGCAGGATAAGAATGACTTACCTGAAGGAGCCACAGAAGTAGATCCTTTAAACACTGTAGTGGTTAAGGCAAAATCTGAAGAAGAGAACAAGGTAGACCGGAAAGAAATTCCTTTAGAAAACCATATTCTGACAAATGAGAGGGGAGGTAAACCATTTGTCAAGAGTGATAAAGTAGAGAAGTTTAAGACTGGGGCAGAGACTGTTAAGAGTGAGAAAGCTGAGACCTCTAGGAAGGAAAGGAAAGGAAAAGGTATAGGGAGATCACTATATGCAAACTACTGTTGTAAATCCCTGTACTTGTCAACAGATCAAGCCCCATCAACATGATAAAATAAGGGGAAATCAGAGAAACAGAAATAACCAGTAGGCTCAAAAACAGGGAATTGATCTAAGCAAAGTCAATAGACCAAAGCCTTGTTTTATTTGTGGCAAGTTGAATCATCTAGCCAAACACTGTTATTTCAATCCTATTAACCAAAGATTTACTTTTCAAAGACAACATCAAAATTCTGTTGGTTATAGGAAGCAATCAAGAAGATCAAGGAACCACATGGCTGAGAATGTGAGAACAGCACCAGTGAAAATTGGTACTACAAAATCTCATATTCAGAATAAGTTTGTTAAAGCAAAAGAAAATACTCCAAGCAAATCAAGGAGTAACACAAAGAATAAGAAAGCAAACAAATGTGTCTTAATTTGGGTCCCAAAAGAAATTAAACCTGTTAGTACTGCTACCTCAAACAGTACTGCTAACAGAAATAATGCTACTGATAGCAATACTACTGCTGACCAAGTTAGTACTGCTACCAGAGTTAGTACTGCTGACCAAATTAGTACTGCTAATGAGGTTAGTACTGCTAACAAAGTTAGTGCTGCTGACCAAGTTAATACTGCTAACAAGGATAGTACTGCTACCAGTGTTAATACTGCCAAGCCTATAATTACGACAAAGTATTCTAGCCATGAAATTCCTGACTCTGATCAACTCATCAAGACTAAGCCTAATGAATATGAGTATGTTGATGAGAAAGGGAAACCCAAGACCACTTTGGCTTGGGTTCCCTCAAGAAACTAACCGTTTTATCTTATGTGTAGGGTAACCAACAACTCAAGGGGAAGAGCATTTGGCATATAGATAGTGGTTGCTCTAGGCACATGACAGGTAACATGTCCTTCCTTCAAAATTTCAAAAGGTTTGATGGAGGACGTGTTGTTTTTAGTGACAATCCAGCAGGAGGTAAAATAAGTGGTAAAGGTATGGTATCAAAAGGTAAGATGTCATTTGAAGATGTGTACTATGTTGAGCAATTGAGATACAACCTGTTAAGTGTATCACAGGTCTGTGACAAGAAACATAGTATATTATTTAATGATACTGAATGTATTATCTTTGCTCCAGGATTCAAGGGAGTTGATGAAAATATGATACTACTTAGAGCTCCTAGAAAGGACAATGTTTATTGTTTGGACTTACAGAGTGTTTCATCTGATTCATCACTAAACTGTCTGTTTTCAAAAGCTTCTTTAAATGAATCATCTCTTTGGCACAGAAGGATGTGCCACATGAACTTTAAAACTATGAAAAATCTTGTGAAAAACAACCTTGTAAGAGGTTTGCCTCAAAAAGTATTTTCATGTGATGATCATTGTGTTGCGTGTATTAAAGGTAAGCAGCACAAAACTTCTCATAAGTCCAAATAAATAAACTCAATCTCTTCACCTCTTCAGTTATTGCATATGAATCTCTTTGGTCCTACAAATGTGATGAGTATTGGTAAGAAATCCTACTGCTTAGTCATTGTTGATGACTTCTCTAGATTTACTTGGGTATATTTTCTAAGGACTAAGGATGAGACAAGTGGACTGATCAAATCCTTTGTTCTTAGGGTTGAAAACCAAACAAATCTAAGAGTTAAAGTCATCAGATCTGATAATGCAACTGAATTTAAAAAAAGTGACTTAAACAACTTTTGTGAGACTAAAGGTATTGAGAGACAATTCAGTGCTCCTAGAACTCCTCAACAGAATGGTGTTGCTGAGAGGAGAAATAGAACATTGATTGAGTCTGCTAGATCTCTGTTGACAGATTCAAAATTACCAATTACTTTTTGGGCAGAAGCAGTTAATACTGCTTGTTATGTCCAAAACAGAGTTCTAGTAGTCAAATCCCAAGGAAAAACACCTTATGAACTTTTCAAAAGAAGAAACCATTTATTGGATTTTTCAAACCTTTTGGGTGTCCTTGTACAATCCTCAATACCAAATCTCATTTAGGCAAGTTTGAAAGCAAAGCTGAGGATGGATTCCTTGTTGGATACTCCTCTCAGAGTAAGGCATATAGAGTTTTCAATAGTTCTTCAAGGATTATAGAGGAAAGTGACAATGTCAAATGCAATGAGAACACACCAAATCCAATTGGTGCAGGTCCTGATTGGCTGTTTGACATTGATTCACTAACTAACTCTTTGGGTTTTAGTGATGTACAAATTGCAGGAACAGGTTCAGAAGAGAAACAAGCACATAAACCAGAGTTTGTGCTGTTTCCTATACCTACAGTTGATCCTGTTGACTTTTGTCAACAAGAACAGAAGGATGATTCAGAAAAAGAGGAGTCTGAACCAGAACAGAATGAAGAGGACAAAGGTGATGAAGAGAATAAGAGTGATAAAGAGGATGCTCATCCTTCAGGAAACACAGGTCCTGAGATGCCCATACTGTCAGAAGATGATACTGATGAAGAAAATTCTTCAGTATTTGGTGGAAGCACTCCTGAGAAGAATGACTCTAATCTGGATGCAAATATCAATGAGGAGGCTGCACATCAAACAAAAAATCAGAAAAATCATCCTCCTCAGTTGGTGATTGGCGACATCAATTCTCTTAGGATCACAAAGCATCAAAGTAAGATAGGAGGATTGAAAGACTTGCAGTCAGGGTTGTTATCTTGTTTTCTATCTCAGATTGAACCCAAGAAGGCCTATGATGCAATGAAAGAACCAAGTTGTATAGAAGCAATGCAAGAGGAGCTGCTGCAGTTTGAGCTGCAAAATGTGTGGGATCTGGTTGATCTTCCACAAGGACAAAGGGCAATTGGTACTAAATGGGTTTTCAGGAATAAGAAAGATGAGAGAGGAATTGTGATAAAGAATAAGGCCAGACTTGTGGCCCAAGGGTAGACACAAGAAGAGGGGATAAATTATGAAGAAGTATTTGCACCAGTAGCCAGAATTGAGGCAATTAGGCTGTTTCTAGCCTATGCTTCTTTCATGCAGTTCAGAGTATTTCAGATGGATGTCAAGAGTGCATTTATATATGGGAAAATTGATAAAGAAGTGTATGTTTGTCAGCCTCTAGGGTTTGAGAATCCTACCTTTCCTGATAAAGTATACAAACTAAAGAAGGCACTCTATGGGCTACATCAAGCACCAAGAGCATGGTATGACACTCTGTCTACCTATCTCTTGGAAAATGGTTTTGAAAGGGGAATAATTGACAAGACTTTGTCCATCAAAAGGAAGAAGAAGGACATCCTGCTTGTGCAAATCTATGTGGATGACATCATCTTTGGATCGACAAAAGATTATATGTGCAAGGAGTTTGAGGAGCTGATGCACAAAAGATTCAAGATGAGCTCTATGGGTGAACTTACATTCTTCCTTAGGCTACAGGTTAAACAGAAGAAAGATGGTATCTTCATCAGCCAATCCAAGTATGTGCAGGATATACTTACAAAGTTTGGATTTTCAGATTCAAAGCCTGCAAGCACACATATGGAAACACACAAACAAATCACTGCAGATCTTGAGGAGGAGGATGTAGATGTTCATCATTATAGATCTATGATAGGCTCCCTCATGTATCTAACAGCTTCAAGGCCAGATATTATGTTTGCTGTCTGTGTGTGTGCCAGATTTCAAGTAAGACCTAAGCAATCTCATTTTCAGGCAGTCAAGAGGATCTTCAGATATCTCAAGGGACAACCTAGGTTGGGTCTTTGGTATCCTCATGACTCACCATTTGATCTACTTGCATATTCTGATAGTGATTTGGGTGGTGCAAACTTGGATAGAAAGTCTACATCAGGAGGATGTCAGTTTTTGGGTGCAAGATTAGTTTCATGGCAGTGTAAAAAGCAAACCACAGTGTCCACCTCTACAACAGAAGCAGAGTATATAGCTGATGCAAGCTGCTGCTCACAGGTGCTATGGATTCAGAATCAAATGTTGGACTATGGTGTTACTTTTCTTCACACTCCAATCTTCATTGATAACAACAGTGCTATAAGCATTGTTAACAATCCAGTCAAGCACTCTAAAACCAAGCATATAGAAATCAGGTACCATTTTATTAGAGATTGCAATGAAAAGAAGCTAATTCAGGTTTTGAAGGTACACACAAGTAACCAATTTGCTGATCTATTCACCAAAGCTTTTGATGTGGGTAGATTCACATTCAGGTTAATGCTGCTGGTGTGTGTTACTACTGCTAGTATGTGTTAATACTGCTAGTCTGTGTTCATGCTGTTGGTGTGTGTTACTACTGCTAGTCTGTGTTAATACTGCTAGTCTGTGTTAATGCTTCTGGTATGTGTTACTACTGCTTATATGGGTTAGTACTGCGGGCTTGTTAATGCTGCTAGGGTACTTAGTACTGCTTCTAACTGAAACCTTCCACCTATAAATACCCTCTTTGACTGCCAAAATCCAAACGGCTCTTTGAATTTCCTACGAGTGTTCTTTCTCTCTCTCTCTCTCTCTCTCTCGAATTCTTGCTTCCCAGTGCATAAACCCTAGAGTTGATTTGATCCTAAGAACGATGGCAGGATTGGAATTAGTGGACGATCACAATGAACTCGCAATGCTGCAGAAACCCAAACAAGCAGTGGGTTTTGAAGAAATTGTAGATTTCCTGAAAGCATCCCACATTGCCTATGCACTCACAGTCAATCCCACAATCTATGTGGAACATCTGCGTCAATTCTGGACTAATGCCTCCGTTCAGACTATCAATGGCAATCAGGTCATCCAATCCTGGGTCTGTGATAAATCCATCACAATCTCAGAAGGTTGCCTTCGCACTCATCTACGTCTAGATGATGCCTTAGGTATTACTACTCTTCCTAAGGATGATCTCTTCCAAGAAATTGGTCGAATGGGGTATGAAGGTCCCACTGAGGTCTTTAAGTTCTTCAAGAGCAAATTTTCACCTCAGTGACGATTCTTTGTTCATACCCTTCAGCATTGTATTTCCCGCAAAACAACTGGATGGAGTGAGTTCAGCAGTACCATAGCTTATGCTCTGGTCTGCTTAGCAACCTCCAGAAAGTTTAATTTTTCACAAATGATTTTAAATGATTTACTGTCAAACCTAGATACCAAAACCAAAACAAAGAAATTTTATATGTATCCAAGGTTTGTACAAGAAGTACTTAACAAAGAATTGATGGATTTACCCTCTTTTCAAGAGGTGTATGTACCTAAACCTCTCAAAGGGAAGGTGTTCTCTAACATGAAAAGGCCTAGTAAGGACTTTTCTGGACAAGACACTCCATTGTTCTCAACAATGATGGGTGTGTCTCATTCCCATGGTGAGGCATCAGGGTCAAAGCCCACATCTGACCAACCCACTGATGACCTACCCACACCATTCATTTCTAATGATCCTCCTCAGATCCCTACTGTGAAGCCAATTTCCCCCATCACCAAAACATATATAAGGAAAAAGGTACAGAAGGTTCCTTCCCTTCCTGTATCTTCACCCCAACAGCCTGCAAGCCCTCTAATGGAGCATTCTTCATTAGAGAATATCCAAAGGGAAACCATAGGGGTGTCTCCCAACCCCAAGAAGGTGCTCTCTAAGGAGGAGGAAGAGCATGTGGGCAGTAAGGCTCACACTACTGATTCTGCACAAGGTGTGGATCAGGACAGTGTGAACATCTCTAAGACCTTCCCCACGGCAACTTTAGATGAGAAATCATCTAAGGGTCCCAGGTGCCAAGAAACCAAGGGAGTAGCAGGTGCTTCTACTAGGCAGAAGACCTCTACTAAAAGATCCAAGGATCCTTCAAGGGTGGTCAACACACCTAAAGGAGGTGAGGACAAATATAACTATGATGAATTGATGGAAACAATCGGCAATGTCAACCTGGATGTACTCAGACAGGATTCAGAGATAAAGGCAATGCAAAAGGTGATAATCTCTCAACAGGAGCAGATAGCCCATCTCAAGAAGCTGGTGTTGAAACTAGTGCACAAAAAGAAGAGAACCTAGTTTGTCTTAAAGAGAAGAGGAAGTGCACATGATGCTTCCAAAAAGGGGGAGAGTTCAGAGGCTAGGGAATCTCAGTTTGAGGGGGAGTTTGATGCTGAATCTGAAAAGAAGGGTAAGAAGGAAACTGTGAAAGCAGCAGAAACTCAGTCAGCAGCAGAAACAACAGCAGAAAATGTAAAGGCAGCAGTAACCACTGAACCTGCAGTAGAAACAGCTACAGCAGTAAAAACAAAGCAAGCAGCAGCAAAAACTGGTATGTCTGTGGAAGAGATTGAGATTGCTGAAACTTTGGTCCAAGCAAAGAATGACACTCCTAAGGCCACTCAAAAGGCTAAGGGAGTGGTGATCAATGAAGGAGGCTCAGAACAGAAACAGAAGAAGATCAGTGAGGCAGAGGTCAAAAAGAAAGGGAAAGAAAAAGTGATTGAACCTGTGAAACCATCAAAGAAATCCTCACAAATAGAACTGGAAGAAGAGTTAGCTAAGAAGTTGCAAGAAGAGCTTGAAAATGAGGAAGAGACCCAAACTGCCAAAGATAGAAAGATTGCATTAGATTTGGATACAAAGCTCAATGAAGAATATCAGAAAAGTTTAAAGCTTGCTGCTAAGAAAGTTACCATGAAAGCATCTCGGCAAAGGCAATCATCAAAGACAAGACAAAGACAGCCTTCTAAGACCTTTCTGGCTGCACAGGAAAGGAGAAAGATGATAAACTTCCTGAAAGGGTCTATTGGAGTCCCTGAAGGGATGTTTACCAAAATGCCTTTTGGTAGAATAGAAGAGTTGTACAAGAAGGAGATGGCCAAGCTTCAAGGAGACTTCAGTCAGAGGGTTGAGTTTGAAAGAAAGTTGAAAGAAAGGCATGATCTAAATATTCAACAACCTTTCCCTGACAGTGAAGAAGGTACTCCTACAAAAGAAAGGGCAGAAGTCAAGATAGAAGAAACACTAGCCCAGAAGATCAGAGCTGTTAAGAGAATGAAGTCTATTGCTTCAAAGAAACAGGCAAAAAGGCCAAGGATTGAGGAAGTTGACAAAGAGAAGGAAAGTGAAAGCATGGAAGCCAAATCATCAAAATCCACTGCTGCACCTCATGTAGAGCAGCAGAAACAAGCTGAGCAGGTTGAAAATCAAGAGAAGAGTCCAGCACAACTAAGACAACCTGAGCAGTTTGATTTGTACATGACAGTGACAGATGAAGAACCTCTGAAGGTTGATCCTATTTCAGTGAATGCTCCTAAAATCATTCATTGGGATACACTCTTGGATAAAAGAACAGAATACTTCAGAATAAAGAGAATGGGTGACAAATATGAAGTATATTCAACTTGGGGAAAGATAATCAGAAGCTATACCAGAGCTGATCTAGAAGAAATGTACAAAGTTGGGTTAAGCTTACATGGTGAAGTATTGAAAGGAGCTGGGATGAGTCTAATAAAGTTGGCCATGGAGTACTTATACATGATGTTTGATCCTGTTAAGGTTGAACATATTATCAAAGATGTGCATCATGAGAATGGTTTTAAAAGTATTGACATTTGGATGCTCTTTGAAAGATCTGGAGTCTATGTCATTACAATTGACAAAAGTTTCCATGAATACTACTTGGTTGATAAGGTGTATGACCACAACAAAGTGAAGTTGGAAAGGATGCTGAAAGCAAAGTTGGTCTGCCCTAAAGGTTCATAAATGGCAAGAATAGTGATAAGAAGAACCATCAATCAAAGTGTAGGATTGGATCCTAATCTGGGAAATTGAGAAGTTATTTTGAAAGCATCATGAAGACCACATTTTGAAGAACTTAACTTCTTGTTTTGAAAAGTTAAGTTAGGGGGAGATTGTTGGGTCTAAAATGTGCTAAGTCCAGTTAGTGCTGCTAAGTGCTGAAAGAATTAATACTGCTGAAGACTTTAGTACTGCTATTCGAAGGTATTACTATTGCTTGTATGATTACTACTGCTAGAGGTATTAATACTGCTTGAAAGTTAATACTGCTAGTAGTTAGTACTGCTTGAAGAATTACTACTGCAAGCATGGTTAGTACTGCTGAGGATGAAGTTAATGCGGCTTATGAAGATAAAGATGGATTGATTGCTTAAAGCGAAAGACTAGGAGCTGAAGATAATGTTGAAGATAATTATAGACTGGATGCTGAAGATCAATATTGTTTTCATATTTATCTTGTAATCTGATTTGTATATATATAGTCTAGAAGTCTTAGCATAGAGATATAGTTTTTGATAGAATATACAGAGAATACGTATTGTTTGTGTTCTAGAGAGAATTAGCCTCAAGGTTCTTTGTAGTACTTTTAATAGAGAAGTATTGAACGTCTGTTGAGCCTGTTCAACAGATTGAGGCTGTGGTTGTAATCATTAAGTTAATTCAATATAACTTGTGATTTGATCCATATACTGTTTCATTGATTTACTGTTAAAGTGTTATTTCGCAAACTTCTTTAACATAGCTTCTGAGTGTTTAATTAAATTCTTGTTTAGAATTTCGATCTTGACATAAACGTTTCATGATTATATGTGAAAACTACTTTAACTCACTAGGCGTTAAGTCTAACACTTTTTCTTATCGACATGTATATTAGGTCTTAGATGGATCTGAGAGGCGTTTAGAGCTTGGTAGAAGTTCCGGAAGGATGGCTTAGTGACATCATCCGGTTTTGAGAAGATAGCAGATTCGATGGCTTTAGTAGCACCTGTTAGACTTTGTTCCCATTTGTGGGACTAGATAGTTCCGTTTGAACTCTGATACATGTTATAGTGTTTATTTCCCTTGTAACTTTAGATATTTGCTATTCCAAGTGTTAAACTTAACAGTTTTTTTGAAGTTTTAAATTATCTGCTATTTTCAAATTTAGAGGTGTTACAGTATATATGCCAATTGCGCCCCCACAACGCACCAAAATGGGTCTTTAAAATGATTAAGTATATTTGTTGGATATGAATCTCCAATAATTATCTGCTAATTAGAAACCTTGACGGGTGATCTTTTTACCGCTAGATTTGCGGATTGTCACTTTGATGAGACAGTCTTCCTGTTGTTAGGGGGAGATAGGAAAAGGGATTTTCTATAGGAACGATAGGAAGTGTCATTGAATATTCCCACTCTGTCTCATGTTGATCCCCAAACTTCATAATGTAAATTTGAAGTCTAACGAATCAGACTCGATAGCTGATACGTTTAATGTTATTCTAGAAGTGACAAGATCACATATATGAGCTGCAAATATACTCGCAAGGTTAAAGTCCCCATACAAGGGCACAACGTTACTGGAAAGTGCGTTACAATCACACATGGTGGAGGTGTGGTTAAGGTCGTAGTTCCCAAACGGAAATGGGGGAAGCTACTTGGTTCAATAGATACTCATCCAAATGATGAGAAGAGTAAGGCACAACTATTTGTCATCAATACATAAACCTCTCATGAGATTGTCTCTGATTAAACTATTTCCATGAATCATTACTGGAGGATGCTCCGAAGTTAATATTGATTCCAGAGATCAAAGAAATCTCAAATGAATTATGAGAGTGCATATGAGTCGATGGACAGATCATACTCATTGATGATATACTTCACATATATTGTTGCTTATGAGATGATAGAGCATATTGACATTGAACCATGCTTAGTTGAAAAATATCAACAAAGAGCAAATTGGCCTAAATGAAAAAAATCAATCCAGGAGAATCATATTATTTGACAAATGAACAGGTATTTGGCTTGGTAGTGCTAACCCACCAAGTGTAAAGGCTGTAAGACATAGATAAATCATTTGTCATAAAGCGTAATGAGAATAATTAAGTCATAATGTATGAGGCTCTCCTTTGGCGTAAGGTTTCTCACCACGCCCTGGATTGACCACAAGAAGACTTACTCTCCCGTGATGGACGTTATAACGTTGTGCTAATTAATTATCCTAGTAGTTTCCAAAGGACTTGAAATGCAGTTCATGAATGTGGTTATCACATATCTCTTCGGGGATCTAGATTCAGAGATATATAAAAGTGCTTGATGATATTACATTACCAAAATCAAATAACTTTAAACCACAAAATGCATTTGCAATAAAATTAAGACTCTCACTTTATAAATTAAAGCAATATATGCAATGTGGTATACCCGCCTAAGTGAATACTTGATTGGGAAAGGGTATATAAGAACGATGAACTATGCCTTTGCGTATTTATTTAAGAAAAACAAGTTCCAGATTTTCAAAGTAGCTTTATATGTCGATGTTATGAACATAATAGGCACTCTTGATGAAATAAGAGAAACCACAAGCTACTTGAAATCTAAATTTGAAATGGAAAATGTAACATCCCATACTAGCTATATTCGCTTAAACACATACAGAGCAACAAAGTAAACTTTATAGCAAAATAGTACTAGTTATTGACAATCGGACATTAAGGTACATATATATACGATCCCAAAAGTAACTATTCACAAAATAAGGTTGTCCGGTAAGTTAGTCTTCAAAATATCCACTCTTGGTCTCTCAACCGGGATATTCCCAAAGTCTGTCTCTAGAACCTGCCACAGAATAACAAATATGCCTGAGCAATAACTCAATGAACATATCAATGAAATCAACAATAAACAATATAGGGTAAGTACAAATTATCCCTATAATCATGAAACGATAAAATAAATCAATCGAATATCATAAATATATAACAAGGGGGTTCACGTAATCACCCGTTCCGTGTTTCGTGTTATTCAAGTTCACATAAATCACCCAAATACACTAAACCTGTTGTTCCCAAAGAATGTACGGTTCTATGGGCATAAGTTAGAACTAGCGGTATGGGCACGACAACCACTAGCCCTCGACTACTATTAAAGCATTCCTAGTTCTGTTATGTTCCTAGGATATCCATTCGCCCCTATGGCCAGATCAGGGCCAACGCACTCTCCACGCATACACAAGGACGCCATAGTGATTATAGCCACCATGGAAGCATCACAAAGTCGGTGCTCCTGACTAAGTATCTGGGAAAAGGATCACAACGTATGTGATCTAACCGGATCACAAATATATAACAACAATCAATGAACACGTCAATATGGATTGACTCTATCTACTCGTGCCATTCTCAATCTAATAATATCACGGTCATTGGACCGATTCAACAAATCATATTTATCACATTCCATTCGCGCCTCAGTATTCAGAGTAAATCTCAAGAACCGGGCCAATGATCCCTATTAGGGGTAACAGAATTTGGAATACTCCTAAGTTGTGCTCAACTAATGGGACACCAAATGGAATTCAACAAAGAAATTACACGATAAAAATCCAAGAATCAACATCATTGAGGTATTTTCGTATCTCAAGTTTACAATTCGTGAATCATATTTGAATGGATTAACCCTCAACAATAGGTCAATCCCGTTCCAAGGAAATAAGAGACCCGTACCTTTATATAGTCGAGATAATCAAAACACGATGCCCAAATGCCAAAGTTTCCAAAATCCTTGTTAGTCGGATTTCCTATCACAAGTAATATACACTTAGAATTATACAATGATTTCCTATATTTGTTTGATCTCTTTAGCCTATTGGCACCCTTTTATTAGCTTATGTTAACTTTATTTCCATCCTTATAGGCTTATAGTTAAATGCTAGTGTTTATGAAATGGTGCAAAATGACTTGAACAAAACAACCAAAATATTGCAAAAGAAAGTTCCCCTGCACATTTCAGCTTTTGTCCATCTCTGTGTTGGACATATTACTCATACTTATGTGCTTAATTTGGTGTTATTGTATAAACAAAAGTTGTTAATATACCTCTTAGGATTTCAATCGCACTGGATTCATGTTGTTTGAAGATATGATCGATTTTATATGAAATTTGTACTAACAGTGTGCAGTTCCCGATTTTACAGAGACTAGCTACTGTAATTTGCTATTTTAGCATACTTAAGCTCAAAATTAGCTTTTGGGCTCTTCATAACAATTGAACTAGACACACTATAAGGTTTCCAACCACATATCACACACCTCATTTGGATCAATAGTTAATTTTATACACATTTTTAAAGTAATCTGCAGATTTCGGTTTGTTCCAACAACACCAAAATTAACAATTTTAAAGATATCAACACTACCATTTTGATTTGATAACCATTCTAAACTATCTATGAACCAATTTAAAGTATTTTTATTTTGTTTTCACAGCCTTGAACATCACATAATCAAAAGTTCACTAGAATTTTAGGTTACCAAACATGTAATCAAAGATTTACAAACTTCTTACCTTAAGGATGATTACAACATCTTCAAGATGTAGATTCCTTTAATCCCTTGTTAACTCCAGCCCCTAATCAACAAGAACACACACAAACTTAGTATGAATATTCCTCAAATAACCTAGATTTCAAAATTACAAGCTTACCCAATTGTTACCTTCAAGATTTAACTTCAAAATCATCAATTTCTCATCATTTCTTCAAGGTTTTGAGGTCTAATTTCATGGAGATAAGTTTGGTCTAGGATTTTTGATAAGAAACGTGGAGAAAGAGAAGGATAAATCTGATTATGATTTATTTTATTTTCATAATTTGTTTTTATATTTTTCAATTATTCACTTTAAGTCCCTCAAGTTTCATAATGAGATCCGTTATTCTCATTAATCATAAGCCCTTTAAATAGGGAGGGGTTTACAAAGAAAATGAAACATTCATTATGGTAAATTCTAATACTAGGAAAATATTCTTTCAATCACTTCCTTTGATGACGACACATAATCCTTTAACACTCCCCCTTGTGCCTAGTCAAATGAGTCTTTCTATTTACTGTTGTTCTGCCCTGTTTTTCCTATAACAAAAAACTCGTTTTGCTAATTTATTAAAGAACAAAATGATAAATAAAATTACATTGGTCTTTGTTTATATTTTGAAATAAATTTTCCAATTTTTTTAATTTTGAAAAATAAATATTTATTTTCACTTTGCTTTCATTTTTAGAGTGAATTACACATTTGGTCCTTGTTTTAGATGTTTTGTTTTGGTTCCTAAAATTCATTATTGGCCCTTATTTCATGTTTGACACTACAAAAACGTCTACCAAATTAACAGTGTTACTTTTAGGTCCGTTAGTCCAGTCATGTTGCCATAACGTGACGGACAAATCGGTAACTTAAGTTTTTTTGAATTAAACCTTTTATATTATATATAAAATAAATCAATAATATGTATATGATAACTCCCTCTCCCAACTTAATGAACCATCCCCTTTCCGTCTTTTTGACGAAACCCTCCGCGTCCTTTGTTTTTTCAGGGAAACCATCCAAAATAGTATCTTTTGTTATCTCAGATAAACTAAACAGTGGCGAACTAACCACCTAACAAACACAATGGATTTGTTCCTCTCTCTTCTCTTACTCAAGCTTTGGTGAAGATCGATATTGCGGCCATGGATCTGGAAGCTACACACTAACCACCTAAATCGGGTTCTACAAATCAAGACCGCCATTGATTCTCCATGGTCTTGATTTTGAGGTTTTGTTGAAATTACAGTTTCCATTTCAGTTTTGTATCATGGTTTTTACTTGCTTGTACCCCGATTTGGGATGATGAAATAAACAAAATCGGTAAGTTTTGATTTTAGGGATTTCAATTTAGGTATTTGCTTTTGGGGATTTCATTTTAGGGTTTTCAATTTTTAAAAATCCGTTTGTGTTATGTTCTTGATTTTGGATTTGTGTTTGATTTAAGGTTTTGATTTTCGTTTTTTGATGGTGATGGTAAGTGGATAGTGGTCATTATTGGTTAACACTTTGGCAGTTTCCGACTAGTAGCCACCTTCATTTCTTTATTCATTCGAAGATCAACTATTTCTACCTTGTAGGGGGTGCACAAAAGACCAACCAAACTGCCAACCCATCAAACCAAACCCGAAAAATAGACTAAACAACGCAACTCGACCAAATCGAGGTTATATTGGTCTGTAAATTAGACAAACCAATGATAGTAGGGTCGATTTTATGGGTAAGGCCCATCTCAAACTGAACGAATCCATCAAATCCGACAAAATTGTTGTCTACTAAAAAGTCCTAATTATTAAATTGTCTATTATCTAGTTTATTGAAAGGTAATAAATCCATCAAGTCCAGTAATATTCTAGCCCATTAAGTAGTCCAAGACTCAAACTAATTTTCTTAAGTGCTTAATACAATATGTCAAGTCCAATATGTATTATGTATAGTGTATTATAATAAAATCCACTAAATAAACGTTATTAATTTGTTTGTTAATCAATGGTGTCATTTTAATTCAATATTCTTATCGTAATATTCTAGCCCATTAAGTAGTCCAAGACTCCAACTAATTTTTTGAAGTGCTTAGTACAATATGTTAAGTCCAATATGTATTATGTATAGTGTATTATAATAAAATCGACTAAATAAACGTTTTTTGTTTGTTAATCAATGGTGTCATTTTGATTCAATATTCTTATTGTAATATGTATCTTAACACTTATGTTTATACATACAGACAATTAGGCATAAACATGAAAGACTATAATGTTTTTGGGTTGTTAAGTATCATCCACTAATATTTAATTTTTTGGTTTAAAATTGTAATGTAATTATTTTTTAAACATATGTTCAAACTGCCCAACCGAAAACGAAATTTAATGGGTTAGGTTGGTTTATAAATTTAGGGGTTGAATGGTAGCAATTTTCAAACCGAATAGTTGGGTTAGATTGTAGAAATGGTCTTAACTCGTCCAACCTAACCCATGCGTACCCCTACAACCTTCGACACACCATCTACGCGTGAAAACCTTTTATATAAACACCGATTACTTCTCCTTTAAACATACATTCATTCATCTTTAAAACCTTCTCTTTCGATTATTAAAAAAACAATCCAAATCTTCACATATTTATCTCTCTTGTTTTATTTTTGTTGAGAAATATTTGGTTAATATGTGATTGTTGTTAAGTTATTGCGATCATGTTTGACAAATCACTTTATGTTAAGGCCCCAATACTGAATTATATTATGAAACTACCATGATCATGAATGTGGAGACTAAGGAGACCGATGGATGTTATATATAAGGGGTGGTGTATGGTTGAGGGTGGTCGGGTGATAGCAATTGGGGTAGTGGGTGGTGGCAATTGAGGGTTCAGGAAAATGGGAGGAGAGGAGAAGAGGATAGTTTTTTTAAACGAAGAAAAGAATCAGACAAAATTACCAAATTGACCCTCACATGGGGGAATGTGATATAGTTAACAAACATCAAAGTTTTTGTGGATTGGGTACATGTGGTATCATTCTCTTTCATGGATTAGGTCCTTTACCTTAACCTCTTTAAATCAGGGGTAGTTTCATCTTTTTACAATTTTCTTGTGGTTATATGAGAATTACTATTTGGGTCTCTCAAAATTATTTTATGGATTTGATACATGTTGTTTCATTTTCTTTATGGATCAGGTCCTTGCTTCAACTCTGTTAATTTTGCTCAATTAAACGAGAGGTATTTTCATGTTTTTACAACTTTCTTTTATTTTCTCTTTTAGTATATAAAAATAAAAATAAAAAGATACCCCCAACCCTAGGCCCTACGCCTACTTCTTCCCTTCTCAGTGAACCACCAAACCCTCCCTTCTCATCTTCCATTCACATGTTGACCTCGACAAAAAACCAACATAACCAGTCCACTCACCTCCGAACCCAACACCACCACCTCCAAGGCTCCAAAGAGATCATCACCAATCTCCAACACCACTACCCCACCACCGTGAAGAACAAAATTATAAACCCGAAATGGCTACATGAAATATGCAAAATCAAACAGATACCTCCATTGTTTGGTTATGTAGTATAAGTTTTATTGACCCATAGTCCTTCACTATGGTCAGTTCTCAAGTAAGTAGTTTCATCAATCAACACATTTGTGGAGCATATACTGATAGAAAAGGGAGGTAGCTTGTCAAACTGATCGTATTCTTCCTCGTATTCAACATTTTCAACCCCAAGTATATGTCTTTTACCATGAAGGACGATGTACCACTTGGAATCCTTCGGGTCCTCAACAAAGAAGACATGTGAGTCTTGCTTGGCAAGAATCTAGAATGATCGATGACTGTAAAACCGTCATTGTCAACTTTGACACCTTTTTAGTTTTTGACCCATTTACACTTAAATAGAGGTACCTTAAAGAAAATGTAATCAAGCTCCCAGATTTCTTGAATTACCTCGTAATATGAGTCTTTGACGATCCTTGACCTAGAATCATTATTCGATCTTAAGAACCTATGTCACTATGGCCATTAGCGTCACCCCTACTATTTTGCAATGTACTTTTGTCATCTTGTTGTTTGGTGTAAAACGTGTATACCATAATGTCTTATCCTTATATGTTTACACAACATGTACAGGACCATACGCCAAATGTTCAACTACTTGATCAACTCTATCTCCCACAGTTTTGTTTCACTCTTTCTTTCAAACCGGTTGCAAATGCTCTAATATGCTTAGTAACAACCCATTCATCGCTCTACTATTGGTTCATTTCGTGTAACATTGTCATGTACTCATGTACATAAGGAGCAACTGTTGTTACGTTCTATAACACGAAAAAAAGTGTGCATTATGTAATTCAACATATTCTGGAGTGATAAAAAAAACTTCCAATTATCCCAACCCCTCCAAACCTACCATTATGTCGAGATTGTGGGATGCTAATATTTTTTACACCGGCCAGATAGTTTATGCAGAAATCAATCACCTCCTCGAAAGTAGATCTTTCAACAATTCTTCCTTTGGGTCGAGGTCGGTTCCTTACATACCCCTTTTAAAAAACCCATATATATCTCGAATAGATACATATATCTCATCTCTTCTACCTCTTCCTCATTCTGCCCGAGAGTCTCATAAACTTCATGAAGTGGAATTTCATTCAGATCCTTAAGTTGTTTCATCTGTCTTGTATGCTTCTTCCACTCAGGTTGCAAGATGCTTAGAAACTTGACGTTGTTCTCAATTTGCTTCTTCTTAAAATTGTTCTTTACTAGCTCATTCAACAGAGATACAAACTTGTAACACCCTCTGATTTGGAAACAACTAATTAAAAATTTCGTTGTTACATCAAGTAAAAGATAAAACTTTTTCCTATAAATCAAAGACTTGGTATACCTCCAAATAAAATTCTACATTTAACCTCATCAATTATAAACTTCAGTCTTATACAAGGACTAAACCAATGTCGGGTGTTACTTAACCCAAATACAAGTTGCTAATCTTATAAGATGTGGAAGACTTCACCAAGCTACTCTCTTCTCGAGCACACAACTAACACTCATATATTCACAGTGTCACTAGAACTATTCCCAACCGGAACCTGTTGCACATGCCGAAAAATAAAAATGTTAGGCTAATGCCTAGTGAGTTCAAGAGTTTTCAACATGAATAAATATGTCGCAAAGGGAAAAATGAAACTTAAATCATATTCTTTCAAGACGTTTTACTTTAAATATGAAAACGACTCATTTCCAGTAATACACAGGATTTAAAGATGGACATCCAATACAAAACATACTTTGATGAAGTGATGCAATCCAAAACTCACTCAAAACGTGAATTGAAATCGAACCCCTAATTTATGAAAAACACGGATAAAACTTTTTATCTCGAAACACCCAAGACATGGGTGAGACATAATACTCAATCCATAAATCATGGATAATAATCCATATATACAAAACATCACCGAAAACATGGATACTAAAACTCAATACCCCAAACAACACTTTTCGGTGACGGGGAGACCCGAATTCCATCGAATGTGATGGACACACAAAGTTAAGACACTTATCAATATTCTTGAGCTTCACATGGAGTCATGGATCCCCGTATACAAATCTCTACCGAGCTACCACCGCAAGATACACAAATGACCCTAGTATCTACTCGACCTCTAGATGAGTGTCATCACAAAATCCACAAGTCCCCGTATCCAGCTCACCATGGGCACCACCGCAAGACTTAGCTTCATATACGACTCTGCAGAGCACCATTGCAAGCTTACATAAAAACATAACTTGGGGACCACTCACTAGACTTCAAACACAGACACTAAAAATCCACGATGAATAAACCGACTGGATTACACGGGCATCGAGTTCAAACACCCATGATCTATACCTCGAGCCATTCGCTAAAGGTTACACGGTCATCGAGTTCAACCACCCACGATCTGTACCTCAAGTCCCCGCTAACCATAAATATTTCTAGTTTCCAGAACAAGGATAAAGTTCCCATTTAAACTAACCGACTGATTCATATGCTTATGGATCCATGACATTACAGTCTAAAATGTTACATGACTCCAACGAATAAACTAACACATTCAAAACATTTAACTCTCAAATAAGATGCAACTAAGTACACCATACGTCAAAGGCTCCATATCGAGCTACTAAAACTGAATAAATACTCCAAAGACTCATCTGAGTATAAATCAAGCCCAAAGGCATAATAAAAGTTGGCTAAAATACATGAGCCAATAAGGTTACATAAACCAAATTACACCTTTTCCTAAAATCTTTGTCTCTCAAGTCACAATTGGCTTTCGGCCCAAAACCAAAAAGGTTTACAATTTCTAAAATGTTCACAAGGTTGGGAATGACTAAAATCAAATGACTCACATGTTCATATTTTCAAAACATCACATTACATAAACGATGCATATATCCAACAAACACTAAATGTGCATTTTGACCAAATAATCTCCATTTATACAATAAATCATCAAAACACTTCCATTTTTGACTTATTTATCAAAATGCCTAAAAAACCCAATGTGGGTGTTTTACAATGTTTATAAAGCCAAATATCTCAGATAATCAAACCCCACCAAATAACTCAACAAGTGACAATTTCATGTAAAATACATAAATACTTTAAAATGGATATTTTGGCATGTACAATGTTTTCACAAATCAACTTCAACTCACCTTGCTAGGTTAAGTTAAACCTAGGTTCCAAATCCAACCATTAGCCTTCAATAGTGTAGATTCCACCATTTTCAAGTCATCACCAACGATAAGCTAGGGTTTCCAAATAACTCATTTCTTCAAGTCTAGAATAAACCATCAATATGTAAAACCATTAGATCTTCAAAGATCCTTATAATAAAGCTTGAAATATTCAAGGAAACTTACCACTTTAAGATATTGAGACTCTCCACCCAAAGTTATCCAAGGAAATCATCCAACTCTTCAACCTGAGCTTCCAAATACCGAACTCTTATTCTTCCTTAGGATAAATCCACCATGGTGCTCCAAATCTGAGATAAGGGTTCCCAAACATCGCACCAATGGAGAGAAATGGAGAGTGTCAGAGTAAGAATGATAGAAACCCTAAAAATTGGTTTTTAAGTCGACTAGACCATCCCCGCGGTCTTGACTGTGACCTCAAGTTGCGAGCAAGATGCGCGTGTTCCTGAGCCACAGATCACAACAACTTACGCGGGCCTAGCAGCGGCTTGAGGCCGCGGGCAAGCTGCGCGTGTCGCCTGTTGTGCCTTCTCATCCCTCGTGTTAAACCGTACCCCGATTGTTTCTCTCGACCGACTGTTGACTGTTTCCTTGGCCGATTATTGACCATTTTTAGGAAATTACGGGTGTTACAAAACCGATCAAAAGTAGCTTCCAAGCTCTCTCCTTCTTTAGCTTTGAATTCCTCATAGTTGTTAATGCAATTTGGTACCTTCGTTTGATTGCTTATCTTGGAACCCATCATCATCTTTTCAAGTTGATCCCACATCTTCTTGGCAGTAGCTTTATAGTAGTCTATCTTGATGTAGATGTCATTCGAGATACTTTGAAGCAAAAGAGACCTTGCCTGCTTGTCAGCCTTATACCGCTTCTTCTGCTCAGCTGTATAGTTGTAAATATCAACAGGTACTTTCTTTGTCTTAGGATCTCTAGGTTCAGTACCATCTTTACTATCTGATGTATCATCACCTGGTACTACTGTAGTTACTGGTTTCATCACCCCTTCATCAATGGATTGTTTGATGTATTCATCGTTGTCATGACGATTAATGAAGTCTAAAAATTTGTCCTTCCATTGTTCGTACTCACCCTTGAAAAGAACCGATGGCTTTACATCAGTACCAATAGTGAGAGCATCCTTGGAAGTCATCTTGAAATCACTTGCTTTTGAACGTTTACAAAAATCATAAAATTTCTCAAATCTGAAAACTTGTCAAAAAATTTGAATAAGTATAGAAGTCGCAGACCAAAGAGCAAAGCTTGTCGTAAAGCACTGAAACCAAACTTGTCGCAAGCTACAGGATACGTGAACTGAACTTGTTGCAAAGACTTACACCCGAGAAGTTGGTTGTCGCAAACCAAAGCAACCGAGAAGTAATAAGTCCTAAGGCAAAGGATGCGAGTTCTCTACTACTTGCAAGTCAAAGGTTACGAGAAGTAACAATTTGCAGACCAAAGAATACGAGTTTTGTGCTTATCTCAAGTCGAAAGGTACGAGTTCTGGATTAAACAAAAATCCAAAGTATTCAAGAAACTTGTCGCTAAGCAAGACTTGCGTCAAGTAGCTTGACGTAAACCTAGACGTGCGAGTTCTTCAACTTGTCGTACAACATTGTTCGTGAACAGTAACTTGCCGTACGTAGCTGCTTGCGAGTTCTGGACTTGTTGTATGATTCTTCTTGCAAGTTCCTCCCTTAGAAGATTTCACCAAAAACAACAAAGATGCATGTTAGTTCTTCAGATGAACTTGCGAGTTCTATGGATCTTGCGATTTTTTAACAAAAGTTGAGTCTGTGGACACTATTTCAACCTCAAATCCTTCAAATCTGAGAATTAGCCTATGAAAATTTGCAGATTATTCCACGATGTGATTCTGAACACTTTTCTAGTTGATCATTTCAACTAAAAACAACAAAAATTTAACACCCGTAATTTTCGATAAGTAAAAGTCACCCGGACGTTTTTGGCACTTGTAAATGGTGGGATTTTGTTGGAAAAACATTATCTAAAGTTCCTTAGAGTATCGGGAGTGTTGGCATTGAAAAAGTTGAATTTCGGGGCTTCAAAAGGGTCCCGCTACAATGCCTGGTGACTATGACGGTGTCATAGTCGTATTGTCACAGTCGCAGGGAATGAACAAAAGGCTGGTACACCACAACAATAATGACCAACAACTTTTCCACTGGCATTGTCTCCTTGCAATGTCGCCAGGTGTGCCTGGCCTCCATAAAGTCGTGGTTTTTCTGCCTTTCTCATTCCCTCTTCACCCAAATCAGTTCCAAACTCTCTCAAAACCCCCCAGAATGACCCAACACCACCCTTAGACATTTTGGGGCATCTTTGGCTCAAATATTTGCATATCATGGTGGTAAACTGTCATCAAGCTCAAGTGTAGAAGCTAGACATCAAGAGTCTCCATCTTCATCTTCAACCTCAAGCTCCATGTTAGGGTTTTCTAGGTTTTCACCAAAACCTTTGTGGTAAGTTCATTTCTCCCATCTCTAAACTTCTTTATGAGTTATAAGTGCTCCATTGATGATTTCCTAGTGTTTGGGTTCTTAAATTTCGGATTTGATGATTTTGGAAAAGTTAGGCCAAATTAGGGTTTTTGGCCAAAATGGGTATTTTGAGATAAGATGTTTGGGGAACGATTTTACATATTTGAAATGAGAAACTATCATCCCATTTAATCCAATCGGAATGCCCTATAGCTAGTGATCCGGGCAGTTTCCCTCTCGACGATGAAGCTTATCCCCCATCGTCTCACTGGCCGACCTTCCTCTACCGTTGAGTTAGCAACCCAAATAGAAAAAGTTCCATACTAATGGATTCGGGTCCATAACCATGGGTGTTTCTAATTGGTTGAATATGAATGTTTATGATTGGAAACTTGTGGATCTAGGTTTTTGGAAGGATTTGCTTGTGGATTCAAATTTCTTCAAATGAGCTCAAGTTGGTGTAAAATCTAGATTTAGCCTAAATCTAGCAAGGTGAGTTCAAGTTGCTTTGAGAAAACTATATACATGCTAAAATGTGTATTTTAAAGTAAAAGTGTTTACTGTATATTTATCAAATGTGTTGAGTATTTGACAAAGTTTTCATAATTGGTAAATTTGGGTTGTTACATCTTATAAAATGACTATCATTGATTTTCGGGTGTTTTGACGTGTAAACCCCAATCATATATTCTTTTGGTGATTTATTGCATAAAATGAAAGTTATTTGACGTTAACGTGATTTTGGTGTTTTTGGTTTATAAATCGTTTGGAAATTACACGTCGTAATGTCATGGGATATTTTGGGAAAATGATGAGCGTTTTAAATTGAAAGATGATTTGTCCCAATAAACTCATGTTTTAAGTTGATATTGATTTTCGAAGAATGTATTGCATAAATGTCGTTTAAATGCATTTTATTATTTGAGGACCGTCATTTGTTGGTCAAAAGGATTTCGAGCACTTTAACTCGGTTTTGACTTAAAAGAGTCTTGGGGACATTTTCTTGGTGTTAATGGCTCAATGTAGAGCCCATTTATGATTTTCACAACAATGCATCTTGTTGCATAATAATGGTAATTACATGTCCGAGTGCGTTGGTCATTCCTGTGTAGTCATGTAATGTTAGACTATGTTGCATTGGATCCATAGGCACGTAAGTCAGTCTATTTTGATGGTCAATTAGGTATTGTGGGGTTGGACTCCGGGACCCAAGTTTTACGACCATAAACTTTTCAAGTAGGCCCTGGAAGTGCTACCTGGGAGGTAGGCACTAGGACCTCCGTCGCTTGAAGTAATACGTTGGAGGTAGTCTTTAAGTGTGTCGGGCCTTCAGGATGGAGTTCATTGTAATGTTCACCAAGGTCAACCGACTCTTGAGGTGAAACTTTTTAAAAAGTCGTAGGGACACTTTGGCTTTTATGTCGTGAGGTATCATGCGATTAACGTTGCAAGAGTGACATACTTTTGTGTTCCTCCACTCTCAACGGATACGGGTCTCCCCCGTCGTCGACAAACAATATTTTAAATGTTAACGCCTTACTTTATTATCGTTGGATTTGTGTGGTCGACTGTAAATGATGACCTTAATATTGGGTTTCCTCCGTGTATGTTAAGGTTTGAATGTAATATGTCCTTTCCATGTTTTGCTATTTGATTTCCTTCCGTTTTATGGTCGCGTGAGTATTGGATTTATCATCGATGTTTTCGGCGACATTTCATTCTTATATGGATTGTTTCCTATGATTTATGAGTTGAGTACTATGCCTCACTCGTGTTTTGGGTGTTTCGATATATAAAGTTTTATCTGGGTTTTTATAAATTGGGAGTCCGTTTTCTATTCATGTTTTGAGTGAGTTTTGGGTTGCATCACTTTATAAAGAATGTTTTATGTTAAGGCGTTCGTCCTTAAAAATGCATGTTATTGGAAAACGAGTCATTTTCATACTTAAAGTAAATCATTTCGAAAGTTTGTATTTTAAGCTTCATTCTTTCCTCTGTAACGAAATATTTATTCATGTTGAAAAACTCTTGAAATCACTAGGCGTTAGCCTAACCTTTTTATTTGTCAGCATGTGCATCAGGTTCCGGTTGGGGTATGGTTCTAGCGACAATGTGAAGAGATGAGTACTAGTTATATTCTCGAGGGTGAGTAGCTTGGTGAAGTCTTCCGCAATTACCTTGGGAATAGCATCTTGAAATTGGTTTTAGTAACACTCGACCTTTAATTAGTCTTTATGTAAGACTCTATTCATGTTGTTGATCTAGAATCGTATTCTAAATATGAACTTGCTATAAGAGATTTTATCCGTCTTTGACGTATTATTGAAAATTTTTAATTAGTTGCTCTTTCCAAATTTGAGGGTGTTACAAAAAATTTGAAATTCGATCCAAACACAATGTTTCCACACTTTCGAACAAAAACTTACAAAATCTAGAATTCACACTGATTTAATGTGAATTTGGCTATACACTTCAAACAAGATATGTTCTATATCAACATACGAATACAATGCAATCAAACTTTCATAAAAAACATCACATATTCACAAAATTCTAATGAGGACAGTTGGTTCTGCGAGTTCTTGAAAATTTTCTTCAAAATTTCATTTTTGATCAAACTCTCTGAAAATTTGTCTGCGTTGATACCAATTGTGTGTCCCAATTCAGCAAGTAATCTAGATGAACAATCATAATTCATTCCAAATCTCATATGTCATTGATAGAAATCGATATACAACTTTCTCTCACTAGAACTCTCTCTTTCTCTCTCTCTCTACAATGATTCTCAATATAAGCGCTTAATGACACATTACAAGACAAAAACTATTTATACCTAAATCTAATACAAGGCAACTAACAAACAAAGCAAACACTTTGACTTTCACAAAGTGAACTCTTTGATTTTGACTTCCACTCTTTGAAGCTTTGACTTGATTCTTTGAACTTCAATCTTGAAGATCTTGAATACAACAAATATTGCACTAACTGTAGTGTAAGATTTCGAGGACGAAATCATTTCTAAGGGAAGGAGGTTTGTAAAAATCTAAATTTTCCTATTGTAATTGGGTATGTTTAGCCTTAGAAGTAATACAAATAGGCAAGGATCGCTTGTGTTAAGTCTTGGAAAAAGTGCCATGTGAGGAATCATCAAAATCGCAAGGAACTAGAAGAAACAACAACTTGGGCGACCTTCCCTGCGACCTGAAGTAGCGTGGGAAGTAGCGCAAGGCACTGTGTTGTTGGTCAGCATAGCGCGCGGCCTTCCCGCGACCTCAAGTCACGTGGGAAGCCGCGGGAGTGGTCCAGGTCGCGGTTTTGGGTTAAATGTTGAGGATTCTCTTCGTTAGTCTCATTTCCTCATCTCTGTATCTCTTCATTAAATTCTTTCACTCCCACTTCATTTAGTGCGATTTGAAGATCATTTAAGGCTCATCTCCAAGGATTTCTAAGAGTATTGGCATCTTCAAGCTAGGATCTCAAGTCTAGGGCCAAGAACCTTATTCTCCATCTTCAAAGAGACTTTGGTTACTTCCTAGGTTCTCATCAATATCGAGTGAGGTGAGTTCATTCTATATCCTTTTAAACTTTATACATGTCAAAACCTTATGATTTTGGTCTTCTAAACTTCTCCTGACAACATTTCCTTATATGATGGATTTTTTTGACCTAATTTGAGCATTTTGGAGGTTTTTAGGGCTTTCCCCCTTTTATGAGAAATGTTGGGTTTTGGTAGAAATCGATATACAACTCATTCCAAATCTAGATGAACAATCATAATTCATTCCAAATCTCATATGTCATTGATAGAAATAGATATACAACTTTCTCTCACTAGAACTCTCTCTTTCTCTCTCTACAATGATTCTCATTATAAGCGCTTAATGACACATTACAAGACAAAAACTATTTATACCTACATCTAATACAAGGCAACTAACAAACAAAACAAACACTTTGACTTTCACAAAGTGAACTCTTTGACTTTGACTTCCACTCTTTGAAGCTTTGACTTGATTCTTTGAACTTCAATCTTGAAGATCTTGAATACAACAAATATTGCACTAACTGTAGTGTAAGATTTCGAGGACGAAATCTTTTCTAAAGGAGGGGGGTTTGTAAAAATCTAAATTTTCCTATTATAATTGGGTATGTTTAGCCTTAGAAGTAATACAAATAGGCAAGGATCGCTTGTGTTAAGTCTTGGAAAAAGTGTCATGTGAGGAATCATCAAAATCGCAAGGAACTAGAAGAAAACAACAACTTGGGTGACCTTCCCTACGACCTGAAGTAGCGTGGGAAGTAGGGCAAGGCACTGTGTTGTTGGTCAGCATAGCGTACGGCCTTCCCGCGACCTCAAGTCGCATGGGAAGCCGCGGGAGTGGTCTAGGTTGCGGTTTTGGGTTAAATGTTGAGGATTCTCTTCGTTAGTCTCATTTCCTCATCTCTGATTCTCTTCCTTAAATTCTTTCACACCCACTTCATTTAGTGCTATTTGAAGATCATTTAAGGCTCATCTCCAAGGATTTCTAAGAGTATTGGCATCTTCAAGCTAGGATCTCAAGTCTAGGGCCAAGAACCTTCTTCTCCATCTTCAAAGAGACTTTGGTTACTTCCTAGGTTCTCATCAATATCGAGTGAGGTGAGTTCATTCTATATCCTTTTAAACTTTATACATGTCAAAACCTTATGATTTTGGTCTTCTAAACTTCTCCTGACAACATTTCCTTATATGATGGATTATTTTGACCTAATTTGAGCATTTTGGAGGTTTTTAGGGCTTTCCCCCTTTTATGAGAAATGTTGGGTTTTGGTAGAAATCGATATACAACTCATTCCAAATCTAGATGAACAATCATAATTCATTCCAAATCTCATATGTCATTGATAGAAATAGATATACAACTTTCTCTCACTAGAACTCTCTCTTTCTCTCTCTACAATGATTCTCATTATAAGCGCTTAATGACACATTACAAGACAAAAACTATTTATACCTACATCTAATACAAGGCAACTAACAAACAAAACAAGCACTTTGACATTCACAAAGTGAACTCTTTGACTTTGACTTCCACTGTTTGAAGCTTTGACTTGATTCTTTGAACTTCAATCTTGAAGATCTTGAATACAACAAATATTGCACTAACTGTAGTGTAAGATTTCGAGGACGAAATCTTTTCTAAGGGAGGGGGGTTTGTAAAAATCTAAATTTTCCTATTATAATTGGGTATGTTTAGCCTTAGAAGTAATACAAATAGGCAAGGATCGCTTGTGTTAAGTCTTGGAAAAAGTGTCATGTGAGGAATCATCAAAATCGCAAGGAACTAGAAGAAAACAACAACTTGGGTGACCTTCCCTACGACCTGAAGTAGCGTGGGAAGTAGGGCAAGGCACTGTGTTGTTGGTCAGCATAGCGTGCGGCCTTCCCGCGACCTCAAGTCGCGTGGGAAGCCGCGGGAGTGGTCCAGGTTGCGGTTTTGGGTTAAATGTTGAGGATTCTCTTCGTTAGTCTCATTTCCTCATCTCTGATTCTCTTCCTTAAATTCTTTCACACCCACTTCATTTAGTGCGATTTGAAGATCATTTAAGGCTCATCTCCAAGGATTTCTAAGAGTATTGGCATCTTCAAGCTAGGATCTCAAGTCTAGGGCCAAGAACCTTCTTCTCCATCTTCAAAGAGACTTTGGTTACTTCCTAGGTTCTCATCAATATCGAGTGAGGTGAGTTCATTCTATATCCTTTTAAACTTTATACATGTCAAAACCTTATGATTTTGGTCTCCTAAACATCTCCTGACAACATTTCCTTATTTGATGGATTTTGACCTAATTTGAGCATTTTGGAGGTTTTTAGGGCTTTCTCCCTTTTATGAGAAATGTTGGGTTTTGGTTATATGTGTTATAAAATAAAGTTTTATATGCATATTTATGGTGAAATACTTTGGATAACGTATTTTGGACACATTCATGACTTTATTTTATTGGATGAGCTTTTGGATAAATTGTCTCAAGTACAAACTGAGGTTACTCTAAGCCTTATGGTTTTGTGGAAAGTGAGTTGAGAATATATGATGTAAAATTGGAATGGTTTCATTGGGACACTTTTATGGATTTGATTCTATTTAAAATGCTTATATAAAAGAAGAGTTTTATGGAATTCATGATGTTGAGAACTATATGTGTGATTATAGTTTTGTCACAACGTAAATGTGACGAGCCTTAGACTATTACTATTGGATCCATAGGTATAGGAGTCGGCTTATTTGATTTAGGATGATTCCTGTTTGTAACTAGTTGAGACATTGGTCATTAAGGGCAACTTAGTACGGTTATGTGGAGTCAGATACTAGACATTGACTGTAAATGTAATCCTTGTGAATTAGTATGATTAGGATCATCGGGGGCCCATATCCACATCTAAAGTGCGAGTCGATGAACTTGTGGCCATTGATCCTAGTATGAGCTCACTAACTTGGAAAATATCTTACTTTTATGTTCCACTACAATCCTTGGAAATCGGGTCTCCCCCGTCATCGTAATATGCTTTTTGAACCGTATGGTTCTTACGTGATTTTGATGGAAACAAACTTACTTCAACATTCTTGGGAAAATATTTATGTTGTTTTATGCTTCATTCGATTATATAAATATTTGACTAGGTGTAAAGCCTAACACTTCTCTTAAATGACATGTATATCAAATTTCGTTAGCAACACGACTCACAGAGTTTGAGGGACGAGTGATTTGCCGATAATGACAACTTTTGGAGATAGTCTTTTGGGAATTTGGCGTACATAATTGAATAGATACCTTTTGGGAGATTGTGTTGACAAATATTTTAATCTAGACATAAATAGTTCAGATTAGTGAGTTGTCATTTATAATCTTCATTCAAAGAATTGTCAACGCTATTACTATTTTTTGAGTGATTTCTTTTATATAGAATGTTATTGTTACGTCATTTTTAGGTTTTTATTTACCTATATTTTTAGGGGTGTTACAATTATCATGGTCAACATTCCTCTCGTACTAAATTATATACGTTGGACACGCAAAATGAGCATGTTAATATTCTTTTACACAAGAAAACCTTCAACTACAACCTAAAGAATATGCAAGTGAGAGCCAAAACAACAACCATGTAAAAAAGGTCTTATCCTTTTACATTGTTGCTAAACAACCAACATGTAAAAAGGTAACAAGTTTTTACACGATTGTTTTTAAAAACAACTTTTCCCAATCTTTTACTAGCCGTTATCCGACAAAAGAGAAGCATCAAAACACCCATAATACATGATGCATATACATCCAAGTAATAAGATAAGAAATTCGAGACAAGAATGGGACTATGTCAAAGTTCTGCTACAAGATCACAATAAGCGAAAACAAGGAAAGTAGTGCCACTTTCAGATAAGGAGTCGACTGGTATAAGAACAAGAAAACACCAATAGTTCACGATAAAGCAACAAAAAAGAAGTGAACTGCACTAGATTATTAAAAATATGTAATGAAAGTGCATACAAGTGTTAGTGTGAACCATAGTTACTAAGTACCTTCCCGGTTGCAGGAACCGACACAAGAAGTGCTTCAGGAAGATGATGTATCAAGAGTGTAGCTGCCTCTTTCTCTGGTACTGAAACTTCACACATAATGAGGATTACAAAATGTGTGGAAATGGTGGAAGCATATGAAGTTAGAACCACTGTATTACAAAAAGCAAACAATGAAAAGCCAAATAACCAAGAAGAATGCAACATATTGAAAGGCCAAAAGAAATCCCAAACTATTCAAAAGTAACATAAAGATGGCGAAGCATTACCCCAATCCATATATATACATATACACACACACACACACACAGATATATATATATATATATATATATATATATATATATATATAGAGAGAGAGAGAGAGAGAGAGAGGGAGGTTACTTTGTTAGCCTCCCAAATGGTACTAACTTTATGAACCACTATTGACTAATAGAAATTCATTTTAAACCTTGGTTGGTTTCAACATCATCATTAAATGTCCAAGGGTAGAAATGGAATTTCATAAAATGTTTTTCTTGCTAGAGTGGTTGATAGGGAGTTACAAAATAATAATTAATTAGGAGTTCAAATTAGGAGTTCAAATATTCATTTAACAAAATTAATGTGTATTTTAATTTTAATTTCGTTCATGAACATTCACGTTCACATTCTAATACACGTTCACATTCTCAAATGAACATTAACAGATATATGTTCACATTCTAATACACGTTCACATTATCAAGTAGTAACTATATATATGTTCATATATGTTCACACATGTCAAAATGAACATTATAGGATATATATGAACAAGTAGTAGCTATATAAATTATAAGATTTTTGAATGATCATATATGTTCAGTCGTTGTATATATGTTCATATATGTTCAGTAGTTGATTTCGATGATTGAGGCTTTGGTTGATGAAATCGGGTTCACTTGTCGGTTCCGATTTGTTTGACGGTGAGTTATCCTTTAATTAAGTGACCCTTATTTGAGGAAGATACTAAATGTGAAAAGGGTTGTGAATTTCCTCAAAAGCCCCTATCATATATGTTCAATATAATTAATTATTACAAGCTAATAAATAAGAATTAATGTTGATTGGTTTTAATCTCAACCCTTCATCTCAATATCAATGGTTAAGATTCGGTTCACAAAGTTAGTACAAAAAATCAGGTTAACAAATGAACCCGACGCGATATGATATATATATAGTCCACCTCTAGAAATAGGTTCTAGAAGAAAACTGAACTACATCGGACCATAAAAGCAATTATATATGTTAGAACAATCCAAACTAAAAGGATAAAAGAAACTAAAAAATCAATGTCAACTTCTCTATTGGAAAGAATAACACAAAACTAAAAATATCAATGCCAAACCATATTTGTTTTGTCCCACATTAAATGAACAAAATGAAATTGGATGTCACAAGTATTTGATTACTAATGCTTATAAATTTCAATCCGAGATTAAAAAAATGAATTCCGGAGGACCCTCATGGTCTCATTTTATGGAGGTGGTGGTCACATAATAAGAAGGAAGAATGGAAGATGTCAATAAGGTAGCGTTTGGCACGCTTATGATTGGACAAGACTGGACATGACAGAACTGGACAAGATTTGACAGGACAAATGTCTGTAAATATAGTAAATAATTAAATAAATTTAATTTATAAACGTTTTTACAAAAATTTCATACACATAAATACATATGTTTATAATAGTACCAAATTTGAATGAATTTTTTTAATAAAAATGACGGTAGTTTGAAAAAACGAGATTCGTACAAAAGAGAAATTATGTTTTATTCAGTTTGGAAGATCCTTATCAATTGGCGAAAGTGGTGGAGGTGGTCGTGGCAATGGACGGTGGCCTACGGTGGTTGTGGAGGTGGTAGAGGAGGTTGTTGTTGTGGAAGTGGCCAACGGTGGCTATCGGTGGTGGTGGCAGCAGCGACTAGTGATGGTAACCACTAAAATAAATACCATATTAAAGTTATATATCGAACGGTGGTTAATTAGTAATATTCTAGTTTATGTCTCATTCTTGTCCCATTTTGTTCCACCTATTTTGGTGGAACAAGAAAAAGCCTTTTTGTCTCATGTTTTCCCACCTTGTCCCAGTTCCTGTCTCTGTCCCACCAAACGTGGGACAATGAGTTTTGTCTGGTCCTGTCATGTCTTGTCCCATGTACCAAACACAACCTAAAGATACGAGGGCTACCTTGTGGACTAATCAATGCTATATGAACATAGATCTAATCCGGGGAACGGGTCTAGACCATGGACGAGGAACACGGGTTGGACCAGGGATTGACCATCTAACACATCAGGGACAAGATATGAAACCCCGTACCCGTCCTGGACCGTGGCCAGGCTTGGGGGCCTTTACCATAACCCGGGGCCAGGGTCAGGGGTGGTAAAACCTGCCCCATACCTGCTCCGTTGCCATGCCTAGTTAAAAACATTTGTTTTGTAATAGTCAAATAATAAAAAAATAATTTAATTATTTTTATAATTAATTTATTATTATTTTTATAAATTATCTATAAATAATGAAATTCAATTCCATTTCAAATCCTACAAACAAAAAACACCAAAGATTTCAAAAATTTCCAAATCCAAATCCCTTCATTAAAAATCCTTCAACAAAATCCAAATCATTCATAACCATTTCCTCAAACGAAATGTCCCCTTAATACTATTGAAGTTGAAGTTGAAGCTGAAACATCATCCGATTGATTCGCAATTAAGGGGATCTTGAATAAAGTGATGTTCAAACGTAAACCAAGTATGACAACCTCAACTACCATATCAAAGAAGTCATATGCATGTTAAAACTACGTGCAACATTCTATAAGTTAAACTTTTTGTTGTTGGTTGGACACAAAACATGTGACTTGTTGCCTTTCCCAAAGTAGTTTATGCATGTTTTAGGTTAAACCAAAACTTTTTGGTTGGTCTTATAGATTTTAATAATTATTTAATATTTGCTTCATTTACAATTACCGACTCTTTTAGTTACCAATTTCAATTGAAGATTCATCTATTCAACCGTATATGCTAATGACATATTAATGTATTGTTTAATGATTATTTCTTATTGTAACCTTTTTAACCTTCTATAGACATACTATATTTTACATCAAATCCATTTTTCATAATAATTTTTTGAATTAATGGAAAGTCTAATAATTTTTTTTAATAATACTTTTATGTTTATAAAGTCGTAATACACTATTTATGGGTCGTTTACTAAACGCTTACTCGAGTAAGCGCTTACCAAGTCATATTACCTTATGGATAAAGATGGAAATGACCAAAAATTTTAGCGGTAAGAGCTAAGGCAAAGACCAAGAGTCCTACCCTGGTAAGTGATTGGCGAAGACTCTTACCACGGTTATCCCTTACCGGGGAAAATTGTTGCATACGATACCGTTTTGGTGGAATAAAATCTTATCCGGTAAGTAAGTGATAGTGTTAATTTTACCGGTAAACGCTTATTGAGAAAATTGTTGCATACGATATCGTTTTGGTGGACTAAAATCTTATCCGCTAAGTAATTGATAGTGTTAAATTTTATTGGTAAGCGCTTATCCGGGTAAGCGTTTGGTAAACGGCCCCAGTCTAAAAGATTATATGTATATATTACTATATTTAAAAGTTATCAATATAAAACTCGACACAATTTGCAACAAACTTAAAAGTAGTTTTTATGGGGTTTTAGTAAAAATACAAGTAATTTTAATATAAACAAAAAATTTATATTTTAAAATCGTTTTATCATTAAAATGTTTAATAAACTATTAGAAAGATTATACATAAATTAATAAAAAGATTACAAATAAATCAAACCTTAGTATATTTTTCCTTAAATCTTTAATAAAAATACCATACATCAAAATAACCAGCAAAAACGGAGGGAAAGGAAAATTGAATCCCGCTCTTTAGGTTTTATTCCCTAAAACTTCTAACAGTTTTGTAAAAAAGAAGAAGCATTATGCGTAGTTGAAGAAGCATCACAAGGCTCCGTTCAGTCCCTTGTCGTCCTCTTCGATGAAGAAGTCGAAGAAACCGGTTCATAAGGTATATGGAGGTGGAAATCATTGAAATTAGTTCAGCATCAGATGACTCTCTCGTCGCCGCCCTTTTTTCCAATTTAGGTTAGCTTCGTTTCAATTCGTGTTTGTTTTGTTTTTAATCAGCCAGGTGAAACCCATATTTGATTCGATCAGATTTGGGTGTTATTTGTTAAAAAAGCTTTGAATGTGCCAACGTGCGTTTTCTTTTCTTCAATAGGGATAAAGAATAATATGTACAAAACCATTACCTTTGCTTTTTCTATGAACATCAAACTTTTGATAAAATTCTCCGATGAGATGAGCATTAGTATTAGTAAGCAAATTAAAGTACCAACTTGATTTTCTTTCTATATTTGACTGAATTATTTGATAGCTTAAACACTGATTGGGTCTATCTTGAATCGATAACTAGGTTTGTCTAACAAAATGCTTAACCAATCTTTTTTTACCTTGTGAAAGCATTTTTGGTATGACAACGCTTAGAATTTAGATCGTTATTACCTTCGATATTGCTGATCTATATTAGTATCACTAACTGAACATAGATTGTGTGTGTTGAGTTTTGATTCGTATATTAAGAACGCTTAGCAAGGTGGTTAGAATAGTTTAGAGAAATGATGGAGCAACAGAGAAACACAAAGAGTTCAAGAGATTTTGTGTCTTGGTTTAAGTATTTGTTACACTATATCTTGTATTTTTGGATTTTTAAAGGTAGGTATTATTATTTTAAAATTTGTTTATAGCATTAGGTAGAGTTGTCCAATGTTTGCTACCATTGGGGTTTTTAACTCAAAATCCCCATCCAGATATGAAATTATTTGATAGTTGCTTTTGATCTTCACGGACAGAACTTCCAATTGGTGCTACAATCTTATTGTTCTAATGAATATGTGTGGTATGATCTTGAGAAGAAGATATCCAAACTTATGAAACTCTATGATGTTTCTTATATATCTACATTGGTCTTTCATGAGAGCCTTGTTTAGGAGCTAGATTTTTGGACAACTGTCTGTGTAATATCTATCAATGAATAACTTGATAGTTTTAACTATTTATTATAATTATCGTTCATAATTAATAAAAAAATGGTTTGGGTTATAATGACAACACACTTGATCAACTTAGGTCCAATCATTGGTTGTATCATTCCATAAGTGTTTAGCTGTCTAATCCATAAATTGTAGATAGGTTATTACAATTACAAAAACCTTTTGGAAGTTTTTTTATTCAATGGAGTGAAAGGGTTGGATAACTCTAACGTGTTAGATGCATAAGATTTTTCTTGTTCTATTTCATTTTTCCCCTTCCTAATCATATTTTCATTTTAAATCTTATCCCATTTTGATTAACTAGTCATATACCCTCGCGATGCAGCGGAATGTAAATAAAGAATGAACAATTAATGCTACTTTCTTATGGACATCTCATCAACAATCAACCATGACACAATAATCACAACTTGAAGACTACCAACATTTCAACTATAAACCCACAATCTCCAATTTTATTTAAAAGGCGTTACCAGTAGTAGCAAGCATGTAGGACATCCTACATAGAGAACATGGTAGAGTACTTTTGAAACATACTTAACAAGATGATAGAACATACGTATTTCAATTGTTCTTTTAACAAATTAATGTTGTAACATAATGCAATAAGTTGCAAGGTTTACCAAGAAATGTACATATCTCCATTGCACAACCTCACGTACCTGCACTGAACCAATTATCTCCTGAAAGTCCATATCTACTATCACATTACAAATAATTGTAACCAACTTTGTTAACGGAAAATGAGCAGTTACCTTGAGATCGAAGGAGAAATGTTTTCAGGTGCTAATCCCAAAAGGTCCTTGACATCCTGCAAATGATTCGTAACAGCATTGTGTTACTCGGTGAAGGCGAACGGAGTACACGTAATATACCTATGTGAGAGGGAGCGATTGAGAGAGAACGTGGGAGGAAGAGGGGGCAAAAAAGTTGGCTTTCAAAGATTTACAAGAAATTGAATAACTATATTATAATTTTTATATAGTAGTAGTAGATATTAAGACGTCGACGATAGTTGTGTGTTCTAAAAGACCAAATTTATGGTAGTGAAATGCGCTTGTCACCTGTCTAGAAAGCTTGTTGATCATCCCTTCTATTGAGAAGATTAGGCCCGGTGAATTACCAAAAAACAATTTGACATCCATCCTCATACTTTTCTTTTTTAACACAGTTGCGAAGAAGATCCTAGAATTTGTACCAAAAGTGTAAATAAAATAGAATATGTGAAAATGACGACAAAGAATTCGAACAGTTTTGTTAAAAGAAGATTAAGAATATAACACTGAATATGAATCATTCGCCAATCGCCTGACCTCTTCGAGCCTTTCATAGAGTGTCTGTTAGTTAAACAAAGAGATCAAATATCATGATAATAATAAATAGACGGAAAAGTAAAAAATCCGGGATTATAACAAAATAAGGCTTACTTGATGAACTTTGAAGAAAACGTAGAAGGCAACATCTCAGCAAAATATCAGTGATCGAACTTCATGGACAATATCAGCATTCTCATGATCATTAAATGATGTTTCTACTGCATTATCAACAACTGCTTCACTATCTGAAAAATAATACAACATTTAATCAAAAACGACGAAATCTACTTCCTAAACTTTATTGATTGTTATAAATAAGTTAAGTTCTCTAGAAGCAACTCTAGAATTCTTAAAGCATAAAAAAAAGTTTCTACAGGATGTGATGCAAAGTTGTAATGAGATTGCAAACTTGTAATTTGTTGGATATAAAGAAAACTCACAATCTGCTAGTATGTACAAAATAGTAGAGATAATAGAAAACCTAAGCAATGTCCACGAATAGGAATGAGATTGCAGACACAAAAATGAGGTATTGTATGCGTTTGGAACATTAATGATCACATCTAGTATTCTAGCGTTATGCCAAAATATGAAAAGTGGCATAAAGAATATTTGTAATATTGTACGGTGTATTCCTAATTGCAGAGACAGGAGTTGCATGCATCCAAGAAATGTGGAGTGCTTACTCTTTTTGGGAAAAGGGGACGGAACCCCCAGAAAAAATTTATTGAAAGAAAACAAAGAAATTACAATTTACGAGGGACATGCCCCAAGTATTTACAATGAAAGCTCAAAATGTGTTTAGGGAAAAACCATATAAAAAACTTAACCCAAAAAACGAAAATGGATATACAAATCTATAAATCCACACTATGGAAGTCAAGAAAGAAATCAACAATGCTATTCGACTTACCCATAAAACAACCCACATTATGATTCACCAAAATGAGATTAAATTTGCAATCCCAAATCTCAAACCAGTGCAGCTTTAAATGATTAGCCCAATATAAAAGTAAATGGAACTCCATCTTCCAAAAGCCCAAACGTAAAAGGCACATATATATGGACTTATTAAATAGATCCATAAGCTAGTATAATCCATGGCCCAAACTAAACCACATCTGCCATCCACGTTGGAATTGCTTAAATGATCAATCCACCTCAACCATCCATTGGAAATAAGCCCATATCATGATGCTTTCTTCCCAAATCATTAAAAATCAACATCAGACATTGCCCACCATTATCCAGTTCCTGCAAAATTTCTCATCAATCGAATCCAAAACCAAAAACCAGATTGATCGTCCAACAACAACCACAATCCAAGAAATAATATCAAGATCAGTTTGGTAACACACCAAGGATCAGACTTCCAAGGTGATAAGCTCCAATCTTTCCACATAACATTATAAAGTCTGGGACCCAATCTCGATTTAAGACACATCAATCCAATAACCATTCTACTCCTCCCCTTTTCAACATTCACAGATGACAATAAAATCCATCCACCAACTGCACTTTTCCTCTTCCACCAAAAAACGGATATTAATGATATTAGAATTTGCAACGCTTGCCAAATCCAAAAAATTTCCAATAAACGGCCAAAATATGCAACCCATTGTAATGATATTCAACAGAATAGAAAACCACTGTAACCAAGCCAAGATGCAATTATTGGAGCAAAAGGCCAAAAATATGCATGCAATCCTGAAGGCAAATCAAAGAAGTCCAAAAAAGGAGAACACTGCATCTCCAAAAGACACTATGACATGAGGGCAATAAGAAATTCACTTGGCTCAAGATGCTATGCCATAAGCACACCCAAATTCTACAAAAGAATCCAAAACCTATATAGAACCAAAAAAATTGTTCTAAAATAGATTTGGAGGTATCAAATAAACCTAAAACCCCCCAATCCAAATTTGTATAAAACCACACAGTCCAACTGCAACCCCTGTACACCAAAACAGATAAACACCAACACAAATCATCCAATCCTCCCAAGAATCCTCCTTATTTCTCCAAAGCAAGTTCAAATGGCATAACACCTTTACCCTACACCCCCTTATACCTTCATCCCTTAACCTAACCCCAAAACCCCAAAACTGTTTCATCAGACCAAAAAACAGGGAAGAGAGCAAGTGTTGATGCACAAGTGAGATTATCAACAAAGAGAAGGTAAAAATGGATAACAGGAGATATAAGGAAAATGGCTTACAATGTGTATCATTATAATACAGATACCAAATTGTCAAAATCAACTTGGGGTTCACCATAACCAATCTTTTAACTCCCCAAGAAGATAAGCAGAATAACATAGTCCATGACCTGCAAAGTCCAAAAAAACACAAAGAACTAAAAATATACCCAAGAAAAAAAAAATCCAAAATCCATTTAGAACCAAACAAATGTTCTAGAATGGACTTGGCAGCAGCAAACCTAAATTTATACCCAAACCCCACAATAAAACTATGCACACAAAAATGATCCCATCCTCTGTACATCAAAGTAATATGCCACCAATCAACCTTCCAAGCCTCCCAAAGAACCTCCATATAGCACCAAAACAAGATCAAAATGTCTGTCTCCTCTACCCTACTCCCCCTTATATCTTCATCTCTCAATCCAACCCCAAAACCCCCCATGAATGCTACTTTGACAGAAAGGATACCTGCACATAATAGAGAATAAGTGAATGCAAGGTATCACCCCCCTCCCCTTAAAAACCCAAGTGTTTCCTAAGTGTATCCCAAAGCACCCTCCAAATAGAACCCACCCCATTTTTGGATCTCATTTGCACTGTATTTTCTTTCTCTAAAATATCTATCACCCAAAAGAATTCTCATCAAAATTCTTCCCATTTCCTGAAAGTTCCAGCATAGAACCCAATCAATAATCAATTTGATCTTCATTTTCATAATACAGCAACACAACAAAAAGCTAGTCTTGAGATGACTAAACATCAAAAAGAGAAAAAGAGTTGACATATCAGTGTAATGCAACCACACCTTCATGTTCAATCTTTGTCCAACTCTTTTCAGATTGATATTCGAGGCTGCATCCTTGATTATTTACTGAAAAATTTCAAACAAAATTGTTTGTTGGTGGAGATGACGAATAGAGCGGCGAGATGGAGGACCTTGGCAGACACGTCGGAGAGCATGTTAGCAAGCAGCTAGATCAATTAACAAGTCAAGATTAACTACTGTTAGATGCCAAGTAAATATGAAATGATGATATGATGCTTATGTCTGGCAAGTGAAAATTATAAATTTATTACAAGTTTTCAGTTCTGATGACGTTCAAGCTTATATGCCTGCCATTGTTGTAACATTCAACAACTTCAACATCACTCCCTGCTCACGCTAAAACATAAGCATACAATATTTTAAAAACCAAGCAGATTCCAGCAATGCACATTGGACAAATTCCAAACTTGAATTTAGCAGCAAATATAGTCTTTTGCACATCAATGTTGAAAAAACTTCTGAAAATATAAGAACAAGAGCAACACTAAACAATAAAGCTATAAAGGCTATGAGCAGAACCAGAAAAGAGAAGTACATATTAAACCAAGAGAAACGACTCCCCAAGGTAAACATATTGGATGGATCAACAATCAACATCCTATCTGTCATCCCAAAGAGAAACCAGGAGTCTAATGGAGACAAACAGGTTTGGATCAATGATCAACAATCAATTTGCCCCATTTAAAATCAGAGGCGATTAGAACAGATTTAGAATCATGACCATAAACAATAAAATCTGAATCTTGAACTTTTGTTGGCATGTTGAATATGCATCAACGATTCTATAACAAATGGAAAGCTACCAATTTAAAACTCACCTGTGCAGAGGAACTAAGACACTTCAAACTCCACCATATTGTATTAAAAGATCCATCGATCATCTTTTCATAAACTGGGAATATAATTTCAGATTTGTTAGCAAAACACTGTATCCAAATTCGTTGAGGATGATCTAATCGTTATGTTTATGATTACCATCCTTTTTATAAATCTGAATAAACTTCCAGAGCTCACTCATCACCTCAAATTTTTGAAGGTTCTTGAGCATAGCTCACTCATCACCTCAAATTTTTTAAGGTTCTTGAGCATTTGAAAATTATAAAGCACTCCGTCATAACAGCATACCACAAGATTGTAATGTCAAATTAAAAATATAGACAACAAAAGCTTTTTGGTTGGCTATGAAAAAATAATATTGGGAAAAAAACTTGATCAATTGTAAAGCAGCAACTGGTTTAAATCTTTAGACTCAAAATTATGTCCAAATTTTTTGGAATTCAGAAATATATTTTTCTGATAAATGAAGATTTATTGAAAAGATAATGAAAATTAACGAAACAATGAATCTGCGCTTCGTAGAATATAAAAAAAAACATGAAACACAATTAAGCGTTTAGTAGAAACATAATATGAGAAGTACAAAGTTGGTATTGCTTACCAGACCGTACAAGACATGGCTCGTATTGGGGTTGTAACCTAGGCAAGTACGTTGAAGCCATATGAATGACATGATTTTATGTTCTTCACCAGGAGCATTTGAATCCGAAAGAATAACCTATATATACACAATCGATTTGAGAGAATAGAGAGCAGTTTACACCCAATTCAAAGAAATCCAAATCGATTTGAGAGAAACAGAAACAAACCCTTGGTTCATATATGAGAAGAAATCGATTTGAGAACAACTGAAAACCCAAATGTGAAGAAATCATGAAAAAAAACCGTACCTAGGAATACGACTCGAACAATAAACAATAAACCCTAATCGATTTGAGAGAATACAGAGCAGTTTACACCCAATTCAAAGAAACCCCAATCGATTTGAGAGAAACTTAAACAAACCCTTGGGTTCATATATGAGAAGAAATCGATTAGAACAACAGAAGCAAACCCAACTGTGAAGAAATCGTGAAAAAAAAACGTACCTGAGAGGAATACGACTCGAAGAAACAAAGAAACCCTTTGTGCAGATACGATTTGAAGTGGTGACATTTTCAGGGGGAGAGGAGCGCACGAAGAGGGGGTGTAGGGTTAGGATTAGAATGGATATCAAATTTTGAGGTTAGGGATAAGGATAGACCTGAGATAGTGCTTCAATAAATTATACCAAAGCAATATAAATTTGTAAATTAAGTAATTTGACTTGAATTAGTAGTATTTTATGCATAAAATAATGTATTTAAGAGTTTTTTATGTCTGCTTTGTAATATAGTATAGATTAATCTATTTTATTAAATATTCAAAATAGAACTAAATATTTTTTTATAGCATATATATGGTCAACAATTAAGAAATGTTATATGTGATTCAATATTTTACTTTTCATACTTTCAAAAGCTACATTTATATTACATTATACCTTTTTGACTTATTGTATTTTCCATAATTTTGTTATGCTTGCACCGTTAGTAACCTACAACCTGAAGAAGTAGTCTTTTCGGTTGCACCTTTGTTTCTCATTCGCGTTGACGGCAAAGACATTGATTTGTGTTTAGAGACTGCACAAACTAGTAGGTTGTACAAACTGCTTTTTGTATATGTGTTTGGCATGTTGGTTTTTGTTAACTTGGTGACACGGGTGCTCAAAAAACCGACCAACCCGATCAACCCGGAAAAAAATCAACCCGAGGTAATCCGACATATAATCGATACAAAATTAGGACAACTCGAATCTATTGGGTTAGGCTCAAAGTAACCCGACCAACCCGATAAACGTTATAGCGACTTCTCGAAAATTACTTATATTTCCCTTTAATATGTATAAGTTACCAAAAACAACTCGGCAATAGCGAGCAATGGAACTCATAAGAGGACATTATTGGAAAGTTTTATGTAGTATATAAACTTTTGATGAACTCGTATATTTTTTGAATGATGAATCGTATTTCAAAGAAAATTTTCCTTGTTTTTATGTTTTCAATATTGTTTTTACTTTGCTTATGATAATGTCCCTGATTATCAAGTTCTTACTGAATCTAACAATTACAATCAAACAAGATGATTTTAATCAGATTAATAATTAACCTGTTATCTTGATTTCAATTCAACAATTCGTATACAAAAATGACTTTCTCTCTCTAAAGCTCTGCGTATATTCTCTGTTACAAGTCAGTTCTCTCTCTCAGATTGTTACTTACTCTAAGCAAACAAAGACTAAAACTATTTATACTAGCCACAAGATTATAAAAACAAAAACTAACACACTAAGACTTTGACCCTTTATTACATTGACTTTGACTTTCACATGAGAGTTGACTTTTCAACTTTGACTTTCTTGATATTTGACCTTCAGTCTTCTATGATCTTGTATCCAACATATTTATGCTCTAACTATCTCCTCATTTGGATTCAAGATCATCTGTAAAAGATTTAGCAATACAAGCTCCCTCTTTTTACTCTGAAGATCTCCCCTTTTCTTTGACAATACTTCCTTAAAGACTTTTTGTATTCTTCACAAGTCTGTCTTTGAAAAGTAGTAACAATCTCCTCCAAAAATGGTAGATATGCTCTTCAACAATCCCCCCAAGGTTATCTTAAACCTCTTTCAGACTTCAGAAAGAAATTATCTACAGTTTCAGCAAATTATCTTCAAAGAAAATTTCTGTAAAATTTAACTTGTCTTCAGAAATTTTTGAATTTGCTCTTTCCGCTTTCAATCTTTGACAACAAATATTCTTCAAAACAACTGTCTTTAATAAATTATTCTTCAAAACAATTGTCTTGAATAAATTTCTCCAATAAGTTCCAACTTTTCTTTATCAACTCTCTCATTTCTTGTAACTTCTCCCCACAACTGATATTAGCTTCTCTTTTCAACCAACATTTCTTGATATCTTCTCCCCCTTTTTGATGATTAGAGCACATTGATTATCAAAACTTTCAGCAAGAAATGTCTGTATCTAACCACTGATCTTTCAAAATCTGAGCCTCCGACCATTCGTCAATTCATAAAGATATTCATCTAGATCTTTTCAAATCCAGACAAATTAGAATGTAACACCTGAATCAACAAATGAATCAGTTAAAATGTCTGTCAGTAACACAAAATCACTATGTGTAACGAATACACATTGGAAAGGAGTTTTTGTGATGTTCACTCCTCGAGGGCTTCCATTCAATCATCGAAACACCACAAAGGAATTTCTATGAACGTTATGACAAGAAAAACAAATTTCCTTGTGTGTTCGTGTAAGTGTTAGAAAGAATTAAGCACACATGATTGCTTATATAAGGCTCAAAATTGTGTAAACCATTGAGACAGCAACAGTTAAACACAAACTCAATTGTGCATGATAGAAGTGCGAAGGTGGGGCAGACTTCCTTCTTTTTCAATATCCAGATTTTCCAAATGAAAATCAGATAGATTATGTGTTGCGTCCCCTTGTAATATGAAACACTTTCTTTTTAAGAAGAAAATGAGTAGCTGGTGGGGTTTTAAATCAAGAGTTGGCATGGGCTAGTTGCCTACTTCAATAATGTTCACGAAGAATTGTGAAACACTAGTAATGTGGCTGCCCGGCTCAGAAAAAGTGGGTGCAAAGTTTGATATTCTTTTACTCTGTTCTCACACCCTCTTTCTTTTTAAACATTGACCGCACATCTAACCAAACTCTCATTTACATTTTATCTCCTCACACAACCCACACTCAGTATTTGACTCCTCACACATTCGATCACTCAAGGATTAACTTATTGGGTAGGAAACACTGGTTAACGTGAATCCATAGAAGTTTCATTTAAGTCCTAACACCATGAACCCATATTATCCTAAAATAACATGTTGCTCAACTGATTTAACCTTTCAGGTAAAGCACAAAATATGAAATACAAGTCAGATGTCTATATGCTCAGAAAGATAATCAAGAAGATTTGAAAATCTGTTATTGAAGATTTGAGCATTTTAAACATTGAAGATATTTCAAACAAGTATATTGAATGAATGAAATGAATACAAGTAACTTGTTTGAAAATATGACATTGTATGAAAATGATCAGAATCAAATGATTTATCAATTAAAGCTTAGGTCAGCAAAAATTGGATATTGTCTATACGAATCAAAATATAGACATTCTTGAAATAAACGTTTTGAAATGAAATCAACGCTCAAACTTTGAATTTCAATCGGGGTGTCTTACCATCGAAAATTGGGTCCAATATGAGACATGGTAAGAACATTTCCAACAAAATATTAAACCAATGCGTGTGAATACTTGAAAGGATATGAAAAAGATAATATGCAAGTACTAATCTTTGGAAACAAACGGTTTGTTGATCATTAAAGCACAAATAACACGAAAACATTTAAAATCACACTTATATATTCATGAAATCAGTTAAGAATCTTAAGCTGTAACACCCTCAAAAATTGGTAAGAGCAACTAATTAAAATTTCAATATTACATCAAGTAAAAGGTAAATCTCCAAAATAAGACTTTCTATTTAATATCAAACAAATTCAAACTCCATTAATACCCAAAGACTAAACCAAGTCGGGTGCTACTAAATCCTCAAACACAAGTTGCTCTTCCCGAAACAAGTGCGGAAGACTTCACTAAGATAACCACTTCTCGAGCACACATCTAGCACTCCTCTCAGCACAGTGTTAATAGAGCTATTCCCAACCCATACCTGTTGCACATGCCGATAAATAAAAAAGGTTAGGTTAACGCCTTGTGAGTTCAAGAGTTTTCATCATGATTATAAAAACCATTAAACGGAAATAATGAAACTTAAATCATGATCCTTTAAAATGAATTACTTCAAATATGAGAGCGGTCCGTTTCCAATATTATGCAATTTATTAATGGACGTCTCAACGCCAAACATTATTTCATGAAGTAAAACAATCCAACACTTACTCAAAACGTGAATAGAAATCGAACTCTCCATTTATGAAAATGCAGTTAAAACTTTATATCCCGAAACACCCAAAACACGGGTGGGGCATAATACTCAACCCGTAAATCAAGGATAATATCCATTTACACAAGACGCCACCGAAAACTTGGATAATAAAACTCAATACCCAAAGACAACACCTTTCGGTGACGGGGGATACCCGAATTCCATCAAAAGTGGCGGACACACAAAGTTAAGCCAGTTAGCAATGTTCTCGAGCTTCACATAAGACCATGGTTCCCCATATCCGGCTCCTCTGAGCTACCACCGCAAGACACCACTGATCCTAGTGTCTACTCGACCTCTAATGAGTGTCACAACCAAAGCCACAAGTCCCCGTATCTGGCTCATCTGAGCTACCACCGCAAGACTTAGCTCCGTATACGGCTCTGCAGAGCACCACCGCAAGCTTACATAATCAACCACATGACTTGGGGACCACTCACTAGAATTCAAACGCGGACACTAAATTCCACGATGAATAACCAGACTGGACGACAAATGGGCATCGAGTTCAACCACCCACGATCTCTACCTCGAGCCCTTCAATAAAGGTTACGCGGTTATCGAGTTCAACCACCCACGATCTGTACCTCGAGCTCCCGCTAGCCATAAATAATATCCAGTCCCAAAACGGAGATAAAGTCCCCACTAACCAACTGAGTCATATGCCTATGGATCCAATGCATTACAGTCTAAAACGTTACATGACTCAAAAGAATGAACTAACGCATTCAAAACATGTAACTCTCAAATAAGATGCAACTAAGTGCAACATACTTCCAAGGCTCCTTAACGAGCTACCAAAACTGAACAAATGTTCCAAAAACTCGTTTGAGTGTAAACCAAGCCCCAAAAGGCATAATGAACGTTTGGCTAAAATACGAGAGCCAATATGGTTATATAAACCAAACTAAATCTTTTCCCAAAATCTTTATTTCTCAAATCACCATTGGCCTTCGGCTCAAAACCCAAAAAGGTTATTATTTCCAAAATGTTCCCAAGGTCGGGAATGACTCATCCCAAGGACTCACACACTCTTATTTTGAAAGTGCCCATTTATATGAATGATGCATAAAAACCCAACAAGCACTAAAATGCATTTGTGACAAAAAATCCATTTACACAATAAATCATTAAAACACTATCGTTTATGACTTATTTATCAAAATGCCCAAAAATCCCAAATGTGGTATTTTACAAGATTTAATAAGCCAAATACTTCAAATAACCAAAAGTTACCAAATAACTCAACAGTTTGATAATTTCATTTAAAACACATAAATGCTTTAAAATAAACCTTTTGGCATGTATAACGTTTTCACAAATCAAATTGAACTCACCTTGCTAGATTTAGGTTAAATCTAGATTTTACCCCACTTTAAGCTTCCTTGAAGAAACTTGAATCCTCAAGCCAAAACCTCCAGAAACCTAGATCCATACATATTCAACCATAAATAATCGTTTCCCAAACCTTAAACATGAATACCTCAACTGATACCGAAACCCTAACTTCCATAACTGAAGAGAATAGAAGATTACCTTAACCCAAGCTTGAATCCACCAACCAAAGCACCTCTAGTTCACCAAAATGGTCACAAACCTCCAATCTATGAAAGGGAGAACAAAGGGTGGATGAAACCCTTGCAAACTTTGGTGAAGAAGATGAAGAGGGAGAGATGAGGAGCTTACCACCACAAAATATTCTTGTATACACCAATAGACTTCCAATCACTTGATAGATCCTTGAATATCTCTCAAAAACGAAACCGTGGCAACTTGAATCACCCAAATCGGAGTTGTGGATCAAAAATTATGAGGAAATGAAGTTCTAGGGCTGAAAATCGGGTTTTATGCCCGACAAGTGGATTTCGCGAGTTATGCCGCGACTTCAAGTCGTGGCATAAGTCGCCCACTTACCCCTAAGTCTCGGCATACATCCTAAGTCGCGGCGTAAATCGCGAGATGCACTGTTCGCCCGGTTTTCTTCTCTTTCACTGTTTTGGCCGTAACTTCTTCGTTATAGCTCCGTTTTTGCTCCGGAAAGAACCGTTGGACTCATAATTGAATCCTTCATCCATCAAGACTATAAAATATAGGATTCAAGTCCAAAATCAAATATATTATTTTTCCTTGATATATCGGTTTCTGTAATAACTCGAAATGTTACCCTTGGAAAAATCGGGGTGTTACAATCCTCCCAACCTTAAAAGAGATTTCGTCCTCGAAATCTGGCACCACCAAGCACCCAACATTGCACTTGGATGAATCGACCAATTTTCTATCCGAAAGGAATGCCTTCATGAAACCTTACCTCTTGTACGGACCCGACCACGTTTCAGTTGAGGTTATCGCTGCGTTTCTCCTAACGTGTCGTTGCAAACCTAATCTCAACGTTTGATATAACTCACAGATGACAGAATGAATATCAAGTTCTTGCTTAATCATTTTCTTAAACATTAAATCTCAGTTACCTCCCAACCTTATGTTGCTCCTATTACCTCAAGAGTAACTTACGACCTTAATCAGTCATTTTCACCAAGGATACCCCAAAGCAACCTTTCTCTTAGATATCTCTAAGTACGACGTATCAAGGTCTCCTCAATAATTCATTCGTACTTAAAGTCTACCTCGACATTCTTACCAAATGTCTCCAAAAATCATCATCACTAAAGAATTATCGTCCTTTGACGAAATTTCCTAACGACTAGTTTGGTCTGATCCAACGCAATCCTTAAATCCGTTCATCAAAGCTGACACAGTCACGATGTCTGCAAGAGATCTCAAACTTCCATAGATCCCAGCATTAGTCTGATGTTTCCCCCAGAAACGTACCAACACACTCTACAGATAGTCGTTTATCCCAAACCCCAAGGTTACACAACTCCCGCCATACACTCAAGCATCGATTGCCAAATCAGCGAAAGTCTTGACAATTATCGAAACACCGATGATTGATTCTTAATTAACAACATCTAATTTTCTTAAGGTTACCGCTTGTCCTGCAGACACACCAGATCTAACGGAAGTACACTGAAGCACACCAACAATTATTGTCCTCAAAATAGAGTGTCGACACCTATCCTCGGAAGGACTATACTGCCATGTGGGTTTACTACCAAATATTCCATTCCCGATTAGCAATATCGATTCGAGGTTGACACCTACCCATGGAAATAAAACCTCAAATCAAACAGCTTCACTAGCCAGACATAACCTCATCAAGATAGTACACCACCGACACATACTATACCATCGTACCAATGACCCACAATTTCAAAACCAACCATACCCAAACAACTGTACACGGTTTTAACCCAAAGGTTTATCGAAGCATAAATATCATCACTTAATTAACTGGAAGAGAGTATAAGTCTAACGCCTCATATACTTCTGCGTGAACTAGTTCATGAGTTGAAGTCCAAAGATTCAAAATTAACCATAAGTCAAGTCCTCTGACGCTTCAAACCTCGAGGACTCCTTTAGTCCTTAATCTCGACCTATATCACAAGAAGGCTTACATCTACAGCTCTATTGAGTTCAAGGTTTTTCAAACTACTATGCCAATTTAAAATTTTATAAAACCCCTAAATGTAAAAGCTTTATAATGATTAATCATACGAATAACATCCACTACCTTTTTCTCGGTAGGTGTACAAAGTGGCCACAACCGCCACACGCGTAAGACTATTTCAGAAAATAATTGATCAATAATCAAGGTGCTACTGACACCAACGAAAGATATTTTAAAAATCTTTTCAAAGGAACCGTTGTGTTCCCAATCGTGCATAAAGTTGTGTCACGTATAAAAAGTAGTTTTATGTACTGAAACAGTGTATAACAAAACGTTTGTGCAGAACTGCATAGGGGGTATTTACTAAATCAAATCCCAAGAATCCACATTTAACCATGCAATGTCATGAAATAAAATTCCCCAAAGCTTAGTAAAGGCATATACATGCAATTTGATTAAACGTAGGAGTAATTTAGTTTGATTCCAAACTTTAGGACGTACAAATAAAATGTTTGCAAAACCGAAAACAACATTTTCATGATATCAAACTCTCAAGAATTCCGCAACAAACTTGCATGCGGCAATTACTCCGCAAAACGAGTGAGGTGACAAGTGCATGCACTTCGTTTAAAACATAAAATAACTTATGTCGGTTTCAAGTTCAAAGACAAATAATAATATGCTCTCATGGGGCTAAAGTGTTAGCTAAAACACTAAGACGGAAGTTCCAAATGGACATGTATGCATGTTATTTGCAACACACACAAAGCTCAAGGAAAACGATACCACTTTACGCCATTAAAGCTATCTCATTAAATCCACAAAATCGAATGAATAAAAATTCTCAATAAAATTCAAACACCAAAATAATGGGAGATAACTTTCGTCCAAAACCTTAACATACGTGGAGGAGATCCAATGTTAAAGTCGTAAACCGCAGTTACTTATCCAAGTCCCCAAACAATCAACAAAATACGCATATCGCAAAACCCGAAATAACGTTGGACAACAATATGAATAAAAAAAAATCTTCAACAAAGTTTTGAAACCTCATGTCATAAAACAATTTTGTACATGCACAAAATCATTGTTCAAAACCTTATGTGTGCTAAAACATTGCTAAAGCATTGCTCCAAGATTGTAATATAACTCACATGACGATTTAGAAACATGAGAAATAAGTCATGTAATTTATTTCAGAAATACATTTTATGCATGAATTTGATTGGCACTCAACACTTTGAACCCACGCTCCTCGATTCTTAGTTACACTATCATCATCCAGATGCTCAACATCTTAAAGCGAAGATCAGAGAGTTCATAGGTTCACCTCATAATTCTCCTCGAAATATCATTAGTTCCAAAAGTCTATGGTTCTAATCCAACCAATCAATCCAACTCGGAACTGTCCACTTAATACAATCACCATGCTTACCGTTACTCCAAGTAACGAATATAAAATCACCAGTTCCTTCTAATGGCTACCCATATAGAAATCGCTTCACTACCCCAACGGTTATCGTACCAAGGCAGTTCAAGCATGCACACGTAACTCATAAATTCACCATAACACTGGCCAGGTGCTATTATGAACATATTGTACATGGTCATCCTTGCCATTTTCGGCGTGACTCCCGTTCCAAGTGACTCCAACCACCTCGAATCATCCAATCCTAAAGTGCCTAATTGTGCAGTCTCACATTCAATTACTTAAAATTACGCTAGTTTGAGTCTAGGCATCCAAAGTCAATACCTAATTCTCTCAAACTTAAGCTCTGATACCAACTTGTAACACCCTCAAAAATTGGTAAGAGCAACTAATTAAAATTTCAATATTACATCAAGTAAAAGGTAAATCTCCAAAATAAGACTTTCTATTTAATCTCAAACAAATTCAAACTCCATTAATACCCAAAGACTAAACCAAGTCGGGTGCTACTTAATCCTCAAACACAAGTTGCTCTTCCCGAAACAAGTGCAGAAGACTTCACTAAGATAACCACTTCTCGAGCACACATCTAACACTCCTCTCAGCACAGTGTTAATAGAGCTATTCCCAACCCATACCTGTTGCACATGCCGATAAATAAAAAAGGTTAGGCTAACGCCTAGTGAGTTCAAGAGTTTTCATCATGATTATAAAAAACATTAAACGGAAATAATGCAACTTAAATCATGATCCTTTAAAATGAATTACTTTAAATATGAGGGCAGTCCGTTTCCAATATTATGCAATTTATAAATGGACGTCTCAACGCCAAACGTGATTTCATGAAGTAAAACAATCCAACACTTACTCAAAACGTGAATAGAAATCGAACTCTCCATTTATGAAAATGCAGTTAAAACTTTATATCCCGAAACACCCAAAACACGAGTGGGGGATAAGACTCAACCCATAAATCAAGGATAATATCCATTTACACAAGACGCCACCGAAAACTTGGATAATAAAACTCAATACCCAAAGACAACACCTTTCGGTGACGGGGAATACCCGAATTCCATCGAAAGTCGCGGGTGTACACAAAGTTAAGCCAGTTATCAATGTTCTCGAGCTTCACATAAGACCATGGTTCCCCGTATCCGGCTCCTCTGAGCTACCACCGCAAGACACCACTGATCCTAGTGTCTACTCGACCTCTAATGAGTGTCACAACCAAAGCCACAAGTCCCCGTATCTGGCTCATCTGAGCTACCACCGCAAGACTTAGCTCCGTATACGGCTCTGCAGAGCACCACCGCAAGCTTACATAATCAACCACATGACTTGGGGACCACTCACTAGAATTCAAACGCGGACACTAAATTCCACGATGAATAACCAGACTGGACGACAAACGGGCATCCAGTTCAACCACCCACGATCTCTACCTCGAGCCCTTCAATAAAGGTTACGCGGTTATCGAGTTCACCCACCCACGATCTGTACCTCGAGCTCCCGCTAGCCATAAATAATGTCCAGTCCCAAAACGGGGATAAAGTCCCCACTAACCAACTGAGTCATATGCCTATGGATCCAATGCATTACAGTCTAAAACGTTACATGACTCAAAAGAATGAACTAAGTACAACATACTTCCAAGGCTCCTTAACGAGCTACCAAAACTGAACAAATGTTCCAAAGACTCGTTTGAGTGTAAACCAAGCCCCAAAAGGCATAATGAACGTTTGGCTAAAATACGAGAACCAATATGGTTATATAAACCAAATTAAATCTTTCCCCAAAATCTTTATTTCTCAAATCACCATTGGCCTTCGGCCCAAAACCCAAAAAGATTATTATTTCCAAAATGTTCCCAAGGTCGGGAATGACTCATCCCAAGGACTCACACACTCTTATTTTGAAAGTGCCCATTTATATGAATGATGTATAAAAACCCAACAAGCACTAAAATGCATTTGTGACCAAAAATCCATTACACAATAAATCATTAAAACACTATCGTTTATGACTTATTTATCAAAATGCCCAAAAATCCCAAATGTGGTATTTTACAAGGTTTAATAAGACAAATACTTCAAATAACCAAAAGTTACCAAATAACCCAACAGTTGTTAATTTCATGTAAAACACATAAATGCTTTAAAATAAACCTTTTGGCATGTACAACGTTTTCACAAATCAACTTGAACTCACCTTGCTTGATTTAGGTTAAATCTAGATTTTACCCCACTTTAAGCTTCCTTGAAGAAACTTGAATCCTCAAGCCAAAACCTCCAAAAACCTAGATCCATACATATTCAACCATAAATAATCGTTTCCCAAACCTTAAACATGAATACTTCAACTGATACCGAAACCCTAACTTCCATAACTGAAGAGAATAGAAGATTACCTTAACCCAAGCTTGAATCCACCAACCAAAGCACCTCTAGTTCACCAAAATGGTCACAAACCTCCAATCTATGAAAGGGAGAACAAAGGGTGGATGAAACCCTTGCAAACTTTGGTGAAGAAGATGAAGAGGGAGAGATGAGGAGCTTACCACCACAAAATATTCTTGTATACACCAATAGACTTCCAATCACTTGATAGATCCTTTAATATCTCTCAAAAACGAAACCGTGGCAACTTGAATCACCCAAATCGGAGTTGTGGATCAAAAGTTATGAGGAAATGAAGTTCTAGGGCTGAAAATCGGGTTTTATGCCCGACAAGTGGATTTCGCGAGTTATGCCGCGACTTCAAGTCGTGGCATAAGTCGCCCACTTACCCCTAAGTCTCGGCATACATCCTAAGTCGCGGCGTAAATCGCGAGATGCACTGTTCGCCCGGTTTTCTTCTCTTTCACTGTTTTGGCCGTAACTTCTTCGTTATAGCTCCGTTTTTGCTCCGGAAAGAACCGTTGGACTCATAATTGAATCCTTCATCCATCAAGACTATAAAATATAGGATTCAAGTCCAAAATCAAATATATTATTTTTCCTTGATATATCGGTTTCTGTAATAACTCGAAATGTTACCCTTGGAAAAATCGGGGTGTTACAGAAGCGGTTTGAACATTTAAAAACTTGTTTTCATATCTGAAAGTCGTCCTTCTTTTAGATACGTATGAGATTGAGATTAAGATTAAAAATAAACCTTTTTGCTCGGTCTTAAATCTCATCAAGTCAACTTAAAGTCATATAAGATATGATCTTATAAGCATCCTCTCAATCTGCAAAAGTCACAAAGTCTGTCAAAGCAACTTTATTCACAACAATTATTGAAAAATAAAATGACATAAAGCAGTAAAACATTGAATGTACAAGTTTTGATCTAAAGTAATCAGAAGTCATATTCAATACTCCTTACTCTGACTCTAACTCCCCCTGTATATATGCATATGAAAAATTAATCAGTTAATAATGCACAAATATATGAACTCCCCCTCAAAAGAATGTAGATCATCTTAGATTCTTCTCTAACTCCCCCTAAAATCACGAATACCTTTTAGTGTAGATATCTTTTCAGAATAAAGATAAAGAAATGAAGAAAAATAACAATAATAAACACTTTAATAGGTAATCACATATTATGTCTTGAGATTTAGCATACCAAGTTTCGAGACAAGAAAATTAAATCTCTTTTCGTCAAGAGGCTTAGTAAACAAATCTGCAAAATGATAATCAATGTTTACAAAATAAAGTTCTATTGTACCTTTTTCCACATTATCTTTGATAAAATGATATTGTACGTCTATGTGTTTGGTCTTTGTATGCTGTACAGGATTTTCTGATATTGCAATAGCGCTCTTAGAATCACAGTATATCGGGATCTTGTCAAATTTGAAGCCATAATCTCGTAGTTGCGTCCTCATCCACAACATTTGAGAGCAGCAGCTTGCAGCAACAACGTACTCTGCCTCAGTCGTTGATGTGGAAACACACAGTTGTTTCTTTGATGCCCAACTTACGAGTTTATCTCCAAGAAACTGTATATGACCCGATGTACTCTTCCTGTCTAACATACAGCCTGCATGATCTGCATCTGAGTAAGTTTTAGTTCAAAACTAGTATCTTTAGGATACCACAGACCAAGATCTGCAGTCCCCTTCAGATATCTAAATATGCGCTTAATTGCAGACATATGGGATTCTTTTGGATTAGTCTGATATCTTGCACATAAACATGTAGAGAACATAATATCTGTCCTACTTGAAGTTAAATACATCAAAGAACCAATCATTCCTCTATAGGTTCTAACATCGACAGGTTTTCCGAAGGATCCATGACAATCTTAGTTCCCGGTGCCATCGGGGTTCCAATTGTTGTACAATTGTCCATTTTAAATTTTCTCAGAATATCGAAAATGTACTTGGATTGATTTATAAAAATCCCCGTTGAAAATTGCTTGACTTGTAATCCGAGAAAGAAGTTCATCTCTCCCATCATACTCATCTGAAAACGTGACATCATGAGGTTTGAAAAATTCTTACAGTATTTAGGATTAGTTGAGCCAAATATAATGTCATCCACATATATTTGAATAAGGATGATATCGACTTTTTTCTTTTTAATGAACAAAGTAGTATCGATTTTACCTTTTGTGAAGCCCGACTTGACCAAAAACTTTGATAATACCTCGTACCAGGCTCGAGGCGCTTGTTTAAGACCGTAAAGTGATTTATCCAAGATGTAGACATGATCCGGTTTAGCTGGATTCACAAAGCCTTCAGGTTGTGAGACATAGACTTCCTCCTTAAGAATGCCGTTCAGAAAGGCAGTCTTCACGTCCATCTGATAGACGGTGAAATTTTTTATGAGCAACATATGCGAGAAACATTCTGATCGCTTCAATGCGTGCTACTGGAGCGTAAGTCTCATCATAATCAATGCCTTCCTCTTGCCGGTAGCCTTTTGCGACAAGTCGTGCTTTGTTTCTAATTACGATACCATCTTCATCCTTCTTGTTTTTGAATACCCATTTTGTACAAATTACAGATTTACCTTCAGGTATTGGTACAAGTCTCCAGACTTTTAAAGCTTCGAACTGGTTCAGCTCATCTTGCATGGCAGTCACCTAATCCGAGTCAGCTAGAGCTTCTGATACACGGGTGGGCTCTATCTTGCTCATAAATGAGTCATGCATACACATATTCAAAGTAACATACCTAGTTTGCACCGGTAAAGATGGATCTCCAATGATTTGGCTTATCGGGTGCTCTTTGGTCCACTTATGTTCGTGAGGGAGTGGATTCGATGTAGATTGATCATAATTCTCATTTAAGTATCCACTTTCAGCTGCTTCTTGTTCAACATTTGTTGGGGGTGCAGTTGAAGGTTCTTGTATAGAAGTTTTAGTTGGAACAACTTGTTCAGCCTGTTGATTATCCATCACAGTACATCCAACTGAAGTAGAAACTTCTGGTTCAACATATTCAGGTACAACTTCAACTAAAGGAGTATTTGTTTGAATCTGAGTTTCTGTCTGAACTGGGGGAACGAGTTCAATTAACACTTATGAAGTAGTTGGATGATTAGTCATTGAATCTTTTGACTTGTCAACCACAACAGATTTAGGCAGTTTAGATCCAAGAGACTTATCATAAAAGAATTCAAACAAAAAATTTAATTCAGATAAGTGAGATGTAGAAGTAGAAGCTTTATCCGAATTAGTCGCATTAGACATAGGTTCTGGACTGATCTGTCCAGAAGCTAAAACTCCTGTAAGCACGGATTCTGAACTACTTTGTTCAGAAGCCATCTCCTCGTCAAATGAAACATTAACGCTTTCTATCACTGTCTTAGACTTCTTCAAGTACACCCGGTATGCAGTAGATGTTTGAGAGTAACCAATGAATATGCCTTCATCAGCCTTAGGTCCGAACTTGTTCAAGTTTTCTCTATCATTCAATACGAAGCACCTGCATCCAAAAACATGTAAGTGTTTAATTCTAGGTGTACGATTGTTATTAAAACATAAGGTGTTTTACCAAACCGGCGATGTATTATGGACCGATTTTGTGTACAGCACGCAGTCGAAACAATTTCTGCCCACAGAAATAGAGGTAGATCAGATTGACTTAGCATAGTACGAGCATCCTCGACTAGCATTCAATTTCATCTTTCTACTACTCCATTCTGTTCTGGCATTCTAACAACAGAGAATTGATGTGTTATCCCGACCGATTCGAGATAATCTTCAACAATTTTGTTCTTAAACTCTGTGCCGTTGTCTATTCTTAGAAGATTGACTGGCTTTTGTAGATTTACTTGAGTAGTCTTTAAGAAACTGATGATGACTTCGGGCGTCTCATCCTTTGATCTCAGAAATTTGACCCATGTATATCTTGAATAATCGTCCACAATAACTAAGACATATTTCTTGCCGCTAATGCTTTGCGTTCTCATTGGACCACAAAGATCCATGTGAAGTAATTCTAGTAGAGAACTTGTACTCTGTTCAGGTTTTGGCTTGTGTGCAACTCTCTTCATTTTTCCTTTCTCACATGCTGTGCATAAGTGTTCTTTCTCGTACTTAAGCTCAGGAAGTCCTTTGACTAGCTTACCCGTGACCAGTTTATTGATATAACGAAAATTCAGGTGAGAAAGCCTTCGGTGCCATAACCAACTCTGTTGCAACGAGGCTTTTGATAAAAGACAAACCTGATTGTCAGTCTATACTTTTGACAAAATTATCGTGTAGAGGTTGGACTTTCGCGTACCCTCCTAGAGTTCTTTGCCATCTTCAGTTCGCACACAACATCTCTTGGCTTTGAAATTTACCTTTAGATCTTTGTTGCAGAACTGGCCAATACTGAATAGGTTATGCCCTAAACCTTTCACGTAACTCACCTTCGTAATCGTCACATTATCTTGTATCACGTCACCGTAGCCTAGAATCGGTGAAAACTGATCGTTTCCAAAACGTACATTCCCGCAGAATTTCTCTGTATAATTAGACAATAAATCATTTTGCCCGGTCATATGTTTGGAACACCCGCTATCCAAGTACCACATATGACGGGTCTGCATAATAGAAATCAGGGAATAACAACTTTAGGTACCCATTTAAAAGTGGGTCCTAACGGATTAGTACAAGATTTTGGTATCCATTTGTATATGGATCCTCCGACTTTTTGAAAAATCTTTAAAGTATATGACTTAGAAGAATAAACATGATAAGTACCAAACCAATCATCAGAATATCAGTGAGAGACAAAATCATTCCGTCTATAAGTAGATGACTTAGTAGCAAACCGAGATAATTGGAATAATTGCTTTATTGTATATTTCTTGTAAGAAGTTACAAGGTTTTGTTTATTCAAAGCAACATTACCAATTACATCAGAAGTACTACTAGGGGATCTATTACAATCTATATCAGGAATTGATTCAGAACTCTCATCTATCTTCTGTTTTGGTCGCCATTCAGTTCAACCTTCTAACAGAACAGGGGGCTTTACATCCGTACCTATGGAAAAAGCATCATTTTAAGTCATCCTGTTAAAGAAATATTCAATAAGAAACTTGAAACTGATCGTTAGTCCAATTTGAAATCACAAAAATTTAGAAAATTATCAGAAATGAGATTTCCAAAAATGTACAAGTATAGAATTCGTAAATTACACAGAAGATTCAAGGAATTCGCAAAACACAGAAACACACACAGAATTTGCAAGCAACAGAAACACTTCAGAACAAAGTCAGAATTTGTAAACTCAGAATTCGTAAGCACTAACAAATCAAGATTTCGCAAGCAAAACAAGTCTACAAATTATAAGCTTTTCGCAATACACAAGTCTACGAAATCTGTCCTTAACAAAGATTTTCAAAAGCTTTTTGCACAAAGAACGTATGCGAATTATGTCCTTAATATTTTCCACGAAAAGGCTTATGCGAATTCTTAGAAATCCGCAATTAGGCCAATATGAATCCTGCATAATTCGTAAGACACTGACTTGCGAATTCTGTACAATTCGCAACACATACACCTGCGAATTTTACACTTGTAAATTTTTTCAGAAATCAACAATCTGCGAAAAACTAATGTAATTCTTCGAATTCTTCAAAGTTTCTGCGAGTTCTTGATCATCTTGCGAGTTCTTCAGATCTCGAATGAAAATTTGATCTGAATCTGCTCAAAAACCTATTTATCCTTTGAATTACAACCTGAAACTTTAACAATTCAATCACCAATACTTCTAGAAACTGTTTCTACCAAAGAAATTCGATAAAAACACTAACAATTACAAATCGATATAGAACAGTGCTTATCAAACTCGTGAAAACAAAACTCATAAAATCATCAAATTGATGAATGTTAGTGCATAATTGTATCCAAGATTTAATGAGAAAAGTCAATGTCATGTAAAGTCAACATACTCAACTTGAGTTGTTTGAGAGTTTCTATTTTGTATAGTTTAGGCTTGTGAGAGTTTCTCATCTTAGTATAAATAGGTTTTGTGTTGTGAGTGTTTGAGAGAACTCTAAGCTTGTAACATTGTTAGATCAATAATAGACGTGTGACTGTTTCTCTCTACTCTCTCTCTAAGATCATCATTGTCAAATCTTGATATTGTGCTTGATTGAATTGGGATTTTACACTTTCATTTGGTATCAGAGCAAGACCAAATTAATTCAGAAAAGATCATTTGATCTATTTGATTTCTTGAAAAATCAAGAACATGCAGAAACTTTTTCTGAAAGTTACTGTTCAATCGATTTTTCAGATGAAAATCGTTTTGATTTAAGAAAATGGATTTATTGTATTCGATTTTGGTTTTAAAATGTTTCTTGTGTTGATCGAATCATAAAATTCGAACTGAATCTCATTCAATTTTGAATTTTTGTAAATTTTGGTTTTTGAAATGTTCGACACTGTTTGAATCGAATTAGTGTGATTTGTTGTTTTTAATCAGAAATTGATACTAGAAAAGTGTTCTATATGTTAAATCGACAAACCCTGTACATTATCAAGTTCTAATTGCAGGTATTAAACATTTTGGATCGATTTCTGAAACAGAGTCAAGAACACGCTAGATCTGTCAAACGCGTAACGTTCATCTAAAGAACACGCACGCTGAAGAATGCTCAAGGGAAGGAATAACGCGCAAGATGAAGATGTTTATGTTTTGTGTGAGTTTCACATAGTTCGCGCATAAGGTTCTTGTAAGAAGTGGACAAAACGCGCATAAACCTTCTGCGAGAAGTTCGTTCGCGCACAAAGGTACTTGCGAGAAGTTCAATCAACAGTGACTTGCGAGTTTCAATCTTAGCGAGTTTCGATATTGTCAAAATATTCTAAGTATGGAACGCGCAAGGAGTTATTGACGTGAGAGTTTGCATTCTTCTGCGAGAAGTGATTAGATCGAAATTATTCTAAGTCCTAAACGCGCAAGTCTAGTCTGCGAGAAGCTCAAAAATGCGCACGAAGCATTTTTCGAGTTTTACAAACGCGCACAACACGTTTAGCGCGAAGTTAGTTGAACAGTATTTTGCGAGTTTAGTACTCTGCGAGTTTCTTGTGTATGCGAGTTCTGGAATTGTACTTTTTCTGAGAATAGTTTTTCAGGTGGTGATCTAATTTTGACTTTTAGTCAAATTTTCTGAATTGTTTGGGAATGATCATTCTTTCAAACTCATCTTTCATTCAAGATGCCAACTACAGATGAGGGAGGAAATATTGTACTATCAGCCAGAGACTGTGCTGTATTGTACATGCCTGAGATACCAACATTAGAAGTTGAACGGGATAAACTAAAAAAATCAAAATTCAGTTATTCTAAAACAGATTCAGGAGTTGAAGTATAATTTGTCAAATTCTGATAAAACTTCTGATTGTACAAAATGTGCTAATTATCCTAAATCTGATTTTGCAGGTATCATCAGTGCAAAAGAGAAAGAGATAAAAGAGAAAGAGAAAGTTATTGTTCTAAAAGAGAATACTATTCAGACTTGTGAAAAGGAAATCAAGCTGAAAGAAAGAAAGATTGTGAATCTTCAAAGCCAAATGAAGACAACTGAACAGAAATCATCAGAATTGCAAGATGAATCAGTTAAGATTCAACTGAAGTTTAAGGATTTTGATGATTAGATATCTGTTTTGGAGTCACAAAATGCTGATCTGAAGAAAAGTCTCCAAACAGATAAAGATAAAGCTAATTCAGAGAAATCTTCTGCTCAAAAGCTGTATGATCTTTCCAAGAAAGCTAACCAAGAGAAGAAGGATCTTGAGATTAGATGTATCAAACTCTCTAAGCAAGTGTCTGAGTTTGAAAAGATCTTAATTACTGAAAGAGACATTTTTGCTAAAGAGAGAAAAGTTCTTGAAGATAAAACTGTTGAACTTCCAAAATAGATCTCTGCATTACAAGACTTACTTGAGAAAGAATGAAAAGTTTTTCAAGATAAGAAAAAGTCTTTTGAACTTGAAAAGAAAAATGCTGAGAAGAGAAATTTTGGGATTTTCAAAGATATTTCTGAACAAAACAAGAACTTGGAATTTTTTTTTGAGCAAGAGCGTCAAGTTTTTGAACCAGAAATATCTAAGATCACATCCAAGATCTCTGTTCTATCCTCAGACATTCTTAAAGAACAGATGGCAAGATCTGATTTGAAAATGAAATTTCACATACTTTCTGATGAAAGAAATATTTTGTCCGAAAAGATAAAGGACATGGAAGATGCAAACGTTAAATTGTCAGATAAAGTATCAGCTGATGTGATTGATCAATCACCTGTTGATATCTCAACAGAATCAGTTTGTTCTTTCAAAACAACTTCAAGTTTAATTCATGATAAAAATGTTTTCAAAAACAAAAGTGTCAAACCAAACAATGTCAAATCAAATCAGATCCGACCATCTAATCTATTTTATGACAAGTCTGTTGATAGTCCAGCGAGCTTTTATGTTAAATCTCTTAGAAAGCAATCTAAGAAAGAACATATGGTCTAGAGGGTTAAAGGTTCTTCTGATGAGAAAAAGAAAGACAAAGCATCTGCTTCCACATCAAATGCCAAATAGAACAATGCACACAAAGGTAAATCTTTTGGTAATTCTGATATGTTTTACTCTACTAATCATTTGATCAGGATTGCTTAGAAGAAAATCTACTGTTCTTACTGTGGAACACATGACTTTGTAAGCAATAATTTTGTCAATTACTGGTATGGTTCTTACTATGTAACCCCCACAAGAACTGCAACTAACATATCAGGACCCAAATACCAGTGGGTACTAAAAGCTAAAATTGTGTTGCAGGCACCCAAAGTTTAAGGGGGAGCATGAACTATGGTTTTTGAACAAAGCAGTTCAAAACCCGGACTTCAAAGTCAAAGAACAGTGGTTCTTGAATAACACAGTTCAAGACCCGCACTTCAATGTTAAAGGACTATGACTTCTAAGTAACACAACTTAGGACTCGTTCTTTAATGTTAAAGATAAGGATATTTTGAAAATAGCCAGGGGGAGCTTCAATGAATAAAATCATTCTATCATGATTTGAGGGGGAGCTTAAAGGTAAGTATTTTCTGATCTTAATCTCTGATTATTCGAAAGAAGAACAACTTTCAAGCATGAAAAACGTTTTCTTAAATGTTCAAACCACTTCTCTATTCTCAAAAGATTTTATGAATCTAGAAGTGTGATTTTAAAGGTTTTTCATCATTGAGCTTTAAAGTTTAACTGACTGTGTGTTTCCCAAGATTAATACTTGTGTATTATCTTGTCTATATACTGTCAAGTATTCATACATATTGGTTCAGTACTTCATATTGATTTTGTTATTACCATGTATCAAAAGTTTAATCTTTCTATGGTAATACTCACGATTGTATTCAAAGTTGTTTGAATCAAACATCATTTCTATACTGAAACGCGCTTTCATTGTTAAAATGTTTATATATTGTTCATATAAACAACTTTCGTCTTTGATTTCCCAAAATACTATTCTTCATGAATTTTGATCTGATCTTAATCATTGTCAGATTCTCAAAACATTTTTATTCTTTCATGATTATTCATGCATACAAAGTTTTGAGAAATCTTAAATGCTTAAAATGCTCAAATTTCATTCTTATCTTTATGAGCATACATACACTGACAATTGATTTCTTGTGCTTTAATTGTCAAGAAAATCATTGAGATACATGCTTTTAGGAAAAAAATGGGATTCCGTGTGAGAACTTAAATAACTTCCATGGAATCACGATAACCAGTGTTTCCTACCCAGGAAGTAATCCTTAGAGTGATTGAGGGGAGAGGGGTCAAAAGATTGAGAGTGGTGTGTGATGAAGTAAAATGGAAAAGAGAGATTGGTTAGAAGTGAACTTTAATGTTTAAAAGAAAGAGGGTGAAGAGAACAGAGTAAAAGAATATTAAACTCTGCACCAAACTTCTTTCTGAGTCGGGCAACCACATAATCTGATTGGTTCACATTCTTTGGTGACCATCATTGAAAAAGGCATCTAGCCCATGCCATCTCTTGCATACAACCCCACCAGCTACTCATTCTTTTCTTAACAAGAGAATGTTTCACATTTTCTGGGGAAGCAGCACATACTCTATTGGTACTTCATTTGGAAGATACTAATATTGGTAAAGAAGGAAAGTTGCCCCACCTTCGACCCTTCATCATGCACATTGAGTCTGTATATACCATTTCTGTCTCAGTGGTTTACATATTTTGAGCCTAAACAACAATCATTGTGCTTAATTCTTTCATAACACAAGCACGAGCTATTGGTACTTCATTTGACCTTTAGTCTTCTATGATCTTGTATCCAACATATTTATGCTCTAACAATTTAAACATAACTTGATCAACCAAAAGGGGTTGGGTTGGGTTGCACTTTGTTTGGGTTGGGTTGGGTTGAAAATTCTCAAATCGTCAATATTGGGTTGGGTTGTTGAAATGCCTTCAACCTGATCAACCCAACCCATGAGAACCCTAGCTAGTTGGTGTGTCTTACCTACTTTTTTATCCACAAGTTCATCTAGCAACGAGTAGCTTCCTCCTTGTAGCTTGCATTCATGAGCAAATAGATAACACTTTATGCCAATTTGGAACATCAAAACACATAGCAGGAATATTAAGAACAAAAGTATCATGTACTAGCAAATAATCTAATGTCCACTAATGAACAACCTAAAGCAAAGATCCTCTGAGTTGTGGCTTTAGGGGATGCCTATAACTTTAGTTTATGTCGTAGCATTGGTGTAATAACCAAGTTTTATGTCAAATAAAGGAGATTAAGGGGATTTGTGAAAATCCTTAAAGTGTGGGGGACTGTTGTGCAAATACACATAATAAGGGATTTTGTATCCCAAAACCCTAGCCGCAAAGTTCATTTTATCTTTTGGAAAGGCTGAGAAATTAGAGGTGTGTACTGTGTGTTCTCTTTGTGTGGAGGAGACTTGGAGATTTGGAAGAAATCCTGTATCAATTTCTTAAGGTAAGACTCCGATTCTTCCATTTTTGTTCTTTGTTGAATTTGACGAGTTATGTTGGAATATTTTGGGTGTGTTTTATTGTGTAATCGTTGGTGCTTATTATCTAGAAATTAGAGAGGTTTTGCTTGTGATCGATTATGTTGAGGTGAGGGTCTAAAACCCAGTATTCCTTGTATCAAATCGGTATAAAAGAGGGGGAAGGATTAGAGGGAATCAGGACCGAACCTGATTGGGGAATCGATCCCCGCCCCCGAGGTAGTCATCGGTCGTGAAAAGCCTTGTGGCTTTACGATGATTGTGTGAAGGTGAGGCCTGGACATGGTCGAGAAGAGTGTCGCGTTCGAGTCGGGACTCCCCATCCGGGTGACTCTAGGAGACCCCAAGCCGAGCGATCCCAGGAGAGCCTCAAACGGGCGAACCTGAGAGACCCTTACCCGGGCGATCCCGGGAAAAGACACAACCCGGGAGACCCGGGAAAATTCTAATCGGGGGACCCCGGGCAACACCAACCGGGCGACCCCGGGGATTTGACAAACCGGAGCCAAGAGCCCATAGCGGGGTTTAGGCCGAGTTTGCCTAGGTCTATTGGGCCGAGATATTTAGTAATGAAATCTTCAGATTTCTTGAATCCGTTGCGAGGAAAGAGAGTGTTTTGCTGAGAGGACTTTTCTTATGTTTTAAAGAGTAAGTGAGAGACTTACCGCCCTATATCACTTTATGCACTAGAAATCGCTTCTGACTTGTAAGTGTGAGGATTTAAGCCAGGGAAAACAGGTGAGTTTTTCTAACTTTAACCTTACTGATGTTTACGTGATATTTTATGCATGCGAGATTTCCGTTAATGTAAGTTATGTTTTACCGTTAACGCAAGTTATGTTTTATTATTCATGATATGGGAAATGTATGCATACATTGTTAGCGTGTTATGGCCAAAGACCGGGAGGGGGGGGGTGTCCCGCCTGTGCTAATACAGGAGGGTGTCCCGTTTATGCCATTGGGGGGTGTGTCCCAAAATAAGGCAGTATGAGCCAGACACACTGTCACCTTTGTGTGACGATAGTGTGGGCCAGGGGCGTGGTTTATGAGTGTGATGTATTTACTAAAACTGAATTGGTTTGTAATGTTGTAAATCTTTTCAATATTGCTTCGTTATGAAACTATCGTTAGAGGTGACTCACTAGACCTTTGGTCTAACCTTCGCTCTTTCAAAAATTAAAAACCTTTTTAGTCATGAGAGAGTAGGATGCTCAGCCAAGGGAAAGGAAAAGGTGTGAGTCGGAGTTTGAGCTAGCTGTTACCATTTTAGTCTTCCAGACTTAGTTATTTCTTCGGTACTCTCAATTATGTAATAGGTTACTTTTTCGCAAACCTTGGATTTATATTGTTGACCTGGGGCCGTTTTGGCGTTGTTTTATATTAAAGTCTATTATACTTTATTCTATGAGTTTGGGTTGTTACAGTTGGTATCAGAGTCGGGAGCCGGACTATTGTGCCAACGAGGACGCTGGGCTCCCAAGAGGGGTGGATTGTAAGATCCCACATTGGTTGGGGAGGGGAGCGAAAGTTACTTAATAAAGGACTGAATACCTCCTCTAGCAGACGCGTTTTAAAACCGTGAGTCCGGGTGTGTGGACAAAGCGGACAATATCTGGTACGGTTGTCTTGGGATGTTACAAATGGTATCAGAGCCATAGTTTAAGGGATCTAGGTGACCGGACGGGCCTAGACTTAAACTGGGGAAGTAGAAACACAACTAAGAAATAGGAAGACCGTAGGTAGACGAGTAATAGGGTAGTGAGGACTAGCATGTAAAGTGAATTTGGAATTACATCTGGCCAATGTAATTGCGAATTTACATGTACATGTGTGTGCTTAATGTACCTTATTACGTTGGGGTCTGATACAGGGAGAATTCAGGAGTTAATAAGAATTCTCGAAAATAATTGGAAAAGAGGAAAACGGGATCGAAAGAAAAAACGAGCTCGTAAAAGACTCGGAATTTTTTCATCCATGAAATTCTCATCACGTGACATCACAAATCCTACTTTCATTCTAATTCTTTGCTTTCCATATTAGAATTAGATTTAATAATTGTATTAGATAATAATTTAGGATTATTTAGTTTCCTTTTATTAGTTATTTAAATAGCTTCCTAGTTAGTTTATAATTAGGATAGTTATAATTTCCATAGTTATTTCTTAGTTAGTTTAGCTATAAATAGGATAGCTAGGTTTCATTGTTAATCAATTCAATCAAGTTTCAATCAATAAAGCTTAGCTTTTTAGAGAGTTTTCTCTTAATTTTGAGTTTTACGCATCGTAATTCTCAACCGTTAAAGGGTTTAGACGCTTGTCGATCCTTCCGCAAACCTACGCTGCGTCGGTTGGTATCAGAGCAGGATTCGCCTGTCTTTTCACTAACCATGGTAGATCAACAGCCCGCTACCAAAGCAGACTTGGTTGAGTCGGATGTGGCCTTATCCACAACACTCGCTAATCTGACAGCGGTTGTTACTAGGCTTCAACCCAATATCGTCAACGACAACCGTCGGAGAAGAGACAGGTTTGAAGGACCGGTTATGGCGCCGTGTAATGGCCACCATAACCGGGTTAATTTTTCAAGTTCCGAATTCAAAGAAGATAAGGAAGAAGAACCGGTGAACTTGAAAAGAAACGACCACAATAACCGAATAAAAGTGGACATCCCGTCTTTCTATGGAACCAGAGGTGTAGAAGAATTCTTAGATTGGCAAATCGAAGTCGATCGATTCTTTGACATTATGGATGTTCCCAAAGACATACAGGTAAAGTTGGTTGTTTTCCGTCTAAAGAGTGTCGCCGCTATTTGGTGGGATAAATTGATCGTGCAAAGACAACGACAACGAAAGAGACCAGTTCGATCTTGGAGGAGAATGAAGCAGCTTATGATGGAACGATTCTTGCCGGAAAATTACGAACAGGTCCTTAAGAAACTCCATCCCGAACCCGACAACGGCAACTCTTGGAGAAAGGATACGCACGAGAAATCAATCATGGTTTTGGGCCACAACAACTATGATCATATTATACCATCAATTTCTACTCTCGTTAAACAACCACCCATTCCGGAAAAACCACCCATTCCGGAAGAGCCATCGAAACAAGACGATGAAGTTTTGTCGGACAAGTTTGAAGAGGAAGTCATCCCCGTCGTGACCGAGTCACAACAAGAAATTGTTATCGAGGCCAAAGTGTCGGAACTAGATCTTAGACCAGTCACCGAAGACACCGAAAGCAAGATAGTGGAAGACATTCTCGAGCCAACGAAAGCGTTGTCACAAGAAGTCAAGAACGGTGATTCCGAAGGTGACACTTCGATTATTACCGCACCCAAAGTTCCGGTTCAAACCGAAACAAATCCCGGTAAAGTTAATTTAATCCCTTACGCTTTCGAATTTGATAAAATATCGCTTGTATGGAGACGATCACGACAACCTCAGTTTGGATTTGAAGATCGGTCAAATTTGTTGAACTTTGGAGGCCAAGTTGTGAATCAATACGTTTTGAAGAAACGGTTGTTCTACGGGTCGGATGAATACCTTTTTCAAGTGAACTCGAGGACGAGTTCTTTTCAAGTAAGGGTGACTGATACAGGGAGAATTCAAGAGTTAATAAGAATTCTCGAAAATAATTGGAAAAGAGGAAAACGGGATCGAAAGAAAAAACGAGCTCGCAAAAGACTCGGAATTTTTTCATCCATGAAATTCTCATCACGTGACATCACAAATCCTACTTTCATTCTAATTCTTTGCTTTCCATATTAGAATTAGATTTAATAATTATATTAGATAATAATTTAGGATTATTTAGTTTCCTTTTATTAGTTATTTAAATAGCTTCCTAGTTAGTTTATAATTAGGATAGTTATAATTTCCATAGTTATTTCTTAGTTAGTTTAGCTATAAATAGGATAGCTAGGTTTCATTGTTAATCAATTCAATCAAGTTTCAATCAATAAAGCTTAGCTTTTTAGAGAGTTTTCTCTTAATTTTGAGTTTTGCGCATCGTAATTCTCAACCGTTAAAGGGTTTAGACGCTTGTCGATCCTTCCGCAAACCTACGCTGCGTCAGGGTCGTTGGTTGAATGTTTTTATGTTTCATCTTTTCAGTAAGCATGTCTGAGCGTGTAACGAGGAACAGATCTGTGCCGGTTGCTGAAGCAATACCGGTGAATGAAGTAGTGGTGGATGGGCCGATAGCTCCTCCGAGGAAAGAAGCCACTCGGGAAAGGGGTCGGGGTCATGGAAGGGGAAGAGGGAAAGGATCCCGGAAGGCTACCACCCAGCTGGAGGGACCTGAAGCGGGAACTGGGGGACGTAAGATGGCGCGTAGTTGCCTTCGAGCGAGAAGCGTGGAGTTTTTAGCAGAGCAAGAACCCTCTCTGCAAGAAAGTTCAACTACTATTAGGGGAAGAGGACGTTCAAGAAGTCGAGGCGGGGGAAGAATGCAAGCTTTTATAACTCAGGAGACTTTTGCCACTGAGATGGGGAAGCTCCAGGAAACTCTGCTAGCACTGTTGGCTCATCAGATGAGAGAAGCATCTACAAGTAAAGAAAAGAGGGAAGGGAGAGAAGTGATTGAGATGTCTGAACAGCCGGTAACTATGATGGGTAGTCACTCCCAATCGGCTCCTTTTGTGGCGGCCACGTCGGTGATGGAAAATTGATGCAACTAAAATCGTTTTCTTCGTGCAAGCCCTCAGTTTTCAAGGGAGAGTGCGATCCGGTTATGGTGATCAAGTGGATTGGGGAAATGGAGCTGGTCTTCGATCCCTGTAAGTGTGCTGAGGAAGACAAGGTAGTGTTTTCATTGTCCATGCTAAGAGACAATGTAGTGTTCTGGTGGGAAGTTGAGACTGGAGGGAAAGGTTTGAAAGAGGCAAGGGGAATGTCATGGTAGACCTTTGTTGCCAAGTTCAAAGCATAATTCTGTCTCTTAGCGGCCGTCAAGAAGCTGGAAGAAGAATTTCTGAGTTTAGAGTAAGGAGAAATGACAATAAGGGAATATACGGCCAAATTTCTCGAAAAGGCCCGTTTTGCTGAGATCTATGTGCCAAACTAGGAATGACGCATAGAGAAGTACCTTTTTGGGTTAAGGAGCAACATCCGGGAGTTGGCAGCTGCACGAGAACCTACTACCTTTCCAGCGGCCGTTAATGTGGCTGAGATGATTGAAAAATATAAAGTTCATTAGTTGACTGAGAGGAGTGGTGAAAAGAGAAAATGGGAAGGTCCAACTCGTGACCCTAAAAAAATTATGAATGCGAGACCCGAGCAGCGGGTGATGCCGAAGTTTGGAGACAAGCCGTGTGCGAAGTGTAACCGGATGCATAAGGGAGAGTGTTTGATAGACAGAGATGGATGCTTCAAATGCGGAAAGGCGGGGCATATGGCTCGGGATTGTCAAGGACTGAGATCGTGCTACCAATGTGGTTCTCTGGACCACATCAAAACTGAGTGCCCTCAACTGAAGAAGGGAACGTTTGGGAATGTTGGAGGAAAAGGGGGTAAGAAGAAGGTTGAACCGGCCTAAGCAAGGGCAAGGGTGTTCCACATGACGGCGGAGGAGACGGTAGAAACACCGGATGTGGTGACAGGTACTTTCCCTAATAGATTGACTTTTGCTAAAGTGTTGTTTGATTCGGGTGCAAACCACTCGTTTGTGTCACCAAACTTTGTTCATAATCTGCATGTGAAACCCAAGAAGTTAAGCCATGAGTTTGAGGTAGAGGTATCCGATGATAGCCGAGTCTTGGTGGCGGAGGTTTATGAGGGGTTTAGGATCGACAATTGATGGTCATGTATTCCCGCTATGGTTGTATCCGATGGGTATAGGGGAATTTGACATCATCGTGGGAATGGACTGGTTGGCATCCAGTGATGCTAACATAGTATGTAATAAGAAGTTGATCCCTATAGCATTGCCTGATAAGGAGGAAGTGGTAATCTATGGTGATCGTCGGGATAGAAAGTCGTGCTTGATCTCAATGATCAAGGCTAGGCGGTGCTTAGTGAAGGGGTGTTTGGGGTTCTTAGCATATGTGTTAGATGCTAAGAAGGAGAAGAAGGGGCTAGAGTCGGTTCCGGTGGTAAGTGAATAGCCGAAGGTGTTTTCAGAGGATTTGACCACTTTTCCCCCTGATCGGCAAGTGGAGTTCCGAATTGACTTGATTCCTCAAGCGGCACCAATCGCAAGAGCATCCTACCGTTTAGGACCGACCGAGATGAAAGAGATGATGACCCAACTGCAAGAACTGCTCGACAAGGGGTTCATTCGTCCTAGCACTTCACCGTGAGGAGTGCCTGTGTTGTTCGTCAAAAAGAAGTTCTATACGAATGTGCATAGACTACCATGAGCTTAACAAAGTGACGATCAAGAACAAGTATCTGCTTCCAAGGATTGACGATCTCTTCGATCAGTTGCAAGAAGAGAGTTACTTTTGAAAGATAGACTTGCGATCAGGTTATCATCAGTTGAAGGTAAAGGAGGAGGACGTACCCAATACTGCTTTTAGTACCAGATACAGGCATTATGAGTTCTTAGTCATGCCTTTCGGGTTGACTAATGCGCCAGCTGTATTTATGGATTTGATGAATAGAGTATGCATTCCACTCTTGGACAAGTGTGTTATCGTCTTTATTGATGACATACTAATTTATTCGGTGTTGGAATTGCTAAAGCGCGATAAGTTATATGCCTAATTCTCGAAGTGTGAGTTTTGGTTAAGGAAGGTGCAGTTCCTTGGGCACGTTGTGTCGGAAGACAGAATCAAGGTTGACCCGACGAAGATTGAAGCTATCAAAGGTTGGTAAGAGCCGAAATCACCGTTAGAAGTGGAGTTTCCTTGGGTTGGCGGCTACTACCGAAAGTTTTTTCAGGACTTCTCGCGGATAACTGTTAGACTAGAATTGTATTCAAGATTAAATAGAGGGTCAGAGTTATAATTGTGTGACAATTCAAGGTTTTGTGTTGTAAAGTCAACGAATGTTGACTTAGTATAAATAGGTTGTCTTTGTGTTAGATTAGAAGTCACGCACACACAAAGATACGAATTTAGACTTTGGTAAGAACTCGCACAAACAGTGAACTACATGAGACTTGTGATTAAAAGTGAGATCTATGACTAATTGTAATAATATGATTTGATCAATAATATTGTGTTCTTAATCTGTTTGTTGGGTTCTTGATGTGATTTTTGTGAAAAAATGTGTTTTTGGTAAATGTTTTGGTAGATTTGTGGTCGAAAAATGATATAGAACATCTTTCTTGGATTAAATTGCATCTGAAAACTGATTTTGATCATTAATTTGTGGATTTTTGGATATTATTGTTCGAAAGTTTGTCGCGTACTGTTTGATCAAAATGCATGAGATAGAATGTAAATTTGATTGTGATATTGCATTGGATTGATCTTGATACTAACCTGATTGATTTTGTGAAGTTACAACTTATGATTTGGAGATTTGGATCGATTTCTGAATTAAAATCGAATTTTTAGACTGTGAACTCAAGAATTCGCAAGATTCGTGCAATTCGTACGAAGAACTCGCAAGAACTCTGAATTCGCAGATAGAATTAACATGATGTCTATCTAAATTCTTTAAGTAAAGAATTCGCAACACTGTAGTCTACGAATTCTCGTAGAATTCGCATAAAACTTCAAGAAAATCGTCTAAGTAAAGAATTCGCATTTCATTGTATACGAATTCTGAAGAATTCGCAAGAGAGCATTATACGAAATGTTTTTCAAGAAAATGTCTTCAAGGATAGAATTCGCATCATAGAGACATGCGAATTGTGAAGAATTCGCAGAAGGCTTTATACGAATTCTGAAGAATTCGCATATAAGATCATGCGAATTGCTTAAATTTTGTTATCTCTTGCATGCGAATTCCTTATTTGTGCGAATTGTTAACTTCCAAGTGTTATACGAATTCTATTCCATTTTATATGCGAATTGCTCTTTGATAGTGTTGCTTGTGAATTGTAGACTTAAAGTTTTTAGAAATTTCAATTTCGGAAAAATTTTCAAGTCTTGCTCAAATTGTTGAACTAAAAGATCATTACTAGCTAATTTTTTTTTGTGTTGTGCAGATTGATTGATTTTCAAAATGCCATACATTGATAAGAAAGGAAATATGCTTACAAAGAGAGATTGTTCTTTAGCATATATGTTAGAGATTCCGGCCATGGAAGCTGAAATCAAGAATCTGAAGATTCAGAATGCATCTTTTCATGAACAAATTACAAATTTGAAAGATGATAAAGGTTTAAAGAAAGACTTTGTTTGTTCAGAATGCATTTCTAACTCTAAGATTAATTTTGCAGGAATAATTGAGTCGAAAAAAAAGGAGATCTTAAATCTTCAAGACAAGCTGAAAAGGTCTGAAAATCTTAATTCTAGCTCAAGCTAGTCAAAGAAGGAATCAATACATAGAGAGCTAGATGAACTAAGATGAAGATCAAATGTTGCCAGTGAGACATCTGATGCACTTAGAAAGTCAAATTCTCTACTCTATGCTGAAAGAGATAAGTTGAAAGATAAAGTGTTCAGTTTGGAAGTTGAAATAAACATGCTAAAAGAGAAAGCGATTAAAGAGAAGAAAATTTCAACAGTTCAAGATGAGATGAAGAAGATTGAGAAGAAAAGAAAGGACATTGAACGGGATTATACTGAGCTGAAGAAGAAAATATCTTAATTATAAGCTAAAATGGATAAAAAAAAGAAAGAAAGAGTTGATTTTGAGAAAGAAAGAAAATCTTATGCTCAAAAGTTTTCTGAATTCTCAAGAAAAGCTTTTGAAGAGAAGAAATCAGTGGAGCTTAAATGTGTAAAGCTTTCTCAACAAGTTACAGACTTTGAGAAAGTAATCATAATGGAAAGAGATAAGTTTGATAAGGAGAAAAAGATAGCTGAGCAAAAGTGTGTAAAGAAAGATTTTATAGAAGAAAAGAAAGAATTTGAAGCTGAGATAAAGGAGCTGAATGGAAAGCTATCGGAGCTGTCAACAAACATTCAGAAGGAGAAGAATGCAAAATCTGAGTTGCATAAGATGTTTGACATACTGTCAAAGGAAAGAAAGTGTCTGTCTACAAAGATCAAAGAACTTGAGGAGATCATGTTCAAGGTGAAGCTGACTGAGCACAAGACGCCTGAATCAATAGCTCAATCACCAAGAGATGATCTAACTGCATCCGAATGCTCATTCAAATCAGATGCAAGTTTAATTTTCACACATGTTTCTATTAATCCTTTATTTGATTCAATTGACAGTCAAACTTCTAAATCAAATGATCAGATTCGTCCTTCTAACCTTTTCTATGATAAAAATGTTGATGGTTCAAGTAATATCAAGAAGGACAAGTCTTAGAAGAAAATGACATGGAGAAAGAAAGATGAGAAAGATAAAGATAATTGGTTTTGGAGAATTAAAGGATCTTCGGAGGAGAAGAAGAAAGATATAAATCATTTGAACATGTATCCAATGCTAAAAGGAACAATGCTTCTAAAGGTAAAACTTTTGGCAAACCTGATCTAGTTTACACTATAAATCAACTGATCAGGTTAGCACAAAAGAAAATTAGTTGTTCCTACTGTGGTTCAAATGATTTTGTTAACAAAAATTATGAAAATAGTTGGTATGGTTCTTACTTTATCTCTCCTACTAGAACTGCAACTAATAATTCATGATGCAAATACCAGTGGATACCAAAAGCTAAACTTGTGTTGGAGGCAAATAAAGACTAAGGGGAAGAAAGAACTAAGACTTCTGAATACAACAGTTCATAACTCGTTCTTCAAAGAACAATGACTTCTGAGTAAATCAACTCAGGACTCAGACTTCAATGTCAAAGAGTTTGACTTCTGAACTTACTTTAATCCTAGTAATTCAAAACTCGATTTCATGATTAAGGATTTTGCATAGGTTAAGGGGGAGCTTACATGTCTTATATTTTTACTGATATATTTTCTGATTTTTCAGGGGGAGACTAAATGATAAATTCATTGTTATTTTTAAAGAACAATGGCTCTTGGATAAAACAGTTCAAGACCCGTTCCTCAATGTTTCAGAACTATGGTTTATGGTTACATCAGATCAGGACCCGATCTTCATTGATAAAGCTGAAAATTAATATTCTCATTGGAGAATACGTAATAATGTGTTCTAAATATTTCAATTCAGAACCCGATCTCAAATGTTTTTCTTCTGAAGGATACTTAAAAGATAACATCTTTTCAATAAGTTTTTTAATTTAAGGGGGAGTTAGTGAATTACACTGCTGTATCTTTTAGGGGGAGGAGATAATAGCTAGTTGTACTTTCATTGTTATATTTTTCTGATAACTTGAATTTTTTAAAGATATTAAGTGAAAGAATATCTAATGTTTTGTCAAGGAAGCTTAACAGAAGATATTCATTTTAGGGGGAGCTTACATGTATATTTTCTTTACCTTAATCCTTAACACTTGTTGAAAGATGAACAACTTTCACTTGTGTAAAATCATTTTTGGATTAAATGTTCAAACCACTTCGTGTTCTCAAATTGATTTATGAATTTCGAAGTGTGATTTTAAATGATTTTTCTTGGATACTTTGATGCTTATCTGACCTTGTGTTCTTAAAGAATAATACTTGTGTATTTTCTTTTCATATACTTTGTCAAGTATTCATACCCACATCGGTTCAGTACATTTCTTGAACGTGTTATTACCATGTATCAAAAGTTTAATCTTTCTATGGTAATACTCCCGTTTGTACTCTACATTATTTGAGATCAGACGTCATTTCATCATAATATGTGCTTTCATTGATAACATGTTTATATTTTGTTCATATAAACATCTTACGTCTTTGATATCCCAAATTATAATTCTTGATGAAATATTTGATCTGATTTAAATCATTGTCAGATTCTCAAAACATTTCTATTCTTTCATGATTATTCATTCATATAAAGTTTTGAGAAATCTTAAATGCTTAAAATGCTCAAATTTCATTCTGATTTTTTATGAGCATACATATACTGACATTGATTTCTTGTGCTTTAATGTCAAGAAAATCATTGAGCAAAACATTATTTTAGGAAAATACATGGGATGCAGTGTGTGAGCTTAACATAACTTCCATGGATTCACGTCAACCAGTGTTTCCTACCCCGGAAGTAATTCTTTGAGTGATTAAGGGGAGAGGGGTCAAAATATTGAGTGTTGGTGTGTGAAGAGGTAAAATGGAAATGAGAGATTGGTTAGAAGTGAGCTTTAAAAGATTAAAAGAAAGAGGGTGTGAGAACAGAGTAAAAGAATATCAGACTCTGCACCAAAATCTTTCTGAGCCAGGCAACCACATAATCTGATTGGTTCACATTCTTTGGTGACCATCATTGAAACAGGCAGTGAGCCCATGCCAACTCTTGCATACAACCTCACCAGCTACTCATTCTTTTCTCAAAAAGAGAATGTTTTATATTTTCTGGGGATGCAACACATATGCTATTGGTTCTTCACTCAGAATATACTGATATTGAAAAAGAAGGAAAGTTGCCCCACCTTCGAGCCTTCATCATGCACGTTGAGTCTATGTATAACCATTGTTGTCTCATTGGTTTACATAATTTTGAGACTATAATAGCAATTATTGCGCTAATTCTTTCATAACACAAGCACGAGCACACAGAAAATATGTTTTTCTGTCAGAACATTCATAGAAAATACCTTGTGTTTTTCGATGATTTGGGGGAGATTGTTAATCATGAAGACTATGCTTATCAGATGATTTGGGGGAGACTATTCAAAGACTGTGCTGATATTGAAAAAGTTGTGATGATTCTGATTCTCACAATTCATCAAAAAGGGGGAGATATATCAAGTTTTCAAAGTCAGACTAAAGTTGATACTTTCAAGACGGGGGAGAACACAAGTCAGATACAAAGTAACACAAGTCAGATACAAAGTTTCAGTTGTTCAAAGTTCGAGTCTGTTACAAGTTGTTTGAAAAAGTAGAGAAAATAGAGAAGGTTTGAAGAATGTCAAAGTTTGAAAGTTTTGAAGATCGTCAAAGTTCGAAGATTTCAAAGGTTGTGAAGAAAGTGTCAAAGTTGTTAAAGTAAAGCCAAAGGGGGAGATTCACTTCACATGTTCAAAATATTAAAGTTTATACAAAGTTTCAAAGATTTCAAGTTTCAAAGCTGATAAAGATTGTTTGCTGAAGATATTTCTGAAGATACGAAGACCTGAAGATTATTGTCAATTTTTTTTTAATCTTGAATCCAAAGGGGGAGATTGTTAGACTAGAATTGTAATCCAGATTAAATAGAGGTTTAAAGTTGTAATTGTGTGATAGTTCAAGGTTTTGTGTTGTAAAGTCAACGAATGTTGACTTAGTATAAATAGGTTATCTTTGTGTTAGATTAGAAGTCACGCACACACAAAGATACGAATTCAGACTTTGGTAAGAACTCGCATAAACAGTGAACTACGTGAGACTTGTGATTAAAATTGAGATCTGTGACTAATTGTAATAATATTATTTGATCAATAATATTGTGTTCTTAATATGTTTGTGTGAAATATATGCTAGTAATCTGGGTCACAATAGCGACGACATTAACTGCCCTAACTAGGAAAAATGTCAAGCTTGTGTGGACCGAAGCCCATGAGAGTGCATTCGAAAAGTTGAAAGAAAGTCTAAGTAGTGCACCCATCTTAACCTTACCCAATGGATCAGAAGTATTCGTGATCTACAACGATGCTTCTAAGTTGGGTTTAGGGTATGTTTGTCTCGAATGTGCTTAACAAGTTTGTTGAAGGTGAATGGGGGATTGAATACAAACACAAATTTTCAGTTTAATAAATTGTTTATTGAAGAATCAAATGACAATTTACAGTTTGTTGCGGAATAAGATTAAGTAAAACCTAATCTAAACAAACTTAAGAAACACACAGTTGTTTGCACTAAGAAATAGAGAAGAAGGTTGAGGCAATATAGAAATCAAGGGTTTCTATCTTCGGTTCACTAAGAGAGAGAGAGAGAGGAATAGATCATTTTGAGAGAGAGAGTCTCAACCTTTCTATTTATACCCCATGCATTAAATGCATGGCAGGGTACTTTACACGTGTCACCTTTTGGTTGGTTGCATGTTTCTGACTTTTGGAGACATACTTTTGGCCGCATGGTGATTAGTGTAGTTTTTCAGAGTTGTTGTATGACTTATGGCAGACTTGTTGTTTGTTCAGCAACTTTGTCTTCGATTCAGCAGTTAACATCTATGTCGCAAAACTTGTCTTCAGGGATTACGTCTAACAAATAATAATGAAACTATCAGCAATACTAAACATACTCAGTATTTACTCGTTGATAGTGAAACACTAATACATACAGATGTTAAACGTAATTTTCACATTATCAAATCACTTAGAGAGTTTGGATCAACAATCTCCCCCTATTTGATGATGACAAAGTAATATGAAGAAAATTACTTTATCTCAAAATATAAAGATATTCAGGACTCATAACATACATGTCCCAATTACTATTTTGAGGGATCTTTTACAGTACTGATGATAAAAGGTACTTCACTGAAATTTTCATTGATTTGTAAAAGAGATTACAAAGAAGAATATGAAAATTACAAGTACAAGTGAAATTCGATATTACTATAAGTCTAACAAATAGATTACAAGATACAAAAAGGGAATCTATAAGCTATGTGGGTTCTTTCACGACAGGGAGTTCTTCTACTGTGAACATATGACGAGGTACCTTTTTCTCCTCTCTATCTTCGAATAGCTGCTTCTTTTCAAATAAGAGTTTTGATGGGGTCCTAGATGAAGAGTAGTCGCACCACAAGTAGAGAAGATCATGTAGATGATTTAGAGGATAGAGAGGAAACTCTGAGACTCTCTGAAATCTGAGATTTTCATCATAATCTCGGAAGAATAACCCATACGGATTCTTTATCACTTGTCCTGCTATAAATGGTCCGCCAGGTGGTAGTGATAGATTAAGATCTGAGAGGTCAAGAGGAGGTCCGAACAGTGCATCCCTGTAGAATTTGATAGATGTTTCATTTCTAATTATAGCATCATTTTCAGAAGAGGAGGCTTGCTTTCGTCTGACTGTTCTTGGCTTCTGTGGAAGAGCTGATGGCACATTCATTCTTGCAGTGACCTTGTTGATGAGAGTTTCAAGAAGATTTTCAACATGGCCTCTGTGCATTGATCTTGATTTTTTCAGTGCTTTTCTGAACTCTAACCACTTATATTAGCCAAAGTGTTCCAGTTTTTACAGGTACATGGCTTTTGAGCTTCCATCCTCTCTGAATATCTCCATGGTGACAGAGAGTCGGTTCTTCTTGCTCCTCCCTGAGATTGTTACAGCTGAGATTTTTAGTGGATCAGATCGATGGTCAAGCTTCTATTTGCACCATGCTAGATCATGATCGCTGATCTCTTTGTATTTTCTGCTCTTCACCTCTATCTCATTTAGAAGAGCAGCTTGTACCTTCACCGGGTTCTTCTTCAGCTTTTTGTCTTTAAATAGGGTTGAGTGTACCTTGAGGGCTAGAGAGGCGTTCTCTTGGCATTCAACCATTAAACGTTCAACCTTGATAAACTCTTCAACTTATTTTGGTGAAATGAAATAAAGTTCTTCAGTAGAGGATTGAGGAGGGATCTTCAGTCGTAAGCTCTCTAGATGAGAAATCATCTCTGAGCGTCTTTGAGTATCATCCCTTGACCATTAGAGAGGTCTAGAGGGTCTTTGTGGATGTCTCAGGGATTCTTCTTCTTCTTCTTCTTGATCATCAGTCTCTCTAATAGAGACTACGATTATTGAGTCACCAACTTGAGTAGCTGGGATTATTTGCAGAGACATTCCCTTAAGCAGGGGAGAGAACTGTCTCAGCAAAAATAAAGAAGTTAGTGTATATTTGAGGAAGGATAAAGATAAAGGCTAGAAGGACAGGGTTGTATGGTGAGAAAAGAAATATAGGGGGACAATAGAGACATACCTGAGAAGGTAGCACCCCCTTAGAAGTTGACAGAAATCTCAGATTTTCTTCAGATGCAATGCCCTTTTGCTTGCCTTGGGTGGAGGAATCTGGAGCCTTGTCTTCTTCTCTCCCCCCTGCTTCATTTATTACTACGTTTTTTTATCGCTGGGGCTGAAGCGATAGTGGATGCAAGGAACCATGAGGATGGGTCCTCATTTTTATCATCATCAATGATGGAGTCTTTGGAGCCTTGATCTTCTATATCAAGTTCCTCTTCGTCTTCATCCTCCTCTTCCTCTTCTTCTTCCAGAAGTTCTTCTAAGATCGTTGAAGAAGAGGAAGGAGGTGCCTGTTTTTCAGCGATTGAGGTTTCCGCTATCTTCTCCCCCTCAGCCTGAAAGGGAGGTTCTTCCACAATTACCTTTTCAGCCAATGTAACCTCTGCATTTTCTTCAGTTGGTGCTTTCTCCCCCTCTTTGTGATCATCAGGGGAGGTTCGTACAACAGCAGCGGCAGGATTTGTATCAAGGTTTGTGGGGACATCGACCTCTATTGTTTGCAGACGGTATTCTGTTTCCGGAATGAAGGAGGTTGCAATGTTGACGAAGTCGGTTGTTATAGTCAGCAACGTCCTGTCATCATCCGTGAAGGAGGGTTCTAAGACTGGAGTTGGTTCATTCAGCTTGGACGAAATATTGGCAAGCAGTTTGTTGGAACTGTCGATTTTCTCACTAAGAGTATTCACCTCTCCAGTGAGTATCTTCACAACCCTAGAAAGATTTTCAACATGGCCATTTAAGGATTGCAGCTGAGAAGTATTTGTGGCCACATGGTCTTTCAGAGCATTGACCTCCGTTTGTAGTGAGGAGAGCTGAGATGCGTCAGCCTTGGTAGAGATGGCGGAGGAGAGGTCTTGCAGCTTTTCACCAGTAGCATTGACTGCTGAGGTGTTGGTGTTTATGGAAGTAGCGAGAGATTCCACCTTCTCGCTGACATTGTGTAGTAAGGCATCAACTGTGGTCAATCTATGACCTGTAAAATAAGTTGGTTTTTGGGTAAATGAAGGCTCAGGCTTATTTAGAAGGGTTGGAGAAGTGTGTATGGATGTAGTGATACCTGAATTGTCAAACATGTTGTAAAATGTCATATCCCCTTCAAAAGAAGAGGATGCAGTTTTGTTTGAGGAAAACCTCCGAGAGGGAGGCCACCAAATCCTAGTTGTGCAGCCTGAAAAGCTGGTTGCTGTAAAGTTGGTATATCATAAACCAAAGATATAGAATTATGGTAGTTACCTCAGCGGTGTTCGGAGGCACTGAAGTAGAAGGGGTTGCATTCAGCACATAGTCAGTGGTAGGAGCTACTGATAAAGTTGTTGAGGGTGCAGCAGTTGTAGAGCAACCCACGAAACCATCCAGGGTGGTCTATTGAGAGACGACCCTAGTTGTTGGGAGCAGAGAGGTTTGCTCTTCAATTCTCCGAGACATTTTAGAAGGTCCAAAGAGAGCTGATGATTTATGTTTTGAAGAGGTTGTAGTGGCGGGGGTAGTCGATGAAGGTACCATCGACGTAGCCACTGAAGGAGAAGAAAAATGAGAGAGAACGGAGCGTAAGGTGCGAAGAATTACCTCGTTTGTACCAGTAGGGACGTCGAGGATTTTGGAGCCCACTTTGGAGACCTTGCAGTCACTCTCCGTTGGGTAGCGATCCTTCAAGAAGAAGTGAAGAATAGCTGAGATGAACCGAACATACGGAATTTTGATTTCCCTATCAGGTTTCTCAATTTTGGATAGTAAGTCAACAAAAATGATATCGGCATAGTCAATGTGGAGGCCAAAAATCACTGAGTAGCCCATTTGAAGTTGTACTTTTCTTGCTTGATCCAGCGAACCCATCTTGCCGTTCATGCATTGAATTATGTGGGAGTAGACATAATTCAATTCAGAGGGCATCTTTGGCTTCAGAATCTTGGTGAGCTTCTTGTCAGGGATGGAAGTGCGAGGTTTGTAGTCCCATTGATATCCCATGTTGTCAAGTGTCAGGATCGAAATTCAAAACAAGAATTTCAATAGACACTCAGAAACTTTGTTAAAGAAGTTGCGGAATAACACTTTAACAAGAAATCAATGAAACAATATATAAAATCAAATCACAAGTTATATTGAATTAACTTACTGATTACAACCAAAGCCTCAATCTGTTGAACAGGCTCAACAGACGTTCAATACTTCTCTAATGAAAGGATTACTAAGAATCTTGAGGCTAATTCTCTCTTTGAAAACAAAAGACGTATATGCCTATAATCTTATACTTCTAGACTATATATACAAAACATATTACAAGATAATTATTAAAATAACAATGATCTTCAGCATCCATTCCATAATTATCTTCAGCTCCTTATATTTTGCTTTAAGTAACCAACCATCCTTATCAATATAAACAACATTAATTCCTCTAGCAGCATCTTCTTATCATCAACAGTACTAACATGCTAGCAGTAGTAACTCTGTTGGCAGTACTAACTCTCCAAGCAATACTAATACTACTAGCAGTAGTAATCTCTTTAAGTAGCAGTACAAATGTCTTCAGCAGTAGTAATCTTTCAGACTCAGTAGCACTATCCAGACTTAGTATATTTCAGACCCAACAATCTCCCCCTAACTTAACTTTTGAAATCAAGAAGTTAAGTTCTTCAAAATAGGAACTTCATGATGATTTCAAAACTACTCCTCAACTTCCTAGATTAGGATCCAAACCTACACTTTGATTGATTGTTCTTCTAATCACAATTCTGGACATTTCTGAACCTGTAGGACAGACCGACTTAGCTTTCAGCATCCCTTGCAACTTTACTTTGCTGTGGTCAAACACCTTATCAACCAGATAGTACTCATGAAATATTTTATCAATGGTTATCACATATACTCCATATCTTTCAATAAGCATCCAGTGATCAATGCTTTTAAATCCTTCTCTGTGATGCAAGTCTTTGATAAGATATTCAACTTTATCAGGGTTGAACATCATACACAAATACTCCAGAGCCATCTTTGTTAAGTTCATCCTTGCTCCGTTCAATAAGTCACCATGCAAGTTCAATCCAACTTTGTATATTTCTTCCAAATCAACTCTGGTACAACTTCTTATGATCTTACCCCAAGTTGAATAGACCTCATACTTGTCACCCATTCTTTTGATTCTGAAGTATTCTGTGCCTTTATCCATCATAGTATCCCAATGAATGATTTCTGGGGCTTTCACTAAGATAGGATCAACTTTCAATGGTTCTTCATCTGTCACTGTCATATACAAATCAAACTTCTCATCAGATTGTCTTGGCTGTTCTGAAGGTTGTTGACTTGATTGCTCTTGACTCTGCTCTTGAGTTTCAACATGCTCTGCTTGTTTCTGCTGCTCTTGTTGTTTATGCTGCTCTTGTTGTTTCTGCTGCTCTTGTTGTTTTTGCTCTTTCTCACTTTCCTCAGTTCTAGGCCTTTTTGCCTCTCTCTTTGTAGCAATTGATTTCATTTTCTTGACAGCTCCAATCTTCTGAGCTAGTGTCTCTTCTTTCTTCACTTCTACCTTTTCTTTAGTCGGAGTGCCTTCTTCACTGTCAGGAAAAGGCTGTTGAATGTTCAGATCATGTCTTTCTTTCATCTTTCTTTCAAATTCAACCCTCTGATTGAAGTCTCCTTGCAGCTTGGCCATCTCCTTTTTGTATAAGTCTTCTATCCTACTAAAAGACATTTTTGTAAACATCCCTTCAGGAACTCCAAAAGATCTTTTCAAGAAGTTTATCATCTTTCTTCTTTCCTGTGCAGCTAGAAAGGTCTTTGAAGGCTGCCTTTGTCTGGTTGCTTTCATTGTAATCCTCTTTGCAGCAGTCTTCAAACTCTTCTGATATTCTTCATTTAACCTTGTTGCCAAATCTCTTGCAATCTTTCTGTCTTTGGCCTTTTGAATATCAACCTCCTTTTTAAACTGTGCATTTAACTCCTTTACCAATTCTGCATCCAAATCTATTTGCTTCTGCTTCTTTAATGGTTTCACAAGCTCAACCATCTTGTCTTTCCCTTTCTTCTTGGCCTCTGACACACAAACCTCTTCCTTTTTCTTTTCTGAGCCTCCTTCTTTAATCACCACTCCCTTAGCGTTTTGAGTGGCCTTAGGAGTGTCATTCTTTGCCTTCACCAAAGTCTCTGCAATCTCTATTTCTTCTATAGACATTCCAGTTTCTACTGCTTTAGCAGTTTCTACTGTTGGTTCAATAGTTACTGCTGCTGCTTCAGTTTCTACTGCTTTCACACCTTCCTTCTTTTTTTCCTCAACATTCTTTTTAGCTTCTCCACCATTCTCCCCCTCAAATTGGAATTCCATACTGTCCTTCTCAACTTCAGCTTCTTGATTCTCCCCCTTTTTGGAAGCATCATTAGCACTTCCCCTTTTCTTCAAGATAAATTGGTTTCTCTTATTTTTGTGCACCAAATTCAACACCATCTTCTTGAGTTTGTCTATCTGTCCTTGTTGAGAAACGATCACTTTTTTCAGCGCCTTTATCTCTGAACCCTGATTGAGGACATCCAGGTTCACATTACCAATGGTTTCCATCAATTCATCATAGTTATATTTGTCCTCACCTCCTTTAGGTGTGTTTACCACCCGTGAAGGATCATGGGATCTTTTAGTAGAGGCCTTCTGCCTAGCATAAGCACCTACTACCCCCTTGGTTTATTGGCACCTGGGTCCCTTAGATGAATTCTCATACAAAGTTACCGTGGGGAAGGTCTTAGTCATGTTCACACTGTCCTAATCCACACCTTGTGCAGAATCAGTAGTGTGAGCCTTGCTGCCCACATGCTCATCCTTCTCCTTAGAGAGCACCTTCTCGGGGTTGGGAGACACCTTTGTGGATTCCCTTTGGATATTCTCTGATGGAGAATGCTCCAGCAGAGGGCTTGTAGGCTTTTGGGGTGTAGATACATGAAGGGAAGGAACCTTCTGTACCTTTTTCCTTGCATATTTTTGAGTGATTGGGGGAATTGACTTATTAACAGGGAGCTGAGGATGAATATTTGAAGTGAATGGTGTGGATAGGTCGTCAGTGGGTTGGTCAGATAGGGGCTGTGACCCTGATGCCTCACCATGTGGGTAGGACACAACCATCATTGTAGAGAACAATGGTGTGTCTTTTCCAGAAAAGTCCTTACTAGGCCTTTTCATATTGGAAAATAACTTCCCTTTGGGAGGTTTAGGTACATATACCTCTTTAAAAGAGGGTAAATCCGTCAATTCCATATTTAGTACTTCTTGTACAAACCTTGGATACATATAAAATCTTTTGGTTTTGGTATCCAGGTTTGACAACAAATCATTTAAGATCATTTGGGAAATATTGAACTTTCTGGAGGTAGCTAAGCATACAAGAGCATAAGCTATTGTACTTCTAAACTCACTCCATCCAGTTGTCTTGTGAGATATACAGTGTTGAAGAGTATGAACAAAGAATCTCCACTGAGTTGAAAATTTTCTTTTGTAAAACTTGTAAACATCAGTAGGACCTTCATACCCCATTCTACCAATTTTTTTGAAATAGATCTTCTTTTGAAAGAGTAGAAATACCTGAGGCATCATCTAGACGTAGATGAGTGCGAATGCAGCCTTCTGTGATTGTGATAGGTTTATCACAGACCCTTGATTGAATGACCTGATTGCCATCAACATTCTGAATGGATGCATTGGCCCAGAACTATCGCATATGTTCCACATATATAGGAGGATTTACCGTTAGCGCATAAGCAATATGTGATTGGGATAAGAACTCCACAATTTCATGAAAACCCTCAGCTTGTTTTGGTTTTTGTAACATTGCAAGCTCATTGTGGTCATCAACGAAATCAAGTTCGGCTATCTTTCTGATCGATTCTAGGGTTCGAAACACAACTAGGGTTTACACACTGGTAATCAAGAATTCTATAGAGAAAGAGAGAGGATGACAACTGAATGGAAATTCAAAGAGCCGTTTGGGTTTTGGCGGTCAGAGTGGGTATTTATAGGTTAAGGCTTTTAGTTAAAAGCAGTACTAAGTACCCTAGCAGCATTAACAACCCCGCAGTATTAACCCATATAAGCAGTAGTAACACATACCAGCAGTATTAACATATACTAGCAGTATTAACACATACCAGCAGTATTAACACTGTCTGGCACTAGAAATAAGGAAAGTAGTAGTAACTTTGCACTGGCAGTATAAACTACCTAGCAGTAGTAACCATACTTAACCATATTTGAACTGTCAGTAGGAGTAATAGTGAGAGCAATATTAACTTAACCAGAAGTACCAAGTATCTAATCAGCAAAGCAATCTGAAATACTTAAACATAAATGGTTAGCAACACCATGCACAATGAAATATGAGAAAGTAAGCATTAAAGAATCTATACAGAAATGGTACATAAAGAAAATCAAAAGAGGCTTATTCAGTGTTTATCATGCCTACACTTGTGACCAAGAATGTGAATCTACCCATATCAAAAGCTTTGGTGAATAGATCAGCAAATTGGTTACTTGTGTGTACTTTCAAAACATGAATTAACTTCTTTTCATTGCAGTCTCTAATAAAATGGTACCTGATTTCTATATGCTTGGTTTTTGAGTGCTTCACTGGATTATTAACTATGATTATAGCACTGTTGTTATCAATGAAGATGGGAGTGTGAAGAAAAGTAATACCATAGTCCAACATCTGATTCTGAATCCATAGCACTTGTGAGCAACAGCTTGCAACAGCTATATATTCTGCTTCTGTTGTAGAGGTGGACACTGTGATTTGCTTTTTACACTGCCATGAGACTAGCCTTGCACCCAAAAATTGATATCCTTCTGATGTAGACTTTCTATCCAAGTTTGCACCACCCAAATCACTATCAGAATATGCAAGCAGATCAAATGGTGAGTCATGAGGATACCAAAGACCCAATCTAGGTTGTCCTTTGAGATATCTGAAGATCCTTTTGACTGCTTGAAAGTGGGATTGCTTAGGCCTCACTTGAAATCTGGCACACACATATACAACAAACATGTTAGACCACAATCTCATTGGATTCAAGATCATCCAATCTGAAGATCCAATCTGAAGCTACCGCTGAAAAGTCGCTCTCGATATAAAGTCTAATGTCGTTTGTAATAAATATCTAGATATTAGTATTAGATATTAGTTAGATAATATCTAAGGTTAGATATTAGATGTAAGGTGTGTTGAAGAAGCAATAACAACAAACATATCAGATCACATTTACACACACACAAAAGGTGTAAAAACAGAGAACACAACGAAATCTTAAATAGATCAATCCTGTAAACGTTGTTATTAATCTAAACAGGTTGGTAATCGTTTATGAGTTGTTTTATAAGAACTTGATATAGTATTGTGGACTGACAATTGGTATCAGAGCCTGATAATAGATCAAAATCAAGTTTTTCAAAAACTGACTCTGTGTTCTTATTTGAAAATCGATTTCAAGTTCTAGTGTGTTTTAGGTGTTAAAATCGATCAAGTTGGGATCGATATACATGCTAGATCGAGTTGTTGTGGTTTGATTTCAGTATAGAGCATAAATCGAGTTCCAAATTTGCGATTTTTGTGTCTGAGTTCAAGTACAAATATTTCACTGTCATCGATTTATTCTTCAAAAAGTGATTTTTATCGAGATCGAGTGGTATCAAACTGTTCTAGAAGTGATTAGTAGTAGTTTTATCAAACTTGGGGCTGCTAATTCGAAGTTTAGACAGGTTTTAGTTGAAATTCGAAGTTACAGGGACGAACTCGCGCAAACACAGGGAATAACTCACGCAAGTTGTACTTTGCGTGACCCACTTTGCGCCACCATCTGATCATGCAAAACTCACTTTGCGCCATAAACGATTCACGCAAGTTCTACTTTGCGCCACCAACAGCTCAAGTAAACTTCAGTTTGTGCAACCCTCTCATCACGCAAACCTCAACTCTCGCAACCCTCTCATCACGCAAACCTCAACTCTCGCGACCAACGATTCACGCAAACCTCAGTTCTCTCAATCAACTCTTCACGAAAAGCACAAGTCACATTTGCGCTAAGCTCCTTGAAACGCAAACCTTATTTCGCGCCAACCTCTACTAGCGCAAAGCTCTACTTCGCGCTACGTACATCACGCGCAAACTTCAATTCACGCGATCAACTCTAAACACAAACTTCAGTTTGCGTGACCCACTATTCACGCAAACCTATTGTGCGCCAGTCTCTCATCGCGCAAACCTCCTTTTTCGCCAATACAAGACTTGATCTTTTTATTCAGAATGACATCCAGAGAAGCCCTTGCAATCGGAACTGACACCAAACTACCAGTTCTCTTTAGAGGAGAATACGAACAGTGGAAAGATCGGTTCTTGAACTTTATTGAAAGACAAGATCTGGGTCATTACATCAGGCTATCCTTAGAAGAAGGACTTATGGAAACAAAATATAGGGAACCTACAGCGGGAACAGATGAGCAAAGAGTTGAAATTTTGTATGAAGATCTCGTAGGTAAAGACAAAGATAGAGCAAACGGAGATAGATTATCTAAGTCATACATTCTACAAGGAATTCCAAACGAAATCTATGTAAAGATTGACAGCTATAAAGCCTCAGTCAAGGAGATGTGGGATTAGCTAGAGAAGATGATGCTGGGTTCAAAGGTTGGGAATTAGCTCAAACTTTCCAACTGCCTAAACAGATATGAAGAATTTAAAGGCAGAAGTGGAGAGTCTCTAGAAGGAACTTATGATAGATTCGTGACCTTGCTGAATGAACTAAGCAAGAACAAGGTCATTAAATCTCAAATAGAGTTGAACGTCAAATTCCTCAGCATTCTCCATCCTTAATGGAAGAGATTTGCCAGACAGATGAAGCAGATCAAGGATCTGAATGAGATTCCACTTCATGAGGTGTATGAAACCCTCAAACAAAATGAAGAAGAGGTGGATGAAATTCTAGATGAGAAGAGGAAGGAAGTGAAGACAGTTGAAGACACAGTTGCTCTTGTTGTCAAAAAGAAGAAGAACAAGACAATTGTGTATGAATCAGAAGAAATTGAAGCTGATGCAAACTCTGACTCAGATGAAAATGAACAACTGAAGCAAGCAATGCTCATGCTGACAAAGGCTTTTCAGAAAAAGTTCTACAAGAAGCCAAGTTCAAACAGTCAGAGGTATTCTTCTGGTTTGAGCAACTATACTCATAAGGAAAGGGTTGAAGGAAATAGGGTAGAAGGAAATAGATTTGAAGGAAAGAAGTTTGAAGGGAAGAGAATAGAAGAGAGGAAACCGGAAGAGAGAAGATATCATGCTGAAGGGAATAGAATAGAGGAGAAGAAGCCGGAAGAGAGAAAGTATCAGTCTGAAGGGAAGAGAATTGTAGAGAGGAAACCGGAAGAGAAAAGGTTTCAAACTAAAGGATCCAGTCAGTCAGAACCACCAACGTGCTACAACTGTGGCAAAACAGGTCACTTTGCCAGAGACTGCCGACGACCCAAAGTCAGAAACTCCGACTACTACAAGAACAAGATGTTTCTTGCAAAGCAACAGGAGGCGGGTAAGGCACTGATGGCAGAGGATGAATACTGGCTTGATCATTCAGACGAGGAAGAAGAGAATGAAGAGAAGGATGAAGCAGTCAACATGTGCCTTATGGGAAAGCAGGAATCAGAAGCTGAAGCAGATTCAGATGACGAAGAGAAATATGAGGTATGTGTGTTATCTTATTCAGATCTATTAACTCAAATACATATCATGAAGTTAAAACTCAAAGAGTTAGAGTCGAATCTTAAGCGGGAAGAGGGTGTCATTACAAACAAAAACCAATCAATACAAAAACTTAGCGATGAAATTGCTGAGAAGAAAGTATTGGTTGAGGTTTTACATAGAAACAATGACATCAGCGCGAAAGAACAGACTAAACTAAGAAAGAGTGAGCTTGATTTATATGAGCTTACAAAATTGCATTCTTCATGTACCAAAGAAAACTTTTCTTTACTTGCTAAATTAAAAAGTTTGGAAGAGAAGTTATACAAAATGGGTCAAACTGAACAAACTATTCATCTGAACAAACCCAAAGAGGAAATAGAGAAATGGGGAATCGGTTATAAGAATCCTCACTGTCTTCAAAAAGGTATAGCTGAAGTGCCTGCACTTTATGATCTTACTGCTTTGAAAATAGCTCGAAGAATCCCTGAGTTTAAAGCTTTCTGGACTGGACTATCTGAAGAGGATGAAGCCAAGGAAACTGAAAAACGTTTGAAATCATCTAAAGTTCACCTTCCATTTTATTAGGCGAAAGTGAATAATAGTTATGATCGAAAAGATCAAAAGAAATCTCTTTCAAATGATTTCTTTCAAAGTTATTCTGAAAAAGAGATGGAGGCGAAGCCTATTAAAGGTAAAATTTACGTCCCTCCTCTTGTTTTGGAAAGTCAAATTTCTGAACTCAAGAACTCTTTAACAGATGAAAGACTTTTGATTGAGATTGAACAAAAAGTTTTTTCAACCGTGCTGAAAAATGTTATTATTTCAAAGGCTTCTAAATCTGATGACTTGTTTGGTTTATCAAACGGAGGGTTTGATTTTCTTAACTCTGACGGAGGTTTAGATGAATGTTTTGAACAATTTGATTTTAATGCGAAACTTCCTAACCATTCACCCTTTGTTGTGAAATCTTTGGGAAAAACCAATATGCCTGTTAAAAGTGCAAAATCAACGAAAGTTGATAACTCTGTCTCTGTGAAAGCTAAAAATGCTAAAGATAAGAATATATCTCAGCACTCACAGAAACCAAACACTACTGGTAATTCTAAGAAGAAGCATTCGTTTATTGCTCAGAAATCTAACTCACGAGTTTCACATGTTTCAGATCTGAGCAAGCGAAAGCCATAAGTTAAATCTCAATGGAAACCGAAACAGAAGCTTGACAAGGCTGATGCATCTTTTTGTTGTGTTAATTGTAATAAGACTTTACCTAGTAAAGATAGTTTGAAAGTGAATGTTGCTACTATTTTGAAATACTCTTTTACGCAACTATTCCAATTATCTAAATCTGCTAGAAAGTCTTCCTTTTATGATAAACATGTTTCTAATTCTTGTCAAGATTCTGAGATTTGGTTTGGCAATTATCATGTGCATTCATCTCATTATAATGCTTCAAATAAATTTCAAATGAAAAGAGGACCCAATTTCAAATGGGTACCAAAATCAAGTGTGTTAAAGCATAGTTTTATTGGATTCAAGATCATAATTATCTGAAGATAGAAATCTGATGTCAAAGCTGGAAAAGTCGTCTCAATAAATAGTCTAGGGTCCTTTTGTAATAAATAGTCAAAGTTTATATTTCTGTATTTTACTTTATTTGTCTTTTACTTAATTTAGTTTAGTTTTAGCTTTTGGGCCCTTGCCAAGCCCATTTGGCTAAAGCCCTTGTTTAAATAGTTAATTATAGTGGTTAATTAGGTTTAAGAGTGATTTATTGAGATTAAGTGTGTGTATGTGTGTGCGCCGTGAGATACAGAGAGAGAGATAGAGAGAAAACAGAGAGGTTGATCTTCAAGCTTGTAATCGTTTGATTCTTTGGTATAATCGTATCAGGTTTGCATAATTGTTTCTGTTTATTCGTATTACTTGATTGGTTCATTGTTTATGGGACACACAATTGGTATCAAAGCCAAGGAATAAGATAAAAGAAAGAACACAGCTAAAGTTCAACTTCCATTTCGCTATGAGAAGTTGAATAAAGTTATAGTTCTAATAAATCAAAATTTCTTTCAAATGATTATTTTGAGAGTTATTCTGTAAAATAGTTGGAGGCTAAACCCATCGAAGGTAAGATTTACGTACCTCCTCTAGTCTTGGAAAGTAGAATTTCTGAACTCGAGAATACTCTTACAGAAGAAAGAATTTTGATGGACTTAGAACAAACTATATTTTCAACAGTGTTCAAAAATACTAATTTTCCTAAATTTTCCAAGGCTTTAAATTCTGATGACAGGTCTAGTTCACTTGAGAATGATCTTAATTTCTTAAACGTTGATGGTATTTTGAATGATTGTGTTGCTCAATTTGACTTTACTTCTAAACTTCCTGATCATTCATCTTGTGTTGTTAATTCTTTTGGGCAACCTAGTGTGTTTGAAAAAGGTGAAACATCAACGAAAGTTGATAAATCAATTTATGTGAAATCGAAGAAAGCAAAAGGTGAGAAACAAAAATCTCAGCTTTCACAGAAACCGATCCTCACTGGTAAGCCAAAGAAAAAGCATTCTCTTAATTCTCATCATTCTAATTCTAAAGTTTCAAATGTTTCAGATTTGAGAAAGCAAAGGGTTGGAGTTAAGACTGCATGGATACCAAAACAGAAGATAGACGAGAAATCTAAATCTAGTTCTAGTTTTATTTTGAATAAAAAAACTTCTAGTAAAGATGATGTGATTGTGAATGTTGCTACTTTTAAATCTAATCTTGTTGATTCTCGCAAGAAGTACTCTATAAAGCAATTATTCCAGTTAGCACCATCTAATAAAAAAAATTTCAATTATGGTGAATGTGATTATGCTTCTCGTAAATTTTCTGATGTTTGGTATGGTTCATATAATGTTTCATCTTATCATTATCGTACGTCTTATCATGCTTCTGGTTTTCAAAGAAAAAGCGGACCCAAATTTAAATGGGTGCCAAAATCAAGTACTAACAGTGGAGGTCCCATTTATAAATGGGTTCCTAAACCTCTTCTTTCCTGATCTGTTTTGTGCAGACCCGTCATATGTGGTACTTGGATAGCGGGTGTTCCAAGCATATGACCGGGCAGAAGAGTATGTTGTCTAATTTTACGGACAAATACTGCGGCACAGTTCGTTTTGTGAATGATCAGTTTTCACCTATTCTGGGATATGGTGATGTTGTACATGAAAATCTTACGATCAAGAAGGTGAGCTACGTTGAAGGCTTAGGGCACAACCTATTCAGCATTGGCCAGTTCTGCGACAAAGACTTAGAGGTTAATTTCAAGGCCAAGACATGTTCAGTACGCACTGAAGAAGGAAAAGAACTCTTGGTCGGCACTCGCAAGTCAAAACTCTATACCATAAACTATCAGGTCTGTCTACTATCAAAGGCCTCGATGCAACAAAGCTGGTTATGGCATCGACGACTTTCTCACCTCAACTTTCAGTACATCAACAAGCTGGTCAGTGGAAAGTTAGTGAAAGGACTTCCAGAGCTGAAGTTTGAAAGAGAACATCTATGTGCAGCGTGTGAAAAGGTAAAGATGAAGATGAAGAGATCCCCACACAAACCAAAGCCTGAACCGAGTACCAGCTCTCCATTAGAGTTGTTGCATATGGACTTGTGCGGTCCTATGCGAACGCAAAACTTAGGAGGAAAGAAGTATGTGCTAGTTATCGTGGACGACTATACGCGATACACTTGGGTCAAGTTTCTACGGTCTAAAGATGAGACACCCGATGTTCTCATTACATTTCTGAAGACGACCCAAGTCAATATGCAAAAACAGGTCAAGATTCTCAGAACTGACAACGACACAGAGTTCAAGAACAAGATCGTTGAAGAATATCTCGAATCGGTCGGGATATCACATCAATACTCTGCTTCTCGCACGACTCAACAGAACGGAGTCGTCGAAAGGCGAAATCGTACACTTGTCGAGGCCGCTCGGACAATGCTCAACCAATCTGACTTACCTTTATTTTTGTGGGCTGAAGCTGTATCGACTGCGTGTCACACTCAGAATCGCTCCATGATACACCGCCGATTTCAGAAGACTCTGTATGCGTTGATCAACAACCGAACACCAACCATTAAATATTTTCATGTTTTTGGTTGTACGTGTTATGTTCTAAATGATAGAGAGAATCTGAACAAGTTCAGTGCTAAGGCGGATGAATGCATCTTCGTTGGTTATTCCTCTACTATTTGAAGAAGTCGAAGACAGTGATCGAGAGCATCAATGTTACATTCGATGAGGACATGGCTTCTGAGCACGTCAGTTCAGAACCCGTAATTACCGAAGTTTTAGCTTCTGGACCAACCAGTCCAGGACCTGCACCTCAAGAGAACAAATCAGATGGCGCTTCATCGTCTACTTCTAAATTATCTGATTTGGATTTATTATTTGAACTGTTTTATGATGAATTTCTTTGCTCTAAAGTGCCTAAGTCTGTTGTGGTTGACAGGATAGAAGACTCGATGACTACTCATCCGACCACTTTCGATATCTCTACTGAATCAAATTCCCCGATTCGGCAAGAAGTTCCAGTTCAAAAGCCTACTCCGACAATTGAAGTTGTCATCAACAACACCGAGACAGAAGTAGCTGACTCAGTAGGATGTACTGTAAGGATTGATCAACAGATTGACCAAGCTGTACCTACTCCCATCTCTGCAACTGCTACTTCAACTGAAACCCCCATTCATTCTGAACCATCTGAAGGCGATAACAGTGGATTCCTAGATGCTGACAATGATCAACATGCATCTAATCCACTCCCTCATGAACATAAGTCGACCAAAAATCATCCGGTACATCAAATTATTGGATATCCTTCTGCACCGGTGCAAACTAGGTCTGCAACATCAAATCTATGTATGTATGAATTCTTTCTGAGCAAGATCGAGCCTTCTCACGTATCTGAGGCCCTTGCCGATTCAGATTGGGTAACTGCGATGCAAGATGAGCTGAATCAGTTTGAAGCACTGAAAGTCTGGAGACTCGTACCCAAACCGCAAGGTAAAACCATCATTGGTACGAAATGGGTGTTCAAAAACAAGAAAGATGAAGATGGTACTGTTATCCGAAACAAAGCACGACTTCTTGCCAAGGGATATAGGCAAGAGGAATGGATAGACTATGATGAGACTTATGCTCCAGTGGCACGTATAGAGGCAATTCGGATGTTCTTAGCCTACGCAGCTCACAAGAACTTCACCGTCTATCAAATGGACGTGAAGACAGCTTTACTGAATGAAGTACTCAAGGAGGAAGTCTACGTCTCACATCCAGAAGGGTTTGTGAATCCATATAAGCCTAATCACGTTTACATATTGGATAAAGCTCTTTATGGACTGAAACAAGCTCCTCGGGCCTGGTATGATATCTTATCTCAATTCTTGGTCAAGTCAGGTTTTACTAAAGGTACGGTCGATACCACTCTTTTCATTAAAAAGGATAAAGGCGATATCATTCTTATTCAAATATATGTGGATGATATTATTTTTGGTTCTACAAATTCTAAGTACTGTAAGAACTTTGCAAACCTCATGGTGTCACATTTTCAGATGAGTATGATGGGAGCGATGAATTTCTTTCTTGGATTGCAACTCAAACAATTTTCAATTGGGATTTTTATCAATCAATCTAAATACATTCTTGATATTCTTCGGAAATTGAAAATGGAAAATTGTAAACCGATTGGTACCCCGATGGCACCTGGTACTAAGATTGGCACCGATCTTTCGGGAAAGACTGTTGATGTTAGGACTTATAGAGGGATGATAGGTTCTTTAATGTATCTTACTTCTAGTAGGCCGTGTATAATGTTCTCTACATGCTTATGTGCTAGATATCAGGCCAATCCTAAAGAATCCCATTTGTCTGTTGTTAAGCGGATCTTCAGGTATCTGAAGGGGACTGCAGATCTTGGTCTGTGGTATCCTAAAGATACTAGCTTTGAACTAACAGCTTATTCAGATGCAGATCATGCTGGTTGCATGTTAGACAGGAAGAGCACATATCCAATTCCTCGGAGATAAACTCGTCAGTTGGGCTTCGAAGAAGCAATTATGTGTCTCCACATCAACGGCCGAAGCAGAATATGTAGCTGCTGCTAGCTCTTCTATCTCTTTCAAAAGAGCAACTTGTACTTTCACCGGGTTTTCTTTCAGCTTGTCATCTTTGAACAGGGATGAATGTACCTTGAGAGCTAAAATAATATCTTTTTAGCATTCAACAATTAACTTTTCAGCTCTCTGACAGATTCGTCGATTTCTGCCGATGAAAGAAAGTCAAGCTCTTCATTGGAGGTTTGAGGATGGATCTTCAGCCGTAGACTCTCCAGTTTGGAGATCATCTCTCCTCATCTCTGAATTTGATCCTCTGTCCTTTAAAGAGGTCGAGAGGGCTTCTTGGATGACTTAGGGATTCATCCTCTTCTTCTTCTTCATCAATCTTGTTGACAGAGATTGGGATTATTGTTTCTTCAACTATTTGTACTGGGATTATTTGCTGAGACGTTCTCTTAAGAAAGGGAGAGAACTGTCTGAGGAATAAGAAAAAGGAGTTAGTGTATGTTTTTGAGGAAGAGAGAGATAAAGGCTAGAAAGGCTGGGGTGATTCATAGGAAAAGAAAGATAGAGGTACAATAGAGAGACATACCTGAGAAGGTAGCTCCCCCTCAGAAGGTGACAAGAGTTTCAGATTTCCCTTAGCAGTGATTCCCTTTTGCTTGCCTTGGGATGAGGCATCTGGAGCTTTGTCATTTTGTCTCCCCCCAGCTTAATTTATTACGATGCCCTTCATCGCTGGAGCTGATGAGACATTTATTACTGAGAACCATTGAGATGGATCTTCATCTTCATCATCGTCAACGATGACATCGTCAGCATCTTGATCCTGAACATCAAGTTCTTCCTCGTCTTCTTCCTCTTCTTCTTCTTCTAGCAATGGAGAAGAGGAAGGAGGGGCTTGCTTATCAGCAACAGCTGATTCTTCAGCTGTCTTCTCCCCCTCAACCTGAGAGGGAGGTTCTTCCACATTATCCTGTGTTATATTTTCTTCATTTTGGTCTTTCTCCCCCTCTTTGGCATCATCTTTGGAGAGGCCGGAGCTATCAGCAGCATTGAATTTGTGGGCATCAGTCTCCAAGCGTCCAGACGACATTCGATCTCTATAATGGCAGAAGTAGCGTTCTAAATAAACTCTACAGCGATGTTCAGCGACATCCTGTCATCGTCAGTGAATGAAGGACTAGAAGTAGGAGCTGGTGCATTCAGTTTTGACAGAATCTGAGTGAGCAACTGATTCGTTTTGTCAACCTTTCTACTGAGGGTCTTGACTTCGTTGGTGAGATGATCAACGTGGCCATTGAGAAATTGCAGTTGAGTAGTGTTGTTGGCCACCTTTTCTTTTAGCGTGTTGACCTCAGATTGGAGAGAGTTGAGTTGAGACACTTCAACTTTAAAGGAGATGGTGGTGGAAAGATACTTCTGGTCTTCACCAACACGGTTGACAACAGTTGTGTTGGTGTTGATGGAAGCAGCGAGTGAATCCACTTTCTCAACAAGCTTATTCAGAGATGCATCAACAGTGCCCAAAGTAGGACCTGAAAAACAAGTTAGCGGTTGAGCAAGGCATTGCTCAGGATTATTTAGAGAGGTGGGAGAAGTGTATAGGGTTGTAGAGTTACCTAATGTGTCAAACATGTTGTAGAATGCAAGGTCTCCTCCGAAAGAAGGAAATGGCAGGGATGTTTGAGACAAACCTCCGAAAGGGAGGCCATTTGGTCCTACATTTGCAGCTTGATGGATAGGCTGCTGTAATTGAGGGTTGTTAGAGACCAAAGAAATAGAAGGAGTGTTTAGTCAAAATATTGTATCCAAGATTTAATAGGAAAGTCAAAGTGGTAAAGTCAACAATGTCAATGTCAATGTATTAGTCATTGTTTAATTCCTTAGTTGTTAAGTCTTTGTATTAGAGTGGTAGTATAAATAGGTTTTAGCTTCTTATGCTTTGTTAGATTTGTAGTAAGACTTTCAGTGTAATAATTCAAGAGACGTGTGATTATCAAGATCTACTTTCTCTCTCTACTTTCTCTCTCTAGTTCTTAATGTTTGATCTTGATTCTTGAATGAGATTAGCGTGATTTGTTTGGGATTTTACATTCACAATTGGCATCAGAACAAACCAAACAATTTCAGATTGTGTTAGATCATCTTCTTGGATTGATTTTCTGGAAATTCTCAAGAACACGTTTTTGAAAAAAAAATTACTGTTCATCCGAATTTTTTTTTTGAAAAATCACTTTTGATGCAAGAAAATGGACTTATTGTATTCGATTTGTGTTTTGGATTGTTTCTTGTATTGATTACATCACGAATTTCGAACTAAATCGATGTCAATTTTTGAATTTTGGAATTTTCTTGAAAAATGAGTTCTAACACTGGTTGAATCGAATTTTTGTGGTTTGTTGTTTTTAATCTGAAATTGATATTAGATATGTTTTTAGTATTGATTTTCGATGGTACTGATACGTTTTTGAGAATCGATTTGCAGGTTTTTCAAGTAAATCAATTTGCACCAACAACTTCAAAGATTTGCGCCAGTTCATGTGTTTCATCCAGCAACTTTGCGCCACTCAATTCAATTGATTTTGATTCAATAAAATTTGAGATAATTGGAGTAGTGGAAATTCAATTCAATTGGTGGTGGTAGTGGAAATTCAATTCAATTGATTTAACTTCAATTGTGGTAGTGGAGATAATAGGTCGGTGGTGGAAGTAATTTCAAGATTAGTGGAAACAATTTGATAATTTTGGTTTACTTTTGCGCCACTCTCCACTGGCGCAAAGTTTTACTTGCCCCACCAACACCTCTTTCTTCAAATCTTGCACCATCTTCTTCTCAATAAAAACTTTTCTTTGCGCCATCTTAAATTTCATTTGGTGGAATCATCAAGTTGGTGGAATCATCAAGTTGGTGGAATCATTTGGTGGTCGTGTGAATTTTATTTGTGGATTAAATTTTCTTTGCACAAACTTTTCGCCACTTCACTCAAGAATATAGATTTGCGCCAAACATTTAATTGTTTTGCGCCATTCAGTTGATGAAATTTGCGCCATCCAAGTCCACTTTCATCTTGCGCCATTTTTCACTTTCATTGATATTAGTTAGTGAGTGGAGGATTTCTTAATTGGTTTTGCGCCAATCAAATCTCGCGCAAAACATCATCTTGCACTAATTTTCATCAAATTTTAATTTGATTTGCGCCATCAATTTTAATTTGATTTGCGCATTTCTTAATTCAATTGCTTTGCGTCAATCAAATAAATTGATCTGTGTTTTTAAATTTCAGGTGTTCTGCGAGTTCAAGTTTAAGAAATTTGAGAGAAGTTCCAGTGCTTTGAGAATTCTAGAGATAGAATTAATCTGAGATTATTTTTTGTGATCTAAGTTTGACTTTCAGTCAAATTTTTCTGAATTGTTTGGGAACGATCATTCTTATCAAGCTGATTTCTCATTCAATATTTTATGAGAGAGGAAATTTTGTACTTTCAGTTAGACTGTCTGGATTTTGTATTTTCATTCATTCCGACTAACGATCATTTTTTTCAAATTCTGTTTGAAACAGGATGAGTTCACCAATATTACTCAGAGGAAGATACGAGCAGTGGAAAGTTGATTTTTTTTCAATTTTGTAGATAAACATGAGCTGAGTTGCTATATCAGATTATCATTGTCTGAATGAGAGATGAAACCTCAAACTCCAACAGAAGATTGTTCTGAGGAACAGGAGAAAAGAAAGAGAGCTGATATTTTAGCCCGAACTTTTGTGTTTAATAGTATTCGTCATGATATTAATGGTCATATAAATACCTATCAGTTGACAGGAAAATATTTATACAAGTCGACAGGAAAGGAGATATGGGACAATCTTGAATGGACAATGTTAGGGCCAAAGGTTGTGTCTGAGCTAAAAGGAAAGATTTCTGAGTTGAATGATAAAATTCAGCAAGCCGTATCTGTTGAGAGTTATGAAGAGAAGATTAGAAGTTTGGAAGATTCTAATGTTGAGCTTCTAAAGAAAATATTTGATTTGGAACAAACGATGGTTAAAGAAAGATTTGATTTTTAGAGTAAAAAGAAAGAGTTTGCTAAAAAGTTTTCAGAGTTTTCCAAAAAGAGTTTTGAAGACAAGAAAGAAGACTGTTGAGCTTCATTGCATAAAGCTTTCTCAACAAGTTTCTGATTGTGAGATAGTTCTCATTCTAGAAAGGGAAAAGTTTGCCAAAGAAAAGAAGGCCATTGAACAGAAGAACGTTGGATTCTTTAAAGAAATAACTAGCCAAAGAAACGATGCTGAGAAGGGAATTGAAGAAGAAAGAAGCATGTTTGAGGATGAGATTAGAAAGCTGACTGCCAAGTTATCTGAACTATCTGAGAATGCACTGAAAGAGCAGAAAACGAAGTCTGAATTCAAGACGAAGATTGACCTGCTTGTTAAAGAAAGAGACATCTTTGCTTCAAAGATTAAAGAGCTTGAAAAGACAGTATCAAGTTCAAATCAGAAAACTGTTTCTTCCAAGAGGTCAGTTAAATATTCTGATCAGGTTCGTAGTACTAATCTTTTCTATGATAGAAATATAGATGGTTCAGATACATATCGAAGAAGAAGGAGATATGAAGAAGAGAAACTGGTCTGGAAGAAGAAACCAGTTGACGATGAGATGAAAGATGAGATGAAAGGAAAGAAATCATGTGTACATACACACAAAGTCAAGAAGAACAATGCGCGAAAAGGTAAACCTGATCATATCTACACGAGAGATCAATTAATCAGGTTATCAGGTAAGAAAAATTATTGTTCTTATTGCTGTAAACATGATCATATTCACAAAACCAGTGATCATTTCTGGTATGGTTCATATTCAATTACCCTCATAAGAACTGCAACTAACATTCATGGACCCAAATACCACTAGGTACCAAAGCTGAAAACTGATTCTGTTTTGCAGGCACCTCAAGTCAAGGGGGAGTACTTCAACAAAGTTTGACTTCTAAACACAACAGTTTAGGACTCATACTTCAGTTCTCAAAAGACCTTACTCCTGTCCAGATAAGAGATTGTACTCCAATACTCAAATCAGGAAATCAACCTTCAAGGGGGAGTACATTCTTACTTTGCATCCGATAAGATATGACGATCTACAATTCACAAGGGAGTTGTATTGATCTCTATCATGTGCTTTTTCATTGACAATATATTTAGAAGATATGACGGTCTACAATTCAAAAGGGAGTTGTATTTGATCTCTATCTTGTGTTGTTTCTGACATATTTTAGATGCATAATTTATAGGGGGAGTAAAGGTGATGGCTTCTGATTACAACAGATCAGGACCCGTTCTTTAACGTTCAAACATGGATATTTTGCAAATATCCAGGGGGAGCTTAAAAGACATAAATCATTTTATCATGATTTGAGGGGGAGCTTAAAGGTAAATATCTTCTAATCTAGATCTCTGATTGTTTGAAAGAAGAACAACTTTCAAGCATGAAAAACAGTTTCTGAAACGTTCAAACCACTTAAGATTCTCAAAAGATTTTATGAGTTTAGAAGTGTGATTTTAAATGTTTTTCAATTTTGAGCTTTAATGTTTAACTGACCGTGTGTTTCTATAGATTAATACTTGCGTATTATCTTGTCTTTATACTGTAAAGTATTCATACACACCGGTTCAGTACTTCATTTGAAATTGTTATTACCATGTCTCATAAAGTAACAATTTTTTCGATGGTAATACTCCCGTTTGCAATTCACTGTTGTTGAGCTTCAATCATCATTTCTAATCTTGTGCTTTCATTGCAAAATTGTTTATATTCGTTCATATAAACAAAATATCCAGTTCTTTGATACCCTAATCATTTCTTGTTCATATCCCATTTCATTTGATCTGATTGATACATTGTCAGATTCTCAAAACAATTCTCTTGATTTCATTTCATTCATTCAATATCCTTGTTTTGAGAAATCTTCAAAGTTCAATTGCTCAAATCTCATGAGCATACATTTTGACAGTGTTATCATACACTTTGTACTTAACTGTTCAGTTAAACTGTTGAGCAACCATTTTTTCTAGGACTTACATGGGATTCGTGTGTGAGCTTAAACAGAACTTCCATGGATTCACGTTCACCACTGTTTCCTACGCAGGAAGTTATCCTTGAGTGATTCAGGGGTGAGGGGTCAAAATCAAAGAGTGGGGGAGATAACTCATCCGGTTGAGTTGTTCTCAGTGTGTGGAGCGGTAAAATGGAAAAGAGAGTTTGGTTAGAAGTGAGCTTTAAATGTTAAAAAGAAAGAGGGTGTGAGATCAGAGTTAAAAGAATATCATAACTCTGCACCAACCACTTTCTGAGTCGAGAAGCCACATCTTCTGATTGGTTCACATTCTTTGGTGACCATCATTGAAAAAGGCAGCGAGCCCATGCCAACTCTTGCATTAACCCCACCAGCCACTCGTTTCTTTCTTAACAAATAAATGTTTCATTTTATTTGGGGACGCAACACATCTGCTATCTGATCTTCACTCGGAAGATTTAGATATTGAACAAGAACGAAAGTTGCCCTACCTTCGCACCTCTTTCATGCACATTGAGTCCGTGTAATATATGTTGTTGTCTCAACAGTTTACACAATTTGAGCCTGATCAAGCTAAGTAGCTTCAATCATTCTACACTTGCACGTACACACAAGGAATAAGTTTTCTTGTCATAACATTCATAGAAAATTCCTTTGTGGTTTTTCGATGATTGAATGGAAGCCCTGGGGGAGTGAACTTCACAAAAGCTCCTTTCCAATGTACATCCGTTGTACAAAGTGGCTCCGTGCTACTTATAGGCATATTAATTGTTTCATCTGTTGAATCAGGGTTAAACTGTTCATTATGTCTAAATTTGAAAAGATTCGGATATATACTTTTTATGAATTGACGGATAATCTGATCAAAGGGCGGAGAATGTCAAATTACGGGGAGATTGTTGTTCATCATAAAAGGGGGAAATCAAAGAAAGTGCTGAAATTGAAGAAGTTTTGATGATCATGATGCTCACAATCATCAAAAAGGGGGAGAATTTTACATAGTTCAATTTCAAAGTTCAAGACTGACGAAAGTTTGTTTGGATCAAGAATTTCAAATTTCAAAGACTGATGAAGATATTTCTGAAAGATATTTCTGAGAAGTTTGTTTTCTGAAGACAGTCAAGAGATGAGAGTGATGAAGATATAGTTTTGAAAGATTCCTCAAAGCTGTTTTAAAGTTCAAAGATAAAGATTTCAAAGATGTTTCAAAGTTGAAATTCCAAAAGTTTCAAGAATTGTGATTCGTGTTCAAGACATGTTGACTTTCAAAGATACAAAGTGAAAAAGACTTTTCAAGATTCTTCAAAGGCTGAAAGACTGAAGGTTGTTAAAGCTTCAAACTTCAAAGTTGTAAGAGACAAAAGCTGAAGAATCAAGTGTTGTAGACTAGTGTCAAATTTTTTATTAAATCTTGAATACAAAGGGGGAGATTGTTAAGTCAAAATATTGTATCCAAAATTTAATAGGAAAGTCAAAGTGGTAAAGTCAACAATGTCAAAGTCAGTGTAATAGTCAATGTTTAATTCCTTAGTTGTTAAGTCTTTGTATTAGAGTGGTGGTATAAATAGGTTTTAGTTTCTTATGCTTTGTAAGATTTGTAGTAAGATTTTCAGTGTAATAATTCAAGAGACGTGTGATTATCAAGATCTACTTTCTCTCTCTACTTTCTCTCTCTAGTTCTTAATGTTTGATCTTGATTCTTGAATGAGATTAGCTTGATTTGTTTAGGATTTTACATTCACAAGGAGAAATAGTATGGATAGAAGAAGAAGCACTGGTTATGGTAAAAATTACCTTAGTAGGGGGTAGAGTTACTGAAGGAAGCCGGGTAGTCACCAGTGGTGTTTCAGCGGCAGAAGTCACTGAGACGGTTGTTGCGGTAGTAGTAGTGGAGAAGAGTGCCACAAATCATCCAAGGTGGTCTGTTGAGAGACGACCTCAAGTACATGTGTTTGAGAGGGTTGTTCCACAGTCTTTCTGATCTTCTTGGGAACACCACAAAGAGCTGATGACTTGCGTTTGAGAGGGGTTGTAGTGGAGGGGATAGTCGATGAAGGAACCATCGGCGTAGCCACTAAAAGAGAAGAATTGTGAGAGAGACGGAGGCAGAGGGTTTGAAGACTTACCTCGTTTGCAGTGGGTTTGACTTCAAGGATTCGGGGGCCAACCTTGGAGAAGCTACAATCACTCTTCGTAGGGTATTTTCTCCCAAGAAGTAGTGAAGGATAGCTGAGATGAATCGAATATAGGGAATATTGATGTCCCTATCAGCCTTTTCGATCTTTGAAAGAAAGTCTTCAAAGATGGCGCCAGCGTAGTCAAAATGACGTCCGACGATCATTGAATAGCCCATTTGTATTTGAACCTTGCTTGCTTGATCCAGCGATCCAACTTTTCCAATCATGCTCTGAATTATGTGAGTGAAGACATAATTCAGGTCAAATGGCATCTTTGCCTTTAGAATCTTTGTAAGCTTCTTGTCAGGGATAGTGGTGCGGGGTTTGAAGTCCTATTGGTATCCCATGTGGTCAAGGAACTAGATGAGCTCTGCATCAGTGGGTAAGGCATTGAATCCTGCTTTGGTACAATAAGGAAAGCGAAGAGCTATACGGATGAACAGTGGAGGGATAGCACCAGCTCCATACTGAGTTTGAAAGTATATTTCAGTGATTGGCTTTCCTTGCTTGTTCAGGACTTCACCCTTTTCAGCAGTAGACCAAAACTCTTGAAGAAGAGTCTTTGAGGGATTAGGATCAACCTTCAGTGCATAGCCCAGACAGGATGCCTTGAGGAAGTTAGCAGCTTGGAGAAGATGAGGACATTTGTTTTTGGGAAGGTTCAAACGTCCCAAATGGTTGTTTTTCGCGATTTCGAAATCAGAGAGTGCAAACTTCACATTCTTTGATGGGATGAGAGCAACAATGGAGGCCATTTCCAATAGGTAATGGAATAATAGAACAAGGATGGTTTAGAATCCAAACACAGTGCAAACAATATTACCAGTTTCTTATTAAAGAAAGAAACTTGTAGAAAAAAGTTTGTTGTTAGAGGAAAACCAGTTTCCTTTAAAAGAAGATGATAAGAAATCATTCAAAAATGATTGTAAGAGAAAAACAATTTTAATCGAAGATAAGAAAAAAATATAGGATTAAACACAAGTTTTTGGAAGAAGAAGATGTAAAGAATAAGAACCTGGATTGCTTGAAGGTTTGAAGATTCAAGTGTTCGTAAGTTCTTTGCTTGAGTGCCGAGAGTATTTTCTTGCCTTTTAAGTTTTTAGAGAGCGTAAAAGGAAAAAAATATGAATGGCATTCCTTTTATATGAGGAGAGAGAAAGAATTATGAGTGGGAAAAGTTGCTCAACATGACACGGACACGTCCCACGAAGTTGATGGGACAAGAAGTACAACGGACGAACGTGTCAGAAAAAGGTGTGTCATGGATTATTGGTTCGAATGACATCACAAGGGAGAGAAAAACGTTTTAGTTTTTGGAAAGTATCGCTGATAGAAAGTCAGAGATATGTTTTCTTTGCAAAGGATTACTAATGAGAAATATCAGTAATAAGGTTTGTTTTTCAAAAAGCTTTTAACCACTTGAAGAAAGTCAGTGATTAAAGTTTTTATTTTTCAAAACGTCTTACTGAATAGGATTCAATGAGAGAGGATGAGATAATATACCTGAGTGTCAGAGATATTTAGTCAGAGATTATGAGATGAGGTAGAACTTTTTATAACTGACATAATGCATGAAAGCTGAAGAGTTAATCTTCAAGATTCAGCATTCCAAGATCACTGATGAGAAAGTTGAATCTTGTCTCATCAAGAGGTTTGGTGAAAAGATCAGTGAGCTAATAGTCAGTAGGAATAAAGTGCAGTTCTATATCACCATTCATCACATGATCTTTGATAAAATGATATATGATCTCTATGTGCTTTGTCTTTGAGTGTAACACCGGATTGTTTGCTATAACGATGGCACTAGTGTTGTCGCAATAGATTGGGATCTTGGATAGCTGAAGGTCATAGTCTAATAGTTGATTTCTCATCCACAAGACTTGAGCACAACAACTTCCAGCGGCTACATACTCAACTTTAGTTGTGGAAGTGGATACTGAGTTTTGCTTTTTGCTTGTCCAACTTACCAGCTTTCCACCTAGGAGTTGACATCCCCCAGTGGTGCTTTTTCTATCAAGTTTGCAACCTGCAAAATCACTATCTGAATAACCAGTTAGATTGAACCCTGAATCTTTGGGGTACCAAAGACCGAGGTTAGGAGTTCCCTTAAGATATCTGAAAATTCGCTTGACAGCGATCAGATGGGATTCCTTGGGTTCTGATTGATAGCGTGCACAAATACATGTAGAATACATGATATCAGGTTGGCTCGCTGTTAGATACAGCAGGGAGCCTATCATTCTTCTGTAGGCAGTGACATTAACAGTTTCCACTGGATCCTTGTTTAATGTCATGGGAGGTGCCATAGGAGTTTTCATCGCAGAGGTGTGAGTGAGATCAAACTTTTTCAGCATATCCTTAACATGCTTACCCTGATTAATAAATGTACCTTTGTCATATTGCTTGATCTGAAGTCCAATGAAGTAAGTTAGTTCACCCATCATACTCATTTTATATTCTTTCTTCATTCTTTCAGCGAAACAAGTACACATAGATGGGTTAGCAGAACGAAATATAATGTCATCAACATATATTTGAACAAGAATAATCTGACCATTTATCTTTCTGAAAAATAATTTGTTATCAATTTTGCCACGTTCAAATCTTTCAGAGATAAGGAAAGAGGAAAGAGTGTCATACCAAGCACAAGGAGCTTGTTTTAACCCATAGAGAGTCTTATCTAACTTATATACATAGTGTGGATGCTTAGGGTCAGACAACCCTGGGGGTTGTTCAACATATACTTCTTCATTCAGCTTTCCATTTAGGAATGCTGACTTGACATCCATTTGGAATACCTTGAAATCTTTGTGAACTGCATATGTTAAGAATAATCGAATTGCTTCGATCCTAGCCACAGGGGTAAAGGTTTCATCATAGTCTATGCCTTCCTCTTGTCTATATCCCCGAGCAACTAGCCAAGCTTTGTTGCGGGTTACAATCCCATTTTCATCCAACTTGTTTCTATACACCTATTTGGTGCCAATAACATATTTGTCAGATAGTCATTGAACGAGATTCCAAATTTTGTTTCTCTCAAACTCAGTTAGCTCTTCTTGCATAGCGCTGACCTAGTTTGGATCTCTGAGGGCATGATCAGTTCTCTTTGGCTCTGTGAGAGAAAGAAAATTAACAAAGAGACAAATATTACCTGAACTTCATCGTGTCTGAATACCTACATCTGGATTACCAAAGATTTTATCTATGGGGTGATTTTTGGTCCATCTCTGAGCATGAGCATGATCTCTTAATTCAGGCACTTGATTAGTGATAGGAATGTTTATTGATGAAGAAGCATCAGTTTGAGGTTTATCGGTTATCAATTGTTGTGTTTCAGATAGAAGATTATTCACTGGGAGGTCTTCAGAGATGTTAGTGATTTAGAGGTTAAAGGATCTGATGGAGGGAAAGTGTTTAAAGGAACAACTCAAACCCATGAATTGTATTCAATGTTAGGAGGTATGATGGTTGGATCATCATCAGCGTTGATAGAATGTGCATGATGATGTAAGTTGAAGAGAGGTTCAGTTTCCCTATAATGAGAAAACATCCAAGCATTTAGATCATCATTATCAGCGATAGGTTTAGATTTCGTTGATCTTGATTCATCAAAGGTGACATGAATTGTTTCTTCTACCATTTTCTTCTCTTATTGAAGACCTTGTAAGCTTTGGAGATTGATGAATATCCGAGAAAAATTACATCATCAGACTTTGGATCAAACATTCCAAGTATATCTTTGTTGTTCAAGATAAAGCACTGACAACCAAAAATGTGGAGAAAGCTGATAGATGGCTTTCTTCCATGGAATAGTTCATAGGCAGTCTTATTGAATCGTTTAACAATCAGTGACATATTCTGAGTGAAACAGGCCATGTTAATAGCTTCTGCCCAAAACTGAGTTGGAAGATGAGAATCACTGAGCATTGATCTTGCAGCTTCAATGATTGTTCTATTTCTTCTTTAAGCGACTCCATTTTGCTGAGGGGTTCTCACTGATGAGAAATTGTGTGAGATGCCCTTGTTTTCAAAGAAGCTGTTCAGGGAATTATTTTTGAATTTAGTTCCATGATCAATTCTTATTGAGCGAACAGTTAAGTTGTTCAGTACTTCCATCTTTCTAACAAAAGATATAAGTTCTTATAGAGTGTCACTTTAAGAACGGAGAAAGATTACCCAGGTGTAGCGAGAGTATTCATCAACTATGACAAGAGTGTATTTCTTTCCAGCAATGGAGTGAATGTTAACAGGACCAAACCAATCCATCGGCAGGAGTTGAAGAGGATTCATCACTGATGAGACTTCTTTAGACTTAAAACTAGCTTTAGTCTGCTTTCCTTTTTCATATGCTGAACAAAGAGATTCTTTGGCATATGAGGTGTTGAGGAAGACCAGAGACTAGTTCTTTTGAGCAGAGAGTGTTCAGTGTTTTGAAGTTGAGATGAGATAGCCTATTATGCCATAGCCAGTTGACATCTGATGAGACTTTGGACAGAAAACATACATTCTCAGTGGTTGTAGAGTCCATATTTATTACATAAACATTTTCCATATAATAACCGCTAAGAGCAAGCTTTTTGTTTTTATCCAACACTGAACATGCTTTCTTAGAAAAGCATACTTCGTAATCTTTCACATATCTGACTGATGCTAAGAAGATTGTGTTTCGGTCCATCTACATAAGCGACTATTCGGAAGGTAGTTGTACCATTGATGAGTATACCAAACCCTCTGGTATAGCCTTTTTCATTTACACCAAAAGTCACTGAGGGACCTTTCTCTTCCTTGTATTCAATGAGTAGGTCTCTTTGGCCAGTCATATATCGAGAGCATCCACTATCTAAATACCAGATACCCTTTGATCCCTGCAACACAAGGAAGATTAAATTTTTATTGGTACCCACTTTTCAATGGGTCCAGGGGGTTAGTGGAGATAGAAGGTTCAACAATCTTCACAGCATCTGAAGATTCAGCGTCAGTGGTAACCTTCACTTTAGTTAATTTCTTAACCTTAGTAGCATTTTCACCTTGGCAAATTTCTCAACTTTGGTGACCTTCTTAGCCTTGGAGGCATTCATCTTCACTTTAGCTATCTTTTCTGCTTTTGTGGCATTTGGACATTTAATGGAAATGTGTTCAGTAAGTCCGTAGTGATAACACTTTCTATAGTTGAAAGTAGCCTAAATACCAGGAGCATTTGCATAAGTAAACTTTAGATGAGTCGGGCCTGCTCCAAGAATGCCCTTAGCATTAGATTTCGGAGGAACTTTTAGTTATTCTAATTTCTTAGGCTTGATATCAATCTTTAGCTTTGGAGTGGATCTCTGAATTTTTTCAGTAATTTTAGATCCAGAACCAGAAGATTGATTTGTTGAAGGTTTAGAAGGGATCATCTTCAGCTTTGCTATCTTTGTAGCCTTTTGAGAATGATGGGAAATGCCTTTCCCTTTATCAGTAAGCTTGGAGCTTTTTGATAAGTCCTCGGGCATCGGTTTGGAAGACGAGGAGCACTGATATGAGGAAGTGTCAGGGATACAAGAGACAAACATTCCAAACTTAAGCATGGAATAGTCTTTGCCAGATTCATCTTTATCAGATATATACCCAAGACCGGTTTTATCATGAGTAGGAATCTAAGCATTTAAGATCTCAGTGACCTTAGTTGAGAATTTACACCATCCTTCAACTGTAGCCTTTTCAGCTTTAAGAGCAGTGATGGCTTGCTCGCGTTCAATGCTGATGATTTCAGCTTTCCTCTAAAAGAGTTAGTTCTTTGATCCTTAAATGACATTTCTCTAGTTGTTCAGTTAAATCAATATTTTATTTTCATCTAAGGTTTTGCCATTCAGTACATTGTACAAGTCAATCGTCAGCACGTCAACCACGCGACTTCTCTCAACTTCAGAGAGGGAAGGATTGGTAGAGATTAATACCTGAGAGGAGATGTATCTCATGGATGTTCCAGCATATTCTTCCATTTCTTCTTTAATCTCAGCCATAAGAAAGAGATTAGCAGTTTCTTCTTAATCAAAATTTGATTCTTCTGACTCAACCCAGTCATGCTCTTCATCGATAAGACCCTTACCTTTTCGATTTTAGCCTTTCAGTTTCCGATATTTTTTTTCCAACTTGAGATATTTTCTATCGCTGGATTTTCTAGATGCGGAAGGTTTGAAGACTTTCTTTGACCTGCATTCGCTGGCGAAATGGCCAAGTTTCTTGCAGTTATAGCAGGTAGCAGTAGCCTTATCAACATGGGTTGACTTAGGCTTGTCAGATAGGGAGAGAGGCTTATTTCTTCTGAAATTTCTCTTTCTTTCAAATCTCTGAAAAGAGTTTGTCAAGAGTTCTAGAGATTATTCAAACTCTGAAAGTTCAGTGTCTGATGTACTCTCTGAGTCAGAATCTAACTCAGTGATAGTGAGAGTAGATCGCTGAGATGGGACAATCTATGAAGAGACTAGAGCAACAAGAGTGCTCTTGGAGTCTTTAGAATATTTGACAAGATTCTTTTTCAGAAGATTTGATTGCTCATAATTGAGCAGGATCCCATATAGAGTGCTAAGAGAGAGATGATTTAAGTCTTTGGTCAGCTTGAGACACATTGAATAGTTGTCCCAGCTTTTAAGAAGACATTCCAAAAAAAAATTTAGGACCTCAGAGTTAGAGTAGGTCCTACCAACAGTCTTTAGATCAATGATTAAGCAGTTAAATCTTTGGTGAACATCAGATAGAGAATGATTCTTACCACAGATGAAACTTTCATATTGTCTTACCAAGTTGATCTTTCGGGTTTCTTGGACTTCAGTGGTACCTTCGTACTGAACACATATAGTGTTCCACATTTCTTTAACAGTTTTTAGATGCATGATGGAATGGAAAGCTTCATCAGGAAAGACAATAGAGATAATGGCTTTTGCCTTTGCATCTAATCCTACTTTCTTCTTATCTTCATCACTCAATTGTCTAATTTATTTTGGAGCATATCTTTCATGGACAGTAGGAGTGGTAGTTGTGGCAAGGACTACGACTATAATCAATAATGGTTCATATGGACCATTTACCACATATTCAGGTATAGTAGGATCTACACCTTCTAGAAATAGCATCATTCGATTTTTCTAGAGCGCAAAGTTGTATCTGCTAAATCGAGGAGTTTTGGAGAGTGAACCATTATCATAATAATTTGAGTTTCTTTTTAATGTCATTTGAGAATAGCAAGGAAGAGAGTTAAGCAAGATCATGTTTATGAGATTAAACAATCCGCTCTGATACCCCTTGTTGGTCCCGAAGGTGCTTAACAAGTTTGTAGAAGGGGGGTTGAATACAAACACAAATTTTTAGTTTAATAAATTGTTTATTGAAAAATCAAATCACAATTTACAGTTTGTTGCAGAATAAGTTTAAGTAAAACCTAATCTAAACAAACTTAAGAAATACACAGTTGTTTGCACTAAGAAATAGAGAAGAAGGTTGAGGGAATATAGAAATCAAGGGTTTCTATCTTCGGTTCACTAAGAGAGAGAGAAATAGATCATTTTCAGAGAGAATCTCAACCTTTCTATTTATACCCCATGCATTAAATGCATGGCAGGGTACTTTACACGTGTCACCTTTTGGTTGGTTGCATGTTTCTGACTTTTGGAGACATGTTTTTGGCTGCATGGTGAATAGTGTAGTTCTTCAGAGTTGTTGTACGACTTGTGGTAGAGGTATGTCTCTTTTGACAGTTGTACTTTTTGTGCAAGGGTAAGACAAAAAAAAACTTAGAGCATAAGCTTCGTGATCTTCAGTCACTAAATATCTATTCCTTCAGTGAGTTAAAAGGAAGTTCAGTGAGTGCTGAAGCTTTTCTTCAGATTTATTCGCGCGATGTAGACTTGTCTTGGTTTCACTGATGTCCGCATCAGATCATGAGTAGACTTGTTGTTTGTTTAGCAGCTTTGTCTTCGATTCAACAGTGAACATCTTTGTCGAAAAACTTATCTTTAGGGATTACGTCTGACAAATAATAATGAATCTATCAGTGATACTGAATATACTCAGTATTTACTTGCTGATTGTGAAACACTAATACATACCGATGTTAAATGTAATTTACACTAAGTAAATCAGAGAGTCATTATCAAATCACTGAGAGAGTTTGGATCAACAGGGTATGTGCTGATGCAAGAAGGAAATGTGATCGCTTATGCGTCTTGCCAATTAAAGGAGCATGAGAAAAACTATCCAATGCACGACTTAGAGTTGGTGGTGGTGGCCTTCACCTTGAAGATTTTGAGGCACTATTTATACGGGGTCAAGTGTCAGATCTACACTGACCATAAGAGTGTTCAACAACTGTTCAATCAAAAGGAGTTGAATATGAGACAGAGGAGGTGGATGAAATTGCTAAGCGACTACGACTGCGAAATTCTTTACCATCCAGGTAAAGCCAATGTGGTGGTTGACGCCTTGAGTCGGAAGGAGCGGGTAGATGCGACAAAGGTAATGGCCTTTCGAGTTGAAGCAACAACCAATTTCTTGGAGGAAGTCAAGAAGTTACTAGAGGAAGCACTCTTGGAAGAGAATTTAAAGAGTGAGAGAATTGTCGGTATTATGACTTCTTTGACCGTGGACAATCGTGGGGTGAGATGCTTTGGGAAAAGGGTGTGGATTCCTAAGTTGGGTGACTTTCGGAAAAAGGGTGTTAGAGGAAGCTCACAAGTCTCGTTATTCATTACACCCGGGAACCAATAAGATGTATCGAGACCTGAAGTAGTGCTATTGGTGGCCAGGATTGAAGAAGGACATCGCTTACTTCATCGAGCGATGCTTGACATGTTTGAAGTTTAAAGCTGAGCACCAGCGACCGTATGGGGAACTTCAATCGTTGGAAATACCGGTGTAGAAGTGGGATGAAATAGCGATGGATTTCGTCACGGGAATTCTACAGTCAACTAAGGGGCATGATGCCATTTCGGTGTTAGTGGATCGACTCACAAAATCAGCTCACTTGCTACCGATCTATGAGACATATCCGTTAGAGAAGATGGATAAATTGTATATAGATGAGATCGTATCCAGGAACGAGGTGCCGTCATCTATCGTATCAGACCGTGATGTCCGTTTTACGTCATCTTCTTTGAGAAGTCTACAAAGAGAGTTGGGCTCACAACTTAAGTTGAGTACTGCTTATCATCCTCAAACGGATTGTCATAATGAGAGGACCATCCAAACGTTGGAAGACATGCTTCGAGCATGTGCTATCGATTTCAAAGGCTCGTGGGAAGTTAACCTACCGTTGGTACAGTTCTTCTACAACAACAATTATCATGCAAGTATACAAGCAGCACCGTTCGAAGATTTATGCGGACGCAAATGTAGAACACCCTTGTGTTGGAACGAGGTGAGAGAACGACAATTGGTAGGCCCAGAAATAGTTCAAGTGACCGTTGATAAGGTGAACCAGATACGAAAGAGGTTGAGGATGGCGCAAGACCGTCAGTAAATGTATGCGAATAAGAGGAGGAAACCGATCGAGTTCCAAGTAGGAGACAAGGTGATGCTAAAGGTTTCTCCATAGAAGGGTTGTGATCCATTTCGAGAAGAAAGGGAAATTGAGGCCTAGGTTCGTTGGCCCCTTTGCCATCATCGAGTGTATTGGAGAAGTGGCTTATAAGTTAGACTTACTTGAGGAATTGCGAGGAGTTCACTCCACTTTTTATGTGTCGAACCTGAAGAAGTGCTTAGGGGAGTCTGATGTGGTAGTACCATTGTATGACATTCGAGTGGTTGATAATTTGAGCTACGTAGAGAAATTGGTGGCCATCTTGGATCACAAAGTGAAGAAGCTTAGGAATAAGGAGATTAACCTTGTGAAAGTGCAATGGCGTTTTCATAAAGGGTAAGAGGCAACGTGGGAAGTGGAAGCGGATATGAGATCCCAGTACCCCAATTTGTTCAGTAATGGAATTTCGGGGACGAAATTCTTTTGAGGAGGGAGTGTTGTAATAACCAAGTTTTATGTCAAATAAAGGAGATTAAGGGGATTTGTGAAAAACCCTAAAGTGTGGGGACTGTTGTGCAAATACCCATAATAATGGATTTAGTATCCAAAACCCTCGACGCGAAGTTCATTTTCTCTTTTAAAAAGGCTGAGAAATTAAAGGCGTGCACTGTGTGTTCTCTTTGTGTGGAGGAGACTTGGAGATTTGGAAGAAATCCGGTATCAATTTCTTAAGGTAAGACGCCGATTCTTCCATTTTTGTTCTTTGTTGAATTAGACGTGCTATGTTGGAATATTTTGGGTGTGTCTTATTGTGAAATCGTTGGTGCTTATTATCTAGAAATTAGAGGGGTTTTATGTTTAAGTGAGGGTCTAAAACCCAGTATTCCTTGTATCGAATCAGTACAAAGGAGAGGGAAGGATTAGAGGGAATCGGGACCGAACCTAACTAGGGAATCGATCCCCGCCACCGAGGTAGCCCGGTAGTGAAAAACCTTGTAGCTTCGCGATGATTGTGTGAAGGTGAGGCGCAGAAATGGTCGAGAAGAGTGTCGCGTGCAAGTCGGAACTCCCCATCCGGGTGACCCCAAGAGACCCCAACCCGGGCTATCCCGGGAGAGCCTTAATCGGGCGAACCCGGGAGACCCCTACCCGGGCGATCCCAGGAAAAGCCACAACCCGGGCGACCCGGGAAACTTTTAACCAGGTGACCCCAGGAATTCTCAACGGGGCTACCCCGGGCAACACCAACTAAGTGACCACGGGGATTTGACAAACGGGAGTCGGGAGCCCATAGCGGGGTTTGGGCCGGGTTAGCCTAGGCCGATTGGGCCGAGAGATTTAGTAATGAAATCTTCAAATTTCTTGAATCTGTTGCGACGAAAGAGAGTGTTTTGCCGAGAGGAGTTTTATTATGTTTTAAAGAGTAAGCGTGAGACATACTTCCCTATATCACTTTATGCGGTAGGAATCATTTCTGACTTGTAAGCGTGAGGATTTAAGCCAGGGACAACATATGAGTTTTTCTAAATTTAACCTTACTGATGTTTACGTGATATTTTATGCATGCGAGATTACGGTTAATGCAAGTTATGTTTTACCATTAACGCAAGTTATGTTTTACCGTTAATGTGAGTTATGTTTTATCATTCTTGATATGGGAAATGTATGAATACATTGTTAGCGTGTTATGGCCAAATACGGTGGGGAGGGGGGGTGTCCCGCCTGTGCTCATATCGGGGTGTGTGTCCCGTTTATGCCATTGGGGGTGTGTCCCAAAATAAGGCAGTATGAGCCAAACACGCTGTCACCTTTGTGTGATGGTAGTATGGGCCAAGGGCGTGATTTATGAGTGTGATGTTGTTACTAAAACTGAATTGGTTTGCAATGTTGTAAATCTTTTCAATATTGCTTCTTTATGAAACTATCGTTATAGGGGACTCACTAGACCTTCGGTCTAACCCTCGCTCTTTCAAAAATTAAAAACCTTTTTAGGCAGGCAAGAAGTAGGAGGCTCGGCTAAGGGAAATGAGAAGGTGTGAGCCGGAGTTTGAGCTAGCAATTACCATTTTAGTCTTCCAGACTTCGTTATTTCTTTGGTACTCTCAGTTATGTAATAGGTTGCTTTTCCGCAAACCTTGGATTTATATTGTTGACCTGGGGCCGTTTTGGCGTTGTTTTATATTAAAGTTTATTATGCTATATTCTGTGAGTTTGGGTTGTTACAATTGGTATCAGAGTTGGGAGCTAGACTAGTGTGCCAGCGAGGACGCTGGGCTCCCAAGAGGGTTGGATTGTAAGATCCCACATTGGTTGGGGAGGGGAACGTAAGTTGCTTTATAAGGGACTGGATACCTCTACCAGACGCGTTTTAAAACCGTGAGTCCGGGTGTTTGGACAAAGCGGACAATATTTGGTACGGTTGGCCTGTGTGTGTATATATATAGCCAATGATTTGCAAACCGTACAAATACATTTAAACCGTTCATTTTTATGTCAACGATTGATATGAAATGGAGTGAATTTTGAATTTGAAATTAGAGTAAACTCTAATTTTGGTCCCTGTGGTTTAGTGAAATCTTTTGAAGTGGGACCTAACCTTTAATAACTCTAAAATCGTCCTCGTGGTTCTCATTTTTCTCTTAAAGTGGTCCCCATCACTAACTCCTTTTATTTTCACTGTTAATAGCAGGGGCATTTTTGTCCATTTATTTGCACAAATTTCCCTCTCATCTTCAGACTATAAAACACAAAATTGAAAAGTTAAGATTTATAGATTTACCACCGTTAATGAAATTGAAAATCTTTGGCATAAATCGGTGATGAAAGGATGTCACCTGGGTAAAAAGGTTGGATTTACCGGTGCGATTGCGGTTTTTGAAGGTAGAACCCTCACATAGTAGCATCCAAGCGTAGTTCCACCAAGACTCAATAGAGTTCTCCGTCTATAAGACTCTCTTTCTCTCTCTGCTTCTATAATAATTCCATCTTTATTTGTATTGCTACTCCAAAAAGTTCTAGAAATAGTTGTGTTATTTGAATATTTTGTAATTTGAGAGAGAGATGTGTTTGATTTGATTCTTGGTTAATGTGCAATCTTTAAGCTCAATTTCATGTACAACTTTTTTCTCTAAAATGGAAAATTTCAGCCCTTTTTTCTCTTATTTGATTTCTAGATTCTGATTGGTAGTAATTGGAATTTCACAACCACACACACTGTTGTTTTACGAGAAGCTACATCGGTGAGAACCCAAATCATATATATATATATATATATATATAATCCACTTTCAAAAAAGATTTGATCAGTGAAATCCATCACTGGATGTTGTTGAAAATGCTCGTAGTATCATCGTTGTCGCCTTGGATGTCGATCAGTCAACAAAATCCTCCTATAACAATCGTAACCCTGATACTATGCTTCACCGATCAAACGATTATCATCATCAACAGCAACAACTACAAAAGGTGACGTCACTACAACCGTCGTTGACCAATGACAACATCAGCGACAATGGTTATGTTGGTGATGATGATGATGGTGGATATAGGTTTAAGAAAGAGATAACCGATTTGGAAGAAATTGTAACAACCCAAACTCTCAACATTTAAACATAAGAAAAGATATATAAAACCATGCCAAAAATGGCCCCAAGTCTACAATAAAATCTCAAGGTTTACGGGTAAGCAATCTAATACTCAATTGAGAACAAAATATATTAATACTAAAGGAATTCTTCTAATCCAGATACAGATCACACATTCTCTTTACCCTTGCCCGATCCTCCTACTTCACGATTTCCTGAAAAGGTTTTTAGTTTTGAAAGAGCGAGGGTTAGACCGATGGTCTAGTGAGTTCCCTCTAAAGCAGTTCACGCCAAAATTATAGATGGATTTATAAAAACATAACCAATTCAGTTTTAAGGAATAAACCATCAAATTCGCAATCACGCTTATGGCATACACTACTGTCACACGGAGATGACAGTGTGTCTGGCTCATAATGCCTTAAGTTGGGACACACCCCCAATGGCTAGAACGGGACACACCCCCGGTATGAGCACATGTGGGACACCCCCCCCGACATAGGCCATTTCACGCTAACAACATCAATAAATTTTGCATGTATAAAACTGGCATAATAATTAAATGCTTTAAAAAAATAAGCTACCACATGTCAACAACCATTTTAACATCATAAGAATTTAGTTAGAAAAAGTCACCTGAATTCAGCAACACTTAACTTGCTAGTCTCTTCTAGAACGGACCTACCAAATAGAAATGGAAAGAGTGAGGTTCAAAAACCTACGCTGGCTTTAAACTTGGACCTGACACCCTTCCTCGGGTCACCCCGGGAAACCACCCCCATAACATCCTTAGGCTCCCGATTCCCGGCCATGCCCGGGTTGTCGTCTCCCGGCTCCCTGTCCCCGGCTCCGCCCGGGCTCCCCGCCTCCCGGCTCCACCCGGCTTCATCACCCGCCTCCCGGGGTTTAATACTCTCGGCTCCCCATCTCCCGGGGTTCCACGCCCGAGTCCCCAATACTCTCAACTCCCGGGGCCACCTGGTAGAGCCACTCCCAGGTCTCCCCCGGTCGAGTAGCTCCCGGCCTCCCCTGGGTCTGTTTCTCTTTCGACTCAGCCGAGGCTGGTGTCGCTAGGTTTTTAGGCGACAAATTGTGGGTCGCACTCCGGCGACGGAAACGATGCAACCCATACACCTACTTCATGAAACTCTCTTCCCAGTTCCAACCAAACATAAAACCCACACTAACTAAGTCTAAGAATCATAAATCAATAGTGGGTAAATCCTTTTTCAAAACAAAAAGCGAGTCTGACTATTTCTCCATTGAAATCGACTCCCAAAATGTCCAATACTCCTATTCCTCATCCCATAAACAAAAACAAGAAGAGGTTTAGGTCTTACCTTGAGAAGAAATTATGCAGACTCTTCTTCCAATTAATATTTTCTTCTCCCTTGCCTTCTTCTCCAAAATCGCCTATTCCCTCTTAGCCGCCACACAAATCAGTAAATGAATTAGGGTAAGAGACCTAACCCCTTAATACCCAAGCGAGTCTGACTATTTCTCCATTGAAATTGACTCCTAGAATGTCCAATACTCCTATTCCTCATCACATAAACAAATACAAGAAGAGGTTTAGGTCTTACCTTGAGAAGAAATTATGCAGACTCTTCTTCCAATTGAGCTTTTCTTCTCCCTTGACTTCTTCTCCAAAATCGCCTATTCCCTCTTAGCCGCCACACAAATCAGTAAATGAATTAGGGTAAGAGACCTAACCCCTTAATACCCAGTCTTACACCAACCCCCCTTCCACTTTAGGCGTTTAACAAACTTTCCCCCAAACTTTCATTATTAGTGAAATTTGCGGTTATTACAGAAATGTTGTCAAAACTGAACCCTATGGCTGAAGAATTTGTTCCTCATCAAAGGCCTCAACTTCTGCCATCATCTGCTGCTCAATTTGGTTATGTTGTTAACAATTTTTTGTATGTATTATATTTTTACTCAAACAGAAGCAAATGAACGGTGATAGAGGATTTAGGCCGAAACACACACACACACACACACACACATATATATATATAGGGGTATGTTCAAATGAGAAATGCTAAGTGTGTGAGAAATAGAGAAATGATCCTAGCCCTTCATCTGGTCAACATTTGTGGCTTTGACCGTGAAGCACCGGATAATTCCTTGCATGGTTTGTAGAAGATAGAGGGGTAGTTTCGTAAAATATGTGGGACGAGTTCATATGTGAACCTATGTGATTCACATATGGACTATACATTCATATAATCATATGTCAATTAGTAAATTAGTTTATATGAGAATCAGTTAATTAGTTCATATGTGAATCACAAATGTTCATATGTGAATTTGTTAATTAGTTCAACTGATTCACATATGAACCTACGATTTATTAGTTCATATGTGAATCAGTTAATTAGTTCATATATGAATCACAGCGGTTCATATATGAATCAGTTAAAAGAGTTCATATGTGAATTATACTGGTTCATATATGAACTTCTTCCGCGTATTTGTAAAAATTACGAAACTGTCATTCTATTTTTGGAATAGCCGCAACTTTTGACCAGTCAAAGCCGCAATTTCTTGACCAGTGAAAGACGCAATATTTGAGCAGTCAAATCCGATCTTGATCGTATGAATGGCTAGGATTACTTTTCCATTTCTCACACACTTAGCATTTGTCATTTGAACCTATGGCTATACACACACACTCACATATATATATGGTTCAAATAAGAAGCCCTAGTTTTTTTTGAATGGGAGAAGCAATCTCAAACATTAGTTTAAAATTTATTAATCATAGATTCACATATGAATTTTAATCATATCTTGTACGTGAATCAATTTAAAAATTATAGTCGAGATTCTAAATCAGTTTAAAATTCATATATGAACACATAAATCCTTTCATAGATTCGCATATGAATCATAATATAGATTCACAAGTCAATCTTAATCATAATTTGTATGTGAATTAATTTACAATTTATAATCGAGATTTTGAGTCAGTTTAATATTCATATGTGAATCTTACCATATATATATACATGTACACACACACACACACACACACATATATATATATATATATATATATTATGAATCTTAAATTAAAGATAATGAAATTTTCGTTCTTTTGGCATAAATTTTTAAAGTAAAATATTGATTATATTATAGATAATTTAATATAAAAATTAGGTAATCTATATTTTTTTTAAAGAAAGTGGGTAATTTCTAAAAAAAAGGGTGTGGATTAGTGATTTAATGGTTTGGATTAATGATTTAATTATACAAATGTTTTAAAATACCCCCTTCTACTTCCTTTGTTTATTTAATATACTCACGATTTTTCTTATATTTAAATATTTTCCCCTTAAGATCTTAACCATTGAAAAACTCATCTAGTGGTTGAAATATCTTCTCACATTCTCAAAAAATTTGGCTTCTCATTTGAACTCTTATATATATATATATATATATATATATATATATATAGAGAGAGAGAGAGAGAGAGAGAGTCGGGTTCAAATGATAACAATACCTATTTAAAAGAACACGATAACTAACAAAATCATTAGTGATTTTACATTAACACACGAAAAAAAGACTTTGGCCGCGGCTTCAGGTATGCGTGGCTTTTTTGCAAGTTAATGTAAAATCACTAATGATTTTGTTAGTTCTCGTGTTCTTTTAAATAGTTATTGTTCTCGTTTGATCCTCCCTCTCTCTCTCTCTCTATATATATATATATATGGTTGGGTTTCGATGAGAACTTGAGTTAATGTGAGACACGTAAGAAGAGGTTATTGACCGTTGGATGCATATTAGAATGAGATGCACCGTGATGCACCAGATCAATTCCCTTATGAAGTGTGATTCATAGGTAGGTTTGAGACTATAAGTGATCAACTTCTCACGCTTCTCATGTTAACTCAACTTCTCACCGATCCTTTGAGATAATGTGAGAAGTGTGAGAAGTGGATTTGAACCCTTGATCACTTGTAATCTCATACCCATCCATGAATCTGTTGAATACGAGATCCTTACATGCAGGCAAAAATATAACCGTATTCTACCATGATCCATACGAAATAGAGTAGAATGGTTTTTCAAAATTTTACCAGAACGAGCAGCAATCTTTGATGTCGAATTTGAATCGTAGCAACGAATCCTCAGCTTGTTTCCTCCACGGTATCAACGCAAATGTCTCTGAATCCTGTTGTCATCCTACGCAAGAGAGGAGAGCTCCTTCCTTCCCGAATGCTAGATACGGTTCTCCAACGTTTGGAGGATAAAGAGGAGAAGCCTTCAGGGATTTTGGAGAGATAGAGAGAGAGAGGAACCTTTTGAACCCTTTCAAAAGATTGTTCTCAATACGATGGAACACCAGTAACTCCCACAAGGGGCCTCTCTCTCTCTCTCTTTTTATATACATGTGGAAAAAGGGATGCCTATCACATAGGCATGTGGCAAAATGAGTGGCAATATCTCTGTAAGATCTCATATCTTCCAAGAGATATCTTTTCCTTTAGATAACACATATATAATGATTGATAAGTCTCTACTTGTCAAATGACATCTTGTAATACAAGACACATAATCCCATTTTATCTTTATAAAGTTGGATAATAATTATTAAATGTTATTTAATTATTTGTTTTCTTATTTCAAATATACATTTATTGCGTGTGACCCATTGGTACTTTATCACATTGGTAATAAATATAAATTCTATTTATAATTATAAACGAAGAGCAGCATCTAGCAATCATCATCGTTGCCCAAATGATAAAGTTTGGTAATTCAGCTAATCAGCAAACTGTGTGATCATTATCAGTGTACATATTCATGTCCCTTTGTTCAGATATCCAGATCGAACAAGAGGTATGGATGTGTCATCCTCGTTATGTCCGATCCTTAGTTTCTCGATTCCGGAATATACTGAAAAGACAAATATCAATATCATATACCAATTATCAATATCCCTATACTGATCATCTGAGCATGCATGCACTTCCACATTATCATTCAATATAGGGTCCCAGGGATATCGCTCTCGACATACAAGAGGAACAAATCCTATTTTTATCCATACCAGTCGTACTAAGTGATACGCGATATACCCAATAACAATTCTGTCAACCAGTTACAGACTTATTAGAATCATATATCAATGTACACCACTCATACAACTCAAACTCCATGATCTCAAGTCAAATGACTAATTGTACAATGACCACATGAGAACCGTTTATGACACTCATATGGCATCCAATGAAACATTCTCATAATGGGTCACGTCCGATATAAGATCCCATCTCGTACCCATATGAGGATTATGTATCTCCATACGAAACCCCACATATACTAGTCGTAGCGTATTAATTTAACCCAAACCCAAATTAATACTTGACTAGGGACATTTTAGAATATATTATTCTAAGTTTATTATTATGTTAAGATATAACATAAAATATGCTATAAGCATAATAATTGGGCAATGCCTTTTATTTTAATTAATAATAAACATGACACAACGTCCAAACAGAATCATCTAATAATTGGTTTTTGTACATATAGACTAACAGAATCGCGCTTCACAATAGAACTGATCTGGTGCATCTCGATGCATCTCATCCTAATGTGCATCAATGGGCGATAACCACTTCTCACGCGCTTCTCATGTTAACTCAACTTCTCACCGTAGTGTTAGGTTCAAGTGAGAAACCCCAAGAATTTAAGAATGGGAGAAGTAATATCAACCAGTAGTTTAAAATTTCTATTTCCAAATATTTTTTCACTAATTAAGATAACTATAGAAAAAAAATCAAATATCCTAATTTATCTTCTATTTATTATAACATTTTTTGGATATTGATAATCATCGATTCTTATCCAATTTTTGACCTTAAAATAATTGGCGATTTTATAACCTACAAATCGAATTAAATCCCATATGTGAACATGAACATTAATATTTTTTTATTGGATCATATTTGAACATGTGAGTACTAACATAGAATCACGTGTGAATCTTAATCATAACCAATACGTGAATCAATTTAAAACTTATAACGGAGATATCGAATCAGTTTAAGATTCATACGTAAACACGAGAATCAATTTAAAGTTTATAACCGAGATTCGTAATCAATTTAAGATTCATATGTGAATCTTAATTATAATTTGTAACATGAGTTAATTACAATTTACAATAGAGATTCTGAACAGTTTAAGATTCATATGAATCTTAATATATATATATATAGAGAGAGAGAGAGGGAGGATCAAACGAGAACAATAACTATTTAAAAGAACACGAGAACTAATAAAATCATTAGTGATTTTACATTAACGTGCAAAAGAGCCACGCGGATCTAAGGCCGCGGCCAAAGTCCTTTTTTCGTGTGTCAATGTAAAATCACTAATGATTTTGTTAGTTCTCGTGTTCTTTTAAATAGGTATTGTCGGTCCAACAATACTATATCAAGTTCTTAGAAACAACACATTAATCGATTACCAACCTGTATTGATATATAACAACGGTTACAAGGTTGATCAGATTCAAAGTTTGAATGTGTTCTCTGTATTATCTCTTTTACACCTTTTTGTGTGTGTTTTTGTGTGTGATCCTTATCTGATCCTTTTAGAGAGACTGAGAGATATCACTTAACTAATCTAGTGTGTCTTACACACTACCTAACATAATATCTAGATACTTTAATATCTAGATATTATCCTAGATAATATCAAACAAACTAGATATTAAAACTAATAACTAACTAAGTTACCTAATATAACTAATAACAATAAACATGGATTACATTGATTACTTTGACATTTATTACAAATAGACATAGACTTTAATATCGAGAGTCTACTTTTCGGCTTTAGCGTTAGATTGTGATCTTCAGATTGGATGATCTTGAATCCAATGAGACTGTGTCTTAACAATCTCCCCCTTTGGATCAAGATCATTACGAAAATGATTTTAGCAATTCAGTCTTCTTGTTCAACTCAGAAGATGCAATCTCTTTCTCTAGCTCTTAAATCAGCATGTCTTTTTCTAACAATCTCCCCCTTTGAAGAGTGGACGTGATTCTTGAAACATGTGATCTTTGCCATTTCTTGTGTAGTCATTCTCCCCCTTTTTGATGTTAAGTGCAACGACTTCATCAAAATTATTTGTAAGAAATGTCTATCTTGCAGTTAGAGCCCCTGATCCGTCAATTCAAAAGATATTCATCCAGATCTTTTCAAATCCAGACAAAATAGTCGTGTAACACCTGAATCAACTAATGAATCAGTTAACATGTCTGTCAGTAACACTAAGTCACTGTGTGTAACGAATACACATTGAAAGGAGCTGTTTGATGTTGACTCCCCCAGGGCTTCCATTTAATCATCGAAACACCACAAAGGTTATTTCTATAAACGTTATGACAAAGAAACTAATTCCTTGTGTGTTCGTGCTTGTGTTAGAAAGAAGTAAGCACAGATGATTGCTTATAAGGCTCAAAATTGTGTAAACCACTGAGACAACAGTAAGTTAAACACAGACTCAATGTGCATGATTGAAGTGCGAAGGTGGGGCAGACTTCCTTCTTTTCAATATCCAGATTTTCCAAATAAAAATCAGATAGCATATGTGTTGCGTCCCCTTTGAAAATGTGAAACACTTTCTTGTTGAGAAGAAAATGAGTAGATAGTGAGGTTTGATCAAGAGTTGGCATGGGTTAGTTGCCTGTTTCAATAATGTTCACCACAGAATTGTGAAACACTAGTAATGTGGCTACCCGGCTCAGAAAAATTTGGTGCAGAGTTGTGATATTCTTTGAACTCTGTTCTCACACGCTCTTTTTTTTAAACAGTTTGCTTACTCTAATCACACTCATTTCTTTTCGCTTCTCACACTCAATCACTAAGGATTAACTTCTTGGGTAGAAATCACTGGTTAAGGTGATTCCATAGAAGTTGTGTTAATTCCTAGCACAATGATTCTTGTTTTCCTATGATGCACGTGATGCTCAGATTGGTTTAACTATTTCAGTTAAAGCACAATTTAGATCATGAAAACATTTAAAATACACTCCCAAAATATAAAATCAGTTGAAAAATGGGGAAGTGGTTTGAACATTAAAAACAATGTTTTCAAATGATTGAAAGTTGTCCTTCTTTCAACCATATATGAGATGAAGATATAGAATTATACCTTAACGTACGATCTTCCATCTCATGAAGCTAAGCTTTAAGTTATAAGCATATGAACTTGTAAGCTTCTCTCAAAAATTCTGCAAAAGTCTTATGTCAAGTCAAAGTAAAATTTATTCACTTAAATTGAAAAGACAAAAAGCAGTAAAACAGTTTAAAGTACGAGTTCTGATCAGAAATAATCAGAAGTCATATCCAAACTCCTTGACTTGAAGAGCTCCCCCTAAATTCTTGCATTACAAAAAAAAAATTGGCATTAAAAGGTACATGCAAAATTTTATGAGCTCCCCCTCGAAGTAATATTGACCACTTGTCAATTTCTTCTCATTCTCCCCCTTGGATTATGAACATTATATAGAAGTGAAGATATCAATCAGAGTTAAGAATTTAGAAAACTTTTATAGGTAACTACTGATTAGATTTTAAGATTTAGCATACCAAGCTTAGAGATAAGAAAGTTGAACCTCTTTTCGTCTAAGGGTTTGGTGAACAAATCGGTAAGTTGATAATCAGTTTTTACAAAGAAAAGTTCAATTGTTCCCTTTTCAACATGATCTTTAATAAAGTGATACCTGACGTCTATGTGCTTAGTCTTGGTGTGTTGAACAGGATTCGCTGATATTGCGATGGCGCTCTTGGAGTCACAGTATATCGGGATTTTGTTGAAGTGGAAACCGTAGTCGCGCAATTGAATTCCATCCATAAGACCTGAGAACATCAGCTAGCAGCAGCTACATATTCTGCTTCGGCCGTGGAGGTTGAAACACAAAGTTGCTTCGTCGATGCCCAACTTACTAGTTTGTCACCGAGGAACTGTACATGTCCCGACGTGCTCTTCCTGTCTAACTACAACCTGCATGATCTGCATCTGTGTAGGCTGTTAGTTCAAAACTAGTATATTTAGGATACCACAGACCAAGATCTGCAGTGCCCTTTAGATACCTAAATATGCGCTTTACAGCAGACATATGGATTTCTTTAGGATTGGCCTGATATCGTGCACATAAGCATGTTGAAAACATTATATCTGGCCTACTAGAAGTAAGATACATTAAAGAACCTATCATCCCTCGATAAGTCCTAACATCAACATCCTTTCCCGAAGGGTCGGTGCCAATTTTAGTACCTGGTGCCATTGGGGTACCAATCGGTTTAGAATTTTCCATTTGGAACTTCCGAAGAATATCCCTAATGTATTTTGATTGATTGATAAAAATACCCGATGAAAATTGTTTTACTTGTAAACCGAGGAAGAAATTCATCTCTCCCATCAAGTTCATCTGAAATCTAGACACCATAAGGTTTGCAAAATTCTTACAGTACTTAGTATTTGTAGAACCAAAGATAATATCATCTACATAAATTTGAATAAAAATGATATCGCCTTTTTCCTTTTTGATAAACAAAGTGGTATCTACCGTTCCTTTTGAAAACCCAGACTTGACTAGAAAAGTGGAAAGGACATCATACCAGGCTCGAGGTGCTTGTTTCAGACCGTAGAGTGCTTTGTCGAGAATGTAAACGTGAGTCAGCTTATATTGATTAACAAAACCCTCTGGCTGAGAGACGTAGACTTCCTCCTTCAGAATTCCATTTAGGAATGTTGTCTTCACGTCTATTTGAAAGACAGTGAAGTTCTTGTGGGCTGCATAGGCTAGAAACATTCTGATTGCCTCTAATCGCGCCACAGGAGCATATGTTTCGTCATAGTCTATTCCTTCCTCTTGTCTGTATCCTTTGGCTACTAGTCTTGCCTTGTTTCGGATAACGGTACCATCTTCGTCTTTCTTTATCTTGAAAACCCATTTCGTACCTATAATGGTTTTACCTTTAGGCTTTGGTACGAGTCTCCAGACTTGAAGTGCATCGAACTGATTTAGTTCTTCTTGCATTGAGACCACCATTCTGGATCAGCAAGTGCCTCTGATACTCTTGTTGGCTCGAACTTGCTCAGAAAGGAGTCATGCATGCACATGTTCATTGATGCTGACCTAGTTTGCACCGGTTTTGATGGATCGCCAATGATCTGGCTTAGCGGATGCTCTTTGGTCCATTTATGTTCATGAGGTAGTGGATTAGATGATTGTATGTCGGTTGTATCATCTACAAATCCACTTGTACCTTCTTCTGATTGTTTAGGAGGATTGATGGTTTCAGTTGAAGTGGCAGGTTTAGAAGGCTCAGCAGGTACAACTTGTTCTGGTTGTAGATTGATCTGTATAGTATCTCCTACTATTTCAGCTACTTCTGTCTCTTTATCAGTTGTCACTTCTTCAACTGTTGGAGTCGACATTTGAATTGTAATCTTTTGTTGAATCGGGGCATTTGATTCAATAGGAATATCTGAACTGGTTGGATGAGTAGTCGTTAAGTCTTTCATCCTATCAACCACAACAGATTTCTTTACATTAGATCCAAGAAATTCATCATAAAACAATTCAAATAATAAATCTAAATCAGATAAATGGTTAGTAGAAGTTGATGCTTCATCTGATTTATTCTGTTGAGACGCAGGTTCTGGACTGAGTTGCCCAGAAGCTAGTACTCCGGTTATAACGGGTTCTGAACGTTGTTGTTCGGAAGCCATTTCTTCATCAAACGAGACGTTGATGCTTTCAATCACCGTCTTTGACTTCTTTAGATAAACACGGAATGCAGTTGATGTCGAGGAATAGCCAATGAAGATTCCTTCGTCCGCCTTAGCAATGAACTTATTTAGACTCTCCCTATAGTTTAGAACGAAACACTTACACCCAAATATATGGAAATATTTGACTGTCGGTGTTCGATTGTTGATTAACGCATAAGGAGTCTTCTTGAATCTTCGATGTACCATGGAGCGATTCTGTATGTAGCACGCGGTCGATACAGCTTCTGCCCACAAAAATAGAGGTAAGTCTGATTGACTTAGCATAGTACGAGCAGCCTCGACTAGCGTCCGATTTCTTCTTTAAACCACTCCATTTTGTTGAGGCGTTTGAGCAGCAGAGTATTGATGTGAAATCCCGACAGATTCGAGATATTCTTCAACTTTGTTGTTTTTGAACTCTGTGTCGTTGTCTGTTCGTAGAAACTTTACCGGTTTCTGCAGATTCACCTGGGTCGTCTTTAGGAAAGTGATGAGTACATCTGGTGTCTCATCCTTTGAACGTAGAAACTTGACCCATGTGTATCCCGAGTAATCGTCCACGATCACGAGTATGTACTTCTTGCCGCCTAGACTTTGAGTTCGCATCGAACCGCATAGATCCATATGCAATAACTCTAACGGAGCGCTTGTACTTGGTTCAAGCTTTGGTTTATGAGGTGCCCTCTTCATCTTGCCCTTTTCACAAGCTGCACAAAGATGTTCTCTTTCATACTTGAGTTCTGGAAGTCCTTTGACGAGCTTTCCACTGACCAGATTGTTGATGTAACGGAAGTTGAGGTGAGAGAGCCTTCGATGCCATAACCAACTTTGTTCCATCGATGCTTTCGTCAGTAGACAAACTTGCTTGTCAATCTGGACATTTGATAAATTGATTGTGTAGAGGTCGGATTCTCGAGTACCGACCAAGAGTTCTTCGCCTTCTTCATTGCGAACTGAACATCTCTTGGCTTTGAAGTTGACCTCTAAGTCTTTGTCGCAGAACTGTCCTATACTGAACAAGTTGTGTCGTAAGCCTTCAACATAGCTCACCTTCTTGATAGTGACATTGTCATGTTGTACATCACCATATCCTATGATTGGAGAAAACTGGTCGTTGCCGAATCTTACTGTTCCGCAATATTTCTCTTTAAAATTGGACAGTATCTCTTTTGCCCTGTCATGTTCTGGGAACATCCGCTGTCCAAGAACCATGTATGACTAGTCTGCATAAGAGAAATTACAAATTTAGATATTTATACGACAACTTTGGAATATTCACTTTGATTATCGAAGTGCGGGTCTTGAACTGATTTGTTCAAAAGCCTGTTTTGACTTTGATGTTCGGGTTTTGAACTGCATTATCCAAAAACCAATTTTGACATTGAAGAACGAGTCCTGATCTGTACATAATCAGAAGTCGCTTTCTCTCTAAGCTTTGTGTGCCTGCAACACAGATTTAGCCTTAGGTTCCCACTGGAATTTGGGTCCTGCTGTGTTAGCACAAGATTTTGGTACCCATTTCAAATTGGGTCCTCTTTTCTTTTGAAATATAATGGAAGAATTAGTATGAGATGAATGCACATGGTAATTTCCAAACCAATCTCCAAAATCTTGACAAGAGATAGAAATATGTTTATCATAAATAGAAGACTTTCTAGCAGATAAAGATAACTGAAATAATTGCTTCATTGTATATTGTTTACGAGAAACAGCAAGTTTTGAGTTCAAAAGAGCAACATCAGCAATTAAGACATCTTTACTAAGCGAAGTCTTACTACAATTAACACTATTAAACGATAAAACGGTCTTGTCAAGCTTCCGTTTGGGTTGCCATTGAGAATTTACTTCTGGCCTTTGCTTGCTCAGATCTGAAACATGTGAAACCGGTGAGTTAGACCTTGGAGCAACAAGCGATTGCTTCTTCTTAGAATTACCAGTAATGTTCGGTTTCTGTGAATGCTGAGATATATTCTTACCTTTAGCACTCTTAGCGTTCATAGAGACTGAGTTATCAACCTTCGTTGATTTTGCACTATTAACAGGCATACTGGTTTTTCTCAAAGTTTTCTTAACAAAAGATGAATGGTTAGGAAGTTTTGCATTAAAGTCAAATTGTTCAGAACAATCATCTAAACCACCATTAGAGTTCAAAAAATCAAATCCTTTATTTGATGAACTAATCATATCCTCAGACTGTGAAGCCTTTGAAATTATAACATTTTTGAACACTGTTGAAAAAACCTTTCGTTCAATATTTATCAAAAGTATTTCATCTGATAAGAAATTCTCGAGTTCAGAAATTTTACTTGCTAAAACGAGAGGAGGGATATATAGTTTACCTTGAATAGGCTTCACCTCCATTTCTTTTTCAGAATAACTTGGAAAGAAATCACTCGAAAGAGTTTTCTTCTTTTGATATATTGGACTTTTATTATAACTATTATTCGTCTTCACATAATTAAATGGAAGATGAACTTTAGATGATTTCAACCGTTTTTCCGTTTCGTTGGCTTCATCCTCTTTTGACAGTTTAGTCCAGAAAGTTTTAAACTCGGGGATTCTGCGAGCTAATTGCATTGAAAGATGATCATAAAGTCCTGGCACTTCAGACATCCCTTTTTGTAGACAGTGAGGATTCTTATAACCGATTCCCCATCTCTCTATTTCCTCTTTGGGTTTGTTCAGAAAAATAGTCTGTTCAGTTTGACCCATTTTATATAACTTCTCTTCCAAACTTTTTAATTTTCCCAGTAAAGAAAAGTTTTCTTTGGTACAAGAAGCATGCAAATTTGTAAGCTCATATAAATCTATTTCACCTTTTAGCAGTTTAGACTTAAGAATTATTGTCTTTTCCTTAGCGTTGATGTCATTATATTTATGTAAAACCTCAATTAATACTTTCTTCTCAGCAATTTCATTGCTAAGTTTCTGTATCAATTGGTTTTTGTCAGTTATGACACCATTTTCTTGCTCAAGATTAGATTCTAACTCTTTTTGTTTTAAACTCATGGCATGCATTTTATTCATGAAATCTAAATCTGATAGATTACATACCTCTTCTTCTTCATTGTCTGAATCAGCTTCAGCATCTGATTCTATTTGGCCCATCAAGCACATGTTGACGGCTTCATCCTTTTCTTCATCATCTTCTTCATCATCTGAGTGATCAAGCCAGTATTCATCCTCAGCCATCAGTGCATTGTCTGCCTCCTGTTGCTTTGCAAGAAGCATCTTGTTCTTGTAGTAGTCGAAGTATCTGACTTTTGATCTGCGGCAGTCCTTGGCAAAGTGACCTAATTTGCCACAGTTGTAGCACGTTGGTGGTTCTGGCTGACTTGATCCTTCTGCTTTAAACTTTCTTTCTTCTGGTTTCCTCTCCTCTAATCTCTTCCCTTCATACTGAAACCTTCTCTCTTCTGGCTTCCTTTCCTTTGTTCTTTTCCCTTCAGATCTCTTTCCTTCATATCTGCTTCCTTCAACCCTTTCCTTGTGGATGTAGTTGTTCGGACCAGATGAGTACCTCTGACTGTTTGATGTTGGCTTTTTGTAGAACCTTTTCTGAAAAGCATTTGTCAGCATCATCATTGCTTGCTTTAGCTGATCATTTTCATCTGTGTCAGAGTTTGCATAAGCTTCATCTTCATCTGATTCGTACACAATCGTCTTGTTCTTTTTCTTCCTAACTACAAGAGCGACTGTGTCATCAACTGTCTTTCCTTTCTGTCTATTCTCAGCTAGAATTTCATCCACCTCTTCTTCATTCTGACGGAGGGTTTCATACACCTCGTGAAGTGGAATCTCATTCAAGTCTTTGATCTGCTTCATCTGTCTTGCAAATCTTTTCCATTCTGGTTGAAGAATGCTCAGGAACTTGACGTTCAGCTCAATTTGAGATTTCTGGAGACGTTCAGCTCAATTTGAGATTTGTGGACTTTGTTCTTACTAAGTTCGTTCAGCAAAGTCACAAACCTGTCATAGGTTTCTTTTAAAGTTTCTCCCACTCTGCCTCTAAATTCTTCATAGTTATTTAGGCAGTTGGAGATTTTCAGCTGATTTCCAACTTTTGAACCCAACATCATCTTTTCATGCTGATCCCACATTTCTTTGCCGGAGACCTTGTAGCTGTCAATCTTTACGTATATTTCATTTGGAATTTCTTGTAAAATGTATGACTTAGCTAATCTATCGCCTTTGGCTCTTCTAAGGTTATCATCTTGTAGCTCATGAAACTTAAGTTCAACTTCAGTCGGCACATTTCCAACTACACGAGTTGTTATGACTGGTTTCATAACCCCTTCTTCAATAGATGTCCTGATGAACTCACCCAGCTCATGTCTGTCAATGAAGTTCAGAAACCGATCCTTCCGCTGTTCGTATTCTCCTTTGAAGAGAACTGGTGGCTTGGTGTCAGTTCCTATTGCAAGGGCTTCTCTGGATGTCATCCTGTATTGATTATAAGTCCAGATAAAATTTGATCACACAAGAAATTTTGTCCCCCTAGGCAGACTTAGCACGGGGGTCCCGCAAAGTTGAGGTTTACGGGTCTATTTGGAAGCGCAAAGTTGAGGTTTGCGGGTCTAGTTGGAAGCGCAAAGTTGAGGTTTTGCGGGTCTAGTTGGAAGCGCAAAGTTGAGGTTTGCGTTTCTGAGATTTGCGTTTCTGAGGTTTGATCCGAGAAGTGAAGTTGAGGTTTGCGATTGCTCTTTGAAGCGAGAAGTGTGCTTTGCGTTTGGCTTGAGAGGCGCAAAGTGAGGTTTGCGGGTCACTTGAGGAGCGCAAAGTTGGACTTTGCGTTTCACTTGAGACGCGCAAAGTGGGACTTTGCGTTTGATGTGAGACGCGCAAAGTTGGACTTTGCGTGTGTTCTTCTTCTGCTTTGCGTATGTTCGTCCTTAAACTTCGAAAATCGACTAGAACTTGATCCTGAAACGATTAGCAGTACCAAAACACTACCCTTATGTCTAGAAACACTTCTAGACTTGATTGTAAGCACTCGATCTCAATAACAGACACTTTTTCGAAATTAATTTGATAGCACAGTGACTTAAAGCTTTCGACTGTTTCTTCACTAAAATCACAAAATGAAACTCGATAAGTGATTTAAAATGAAATCAAACAACAACAACTCTATCTAGCATGCTAATCGATCACAACTTGATCGATTTTAACACCTAAAACAGTTTAAATCACTAAATCGATTTTCAATAAGAACACAGAGACGTTTTTCTGAAAAACTTGATTTGATCATAATCAAAGCTCTGATACCAATTGTCGGTCCAACAATACTATATCAAGTTCTTAGAAACAACACATTAATCGATTACCAACCTGTATTGATATATAACAACGGTTACAAGGTTGATCAGATTCAAAGTTTGAATGTGTTCTCTGTATTATCTCTTTTACACCTTTTTGTGTGTGTTTTTGTGTGTGATCCTTATCTGATCCTTTTAGAGAGATTGAGAGATATCACTTAACTAATCTAGTGTGTCTTACACACTACCTAACATAATATCTAGATACTTTAATATCTAGATATTATCCTAGATAATATCAAACAAACTAGATATTAAAACTAATAACTAACTAAGTTACCTAATATAACTAATAACAATAAACATGGATTACATTGATTACTTTGACATTTATTACAAATAGACATAGACTTTAATATCGAGAGTCGACTTTTCGGCTTTAGCTTCAGATTGCGATCTTCAGATTGGATGATCTTGAATCCAATGAGACTGTGTCTTAACAGGTATTGTTCTCGTTTGAACCCGACTCTCTCTCTCTCTCTCTCTCTATATATATATATATATATATATATATATATTATCATTGATTTTTAATTAACGATAATGAAATTCTTGTTTTTTGGTATAATTTATTTAAATAAAATATTGAATATATTTGAAAAAAGAGTGGATTAGTGAATTTTAGATAATTTTAATGGGTGATCTAATTTTTATTGAAATAAAATAATAGGTAAATTTTTTGAAAAAATAATGGATTAGTGAATTTTAGATAATCTTTAAGTAAAAGAGTGGATTAGTAAATTTTAGATAATTTTTATTTAAAAAGAAAATGGATAATCTAATTTTTATTTAAAAAAGAAAATTGGTAAAAATATTTAATTAGAAGTGTTTATCTAAACTGTCAAACTGCAAAAACCTCTCTCATCGCATCACACTGTAAAGCACGGTTTAGAACTTCCGCGATGTGGTTTTGCAGTTTGCATTTTCACCAAACCATACTGCGTTGAACAGTTTGCATTTTTGAGTTATCAAACCACAGTTCAAAACACACTGCACCGCATAATATATGTGTATATATTTTATTTTATTATATATATATATAGAGAGAGAGAGAGAGAAAGAGAGAGAGAGAGAGAATAATTGCTAAGTTTATGTAGTATTTTTTTAATCTATTTTTTTCATGGTCCATTAGTATGCCCAAAGCTTTGAACTTTGATCCATAAGATCCTCTTGAGAATTTATAATTCTCTTCAATTTGAAGACCCTGTCCAATTTTGGTATCGGAGCCATTGAGTTCTTATTATCTCTTTGAGAGATTAAGTCATAAGAGGAGCAAGAGCATTATTTTAATTTTCAACTAATCTGTCATATTGATAGAGGTAATTTTAATTATTGTTGTTAATTTTAATTTTAATTATAGTTGTTATTTACTTATAGTACTTTATTTTATAAATTAAAGTTTAAGATAAAACTTCATCTTTCCATAACAAGTATTCTCTGAAACACCGAGTCGCGTAGACTTTTCAGTCCTCCAATTTTGTTGAGATTGGCGTTATGAGAGATTTGGCGTAAAACTTTGACAGTGACGAGAATATATAATGGATAAATTAGTTCGATCTTTTACTTTAAGAGGTAAAGATAATGATTCTATTAAGTCTTTAAAATTAAATAATTTAAATAAAATAAAAATAAAAACTTATAGTTCATGAAAATCTAGATAAAAATCTAGATGATTGGAAAATTCTGGCTTATCCAGCCTCAAAAATATATAAAACAGACAGTTTTTTTGCAAAAATATGATTATATTATAAAAACTGTAGAAGAATTTGTTCTTTTATTAGAAGGAAATAATTCTTTTAATTTATTTTCTAAAAGGCTTATATTGGAATGGTCCAAATAGCAGTTAAACCAGCTACAAGATTGGGACTTAATACGTCAGCAGTTATTGCTGTCAGAGATAAAAGACATTTAAGATTTCATGATTCTTTATTAGGAGTTGTTCAATCTAGTCTTTGTGATGGACTGATTTATTTTTCATGTTGTAAGACTGGGTTTAAAAAAAACGTATAATTATTCTTACACGAATTAAACCGTAATTAAAAATAGCAATCAAAGATAGTTGAGGGGTAAAAACCGTCATTCATCCAATCTTTATATATATAAAAGGAAAACCCAAGAGTGATGAGGTGGCACCATGAGAGTTGAGTATTCTCAAAATGGTGGATTGTGGTTGAGTTGTAGCCATCCCACATTGGTGAGAAGTTGAAACATTGGAACAAAGAGGTGTGTATAAGATATGTGAATGTGATGACTTTGTGTTCATTCTTAGAGTTGTTTTATTTTAGATAACTTGTTTTTTGCATCATGAGAGTATTCTCAAATGATAGATAGTGGTTGAGTTTTAGTCCTCCCACATTGGTGAAAAGTTGAAAATTTGGAATAAAGATGTGTGTATACGAAATGTGAATGTGATGCATTTGTGTCTATTCTCATAGGGTTGTCTTATTTTAGATGACCTTCTTTTTGTATCATGAAAAATGGGTATTCTCAAAAGGTGGATTGTAGTTTAGTTTTAACCATCCCACATCGGTGAAAAGTTAAAAATTTGGAATAAAGAGATGTTTATAAGAAAGGTGGATGTGATGCTTTTGTGTCGACTTTATATATATAAAAGGAAAACTCAAGAGTGATGAGGTGGCACCATGAGAGTTGAGTATTCTCAAAATGGTGGATTGTGGTTGAGTTGTAGCTGATCGGTCGTTTAATTCGATATTATTTTATCGTCAATCACCCATCTTTAATGTGATAAAATGATAAAACCGAACGATATTAATGCATTTTTATATTTTTATAGGTTCGGAACAATTGGTAGCGAAAAAGAACAAAACGAGGATTTTTGACAGATTTGCACGACCGCGGAATTTTGGCCATATCTCACTCGTCCGAGCCCCGTTTAAGGTGATTCAAGATGATCTGTAATCCTAACAAACGGATCTACGACGTTGAAGTTTTGAGTTTTTGCAAACTCGGAATGAATCTGGGTCGAAATTGACATCGAAGTCAGAAAAGGTGTGCTGGACAGAAAGGTACAAACCATTGATGCATGCACCAAGGTAGATCAGAAAGTCCTCTAGTCTTTTATGGGCTAAAAGTCATTTTATTTGGACTTTGAAAATAAAAGATATTAAATTGATAAGTGGACCTTGTTGCTTTGGGAATTTAGGCTATTAATGAGAAAAGAAACAAATATGGCTTTCATGGATCTGAGATGAAGTCGTGAGGCTAAATGAAAAAAAGGAATGAAGTTTATTTTTGAGGCTTTCTTTGGTGATAAAATAGAAGAGATACGGCAGAAAAAAAGGAAAGAAGAGGGAATCAATTCCTAAATTGGGGGGGATTGATATGTATAAGAAAAGGGTGCACGATCGAAAGAAGGAGGAGAGGAATTCCAGAGGTTGAAAAAGGTGGGTTTGAGGTGATCGATTGAAGTCAAGCTCATCTGGGGCTGTTTGTTTTTACGTATGATAAGAGAGAAACAAGGAACCAATTTACAGCAACAAACACATCGGGATTGAAGGATTTCAAGGCTGTAAATTAACAGCTTTGGAGTCTCGTTTCTTAGCATCCGACACGCACTATTCAACGCCTTTTTGGATTAGTTTTCGGGGCTGTGGAAGGTTCGGTTTGGGGCTGTTTTGGCAGCAGCAAACTCATCAAAAACAGAGGTTGCTGCTGCGTTTTTTTCTCGTTAAGCAAAGCAAGCAAACGTGGCCTTCTTGGGTTTTCAAAAGTAACATTACAGGTTATGAAGTTTGTTCTTTTTTTTCTTGTTTTAATCTAGTTGCTTTACTTAGTCTACAATAGATTACTTGGTTTTAATAGAAGATTCAATTTGTGCTCATCTTGCTTAGAATTTCGTTTAACAACTTCAAGTAGAGTTTTATCTTGAGATATTGGTATTTGATTATTGGTTGAATGCAATTGTTATTCGTTATATCGAAACGAAATTGGGTTCATTTTATTGGTTCTTTGAATCGCACACCAAGTGTTTGAAGAAATTCCTAGGTGAGTTAGGGGTTGTTTGGCAGTTGCTGAATGGTTTAGTGCAGAATGATTAAGTGGTCTGAATGATTAAGAGGTTTTTATGGTATAGTGTAAAATGAAATATGGTTGTTTGCTAATTGTTCATAATGAAATCAGAGCTCTTAATGGTTAAGGGGGATCAGGATACAAAATCATTAAGAGGATTTTGGAACCATTAAGAGGCAACCCTTTTTTTGCCAAACAAGATTTACCTCTTAACGATTCAGAGGTTGCCTCTTAATGGAACCATTAAGAGGTAAACAAACAGCCCCTTAGTGTTTTTATTGGAGTGTTAGTGGTTAAACGGGGTGACCACGATGTTCGTTGATTAGATAAAGTTTCCGTTTTTTTTAGTTGATAGCTTAATTATAAAGTTCTGATTTTTTTTCAGTTTAGTAGTTTAACTCTCAACTTCCATCCAAGTAGATTTCGTTTTTTTTATAAGTTTTGAGCTTTATTCGAGTTAACTGTGTAGCTAATCTTTGTGACATACGTGCATTCGGTTTTAGCACAAGTCATTGTTAGACTGTAATTGTATTCAAGATTAAATGAGGGTAATTGTTGTAATTAGTGTTTGGATGTGTGTTGTAATGATCTTAGAAGGTTTGACCTTTCTTGGTCATGTTGACCTATATATAAACAAGTCCTTGTATTGTTTGTAAGATGTGATAGTAAGTGTGTGAAAGTAAAGGTGTAATATTGGTGGTAGTTGAGAGAGAGTAAGAACACACACAAAGAACACACACATATGTGAGATCTGTGACTAGATGTTAGATCTGTGATTAATTGTAATTCATGTGATTGATCTAATAAAAGTGTTTGCGTCAATCTAAATGTGTTAATGCTAGTAATCACTGGGCCACAATTGGTATCAAAGCCAAATCCGTTTGAAAATCAAGAAAATATTTTGAGTCGACACTGTTCACGTTACTGTTCACGAAGTCAAAATCAATTTTGAATTTTAGTGGAATTTTTGAGTTGAATCTGATTAGGTTATGTTCGAATTGTGAAATCGATCATGTCTGTATAATTTGTTTCAAGGTTTGCACAATATTCGATTGGTAATTTTGATTTTAAAGAAGTTTTTGGTTCACGAGTTTCACGTACTGTTCTTGAATCAATTTGATGATATGTGTGTTTTTAATCGAAATTGCTTGCTAAAATTGTGTTCGAAATGTGTTGGTGAATGAATTGTCAAATTTTCAGATCGAAATTCGGAGTCTAGATGAGTTTTTGGTGTGATTTTGATTGATTTTAGAGGTTTGCGTGTGTTCGTTAAACTTTGCGCTTGATTCATCGTAGTTTACGCTTGATTCATCGTGTTCATCCTGGTTTACGTTTCATTCATCGAAAGTGTTATTTGTGTTTCTCCACAAACGCAAAGTCAGGATTTGCGTTTCACATCACAAACGCAAAGTGGAGTTTGCGATTCACACTACAAACGCAAACTAAGGTTTGCGCTCCTCGTTATTATAATTATAATTATAATTCTATATATATAATAAAAGAAAAAATTGTTGTTAAGTAAACAAGATGTCATCGTCTCCTTCTTCTCAATACCAGACAGCCATATTTCTCTCTCTCTAGAATTCATATTCTCTCTAAAATATCTCTCAATCTGTTGAAGTAATCGAAGAAACAATTACGTATTCGGATTCCACTCTTCGAGTTCTTTCTAGTGGTATAAATTTCTTCTTAAATTATTTAAGTTGGTAAGTTAGGGTAGTTGAAGTTGGTTGGTAGATTATGATTAGATATTGCAAAGTTATAATCATTTACATGTTTAAAAATTCTTAGGTTTGTCAAAATTACAAAAGGGTAAAGTTTAGAATCAAAACGGTGATATTTGTATCTAGATGTTTAACCGTACACCAAGTGTACTCGGTTTAATGTATAAGAGAATAAAATTTCGTCATTAAGCTTAGGATAATAACCATTGAGTTTTATGTTATTCGAGTAATAATAATTTATGGTTTAAATAGGCAATCGAACGGGTTAACTTCGTCGTGAGTCTCGGTTGATCACGTGATACATCTCAATTCGATTAAGGTATGGATTTCATTTCTTTTGAATCGTGGGCAACTATTTGTTGTAGTTGACCCTTCCTAAAGGTGGTTCACCGCCTTGTGATTGATCAACTGAACATGATCAACGAACGTGTAATTATACACACACATACACATTGATTTTGGTCTGGATCTTATATATGTTTGAACGTTTTCGTGTTTTGTGTCTCATATTGAGATTGGATTATGAATCATTTGTTGAAACTGTTAGCGTTTTATTAATATGTGTCTCGTATGGAATTGTTTATAAAAATTGTGAACTATATTGAATTTGATTTTATGATCGCCATTTGGGTAAGTGGCATATGTTTAGTTTTCGCTGATTTTTGAATAACCCAATAAATGGGCACATTATTTGGGATGCCTTCTATGGCGGCTTTGTTGTCATGGCGTCTTGCAGATGACGGTCCACCAGAGTTAAGCCTTAGTGGCATACGTGAACCCACTCTGGGGGGTACTAGGCCGACTTTGTTGGCTCCAGGGCGGATGGATCAATCCTAGAACTTTTACCCATAGAATATGTGACCGTGGTTAAATAAACGGGGGATTCGTGTGTGTGTGTGCCCGCACGCCGACCAATTAGTTCGTGTGGTTTGGCTACCCCACGAACACAATAGGAATTGATGGATTTTATTTATATTACGTTTTGAAATTAAAGTGTGAACCGTTCTTGAAATTATTGTTTTTGAAAATTACTGAACATTTCTTTTTCTATGAACTTGAGTTTGAAGAACATTCTTCGAAATGAATTTTTAAGTCTTCCGCTTCGTTATCGATGTTTTCATTATTATTTACGAACATATATTATAATCCATTCACTGAGTCCTGTGCTCAGCCGTGTTTTTGTTTTCTGACACGGCACGTTCGAAGTGACGTTTACGGGGACGGGACTTGAGATCAAGTGTGATATTTTGGAGTTCTTAGACTCACCTTATTTTATAACTTTCTAAGTTTATAAAAACTTTTTGAGGTATGATAGTTTGGATTGTAATATATGTTTAAACTTTTTTTATAGCTCTGAATTTAGCTTTGTATTTATGTTAAGTCCCGTTAATGACATCACCCGTTCCGGACCACAGGGACGGGGGATGTTACACATGTTATCCAAATTTTACTTTATCTTTAACAGATCCATATATAAACAATGCTTTATGTTTGGATATAAAATCTCAAGGGTTTAAAATGCAACCAGGAGTTCAAAACGCTATTATTATTTATAGGATATATTATAAGGTTATGAATTCGGTTGTTCCTGATATGAAAAAGATTCCTTTTGATAAAACTCGAACAACTACTATGTTTATAACTGATGTTGCTAAAAGTAACATTGTTATTCCTAAAACAATCAGTTGGGATCAGGTAAATCTTCCTGAGGAATGGGTGATAGAGGAAGCTATAGAACCCATTAAACAGGAAATTAGTATTTTAAAAGAAATTATTTAAATTATCTGATGGAAAAGTAAAATTAAAGTTTGATAATTTTACATATTCTAAATCTTCTTATAGAGAAGAATTTATGTCTAGTAGAAGTTCTACTTCTTCCATCCCTTCATTTTATAAAGATGAAGCTAGATATTCTATTTCTCCAATTCCTTCATTCAGGAAGGAAGATGTTATTTAAAAAAAAAATACTTCAGACAGAGTAACTCAACCTCAATATAAGGTTGAAATACCTCCATCTTCTTCAGGAAAGATGTCTCCTACCCCATCAGATATAGGAATAGGAAGTTGTTATAGAATTTTGACTATAACTCTTGAAGAAAAAGGATGAAGAATTTCCTATAGAGGAAAATTTTAAAGAATTATTTTATTTTCCTGAAAAGAAAACAAAAAGAAGATGGTTTTGTATGAAAAGTAAATAAACTCAAAAAAAATGGTTTGATCTTTATAAAAGATTTTAAAACAAATGCATGGGAGAAGACGTTGAATTTTTTAAAGCTCTAAAGGCTTTGTATACAATATTTTCTACAAAACCCTTTCCTGATTTTGAAAACTTTATTGAAGTTCTTAAAATAGAGTCTAATTATCAAGTTTTATCTCAAAACAAGGAAGAATTATAAAGAGTGTTCATCCTCCAGAAATTAGTTTATCTATTGAGATAGATAAAGAAAAACTTACAATCACTCCTTATAAAAAGAGTGAAGACTTAAAATCGATTGTTGAACAAAATAATTTTACAAACTTTTCTTTACAATCGATTGGAAAACAATTAATTAGAATTGAAACTAATATAAATGATGAAAAATATTTTAATCATGAGAATATGGTTTCTACGTCTAATAAGGCAAACTCTACAACCTCGGTTATGAATACCGATAAGGTTTTATTTAAACCTTTATCATTAGAAAAGATAAAACTTAAAGTAAACGAAGGTACTAATAGTCCCGAGTTTATAAAAGAAATTATGTCTAGGTTAAAAAATCTAGAATTAAAAGAAAATGAAATGGCTCCATTAACAGCTCCTTCGGATGACTATACATCATCATAAGAACATATTGATGATGATGGAATACTTGAAATATTAGATTTAGAGCAAATGTTTTTGAATGAACAAAAACAACCTTATCAGGTAAATGAAATTAAATACAATTAATTATACTCCTTATAAAAAACCTTATTATCACAGGCCAACTCCAGTTGATACTCTTTATGAAGAGGCTAATGACTTTGGAGCAGCATCCTTTGATGGTAGCTCTATTATGGAATGGAATATAGATGGATATTCCGAATATCAAGTTTTATTAAAACTTCATTATTTGACCATGTATGCAACATCATGTCGCATCAAAGGTAATAATGATGCAAAAATAGTTAAAGCCATTATTTAAGGTTTTACTGGCCAACTAAAAGGTTGGTGAGATTTTCACTTAGTAGATGAAGCAAAACAACATATTATCAAAGCTATAAAAATAGAAAATAATGTAGAACAATCAGATAGTGTTAATACACTAATTTATACTTTGTTAAAACATTTTGTGGGAAAAACTCGTTGCAAATTGATAAAACTCAAGAGCAACTGATGAGTCTTAGATGTCATAACTTATCACAGTTTAAATGGTATAAAGATTTTTTATTGGTTAAAGTTATGTCTAGAGAAGATAGTAAGGCCGATTTTTGGAAAGGAAAATTTTTATCAGACCTTCCTACCTTATTTGCAGAAAGGGTTAAAAATCGTATTAGACAACAACATAATGGGTTATAACCTACCACCTTTATATTTATACTTATGGTGATTTATCTTCTGAAATCATTGCTGAAGGACTTTATATGTAACGAAATTAAATTACAAAAACAGTTGCAAAAGGAAAAGTTGTTTGGTAAGCAAACCCTTGGAAATTTTTGTGAACAATTTGGGTTATCTACTCCCGGTCCTTCTAAGAAAATTTCTCTAAAAGGTTTTAAAAAATCTTATAAATATGTTAAAAAGAAAAGGAATTTTGAGAACGAAGATAAAATTAAATTTTTTTATAAAAAATCGAGGAAACAGTCTCCTAAAAAGGAGAAAAAGGTACCTATTTGTTTTAAATGTAAAACTGCGGGTCATTACGCTAATAAGTGTAAGAAAATGTTTTAAGTCTTGATATTGAAGAAGATTTAACAGAAAACTTACTCCCTACTCTTAAAGATCTTATTATAGATTTTGAACAGAAAAGTTTAAAAATTTTGGTTATTACTGAAGATATATCAGAAGATGATACTGAAACTGTGATGGAAATTGTGATTATTATAAAGCTTTATGAAAAGCTAATGGTCTTTATGGTTTATCTAAAGACGAAAATCTTTTTTTAGATTTAATTGATAAAATAACGGATCCGGAGACCAAGAAGGAAATGCTTAAAAGATATCTTGAGTCTCACTCTAATAAGAGTAATATTTCTTTGAAAAAAGAGCCAGAGGTTTATAATCTTAAAACACTTATAGATCGAGTTGAAAATGAGGCTTCTACTTCTAATCAAATGTCTTCAATGCAAAATGAAGCTAATATAGAAGATTTAAGGTATGAGGTAAACACTCTTAAAAAAGAGTTGGTTCTCCTAAAATCAGCATAATAAATATGTATTTTTCACTATAGCTATGATTGATTCGGGTGCGGATTTAAATTGCATCAATGAAGGTCTTGTACCTTCTAGGTATTTTGCAAAAACATCTGAAATTTTAAATGCAACAAATGGCAATAAACTTTTGGTTAATTACAAATTACAAAATACTGTTGTTTGTAATATAGGCTATTGTCTTGAGATGCCATTTATAATGGTTAAAAATATTTCTCATGAGGTTATTTTGGGAAACCCGTTTTTGCATATGTTAGCTCCTACTACTTTTTCCAATAATGGAATTACTAGTATTATTAACGGCAAGGAGTTAAAATTTAAATTTGTATCTCAATCTCGTTTTCATGAAATTGATATTTTACAAAAATTAATATCGAGAAAAGAGAATATTTTAAACTCTTTGTCTAAAGAAAGTGATTACAGAAAATTGAGCAAAAAGTTTCTTCACCTTATATGGTTAAAAAAATTGAAGAGTTACAAACTCGTATTGAGAAAACTTTATGTACTGATATTCCTAATGCTTTTTTGGATAGGAAGAAACATATTGTTAATTTGCCTTATGAACCTCATTTTAAAGAGAGTCAAATCCCAACAAAGGCTAGACCTATTGCACTGGGTCCTAGATATTTAGAGATTTGTAAAAAAGAAATTGATGAATTACTACTCAAAGGTCTAATTAGACCCTCCAAGAGCCCTTGGAGTTGTTCAGCTTTTTATGTTGAAAATGTTGTTGAATTGGAACGAGGTGTTCCTAGGTTAGTTATTAATTATAAGCCTTTAAACAAGGCACTACGATGGATTAGGTACCCTATCCCTAATAAAAGAGATCTTTTAAATCATCTTTATTCTGCCAAGATTATGTCAAATTTTGATTTAAAATCTGGATATTGGCAAATTCAAATAGTCGAGCAAGATTGGTATCAAACAACTTTTAATGTTCCATTTGGCCATTATGAATGGAATGTTATGCCTTTTGGGATTAAAATGCCCCATCTGAATTTCAAAATATTATGAGCAATGTTTTCAATGATTATACATCCTTTATAATTGTTTATATTGATGATGTTTTGGTTTTCTTAGAATCAATTGAACAACATTTTAAACATCTTGAAATATTTATAAAGATTGTTTTAAAAGCTGGATTTGAATTTTCAGCCAAAAACATAAAATTATTCCAGACTAATATTAAGTTTCTTGGACATATGATGAAAGAAGGAACTATTATTCCTATCGATAGAGCAATTATATTTGCTGATAAATTTCCAGACGAAATTAAAGGAAAAACCCAATTACAAAGATTCTTGGGTAGCTTAAACTATATAGCTGATTTTTACTAAGATTTGGCTTATGATGCCAAACCTTTATTTGAAATATTAAGAAAGAATCCTCCACCGTGGGCTAATGAGTACACTCAAGCTGTAAAAAGAATAAAAGCAAGAATTAAAGAAATTCCATGTTTAGTAATAGCTCATTCAGATGCTTTCAAGATTGTGGAAACAGATGCATCTTATATAGGTTATGGAGGTATCCTTAAACAAATGATAGATAATGAAGAATCTTTGGTTACATACACTTCAGGGATTTGGAAAGGACCTAGAGTTAATTACTCTACAATAAAAAAAATATTATCTATTGTATTATGCATACAGAAATTTGAAAATGATTTGATTAATCAAAAGTTCTTATTAAGAATTGTTTGTAAATCAGCAAAAGAAATTTTACAAAAAGACGTTAAAAATATAGCATCAACACAAATATTTGCTAGATGACAGACTATTTTATCTGTCTTTGATTTTGATATTAAGTTTATTAGGGGATCAGATAATTCATTAGCTGATTTTTTAACTCGTGAATTTCTACAGAAATGAAGACATCGAAGAAAAAGGTTAAAGCATCTACTTCAAGAATACTCCAGTGTTCCGGCAGAAAGTTAACCAGACTTATAAGTCTGTGATAAATAAAAGCGAAGAAGTTCTAAAAGAAGAAACTCTTAAAACTATTCCTGAAGATCTTCGTCTGGAAGAAGATGCTTATGATAAAGCATTGCAATCATCCTCAATAAAGGAATATATATATCCTTTTGTTCCTATTACAAGTACTTGGTTATCACCGGTAGAAGATAAGTATGCTCATTTAACTGCTGCAGAGGTTATGACCTTCTATTCGAAAAAATTTATAGATCCTTTTGTGAGTCCAAGATCACTGATTCTTAGAGAGAGAAAGTAGAGAGAGAGAGACTTGGTGCGCAAAATAAGAGTGTATTGATATGAGCGTGTGAATTCCTACAAAGAACAAAAACCAAAGGGACTTAAATTCCCTTGGTCAATACAACACAATATTAGACATTAGACACAGTATTTGACCAAGTCCTATAAATACAATGATTACTATAAAATCAGACCTAACAATCTCCCCCTTAGTAATCATTGGCACTTTGGTCTTCAAAAATCATCTTCTAAATCAGCACGGACCATTAAAGCGACTTTATGAAGCTTTCTGACTTTTAAAGAAAAATTTCTTCTCAGCATCTTTCAGTTTGATTTGTCTTTGCTGCCTTTGACAAGTCTGGACCAGATTGGAATAAACTTGAACGAACATTTGATTCATCAGCTTGTGCTCTAGACGACACACCTCTTTTGAAAGACCTTGAACTAAAAAATTTAAGCTGAGAGAATAGAATCTTTGAGCGAATCTTGATCAGCAGATAAACTTTTGAACTCTTTGTCTCTTTAAAATCTCCTTGACTTCTCTGATTTCTCCCCCTCATGACCTTGATGAACTGGTTCAACTAGGTCATGCCAATGTTGGAGACGAGACAACTTAAGATCTGCAAAATCAAAGAAACAGAGAAAACAGGGGAGGTTTTCGCTTTACGTTGGTTGCGCAAACTGAGGTTTGCGTTACATCAAGGTGGCGCAAAGTGAAGTTTGCGTTACACCAAGGTGGCGCAAAGTGAAGTTTGCGTTACACGAAGGTGACGCAAAGGAAGGTTTGCGCGACCAACTGATGGCGCAAAGCTGACTTAATACTCAAAAAAATTTCTTGAAAAATTCAAGAAAATCAATCAAATTTTCGATTTAATTCACAAATTCATGAACGAAAAATACAATCTCTCAATCCTCTCAAGATTCAGATGGCTCTGATACCAATTGAAAGTCCAAGATCAATGAATCCTAGAGAGAGAAAGTACAGAGAGAGAGACTTGGAAGTGCAAAGTAATATATTCAATGAATGTACGTGAAGATCTTACAAGGAACAAGACCAAAGGGACCTAAATACCCTTGGTCAATACAACACATTATTAGACATTAGACACAGTATTTGACCAAGCCCTATAAATACAATGATTACTATCAAATCAGACTTAACACCTTTTATGTTTCCAAAGGATTATATATATTATCAAAGTATCCTCCATTATACTTGATCAGTAAAGATCACTGCTCAGGAGAGGATTTGGCTTATTCTAAAGTTCAGATTATTAGAACTATAACGCCTAGTTTATGGAATGGAGATTTATTTCAATCTCGAGAAATTACAATCGATGAAAAATATAGAAAATTTCTTTTTAATTATTTTGATTATATCAAAGCTTGAGAAATAGCGTTATGTTATGACAATAAGCAAAGAAAACACACGTGGTTTATTCAATTTAGCCCTATATCTAAACTGGATTTTCCTGCATGGTTTATTAAGTGGTTTTCTAGTTCGGGATTATACTCAATTATCCTCCCAAAAAAAGATTAGAAGGATTTATGAAGAACTTAAAACTAAGAATCCTTCGTGTAAATTTCATGGACTTTATTTTGCTGTTTTATATCAAGTCCCTTGGATTCTTAAATGAGATTATGTTTTAGGTCCAAGATCCTTTGTTAATCTCGGTGAAAGTTATAATAATATTCCTCATATAGGAAGAAGAATTTCAATAAAATGATGGGATAAATACGAGTTTTTTCAAGATGGATCGGTATTCTCCACTAAAAGGATTTTTAATCTCGAGCCTCCAAAAATTATTCTAGAAGAAGGCCAGAAGACATTTTGGAAACTCTTAAAGAGTTAAAATCCGAAAGAACTTCCAAGAAGGAGTTGGAAGAAATGCTTAAAGCCATTTTTAAGAATGAAGATGCTCCCAACAATTCTCCTTTAATGATTCAAGGGAACAACTCAAGTGTACGTGGGGAGGACGATATCATGCAAGATGCACACACACACATACACACACACACACACATATATATATATATATATATATATATAGGGAGGATCATGCGAGAAACAAACTAATTTGCGAGAAGGCAAGAAGACATATGGGCCACATAATCCATTAATTAAAAAATATAATAAATAAAAATTTGAAAATAATTTTAAAAAAATAGGATAATTATCTTTTGAATTGGATAAATCCTAAAAATTCTCATTATATCTTTTAGATTTATTTATTTTTTTAATTTCAATTAATTCGTAATCTTTTTATTAAGTTTTATATAATTTTTTTTCCTAGAACATTTTTAATAAAAAAAATTCATAGTTTTGATCAAATATCACATGTGATATCACTATGTGAATTTTTCTACATGTTACAAATGATAATTGTAGATATTTTTATTTAATCATATGTGATTATGTATATTCATATTTATGGATCTATTTGTCATATAAATATTATCACATGTGATTATACGTTACTAGTTATATTCAAACGTATATTATCATAAGTGATATGTATAAAAATTCACATAGTGAATCATATGTGATAAATAATAGATCATATATTAAACAAAATTAATCATATGATTCAAAACATGGATTAAAAAAATAGAGAATAAATGGTGAAAAAAATAATGAATTGATTGTGTATCTCACATGTGATATTTGATGAAAATTATGATTTTTTTTATCAAAAGTGAATCTAGAAAAAAAAATTATATCAAATTTGATAAAAAAATTTATGAATTTATTAAAATTAAAAAATAAACAAGTTTAAAAGATATAATGAGATTTTTAAAGATTTATCTAATTCAAAATGATAATTATCTTAATTTCTAAAATGGATTATGTGACTCATATTTTTTCTCGCCTTCTCGCAAATTGACTGTCTTCTCGTTTGAAACTGTCCCTATCTATCTATCTATCTATCTATCTATCTAGAGAGAGAAGAGAGAAAACCTACCAAGAATGATGTGACACATTGTTAGAAGAAGATTTGTCTAAACAAAATTTTGTCATTGTTTTGTGTTTTTCAAATATTTAATAAGTTAAAGACTATTCTACCCTTATATGAAAAATATTTATTTCATTATAAAAAGGATTCTTTGGTTATGTCACTTCCAATTTAATTAGCTTTAACTTTCAAACCACATAACTTCGTAGAGACATTCATTATACTATTTATATCTTTTCATCTACTAATTAAAGGAAAGCCTACAATAAATGATGTGACACATTGTTATAAAACGATTCTTAAACTTTAATTTATAAAGTAAATAAAAATTAAAATACTATAAATAAATTTAACAACTATAATTAAAATTACCTCTCTCAAGATGACAAATCAGTTGAGCATTAAAATAATGTTTGTGCTCCTCATCTGGCTTGATCTCCTAGGAAGATAATAAGAACTCAATAGCTCTGACACCAAATGAGAGAGGATCTTCAAATTAAATATATTTATATGAAGAGAATTATAAATTCTCAAAGTGATATGGGAGAATTAGATAGGTAAAATATAGGACCTAAAACTTGTGCTCGTATTGTATAAAAACACACACACACACATACACACACACATATATATATATATATATATATATATATATATATATATATATATATATATATAATACAAGGGAATGAAGGGAAACCAAAGATTGTGGAGAAATGGAGGATAACATCAAGCACTAAACTTGGTAGAAAATTATAGAAAAATCCACTATGCTAAACACTTCAAACTCTCTAAAACTTAACTTATTCCTTCCCTCAAACTAACATTGCCTTGTATAGGCAAGAAACCGGATACTGTTTTATAAATAGTTACAACAATAATTGAGATCAACAGTAAGAACAAATAATCGAAGATGACGTCAAAGAATCTTTAATAATAGAGGATGACGTAAGGGATAACGCCAACAAAATTATTCGTCCAGTAAATCATCATCAGACACTTGATCTTGTGCATCTTGCATAATGTCATCTTCTCCGCCTGGACTTGAGTTGTTCCCTTGAATCATTAGAGGAGAATTGCTTGGAGTATCTTCATTCTTAAAAATGGCTTTAAGCATTTCTTCTAACTCCTTCTTAGAAGTACCTTTGAATTTTAACTCTTTAAGAGTTTCCAAAATATCTTTTGGCTTTCCAGAATTGGATGAACTTGCTTCTGCAATCTTTGGAGGCTTGAGATTAATAATCCCTTTGTTATTCCCAGATAACAATAAGATCACAAGATGACAATTAATTCCATCACAAATCACTTTTTATTAACCACAACTTTGATTTACAAAGAACACTTACAACACTTTCTCTCTCTAACTCAGATACTCTCTCAAAACTAAAAACTAGAAAGCACGCACAACACTTATTTATACCAACAACAACAAACGTGTGAATCCCAGATTGCTCAAGTAACAATGATAAGTGAAATATTAATTGTATCGAATGATTGAGAGAGTTACAAACATAGGATTGAAAAGCAAACTCTCTCTCTAAACCTGATAAGCACACAATCTAATGCTTTCTCTCAACTTCTAACCCTAATGATTAGAAAACAAACATTAAATACTCAGGCCTAAAAACCCTAAAGGCCGAAGGCCCAACAAACCAAATTAAGGCCCAATTAACAAACAAAGCCCAATATTAAAATAAAAGGCTTTTACAACACGATTAATAATTAATAAATAAACTATATAAATACTTTATCTAACTTTCCACGCACTAGGACTTTCAGTCCTAACAATCTCCCCCTAAAGTTGTATAAATAATTTATCACTTTGAAATATTCACTTCTTGATCTTCTCTCTCCTTCTTGAATCTCTGAAACACTTTGGTGTTGTTTGTCTTCATGTCATTCCAAGCTTCCCCTTGAATAAAGCTCTTTCTTTTTACAGATTCAACTTTGTAACCAGATTCAATATACCATAGTTTCGACTTAATGCACAAGTGAGCAACTTTCAACTGTAGAAACTCAACACATCGGATCAGCACACAAGAAAGATAATGTGCGAGTTACGTGACATTCCATAGTGCATCTTCAGTTTAAAAACAAAGAATTTGTCTTTGAACTGCGAGTTGAATTGACTTTCAACTTAAGAACTTGTTTCAAGTCGTAGGTGGAAGCAATTTGTAGCTAACACCACTTGATAAAGGATAGAAGAACCAATGCAATATTGTAATCCATGGCTTTTCAACCTCAGATTTAAGAAAAATAGGATATGTTACTCCCCCTCCGCTTTTGCTAACTCCCCCTCAACATGATAGTTTGTCTTTGAAACTTGTGTCGTTGTTATTGCATTCTCCCCCTCCTGATGATTAGGAGAATCCTGAGCATCATGTATGTTCAAAGACTAACCGGATGAGTAGCAAAAGATAAGATAAAACATTTAGTAACCAAGATGGGGTAATCAACTAACATAGAAACACATTAATAAATGTTATCACAACAATTTAAAATAGTTGTGTGGCCTATTTTCAGAGTTGACAAGGGGGTATCTCTGATAGGACTTCCAGTGATCACTGAAGTAAAATATTAAAATTACTTCTCAAACTGTTCCGGAGATATCACAATGATATGTGATTGCAATCACAAAGATTCGTGCGTGTGTGAAAGAAATATAAATATGTATCTTTTCGGCTCAAAGATTGATTCAACCTGGGACGCAGGTTATAAATCAATAGACACAGTGAGATGAATATGAAGTTCGGAGACCGGAGCTGATGTCTTCCTTTTTCAATATCTAAGACCTCCGAGTGAGGAATATATAGATTATGTGCTAATTCTCCGTGCATTTATGAAACAAGTATCTTTTGTGAGATACTTGAGTGGCTAGGTGGGGTGACACGAGTTATCGACACTGGGTCCATGTGTATTTCAATATTCATCTCCAAAGAACGATAATGAATAGATTATGTGGTAACCCGTATAACTAACTCGGTTTGGTAAGGACCAATATTTCTTTTAAGTCCTGTCACATCCTCACCATTGTCTTTTCACTCCAAACTCATCTATCAAGATAGACTCCTCACTGATATCTATGAAGGATGTGTTTCTTGGGTAGGTCCCTCCGGTTCTAGATTGACCATAGAAACATTATAATCCCTAACACTCATTTAGCTCAACAAAATAAAGCATTGAAGTGCCTATTGAAGTACGAGTTCTGACTTGATGTAATTAGAAGTCAATATACATTTAAGAACGAGTCCTTAACTGAAGTGTTCAGAAGTTGAGATGAAAGTTTAAAGAAAAAACCTGGTACTCCCCCTCAAAAGATGGCATAACCCTTGATTGTAGTCATATGACATTCCTGCAAAACATATTAGACAGATTTTGGTTTTGGTATCCATGCTTTGATGGATCCTTGATGGTTAGTGGCCTTAGCTTTGAAGCTATGAAACTGAGGATTGGGGATACTATAAGTACCATACCAGCTATTGACATACCTGGAATCCACAAAGTCACTATTTCCACAATAAGTGCAACAGATATTTGATCGGTTTAGACTGATCAACTTAGTTGTGGAATAGACATGAGTCGGTGGCTTTGAATCAACTACAGGAGATTTGTATGACGAGTTTCCACAAATTCTTCTGTAGTTGATTTCTTTTTCCAAACCATTTTCACTTTTCGAAACACTTGATTATCTGTATTATCAACAAGAGAATTATAGAAAAGATTTGAAGGGCAAATCCGATCTTTTGAAAACTCATTTGATTTGACACAAATCTTTGAAGAAATAGTTGTAGATGTTGAACTTGAAGAATAAGGATACTGGACAACAATATCGGGATTGGCTTGTTCAGATAAATCGGCTTTGAAATTGAGTTCTTCAACTTTCTTGACTTTTACGGCTAAAACATTTCTTTCTTCGAGAATTGAATAAAATTGTTTTTGTAAATTAGATTTTACCTTCTGTTCTTTCAAGATCTCTGCGTTAATTTAGACAATTTCTGTGAAAGCTTACGAATTTCTGTTTCGAAAAACTTCCTTTCACTTTCAAAGTCTTTTTCGAGACTGTTGCGTTTATCAGATATTTCTTTGAAAACCGCAACATTTTTCTTTTCAAGCACTTTCTTTGCCGTTTCAAAACCTTTTCGCTCTTTTGCAAAATTATCTCTCTCAATTATCAAAACCTTTTCAAAATCAGAAACCTGTTTTGAAAGTTTTGCATTTTGAAGCTCAAAATCCTTTCTTTCATCGAAAACTTTCCTTGAAAGCTCGAGAATCTTTCTCTCAAAAATTTTCTTTTCCTTTGAAAAGTCTACTTTTTCTTGTTCAAAAATAGAAAGCCTATTCTTGAGATCAAGATTTTCACTCTCCATAGCTTTCAGTTTCTCTTCAAGTTCCATAGTCTTCTCTTCTTGGGCTTCAAAATTCTCTGATTTTTCAAACTTTTTCGAGTTTTCTGAAAATTGCTTCTTCAAAACATCATTTTCTTCAACAACTTTTTCTTTTTCTCTTTTTAAATTTTGTGCCCAACTCAGATTATCAGCATTTTCACTATTAACTTGCACAAGCAAGTTGTAAGTGTTTTCCAATCTGGCTTCAAGAACTACAATCTTGGATTTGAGATCAGAAATTTCTTGTTGATAATCAGAATAAGACATTGTTACTTGAACAAGACGATCGTAAGACGATCGCGATTTGATTCAAGAAAGGTGTAGAGGAACGAATAACACTCTAAGACGACATTTTAAGATAAGGACAAATAACCTCTATTAAAGAGAAAGAAAAAAAAAGGATTTAAAAATAAAACAGAAAACAGTTTGGGTGGGAGCCGAGTTTGAGTGGAGAGGGCTTCGCGAGAAGAGAGCTTCGGTGGGAGAGGGGTTGGGAAGAGGGCTTCGGGTGGGAAGAGGAGTTCGCGGTTGGGAAGAGGGCTTCGCGGTTGGAAGAGGGCTTGGGAGGAGATGGGTTGGGAGGAGAAGGCTTGGGAGGAGATGGCTTGGGAGGAGAGGGCTTGGAGGAGAGGGTTTCGGAGGAGAGGGCTTGGAGGAGATGGCTTAGGAGGAGAGGGCTTGGAGGAGATGGCTTCACGAGACCTGGGTAGGGTAAAGAGAGGGTTTGGCGGCACACATAAGATGTCGACACCAAAATAAAAAAGATAAAAAATTTAATCCAAAACAATAAACTTTAGAAACTCAAACACTACACAAACACACAAACACTAGAAAACAGAAAATACAATGTTTGACTTTGACTTTATTACAATAGACTTTGACTTTGATGCTGAGAGTTGACTTTAGCTTTGACCTTCAGTCTTTAGACTTCTGTGATCTTGTATCCAATAGATTTATGCTCTAACACCCTTTAATGGAGAATACTGATCCATCTTGAAAGAACTCATATTTATACCACCATTTTATTGAAATTCTTCTTCCTAAATGAAGAATATTATCATAACTGTCACCAAGATTAACAAAGGATCTTGGTCCAAAAACATAATCCTATTTAAGAATCCAAGAGACTTGATATAAAATAGCAAAATAAAGTCCAAGAAATTTACACGAAGGATTTTTAGTTTTAAATTCTTCATAAATCCTTATGATATTTTCTAACAACCCACCATAAAACATAACATGTAACATATAATACATACAATCATGTACAACACAAAGATTCACCAAGATACATATAAGGTCCCTTAAATCCAAAACTATACAAACTACATAATGCAGTATAAACTTTTTGCTTCAAGTACCTAAGTACGTACATACAAAAATAACACTCTAATCATACATGAATCAAAGTAACTTTCATAAGACCAATTTACATATAGCATTCCAGCAAAATCCATAAAATCTTCCAAGTATGAGCATGTAACTTCACATGTACAACTTATCTTTCCCTTTCACCTTACCTTTCATTTGTCCTGGAAAACATATTTTGAAAAACAATGAGGGTTAGACCAATTGATCTAGTGTGAAAACCCTTGATAGTTTATTAATCACATTATAAAGATCATGGTATTAAACCACAAACAACATATCAAACCTTGACACTCATAACATGTACATAATATAATCCACCGGGCTTTATGACTTTTACTCCACTGTATCTCAAATACAGTCAACTACCCTGACCATTAAGTACAACCAACTCCGCCGACCTATAAGCTCGACCAAAGTACAATAGTGTACTATGATACTCAAATAGATATCATCTCATATAGTTAACCATAGTCCATCCATTCATAATCATGATTATATGCATTCCATAATAATCAATTATTAATATAGGTATTCCAGTTTGAAAATGGTTGAAAGAAAAACTCACCTTATTAAGAGTTTGAAGCCACATACGCGCAAACGACACAATCGAACACCACTTATATCAAACTTCACTGACAAGTAATTGAGCCTATAATATATACACCTTGATGAAATCCACATAATTATATGCATATAAGACTTACTACGACAATTTACGACCTTAAACGACCCACCGGACGCCCCTCAAATCGCAACCGAGCTAGAAACCGAACAACTGACGTCAAACACAAGACTTGAAGTTTGTGATAAGCGCATAATAACATGTTCAAAGTGTTCAAAACTTATTCTACACTCAAAACGAGTACCCATACCCCTATATTACGCCCAGAAATGACATGACAACACAACGAACGAAAAACCGAAAATGTTGAAACAACGACTTGCGCGGCTTATCCCACAACGTGGAGGTCTCCCAACAAGTCGCCCAAGTCGATGGACAGGGCTCCTCCACCTGCAACAACCCTGTTCAGATCCAAACATTCTCATACTTAAAACACACTTCAACAAGACTTCAAATTTGATCTTTTAGCAAGGAAATCATGCAATTGACATGGTCTACACTTGAATGAGCTACCAAGAACATTTAAACTTAAGTCACAACATCTAGAATGAAACTCAAAGCTAGCCATTAAAGGAACTCATCTCTAACATCTATAATAAAGCTTTTTAAACTAAACTTGGTTAAATTCCAAGCCATAAAAATAAATGGGAACCAAGATTTCTATGATGAATACTAACAAAATAAGAAAAAATATCCATAGATTCATCTATGAACATACACAAACAGAAACCCAAAAAATATAAACCAAAAGACTTATAAAAAGAATAAGAACTTATAGATGAAGATGGTACCTGCTGGACTTAGATAATCCCCTTGAATCCTAAGAATGAAACAAACCCTTGAAGTTCTTCCTCTCTCTCATCTTCTCCTTTCCTTTGTTGATACCCATAAGAAACACACACACACACTTTACACACACAACTTAGTTCCAAGAAACAAAGATGACTCACTAAAAATAAAGATGACTTACTTATATATGTATACAATTTTTCACTTATGAACCTTTAATTACCAACTAAAACCCACAATACCCTTAACATATAACACCTAACTAATAAGCCCCAACCTATAACATTATAATACTACATAAAATCATATAACACAAATAATCTACCCCTTACCTTATAAGTTCACATAAAAAGGTAGAGTAACTTAATTACCGGGTTATCACATACTTTTTGGGAGGATAACCGAGTTTAATTCCTAGCTGGAAAACCACCTAATAAACCAAGTAGGAAAATCCAGTTTAAATATAGGGCTAAACTGAATAAACCACGTCTATTTTCTCTACTTATTATCATAGTAGAACGCTAGATCCCAAGCTTTGATATAATCAAAATAATTGAAAAGAACTTTAGTTCTATATTTTCCATCGATAGTAATCTCTCGAGATTGAAATAAATCTCCATTCCGTAAACTATGTGTAATAATTCTAATAATCTGAGATTTAGAATAAGCCCAATCTTCTCCTAAACGAAACTGAGCAGTGATCTTTACTGATCAAGTATGATGTAGGATATTTTAATAAAATGTAAATCCTTTGGAAACATAAAAGGATCAGTAAAATTCTTTGAATAAAAGGTCATAACCTCTGTAACTGATAAATGGGCATACTTTTCTTCTACCGGTGATAACCAACTAGTTGTAATAGGAACAAAAGGATATATATATATATATATATATATATATATATATATATTCCTTTACCGAGGATGATTTCAATGCTCTATTATAAGCATCTTGTTCTAGATGCAGATCTTCAGGAACGCTAGTTTCTTCTTTCAACACTTCTTCACTTTTATTTATTGTAGATTTATACGTTTGGTTAAATTTTTGTTGACCCAATGGAATATTACTCCTTGAAGTTGATGTCTTTTCCTTCTCTTTCGATCTCTTCATTTTTGTAAAAATTAACAAGTTAAAAAATTAGGTAAAGAATTATCTGATCATATAATAAACTCAATATCAAAATCAAAGACAGATAAAATAGTTTGCCATCTAGCAAATATTTGTTTTGATGCTATATTTTTAACGTCCTTTTGCAAAATTGTTTTGCTGGTTTACAATCAACTTTTAATAAGAAGTTTTGATTAATCAAATAATTTTCAAATTTCTATATCTATAATACAATAGATAATATCTCTTTTCTAATTGTAGAGTAATTAGCTCTAGGACCTTTCCAAATCCGTGAAGTGTATCTAACCAGAAATTCTTTATTACCTACCATTTGTTTAATGATACCTCCATAACCCATATTAGATACATCTGTTTCAACAATCTTAAAAGCATCTGGATGAGCTATTGCTAAACACGGAATTTCTTTAATCCTTGCTTTTATTCTTTTTTATAGCTTGAGTGTGCTCATTAGCTCATCGTGGAGGATTCTTTCTTAATCTTTCAAATAAAGGTTTGGTATCATAAGCCAAGTATTTGTAAAAATTAGCTCTATAGTTTAAGCTATCCAAGAATCTTTGTAATTGGGTTTTTTTCTTTAATTTCATTTGGAATTTATTAGCAAATATAATTGAAGTATTGATAGGAATAGTAGTTCATTCTTTAATCATATGACCAAGAAACCTAATATTAGTCGGAAATAATTTTATCTTTTTATCAGAAACTGCAAATCCAACTTTTAAAACAATCATTATAAACATTTCAAGATGTTTAAAATGTTGTTCAATTGATTCTAAGAAAACTAAAACATCATTAATTACAATTATAAATGATGTATAATCATTGAAAACATCGTTCATAATATTTTGAAATTCAGATGGGGCATTTTTAAGCCTAAAAGGCATAACATTACATTCATAATGACCAGATGGAACATTAAAAGTTGTTTTATATCGATCCTGTTTGGCTATTTGAATTTGCCAATATCCTCATTTTAAATCAAATTTTGACATAAATTTAGCAGAATAAAGACGATTTAAAATATCCCTTTTATTAGGGATAGGGTACCTAATCCATCGTAATGACTTGTTTAAAGGCTTATAATTAATAGCCAACCTAGGAACACCTCGTTCCAATTCAGCAGTATTTTCAACATAAAAAGCTAAACAACTCAAAGGGCTATTGGAGGGTCTAATTAGACCTTTGAGTAGTAATTCATAATTTTTCTTTTTACAAATCTATAAATGTCTAGGACCCATTGCAATAGGTCAAGCCTTTGTTGGGATTTGACTTTCTTTAAAATCAGGTTCATAAGACAAAGTAACAATATTCCTATCCCAAAAAACATTAGGAAGATCAGAATATAAATTTTTTTTTTCAATACGAGTTTGTAACTCTTCAATTTTTTTAGCCATATATGGTGAAGAAACCTTTTGCTCAATTTTCTTGTAATCAATTTCTTTAGACAAAGAGTTTAAAAATTATCTTTTCTCGATATTGATCGTTGTAAAATATCAATTTCATGAAAACAAGGTTGAGATACGAATTTAAACTTTAACTCCTTGCCTTTAATAATACTAGAAATTCCACTAGGGGAAAAAGTAGCAGGAGCCAGCATATGCATAAATGGATTTCCCAAAATAACCTCATGATAAAGATTCCTAACCATTATAAACGGCATTTCAAGACAATAGCCTTTATATTGCGAACAGTAATATTTTGTAATTTGTAACTAACCAAAAGTTTATTGCCATTTGTTGCATTTGAAATTTCTTATGTTTTTGCAAAATACCTAGATGGTACTAGATCATCATTGATGCAGTTTAAATATGCACCTGAATCTATTAGGACTTTATTGTATTCAAGATTTATTGTAAGTCAATGTAATTGGAAAGTCAAGAATTGTCTAAGTCATGTAAAGTCAAAGTCAATATTGTAAAGTCAAAGCTAGTCAAAATGTGTTTAGTTGTAAAGTCAACTTAGCTTAGAGTTTAGTTGTTTGTAATTGGGAGGTTTAATTAGTGTTTACCTAGTGATTAAGCATTAAGGTTTTTAGAGAGATCATTCTTGTAACAACTTTCTAGAGAGAGAAAGTTGAGAGTTCTAGAGTGAGAAAGCTTCAAATTAAGTAATTCTAGAATTCTATCAAAGATCAATGCAATTCAATGTCAATTACCTAATAGATCTGGAGTTTACAATTGGTATCAGAGCTTTGGAAGATTAATTTGTGCACAAATTCGTTCAAGATTTGAAGAAATTCTCCATTTTTGAAGTTTTGAAGATCACAAATGGGTTACACATTTCTTGTTTGTTTTTTAGTTTGATTTTGATTGCAAAATGTTTTCTTCATTGTTATATTTTATGTTTGCATTGATTTCTACTCAAAAACGCATCAAGATTTGTTGAATTTGAAGATTTTTTGAAATTTTGTGCTCTTGAGAAAAGTGAAGTGTGAAATTTTTTGAAATTTGTTTTTGAGATTCGTAATGGATTTGATCCGTCTTTTGTGAAAATTTGTTTTTAAACGGTGTTTTTAGATATGAATTGATCAATATTTTCAAGTTTTAATTCATAAATTTCATTCTCGAAAATTTTGATGTTCATATTGTTCTTCATGTTCTTGAGCAAAATTGTTCCAAATCTGAGTTTTTGATCCAAAATTTTAAATGATTTGTTATCGAAAGTTGTTTGTGCTTGTTATTGATCCATAATTCTATATTTTAACATTTTTGTGTGAGTTTGTGGTTTATGTAGAAGATATCACAAGTCTCTTCAAGAACTCGAAAACTTACTCTGCCATGGATGGAACTCGCAAGCTTCAAACGGGAAGAATTCGCAAGGCTCACATAACTTTCGTTTTACATTAGTTTTGAAGAAGTTTCATGTCCTCATCAGAAGAACATGCAAGAAACATATCATGACAAAGAACTCGTACCCACAGTGATTATACCTCTCAGATCAATAGCTGTTGAGTCAAGTGGATATTCTTGTTTCATTCACGATATGTCAGATTTAAACTTCTCGTAAGTTTCATGTTGCATCAGTTGTACTTCTCGTAAGCTTCACAAGAAGAAAACGCAGACTTTAACGTGAAGAACTCGTAAGCTACACATGATGAACTTGTAAGCTGCAGTTTTCAATCAAAGAACTCTTAAGCTAAACTTCTCATAAACTTCAGTCTACATGAACCTACTTATCGTACAATGTTGTTTACGACTTCCTAATTCTCGTTCAGTGCCTCTTACGAGAATCATACAACTCGTAAGCTATCTGTTACCCGAAGAATCCGTATGATATGGTTTGCGACAACCATGGAACTCGTAAGCCTTACTTTACGATACCCTTACTTCTCGCAAGCTACTAGTTCTAACTTCTCGTAAACTTGCGTCATCTATACTTAGTTTTTTTATTTTTTATTTTTTTTTGTGAAATTGCACTTTCGTAAACTTGCTAGAAGTCGACTTGGTTTTATTTTTTCGACGTGATCTCAAGTGGGTTTAATATAAAAGTTTGTGTAACACCCGTAATTTTCGGTAAGTAAAGGACACCCTTAGAGTTCCTTAGAGTATCGGGGGTATTGGCATTGAAAAAGTCGAGTTTCGGAGCTTGGTATGGGCACAACTACAATGCCCGGCGACTATGACAGTGTCATAGTCACACCTGTCATTGTCGCAGCAAAAATCAGTGACCAGAGAGAGCTTGGAGACATTGCTAGGTGACATTGCCTGCTGGTCAATGTCGCACCAGGACCCAAACTGCTGTTAAGACTAGATTTTCAACTTTATTCCTAATTTCTCTTATCCAAACTTCCCCCATTCTCTCCCAAATCGTTTCTCCTTCTTCCCCCTCAAACCCTAACTCATTTTGAGCCAATTTCTTGAGTTCTTAAAGTGCTCCATCATCTAGTAGGAGATTAGGAGCTATGGCAAGAGTTCACCATTGTCATCTTCAACCTCAAGCTTCATTTTAGAGTTTTCTAGGTTTTCACTAAAACCTAAGTGGTAAGTTCATTCCCTCCATTTCTAAACTTATTTAAGAGTTGTAAATGCTCCATGGATGTTTTTCCTAGTGTTTTATTACTCCAATTTCGGTTTGGAAGATTTTGAGAAAAGTTAGGTCAAATTAGGGTTTTTAGCCAAAATGGAGATTTTGATATAAGATGTTTAGGGAATGATTCTAAACATTTGGATATGTTTATTCATGGTTGGAAACTTGCGAATCTAGGTTTTTGAAAGTTTGGCTTGAAGATTCAAGTTTCTCCAAAGGAGCTCAAGTTGGGGGAAACTCTAGATTTAGCCTAAATCTAGCAAGGTGAGTTCAAGTTGATTTGTGAAAATGGTGTACATGCCAAAATGTTTATTTTAAAGTGTTTTGTATTTTACATGAAATTGTTAACTGCTGATAAGTTTTGAGTATTTTGAAGTGAAAATATGCCTTACTTGGTATTTGTCAATGTGTTGGGTATTTTGATAAGTTTTCATACTTGTTAAACTTGGGTTGTTTTAGCCTCACAAAATTCCCCTATTTGGGATTTGGATGTCTTGATAAGTATTAGCATGTTTTATGCATTTTTGGTGATTTTGTGCAAATAAAGCCCATTTTATGATTTATACATCTTTGGTGATTTTGTACAAATGAAGTCTAATCTATGATTTATGCATTTTTGGTGTATTTGATTTCATAAATCATTTGGAAAACCTTTTGTCCCAATCCGTGATGAGTTTTGGGTTAATCACATCTTTGAGGTATGTGTCTGCATAAACGCCATTTAAATGCATTACATTATTTGGGGGACCATTATTTGTTGGTCAAATGGATTTTGAGCATTCTAGCTCGGTGTTGACTTAAAAGAGTCTTAAGGACATTTGTTCGGTTTTAATGGCTCAATGTAGAGTCCGTTTATGAATTACATACTAACGCACTATGTTGCATTTTGATGATACTTACATGATTGGGTGCGTGGTCACTCCTGTGTAGCCTTGTAATGTTAGACTGTGTTGCATTGGATCCATAGGCACGTATGTCATTCTTTAATTGATGGTCAACTGGGTCTTTCGTGGTTGGCTCCGGAACTTATGTCATATGACCTTAACTTTTCAAGTGTACACTAGGAGGGCTAAGTCCGGTTGTGCTATTATGATGATGGGCGTTTCATGATGGGCGTTTTGGACCTTCGCCATTCGGGGTAATGTCATGGTTGTAGTCCTCGAATGTTGTCGGGACTTTTAGTGGTTTTCATGGTAATATTCGCTAAGGTTAGCTGTCTCTTTTGGTGTAGCATGAAAGGTGTTGTAGGGGCACTTGGGCTTGCATGCCGTGAAGTGTCATACGACTAACGTTGTATGAGTGGCATACTTTTGTGTTCCTCCACTCTCAATGGATACGGGTCTCCCCCGTTGTCGTCTAGTAGTATTTTGGAAATTTAATTGTCCATGCTTTAATATTTGGATTTCATTCCATTTTATGGTCGCGTGAGTATTGAATTTCAGTTCCATGTTTTCGATCACACATTATATTTATATGGATTGTTTTCCATTATGTAAGGGTCGAGTATTATGCCTCACCCATGTTTTTGGATATTTCGGGATATAAAGGTTTATCCGTGTTTTTATAATTGAGAGTCCGTTTTCTATTCACATTTGAGTGAGTTTTGGGCGGCATCATTTTATAAAGAAAGTTTTGTATTGGGACATTCGTCCTTAAAACCCCCTATTATTGGAAAATGAGTCGTTTTCATATATAAGGGAAATCATTTTGAAAGCTTATAATTTCAACTGCATCCCTTCCTTTTAACGTAATATTTATTCATGTTGAAAACTCTTGAACTCACTAGGCGTTAGCCTAACCTTTTTATTTTTCGGCATGTGCATCAGGTTCTGGTTAGGAATGGTCCTAGTAACATGTAACGCCCGTCAAATTATTGAGTTATTTGTTATTTATAAGAAACACAGGGTAATTGCGAAAAATAAGGAAGTTGTGAAACGACCGTTAATTCTCCAGGTTAAATGGGACGTTATTATTATTTGGGATGAAAGTGTAAAAATGAGGAAGTTAGGGGACTGTTAGTAAATAAAGCAATAAAAGGGACTCAAAACCCTAGGTAAATCATTTTGGGAAATGAGTCTTCCCTGTTTCTGTGTGTGCGACGACTCAAGGGAAAAAGAGGAAACGATTGAAGCTTTGGGAACGCAAAGGTTGGAGAGCAGAATCGAGGTCTCGTGGGATTCATCTTCTGGAGGTAAGTATTCTAAATATAAAACCTTAATCTACAGCTTTGTATTTAGATTCTTTCATCGATTCGAGGTTGGGAGGTCTGTCTTGTTTTAAAAATGGGAATCGAATCCAGGTGGGGTCTAGGAGGGGATATTAATGAAATGGATTTGCAGGCTAGACTCGACATTTGATTATTGTATGGGTTAATCAGTAAATTAAAGAACTGGGGTTATTGGTAGTAATCGTGTTCGATTGATGGTGTTATTCTGGGTTTCCTTCTGCTTACAGTTTTGTCGAAGTCGCCCAAAGTTTGGGGACCGGGGTCGGCCGGGGTAGCACCGACCGGGGTCGCCTGGGGCATCATCGACTGGGGTGGCGTCGCCCGGGGTATCGACGACTGGGATCACCCGGACCCGTAGGTTTCAACCGGACTTCCCTCTCGACCGAGGTCGCCCGAGGGGGGGGGGTCAATCAGGGATCTGTAGCTGCTGATAATCGAGTTTCAATCTAGTAAGCTTTCAAATTAGGATTATTGATTTAGTGACTATATATCTGGATTGTAGGAGGTCATCTTTGCAGACTAACAGTCGTGTGTGAGCCGAGACCTTCCAATCAAGCGAGTTCCCTCATTTTTAACTATATAATATGTTTACAAACTGAAATGGGTATATGCTCTAGTTCTTGCCATATTATCTTAATCTAGTGGATAAATTGTATTTTGATATCGACGTAAACTGTGGTTGTGTAAATGTTCTTGTGTAAAGACTCGATTATAGTTATGTATTTGATCATGCATGTATATTCATGTGAGGTTCGAGCGGGTTTGGCCAAGGCTGTGTTTATTTAACCATCGGGGATGGTAAAGCCGTGTGTTTGGAATTCGTTTCCCTACACACGGAAACGACATCGACTAGGGGGCCGTATGGGGATCTACTGGGGGCCCCCGAGGACAAGTAGTCCTTACGTTCGTGGAAGAGTCTCGGCGTGGATTTGGGCACTGCTTGTGTCGCAAATGTTGTGAGATAATTATTGTTTAATAATTATGCATTTTTGTTTATCTTAAACTGGGCGAGGTTGGGAATTCACTAGACCATCCGGTCTAATCCTCGTTTCTATTTTTCTTAAAACCCCATTTTCAGGTAACAATGTGCTTTGGGATATTCTAAAGGAAAAGATCAATGCTAGGGGCTAGTGTGTCGGTGAGCGGGCCTTAGTGCGGCGTAGTTACAGTTTTCTTGTAAAGATTCTCGGTTGTAATAGACTCGATTTGTGATCATGTCAAACCTATTATTTGCACTTTTGTATTGGGACACGTTTATGGGAATGGAGTTTTTTAAAATGGGTATGTTAAGTTTTTGGGTTGTTACATTTGGTATCAGAGCCATAGTTTAAGGGATTTAGGCGACCGGTTGGGCCTAAACTTAAACTGTAGAGCATGACACAACCGAGAAATAGGGTGTCTTAGGGGTTACCGCTATAGGAATGTGTGTTTTGAGAGGTGGGGACTGACATGTGAGGTAAATTTGGAATTACATCTGGCCAATGTAATTGCGAATTTACAGGCACATGTATGTGCTCGGATTACCTTTCTATGTGTAGAAGTCCATAGAATGTGGGGTGTGTGTGGATAGTTTAGTCCTCGTCGCGATCGGAAAGTTATTATTGAGGGGTTAGCCTATGAAGAGGTGATGGAAGGGAATAATGTTTTAGCCATGCGTTATAGACAATAGTTTGGTGCGGTGCGTGAGGTTGCTTGTGGTGAAACTGCTGATAAATTCTAGAAAGAATATTACTCAAAGCAATAACAGACCGATCAAGGAAGAACTTTATGTGTTCGAAACGGGTGAATGATGGATTAGAGGGAACTTTCATTGTCAAGTAAGTTCTCATGATGTTAGTTGGTGTGTTTGTCTGTTCGGACAAGAGAAAAAGGTTTTGGTTAGGATTCTGAAATGGCTAAATTCAGGATTGAGGGAAAGATGGAATCTTATGGCTTCCTAATCGGGATCGAAGTAAATTATTAGAGGAACCGATCGAGGGGAAAATGTGTTTGGGTTACTTGGCCTGTAGGGGTCAAAATTCGAAATCATACGAATTATACATCAGGGCTCAAGGCGAGAGCTTGGTGGAATAATCAATTAGCTAGGGTGTGAAACACCTGAACTACAAATGGTTGTTATGAGAAAGTAAACAACAGCTAAAGGATAGATTCCATGATGATTGGATGAGTGTAACAAGTGACCTCGAGTGAGTGAATAGCCTTCAACTGCAAGTGAGTTCATGCATTGTGTCTGTAACGGTATCTCAAGAGCTCGGTCATGATTAAAGGTTGATGCACACATAACTAATTTCATGTTTGGAAATAAACCAAGGTGTACACGTGGGTGTTTAAAGAGGAAAGACAAACCTATCTTTGTTGAATAATAAAATTCTCCATAAACTAAGTGATTTGTGAAGAATATCACTTCTTTTCATGTTGAGAGAAAATGTGTTGCGAAACCCATGAACACATTTGGCAACAATTTTTTTAAACCAAATTGAGTCTGAGACGATATCTTATAAAAGAGTGTGAGAGCCGTTTGTTTTATTTTGTGCAAGCAGTTTCGTTCAGAAAATTTTCTAGTCATATAAGAAATTTCCTTTCTGCACTACGATTGTCGCGACGTCGTTTTAGTTGATCAAAGTGATATTTTATCAAACGATTCTTGAGATCGTTTTGCATGACTTTGAAGTCATCAGAGTGTTGAGTCTTGTGTGCTCATAATGTTTTCAAATGTTTTGCCCTTTTTAGTGTTCAATTGTGAGGAATGATTTTTATTTTATTTTATTTATTTTATTTATCGAGTCATCATGCATGAAGGCTATGAACTCATGAAGTCGTGAAGGTTATTGGATTAGGGACAAGGAGCGGTTCGAGCGTGGGGAATGTGCCGGTCAAGCTAATGTTAAATGGACTATGACTTCATTGTTCTTTTTAAGGAAGAGGTGGAGAATATGGAAAAAAAGTCGAAAATGGACGTTGACATTGATGGTATTATGGAAGTTCGAAATCTTGTTTGGTATTTTGGCATGCTATGTCAATGAATGTTCGTATGTGGGGGAAGGGTTCGAAGTCGTCGAAGTGCCGACGTTAGTGAATATTAATACTTGAAATGTTTGTTAGAGCATAAATATGTTGGATTCAAGATCATAAAGATTGAAGACAAAATTTCAAGAAGTCAAAGCTGAGAAAGTCAACTCTTATCAATGTCAAAGTCATTTGTTAATAAAGTCAAAGTCAATGTAATTATATTTTGTTTCTTTATAATTGTCAAGGGTATAAATACCTTTGTTGTCTTTGTAATCAGGATGTATCAATCAGTTGTAAACATACACACACGAATTCAGAAGTGAGAGGGAGAGCAGATTAGAGAAGAGCACACTGTTTCATTATTCTAGAGAGAGAGTAGTGAGAGAAAGTTTATAATTTGTGAATTTCATCAATGAATATGAATTCGATTCTCGTCTTGATTGTTTGTAGCAATTAGAACTTGAATATTGGGAATAACAATGTTAAAAAGTATTGAGCCTAAGCTTGTTGGAATGGTCCTGTAAGTTAGACCTCGCATCGTGTAGATCTTGAACCTCCTTCAGATAAGGGTGGGGAAGTGTAAAACGAAATGCAGTGTATTGAGAAAGGAAGATGACATTATAAATTCTTGTTGCCGGACGTACTGTGGAAGTATTGTCCTGTCTATTCTTTTACGATTGAAGTTAGAAGATGTTTAAAATGTGCCGAGATAAGGACGTCGTCAGAAGTTGGATTTTACAAGTTTATCTTGGTGATTCATAGACGGTGTAAGTTGTCCAGGGATGGTGTAAACTTGTTGGGTATTGGATAACCTTGCGGGAGCATTATGATAATGAAAGATTGTTGCATGGGGTGTTGTCCCTGCAAGATTCTAACGTTTTGTAAAATAGGAAGTAATTAGTACAATCAAGGTGAGCACACAGGTTATATCGGGAAGATTGAGTTGCGATTCAGCTGGATTTGTGAAGAGACGGAACCGGGAGTTAGACTGTGTCTTGTGTACATACAACCGAATATAAAGGCAAAATTTATTGGGTATAAAAAAAATCGTGAGAACCTGATCTACAAAGTTCTCAAGGTGGTGGTAACCGAGTGATCTTGTGATGGCATTGTGGTCCATTGGGGGGACATGTAAGTAATTGTTGTGTCAATTGGTTATTATTGTGTTGGGCGGTGAAGCACATGATGATACGGGGTGAAGATAAGTGTAAACTTGGTTTTCGAGATTTTGGGAAGAGGTTCAATTGTGTCAAGTGTGTTGGATAAACTGTTCATTGTATTCTTGAGTTCCAAACGGAGATGATATGTGACGATCACCTACAAGGAGAACTCGTGCTATGTTTGGATGCATTGAAATTCGAGGGAGCTTATATTAAGTCAATAAGGAGGTTCGATGGTTGGTTGTGGTACTTTGTATAGATTGGAAGCTGATTGGGAAATTGAAGAATCCGCAGAGTAAGAATGGGACCGAGTGAATCGGCGACAGACTCTGCTTGTAGAATGATTAAAATGCTTGGGGCATTGAGTGTTGGGTCTTGTTCATGAGCTATCGGAATGTCCAAAATGAGAATTGTGGTGGAGCAAATACGTAATGGGGATGTGTTACCAGTAAGAGGAAAGCGATTATTCGAGATTGTGTTGGAAAGTAAAGTTAGCGGGTTGCAAAAGGGTGAGTATGCTAAGATTAAGAAGCTTGTCTAGTGAAGCAGGAGGATGTGGAATACGTTAAAAAAAAAGAGTTACCATGTATGTTAGAGTTAAAGTGTTGGAAAATTAGTCCAAGAGATGGGCCTAAAGATTGTATCGTTTAGTAAGCTTTTGTGTTAGTGGACGTCCTATATTTCGAAGGGGACTTGAGTAAGTGGTAGTGCAATGGATGTTCCATTGTGTGCATAGTTGTGCAAATCAACAAGTTCGGAGGGAAAGTTTTAAGGTCTAGCTCAGCTTGTCAGTAGGATAAACAGGTGTTGGAACCGATGTTTGGTGTATAGTAATGTAGATAAACCGATAGATATTTGAAGAAATAAGCGTGGATGAGGATCTGGCTGTTGTATGCATTGTGCATTGAAATTGTTCTCTAGCAACGGATTGGTGCTCAATGTTGTGTTAAAGATCGATATTATGTTAGTGTGGGGTGTTGACCACACAGTGGGCTTTGCTAGGAATAGTGTCATTTAGTAACGAAATTCTTAATTGTAGCCTTGGTGTAGCCTCAGAGATGGAGTTGAAGGATGTCCGCTGTGGCCGACAAGCGACCTTGGGAAGGTATTATTTTAGTATGGGACAGGTTGGAGGTAGCTTGTGACTGTCAAAAGAATTATGTCGATAAGCGACGGAAGAACTTAGAGTTTCAACTTGGGAATAGCGTAATGCTTGAAATATCCTCGTGGAAAGGAATACTTCATTTTGGAAAGGGGGAAAGCTAAGCCGTATTATAGTGGACCTTTTGAAATTATTGAACGGATCGGAACAGTGGTGTATAAGTTGGATTTTCCCGAAGAGCTGAAGGGTATCCACAACACTTTTCACGTTTCCAACCTGAGAAAGTGTCTAGCAGACGTTGGCATGACGGAGCCTTTGCAGGATATACGGATAGATGAGAAGTTGAACTTCGTCGAAGAACCGGAGGCTATTGTGGATCGTAAGATTAAACGACTAAGGACAAAGGATGTTAATCTATTTAAAGTTCATTGGAGGTTTCACAAAGGGTGGGAAGCGGCATATGGGAGTTAGAATCGGTTATGATGTCCAAATACCCGCATCTTGTTGCCAAGAAAATTCCGAGGACGTAATTCTTCTAAAGGGGGGAGTGTTGTAACGCCTGTCAAATTATTGAGTTATTTATAAGAAACACAGGGTAAGTGCGAAAAATAAGGAAGTCGTGAAACGACCGTTAATTCTCCAGGTTAAAGGGGACGTTATTATTATTTGGGATGAAAGTGTAAAAATGAGAAAGTTAGGGGACTGTTAGTAAATAAAGCAATAAAAGGGACTCAAAACCCTAGGTAAATCATTTTGGGAAATGAGTCTTCCCTGTTTCTGTGTGTGCGGCGACTCAAGGGAGAAAGAGGAAACGATTGAAGCTTTGGGAACGCAAAGGTTGGAGAGCAGAATCGAGGACTCGTGGGATTCATCTTCTGGAGGTAAGTATTGTAAATAGAAAACCTTAATCTACAGCTTTGTATTTAGAATCTTTCATCGATTCGAGGTTGGGAGGTCTGTCTTGTTTTAAAAATGGGAATCGAATCCAGGCGGTGTCTGGGAGGGGATATTAACGAAATGGATTTGCAGGCTAGACTCGACATTTGATTATTGTATGGGTTAATCAGTTAATTAAAGAACTGGGGTTGTTGGTAGTAATCGTGTTCGATCGATGGTGTTATTCTAGGTTTCCTTCTGCTTAGGGTTTTGTCGAAGTCGCCCAAAGTTCGGGGACCGGGGTCGGCCGGGGTAGCACCGATCGGGGTCGCCCGGGGTATCGACGACTGGGATCACCCGGACCCGTAGGTTTCAACTGGACTTCCCTCTCGACCGAGGTCGCCCGGGGGGGGGGGGGTCAATCAGGGATCTGTAGCTGCTGATAATCGAGTTTCAATCTAGTAAGCTTTCAAATTAGGATTATTGATTTAGTGACTATATATCTGGATTGTAGGAGGTCATCTTTGCAGACTAACAGTCGTGTGTGAGCCGAGACCTTCCAATCAAGCGAGTTCCCTCATTTTTAACTATATAATATGTTTACAAACTGAAATGGGTATATGCTCTAGTTCTTGCCATATTATCTTAATCTAGTGGATAAATTGTATTTTGATATCGACGTAAACTGTGGTTGTGTAAATGTTCTTGTGTAAAGACTCGATTATAGTTATGTATTTGATCATGCATGTATATTCATGTGAGGTTCGAGCGGGTTTGGCCAAGGCTGTGTTTATTTAACCATCGGGGATGGTAAAGCCGTGTGTTTGGAATTCGTTTCCCTACACACGGAAACGACATCGACTAGGGGGCCGTATGGGGATCTACTGGGGGCCCCCGAGGACAAGTAGTCCTTACGTTCGTGGAAGAGTCTCGGCGTGGATTTGGGCACTGCTTGTGTCGCAAATGTTGTGAGATAATTATTGTTTAATAATTATGCATTTTTGTTTATCTTAAACTGGGCGAGGTTGGGAATTCACTAGACCATCCGGTCTAATCCTCGTTTCTATTTTTCTTAAAACTCCATTTTCAGGTAACAGTGTGCTCTGGGATCTTCTAAAGGAAAAGATCAATGCTAGGGGCTAGCGTGTCGGTGAGCGGGCGTTAGTGCGGCGTAGTTACAGTTTTCTTCTAAAGATTCTCGGTTGTAATAGACTCGATTTGTGACCATGTCAAACCTATTATTTGCACTTTTGTATTGGGACACATTTTTGGGAATGTAGTTTTTTAAAATGGGTTTGTTAAGTTTTTGGGTTGTTACATAACACTATGAAGAGAGGAGTGCTAGTAGTGTGCTTATAATGTGCTTAGCATTGGTGAAGTTTCCTCTTTGGCTTGTGAAGAGCAACTAGCTTTGGGGATTAAGTAGCACCCGATTTCGGTATAGCCATGATAAATGTTGGGGTTTAAAATTGTTGGAGGTTAATTGTAGAATTTTATATTTAAGGTATAAAGAACCTTTGTTTTGTATTGATTTTATATCGAAATTTAATTAGTTGCTCTTACCAAATTTGAGGGTGTTACAAATTGGTATCAGAGCTTAAGTTTGAGAGAATTAGGTATTGATTTTTTTATGCCTAAACTGAAACTAGCATTCTTATAAGTGATTGTAAGTAAAATTGCACATTAGGTACCTTAAGATAAGATATTTTGGGGATTGACCGAGTCGCTAGAAACGGGAAACTTGTCGAGGGTCGCAAGGATGATCATGTACGACACGTTCATAATGGCACCTGGCTAGTGTTATGGTGAACCTGCATGCTACATGTGTATACTTGAATTACCTTGGTATGATGACCGTTGGGGTAGTGAGATAGTTTCTAAGCGAGTGATCTAAAGAAGGTTGATGTTCATAGTAATGTCACTTTGAAGTGATAGTTAAGCGTGAGTAATACATTAAGTTGATCATCTAGAGTCGAAGTTATTGGTTAAATTGACTCCATTTCAAGGAGAAATCGTAAGTTGACCAAATTAGTGTGATTGTTGCTCTAAGATGTTTGATGCATCCGGATGACGGTAATATGTCAGGAAATTGAGAAGCGTGGTTCTAGGATGCCGAGAGCCGACCAAATTCATGCACTAAATTTACTTCAAAAATGAGTTTGCATAAATTGTTTCTCATGTTCTCAAAACATAAAGTGGGTTACATTTTAAAGTCTTGGCAAAACATTTAACACTTATCAAATCTTTAAATCGTGAGTTTAAGCATGCATGAAACTGTTTTGTTACACACAGTTGCAAATTTATATTGAAAATCTCTTCGTCCCCGTTTTGTGTTTAACGCTATTTTTGGATAATATAAGATCCGTGTATTAATGTCATTTAGGATATTGGGCAAATAACTGTGAAATTTTTAACCTTGACATTGGATCTCCTCCACGTATGTTAAGGTTTTAAAGGAAGAGTTGTTCCCATGTTCTTGAGTCGGAATTTTCTTGGGAATTTTGGTCTGTATGAGTCGTGATGAATTTTATGGAGTATAGTTTTGCGACGTTTTGGGCGTCGTGTCTCATGAAAGTTTTGTTGAAAAGGGTCACTTATTCGTACGTTGTGGTTTTAGAATTTTAACATTTTTAGACTTTTTTGTCGTTTTATGCTTTTATGTTGGGAAATGAAAACTTTGACACCTCTTCATTTTAGTGTTAATGATTTTTATGAAAATTCAGTTGGGTTTTATGGTGTCTTATCGTACGACCTTTGCGTCGCGTAGATAAATTTTGGAACGTGTGTACATGCATTGTTGTGTGCGTTAATTTATGGGTTTTGTTAATAGATGTCACCCCATATGTTATTTTGGAGAAGTTTCAATATCATGCGATTTACCTTTGGGCTTTATACAAGTGTAATCGTTGTATACTATTCGTGTTCGGATTAAATTATACTGTTGGTGTGAGTAAACGTATAAAAGATTTATGTTGTTTCAGATATAACTTTTACTCAGAACATGTTTCAGTTGCTGATTTTACCGTTAGAAATTTTCCGCAATGCATTAAATGAGTTATCGGTATTCATGTCGTTGTAGTTACTATTTTGGTCAAGTGTGTTTTATCTGTGCGACTCAAAGTTTTAAATTCGATTTGAAATTTATTTACGTTCCCATCGTTTTCCCAAGTTTTGGGGAATAAACTGATGCATATGGGGCTTGTTGAAAATTTTATGCCACGACGTCTTGCGGTTAAAAAGAAAGAATTTTAAGGTTAAAATTGTGAAGTTCTCTTTTGGAATTGTACAAACATTTATTGCACGTGGTGGGGTGCATAAAATTATTTTCATGTATATAGTATAAATTATGGCGCATCTTTTGTTATTGTCCTTATTAACGTAAGTACCGATCAAACGAATTCTGGAAAATGGTTTTATATGCGTAGCGTTGGTGATCAATTTTAAAACCTATCGAGTGAACGGTAAGGGATTTTTTTTACCACATGATTAGTTGTTGTAAAGCTTGTGTATTTGAAAGTTTTATAAAAGTTTAAATTGGCATATTAGTTGAAAACCTTGAACTCATTAGGCCTATAGATTTAAACCCCTGTCGTGAAAAGAGTTGTAATTAAGGAACTAAGGAGTCCTTGGGAATTGAAGCGTCAGATGATCCAACTCGTGGTCAGCCTTGGAACATCAGATTTTGGTTTATGAATCGGTTCACGCATGAATAGTTGAGGTAATAAATTCATGCCTTCCTAGTTAACTAAGGGGTGATCTTTATGCTTTGGCAAACCTGCGGGATAAGGTCTTGTATGATTCTGGGTATGGTTGGATTGGATTTTATGGGTCGATGGTCCGTTAGACATCATGTTATACGTTCCTAGCATATCGTCTTGATGGTCTTGCGTGAGCAAGGGAAATATTATGGTCTGTCGGTTAGAAATGTAAGATTGGGGATCTTAATACCCTGTTAGGTGTCAATTTTAACGCGACATTACTTCGGGAATGAAATATTGGGCGAGATGTCCACGTTTTCGGTGCTACCATTTAGTTTAGGCGTCGACTTACCCTTTTGAAGTCAACAAATCGTTGGAAGGTTGGAAGTATCCCCGTTGGGTCAAGAGAATGTTGACCTATCGTAGGGGAATTTAAAAGAAGGTTAGATGTTAGTGATTAAGTATCGATGTGTATACGTTTTCCCGTTGTGGTAAAGATTTTATTAAGGGAATGTTTGAGGTTGGGAGTAGAACGGAGTTGGTTGTTAGTCGGATCTGCATTAACCAGCTACCCGGAGAGCGTATTGGTGCGCTCTTGGAAGGACGACCTTATTAAAAAAATCATGAATTGATCATTAAGAAAAAATGAGAATTCATTAGGATTTGATGTCGATCGTTGGTTTTGGGTTCAGAAACATGTGGATTTGAGATGAATGGGCCGGTGAGAAGTTGAGATCACAAACTACCCTTTAGGTAGTACGTGTCACCCAAGGTTGGGAGACAATCGCAGTCGCATGGTTAAAGGCCACGTTAGTAATATTATTATTCATTCGAATATAAGTAGGATGTGCCCAAGGGGACATTTATCGTAAGGTCCAACATAAGATTATGGTGGTATCTCTAGCAAGCGGTGTAGAGACAATCTATCATGTGGTCAACGTTTCATGGGAATCTAGATTTTGAGGACGAAATCTCTTTTAAGGTTGGGAGGATTGTAACACCCGTAATTTTCGGTAAGTAAAGGACACCCGGACGTTTTTGGAACTTATGAACGGCGGGACTTTTGTTGGGAAATCATTATTTAAAGTTCCTTAGAGTATCGGGGGTATTGGCATTGAAAAAGTCGAGTTTCGGAGCTTGGTATGGGCACGACTACAATGCCCGACGACTATGAGAGTGTCATAGTCGCACCTGTCATTGTCGCAGCAAAAATCAGTGACCAGGAAGAGCTTGGCGACATTGCCAGGCCACATTGCCCGCTGGTCAATGTCACACCAGGACCCAGACTGCTGTTAAGACGGGATTTTCAGCTTTATTCCTAATTTCTCTTATCCAAACTTCCCCCATTCTCTCCCAAATCGTTTCTCCTTCTCCCCCCTAAAACCCCAACTCATTTTGAGCCAATTTCTTGAGTTCTTAAAGTTCTCCATCATCTAGTAGGAGATTGGGAGCTATGGCAAGAGTTCACCATTGTCATCTTCAACCTCAAGCTTCATTTTAGAGTTTTCTAGGTTTTCACTAAAACCTAAGTGGTAAGTTCATCCCCTCCATTTCTATACTTATTTAAGAGTTGTAAATGCTCCATGGATGTTTTTCCTAGTGTTTTATTTCTCCAATTTCGGTTTGGAAGATTTTGAGAAAAGTTAGGTCAAATTAGGGTTTTTGGCCAAAATGGAGATTTTGATATAAGATGTTTGGGGAATGATTCTAAACATTTGGATATGTTTATTCATGGTTGGAAACTTGCGAATCTAGGTTTTTGAAAGTTTGGCTTGAAGATTCAAGTTTCTCCAAAGGAGCTCAAGTTGGGGGAAAATCTAGATTTAGCATAAATCTAGCAAGGTGAGTTCAAGTTGATTTGTGAAAACGGTGTACATGCCAAAATGTTTATTTTAAAGTGTTTTGTGTTTTACATGAATTTGCTAACTGCTGATAAGTTTTGAGTATTTTGAAGTGAAAATATGCTTTACTTGGTATTTGTCAATGTGTTGGGTATTTTGATAAGTTTTCATACTTGAGAAACTTGGGTTGTTTTAGCCTCACAAAATGCCCCTATTTGGGATTTGGATGTCTTGATAAGTATTAGCATGATTTATGCATGGTTTATGCCTCACACTCACAGTCACCGGGCATGGTCGCATCACCTAAACCGGAGTCCGAAATCCTATTTTCGACCCGAAGTTCTCTCGATCCAAAACCCCAAATACACAAACATAACCTAAGTAAGATTTTGAAGTACGGGTTAACAAGAGAGGTGAAATTTAAGGATTTACCGAAATCATGGGTGTTACAATCCTCCCAACCTTAGAATGATTTTGTCATCGAAATCTAGTTCTCACACCAGGCATGCCAATACCATTCTCAGCACTTTTTGGGTTTCCCCCGTCCCCCAAAATTCAAACTAAACGTATGTCTCAAAGATGTCATTCTCACAAGCAACTGTCTCCCTCCCAAGGGATTGTGTTTAACCTACTCCATCCTTTAGTCAAAACATGATAACTTCCTACCGAAGTGTCATGCTGATTTTAGTAAAGGCTCTCACATCCAATACCCATCTGGACATATCGTACTCATACCAGAGTAAAAATCGAATTTTACCGGAGCAATTCCCAATTGTACAATCTCAGTTGTCTCCGAACCTTAGGGGACACGTACTACCTCAGAGGAAGCTTGTGACCTTAACTTCTCATTGACTAATACGATCCATCCCAACACAATTCTGTATCTACATTCCAAAGATCAACCCCGAGCCCAAAGAAATTCCAAATTCCTTAATAAATCACCCCCGATCCTGGTAGGGCCTTCCTCCCAAGGATGTACCAATACACTTTCCGGGGTGTTGGTTACTTCAGACTAGGCTATAACGCAACTTTGATCTATCCTCAAATTTCAAACATTCTGCCAATAAGATCTTTACCACATCAAGTAAATCTTACACATCAATACCTAATTTCCAACATCGAATCTCCTTAAAACTCAATCATTGTGAGGCAAACGCTACGATCAAACGATAGTACATTCAAACATACCAGAGACTCATTGACCTCAAAAGAACAAGTCGATGCCTAAAATCAAAATGGTAACACTGAAAACGTGGGTTTACCACCCAATATTTCATTCCAGATGCATTTCCGAATTAAAGTTGACACTTAACATGACACTAAATTCCCAATCTTACATCTCTAATATATGAACCACAATATTTCTTTTGTTCACGAAAACCCATTAAGACAGTACACCGTCAACATATAACATGATGTCAAACGGACAAGCAACCCATCCAAACGAACCCAACCAGGCGCAGATAATCATACGAGACTTTATCCTCCAGGTTTAGCGAAGAAGACAGGTCACCTCTTAATTAACTAGGAAGGCAAAAATATAATACCTCTATTATCAGATCCAAAAATTGGAGCCCAAAATTCAAGAGTTACCACAAGTCGGATCATTCGGCGTTTCAATTTCTAAAGACTCCTCTAGTCCATAATTACAACTCTTTTCAAGGTAGGGTTTTAAATATATAGCCCTAATGAGTTCAAGGTTTTCAACTTATATGCCAATATAAACTTTTATAAAACTTTCAAATGCAAAAGTTCCATAACATTTAATCGACGTGTAAAAATCTATTACCGTTTACTCGGTAGGTGTGCAAAGTGATCACCAATGTCACACATATAAAACTATTTCAAAATTGTTTGATCAATACTCACGTTTATAAAGACAATAACAAAAGATGCACAATAAAATTTTCAAATGGACTACCATGGTCCTAGCATGCATTAATTTACAATATGTATGTGAAAATAATTTTTTGGACTAAAACATATGCAACAAATGTTTGTACAACTCCAAAAGGGACCTTCACAAATTTCATTTTAAAATTCTTTCCTTTAAACCACAAAACGTCGTGGAATAAAATTTCCAACAAGGCCCATATACATCAGTTTATTCCCAAACTTAGTAAAACAATAGGGGTGTGTGATTTGGTCAAACGCAAATAAATTTTAAATCGAGTTCAAACCTTGGGTCACGCAAATAAAATGCACTTGTCCAAAAATAGTAGCTAAAATGACATGTATATCGATAACTCATTTAATGCATTGCGGAAAATTTATAACAATAAAATCAAAAACTAAAACATGTTCAAAGCAAAAGTTGAATACGAGACAACATAAATCTTTCATATGCTTACTCGCACCAACAATATAAATTAATTCAAACACTAAATAGCATACAACGAATAATACTTGTATAAAACTCAAAAGAGAAATCACATGATATTGAAACTTCCCAAAATAACATATGGGATAACACCTACTAACAAAACTCTCAAAACGTCCCTTACGGTTGCGAAAATACCGGTGCAAAACTCGCACGAGACTAAAATACTAAAAAAAAAATTCATAAGTTAACGCACACAATAATACAAGTGTACACCTCTCAAAGTTCAACTGCACGACACAAAATGTCGTAAAATAGAATTCCATAAAACCCAACGACATTTCCATAAAACTCAATGAAACCCAACGACACTCAAAATCGAATGGTGCCAAAATCTCCGTTCCCAAAATCCAATAGTATGAAATAAGGTTATGACTAAAATGTCATAATTCCAAAAATTTATCTTTTATCGCATTTGTGATATAAAATGACACTTTTCAACAAAACTCGCATGAGACATAACGCTTCAATAAAACTCATAAGTTTGCATGCATCAAAATTAAAGCCTACGCATTTCAAAGTACACTAATGCGTAGCAAAACGTCATAAAATAATATTTCATAAAACTCGGAAAACCTCCCACGGAATTAAATTTTCTATAAAACTCGAACACCAAAACATGGGAATAACTTTTCCTCTAAGACCTTAACATACGTGGAGGAGATCCAATGTCAAGGTCATAAATCGCAGCTACTTGCCCGAGACTCTAAACAAGATTGAATCACAAACTACAATATCTGAAAATATCATTCGACAAAAGCACGGATAAAGAAATCTCAACATATGCAATAAAACAATATTATTCATGTTTAAACTCATGATTTAAAATTTTGTGTGTGCTAAACCTTTTTCCCGAAATTTTGTAATTCTACTCACATTATGATTTGAGAACAATGAGAAACAATTGATGCAAACTTATTTTAGAAACAAATTTCGTGCATGAATTTGGTCAGCACTCAACATCCCGAAATCACGTTCCTCATTTTCCCGTCATACTATTGTCATCCGGATGATCGAACATCTTAAGGCTATCATCGAAGATTTTATCGGTTCGCCTTACAATTTCTCCTTGAATAATGTCGATTCCAAAAGTCTACGGTTCTAACCCAACCAATCATTCCAACCCAAAACGATCCACTTAATGCAATCACCATGCTTACTGTCACTCCAAATGACGAATGCTAAAATCATCAAATCCTTCTAACGGTTACTCATTTAGAAACTTCTTCACTACCCCAACGGTCATCATACCAAGCCAATTCAAGCATACACATGTAACACATAGGTTCACCATAACACTGGCCAGGTGCGATTATGAACGTATTGTACATGGTCATCCTTGCTACTCTCGACGTGATTCCCGTTCCAAGTGACTCCATCAACCTCAAAATATCGTATCTTAAGGTACCTAATGGTGCAACTTCACTTTCAATCGCTTAAAATAACGCTAGTTTAAGTCTAGGCATCCAAAATCAATACCTAATTCTCTCAACTTAAGCTCTGATACCAACTTGTAACACCCTCGAATATGGAAATAACAACTAATTTAAAATTTTCTAAATACATCGATAACTGATCATCTAGAATAACAATTTAAGGTTTAACTTCAATAAACACATTTCATTCTATGTACACACTCTATTATAGGGATGGGTACTACTAAAACCCAATAACAACCACTATCTCCAAACTGCGGAAGACTTCACGAACTACTTACCCTCGTGAAACAATAGTGCTCATCTCTTCAAAGTACTGCTAGAACCATTTCCTCAACTGGAACCTGATACACAAGCCAATAAACAAAAAGGTTAGGCTTAAAGCCTAGTTAGCTCAAGAGTTTTCATCATATATATATATATATAAAACAATAACGTTAAGAATGTTATTTAAATCGTGATTTCCAAGATGATAATACGTTCAATCTGAAGCAACCAAGAAGAAATACATTAAATCTGAAAAAGATCTCTTGTCAACATTCGCCCTCTTCGTGATCAAGATCACAAATAAAAATGCTTCTCCGAATATATGTCCAAAACCCAAAACTTACGTAAAACATAGTTGACACTTTAATAATCAAATACTGAAAATGTACATAAAGTCCAACTTCCAAAACATCCTAAAAACATGGATAAAGTCCAATAACCAAATCCTTAGAACATGGGTGACTATCCATACTCAAAACATCACCGAAAACATGGATTATAAAACTCCATACTTAAATCAACACCTTTTTGGTGACAGGGGAGACCCGCTTACATTATACGCGACGGAACACCAAAGTGGGTCACGTAGCTATGTAGAAAACCAAAACGTATGGATTATACGCATAAAACATACCGAGCTCAACTACTCCAAGTCTATTGCTCGAAAACATCAAGTCAACTCCTCTGAGTCTATTCTTGAGAGTTTCAAAACGGGAACTTATGCACAATGGAATTACACCTTACTGCCCATGGGACGTTGCCTGACCGTATAGGTCCACACCTTACTTACCATGGTGACCCGATGCCTATTCCGTGCCAATGTGGTGAACTTGTCCAACATGGGACATTAAGAACACCGTGCCTATGGATCCATTACACTAACTAAAATATTACATGACTCAAAATGAATGAACTAACGTATTCAAAACATATAATTCTCAAATAAGATACAGTAAATGAAAATCATGACCAAACGCTCTACATTGAGCTATTAAAATCGGATAAGTGTCCCCAAGACCCATCAAAATCCAGACCGATCCATAAGCTCAACAAATCCAAAGACCCATCGTTGAAAATCATGATATGAAATCAAATGTAAACAACCCGACTTTATGCAAACCCATACTCGAAAATATATAATTAACTACAACATAGTTTATATTGGGACAAATCATTTTCCAAGTGAATTATAACATTTACTCTTTCAAAAACGTTTCATAACACAAAATCAAACACTTATCTAAAGCACACAATAAAATGCATTTATACTCTAACTTTACTTCATGAAATAAATCATCAAAATACCAATGTGTATAATTTAGTTGTCAAAATGCTCAAAATCCCAAACGTGGGTGGTTTACAGAGTTTATAAAACCAAACACTTCAATTAATCAAGATTCGTCAAATAACTCAACAGTTAATAATTTCATGTAAAACATATAAACACTTTAAAATAGACATTTTGGCATTTACAACATTTTCACAAATCAATTTGAACTCACCTTCCTAGATTTAGGTTAAATCTAGATTTTACCTCAACTTGAGCTTCCTTGAAGAAATCTGAATTCACAGGCAAAATCCTTCCAAAACCTAGATCCACAAATTTCCAACCATAAATAATCATATTCAATCCATTTAGAATCGTTCCCTAAACATTTTACATCAAAATCCCCAATTTAGCTAAAACCCTAATTTTGACCTAATTTCTCCAAAATCATCAAATCCGAAATTTGAGAAATCATTCACTAGAAACTCATCAATGAAACATTTATAATTTATAACCAAGATTATAACCTAGGAGGATGAACTTACCACTTAGGTTTTGGTAAAAACCAAGAAAACCTTAGCCACAACCTTGGTGGAATTAATGAAGATGATGAACCCTTGATTCTAGTTTCCAATTCTTTAACTTGAGGATGGAATTCTTGAAGTAGAGTGGAAATGGAGCATTAGTTGCTCCTTGAAATATTTAGTGAAGAGAGGGAGAAAAGAGAGAGTGTTCTTGAGAGTTTAGGTTGAGAAATGAATAAGAATAGGGAAAAAATCGAACTTATCTCACTCTGGACCCCGACAACGACCTTTCCATGCGATAGTGCCTGTGGCACTATCGCGGGTCACTATTGGGCCATGGTACTGCGGATCCTCCTTCTTAAGCGATTGTACCACGACGAGAGTGACAATGTCGCAATCGCCGGGCATTCTCGCACCACTTGTACCGAGAGCTTCCTGATCCCAACGACTGTGCCCTTCGCGACAGTGACCCTGTCACAATCGCCGGCATGGTCGCATCATCCAAACCAGAGTCCGAAATCCTATTTTTGACCCGAAGCGCTCTCGATCCAAAACCCCAAATACACAAACACAACCCAAGTAAGATTTTTTAGTACGGGTTAACCAAAGAGGTGAAATTTAAGGATTTACCGAAATCACGGGTGTTACATTTCAAAACTGCTTCCAGTTCTATAAATGAATTTTTTTTCCAAAAATAAAAATGTCAACTCAAAGAGTTTCAATAATCCTCTGTTTTATAATTTAGATTCTAAGTCTAAAAATCAGATTCGTCCATCTAATCTCTTTTATGATAAATCTGTTGATGGTTTAGCAAACTATTATGTTAAATATTTTGGAAACATGCTTCTATGAAAATGCATATGGTCTGGAGATGTAACACCCCGATTTTTGGAGGGTATAATTTCAAGTTAATACGAAAACTAGTATTTTAAGAGAAAAAGAGAAAATTGTATTTTGGACTTGAATCCTAGATTTTATAATCTTTTTGGATGAATGATTCAAGTACGAGTCCAACGGTTCTTTCCGGAGCAAAATCGGAAGTAAAACAAAGAAGTTATGGCCATAACAATGATCGAGAAGAAAAACGGGCGAGCAGTGCTCGACGCAACTTGAGGTGTGACTAAGATCCACCCGCATGACTTAGGGGAAATCGTGCGGGTTTTGGCGCAGGTTGGGCCATGTGGTAACCCGCGCGGAGCCCTGTCGAGCATAAAACTCGATTTTCAGCCCCAAAACTTCATTTCTTCATAACTTCTTCATGCCAACTCCGATTTCAGTGATTCTTTTTTCTATGAAATCGTTTTTAAGAGATTTTCAAGACTAGAGCAAGATAATGTAAGTCTATTGGAAGATCCAAGAGTATTTTGTGGTGGTAATTTCCTCATCTCTCTTACTATTAAGCTAGGGTTTGATGGTTTCATCCTTTTCCCTTTCATCCTTCAACTTGGGTGTGATTTTGATGACTTGTGTGGTGAAGGAAACCTTTTAGATGTGTTGGATCTAAGATATAGGGAGATTTCTTAGAGATATCAAGCTTTCATCAAAGGAGATTCAAGTTTTGGTGGTAAAAGCCTAGATTTATCCTAAATCTAGCAAGGTGAGTTCAAGTTGATTGGTGAAAACGTTGTACATGCCAAAATGTTCATTTTAAAGTATTTATGTTTCTATCATGAAATTATTACTTGTTGATCTATTTAGTGGGTTTTGATCATTTGAGGTGTTTGGCTTTAAAAATCTTGTAAATACTCCCCCACATTGGGGATTTTTGGGTATCTTGGAAAATAGGTCATTTTAAAGTGTTTTGATGATTTATTGCATAAATGGAAATTATTTGGTAAAAAGACATTTTTAGTGTTTGTTTGGGTAAAAGGTTTGATTTCGTGCTATGAGACGTTTTGAAAGGATAAAGAGTATAAATCCATTTGGAAAACTATATGCCCCAATCTAAACTGTATGTGGGTCGAGTGCGTTTATCATTTCGGTATCGTTAATCGTTGGTCAAAAAGGATTTTGGGCGCTTTAGCTCGGTGTCGACTTAAAAGAGTCTCGGGGATGATTGTCCGGTTGTAATGGCTTAATGTAGAGCCCGGTTATGAATTACATACTAATGCATCGTGTTGCATACTGATGTTAATTACAAGCTCGAGTGCGTGGTCATTCCTGTGTAGTCATGTATTGTTAGACTGTGTTGCATTGGATCCATAGGAACGTAAGTTAGTCTGTTTTGGATGTCCATTTGGGTATTTCGGGGTTGGACTCTGTCCCCAATGTTTTACGACAGGAAACTCTACAAGTAGGCACTAGGAGGGTTGAGTCTGGAGGTGCTACCTGGGAGGTAGGCACTAGGACCATTGCCGCTTGAAGTAATGCTTGGGAGATAGTCTTTAAGTGTGCCGGGATTTTGGGGTAGATTTCTTTGTAATGTTCACCAAGGTTAACTATCTCTCACCAAGGTTAACTATCTCTTGAGGTGAAACTTATCAAGAAGTCGTAGGGACACTTGGGCGTTTTATGTCGTGAGGTGTCATGCGATTAACGTTGCAAGGGTGACATACTTTTGTGTTCCTCCACCCTCAACGGATACGGGTCTCCCCCATCATTGGCCAACAGTACTTTAACTGTTAGCTCTTTATTTACTTATCGTTGGATATGTGCGAACGATTGTACATGATGACCTCAATATTGGGTTTCCCCTGCGTATATTAAGGTTTGAACGAAATATGTCTTTCCCATGTTTTGATAATTGGATTCCTTCCATTTTATTGGTCGCTTGAGTATTGGGCCTAGATAGAAAGTTCCCTTGCTAGCAACTCTTCCAAGTATACTTCCTGTATCATTCAAACTGACTTGCATATTCATGGCTTATTCCTAAGTCCATGGCACTTTAACACTTTAAGAAGTGATCAATTCGTCAGGAAATGCCTTAGATTTTATAAAACTTAAAAGGAAATAGTGGAATGATGTTATTGAAGAATAAAGTCCACAAGTTTTTGGTTTACAACCTCCCCTTTTGCCTCACACCCAAACTATAAAATTTAGCTACTCATTACGTAATATAAATTGCAAATAATGTAAATGACATAAAGTAAAGACATAATGTAAATAACGTAATGTAAATGACAAAAATTAAATGACGAAAATGTAAAGTGCATAAAGTAAGACAATAAGCAATAAAGGAATGTAAAGACAAGCAATGCTATAACAACTAATAATGAAGAACAAGACTTCTAAAAGTTTAAAGACTTAATATTAAAAGTTCTAGAAAGAGAGTCAAAAATCAGTTCTACCACTAATGGATTACACGTTAAAACACAAAGCCATTAACTCCTATTTATACTAAAGAAGGATGACAATTCTTGTAAATAAAAAGCTTAAATAATAATAATAAAAGGTACACCAACTGAAGTGTTTCTCTAAAAATATGTCCAATTGATGTCATCGACCTTCCTACTCCAGCCAACTATTCTTTCTACTGTTATCAAAAAGATCTGGAGGGACCAAAAATCTGGATTGCACATTTTATCAAAAATATCTTCATTGCTCCATCCAAGAACAACCCTGAATGCTACAACATCAATCTGGCATCAACAAAATAAACAAACTTTTAGTTGGTTTTCACAAAATAACAAAATATAGGTAAATCAAAAATTTAGCTCCATGATAAGAAAAAGTGAAAAATGGCTCAATTTTTGGGATAAAAAGTAAATTAAAATCCTAAAAGATAAGAAAAAGATGCAATATGCATTTAATTCTCAATGCATATCACAACCCCAAACTTAAACTTTTGCTTGTCCTCAAGCAATAAAAATAAAATAAGAAAATGACTCAAAGTTGAAAAGATTGCAAGATAATGGCAATAAGTGTACACACTATGTAGGGCATATCACATACAATTCATAGCCTTTCATAAATTCAAAGTGAGACCTTCATAGCCTAGTTATATGTATGGACCATAAGCTAGTATGATTCTTTTCTTTGTTAAACATCACACAAACTTCATTTAGGATCACTCTTTTTGTGGCATATCTTTTCTCACCAAGCCTTTTCTTACACCAATACTTAAACAAAATTTTCAACTTTTACATTTTTTTGTTGCTTTTTGTGCACCTTTACCCTTATGGGGCATTTTTGGTGTTCTTGTCATGTTAGAGCTTTGCTCTTTTGTATTGACATGCTTCTCCCATTTTGGGTATCTTGTAACCCCCTCAACCCTAAACTTAAAAGTTGACAATGTCCTCATTGTCTTAGAATGAATGCACGGTTTTGTGTCAAAAGTTTACATGTGGCTAAAATGTGGTGTATGAAAAGAAAGCCTAGATCATTCACAAAATGTGTGAAGTTTGTGTCCTAAAAAGAGCAATTCTAGTTCTTGCAAGAACATAATACTAGGTGAATGTGATTCAATAATAGAGTTATTAGGGCTATGTACTCAAAAGATATTAAAGCTCTACACATGCAATCTTGCAAAGAAAATAAACCTTAAAAAATAAAAGCATTTGTCCCAAACTCAAAACTGAAAAATTAAAAGACATGGAGACTAAGATAAATGACTAAACATGTCCTACTCATGAAGAGTAAAGTGTGAAGTCCTTGCTGCAGATGTGGTTGGTAATGTTGCAGCATCACCTCCGGCCAATTTTTTCAACATATCTGCATTCTCCTTCAACAGTTGTTGGTTCACTTCAGCATGCCTCTGATTTTCATCCTCAATGCCTCTGAGTTGCCTCGCTATCCTCTGCTTCTCCCCTTTTCTTTTTACCATGATATTAGCCTTCAACAGGACAATCTCCATCTTCCTTATGCTTTCGGACCTTTTGAATTTCTCCTCCATGACAAACTGCAACTCATCAATTCTTCCCAACACCTCATTGCTTTGCTGTAATAGGATGTCTAAAAGTTCATTGTTTTGTCCAAGCAGATCTTGGACCATGCTCATCACATCACCCCCTCCTACTCTTTCTTGCCTCATTCTCACTACAACCTTCATATCAATGAACCATATTTCCTCACCCTCTTTTTCTTTCACTATCTCATCTTCCTCATAATGAGGGACACCAACTTGGATCAAAAATTTATGAAGTAAACTTGGAAAAAATAGTTTCCCTTGGCTCCTACCAGCGCATTACAATATGGACCTAGAGATAATGTCCCCAATATTCATGGTCTTATCAGTCATCATGCAATAGGGCATGAGCATTCTTTCTACGGTGATATTAGTGTCATGGGTGGTTGGACTAAGTGAACACCTGATGAAGTTCACCTAAACATTCACATCAGGCAAGAGGTTGCAAGCTGTAAACCTCCTAAGCATTTAATTTGCATGTGGTTCCCATATAGTTCCAGGCTTTCCAAAGATTCTAGCAACCTCATCTAACTGTGCTTGAGTACCTTTGTGCAAGAGCATTTCATAATCTGTTTGTGATGGAGAGGTGAGGCCCAAAAAGTTATTGAAGGCCTCATCATAGATTGTGATCTCCTTTCCTCTCACTGTCACTAGTGTGGTTTTATCCGCACTAGCCTCTGCGTAGAACTCTCTTATGGGAGTGATGTTGTATACATGCTTCACTTAATTGAAATGTAACCAATGTTTTCTTTCAACCACTCTTTTGATGAAATCAAGCTCACTTAGACTTCTCACATCAAAACCCTTATCAAGAATGCGTAGCTTACCCTTCAACCTTTCATAAATGTTTTATGCATTTGTGCTACTTAATCCATCCAAAGGCAGTGATGACCTTGGGATAAATTCAGTTGCTTGAGAGTTTACCCCTAGTTGCTGTGAGGATGCTCCAGCATCAGCCTTGGACTTTCTAAATGACTTTCTTGAAGGCTTTGGAGCATCAACCTTCTCCTTATCTTTTTTCTTTGGTTGTTCAACCCTTGTAGAGTTAGTTCGGGAAGATTTTCTTTTACCCAAAGTTTTCTTTGGGTCCTTCAAAACAACACCCTCACAAAGAGGGTTTTCAGTGGCCATAGCAGAATCTGCCACTGGATGTTGTGGGGATGCTACAACATCATCCCCTGTTCCTCCTGAGATATCCAAACGATCCAAACAAGTGTCCACTCCATCACCTTGATGTCCCTGCCTATTTTCACCCATGGCCAAGTTTTGGTTTGGGAGAGAGGCTGGAGATATTTGTTCAAAGTCATACCAAGTCAATAACATTAGTGTTTCAGGAGGTGAAACATTTGCAATGCACTCCTTTTCATCATTGGACTCAGAGGAGACTTTATTATCTATATCATTATCAAAGTTAGAAAGACCTCACTAGAGACCTTGATATTATGGTTAGGGACTTTGGTATCTTGCATCAATGCTTCTACATCTTCTGTCTTCACATCCACATTAGCACCCCCATCCTTGCTTTGTTCCACATTTGGATCATCAACCCAGAGATTGGATTGAGAGAGAGATGGGTTCCCTATGATTTCAGACACCAATGGGTTTGATTTAGGGCTACCAACAGTGGAGGGTTCGATTGGGGCTTCCACAGAAATGGTTTGTGATGGTGCAATCAATGGGTTTGTTTCAACAGGGGATGGTTCAAAGGGGGTTTCTTCAACAATGGGGTTTTGAGCAAGACTCACTTGTGGGTTTTCAGTAGGTGAAATAGGGAGGGTTTTTTCCACATATAGGTTTGATGGGGTGTTTGAGGTAGTGGTGGCCGCCAAAGACACCACGACGACACTAGTGATGTGGCCTGTTTCCCTATAGCAGCCGATGATTCCCCTTTGGTTGGGGTTGAGGCGACAGTGGGTCTCTTCCTCGAACTCCGGAGATTTTTTCCCGCTGGTGGGTCTCTTACTACTGGACGTTTCACTCTTGCCATTGCAGGAGGTGTATGGTCGTGGTATTCGATGGCGGTTTTCTTTGGTGGTTTTCGGTGGTTGTAGTGAAAGAAGGAAACATAATGAAACATTTGAAAAAAGGGGTATAATGGTGATCGTGGGCGGTTTATTGAGAGAGAAACAAGGGAGTTGAGGGGTTTATCTAAGTAAATGAGGAGTTGTTTGAAAAAGGAAAGAAAAATGGGGTTACAAAAACTGATTTCAAAGAAGTTTCCAAAACTGATTTTTATAACCATTTGTGCAAAAGTAGAAACTAATCTGAAATTCTTTTTTATTTTTTTACTTATGTTTTCTTTTTACTTTTCTTAGTACAAGGCATGGTCCTCCCCTTCTTAGGTACCAAAAAGCATGGTATTTTACCCAAAATGTCACTTTTCAAGGAAAAAGGTTGATAGGTTGGGTGAGTTGGTACAATGATGGGTTTCCTTGAAAAAGTTAATAGTATACCTTAAAAACTTTTTTAAAAGCAAACATCATTTTATTTTTGTACCTGATAAATTTCAACTTTCCCTCAACTTTTTATCTTTTTGAAAATATTTCAGCTTTTTCTTTTTCAAAATTCAGAATGGCCTACAACACTCAATGCTGCAACATTCTTAAAGCTTCTAAATTGCTACAAAAAAACTGTCAGATGAAAAATTGTTAAGTCTATTTTAAATAATAATCAATGTATTTTATTATTTGTGGTATAAACAATGTTTAGTTAGCTTATCTGTTCCGTTTAGGCCTTGGGGTATTTAAGTCCCATTGGTGCCTTTGTTTTGGAACTTTGGAACCTCATTTGAGTATACGTTTACATTTGGCTCTCTCTACTCTCTCTCTACTTTCTCTCTCTAAGATTTTGAGATTTTGGGATTATCAAAAATTATGTGCACAACTGAAATAACTAAAAACAAACTATGTACAAACTTTGGTGGACTCCAAAAAGTCCACAATTCCTCAGTGAGTATTTTTAGAGGGTGGTAGCCAAGTCCATAGAGCAATGCTTTCGGATTGCTATAGCATCATGATATAACTCCACTCTCTGTCTATTTACCTAGAACACATTATTTGTCTCTAGGTTCACAAGGTCAACAAAACCATAGGGATAGACTTTGTGGATTGTGAAAGGACCAGACCATCTAGATTTTAATTTTCTTGGAAACAGTCTTAGTCTGGAACTGAACAACAAAACCTGTTATCCATTTTTGAGTTCTCTGTGATGGATTCTTTTGTCATGCCATTTTTTGGTCTTCTTTTAATAGAGCTTGGCATTTTCATAAGACATATTTCTATGTTCCTCCATTTCACATAGTTGTAACTTTCTTTTGTTCCCAGCACTATGTAAAGACATGTTCAGTTCTTTGATGGCCCAATATGCTTTATGTTCAAGTTCTAGAGGAAGATGACAAGCCTTTCCTAAGACTAGCTTATATGGAGACATACCAATTGGAGTTTTAAAAGCAGTGCGGTATGACCATAAAGCATCATCAAGTTTGAAAGCCCAATCCTTCCGGTTGGGTTTGACAACTTTCTCTAGAATTCCTTTAATCTCCCTATTTGAAAGTTCAACTAATCCATTTGTCTATGGGTGATAGGCAGTTGCAACCCTGTGATTAATATTATATTTTGCAAGGACTCCTTGTAATAAATTGTTTACAATGTGGGTACCCTCATCACTAATCAGTGCCCTGGGGGTACCGAACCTTGTAAAGATTTGCTTTCGGAGGAACTTAACCATAGTCTTTGCATCATTTGAGGTACAAGCCAAAGCCTCTACCCCTTTTGACATATAATCAATAGCAACAAGAATATATTGGCAATTATTAGATGGTGGGAAAGGTCCCATAAAATTAGTTCCCCACACATCAAACAACTCAGCTTCCAATATCCCATTTAAAGGCATTTCATTTTTCTGAGAAATGGAATCACTTCTTTGAAGAGAGTGGGCCAATAAAAACTAGATTGTTAAACTTTTGTTGTTGTCGTTTGTCCACCAAAATGACCTCCATAAGCTGACTGGTGGCATTGCTGCAAAATTGATGCCACCTCAGCTTCTGGAATGCATCTTCTTAAGATATGATATGTTCCAATTTTGAACAAATAAGGATCATCCCACAGATAGTATTTGGTGTCATGGATGAATTTCTTAAGCATATGACAGGTGTAATCACATGGTTTGATACAACAGGCCAAATAATTGGCAATATCATCATACTAAGGCATAGCTGAATGCTGTAGCATCAAGATTCTCTCATCTGGGAAGGACCCAGTGATATCTCCTCCCTCTTTATTTTTCTCAAGGTTCTCTAGCCAGGACAAATGGTCTGCTACTTGGTTGTCTACTCCCTTTCTGTCCACTATTTCAAGGTCAAATTCTTATAACAACAAAACCCATCTTATCAATCTAGGTTTAGCATCCTTTTTTGAGATCAAGTATTGAATGGCAACATGGTATGTATGTACAATCACTTTTGTTCCCATTAAATATGATCTAAATATCTCAAAAGGAAAAAAACACTGCTAAGAATTCTTTTTTTGTTGTTGTGTAGTTAATTTGTGCTTCATTCAAAGTCTTACTTGCATAATAAATTGAATGAAAGATCTTTTCGGTTCTTTGACCTAGGACAACTCCTACAGCCCAATCACTTGCGTCACACATGATTTCAAACGGTTTGTTCCAATCGGGAGCAACAACTACTGGTGCAGTTATTAAAGCTTTCTTTAAAGTAAGGAATGCATTTTTACACTCCACATTGAAATCAAATTTTTGGTCATGCTGTAAAAGTAGACACAAGGGTTTTGAGATTTTTGAAAAATCCTTGATAAATCACCTATAAAAGCCAGCATGCCCAAGAAAGCTCATGATTCCTTTAACAGTAGTTGGTTCAGGTAGTTTTTCAATGACTTCCAATTTAGCTCTATCTACCTCAACTCCTCTTTTTGAAATTAAGTATCCAAGAACAATTTCTTCTTTAACCATGAAATGACATTTTTCCCAGTTTAGGACCAAATCAGTTTCCTCACATCTTTCAAGACCTTTTTTCAATTTTTCCAAACATTTGTCAAAGGATGACCCGTAGACAGAAAAATCATCCATAAAGATTTCAATGGATTTTTCAAGCATGTCTGAAAATATGGACATCATGCATCTTTGAAATGTTGTTGGAGCATTACAAAGTCCAAATGGCATTCTCTTGATGGCAAAAGTGCCATATGGACAACTAAATGTAGTATTTTCTTGGTCTTTTGGTGAGATGGCTATTTAATTGTACCCCGAGTATCCATCCAAAAAGCAATAGAACTTCTTACCAGCCAGTCTGTCTAACATTTGGTCAACAAAAGGTAGTGGAAAATGGTCCTTTTGGGTTGCCTTGTTTAGTCTGCGGTAGTCCATACAAATTCTCCATCCAGAGACTACTCTAGTAGGTATGAGTTAATTTTTGTCATTGGTAATGATTGTAATTCCTCTCTTCTTTGGAACACATTGGACTGGACTAACCCGAGAACTTCTGGCTATTGGAAAAATGATTTATTGCATGTAACCATTTCAAAATTTCCTTTTTCACTACATCTTTCATGATAGGATTCAATCTTCTTTGAGGTTCTATGTAAGTGAACTTCTTGTCTTTTAGTATGATCTTGTGTTGACAAATGAAGGGACTAATTGTCCATCCTATGGCTTTGGTGTGTAACTTCAACATGCGTATTAATTTCTTTTCCTGATGCAATTCTAGGGTGGATGAAATTATGAAAGGCAATTTGCCTTCTTCACCTAGAAAAGCATATTTGAGATGAGATGGGAGTTGTTTTAACTCCAGGTCAGGTGGTGAAATAATGGATGGAATGAAAGGTTTTTGTTCAGTACTTTCCAATGGTTCAAATGCTACAGCATTGACTGGGACAGTCTCTTCTCCTCCTAAGGAAAACTCATCAACACTATGTGAATCATCATCATCTTCTTCTTCCAATCTACAGGCTTTTCTAACTCTATTCTCATGACAATATGATTCAATCACACTTAAGGTTGAACAATCCTCAACATCATCTGGTATTTTAAGGAATTGAAAACATTAAATGTGACTTTTTGGTCTTGGAGTCTCATGGTTAACTCTCCTTTCTGGACATCTATCAAAGTTCTTCCGATATCTAGAAATGGTCATCCTAAAAGGATGGGAATATCCTTTTCAGCCTCAAAATCCAAGATAACAAAATATGCCGGAAAGATGAACTTATCAACCTGAACCAAAACATCTTCAATTTTTCCCTTAGGGTAGGCAATGGTTTTGTCAGCCGATTAAAGTGTGACTGTGGCAGGTCTGTCTTCTCCTATTCCTAAGTTGTTGAAGACAGAAAAAGGCATGAGATTGATACTGGATCCTAAATCACACAAGGATTTTCCCACCTCCTTCCCACCTATTGAACAAGGAATGGTAAAACTCCCTGGATCTTTCAGCTTAGGGAGTATTTTATTGGTCAAAAGAGCACTACATCCTTCAGTAAGGGCAACGGTTTCATATTCATTCAACTTCTTCTTCTTACTTAAGATGTCTTTAAGAAATTTGGCATAACTTGGCATTTGCTCAATTTCTTCAACAAGGGTAATGTTGATATGCAATTCTTCGAACACATCCAAAAAAATTTTAAATTGCAATTCTTCCTTTTGATTCCTTAACCTTTGGGGATAAGGTACATAGGGAGGGACTAGTTTTATGATAGATTTGCTTGGCTGTGTTGAGCAAGATAGATCCTTTATGCCTTTTGGTGTACTCTCTTGAGGGATGGTTGGAATTCTACTCTCCAAAGTCATCGTCTTAGGGTCTTCTTCAGGAATGAATAAAGGGAAGTCATTCCTAAAAGGGATAGGATTGGTAGTATCTGACTCTTGGTTTCCTAATGGACTGGGTGGTATTTCATTAACAGGGGGCAATGCTGTAGCATTGTGTTCTGACCTCATGTTTTTTTCATATTCAGTTTTAGTCTTTGGTCCAAATTCTTTCAACACTGTCTTTGTTAATTACTTACCATTTCTAAGGGTCAGGACCTTCACATGTTATTTTCCTGGGGTTCTTGGGACTTCTGTATCACTGGGTAACATACCTATACCCCTATTGTTCTGGTTAAGTGTTATTTGGCTTACTTGTGTTTCCAAATTCCTTAGGGTTGCACTTTATTTATTAAAAAGAGCTTGATTTGGGTTCAGGAGTTTTTGTTGAGCTTGTGATTGTGCTACAAGGCTTTTTATCATTGCTTCCAAAGAAGATGATGAGTTACCCTATTGGGTTTGTTTGTTTTGAAAAGGTGGTTGGGTATTTTGAAAACTTTGTTTTTTATGATAATGAGAACCTTGGTTTTGATGACGATAATGAGAACCTTGGTTTTGATTATGTTGTGAACTACTAGTGTGATTTTGAAAACTTGAATTTACTTGTGGCTTTTGTGCAGGTGGATTTAAAGATGGACTGTTCCATGAGAAATTAGGGTGTTGTTAACAACTGGCATTGTAATTGTTGCCATAGGGAGCAGACTTGTTATGACCATAATTTACAGACTCAAAATTTGGAGGACAGTGTTTAAAAGAATGTTCCCCGCCACAACAAACACATTGCACTGAGAGTACTGTTGCAATAGGTGTAGTAATAGTTGGCTGCACTCCCTGGCCTAAAGATAAGTTTTTAAGCATGGTGGCCATGGAAGTGAGTTGTGCTGTTAATGCAGTGTATGCATCTACATCATGAATTCCAGCAGCCTTCTTTTGAGGTTGACCATGTGGATCAGCCCAAAGTCCATTGTTTGTGGAAACTTTTTCAAGAATTTCATACCCGTTATTGCAGGTATGGGTTGTAAAGGCCCCTCCTGATGTTGCGTCGAGCATTTGTTTAGCCATGAGGTTTAACCCATTGTAAAACGTCTCGAGTTGAATACAGTAGGGAATGCCCTGGTGAGGGCATTTCCTTAACAACTCTTTAAACCTTTCCCAAGCATCAGGAATTGCTTCATCGTCCATTTGTTTAAACATGTAAATTTCGTTTCTAGACTTGGCATTATGGGTAGGTGGAAAATATTTTCGCAAAATTTTTTCAACCATGTTGCTCCATGATGGTACAGAACCAGGTGCCAATGAGTTGAACCAAGACTTTGCCCGATCCCTTAGAGAAAATGGAAATAAAGTGAGTCTCAAAGCATCATTGGATACCCTAGGGATCAGGAATGCATCGATGATCTCCATAAAAAAAATTAATTGAGAATGAGGATCCTCCAATGGCATTCCGGCAAATTATCCGTTTGTTTGCAACATATGAAACATGATAGGTTTGAGTTCAAAATGGAGGGCGGTTATGTGGGGTCTAACTATGTTCATTGTTACATAGTCCATAATTTTTCATTCTTTAGAATTTGCAAGATTAATTATGTTTTGAATCTATCCCTATGTTCATTGTTACCATTTGATTCTGTATCATCATTATTATTAATTGGTTCATCTTGTTGAAAAGGGTGTGTTAGTGCACATATTTGTTGGATACAAGATCATGAAGACTGAAGATCAAAGTCAAGCCAAGTCAAAGCTCAAAGTCAACTCTCAATGTCAAAGTCAAATGTAATAAAAGTCTTTGTTTTGTAATTGTGTTTTAGCGTGTATGTCTTTGTAATATACATATGACTAGTTAGAGTTAGAATGTTAGAACAGTTGCAAGTTAGAGAGAGAACAAACGCTGAGTTTATAGAGAGTGAAAGTTCCACAGAGTTCATTGTATACGAATCCTCATTGTTATAATTGAAAAACAGTGTAAAGCTCAAGATGTCGTCAAAAGAAGAGATTGCTACACTTAAAGCCAAGATTGTCTGTCTTGAAGATAAAATTGCACAAAAGCATGAGAACAGTTTCAAGTTACGCAAAGAAATTGTTGGATATGAACATGTGATTGATTACTATAAGCAGAAAGAAATTGATCGAGTTGCTACTTTCAATAGTCTTAAAGAATGGATGCATGCACATATGGGTTTACTGAAAAAGGCAACTGGTTCGGGAAAATTTTCAGATTTCTTTGCTGAGTATAAAGATCATATAAAACAACTTGAAAGAGAAGTTCTTCATGCTTTGAAAGAAGATAAATGGTTGGAATATGAGAAACTGAAGACTGAGAATACTCAGATGAAAAGAAAGATCTCTGACTTGGAAAATCAAATTGTCCAAATCCAGCAAGTGGATTATGTTGGTACAAATGAGGAGATGATAAAGAGTTTGAAAAGTGAAAATGTTGAGCTTCATAAGAAGATTTCTGATCTAGAGATAAAGATGGACAAAGACAGAGATGATTTTGAGAATGAAAAGAAAAGTTTTGCAAAGAAATTCTCAGATTTTTCAAGGAAACGTTTTGAAGAGAAGAAAACGGTTGAGCTTAAATGTTCCAAGATTTCTCAACAAGTATCTGACTTTGAGAAAGTAATCATTTTATAAAGGGAAAAGTTTGCGAAGGAGAAAAAGACGATTGAATAGAAGAATGTTGGAATTTTCAAAGTGATATCTGGTTAGAGAAACAATGATGCGAATGACTTTGAAGAAGAAAGACAGATGTTTGAAAATGAGATAAGGAAGCTTACTGATAAGTTATCTGAACTATCAACTTGTGCATTGAAATATCAGAAAACGAAGTCTGAATTCAAGAAAGAGATTGACCTGCACATCAAAGAAAAGGACAGTCTATCTTCAAAGATAAAAGAGCTTGAAGAAATTGTTTCTAAGGTGGTGGTGACTGAGCAAAAGACTCCAGAGTCATTTATACACACACCTAGAAATGATTCAGTTGATTCTAAAAAGACAGCTGCAAGCTCATATCATAGAACTGTTTCTACAAAAAGGTCAGTCAACTCATTTGATCATATTCGTACTACTAACATTTTCTTTGATAGAAATGTAGATGGTTCTGATACATTCAGAAGAACAAGAAGAAAGAGATATAAAGAAGAAAAGCTAGTTTGGAAAGTGAAACTAGTTGAGGAGGAAAAGACTGATGAGAATAAAGGTAAGAAATCATGTGTACATGCACCAAAAGTCAAGAAGAACAGTGTGCAGAAAGGTTAACCTGATCTTGTTTACTCGAGAGATCAATTACTCAGGTTGTCTAAAAGGAAAAATTATTGTTCTTATTGTCGTACATATGATTTTGTTCATAAAATGAATGATCATTACTGGTATGGTTCTTACTCAATTACTCCTAATAGAACTGCAACTCACAAATATGGACCCAAATACTAGTGGGTACCAAAGCCAAAAGATAAATATGTGTTGCAGGCACCTCAAGTCAAGGAGGAGTAAGAGAATTAAGGCTTCTAAATACTACAGTTCAGGACCCTTTCTTCAATGATAAGGAGTTTGACTTCTAAACACAACAGTTTAGGACTCGTACTTCAACTAACAAAAGATGCTATACTCCGTGCATATACGAGATTGTACTCCGATACATGAATGAGAAGATCAACCTTCAAGGGGGAGTACATATTTTTCCTGATGCAGAATTTCAGGGGGAGTATATGATTTCTGATTACATCTTATCAGAACTAGTACTTTCAAAGTTTTATTGCTTTATGTCATTTTACTTTTTAATAAATTTGTGAATAAAGCTTTGTACTTTGACGACTTTGTGACTTTTGCAGATTTGAGAGATAGCTTACACGATCAAATCTAATATGATTTTGAGCTGACTTGATGAGATTTAAGACTGAGCGAAAAAGTTGATTTCTAATCTTAATCTCATACGTGTCTTAAAGAAAGACAACTTTCAGATATGAAAACATGTTCTTAAATTTTCAAACCACTTCTGATTCTTAAAAAGATTTCATGAATATAGAAGTGTGATTTTAAATGTTTTCATTTACATGAGCTTTAAATGATATACAAACCGTGTGTTTTCAAAGATTAATACTTGGGTATTATCTTTTCCATATACTTTCAAGTATTCATACACACCGATTTAACTTTTTGTTGAATATGTTATCATCATGTCTCAAATTGAACCAAATTTTTCGATGGTTATACACCCCGCTTGTTATTCAAAGTTTGAGCGTGATTTCATTTTGAAACATTTCATTCAAGAGTGTCTATATCTTGATTCGTATAGACAATATTCAACTTTTGCTGACCTAAGCTTTACTTGATAAATCATTCAGATATTTTGATCTGTTTCATACAATGTCAGATTTTCAAACAAGTTTCTTGTATTCATTTCATTCATTCAATATACTTGTTTGAAATATCTTCAATGTTTAAAAATGCTCAAATCTTCATGATTATATCTATGAGCATACAGATATCTGACTTGTATTTCACATTGTACTTTAACTGTAAAGTTAAACAATTTTGAGCAACATATTCTTTTAGGACAACATGGGTTCTTTGCATGAGCTTACATGGAACTTCTATGGATTCACGTTAATCAGTGTTTCCTACCAAAGAAGTTAATCCTTGAGTGATTGACGAGTGAGGAGTCAAAATAACAGAGTGTGGGTTGTGTGATGAGGTAAAATAGAAATGAGAGTTTGGTTAGAAGTGGGCTTAATGTTTAAAAGAAAGAGGGTGAGAGAACAGAGTAAAAGAATATCAAACTCTGCACCAACTTTTTCTAATCCGGCCAACCACATTGCTGGTGTTTCACAATTCTTCGTGAACATCATTGAAATAGGCAACTAGCCCATGTCAACTATTGATTTAAAACCCCACCAGCTACTCATGTTTTTCTAAAAAAGAAGATGTTTCAATATTTTAAGGCGCCGCAACACATAATCTATCTGGTTTTCATTTGGAAAATCTGGATATTGAAAAAGAGAAGGAAGTTTGCCCCACCTTCGTACTTCGATTATGCACAATTGAGTCTGTGTTTAACTATTGTTGTTGTTAAGTCAAAATATTGTATTCAAGATTTAATTAGAAAAGTCAAAATGTAAAAGTGAACAATGTCAAAGTCAAATTCTATATTGTCAAAGTCAAAGTTGTTTTAGGTTCCTTAGTCATTAAGTTTTGTTTTAGTTAGTGGTATAAATAGGTTTAGTCTTTATTAATTTTGGATAGAACTTCATTTGTAATATTTTTCACATTGTAAGAGACGTATGAGACTTGTGGCTATTTCAAGATCTACTTTCTCTCTCTAGATTTTAATTGCTAAATCTTAATTGTTTTGAGAATTGCTTGATTGTTTTGGACTCACAATTGGTATCAGATCTATACCAAACAAATTCAGAAAGATTTTCACAAATTTTTAGATCATTTTCTGAAATTTTTGGATCAAAAAGTTGATTTTCTGAAAAAATTTCTAGAACATGCAGATCATATATTTTTTCTTGATTGAATCAAATTTCATTTGAATCTTTGTTGATTGTGTGTGAATCTGATTGTATTGTGTTCATATTCTATATTAGAACGATTCTTGTTTAGATTCGATCACAGATTCAACACTAAATCATTTTTAATTTATGAAATTTTTGATTCTTGAGTTCTTGCAGATCGTGAATTTGCATCACAGATATGAAATTCTTTAATGATAAGATCACAGATTGATTACTATACTTGGATCGATTGTGAATTTGCAAGTCTGTGCAAAGTATTTGCTATTGCAAATTTTGTGATTGGAGATTATAAGTGAGTGGGGCGGTGATGCAGATTAATAAATGTGCCATTCTAACAAATTGATACTGCTTTTGCGCCACCTATATCTTCAAACTTTGTGCCAAATTCATTCAAAGTTGCCAGATTCAAGAATTATAAATTTCAAGATAATGGTGCAGTGGTTCTGCAGATTGTAAATCGGAGTGATGAAATTCCACTATCATCAATTTTATTAAACATCATCAATTTTGCAGATTGTAAATCAATTTCAGAGTGATTGATTTCAATTCGGTAGTTGCAGTTGATTGGTTTAAATATCAAGAAATCGGTGGTTTAAAGAACTCACGCAAACCTGTGGTTTGCGTTTCTGCTGTCTCATGCAATCCTCAACTTTTCGTTTCATCTGTCTTACGCAAACCCAACGTGACCTTCAGATCACAGAACATAAATGATGATGGTGATGCAGTGTTGTAGATGATGATGGTGCTGCAGTGTTTTTGTATGATTGGATGATTTTGATCAAATGGAGCGGTGGATATTTGAATCAAACAAAGGCTGAGAAATCTTTAATGGGTCGACGGTGGTGATAATCAGCTTTGCGTTTCAGCTTAGAGGTTTGCGCCACTGCCTGAATCAGCTTTGCATTTCTGCCTGCTCACGCAAATCCTTTGCTTTGCGCTTCTAATCACACACGCAAACCTATGTCACCACAAACATTTTTTTCTCTTTGCACAAGCCAATGATTGAAAGTGGGCATCTCAACAACAGTTTGTAATACACCTGTCCTTTGAATGATACACCTGTCCTTCAAATTTTTTAGAAAGAGATGGTGATAATGTGTACCTTTGATTGGTTCTCATTGAGATAATGGGGCGGTGGATATAAATTTGGATTTCAAAAAGGAGGTTTGTGATTGTATTGTTTTAAATCTCAAGTTTATTTTGATTGGTTACAACTTGAAAAATGGGACGGTGACTTTGTGAGTGGTTGAAATCATTTAGTCTCATCTCACGCAAACATGAGGTTTGCGCTTTAGCCTTCTCACGCAAAACTCAAAATTTAGTGGGGCGGTGGAGTTTTCAATTAATATGAGATTTGAATTTGAAGTTGTGATTTGAATGTGATTAGTTGAATGTTTCTGTGTTGCACCAGATTTTAATTGATCTGATTCATGACTTACTGTTTTGCAGGTTTTGAATTATTTTGATCTGCAAGTTTCAGCGCTTTGAAAGTTTCAGAGATTGAATTTTTCTGAGTTTATTTTGTTGTGATCTGATTTTGATTTTCAGTCAAAATATTCTGAATTGTTTGGGAACGATCATTTTTTTTATCAAGCTGTTTCTCATTCAAAGTTTACTGAGAGAGAAAATTTTAGATTGTCTGTATTTTGTTTTTGAATTCCTTTCAACTAACAATCATATTTTTTAAATTATGTTTGAAACAGGATGAGTTCTCCAATTTTGCTCAGAGGAAGATACGAGCAGTGGAAAACTGATTTTTTCAAATTTGTAGATACACATGAGCTGAGTTGCTATATCGGATTGTCATTGATTTAAGGAGAGATGAAACCTAATACTCCAACAGAAGATTGTACTCAGGATTGGGAGAAAAGAAAGAGTGCTGATAATATGGCTCGAACTTTTCTGTTGAATAGTATTCGTCATGAGATTAATGGTCACATAAATACCTATCAGTTGACAGGAAAAGATTTATACAAGTCAACAGGAAAGGAGATACGGGACTATCTTGAATGGACGATGTTAGGGCCAACGGTTGTGTCTTAGCTAAAAGGAAAGATTTCTGAGTTGGAAGCTAAAATTCAGCAGACATTCTCTGTTGAGAGCAATGAGCAGAAAGTTAAGAAATTGGAATCTGAGAATGCTGAGCTTAGAAAGAATATATCTGATTTGGAACAACAGCTTGCTGAAAATAACGCTGATTTTGATTCTGAAAAGAAAAGTTTTTCAAAGAAGTTCTCTGATTTCTCAAGAAAATGGTTTAAAGAGAAGAAGTCAGTTGATCTTAAATGCATTAAACTTTCTCAACAAGTTTCCGATTTTGAGAAAATACTTATTTTGGAAAGAGAGAAGTTTGCTCAAGAAAAGAAGGCCATTGAACAAAAGAATGTGGGATTCTTCAAGGAACTATCTGGCCAAAGAAATGATTCAGAGAAAGGATTTGAAGAAGAAAGGTGCATATTTGAGATTGAAATCAAAAAGCTGACTTCAAAGTTATCTGAACTATCTGCTACTGCACTAAAAGAGCAAAAGACGAAGTCTGAATTCTCAAAGAAGATTGACCAACTTGTGAAAGAAAGAGACACCTTTGCTTCAAAGATCAAAAACTTGAAAAGTCTGCTTCAAGTTCAATTCAGAAATCTGTCTCTTCACAAAGGTCAGTTAAATCCTTTAATCATATTCGTCAATCTAACATTTTATATGATCATTTTTTATATGGTTCAGATACATATCCAAGGAGAAGAAGTTACAAGAAAGAGGAAGTGATCTGGAAGAAGAAATCAATCAAAGATGACAAGGAAGATGAGCTGAAAGGGAAGACATCAAGTGTACATACACACAAAGCCAAAAAGAACAAAGCGCATAAAGGTAAACCTGACCATATCTACTCGAGAGATCAATTACTCGGGTTATTAGGTAAGACATATTATTGTTCTTATTGTTGTACACATGATCATATTCACAAGACGAGTGATCATTTCTGGTATGGTTCTTACTCTGTTTCCCCTACACGAACTGCAACTAACATTTATGGACCCAAATACCAGTGGGTACCAAAGAAGAAAATTAATTATGTGTTGCAGGCACCTCAAGTCAAGGGGGAGTAAGAGATAATGGCTCTTGAGTAAATCAGCTCAAGACCCGGACTTCAAAGTTGAAAGATAATGGCTTTTGAACACAGCAGTTCAAAACCCGCACCTCAATGTCAAGATTATGGCTTCTAAGCACATCAGCTTAGGGCCCGTTCTTCAACGGAGTTTGACTTCTAAACACAACAGTTTAGGACTCGGACCTCAGCGATCAAAAGACCTTACTCCTGTTTTTGCATCCGATGGATATGATGGTCTACATCCCAAAAGAATTGATCTGATCTCTATCCTATACTGTTTCATTGATAGATTTTTCTGATATGATGGTCTACAATTCTAAAGGGAGTATCTGATCTCTATCCTATTTTAACTGATATATCTCAGATGCTTAATTTAAGGGGGAGTAAAGGTGATGACTTCTGATTAATTCAGATCAGAACTCATACTATAAACCGTTTTACTACTTTCTTTTATTTTTCTTTTAATAAATGTTCTGAATAAATTGGATTTTGATCACATGACAGATCAGGACCTGTTTTTCAACGATCAAAGAAGGATATTATGCTAATATCCAGGGGGAGCTCAAAAGACATAAATCATTATATCATGATTTGAGGGGGAGCTTAAAGGTAAATATCTTCTGATCCTAGATCTCGGATTGTTTGAAAGAAGAACAACTTTCAAGCATGAACAACAGTTTCTGAAATGTTCAAACCACTTCTCTATTCTCAAAAGATTTCATGAATTCAGAAGTGAGATTTTAAATGTTTTTCAAATTTTGGGGTTAATGTTTAACTGAACGTGTGTTTCCAAAGATCAATACTCGTGTATTGTCTTTTCCATATACTGTAAAGTATTCACACACATCGGTTCAGTATTTTATTTGAATTTGTTATTGCTATGTCTCTAAAAGAATCAATTTTTCGATGGTAATACCCCCGTTTGCTTTCAAAGTTGTTGAGCATCATTCGTCTTTTTCATATTTGTACTTTCATTGATAAACTGTTTATATTCGTTCATATAAACAAATTTTCCAATTCTTTGATACCCTAACCTTTTGATTTAATCTGATTGATTCATTGTCAGATTCTCAAAACAATTCTCTTGACTTTATTTCATTCATTCAATATCCTTGTTTTGAGAAATCTTCAATGTTCAATTGCTCAAATTTCATTAATATTTTTAAATGAGCATACATTCTGACATTGTTATCTTTTTGAGCTTAAATGTTTCAGTTAAATTGTTGAGAAACCATGCTTCTTAGGAAATATCATGGGATTCATGTGTGAGCTTAAACAGAACTTCCATGGATTCATGCAACCTGTGTTTCCTACCCAAGAAGTTAGCCTTGAGTGATTGAGGGGTGAGGGGTTAAAATCAAAGAGTGGGGGAGATAACTCATCCGGTTGAGTTATTCTCATTGTGCTGAGTGGAAAAATGGAAATTAGAGTTTGGTTAGACGTGAGCTAAATGTTAAAAAGAAAGAGGGTGTGAGATCAGAGTTAAAAGAATATCAGAACTCTGCACCAACTTCTTTCTGAGCCGGGAAGCCACATCTACTGATTGGTTAACATTCTTTGGTGACCGTCATTGAAATAGGCAGTGAGCCCATGCCAACTCTTGCTATTACCCCACCAACCACTCGTTTCTTTCTCGAAAAAGAAATGTTTCATTTTCTTGGGGATGCAGCACATATGCTATCTAATCTTCACTCGGAAGATTTAGATATTGAAAAAGAAGGAAAGTTGCCCCACCTTCGCTCCTTTTTCATGCACATTGAGTTCGTGTATTATCTGTTGCTGTCTCAACAGTTTACACAATTTGAGCCTTAATGAAACACAATCATTGTGCTAAAATTCTTTCATACACAAGCACGAGCACACAGAAAATCTGTTTTTCTGTCAGAACATTCATAGAATTACCTTGTGTTTTTCAATGATTGAATGGAAGTCCTGGGGAGTCATCATCAAGCCAGCTCCTTATATTGTACATTCATTGTACACAGTAACTTTGTGTTACTGACAGGCATTCCTGACTGTTTCATATGTTGAATCAGGGTTACATGCTCATTATGTCTGAATTTGAAAAGATTCGGATATATACAGTTAATGATTCGGCTCTTCAGATCAAAGTGCGGAAACTGTAAAAGGGGAGATTGTTAGTTGTTCACAAAGAGGAAATCAAAGTCTGAGCTGAAATTGATGAAGTTTTGATGCTCTTGATGCTCACATCATCAAAAAGGGAGAGAATTTTATAAAGATTCAATTTCAAAGTTCGAAGTTCAAGACAGAAATTCAAAATGCTTCCGCTGATTCAAAGTGAAAAGCTTCTGAAAAGAAAATTCAAAGATTCAAGAAGGTTTATTCTTCCAAAGATGGTTCAGAGATCAAAGTAATGAAGATACAATTTTGATTAGAGACGAAAGAATTTTCAGAGATAAAGTTGTCAAAGTTTAAATTCAAAGTTTCAAGTTTTCAGATTTGTTCAAGGCATGTTGACTTTCAGAGCTTCAATGTGAAAAAGACTTTTCAAGATTCTTCAAAGGCTGAAAGACTGAAGATTGTTAAAGCTTCAAAGTTCAAAGTTGTCAGAGACAAAAGCTGAAGAATCAAGAGCTGAAGACTAACGTCAAATTTTTATTAAATCTTGAATACAAAGGGGGAGATTGTTAAGTCAAAATATTGTATCCAAGATTTAATTAGAAAAATCAAAATGTAAAAGTCAACAATGTCAAAGTCTATATTGTCAAAGTCAAAGTTGTTTTAGGTTCCTTAGTGATTAAGTTTTGTTTTAGTTAGTGGTATAAATAGGTTTAGTCTTTATTAATTTTGGATAGAACTTCATTTGTAATATTTTTCACATTGTAAGAGACGTATGAGACTTGTGGCTATTTCAAGATCTACTTTCTCTCTCTATTCTCTCTCTATTCTCTCTCTCTAGATTTTAATTGCTAAATCTTAATTGTTTTGAGAATTGCTTGATTGTTTTGGACTCACAGTTGTCTCAATGGTTTTACACAATTTTGAGCCTATATAAAAGCAATCATCTGTGCTTAATTCTTTCAAACACAAGCACGTACACACAAGAAATTATTTTTTCTGTCAAAATGTTCTTAGAATAAACTTGTGTTATTCGATGATTGAATGGAAGACCTGGGGGAGGGAACATCACAAATGATCATTTCCAATGTGTATTCATTACACACAGTGAATTCGTGTTACTGACAGGCATTTTAACTGATTCATTTGTTGATTTAGGTGTTACACTCATATTTTGTCTGAATTTGCAAAGATTCGGATGAATATCTTTTTGGATCGATGAATAATCAGAGGCTCAGTGTTAAAAAGATCAGTGGTCAGAATTTCAATGACATTTCTTGTGAAAGTTTTGATGATCTCATGCTCCGATCATCAAAAAGGGGGAGAGGTAATCAAGAAATGTTATAGATGGGAGAGAGTTTCAAGAAATGTTTGTGAAGTGATCAAGAAAGTTATGTCAAGACAGTTGTTTTTGAAGAAAAATTGTTGAAAGCTGAAAGAGAGAGGTCAAAGATTTCAGAATACGAGCTGAATTTACTGAAATTTTCTTTGAAGATAATTTGCTAAAGCAAAATGAGCTAAACCTGAAGATAATTTCTTTCCGATGTCTGAAAGAGGTTTTACAACCTTTGATGAAGATTGTTACCATTCTTGAAGACAGACTTTGGAGAGATTACGAAAGATTTTGAAGACAAAATATTTGAAGATTGCTAAGCAAAGGAAGAGATTGTAATTTTTGTGATACAAAGGGGAGATAGTTTGTGTTAAATAGAAAGGGGGAGATTGCATAAATTGAGCTTAAGGGGGAGATTGAATTGTAAAATCTTTTGGAGATGATCTTGAATCCAAAGGGGGAGATTGTTAGTGTACATATTTGTTGGATACAAGATCATGAAGACTGAAGATCAAAGTCAAGCCAAGTCAAAGCTCAAAGTCAACTCTCAATGTCAAAGTCAAATTCAAATGTAATAAAAGTCAATGTCAAAGTCTTTGTTTTGTAATTGTGTTTTAGCGCGTGTGTCTTTGTAATACACATATGACTAGTTAGAGTTAGAATGTTAGAACAATTGCAAGTTAGAGAGAGAACATACACTGAGTTTGTAGAGAGAGAAAGTTCCTTACAGAGTTCATTGTATACGAATCCTCACTGTTGCAATTGAAAAACAAGTTGAGTAATTGAATCATCTTGTTGTTGTTAATTGTAATTGAATTAGAACTTGATAATTTGGGAATTAACAGGGTGTTTTGGTGGATTCCCAAAAATGGGTGGTGCATCATGAAATATTGGTGGTTGTCTTGGTGGGTTTTCTAGAAGATGTTGTTGTCTAGGTCCCTATTCTCAAAACCTAGTAGTGGTGGTTCCATGATGGGAGGGTCTAAAATTAATGAAATTCTTTGTGACCTCCTTCTAGTTTGGAATGTTCTTTCAATGTCTGGGTCAAATTCAAACAATTCACCACGTGGTATTCTTGCCATACACCACTTTAAAATGAGATCCAAAAGGTGTTAGATAAATCAAATCTTTTAAAAAACTTTTAATGAACCAGTCCCCGGCAACGACGACAAAAACTTGACATTGATGTTTGCACACCTCTAAGACATGTGATAATTAAATCTCAAAGCAAGTATACAATGGAATCCAATATCGTCTTTTCAAGTAATACAATGGTAAAATACCGATTATTGTTCCATAGAGATTGGTGTAAAAGTATAATATAAGTGTAGTAATAGAAGAGATTTAAGATGGTGATTTTGAAGACTTCGTTTGAGGTGGTTAACAGTAATATGATTAACAATATATATAAAGATAGTATGGGTGCAAGACATGAGGTGAGGAGTAAACACAAATTCTGGAGGCCAAAGGGATGATACCGACCCAAATATGGGATGCTATCAGTGAGTTGTGCACATTCTTTCGTGCAATATGCTCTAAGTTGTTACACGTTGAGGACTTGATTCAATTGAAGACAAGTATAGTTGAAACAATCTGCAAGTTGAAAAGAGTCTTTCCACCAGGGTTCTTTGATTCCATGGAACAACTTGTAGTACATTTGGCAAAAGAGGCACTAGTTGGGGGTCCGGTTCAATACAAATAGATGTATCTCTATGAGAGACGTCTAGGGTCCTTGAAAAGGACAGTGAGAAACAAAGCAAGGGTATGAGGGACGATTGTGGAGTCATAAGTTCAACAACAACAACATATGCCTATGCAAATGTCCAACGACAACAACATAAGCCTACGTAATGAGTAAACACAAGTTCAACAACAACAAGTTCCACCATGTACTTTAAAGAGTATCCTTCCGGATATCTATCATTGCACTTTTGTTTAGCCTTCAATCAACATATGCCTATGCAAATGTCCGGACCAGTGTGAGTGTCAAATGGTTTCCTTAAAGTATATGGATAAACAAATGCCTTTGTTTAAAAATTACCCTTCTGAGTCGATTCCCATATCATTCAAGTTGACGTGTTCTTAGTGGCTCATTACTGAGTCCACTACACTTTGACTAGTGATCAACCCGTCAAGAATCAATCAGTTTTAAAAACATAGATAGCAAGTTCCCTTGCTAGCAACTCTTCCAAGTATACTTCTCGTATCATTCAAACTAATGTTCTTATTCATGGCTTATTCCTAAGTCCATGACACTTTAACACTTTAAGAAGTGATCAATTCGTCAAGAATTGCCTTAGATTTTTCTAAAACTTAAAATGACATAGTGGAACAATGTTATTGAAGAACAAAGTCCACTAGTTTTTGGTTTACAACCTCCCTTTTCGTCTCACACCCAAACAATAAAATTAGCTACTCATTAAGTAATATAAATTGCAAGAAATGTAAATGACATTAAGTAAAGACATAATGTAAATGACGTAATGTAAATGACAGAAATTAAATAACGAAAATGTAAAGTGCATAAAGTAAGACAATAAGCAATAAAGGAATGTAAAGACAAGCAATGCTTAAGCAATGTTATAGCAACTAATAATGAAGAACAAGAATTCTAAAAGTTTAAAGACTTAATATTAAAAGTTCTAGAGAGAGAGAGTCACAAATCAGTTCTACAACTGATGGATTACATGTTAAAACACAAAGCCATCAACTCCTATTTATACTAAAGAATGATGGCAGTGATGTCATCAACTTTCCTACTCCAGCCAACTATTCTTTCTACTATTGTCAAAAAGATATGGAGGGACCAAAAATCTGGATTGCACATTTTATCAAAAATATCTTCATTGCTTCATCCAAGAACAACCCTGAATGTTACAACATCAATCTGGCATCAACAAAATAAACAAACTTTTAGTTGGTTTTCACAAAATAACAAAATATAGCTAAATCATATACTTAGCTCCATGAATAAGAAAAAGTGGAAAATAAGATAAGAAAATTACTCAATTTTTGGGATAAAAAGGAAATTAAAATCCTAAAAGATAAGAAAAAGATGCAATATGCATTGAATTCTCAATGCCTGGGAGGTAGTCTTTAAGTTTGTCGGGCCTTCGGGGTGGAGTTATTTGCAATACTGGGAGACTTCTGTAGGACTGCCCTGTTGGAACCTTCAGGTTGAGCCATGGATTGGTCTCCTTGTCTCGTGATCCTCTTTGGTGGAGAAATGTCCTCCACCTCTGTATCTTCTGTTACCTCCACCTCCTTAAGTCTGTTTCTTCTTCTTCTTAGCTTTGAGATTCTTGGTGTACACTGTCCTCTTCTTTAACCTTGTCATGTCCACTTATTCATGCTTATCATGTGCATCACCTGCAGTATGTGGAGTAGTGGCAGTGTGCACAAAGGACACATGGCTTATAGATGGAGAATGCTTAGCTGTCCTTGGACTGAACTGTGGTGGAGCTTTATCAACAGGGCTATCAATGGCCATATTCACAAAGGGGTTGTTCACAGGGGTTCCAAGTGGTTCAGTATTTTAGGAGGCTATTGGGCTTGGTTCTTGTGTTTCCTCACTTGGCTCATCCACAAGTTGATGGTGGGTAGGGGTATGGGATTCACATATTGTTGCTCTTGGTGCTTGGGAGTAAGATTAATCCCCAAGAGTTTAGAAATTGTGTCATCTGGGATTTTGGAAGGGAAACTAGAGGAGGGGTTTTGGTAACTTTAGGGGTTGCAATAGGGGTGATCAAAGGGGAGTTTTCAGGAGTAGGAATAAGAGTGCTAAGGGGTGTGGGTATGGGAGTTTCAGGGATTATAGGGGATTCAACAGAGGGCTTTTTAGTGGGTTTGGTGATGGGATTTTCTGGGATTACAGGGGGTGTATCAAGAGTGGTAATGGTTGTGTTCACAGTGGTGGTTTGGATTAATCTTTGACCCAATAGCTCATCCATGGCGGAAAATGCCTTATCCACAGATGCTCTAAGGGTTCTAATTTGAGCCATGGTGGAAAGGTTGGGTATGGCATCTATTTGGAGCACTTGGAGAGGAGTAGAGAACATTTTACCTTCGAATAGAAATGGGTTGATTGCAACACTTGTTGCTTTTGCGGGAATGATCATCTTAGGTTGAACCGAAGTTGTCTCCGACATCTGGACTTGTGCTCCGGCGACTGCAGCGAGTGAGTCCAGGGCAGTGGTCGATAGTTTGGACACCACAACCTCAGAATCGACTTCCTTTGATTTTTTCTCCCTCGAATCTTTGGATAAGGCAATAGCAGAGCCTTCATCTTCAGTCATTGGTTTGGTTTTAAACCGACTAGAACTCCGAGTAAGACTCTTTGCCGGTGGTTGCTTCTCTTTAGCAATCTTTTTAAAAGGAGAATGTTGTTTGTTGGGGCTATTTTCAGACGATGATTCAACCCCTTTCATCTCTGCATGCGATCTCTTTCGAGGTTTAGATTTTGTGATTGCCATAGAAATTGAACCAGGGGTGGGTATTTAGAGAACTCCAGGATGAATGGTTGCTTGGGGGGAGGATAGATTTATCAGTGACTTAGAGAGAAAGGTTGTGAAAAGAGGGTTGTGATTTGATTCGAATAAAAGGAAGAAGAACCTTCGGATTTCAGAGCAATTTGACGGTTTTCGAAGTTGAGAAGTACGGTTGATGGTTGATTTTAGCGGATAACTGAGTTTAGAAATAGTTGACACCTTCAATCGAACCACAATAGGTGTGTCTGGCCGGAATTGGTGCAATCTGCGATGTACTTGCCTGAAAAAGTAAAAAGTAGACAGGGTGATGTCATCACCCATCATCATCCTTATTTCTGTTGAGGAGTTCCAAGTGACAGAGAAGAGAGATGGGTCCGGTCTTGGGCCTGCATTAACGAATGTATAAAGAAAAATGAATCATCCCAACTTAAAGAATTAAATCAGTTTAATTCCAACTGGGCCAAAATGTTTTATTTTTCGAATGACCCAAGTTGGATTGGGAATCTGAATAACAACCCGATGATTTAAGGAATACACATACCAGATCTGGGCCCAATTAAATATATGCGTGAAAATGGGTGAGCCCAATTATTTTTAAATAACCTCACAATTGGTATCAGAGCCTAATAGAAAACATCTTTCTACACGATCTGAGATCTGGTTTTGGTTTTGAATGGAACAGTTCTGTGAAAAATCGATTTCTGGATTTTCTGTGAAATTGTTTGATTGTTGATATTTAATTGATTCAGAACTTATCGTAGATCATCATTGAATCATTTGCTACCATCAATTTCTTTCCAGTAAATCGAATTTGTCGATTTTGAGTATATTTTGTTCGAAAATATGTTTTTACTGTGGTTGAATCGATTGTGGGCTCAGAGTTAAAATTAGAGTTGGTGTTGAACTACAAATGTGCTTATTTGTTATTTTTGAACCTGTATTTAAAATCTTATCTCAGAAATTGATGTATTGAAGGTTTGATTGAAGATTTTCAGAAGATAAGTTCGAGATCCATATTTTTCGCAAGATTCGTGAAGAACTCGCAAGTGTTGAAGTTTTCACAGAGAGGAGAAGTTATTTTTGAAGGATTCGCAGAACATTGGACACAACAAAATTTTGAAGTGTGGAATTCGTAAGTGGCTTCATTGCGAATGATAAAGGATTCCCAACTCACTGTGCTTATGTTGTGTGCGAAATTCTAAGGATTTGCAGGCCACTGTCAAAAGTTTCGCAGGTTTCATATTTGCGAAAAGTGGCTTCCTAAAATTGAAAAATGTTCTAAGGTAAGGATTCCCAGGTATGCGAACTGCGAAAGTTGAAGGATTCGCGGATGTGTGTCTTGCGAATTCTATGGGATTCGTAGACATATATCCTGCGAAAGGCGAGGATTCGCTATCTTCAGGCTTGCGAAAGTTGAAGATTTCGCAATGCAAGGCTCTGCGAATTGTGCTTAAGCTGAATGCATCTTGCGAATTGTGCTTACATGTCTATAGGGATCTGGGAATTTTAGTCATTTGCGAAAGTTTTGGTGATTTTTGAAGATTCTGACTATTCTGAACCCTATTTCATACAAGTTTACCCTGTTCCTGAGCTTTATACGTGGAATGCATATGTGACAGCTGGTTGATCACATATCCTTAGCAACTGATCTATATTTCACGAGTGCTCATGATCTGCAAAGATTTTCATATTCTGGATTTGATGATTTGGTCTTTGCTTGAATTGAGTTAGATGCCTGAGCATCTGCAATCATCAGTCTGGAAAGCTTCTTTAGTTGTTAGACCGTTGAGAGCACTTTATCATTCTTCTAACTTGATCACTCAGTAGTGTGAGCGACCACAATCACTGTTCTGCACTTTGGTTGTGCTTCAGAATCCTGAGAGCTGATAATCATCCATCTGATTTGTGAAAAAAAGGATTTTCGGGTTTGATGACTCAGTATTCTGGAAACCTGTTAGAAAATGAGTACCTTTCATCAGTTGTTGAACATTGCTTGCCTTCTACCCTTGCCTTGTAGTGTTGCTACCGGATGCTACTGCCCGTATGCTTATCAGATGAAGTTATTAAGCTGAATTCTAAATTCAACTCATGGTTCACAGACAGATCAGATGTTATATACTGAAGATACACTTGAGTGTCACTCCATAATCCACACATATCATTCTTGTAGGCGTTAAGGACTGTGTTGGATTTACTAGAGGAAAAAGTTGATCCTAAAGAATCCCATTTGGCTGCTGTCAAACGGATTTTTAGATATCTGAAGGGGACTGTAGATCTTGGTCTGTGGTATCCTAAGGATACAGGGTTTGAGCTAACTGCTTATTCAAACGCAGATCGTGTTGGATGCATGTTGGACAGGAAGAGTACTTCAGGTCATATTCAATTTCTTGGAGACAAGCTCGTTAGCTGGGCGTCAAAGAAACAACTTTGTGTTTCCATTTCGACTGCTGAAGAAAAGTATGTAGTTGCTGCTCTCAAGTTCTGTGGATGAGGACACAACTGTGAGACTATGGATTCAAGTTTGACAAAATACCGATCTATTGTGACTCGAAGAGTGCTATCGCCATATCAGCTAATCCTGTGCAGCACACTAAAACAAAGCAAATTGATGTCAGGTATCATTTTATAAAAGATAATGTAGAAAAAGGTACAATAGAACTTTACTTTGTAAAGACTGATTATCAACTTGCAGATTTGTTCATCAAAGCTTTAGATGAAAAGAGATTCAATTTTCTTGTATTTAAGCTTGGTATGCTAAATCTCAAGATCTAATCAGTAATCACCTATTAAAGTTTCTTTTATTGTAATTTTTCATCAATTCTTTATCATTATTTCTGAAAGGATATCTGCACTTTAACATGTTGTTCATGATCTCAGGGGGAGTGAAACAAGATTCTAAGATGATCAACATTATTTAGAGGGGGAGTTTATAGAATTGTTGTATTTACTTAACTGTTAAATTTTTGTGATGCAAGATTTTAGGGGGAGTTTATGTGTACAACAAAAGGAGTAAGGATAAGATTTCTGATTATTTTAGATCAGAACTCGTACTTTAATCGTTTTACTGCTTTATGTCTTTTAATTTTTCAATAAATTTTGTGAATAAAGTTGCTTTGACATGACTTTGAGACTTGTGCAGAATGAGAGAAGCTATCAAGATCATATCTTTATGATTTCAGCTGACTTCATGAGATTTAAGACGAAGCGAAAAAGGTTAATTTCTTATCTTAATCTCATATATGGTTGAAAGAAGGACAACTTTCAATCATAGAAAAACATGTTCGTAAATGTTCAAACCACTTCCCGATTCTTAAACAGATTTCATGAATTGGAAGTGTGATTTTTAAATGTTTTCATTTTACTTGTGCTTCAACGATTAACAGACCATGTGTTTCTAAAGATAATTACTTGTGTATTGTCTTTTCTATATACTTTCAAGTATTCACACACACCGGTTTAACTTATTGTTCAATATGTTCTTACCATGTCTCAAATTTGAAACATATTTTTTGATGGTAAGACACCCCGCTTGTATTTCAATGAATTTTTTAGCGTCATTTCATTTCGAAACGTTCTTTCAAGAATGTCTATATTTTTGTTTCATATAGACCATATCCATTATTTTTGATCATAAGCTTTGATTGTTATATCATTCATTTCTAATCATTTTCATACAATGCCAGATTTTTAAAACAAGTCTCTTGCATTCATATTCATTCATTCAATTTACTTGTTTGAAAATATTTCAATGTTTGAAAATGCTCATATCTTCATGATTATATTCTGAGCATACACATATCTTACTTGTATTTGAGCTTTAACTGATATAGTTAAACCATATTGAGCAACATTTGCTTCATAGGAATATGGGTTCTTTGTGCTAGGACTTAAATGAACTTCTATGGATTCACGTTATCCAGTGTTTCCTACCCAAGAAGTTAATCCATAGTGATTGAGTGTGAGGAGTCAAAAAGAAATGAGTGTGGGATGTGTGACGAGGTAAAATGTAAATTAGAGTTTGGTTAGATGTACGCTAAATGATAAAAAGAAAGAGGGTGTGAGATCAGAGTAAAAGAATATCAAAATCTGCAACAACTACTTTCTGAGCTAGGCATCCACATTACTAATGTTTCACAACTCTTGGTGAACATTATTGAAACAGGCAACTAGCCCATGCCAACTCTTGTAAAAACCCCACCAGCCACTCATTTTCTTCTTAAAAAGAAAGTGTTTCATATTTTAAGGGGACACAACACATAATCTATCTGATTTTCATTTGAAAAATGTGGATATTGAAAAAGAAGGAAGTCTGCCCCACCTTCGCACTTCAATCATGCACATTGAGTCTGTGTTTATCTACTGTTGTCTCAGTGATTTACACAATTTTGAGCTTTATAAAAGCAATCATCAAATGCTTAATTCTTTGTACACTTGCACGAACACATAAGGAATTTATTTTCTTGTCATAACATTCATAGAAATTTCCTTTGTGGTGTTTCGATGATTGGATGGAAGCTCCTTTCCAATGTACATCCGTTGTACAAAGTGGCTTCGTTCTACTTACAGGCATATTAACTGTTTCATCTATTGAATCAGGGTTACACTGTTCATTATGTCTGAATTTGAAAAGATTCGGATATATACATTTCATGAATTGATGGATAATCAGATCAACGGGCGGAGAATGTCAAATTATTATGAAGGGGAGATTGTTAGTCGTTACAAAGGGGGAAATCAAAGAAACTACTGAAATTGAAGAAGTTTTGATGATCATGATGCTCACAATCATCAAAAAGGGGGAGAATTTTACAAAGTTCAATCACAAAAGCTCCTTTCCTATGTGTATCCGTTACACACAGTAACTTTGTGTTACTAACATGCATATTAACTGATTCATTTGTTAATTCAGGTGTTACACACATATTTTATCTAGATTTGAAAAGATCTAGATGAATACATGGTTACGAATCATTGAATCAGTAGCTCTTGGACATATCAGATTGGTCAAAGACATTTATTGTAGAAAAGTTTTGATGTTATAGATGCTCTATTCATCAAAAAGTGGGAGATGAATTAAAAAAAATGTCTGGATCAGAAATTTCAAAGTTAAAGATTTGAAGAAGACAAAGTTCAAAGTTTGAAAGATTGTTCAAGCAAAGTCAAAGAAATTTTGAAGATCTGCTGATTTTCTGAAATTTTCTTTGAAGATTATTTGCTGAAGCAAGTCGAGCTAAATCTGAAGATAATTTCTTTCCGAAGTCTGAAAAAGTTTTGTGATAGTTTTTTGAAGAGATTGTTGAAGATTGTTTCTACAATATTTGGGAAGATTGTTATATCTCTTGAAGACAGACTTTGGAAGAACACAAACAGTTTTTGAAGATAAAGATGTTATAAAGAAAAGGGGAGATTGTACTGACAGAGCTTAAAGAGAAGACTGAACTGCTAAATCTTTCAAAGATGATCTTGAATCCAAAGGGGGATATTGTTAGAGCATAAATATGATTGGATACAAGATCATAAAGTCTGAAGGTCAAAGTACAAGAAGTCAAAGCTGGAAAGTCAAAGTCATTTTGTAATAAAAGTCAAAGTCAACATGCTGTATTTGTTTGTTTCATTGTTTTTAGTTGTAGGTATAAATACTTTGATTTGCTGTTTAATAGATAGATGACTAGAATTTGAGATTGTTTTTTTCAGAGAGAATTGTAGAGAGAGAAAGAATCATCTAGAGAGAGAAAGTTGTAAACACTTTGAATTTGAATTTGAATCAAACAGGTAATTTTGATAATCTTGTTTGTTTTGATTAATTGTAATTGAGAAACTTGAATCAGGGACATACATACCTTCTCGATTTCTGCCCAAAATTAAATACTTCTATTCTAATTTAATTTTTAGACAAAAATATGAAAGTTAAGAAAAATCAAATTAATACTAACTATTATTAAAGTTATTACTAGCAATACTAAAAATTAATAATACTAATATTAATACTAACAATATAATTAATAATAATAATAATATAAAAATAAAGCAAGACAATAATATTATACTAAAGAGGCAACAACCATGGGAGGTTGTTGTAGGGTTTGGGTAGGATCAAAAAAATGTTTGACTCTTTGTCCATTGACTTTGAAAGTAGTACCCCTCTCTAGATCAATCAACTCAATGACACCATAGGGGTATACCTTAGCAACACAGTAGGGTCTAGTCCATCTTGAGTTCAATTTTCCAGGAAAAAGTTTTAATCTTAAATTGAAAAAAAGGACTTTCTGACCCTCACTAAAGTCTTTGGGAATAATGTTTTTGTCATGCCTTTTTTTGTGTTTTCTTTATAAAGTTTAGCATTTTCATAGGAAAAGTTTCTATGTTCTTCCAGTTCACAGAGTTGCAAATTTCTTTTCCTCCCAGCCTCATCCAAACTCATATTAAGCTTCTTTATGGCCCAATAGGCCTTATGATCTAATTCCACAGGCAGATGGCAAGACATCCCATAAACCAACTTACAAGCAAACATTCCTATAGGGGTTTTGTAAGCAGTCCGATAAGCCCACAGGGCATCATCCAATTTGGAGGCCCAATCCTTTCGGTGTGGTTTGACTACTTTGGCTAAGATTCCTTTTATCTCCCTATTGGACAACTCAACCAAACCATTGGTTTGAGGATGATAAGAAGTAGCCACCCTATGCTGAATGTTGTACTTGTTAAGGACTTCTTCTAGCAAGTTGTTTATAAAATGAGTGCCTTCATCACTAATTAAAGCACGGGGTATACCAAATCTAGTGAATATGTTCTTTTGCAAGAATTTGACAATTGTCCTAGCATCATTGGAATGGAATGCCACAACTTCCACCCATTTGGATACATACTCTACAGCTACCAAAATGTAGGAACAATTGTTGGAAAGAGGAAAAGGTCCCATAAAGTGTATGCCCTATACATCAAATAACTCTACTTCTAGAATTCCATTTAAGGGCATTTCATTTCTTTGTGAGATGTTTCCACTCCTTTGACACTCCATACAACTTTTTGCAAAGTCATGAACATCATTGTACAAAGTAGGCCAGAATAACCCATATTGTAAAACCTTTGTTGTTGTCCTACTTTCTCCAAAATGTCCTCTACATGGTCCAGCATGGCAATGTTGTAGGACTGAAGTCACTTCTTCTTTTGGTATGCACTTTCTTATCATATGATCTGCACAAATCTTGAACAAAAATGGGTCATCCCATAAATATCGTTTTGAATAAAAAATGAGCTTTTTTCTTTGGTGTTTATTAAATTCCTTGGGAATAATCCCACAAGCCAGATAATTCACAAGATCTACAAACCAAGGTATTGCAGAGTGTTGCATGGCCAAAATTCTTTCATCTGGAAATACTTCACATATCTCACCATCATACATAGGTTTATCTTGTTTTCCTAATCTTGACAAATGACCAACCACTTGATTATCCACACCATTTCTGTCAATGATTTCCAGATCAAACTCTTGCAAAAGCAAGACCCACCTTATCAACGTAGGTTTTGCATCTTTTTAAGCAATGAGATACTTGATGGTTGCATGATCAGTATGAACAATCACTTTGGCACCCATCAAGTATGATCTGAATTTTTCAAAAGCAAAAACTCAACTAATAATTCCTTTTCAGTAGTGGTGTAATTGATCTGGGCTACATTTAAAGTCTTACTATCATAATACACAGGGTGGAATATTTTGTTTTTCCTTTGACCTAAAACTGCTCCTACTGCCCAGTCACTAGCATCACACATTATTTCAAAGGGTTGGGACCAATCAGGTGTTGTTACTATAGGGGCAGCGACCAGTGTTTCTTTCAAAGTGTTAAAAGCCTTTCTACAATCTTCATTAAAATCAAACACCTGGTCATGCTGTAACAATAAACAGAGAGGTTTTGAAATTTTGGAAAAATCCTTCATGAATCTTCTGTAAAAACCTGCATGTCCCAAAAAAAACTTCTGATCCCTTTGACAGTTGTTGGTTCAGGTAATTTTTCAATTACTCCCAACTTTGATTTATCAACCTCTATGCCTCTTTTGGATATGAGATGTTCTAACACAATGCCTTCTTGAACCATAAAATGATATTTTTCCTAGTTTAAAACCAAGTCAGTTTCTTCACATCTTTTAAGACTCTTTTCCATGTTTTGTAAACATAGATCATATGATGTCCTATAAACTGAAAAATTGTAGATCCCAGTACAGTGCAATCAATAGTAAATATTCAATGTAGAACAATAATCAAGCCACAACTGCTAGTCATATGATTAATATGAAATCAAAGGGTTTAGGTTTACAGAGAGAATTTCTGATCATAATATGTAAACCTATAGACTACCAATCTAACAAATTACTTGTGTAACTCTTCTAACCTAACAAATGAACTAAATAATAACTTTAAATACTTAGGCGCATAGGCCTAATGGGCTTATGGGCTTGGGCCCATCTAACTAATTAACTATTAAAGAATAACATTATAAACCCTTATAAATACTTTATTCCACTTTCAACACATAGGACTTTCAGTCCTAACAATCTCCCCCTAAAGTTGAATAAAGCATTTAACAACTTGAAAAACTTCAAGCCTTGATCTTCTTTCACTTGAATCTTTGAAGAACTTTGGTGTTGCATGTCTTCATGTCTTTCCACGCTCCCCCTTGAATAAAGCTCTTGGTCTTCATAGTATCAACTTTGTAACCAGATTCAATGTACAGTAGCCTCGACTGGATGCACTATCACGCGGCTTTTAACTGTAGAAACTCAATCACATCGGATCAGCACACAAGAAAAATGTGAGAGTAACGTGACTTTACACGGTGCATCTTCAGTTTAAAACAAAGAATCTGTCTTTGAACAGCGAGTTGAATAGACTTTTAGCTTAAGAACTTGTTTCAATCAGCTCGTAGGAGGAATTAGAAACAAACTTGTAGCAGACACCACATGATACGGGAAAGAAATACAATTCAAACTTTGAAATCTTCATCTCTTTGATCTCTCGACTGTCTTAAGAAATAACTTTCTTTCTTTCTTTAAAACATTGAAATTGAACTTTTTCTCCCCCTTTTTGATGATTGTGAGCATCATGATCATCAAAACTTCTTCAATTTCAGCACTTTCTTTGATCTCCCATTTATGATAAATTAGCACTCTCCCACCTGTGATCTGAGTATCCGTCAATTCATGAAATGTGTATATCCGAATCTTTTCAAATTCAGATATATTAGGAATGGTAAACCTGAATCAACAAATGATACAGTTAGTATGCCTGTAAGTAGCACGGAGCCACTTTGTACAACGGATGTACATTGGAAAGGAGTTTTTGTGATGTTCACTCCCCATGGCTTCCATTCAATCATCGAAAAACCAAAAAGGAATATTCTATGAATGTTATGACAAGAAAACTCATTCCTTGTGTGTACGTGCAAGTGTAGAATGATTGAAGCTACTTAGCTTTCTCAGGCTCAAAAATGTGTAACTGTTGAGACAGCAACAAATATTACACGGACTCAATGTGCATGAAAGAGTTGCGAAGGTGGGGCAACTGTCCTTCTTTTTCAATATCTAAATCTTCCGAATGAAGACTAGATAGCAGATATGCTGCGTCCCCAAAGAAAAAGAAACATTTCTTTGTTAAGAAAGAAACGAGTGGTTAGTGGGGTTAATGCAAGAGTTGGCATAGGCTAGGTGCCTTTTCAATGATGGTCACCAAAGAATGTGAACCAATCAGAATATGTGGTTGCCCGGCTCAGAAAGTGGTTGGTGCAGAGTTCTGATATTCTTTTAACTCTGTTCTCACACCCTCTTTCTTTTTAACATTAAAGCTCACTTCTAACCAAACTCTCTTTTTCATTTTTTTTTCCGCTCAACACAATGAGAAAAACTCAACCGGATGAGTTATCTCCCCCACTCTTTGATATTGATCCCTCACCCCTCAATCACTCAAGGATAACTTCATGGGTAGGAAACACTGGTTTACGTGAATCCATGGAAGTTCTGTTTAAGCTCTCACACGAATCCCATGTAATTCCTATAAATAATGTATGCTCAACAGTTTAACTAAACATTTAAGTATAAAGAGTATGATAACACTGTCAAAATGTATGCTCATGAGATTTGAGCAATTTAACTTTGAAACTCTGACAATGTATCAATTAGATCAAATAAACTGGTTAGGGTATCAAAGAACTGGATATTATGTTTATATGAACGAATATAAACAATTTTGCTATGAAAGCACAAGAATAGAAATTATGATTGATACTCAACAACATTGAATTTCAAACGGGGGTATTACCATCGAAAAATTGTTTAGCTATGAGACATGGTAATAACAAATACAAATGAAGTACTGAACCTGTGTGTGTGAATACGTTACAGTATAAGGATAAGATAATACGCAAGTATTGATCTTTAGAAACACACAGTCAGTTAAACATTAAAGCTCAAAAAAATGAAAAACATTTAAAATCACACTTCTAAATTCATACACTCTTTTGAGAATCAAAAGTGGTTTGAACATTTCAAAAACTGTATTTCATGCTTGAAAGTTGTTCTTCTTTCAAACAATCAGAGATCTAGAGTTAGAAGATACTTACTTTTAAGCTCTCCCTCAAATCATGATATAATGATTTAGGTCTTTTAAGCTCCCCCTGGATATTTGCAAAATATCCAAGTCTGAACGTTGAAGAACGGGTCCTGATCTGTCATGTGATCAGAAGCCATACTTCGTTGAAGTCCGGGTTCTAAGCTGATTTACTTAGAAGCCTTTGTTCTTCTACTCCCCCTTGACAGTAGGTGCCTGCAACAAAGAATCAGTTTTCGGCTTTGGTACCCACTGGTATTTGGGTCCATGAATGTTAGTTGCAGTTCTTGTGGGGGTAATAGAATAAGAACCATACCAGAAATGATCACTGGTTTTGTGAATGTGATTATGTGAACGACAATAAGAACAGTGGTATTTCTTACCTGATAACCTGATTAATTGATCTCTCGTATAGATATGATCAGGTTTCCCTTTACGCACATTATTCCTTTTGGCATTAAACGCATGTACACATGATTCTTTTTCCTTCAGCTCATCTTCAACTGGTTTCTTCTTCCAGACCAGTTCCTCTTCTTTGTATCTCCTTCTTCTCTGATGTGTACCTGAACCATCTATATTGCTATCATAGAAAAGGTTAGTTTTACGAATCTGATCAAATGATTTAACTGACCTTTGTCAAGAGACCGATTTCTGATTTGAACTTGATGCAGTCTGTTCAAGCACTTTAATCGTCGAAGCAATGTTGTCTCTTTCTTTAACAAGCAGATCAATCTTCTTCGTGAACTCAGACTTCGTTCTCTCCTCTTTCAGCACACTTTCAGATAGTTCATATAACTTCTTAGTAAACTTTTTGATCTCAGCCTCAAACATACTTCTCCCTTCTTCAAATCCCTTCTCAGCATTGTTTCTTTGGCCGGATATTTCTTTGAAGACGCTAACATTCTTTTGTTCAATGGCCTTCTTTTCTGTTGCAAACTTCTCTCTTTCAAGAATGATTACTTTCTGAAAATCAGAGACTTGCTGAGAAAGTTTTATGCATTTCAGCTCAAATTCTTTCTTCTCATCAGCACATTTTCTGGAAAAATCTGAAAACTTATTTACAAAAGATTTCTCTTTATTCTCAAAATCGTATTTGTCTTTTGCAATCTTTTGCTCCAAATCAGAGATCTTTCCTTTTAGCTCAGAGTTCTCAGATTCTAGTCTCAGAATTTTCTCATCATTCAGCCCAGAAGTCTTTGTCAGAAGATCTTCATTAATTGTCTTTAATGCACTTACTTCCTCTTTCAGTGTGATGTTCTCATCACATATTGGTTTGCCCTGTTTACGTAAAAAGTTAAAGATAATTGGAGATTTGTGTTCTCCAATTTGAGGTCTTGAACTTCAGAAAAAAATCCCATTTCGACTTATCTAATTCAAGCTTTTGAAAAACTTGACAATAGATGAAACTTGAAAGTGTAGAGACCAAAAGTGACAAAGTGTGAAACTTGAAAGTTTAGGGTCACAAATGACAAACTACTGAAACCTTGAAGTACGGGGGCTAAAAGAAATGCACTGCAAAATGATCGTGAGACAAAAAATTTGACCCTTTTTTTTTTTTTAAACCAGGTCGAGCAGGGTACCTGTCAAGCAAAAGACCGATATAGATAAAGTACCGGTCTAGCAAAGGACCGGAATAGACAAAATATCGGTCGAAGCAATGCAGATCGAATCAAAGTACCGATAAGGACAAAGTATCGGTCAAAGCCAAAGACCGGTAACAACAATGTCCCGGTCGAACAAAAAGGACCGATAAACACAAAGTATTGGTCGAACCAAATGACCGGTAAGGACAAAGTCCCGGTCGAATCAAAGACCGGTAAGAGCAAAGTCCCGGTCGAAGTATATCGGTTCAATATCTATCGGTCTAATAGACTATCGGTCGAAAACAGATTAATAACAAATCAACAGATAGACTTTTAAGACCGATAAACAAGAAGAACACACCGATAAACACGAAGAACAAACCGATAAACACGATAAATCTGGGAATCGATCGAAATTAATCCCAGAAAATGAATTTAATAAACAACCAGAAATCGGTACCAATTAACAGTAAGGCAAAAACACACAAATATGCAGATCAATATTCGACCGATGATGATGAACATTAACCAAGAAAACACTTTTCCAGAAACAATCAGTGACCAATAGTAACTCAGAAAATACTTTTCCAGAAAACAGATCGACCGACAACAATTTATTTATCAAAACACAGACCGATACACTTATTAATTTTCCAGAAAAATTATCGACCGATCTAACACTCAGAAGCAGATAAAGACGATTAACACAAATAATTGATTAAAGGGTTTTAGACAAACCTTTTTCTGGATCAAACCTTTAGTCTCTTTGCTCTGATACCAATTGTAGATCCCAGTACAGTGCAATCAATAGTAAATATTCAATGTAGAACAATAATCAATCCACAACTGCTAGTCATATGATTAATATGAAATCAAAGGGTTTAGGTTTACATAGAGAATTTCTGATCAGAATATGTAAACCTATAGACTAGCAATCTAACAAATTACTTGTGTAACTCTTCTAACCTAACAAATGAACTAAATAATAACTTTAAATACTTAGGCGCATAGGCCTAATGGGCTTATGGGCTTGGGCCCATCTAACTAATTAACTGTTAAAGAATAACATTATAAACCCTTATAAATACTTTATTCTACTTTCAACACATAGGAATTTCAGTCCTAACAAAAATAATCCATGAAAATTTCCATGGAGTTTTCAAAAATGTCAGAGAAAATGGACATCATACATCTTTGGAAAGTGGCAGGAGCATTGCATAATCCAAAAGGCATTCTTCTAAAAGCAAAAGTCCCATAAGGACATGTGAAGGTGGTCTTTTCCTGGTCATCATGTGCAATGGCAATTTGATTGTAACCAGAGTACCCATCTAAGAAACAATAAAACTCTTTCCCAGCTAATCTATCTAGCATTTGGTCAACAAAGGGTAATGGAAAATGGTCTTTCTAGGTGGCTTTGTTAAGCCTCCTATACTCCATACAAATCCTCCTACCAGAGACTATCCTAGTGGTTATAAGTTTGCTATCCCAGATAACAATGTAAACAAGATGACAACTTTTGATTTTAAACAATTTCCATTGTATTTCACAATTCGAATTCTTTACAAATATGCTCTCTGATACTTACTCTCTCTATCTTAGATATGCGCACAACTCTATGTCACAAATTACACGCACAGTACAACTCAAAAACCTATTTATACAAAACACAGAAACACTCACACCACTATACACGCAAGCTACAGAAACACACAAACAACAAAACTCTCACAACACTAGCTTTGAGTTTTTATTACAAAGACTTTGACTTTCACTTTGAGAGTTGACTTTGAACTTTGACTTGGTTTAACTTTTAGCTTCCGACTTCATGATCTTGTATCCAACAAATATGTGCACTAACAATCTCCCCCTTTGATTCAAGATCATCTCTAAAAGATTTTGCAAAACAATCTCCCCTTTGTACATTGAGGGACTTTGACAATTTTATCTCCCCCTTTGTAGATGTTTAGCAAAATAGACATTGAAGTGTAGTCTCCCCTTTTTATGCTCAGAAATTACAATCTCCTCTTTCTTTGATAAAACTGTCTTCAAGACTTTTAGCAATCTTCCTAAAGTCTGTCTTCAAAAATACTAACACTCTCCTCCAAGCTTGTAAAACCTTTTTCAGATACTGGAAAGAAATTATCTTTAGGTTCAGCTCGGTTTGCTTCAGAAAATTGTCTTCAAAGAATATTTCAGTGAAATTCAGCTCGTCTTCATAATTCTTTGAATTATCTCTTTCAGTTCTGAACAATCTTCTGACAAAATTGCATTACTTTGACTGAATCTTGTCCATTTCTTGAATCTCTCCACCATTTCTTTTACAAACTCTTCTTTATCAAACATTTCTTGATTCTCTCTCCCCCTTTTTGATGATTGGAGCATTGAAATCATCAAAACTTGCAAAAGAAATGTCATATACCAATCTGATCTGACCACTGATCTTTTCCATGGGCCTCTGACCATCTATCGATCCAAAAAGATATTTATCCGAATCTTTGCAAATTCAGACAAAATATGAGTGTAACACTTGAATTAACAAATGAATCAGTTAAAAATGCTTTTCAGTAACACGAAGTCACAGTGTGTAACGAATACACATTGGAAAGGAGATTTTGTGATGTTCACTCCCCACGTCTTCCATTCAATCATCGAAACACCACAAAGGAATTTCTATGAACATTATGACAAGAAAACATATTCCTTGTGTGCTCGTACATGTGTGTGAAAGAATTAAACACAGATGATTGCTTTTATATGGCTCAAAATTGTGTAAACCATTGAGACAACAACAGTTAAACATAGACTCAATTGTGCATGATCGAAGTGTGAAGGTGGGATAGACTTCCTTCTTTTTCAATATCCAGATTTTCCAAATGAAAACCAGATAGATTATGTGTTGCGTCCCCTTGAGATATGAAACATTTTCTTTTTGAGAAGAAAATGAGTAGTTGGTGGGGTTTTTATCAAGAGTTGGCATGGGCTAGTTGCCTGTTTCAATAATGTTCACGAAGAATTGTGAAACATCAACAATGTGGCTACCCGACTCAGAAAAAGTTGGTGCAAAGTTTGATATTCTTTTTCTCTGATCTCTCACCCTCTTTCTTTTAATTATTAAGCTCACTTCTAAGCAAACTCTCATTTCCACTTTACCTCATCACTCAACCCACACTCAGTTATTTTGACTCCTCAATCTTCGATCACTCAAGGATTAACTTCTTGGGTAGGAAACACTGGTTAACATGAATCCATAGAAGTTCTGTTTAAGCGCACACAATGAACCCATGGTTTCCTAAAAGAACATGGTGTTCAACGATTTTCTTGGCAATTAAGCACAAAATATCATAGTCAGTGTATGTATGCTTCACATTATCAATGTGTGAGGTTTTGAACATTTAAGATTTCTCAAAACAATGTAATTGAACGACTGAAACAAAGTCAAATTAAATGTTTTGAGAATCTGACAATGATATAATTAGATCAAACAAAAATGATTTAGCAATTAAGGCTTAGGTCAACAAAAATTTGATATTGTCTATACGAATCAAGATATAGACACTCTTGAAAGAAATGTTTAGAAATGAAATCAACGCTCAAACATTGAATATCAAGCGAGGTGTATCACATCGAAATTTTTTGTTCAATTTGAGACATGGTGATAACATATTCAACAAAAATTTAAACCGGTGTGTGAATATTTGAAAGTATATGGAAAAGATAATACGCAAGTATTAATCTTTGCAAACACACGGTTTGTATAGAAATTAAAGCACAAATAACATGAAAACATTTAAAATCACACTTCTATATTCATGAAATCTTTTAAGAATCAGAAGTGGTTTGAACATTTAAGAACATGTTTTCATATCTGAAAGTTGTCCTTCTTTCAGACACGTATGAGATTAAGATTAGAAATAAACCTTTTTCGATTAGTCTTAAATCTCATCAAGTCAGCTCTAAGTCATTAAAAAATATGATCCATTAAGCTCGCTCTCAATTCTGCAAAAAGTCACAAATCTGTCAAAGTACAAAGCTTTATTCACAACATTTATTGAAAAGTAAATGACATAAAGCAATAAAACATTGAATGTACGAGTTCTGATCAGATGTAATCAGAAATCATATTCAGTACTCCTTCTCTGTTACTCCCCCTGCGATAATGAATCAGAAAATATATCAATGATAGACATATGCAAAAATATAAACTCCCCTTCAAATGAATGTAAATCATCTTTTCATCTTCTCTCACTCCCCTGAGATCATGAACAAACTTAAAGTGCAGATATCTTTCAGAATAAAAATAAAAAAATGAAGAAAAATAACAAGAACAAAAACTTTAGTAGGTAATCACGGATTATGTCTTGAGATTTAGCATACCAAGTTTTGAAACGAGAAAAGTAAATCTCTTTTCATCGAGAGACTTGGTAAATAGATCAGCAAGTCGGTAATCAGTGTTCACAAAATAAATTTCAATTGTACGTTTTTCGACATTATCCTTAATAAAATGATATCGTACATCGATGTGTTTGGTCTTTGTATGTTGAACAGGATTCGCAGATATAGCAATGGCGCTCTTTGAATCACAGTATATCGGGATCTTGTTGTACTGAAAGCCATAATCTCGGAGTCGTGTTCTCATCCACAACAATTGAGAACAGCAGCTCGCCGCAACGACATACTCTGCCTCAACAGTTGATGTGGAAATACAGAGTTGTTTCTTTGAAGCCCAACTCACGAGTTTATCGCCCAAAAATTGTATGTGTCCCGACGTACTTTTCTTGTCAAGCATACAACCTGCATGGTCTGCATCTAAGTATGCTTTCAGTTCAAAACTTGTATCTTTAGGATACCACAAACCAAGATCTGCAGTGCCCTTCAGATATCTAAATATCCTTTTAACTGCAGAAAAATGGGATTCTTTCGGAGAAGCCTGATATCTAGCACATAGACATGTAGAAAACATTATATCTGGCCTACTAAAAGTTAAATACATCAAAGATATCGACTTTTTCCTTATTGATAAAAAGAGTAGTATCGATTTTACCTTTCGAGAAGCCCGACTTGACTAAGAATTTTGATAATACTTCATACCAGTCTAGAGGGGCTTGCTTAAGACCGTAAAGAGCTTTGTCCAGAATATATACGTGATTAAGTTTCTCTGGATTGACAAAACCTTCTGGCTGAGAGACGTAGACTTCCTCCTTTAAGATGTCGATCAGAAAGGCAGTCTCCATGTCCATTTGGTAGACGGTGAAGTTCTTGTGTGCGGCATATGCTAGAAACATCCATATAGCTTCGATGCGCGCCACTGGAGCATAAGTCTCGTCATAATCAATACCTTCCTCTTGCCTATATCCTTTTGCGACAAGTCGTGCTTTATTTCTGATTACGATACCATCTTCGTCCTTTTTGTACTTGAATACCCATTTTGTACCAATTATAGATTTACCTTCGGGTTTTGGTACTAGTCTCCAAACTTTTAATGCTTCGAACTGCTTTAGCTCTTCTTGCATCGTAGGTACCCAATCTAAGTCAGCAAGAGCTTCAGATACACGTGTTGGCTCTATCTTACTCAGAAATGAGTCATTCATACACATATTTAATGTAGCAGACCTGTCATGATCGAATTCTTAACAAGGATTATAAATACTCAGAAACAATATCAAAGAAGTTTGCGGAATAACACTTTGATATTTAATGAAACAGTAAACAAACAGTAAATCTGATGAATAACTTGCAAACTTATATTGAATGATTGAAGTTACAAGATTACACACACAACCTCAATCTTGAAGAACAGACTCTTTCAAGACGAATTCTACTTCTCTAGAATTAGGAACTATGCCTTGAGGTTGATTCTCTCTAAAAAAAACTCAGAATTAAAGTTCTATCTAACTATTCTAAGCAATTATATATATATATACTGAATAATAAAAGATAATTACAAAACTTAAAAAGATCTTCAAGATAATCTTCATAATTATCTCCAAGTTTTCCATGTATATCTTCAGACGCGGTCTCTTCAATATTATCTTCAGTTTATCTCAGAAGCAGTATTAATTACCTTGGAAGTATTAACTGAATCATGGCAACATTAACTACTAAGCAGCACTAACCTCTAGCAGTACTAACTAGCTAAGCAGTACTAACTTTGTTGAAGCAGCACTAACTTTGACTAGCAGTATTAATTCTACTAGAAGTAGTAATACCTAGCAGTATTAATCTTTGAAATCCTCTGGCAGCACTAACTCTGAACTGGCAGCATTAATGACTTAGTCACATCTTTAGTTCCCAACAATCTCCCCCTAACTTGACTTTTAGAAGAGAAGTCAAGTTCTTCAGATGCTTCCAAAACCATCAGTGATTCAAATTCCAGGGTTTGCATCTAACCCCAAACTCTGATTGATTGTTCTTTGGATCAAATACTTAGCCATTTCTGAATTTTCAACACATCCAAGCTTCTTCTTCAACATTGAATGAAGTTTCAATCTGCTATGGTTGTATACTTTATCCACTAGGAAGTATTCTATGTGATATCTATCCAAAGTCACAGAATATACTCCACTAGTTTCATATAAAGTCCAACTGGTAACTGCTTGAAAAACATTCCTTATTATCTCCTCCACTTCATCAGATTTGAACATCATACACAAATACTCCATCACCAGTTTTGTAATTGAAATCCCTGGAGCTTTTAACTCATCTGTGTACAACTTCATCCCTATATCAAACATTTCTTCAATATCTGATCTTGAGCATGTTCTGACAATTTTAGCCCAAGTACTATAGACTTCATATTTTTCATCTTTCCTCTTCAGCCTAATGTACTCTTTTCCATCTACCTCTAGTACATCCCAGTGAATGACTTCAGGAGGTTTAACTCCTACTGGTTCTGCTGAAATTGGTTCAGGCTCTTTGTCCATCACAACCATGTACATCTTTACATCCTCAGTGCTCAACTGCTCTTTCTTTTCTGATAGTTCAGGTGCCTCTTCTTCTCCAGCAACCTTTTTCTCTTCTTCTATTCTGGGCTTCTTTACAGTTTTCTTTCTTCTAGCCATCATCTTAGTTCTTTTCAGAATCCTTTGACTTTGCCCTAGAGTAGCTTCCTTCTTTTTTTCTACCTTTTCTTTTGTAGGAGTTCCCTCTTCACTTTCAGGGAAGGGTTGATTGATATTCACATCATGTCTCTCCTTGGCTTTCTTTTCAAATTCCACTCTATCCTTTTCATTACTCTTCAGCTTTCCCATTTCTTTCTCATAGAGATCCTTGATTTGATCAAAAGTCATCTTCACAAACATTTCTTTCTTTACACCAATTGCACTCCTCAAGAAAGTTGTCATCTTGTTTCTTTCCTGAGTTGCAAGGTAAGTTTGTGAAGGTCTTCTATTCTTTGCACTTGATCTGGCCATCATAGCCTTTCTCATGCTTATAGCTCTTTGCTTTGCTTTTTCTGTTTCCAACCCTTTCTGAAAAGCTTCATTTAGTTCATTTGCAAGTGCTCTGGCTATTTCTCTGTCTTTCTCAACCTGCTCTTTTTCTGCTTGATCTATCTCTTCTTGCAGTTTCTTAGCTAATGCTTCATCTGACTCAACCATCTTTTGCTTTTTGAATGGTTGATCAGATTCTATCATCTTTTCTTTTCCCTTTTTCTTTGCATCTGCAGCCATTTCTTTCTTTTCTGTTTTCTTTGCTCCCCTTTCATTTATGACCACTCCCTTTGCTTTGGGAGTGTCATTCTTTGCTTTGACAATCATTTCTGCTACTTCAATCTCTGCTGGTGTTAACCCTGTTACTGCTACTTTTGAAGTTTCAGCAGCATTAACAATTTCTGCTGCTGGTGTTGTTACTGTTGCTGGTACACCTTCAGCTTTTTCTTCATCAAACTCTCCTTGTACTTCAACAAACTCCCCTTCAATCTGTTGATCTGAATTTTCTGAGCTTGAACTCTCCCCCTTTTTGGAAGCATTGTCAGTTTCCTTTTTGGTTGCCCCCTTTCTCCTCCTTAGAACAAATTTACTTCTTCTTTTCTTGGCCATGAGCTTTCCCACTAGTTGCTTGAGTTTGTAAATCTGCTGTTGTTGGGAGATGACCACTTGCTGCAAGGCTTTGATTTATTTTCCTTGATTAACCACATCAACATTGATGTTGGCTATTGTTTCCATCAATTCTAAGTAAGTATAGTTGTCCTCACCTTCTTTGGGTGTTTTACCCACCCTTGAAGGATTATTGGAATCTTTTTCCATCAATCCATCAGTTTCAGATCTGTCCTCACCCTTTTTGGATGTGTTTGCCCATCCTTGAGGGATCCTTGGATCTTGTAGTAGTGGCCTTCTGCCTAGCAGAAGCACCAACTACCCCCTTGGTTTCTTGGCACCGGGGTCCTTTGGTTGATTTCTCAGCCAAAGTTGCCATGGGGAAGGTCTTAGAGATGTTACCACTATCCTTCTCTGTGCTAGCAGAAGTAGTGGCAACCTTCTCACCCATATGCTCCTCCATGTCCTGAGAGAGCACCTCCTCAGGGTTGGGAGACACCCTATGGGATTCCCTTTGGATATTCTCTATTGGAGAATGCTCCAATAGAGGGCTTAAAGGTGCAGTGGGTGATGGTACAAGAAGGGAAGGAGCCTTCTTTACCTGTTTCCTTGTATAGGTTTGGGTAATAGGAGAAGTGGGTTTATGAAGTAGGGACTGTGGGATAGATATAGAGTGGGAAGGTTGGGATTGGCTAGCAGTGGGATGGTCTGAGGAGGGCCTTGACCCTGCTGCCATACCTTCATCAGTGTGGGACACCACCATCATTGTAGAGAACAATGGGGTGTCAACTCCTTCCGAGTCCCTAGCAGATCTTCTCATATTTGAGAAAACCTTGCCTTTAGGGGATTTAGGTACATATACCCCATCAAAGTGAGGTATATCCGTCAATTCATTTGTGATAACTGCCTGTACAAACTTGGGATAAATGAAGAAACTCTTCTTGTTGTCCAGGTTTGAGACAAGATCATTGAAGATCATCAGAGAAAAATTATATTTTCTAGCAGTAGATAAACAAACCAAAGCATATGCAATGGGACTGCTAAATTGGCTCCAGCCAGTGGTTTTCTTGGAAATACAGTGCATCAGGGTATGAACAAAGAACCTCCATTGGGGTGAAAATTGTGCTTTAAAAAACTTGAAAATCCCCAATTGGCCTTCATACCCCATTCTGGTGAGGTTTGAAAACAAATCCTCATTTGGAATAGAAGATATACCTGAAGCATCGTCTAGACGTAGACAGATGCGAATGGTCTCCTCAGTAACTGTCAAGGGTTTGTCACAAACCCTTGTTTTGATGCACGACACTCCATTTTTAGAGCTAGTAGTGGCATTGGCCCAGAACTGCCTTTGATGCTCTATGTAGATGGTAGGAGACACAGTGAGAGCATGAGCGATGTGGCTGGACTTCAGAAAGTCGACTATCTGGTGAAAACCTTGAGCTTGTTTTGGCTTTTGAAGCATGGCGATCTCGTTGTGCTCATCGATAAATGCCATTGAAGCCATCTGTATGCAAGGATTCTTGACTATCGAGCACTGGATACTTGAGAGACAAGAGTGAGAGAGAAGATGAACAATAGACAAAGAGTCGTTATGATCTTTTAGGCGGGGAAAGGATATTTATAGCTTTTGGATTAGAAGCAGTATTAACCTTAAAAAGATACTGAAAGCAGTATTAACAGTGAGCAGTATTAACTACTAGCAGTATTAACTGAGAGCAGTATTAACTACTTAGCAGTATTAACTAACTAGCAATATTAACTGAGAGCAGTATTAACCACTTAGCAGTATTAACTAACTAGCAGTATTAACTGAGAGTAGTATTAACCACTAGCAGTATTAACTAACTAGCAGTATTAACTGAGAGCAGTATTAACCACTAGCAGTATTAACTAACTAGCAATATTAACTGAGAGCAGTATTAACTACTTAGCAGTATTAACTAACTAGCAATATTAACTGAGCACTGGCAGTAGTAACATTGTACTGGCAGTACTAAAACTGTACTGATAGTGTTAACCATACTTACACTTTTAAGCTTGTGATAAACTGAGTACTGCTATACATTTCCTGAGAAAGAAAGTTAATAACACCAAGAATAACCAATATACAGGTATTGAACCACATTTTAAGTAGGATCTTATTCAGAGTTGATCATTCCCACACTTGTTACCAAGAAAGTGAATCTACCCACATCAAAGGCTTTGGTGAATAGATCAACAAACTGGTTATCAGTATGAACTTTTACAACTTGAATAAGCTTCTTTTCATTGCAGTCTCTTATAAAGTGATACCTGATCTCAATGTGCTTTGTCTTTGAGTGCTTGACAGGATTATTAAGAATGCTAATAGCACTGCTATTATCAATAAAGATTGGAGTGTGTAGAAAGGTTACCCCATAGTCCAGTATTTGATTCTGAATCCATAAGACTTGAGAACAGCAACTTGCAGCTGCTATGTACTCTGCTTCTGTTGTAGATGTGGACACTGTGGTTTGTTTCTTGCACTGCCATGAAACTAGTCTTGCACCCAAAAACTGACATCCTCCAGAAGTAGATTTTTTGTCCAGGTTTGCTCCACCTAAGTCACTGTCTGAGTACGCAAGTAGGTCAATTGATGAGTCATAAGGATACCAAAGTCCCAATCTAGGTTGCCCTTTGAGATATCTGAATATCCTCTTAACAGCTTGATAGTGTGATTGCTTTGGCCTAACTTGAAATCTTGCACACACACAGACTGGAAACATTATATCTGGCCTAAAGGCTGTAAGATACATGAGAGAGCCAATCATGGATCTATAGTGATGAACATCCATATTCTCCCCCTCAAGATCTGCTGTTATCTGCTTGTGTGTCTCCATAGGTGTGCTGGCAGGCTTTGAGTCTGAGAAACCAAACTTGTTTAGAATGTCCTGCACATACTTGGATTGACAAATAAAAATACCATCTGACTTCTGTTGGATTTTCAGCATTGAAATTAAAACTAAAGACTGTGTGAACTGGAACTCACAGAATGAAATGCTCAAACTCGCAAATGCTTAGGATTTTCAGCATTGAAATTCGCAAGCTATGTAAATTAAAAACCACACAGACCAAGTGATCATGAAATTCGCAGATGCTTAAACATGTAACTCGCTGATAACATGATCAATTGAAACTCGCAAGTCAAATGGAACATCAAACTCGCTGAATCTTGAATTGAAACTCGCAAGTTAAATGAATTATAACTTGCAGATCCTGTGAATTTGAAACATTAGAACTCGCAAACTGAACAAATTTGATTCAGATGGAAATACAGGCAGTGTGTTGAGAGTTTTCAGAACTCGCAAATCAAATGGAATTGAAACTTGCAAATAACATCAACTAGAACACGCAAGCTACATGAACAAGGACTTGCAAGCTGCTTGTTTGCGTGTTCTTCATGAACTCGCAGGTTTTTCGAATTGATGGCACAAATCGATCAAAAATCATTTCAATCTCAAATCATGTTGATCTCAAATCTACAGTCTGAATTTCTTCATGAATCTACAGTCTGAATTTCTTCATGTTGATCTCAAATCACATGAATTTTGGCAGCATTTTCAAAATCTGCATTCTGTGTCATGAATTCAAAAACTTTGTAGATCAAATCTAAACTTCAATCCAGTGTTTTGAACTTGCAGATTGAATTAAGCATGAATTCAAACTCTCAAATCATGAAGTGAAACTCGCAAATAAAGACTAAATTTATGAATTTGTAGCCTGCGTGTTCTTCAACTTGAAGTTAGCGAGTTCTTCACCTGATTTCACAGATCGATCCAAATCATTTTAATCTGCAAATTGATTCTTGACAATACATCAATACAATTGAAATTAAATTCTAAACATATTTCTATCAATTCAAAGTATCTAAAAATTCCAATAAGATCTAAAAACACAATCTGATCCAAAACACAGTGTTCGATGTTTTTACCAACAAAATTTAAAAAATCCAAAATCCAATCTGATCTAGTGGTTAATTTGTGAAATTTTGTGAATAAAATGTGTTTCCAGACTAGAATCGATCACACTTTGATCATTTATACACTCAACCAACAATTATCAATCGCGAATTTGATTCAATAGTAAATATAGGAGTCGACTGCGTGTTCTTGATTTTTCAGAGATCGATCCAATCAAGTTCAATTCAACAAGCAATTTGATTTCAAGAAATGTATTACTATGATTAAAAACAGATTTAGAACACATATCCAATACTAATTTCAGGTTAACAACATCAAAGCACAAGAAATCGATTTAGAACAGTAAAAAAAATTCTCTGCATATTCTTGAGAATTTCCAGAAAATTGTTTGGTATAGCTCTGATACCAATTGAAAATGAATTTCCCAATCAATTCAAGCAATCAAACAAACAATCTCAATCAAGATTATGACAATCAAGGTTTAGAGAGAGAGTAGATAGAGAAAGTATCCAATACTAATTTCAGGTTAACAACATCAAAGCACAAGAAATTGATTTAGAACAGTAAAAAAAAATTCTCTGCATATTCTTGAGAATTTCCAGAAAATTGTTTGGTATAGCTCTGATACCAATTGAAAATGAATTTCCCAATCAATTCAAGCAATCAAACAAACAATCTCAATCAAGATTATGACAATCAAGGTTTAGAGAGAGAGTAGATAGAGAAAGTATCACACGTCTATTGATCTCACAATACTGAATATTACAATAAAGTTCTTCTTCTATCTATTACAAAGCAACAAGGTATTTATACCACACTACTTCTCACATGATTAAACTCTTAAACAATATAAAGTCTCTAAGACTTATGTTGATTTTCACTATTTGACTTACATTGCCTTTGACTTTTCTACACTTAAATTTTGGATACAATTAATACACTAACAATCAGAATCGGTAGCATTAACCACAAGTTCTGGACTGATTTGTCCAGAAGCTAACACTCCTGCAAATATGGGTTCTGAACTACGTTGTTTAAAAGCCAACTCCTCGTCAAATGTAACGTTTACGCTCTTTATTACAGTCTTTGATTTCTTCAGATAGACTCTGTATGCAACAGATGTTTGAGAGTATCCAATGAAGATGCCTTCGTCAGCCTTTGGTTCGAACTTGTTCAAGCTCTCTTTGTCATTTAGTACAAAGCACCTGCATCCAAAAATATGAAAGTGTTTAATGCTATGTGTACAATTATTTATCAAAGCATAAAGAGTTTTACCAAACCGGCGGTGTATTATGGAACGATTTTGTATATAGCAGGCAGTCAAAACAGCTTCAGCCCATAGAAACAGAGGTAGATCCGATTGGCTTAGCATAGTTCGAGCGGCCTCAACTAGCGTTCGGTTTCGTATATCTACTACTCCGTTCTGTTCTGGTGTTCTGGCAGCAGAATATTGATGTGTTATCCCGACCGATTCGAGATAATCTTCTACAATGTTATTCTTGAATTCTGTGTCGTTATCTGTACGAAGAAGCTTGACTGGCTTTTGCAGATTCACTTGGGTAGTCTTTAAGAAATTGATGATGACTTCGGGCGTCTCATCCTTTGATCTCAGAAATTTGACCGATGTGTATCGCGAATAATCGTCAACAATAACTAATATATATTTCTTTCCGTTTATGCTTTGCGTACGCATAGGACCACAAAGATCCATATGCAACAACTCAAGTGGAGAACTTGTACTAGGCTCAGGCTTTGGTTTGTGAGCGACACTCTTCATTTTACCTTTCTCGCACACTGTGCACAAATGTTCCTTCTCGTATTTTAGCTCAGGAAGTCCTTTGACTAATTTGCCCGTGACGAGTTTGTTGATGTAACGAAAATTCAGGTGAGAAAGCCTTCGGTGCCATAACCAGCTTTGTTGCAGCGAGGCTTTTGACAGTAGACAAACCTCATTGTCAGTTTGTACTTTTGACAAATTAATCGTGTAGAGGTTAGACTTTCGCGTGCCGACCAAGAGTTCCTTACCGTATTCAGTACGCACAGAACATATCTTGGCCTTAAAATTTACCTCTAGATATTTGTCGCAGAAATGTCCAATGTTGAACATGTTATGTCCTAATCCTTCCACGTAACTCACCTTCGTAATCGTCACGTTGTCTTGAATCACATAACCGTATCCCAAAATCGGTGAAAACTGATCATTTCTGAATCTCACGTTCCCGTAGTATTTCTCTATATAATTAGACAAAATATCGTTCTGCCTAGTCATATGGTTAGAGCAACCAGAATCCAAGTACCACATATGACGGGTCTGGACAATAGAAATCAGGGAACAACAACTTTAGATACCCATTTAAAAGTGGGTCCTATCGGATTAGTGCAAGATTTTGGCATCCATTTGTATATGGACCCTCTGAAGTTTTGAAAAACCTTTGAAGCATATGATTTATAAGAATAGACATGATAAGTACCAAACCAATCATCAGAATATCGGTAAGAAACAAAATCATTCCGTTTATAGTTAGATGACTTAGTAGCAGATCTAGATAATTGGAGTAATTGCTTTATTGTATACTTCTTGTAAGAAATTACAAGGTTTTGTTTATGAGAAACAACTGTACCAACTACAGCAGAACTACTCTTAGTCGACCTATTACAGACATTTTCAGGACATGATTCTGAACTCTCATCAATCTTCCGTTTTGGTCGCCATTCTGTTCGTTCTTCCGACCTTTTCTTTTTCAAATCTGAAACATAAGATTTAGATTTGTTAGGAAAATTAGATTTCTGAGTTTGTCTTTTCTTAAGCTTACCAGTGTTAGTCCGTTTCTATGATCGCCGTTTTTTTGCTTCTTACCTTTCTCATAGAAATTAGTACTCACAGAAACTGATTCACCAACCTTGGTTGATGATTCACCAACTTCATACACACTTGGTATAGCTTCATTGTTAATGATAAAAGTAGAATGATCTGCAAATTTAGCATGAAAGTCAAACATATCAATTTCATCAACACACCCTTCATCAGAATTAAGAAAATCATTTGCACACCCAAATAAGTCATCAAAATCAGTTTCAGAGGTTTGAGGTGCCTTAGAAGAGTTAGAACACTTTTGAGATTCAACTTTGAAAACAGTGTTCTTCATTACAGTTGAAAATACAACTTGTTCTATATCAACCAAAATTCTTTCATCTGATAAAGCATTTTCAAGATCAACTATTTTGCTTTCAAGAATGAGTGGAGGAACATAAATTTTAGCTTTAATTGGTTTTGCCTCCATCTCAGTAATAGAATAACTTGCAAAATAATCATTTGAAAGACACTTTGTTTTTTCTAAAAGATAACTATCATTCAACTTTTGATAGCATAATGGTAGTTGCATTTTCTTTAAATTCTTTCTGTTCCATCTTCTTTGGCCTCAAGCTCTTCAGATAACTTGGTAACAAATTTGGGCTTTAAATGAGGATATTTACCAGCCGCAAATAGAAAATCAAAATTATATAATGCTGGCTGTTTTCTGATAGCTTTTTTTAAGTAGTGGGGATTATCATAACCGAGTCCCCACTTTTCTTTAAAACCAGCTTCCTCATTGGGTGTATTTAAGAAAATGGTTTAATCTGTTTGTCCTCTAGCATATAATTTTGTTTCCAAACCATTTACCTTTTTCTCTAAAGTCTTGTTTTCAACCTGCAATTTATAACCTTTTAGAACACATTCTTGCTTTTCAAGATCAGACTTAGAAAGTTTAGTAACAAATTCAGAAATCTTACTTTCAAAATAATCTTTTTGCAGTTTAAAATCAGAAGCAAATTTGTTTAGAGAGTCAATCAGATCTTTGTTCCCAACAAGTTCCTTGTTAAATTCAAAAATAATTTGACTTTTCTTTGCAACTCTGCTATTTTCCTTTTTCAGTTTAGATTGAAGGTCTTGAAGCTCGATCATCATGGCTTCCATTTGGGTTAGAAAATCATTTTCCGAAAAGGTTAGTACCTCATCGGATGTCTCTTCGTCTGATTCATCGTACTTCACCTCTTTACCCACTAAGCACATGTGTGTTGTTTCTTCTTTTTCCTCTTCGTCAAAATGGTCCAGCCAGAACTCGTCCTCCGCCATTAGGGCTTTCCCTGCTTCCTTTTGTTTAGCCAACAACATCTTCTGCTTGTAGTAATCAGAATTCTGTACGGTAGGCTTTCGGTAGTCCATAGCGTAGTGACCAACCTTTCCGCAGTTGTAGCACTTAATCAATTCATTTGTCTTTTTCTCAGCTCCATAATCATTCACATATCTCTTCTTCTATTCCGTCTTTCTTTCTCCAAACCTCTTCTCCTCGTACCTTCTTCCTTCTACTCTCTCCCTATGTTCATGATTATTTGATCCAGACGAGTACCTTTGCGAATAAGAACCCGACTTCTTATAGAACTTCTTTTGAAAGGCATAGGTGAGCAGTAGCATTGCTTGCTTGAGGTTTTCCCCGTTATCACTATCAGACTGAGAATTTGCAGAATCATCCGAACTAGGAAGTACTATCTTCTTCTTCTTTTTCTTTTCTATCTTCTCATTCTCCTTCTAACCAGCTACCAAAGCAATTGGATCAACTACTTTTTCAGCTTTCTTCTTCTCACTCCTTTTCTCTTCAACCTCTTCCTCATTCTACCTCAATGTCTCATATACCTCGTGAAGTGGTATATCACTGAGGTCTTTCATTTGTTTCATTCTCCTCGTGTGCTTTTCCCACTCAGGATGGAGAATACTTAGGAATTTGACGCTCTTCTCGATTTGCTTCTTCTTAACTTTGTTCTTTGACAACTCATTCAAAAGAAGCACAAATCGCTCATATGTATCCTCCAGACTCTCATTATCTTTTGCTTTAAACTCCTCGTAGTTGTTTATACAGTTGGCTACTTTCATCTGATTTCCAACCATCGACGCCATCATCATCTTCTGGAGTTGATCCCACATTTTCTTTGCATTTTTTTTGTAGCTGTCGATTTTAATGTAGATCTCGTTGGGAATACTCTGTAGTAGTAGATATCTTGCTTGCTTGTCAGCTTTGTACCGACTCTTTTGCTCATCAGTATACTGAGAAAAGACTTTCGGAACAGTCTTAGTCTTTCTAACTCTCTCTTCATCACCATCTTTACTGTCTGAGGACTCCTCATCTGGTATCTCCATAGTAGAAGGTATCATTGGACCTTCTGTGATTGACAAGAGAATGTTCTCTCCGTTTGCATGTCGGTCAACAAAGTCAAGGAATCAGTCCTTCCACTGCTTATATTTCCCTTTGAATAGAACAGGGGGCTTGACATCTGTACCAATCGAGAGTGCATCTTTGGAAGTCATCTTGCTTTTACACTGCTTGTTATGATCGTCAAAATTCAGAAATAAAACTGGATCTACAAAAATCAAACTTTGTCAAATTTCAGAAAAATCATAAAAATATTCTAAGTATGGAAAGCACATAACAAATAAAATAGAACACTTCGCGCAAAACTCTGTATGCGCGTTTGTACTTCGCGCACAAAGCAGACTGAGTGAACTCACTTCTCGCACACAAGGTTGTGTGAGTTTGTACTTCGCGTACGATAAAGAATGCGAGAACTAGGGTTCGCGCAAGCAGGCTTATGTGAGTTTCAGGTTCTCGCACGATACTATGCGCGAGTTCTATAACTTCTCGTAATGTCTTGCGAGTTCAAGACTTAGAAATTTTTTCAGAAAATAAGTTTGCGCTAAATGCAAACTCGCAAAACCACTTCTCTCAAAACACTTGTGAGTTTGGGACTTAGAAATTTTTTGACAAATTTACTTCACGCTAATGGGAAACATGAAAACAAATAACTTCTCGCAGGAGCTACTTCGCGCACGACACAACTAGAGAACAGTAAGAACTCGCACAAAGGTTCTTGCGAGTTCCTACTTTTCGCACAACACTGCGTGCGAGTTCTTCATATTTTTACGAATTCTGTCCTTGTGTGTGTTCTTCAATCCTTGCGAGTTCTTTAAACCTTGCGAGTTCTTCCCTTGCGAGTTCTTGAGATCTAGCGAGTTCTTCACTTGTTCGTCCAAAAACTCGAATTTTCCAACTAAAATCAATCCAATTCTTTCCCAATCAGCATGAAACTAACACCAATAATGAATTGATTACAACTTTCCCAATCTTCTAGTCTATCTCATGAACCGATTACAATGAATTGATTACAACTAACACCAATAAAATTACAAAATTGATCTGAAAATACAGTGTTCGTATAAACTCGATCAAAAATTCTACAAGAATCAAATTTCACCCTTATCAATAGTGAATTTGATATTACAATCCAAACAAACTATATTCTAGATGTAAAAACGAATCTAACACAACTAAATTCTAAGTCATAACACCATTAAATCATGAAATTGAATCCAAACAGGACGTTTTGCGTGTTCTTGAACTATCGACCAAAAATCTCAAATTTGATCCTTTATTTCTGAATTTTGATCTGATCTGATACCAATTGCTATCCTAGATAACAATGTAAACAAAATGACAACTTTGATTTTAAACAATTTCCATTGTATTTCACAATTCGAATTCTTTACAAATATGCTCTCGAATACTTTCTCTCTCTATCTCAGATATGCGCACAACTCTATGTCACAAATTACACACACACTACAACTCAAAAACCTATTTATACAAAACACATAAACACTCACACCACTATACACGCAAGCTATAAGAACACACAAACAACAAAACTCTCACAACACTAGCTTTGAGTTTTTATTACAAAGACTTTGACTATCACTTTGAGAGTTGACTTTGAGCTTTGACTTGGTTTAACTTTCAGCTTCAGACTTCATGATCTTGTATCCAACAAATATGTGCACTAACAAAGTTCATTTTTCTCATTTGGTACTATAGTAACTCCACTCTTTTTGGGTACACACTGCACAGGACTGACACATGTAGTACTTGCAATAGGATAAATTATACCTGCATCAAGCCATTTCAAAATTTCCTTTTTAACTACCTCTTTCATCACAGGATTAAGTCTCCTTTGAGGCTCTACTGAGGTGAAATTTTTGTCTTCCAAGATAATCTTGTGTTGACAAATGATAGGGCTTGTGTCCTTTAAGTCAGCAATAGTCCATCCTATGGCTTTCATATGAAGTTTTAGCATATTGACCAACTTTTCTTCTTGATCAGCTTCTAATGTGGATGAAATAATGACAGGAAGCGTCACTGGTTCTCTAAAAAAGGCATACTTCAGGTGTGAAGGAAGTTGTTTCAAATCTAAGTCTGGTGCAACTTCTAAGGAGGGAACAAGAATTTTCCTATCCTTATTTTCTAATACTTCAAAAGCAGCAGTTTCATGTGGTATATCTAGGTCATCAGAATCTTTTTCTTCTTCATCACTATCATATTCAGCTATCCCAAGGATCCTCCCCAAACTTTTTTCTTGGCACCAGGTCTCAATCAAACTTAAAGTGGATCACTCTTATTTTTCTTTAGGGTACCTGAGGGAATCAAACACATTAAAAATCACATGTTGTTCTTGGACTCTCATGGTTAATTCTCCCTTTTTGACATCTATCAAGGTTCTTCCAGTAGCTAGGAAAGGTCTGCCTAGAATGATGGGAACATCCTTGTCATCTTCAAAGTCTAAGATGATAAAATCAGCAGGGAATATAAACTTATCAACTTGGACCAGGATATCCTCAATTTTACCTTTTGGGTAAGCGATGGACTTATCAGCTAATTGGAGGGTAACTGTTGTGGGTCTAGCTTCACCTATGCCTAGAGTTCTGAAAACAGAAAGAGGCATGAGGTTAATACTAGCACCTAATTCAATTAAGGCCTTCCCAATTTTTTTCCTCCTATGGAACATGGGATTCTAAAGCTTCCAGGTTCTTTCAGCTTTGTAGGGATTTTACTGGATAACATTGCACTATATCCTTCTGTCAGAGCTACAGTCTCATATTCAGTCAGCTTTTTCATTTTGCTCAAAATGTCTTTCAAAATTTTTTCATAACTTGGCATCTGCTTAATGGCTTCAACCAGAGGTATGTTTATGTGTAGACGTTTAAAAACATCAAAAAACTTTTTAAATTGCATTTCTTCCTTCTGGTTTCTTAACCTTTGGGGATAAGGAATGTAAGGACCAACTGAAGTAGGGAGTGGTCTTAGGAAGAGTAGGTGCTGGAATGGGTGCTTGGCTAGGTGTTCAAACAGGTGTGTGAACAGATGTTTGAACATGTTCTAAGTTAGGCTCTTTTTCAGTCCCACAAGGTACTATAGGACTAATTTGAGATGGTACTGTAGGACTGCCACTAGAGTGTGACACATCAATTACAATACTCTCCTTGGGCTTTTGGATTGGTTCAGGTTTATTAGGGAACAACGTTTTTGAAAAATCAGATCTCTTGGGAATAGTTGGGTTAATAATTGGCTTAGCTATGGGCTTGGGCTCACTAGTACTACAAGACTGGTTTACAGGTGATGTAGTAGCAGAATCTGGTCTAATCTTTTTCTTTTCAGGCTCTGCATTGTTTGGTTCTTTTTAGGTATGTTCTAAGTTCTTTCCACTTCTTAAGGTTACAACCTTTACATGCTCTTTTCCATCTCTGTGAGGCATCTCAGTATCACTTGGAAGAGTGCTTGTAGATCTTTTCCTCATTTCCAATGCCATTTTCCCCATCTGAGTCTCAAGATTCTTGATAGAAACCTGAGTTTGGGTTATAAACCCTTTCATCATTGCTTCCAAAGAAGTATATAGGTCATCTTGTTAATTGGGCTTATTTTGGAAAGAAGATTGATGATGTTGAGTATGGGAATTAGTATGTTGGCTGTTTTGAGATCTATTAAGTGACTGTGGGTAATGATTGTTTTGCCCATGTGAGTGATGGTTGTTCTGTCCTTGTGATTGTGAGTGAAAATTTGACTGGCCTTGCATCCTTGGTAATGGTGGGTTAAGAGTAGAACTGTTCCAGGAGAAATTGGGAAGTTTTCTCCATTCAGAATTATATGTTTGAGAAAAAGGTCCACTCTTGTTGTTATTAACATAACTGACTTGTTTAGGATTTCCTGGACAAAGGTCAAATGTATGGTCATCACCACAGTAAGTACACTGCACAGAGTTGACAGTAGAAATAACAACATTAGACTTCACAATTGGATTAGTCAAGCTTTTGAGTAAAGATGTCATATGGGCCATTTGTGACGTTAATTCTTTGTATGCATCTGTGTCCTGTACTCCTGCTGTTTTTCTAGGTGCAACTGACCACGGGTCAGACCAATGTCCATTGTTGTTAGAGATCTTTTCAAGTATATCATAACTTTCATTATAGGTACTAGCTGTGAAAGCTCCTCCTGCAGTAGCATCAAGCATTTGTTTAGTAGTGGTGTTTAAACCATTGTAAAATGTGTCTAGCTGTATGCAGTAGGGAATGTGATGGTGAGGGCATTTTCTCAATAGCTCTTTGTACCTTTCCCATGCATCAGGAACTGCCTCATCGTCCATTTGTTTAAGAATGCAAATCTCATTTCTGGACTTAGCATTCCTAGTGGGTGGAAAATATTTTTTAAAAATTTTTCTGCCATATTGTTCCATGAAATCACATAATCTGGTTTTAAAGAAGTATACCAGGATTTTGCTCTATCCCTTAGTGAAAATGGAAAAAGTTTTAGTCTTAGAGCATCCTCATATACTCCATGGATAAGAAATGAGTCTGTGATCTCCATGAAAGATCTTAAGTGAGCATGAGGATCTTCAGATGGCATACCAGCGAACTGGCCATTAGTTTGCAACATCTGAAACATTATAGGTTTGAGTTCAAAATGAGTAGTATTAATAGTTGGTTTAAGAATCCCTGTATGCAGTTTATTTAAAATAGGGATAGCATAATCCATAATACCACCATTATTAGAATTTGCAAGCCTAAAAATGTTTTGTTCCTCTTCCTCAAAGTGATTTATTGGTGGTTTATTATTATTATTTTCATTCCTAGGTTCAAAAATGTCATTCATAGGAATTACCCTGGGACCTTCATTGTTGTTCCTAGGAATAGGTTTGGGGTGCATTTCTTCTTCGGCAAGCACATTTTCACGTTCAGCCATTTCTGGAGAGGTTAAAGCTACAGCAACTCTTTGAGCTCTTCTTCTTTGTCTAAACGTTTTTTCTATGTCAGGATCGAATTGGAAAAATTCCCCATGTGGCAATCTTGGCATGAACTAGCTTTCAAAAAGGCGGTAGAAAAATTAGTTTTTATAAAGTTTACTTTAAAATGAAAAATCTTTCAGCGTGCTTCCCCGGCAACGGCGCCAAAAACTTGTTGTGTGTGTTTGTGTGAATAAAAGTTACTTAAAATAGAACTCAGTGCAAGTCTACACCTTGAACTACTATCGTCTCGTAACAATTAATAATGGTATAAGTACCAAGTATCGATCCCACAGGGGAGGTTGGCGAAAGCTCTTTCAAAAAGTCCAATTTGTAAAAACCAATTTCAGATGGCGAATTCGACGAAATCTTTTATGTGGGGTTTGATTTGTGAGTTGTAAATCAATTTTAGAGAAAAGCATAGGATGCAAATGTTTTTTAAGACACAAAACAAGTAATTCAATAAAAAGATGTCATAACACCTGGACAATCCTACAGGATAGTCCTATAGTATTGTCATAGTATCAACTATCAGGTCAGAAGACCTCCTAGGAGTACACACAGGCTTACGTGCTATCGATACAATATCATTTATGTTAGACTTCGTGAATCCTAGCACGACACAGTGTTACCATCCTACACCGTATGAGTATAGCATTTGTCAGATGCTATAGCTATTTATAGCCTTCTCATATTATCTCAGATTTTCATATTTATCTTAACTCTGAAAGTTAATGCGTTTTCATACACAAAACTAGTTGTCAGTTAATTAAAATGTAATCTTCAATGAAACATTAGTCACCTGAGATAAATAGTAGATAATTGTGTTATATTTGATACACCTCTTTACTTTCCTACTTATTTTGGTCTTAACTGTGCCTTACACCCAAGCTAAGGAGCTTAGCTCATGCTAGCTTGAAATGTAAATTGCCGGAATTGAAAGTACTGAAAAGTAAAGTGCTGGAAAGTAAATGACTGAAATGTAGAATTGAAGAAAAGTAAATGACTGTAAAGTAAATTGCTGGAAATGTAAATTGCAGTAACGTAAATTGCTGAGAAAGTAAATTTGCAGTAAAGTAAATGACTTGTAATGTAAAATTGCAGTAAAGTAAATGACTTCGAATGTAAAATTGCAGTAAAGTAAATTGCAGAAATGTAAAGATGAAAGCAGAAAATGGAAGTAGGAAAATCCTGAAAAATACTGCAGGACTGTTGCAGTAACTTGGGCTTCAAGCTACGAAACTTGCAGCCAAGTAATGTCACAAAAGGCGATTTCTTGTCTTTGAACTTGTGGAAAACATATTTTAGTAACTTGGGGAATACTTTTGAACTTTGGAAGAATGTTGGTTAGAGGAAAGAGAGTAAAAACTTGAGATTGTAACTAAATGAGTAACCGAAAATTAACTAACTTTGGGATTGAGAAAACTAACTTGAAATCTTTGAGAAAACAAAAGAGTACCACGGATGGAATAAATTTCACACTACAAAATGATTTTTAGAAAAGAAGACCGAAAGCAAGAAAATTCCAACTACTTCAAAAAATACTTATATATTAAAACTACTACCAAGATTAACCACAAAATATTAAAGCCAAACACTAGATGAGATCTAGTGTTGCATGTTCAAGTGAAAGTAACTGTAGTGTTTTTAAACCATAACATGGCATACATATTTATACTAACAACTAACTTGGGTCCAAAGCAAATAAAATTACACAAAAGATAATAACCAAAAAGGCAAGCCCTTAGTAATTTCCAAAAATTCAGTTTTAAGATCATGGGCTTAGCCCGGTTATCACATACCTTCGGCCCAATCATCGGTGGCTGTCCAAAAACATAGCAGCCTAGCTGCTAATCCTCCAGCAATCCTCCAGCAATCCTCCAGCTTTGAAATCAGTATTCAACTAACTCCTCCAGGAAGCTGTAGGGTATTTCCACAATCTACAAACATTAATATAAAAGACTAAATTAGACCAAATATTAAGATAAAAATAACATAACTAAATATAAACCGAAGGGACTACTAAAAAAAACTAAAATAACAATAAAAAGAGACACAAAGGGACTAAATGGGCAAAATAAAACAAGTGTAAAACCTACTAAAAAGCAACATAATAGGGTTAATAAACTAACCCTATCAAGTATCCAGATGACGATAGTGCGATTGGAAATTGAGAACTGTGGTTCTAAGACGTTGAGTGCCGACCAAATTCATGCACAAAATTGATTTCTTTAATAAATTGGATCGATTATTTCTCATGTTTCCGAAATCATCATGTGGATTATATTATGAAATCTTGGAGAGATGTTTTAGCACACACAAAGTTTAAACTATGATAATAAACATGCGTAAAATTATTTGATTGCATGAGGTTGCAAACTTTGTTGAGACTTTCTTTATTCCCATTGTTGCCTAACGCTATTTCAGATGTTGTGATGTGCGTATTTTGATGTTGATTAAAGTCTTGCACAAGTGACTACAATTTGTGACTTTAACATTGGATCTCCTCCACATATGATAAAGTTTTGGACGAAAAGTTATCTTCCATTATGTTGGTATTTGAGTTTTAATTAGAATTTTACTCCGTGCGATTTTATGGGTTTAATGTGGTAATTTTAATGGAGTCCCGTTGTATTGTTTTTCCCGTGAGTTTTGTATGGGCAATTTGGTTGCGTATAGTATGCATGCATGTTTTATTTGGAAATTTCTATCAGAGTGTTTAACCGGCACTTTTTTTTAAGCGAGGAAAGCATATTGTTGATTTAGCTTGGAACTTGAGAACGACATAAATTATTCGATATTTTAACCAAAGTGCATACACATACCACTGTGCTAGTCTTGTGAGATAACCGTCTCATGCAAATTTTATGTGGAATCTTATTCTGTGTCGTGGTGTGAGAAAATGTATAGGGAATCTATGATAGTTGTACTAAATGTTTGTTTTGCACGTTTACGGTTGTTGGCACCACTTTTAAAGGGTCAAGCAAATATATCATATTGAAGTGCTAATATGCATGGCTTCGTAGTCACTATTATTGCCCAAGAGCATTTTATTCACGTTGCCTAAAGTTTGAAATTGATTTAAAATTTATTCCCACTTGATGAATGGCATGTACCTATCGTTTTACTAAATTGAGAAAAATAAGCTAACATATATGCGCCTTGTTAGAAATTTTATTTCATGTCATTATATAGTTAATGAGAGATTTTTGGGAACTTGATTACGTGAATTTTCTCTTTGAGAGTTCGTACAAACGCTTTGTTATAAACTGTTTCGGTACGTAAAATTATTTCCCATCCATGTCGTAAATTGATGGATGCTAGGACCATAGTGGTCCATTTGAAAAGTTTGTTGTGTATCCTTGTTTATTGTCATTGTTAGCGTGAGTAATGGCAAATGCTTTTTGAAATGGTTTTATATGTGTGGAGTTTGTTGTCACTTTGCGAAACTATCGAGTAAACAATAGTGGGTTTTACACGTACGATAAATTGTTATAAAACTTTTACGTTTAAAAGTTTTACAAAATTCCAAATTGGCATATTAATCTGAAAACCTTGAACTCATTAGGGCTATAGATTTAAACTGTTAGCACACAGATCTATTATATTCAAGATCATCCAATCTGAAGATCCAATCTGAAGCTAATGCCGGAAAGTCAACTCTTAATATAAGTCTAATGTCGTTTGTAATAAAATGTCAAAGTATTGTTTTTAGTATTTTATATTAGTTCCTAAATATCTAGATATTATATTAATTTAGATATTTAGTTAGTTAGATATTAGTTTAGTTTAATATTGTTTTTGTTTGCAAGTGGATGTTTTAGTGTGTTAGAGAAGCTAACAAAGATATCAGATATAACACACACAACACACACACTCATGGTGTAAATCAGAGAGAACATCGAGCTTTAAACCGAACAAACATCAATCCTTGTAATCCATTGATTATTAATCAAACAGGTTGGTAATCGTATATGTTGTAGTTTTTTATAAGAACTTGATATATGGTGGACCGACAATTGGTATCAGAGCCTGAAAAACAGATTCAAATCAATTTTTAAAACTCGACTCTGTGTTCTTCATTTCAAAATCATTTTCAAGTTTAAGTGTGTTTTAGGAGTTGAAATCGATCGGATTGTGATCGATTTGTGGTCTAGATCGAGTTGGTGTTGTTTACTTTCATCGTAGAGCTTTAATCGATTTCAATTTTGTGATTTTTGTGTCTGAGTTCTCGAGTTCAAAAACTCACTGTTCCATCAATCTTATTTTCAAAGAGTGATTTTTATTTAGTTCAAAGGCTAGAAATCTGTTCTAGAAGTGTTTGTGGTCATTTGTTAGAATTTGGGACTGCTAATCGTTGTAAATCAGGGTTATTTGAGCGATCAGAGTCGATTTTTCGAAGCACAGGGACGAACTCGCGAGAGTTGTAGATTTGCGCCAGTTCATAGAGAGTCTTGCGCCACGTTCAGTTCGCGCAAACTCTTCTTTTGCGCCACATGCTATTCGCGCAAAACTTCTTTTGTGCCAGCTTCGACTCGCGCAAACCTTCATTGCGCCATTCACACCGGACGAGAATATCATCTCCACTCTGCACCAACAACTTTTAGCGCAAAGTTCGCTTTTGCACCATCAACATCTCGCGCAAAAGTTCTTTCGCGCAACCTTCGACTCACGCAAAACTCAGATTGCGCCACCTATATCTCACGCAAAGTTCATAACGCAAAGTTGATCTCAAATTCACTTTTGCGCCAACACATCATAACGCAAAATTGATCTTTTGCTCCAACCACTTCTCACGCAAAGTTCTGTTTCGCGCCACCTTCTCTACACGCAAAACACTTTTGTGCCAGCTTCTTCTAGCGCAAAGTGTTACTTCGTGCCACAGACAACTCGCGCAAAACTCTTTTGCGCCAGCCACCTTTAGCGCAAAGTTTGCCTTTTACTCCAATACTAAACTTAAGTCTTAATCAAACAGAATGACTTTAAAAGAAGCTCTAGCGATTGGAACTGACTCAAAGCCACCAGTACTCTTCAGGGGAGAGTATGAACAGTGGAAAGATCGGTTCATGGACTTCATTGAAAGACATGATTTGGGAGTATTCATCAGGAAATCAATAGAAGAGGGAGTTATGGCACCAGTTTATGAGACTCGTACGGAAGGCACTGTGGCAATAGAGTTTCAACTTAAGTATGAGGAACTAGAAGGTGATAACCTAAGAAGAGCAAAAGGTGATAGATTAGCAAAGTCTTATATTCTTCAAGGCATTCCAAATGAAATATACGTGAAGATAGACAGCTATAAGGCCTCAGGCAAACAGATGTGGGATCAGCTAGAGAAGATGATGCTAGGTTCAAAGGTTGGGAACCAGCTCAAGATATCCAACTGCCTAAACAACTATGAAGAATTCAAAGGCAGAGTTGGAGAGTCTCTAGAAGTAACATACTACAGGTTTGTGACCTTTCTGAATGAATTAAGCAAGAACAAGGTCACTAAATCACAGATAGAGCTGAATGTCAAATTCCTCAGCATTCTCCAGCCTGAATGGAAGAGGTTTGCTAGACAAATGAAGCAAATCAAGGATCTAAACGAGATTCCATTTCATGAGGTGTATGAAACCCTCAAACAAAATGAAGAAGAGGTGGATGAGATCTTGGATGAAAAGAAACAGGGTGAGAAGACAGTTGTTGACTCAACTGCTCATGTTGTGAGAAAGAAGAAAAAGATGATGCTTATGTCTGAATTAGATGACGTTGAAAATGAAGCGAACTCTGACTCGGATGACTGTGAACAACTGAAGCAGGCTATGCTTATGTTGACAAAGGCTTTTCAGAAGAAGTTCTACAAGAAGACAAGTTCAAACAGTCAGAGGTATTCTTCTGGTCCAAGCAACTATGTTCACAAGGAGAGGGTTGAAGGAAAGAGATTTGAAGGAAAGAGAGTAGAGGAAAGGAAGCCGGAAGAGAGAAGGTATCAAGCTGAAGGATCCAGTGAGTCAGAACCTCCAACATGCTACAACTGTGGCAAAATAGGTCACTTTGCCAGAGACTGCCGACGACCCAAATTCAGAAACTCAGACTACTACAAGAATAAAATGCTTCTAGCTAAGCAACATGAGGCTGGAAAGGCATTGATGGCAGAAGATGAGTACTGTCTTGATCAATCAGAAGATGAGAATGAAGAAAAGAATGAAACAGCTCACATGTGCTTAATGGGCAAGCAGGAATCAGAAGTTGAAACTGATTCTGATGATGAGGAAAATGAGGTATGTGATTTAACTCAATTTGACTGCTTAAATCAAATGCATGCCATGTTGACTAAACTCTAAGAGTTAGAGTCAAAGATTAAGCGAGAAAAAGGTGTTATCAATGACAAAAACCAATCAATACAGAAACTTAGCCAGGATATTGCTGAGAAGAAAGTATTGATTGAGACAATGCATAAAAACTTTGATAACTGCGCTAAAGAAAAGACAATAATTCTCAAAGAAATAACTGAAACAAATTCTAAATTGAGAAAGAGTGAGTTTGATTTCAAAGAGCTAACGAAAATGTTTTCTTCGCATACCAAAGAAAACGAATCTTTACTTGCAAAATTAAAAGCTTTGGAAGGGAAGTTATACAAAATGGGTCAAACTGAACAAACCATTCATCTGAACAAACCCAAAGAGGAAATAGAGAGTTGGGGACTCGGTTACGAGAATCCTCATTACCTTAAAAATGCTAAATCTGAAGTGTCTGCACTTTATGATTTTACTTTTATGAAACTAGCTCGACGAATCCCTAAGCTTAAAGTTTTCTGGACTGGACTGTCAAAAGAGGATGAAGCCAAGGAAACAGAAAAACGAAAGAACACATCTAATGTTCTACTTCCATTTCGTTATGCGAAGATGAATAATAGTTATAATGATGATCCAATATATCAAAAGAAATCTCTTTCAAATGACTTCTTTCAGAGTTATTCTGTCAAAGAAATGGAGGCGAAGCCTATTAAAGGTAAACTATATGTCCCTCCTCTCGTTTTGGAAAGTAAAATTTCTAAACTTGAGACTTCTTTAACAGATGAAAGACTTTTGATTGATATTGACCAACAAGTTTTTTCAACTGTGCTTAAAAGTTATGTTCTTTCTAAATCATCAAAGGCTTCAAAATCTGATGATCTGTTTGGTTCAACTGATGAAGGGTTTGATTTTCTAAACTCCGATGGTGTTTTAGATGAGTGTATTGATCAATTTGATTTTCATGCCAAACTTCCTAACCATTCATCTTTTGTTGTGAAATCCTTGGGAAAAACCAGTATGTTTGTAAAAGGTGCAAAATCAACGAAAGTTGATAAATCAGTTTCTGTGAAAGCTAAGAATGAAAAAGGTATGAATAATAAATCTCAGCATTCACAGAAACCGATCACTACTAGTAAGCCTAAGACGAAGCATTTTTTTGTTGCTCAAAAGTCTAACTCACAAGTTTCAAATGTTTCAGATCTGAGCAAGAAAAGGAAAGGAGTTAAATATCAATGGCAACCAAAACAGGAGATTGACAAGACTGATAAATCTTTTTGTAGTGTTGATTGTAATAAGACTATGCCTAGTAAAGATGTTTTGAATGCGAATGTTGCTACTATTTTGAAACCAAAACTTGTCATTTATCGCAAGAAATACTCTATAAAGCAATTATTCGAGTTATCTTTATCTGCTAGAAAGTCTTCATATTATGATAAACATGTTTATGCTTCTTGTCAAGATTTTGATGTTTGGTATGGCACTTATAATGTTCACTCTTATCATACTAATTCTTCATTTGATTCTCAAAAGAAAAGAGGACCCATTTTCAAATGGGTACCAAAATCTTGTGCTAACACAGTTGGATCCAAATACTAGTGGGTACCAAAAGCTAAATCTGTGTTGCAGGCACCCAACTTTTAAAGAGGGAGCATAGAACTCAGGATTTTGAACAAATAAGTTCAAAACCCGGACTTAAATGTCAAGATGAAGGCTTCTAAGTAAATCAACTTAGAACCCGTACTTCAACGAAGTATGACTTCTAGACAAAACAGTCTAGGACTTGTACCTCAAAGAACAATGGCTCTTGAATACATCAGTTCAAGACCCACACTTCAATGCTCAAAAGTCTTTACTCCAATTTTGTTTTATGAATATCTAAATCTCTTGTTTCGTAATTTCTCTTGTGCAGATCCGTCATATGTGGTACTTGGACAGTGGATGTTCCAAGCATATGACTGGACAAAAAGGTATGTTGACCAACTTTATAGAGAAGTATTGTGGAACAGTTAGATTCGGCAACGACCAGTTTTCACCAATACTAGGATATCGTGATATGGTACAAGACAAAGTCACGATCAAAAAGGTGAGCTATGTTGAAGGCTTAGGACACAACCTGTTCAGTATCGGATAGTTCTGTGACAAAGGCTTAAAGGTCAATTTCAAAGCCAAGAGGTGTTCTGTTCGCACTGATAAAGGCGAGGAACTCTTGGTCGGCACTCGAAAGTCCGACCTCTACACAATCAATTTGTCAAACGTCCAGACTGACAAGCAGGTTTGTCTACTGTCTAAAGCATCGATGCAACAAAGCTGGCTATGGCATCGATGGCTCTCTCACCTCAACTTTAGGTACATCAACAAGCTGGTCAGTGGAAAGTTAGTAAAAGGACTTCCAGAGCTGAAGTATGAAAAAGAACACCTTTGTGTAGCATGTGAAAATGGAAAGATGGAGAGAGCTCCACATAAACCAAAGCCTGAATCGAGTACAAGCTCTCTGTTAGAGTTGTTGCATATAGACTTATGCGGTCCCATGCGAACGCAAAGTCTAGGCGGAAAGAAGTACATACTAGTTATCGTGGACGATTACTCGCGATACACTTGGGTCAAATTTCTACGTTCAAAAGATGAGACACCAGATGTTCTCATTACATTCCTGAAGACGACCCAGGTAAATCTGCAGAAACCGGTCAAGCTTCTAAGAACAGACAACGGTACAGAGTTCCAGAACAAAACAGTTCAAGAATATCTCGAATCAGTCGGGATATCACATCAATACTCTGTTGCTCGTACGCCTCAACAGAATGTAGTGGTCGAAAGAAGAAATCGTACGCTAGTCGAGGCTGCTCGTACTATGCTAACTCAATCTGACTCACCTCTATTTCTGTGGGCTGAAGCTATATCAACTGCGTGCTACACTCAGAATCGATCCATGATACACCGCAAATTTAAGAAGACTCCTTATGCGTTAATCAACAACTGAACACCGACAATCAAATATTTCCATATATTTGGGTGTAAGTGTTTTGTTCTAAACGATAGAGAGAGTCTTAACAAGTTCAGTGCCAAGGAGAACAAAGGCATCTTCATTGGCTATTCATCTACATCAACTGCATACCGTGTATATCTGAAGAAGTCAAAGACAGTTATTGAAAGCGTCAACGTTACGTTTGATGAAGAAATGCCTTTTGAACAACACAGTACAAAACCTGTGATAACCGGGGTACTAGCTTCTGGGCAAATCAGTCCAGAACCTGCGTCTCAAGCGATCAAATCAGATGAATAATCAACGTCTACTAATCATTTATCTGATTTAGATTTATTATCTGAATTGTTTTATGATGAATTTCTTGGATCTAATGTGAAGAAATTTGTTGTGGTTGACAGGATGGAAGGCTCAACGACTACTCATCCAACCAGTTCAGATATCTCTACTGAATCCAACTCCTCGATTCAGCAAGAAATTCCAGTTCAAATGCCGACTCCAACAGTTGAAGGTGTGATCAATAATGAAGAGACAGGAGTTGCTGAAGAAGCTGAACCTGCTGAGACTTTTGCACCTATTACTTCAACTGCAACCATAATTCCTCCTAAACAACCTGAAGAAGGTACCAGTGGATTCATAGATGATAATATTGATATATATACATATAATCCACTCCCTCATGAACATAAATGGACCAAAGAGCACCCGATAAGCCAGATCATTGGCGATCCAACAAAACTGTTGCAAACTAGGTCAGCGTCAATGAATATGTGTATGCATGAATCCTTTCTGAGCAAGATCGAGCCTACTCGCGTATCAGAGGCTCTTGCCGATTCAGACTGGGTGACTGCAATGCAAAAGAGCTAAATCAGTTCGACGCACTTAAAGTCTGGAGACTCATACCCAAACCTCAAGGTAAAACCATTATAGGTACGAAATGGGTTTTCAAGATCAAGAAAGATGAAGATGGTACCGTTATCAGAAACAAAGCAAGACATGTAGCCAAAGGATATAGGCAAGAGGAAGGAATAGACTACGACGAGACTTATGCTCCTGTGGGGCGTTTAGAGGTAATTCGAATGTTTCTAGCCTACGCTGCTCACAAGAACTTCACTGTCTTTCAAATGGACGTGAAGACCGCCTTTCTGAATGACATTCTAAAGGAAGAAGTCTACGTCATGCAGCCAGAAGGCTTTGTCAATCAAGAGAAACCGAATCATGTCTACATTCTCAACAAAGCACTCTATGGATTGAAACAAGCTCCTCGCGCCTAGTATGATGTCCTATCTCAATTTTTAGTCAAGTCTGGTTTTACAAAATGTACGGTAGATACCACTTTGTTTATAAAAAAAAAAAAGCCGATATCATTCTTATTGAAATCTATGTGGATGATATTATTTTTGGCTCTACAAATCCTAAGTACTGTAAGAATTTTTCAAACCTTATGGTGTCAAGATTTCAGATGAATATGATGGGAGAGATGAATTTCTTTCTCGGATTACAAGTCAAACAATTTTCTTCGGGGATTTTTATCAATCAATCAAAATACATTCTTGATATTCTTCGAAAGTTCAAACTGGAAAATTCTAAACCGATTGGTACCTCAATGGCACCAGGTACTAAAATCGGCACTGATCCTTCTAGAAAGCCTGTTGATGTTAGGACTTACAGATGAATGATAGGTTCTTTGATGTATCTTACTTCTAGTAGGTCAGATATAATTTTTTCAACATGCTTATGTGCTAGATATCAGGCTACTCCCAAAGAATCCCATGTGTATGCAGTTAAGCGCATTTTTAGGTATCTGAAGGGCACTGCAGATCTTGGTATGTGGTATCCTAAAGATACTAGCTTTGAACTAACAGCATATACAAATGCAGATCATGCTGGTTGTATGTTAGACAGCAAGAGCACATCAGGTCATATACAGTTCATCGGTGATAAACTCGTCAGTTGGGCATCGAAGAAGCAATTATGTGTCGCAACTTCAACGGCCGAAGCAGAATATGTAGTTGCTGCTAGCTGCTGTTCTCAGGTCTTGTGGATGAGAACTCAACTGCGAGACTATGGTTTTAACTTCAACCATATCCCGATATACTGTGACTCGAAGAGCGTAATCGCGATAACAGTTAATCCTGTTCAGCATACAAAGACCAAACACATCGATGTCAGGTATCACTTTATAAAAGATCATGTCGAAAAAGGAACAATTGAACTTTACTTTGTAAAAACTGATTATCAGCTTGCAGATTTGATTACCAAACCCTTAGACGAAAAGAGATTCAATTTTCTTGTCTCTAAGCTTGGTTTGCTAAATCTTAAGACCTAATCGGTGGTTACCTATTAAACTTTCTTATTGTAAATTTTTCATCATTTCTTCATTTCCGCAAGATATCTGCACATCAATATTCTGTTCATGATCAAAGGGGGAGTGTGAGAAGAACTCCGAAGATAATCATTGTTATTTTGAGGGGGAGCTCATATAATTTCTGCATTTACCTTTTATGTCAAATTTTTGTAATGCATGATTTTAGGGGGAGCTTTTCAAATCAAAGGAGTATGGTTAGGACTTCTGATTATTTCTGATCAGAACTCGTACTTTAAATTGTTTTACTGCTTTTTGTCATTTTATTTTCAGTGAATAAATTAGCTTTGACTATGACACAAGACTTTTGCAGTTTTTGAGAGATGCTTACAAGATCATATCTTTATGACTTTAAGCTTAGCTTCATGAGATGTAAGATCGCACGTAAAGGTATAATCCTTTATCTTAATCTCATATATGGTTGAAAGAAGGATAACTTTCAATCATAGAAAACATTGTTCTTAAATGTTCAAACCACTTCCCAAATCTTAAAGCGATTTCATGAATTGGAAGTGTGTTTTTAAATGTTTTCAAGATCTACTTTGTGCTTTAACTGAAATAGTTAAACCAAGTTGAGCATCATATGCATCATTGTTAGTGTATTATTGTATCCAAGATTTAATAGGAAAAGTCAAGTCAAGATAAGTCAACAAAGTCAAAGTTTAGTTTTAGTCAATCTTAGAGTTTACTTTGTTGTTAAGCTTGTGATTTAGTCCTTGGTATAAATACCTTTTTCTTGTAGCTAGAAACATATTGTACGCATTCATTGTTAAATCAATACACATATGACTTGAGAACTTTCTCTCTCTACTCTCTCTCTCTAGAATTAACATTGTCAAATCTTGATCTTGAGAGATTGCTTGATTTGTTAAGGGAATTACAATTTCATTTGGTATCAGAGCAGTGTCAAATCTAAAATTTTCAAATCAAGTCAGATTCGACCATCAAATCTATTTTATGATCAATCTGTTGATGGTTCAGCAAATTTTTAAGTAAAATCTCTTGGAAAGAATTCAAAGAAAAATCAGATGGTCTGGAGAGTGAAGAGTTCTTCAGATGAAGAGAAGAAGAAGGACAAAACATCCACATCCACATCTAAAGCCAAAAGAAACAGTGTGCACAAAGGTAAATCTTTTGGTAATTCTGATATATATTACTCGACTAATCATCTGATCAGGATTGCTCAAAGGAAGATCTGTTGTTCTTACTGTGGAGAGAATGAATTCGTTCAAAAAGAATCTTCTCACAACTGGTACGGTTATTATAGAATAACTTCTCAGAATTCTGGTTTTAAAAGATATAAGTCTAATGAGAAGTGGATTCTTAAATCTAACATACCAGGACCCAAATACAAGTGGGTACCAAAACCTGTTAAATTTGTTTCGCAGGTACCACAGGTTTAGGGGGAGCAAGATGATTGACTTCTAAGTACTACAACTTAGAACTCAGACTTCAATGTCAAAGACAATGGCTTTTGAACAAAACAGTTCAAAACCCGAAATTAAGTGTCAAAATTGTGGCTTCTAATCATATGACAGATCAGGACCCGTTCTTTAATGTTCAGACATGGATATTTTGCAAATATCCAGGGGGAGCTTAATAGACCTAAATCATTCTATCATGATTTGAGGGGGAGCTTAAAGGTAAATATCTTCTGATCTAGATCTCTGATTGTTTGAAAGAAAAACAACTTTCAAACATGAAAAACGCTTTCTGAAATGTTCAAACCACTTCTTGTTCTCAAAAGATTTTATGAATTTAGAAGTGTGATTTTAAATGTTTTTCAATTTTGAGCTTCAATGTTTAATTGACCGTGTGTTTCCAAAGATCAATACTCGTGTATTATCTTTCCTATATACTGTAAAGTATTCACACACATCGGTTCAGTACTTCATTTTAATCTGTTATTACCATGTCTCTAAACGAACCTATTTTTCGATGGTAATACTCCCGTTTGCTTTCAAATGTTGTTAAGCATCATTCATCATTTTAATATTTGTGCTTTCATTGCTAAAATTGTTTATATTTGTTCATATAAACAAAATATCCAATTCTTTGATACCCTAACCATTTTATTTGATCTGATTGATACATTGTCAGATTCTCAAAACAATTCTCTTGATTTAATTTCATTCATTCAATATCCTTGTTTTGAGAGATCTGCATTGTTCAAATGCTCAAATCTCATTCATATTTTTAATGAGCATACATTTTGACAATGTTATATGTGCTTAACTATTCAGTTAAACTGTTGAGCAACTATTCTTTATAGGCCTTTCATGGGATTCGTGTGTGAGCTTAAACAGAACTTCCTTGGATTCACGCTAACCAGTGTTTCCTACACAGGAAGTTATCCTCGAGTGATTGAGGGGTGAGGGGTCATAAATCAAAGAGTGGGGGAGATAACTCATCCGGTTGAGTTTTTCTCATTGAGCTGAGGTAAAATGGAAATGAGAGTTTGGTTAGAAGTGAGCTTAAATGTTAAAAAGAAATGGGGTGTGAGATCAGAGTTAAAAGAATATGAAAACTCTACACCAACTACTTTCTAAGTCGGGCAGTGAAATAGGCAGTGAGCCCATGCCAACTCTTGCAATTACCCCACCAACCACTCGTTTCTTTCTTAACAAAGAAATGTTTCATTTTCTTTGGGGACGTAGCATATCTGCTATCTGATCTTCACTCGGAAGATTTAGATATTGAAAAAGAAGGAAAGTTTCCCCACCTTCGCACCTCTTTCATGCACATTGAGTCCGTGTAATATCTGTTGCTGTCTCAACAATTTACACAATTTGAGCCTTATGAAACACAATCATTGTGCTAAATTCTTTCATACACAAGCACGAGCATACATAAAATTTGTTTTTCTGTCAGAACATTCATAGATAAACCTTGTGTTTTTCAATGATTGAATGGAAGTCCTGGGGAGTCATCATCAAACCAACTCCTTAAATTGTACATTCGTTGTACACAGTAACTCTGTGTTACTGACAGACACTCCTAACTGTTTCATTTGTTGAATCAGGGTTACAACGTTCATTATATATGGATTTGAAAAGATTCAGGTATATACAGTTCATGATTCAGCTATTCAGATCAAAGTGCAGAGAATGTTAAATGTATCTCAAAAGGGGAGAATATTTGTAAAACAGGGAGATTCAAAGAAAGTGTTGAAATTGAGAAAGTTTTGATGATCATGAAGCTCACAATCATCAAAAAGGGGGAGAAATCTACAGAGTTCAATTTCAAAACAATTTCAAAGTACTGAAGAATGTTCAAAGTCAAGATTTGAGGAGTATTTCTGAAAGTTCAAATCTCATGAAAAGAAATCACTCCCAAAAGATTCTGAAGACAAGTCCAAATTAAGATGATTTGAGAAAGTTTGTTTTTCCGAAGACGGTCAAGAGATCAAAGAGATGAAGATACAAAGTTCAAAGATCCCTCGAAGCTTCAAATGTTTCAAAGATGAAGTGTTTCAAATAAGTTTAAAGAAGTTTTCAAAGTATTGTTTCAAGACTTCAAATGGTTCGTCTACAAGACTTGTTGAATATTCAAAGATGCTAATCGTGAATGACTTTTCAAGATTTTTCAACAATTTTGGAAGAGCTTCAAAGTCCAAGAATGCCAGAGACAAAAGTTGTGCTTTAAATCTTGAATACAAAGAGGGAGATTGTTAGTGTATTATTGTATCCAAGATTTAATAGGAAAAGTCAAGTCAAGATAAGTCAACAAAGTCAAAGTTTAGTTTTAGTCAATCTTAGAGTTTACTTTGTTGTTAAGCTTGTGATTTAGTCCTTGGTATAAATACCTTTGTCTTGTAGCAATCTTGTAGCTAGAAACATATTGTACGCATTCATTGTTAAATCAATACACATATGACTTGAGAACTTTCTCTCTCTACTCTCTATCTAGAATTAACATTGTCAAATCTTGATCTTGAGAGATTGCTTGATTTGTTAAGGGAATTACAATTTCAATCATAGGAAAACATGATTTCTTTGTGGTAGGACTTACTTGAACTTCTATGGAATCACGTTAACCAGTGATTTCTACCCAAGAAGTTAATCCATAATGATTGAGTGTGATAAGTAAAAAGAAATGAGTTTGGATTGTGTGATGAGATATACAGAAAAAGAGTGTTTGGTTAGAGTGAGCTTAATGTTTAAAAAAAGAGGGTGTGAGAACAGAGTTAAAAGAATATCAGAACTCTGCACCAACTTTTTCTGAGTCGGGCAGCCACAATTCTAATGTTTCAAAATTATTTGGTGATCATTATTGAAACAGGCAACTAGCCCATGCCAACTCTTGATCAAACCTCACCAACTACTCATTTTCTTCTTAAAAGGAAAATGTTTTCATTTTCAAAGGCGAAGCAACACATTTGCTATCTGATTTTCCTTTGGAAAATCTGGATATTGAAAAGAAGGAAGTCTGCCCCACCTTCGCACTTCAATCATGCACATTGAGTATGTGTTTAACTTACTGTTGTCTCAGTGGTTTACACAATATTGAGCCTTATAAGCAATCATATGTGCTTAATTCTTTCTATCACAAGCACGAACATACAAGGAATTTGTTTCTTTGTCATAACGTTCTTAGAAATTGCCTTTGTGGTGTTTCGATGATTGAATGGAAGCCCTGGGGGAGTCAACATCAAAAAGCTCCTTTCCAATGTGTATTTGTTACACACAGTGACTTAGTGTCACTGACAGGCATTTTAACTGATTCATTTGTTGATTCAGGTGTTACACGATTATTTTGTCTGGATTTGCAAAGATCTGGATAAATATCTTTTGAATTGACGGATCAGAGGCTCCAACTGAAAGACATTTCTTAATCAGAGTTTTGATGAAATCGTTTCTCTATTCATCAAAAAGGGGGAGAACCTAAAGCTTGAAGAAATGTCCATTACATTTCAAAAGACATTGGAAAAGAGAAAAACTAACCAAGAAATGCGAGAGTTCAAAGTATTCTGAAGACATGCTGATTTTAGAGAAATTTTCTTTGAAGATACTTTGCTAAAGCATTCTGAGCTAAAACCTGGAGATTATTACATATGGAAGACAGAGAAGGAGATTGCATCTTCTGAGCTGAAAAAGAAGACTAAATTGCTAAAATCTTTTTAGTAATGATCTTGATCCAAAGGGGGAGATTGTTAGCGCACAGATCTATTGGATTCAAGATCATCCAATCTGAAGCTAAAGCCGGAAAGTCAACTCTTAATATAAGTCTAATGTCGTTTGTAATAAAATGTCAAAGTATTGTTTTTAGTATTTTTATATTAGTTCCTAAATATCTAGATATTATATTAATTTAGATATTTAGTTAGTTAGATATTAGTTTAGTTTAATATTGTTTTTGTTTGCAAGTGGATGTTTTAGAGTGTTAGAGAAGCTAACGAAGATATCAGATAGAACACACACAACACACATACACACGGTGTAAATCAGAGAGAACATCGAGCTTTAAACCGAACAAACATCAATCCTTGTAATCCATTGATTATTAATCAAACAGGTTGGTAATCGTATATGTTGTTGTTTTTGTTAAGAACTTGATATATTGTGGACCGACATAAACCCCTATCGTGAAAGGACTGGTAATAAGAGACTAGAGACGCCCTTGGGAATCGATAACGCGAATGATCTGAATGGTTGGCAGAATTGTGTTATGGGAATTCAACCTTATGAGGTCGGATCAGGTATGATTGTTTGAGGTAGTAGATCTATAGTATTATTCCAGTAGCCAAGTGATGGTGTTTCCCTCTTGGTAAATTTCGTGTTGAAACCCATGTGGTTATTTGCATATGGTTGGATTTAAATTTGATGGTTTGCCCGTTCACTCGACATCATGTCATGTATTGGTGGGGTATCACCTTATTGAGCCTTGTGATTAAAGGGAATATTGTGGTTCATCTGTTAGAGATGTAAGAATTGAATTTTAGTGCCATATTAGGTGTCAACTTTAAATTCGAAAATACTAATATGGAATGAAATATTTGGCGATACACCCACGTTTGCGGTATAGTCGTTTTAAGGATAGGTGTCGATATTCGATTCGAGGATAATGTTCGTTGGGGTACTTCGGAACGTACCCAATGAATCCAGTGAGTTTGCAATTTAAGAGGTAACCTTAAGAAGATTAGATGTTGGTATTTGGGGATCGATCATTGATATTTTTGTAATTGAAGAAGACTTTCGCTCGTTTGACAATCGATGCTTGAATGCATAATGAGGGTTGTGTAACCTTGGAGTTTGGGATAAGCGACTATCTGTAGAGTGTGATGGTACGTTTCTGGGTGAAACGTCAGACCAATGCTTTGATTAAGGGAAGTTTGAGAATCCTTACAGATGTTGCGCTTTGGGAAACAAATTTACCGTTGTGTTGGACCAGACCAACTATGTTAAGAATTTCGTCAAGGAAGAGATGATGAATCTTTTATGGTATTGTTTATTGGAGAGATTTAGTGAGGATATCGAGGTAGACCTTAAGTAAAACTTGAGTATCTAGTAGGCCTTTATTTGTCAAGAGTATATACATCATTCCTGTAACAGGAACGAGTGACCAACTCAGCAAATTTATATGGATTCCTTACCGCTTGGGTCAAGCCAAAATGGTTGCGAGTACTTGGAATTATAGGAGTATAGTTAGCGGTGGTTGTATCGTTTATGAAAATGTGGTCATAGCCTTGAAGGCAAGAAAAAGGGTGTAGCGTGGTTCGATGAGAGACGATTAGAAGAATTTAAGAGTGAGTTTCGCTCTGGGTACCCTTGGTGGAAGTGACTAGTTAAGGTCGTACGTTAGTTTTGAGATAATATGAACAACATAAGATTGGGAGGCAACCAAGATTTGATGTTAAAAAGTGATTAATCAAGGACTCAACTTTCATCCCGGCATCAGTGAGATAAATCGAACGTTGGGATTGAGTTTGTGACGGCTCGTTATGTGAAACGCAACGACAATCTTGATTGGGATGTAATCGGGTTCATATATGAGGTAAATTATTGACTGAGGAATCCCTTATGGATAGAGAACCAGTCGTTTTGTGAAAATGATGCCATCTAAATTCCCCACCGCATGATTGTTAGCTTCTTTGGAGTGAGTGGATGGAAATCCATCAGTCGGACTTGTTTTCCGGGCTGGGCGACATTTTGGAACTATCAGGAATTAGATTTTAAGGACGAAATCTTTTCTAAGGTTGGGAGATTTGTAATACCCTGATTTTCGGAGGGTATAATTTCAAGCTAAAATACAGAAACTAGTATTTTAAGGGAAAAAGAATAAATTGGATTTTGGACTTGAATCCTAGATTTTACAGTTTTGTTGGATGAAGGATTCAATTACAAGACCAACGGTTCTTTTCGGAGCAAAATCGGAGGTAAAACGAAGAAGTTATGGCCAAAACAGTGATCGAGAAGAAAACTGGGCGAGAAATGTTCGGTGCGACTTAGAGACACCCCCGCGACTTAGTGGCAAGAGGGTGGGTTGTGGCGCAGGTTAGGCCGCGTGGTCACCCTCGCGGAGCCCTGTCGAGCATAAAACTCGATTTGTTGCCCCAAAACTTCATTTCTTCATAATTTCTTCATACCAACTCCGATTTCAGTGATTCTTTTTGCTATGAACTTGTTTTTAAGAGCTTTTCAAGACTAGAACAAGATAATGGAAGTATATTGGAAGATCTAAGAGTATTTTGTGGTGGTAAGTTCCTCATCCCTCTCAATATTAAACTAGGGTTTGATGGTTTCATCCTTTTTCCTTTCATCCTTCAACATGGGTGTGATTTTGATGAGTTGTGTGGTAAAGGAAACCTTGTAAATGTGTTGGATCAAAGATCTAGAGAGATTACTTGGAGATATCAAGCTTTCATCAAAGTAGATTCAAGTTTTGGGGGTATAATCCTAGATTTAGCATAAATCTAGCAAGGTGAATTCTAGTTGATTTGTGAAAACGTTGTATATGCCAAAATGTTCATTTTAAAGTATTTATGTGTCTATCATGAAATTATTACTTGTTGAGTTATTTGGTGGGTTTTGATCATTTGAGGTGTTTGGCTTTAAAGCACTTGTAAAAGCTCCCCCACATTTGGGATTTTTGGGTATCTTGGAAAATAAGTCATTTTAAAGTGTTTTGATAATTTATTGTATAAATGGAAATTATTTATGTTAGAGCACATATTTGTTAAATACAAGATCATTAATACTGAAGATGAAAGTCAAGCAAGTCAAAGCCTCAAAGTCAACTCTCTAGCAAGGAAGTCAAAGTCTTTGTAATAAGTCAAAGTTTTGTGTTTTGTTGTCTTGTATTTGTGTTTCTAGTATAAATAGCATTAGTCTTTGTAATCTGTGTAACACACTTGATACGGAGCATATTAGAGAAAATAGATTGCACATATCATTCTAGAGAGAGTGTAGTGAGAGAAAGTGAATCTAGTAATCTTAGGTTATATCAATAACATGTGATTATGATTTGTAATCATCTTGATTGTTTTGTTTGATTAGAACTTGAATTCTGGGTTTAACAATTGGTATCAGAGCAGAAGAAATTCAGAAACATGGATTAAATTTCAAGATTTGGTCGACTTTTGGAAGAACACGCAAATCGTCCTGTTAAAATCTGATTTTGAGCTATAGTGATGTTTTTGCTTTAAAATTGATGTTTTTTACTCGATTCTTTGTCTAGAATAGATTTGATTTGAGTAGCATTGTCTAATTTACATCAAAATCGTGTGAATTTTGGATTTGATTGCAATTTGAGTTGGAGTGTTAGAAACGACTGTAATTAGATTGAATTGTATTTTCTAGTTGTTTAGATTGAAATTTCTCGATCGTAATCTGTTCGTGGCATGTATTAGAAGTGATCTGCAGTGTTTCAGATTACTTGGTAAAGATTTGGGTCGAAATCATAGTGAAAAATCAAGTTTTTGAACGTACAAGTGAAGAACTCGCAATATTCACAGAACCCGCAGATGAACACGCACGACAAAGGCTTGAAATTCGCATAAAGGTGAAGAACATGAAAGACGAAGCTTGTGAGAAGTCAGAACATGTACGTATTTGTGTGCGAGTTTGTACTGTTCAACTCCTTCATCGTGCATGAACAGTGATCTGCGAGAAGTAAAGTTTTGCGAGAAGTGAACAATTTGCGAGTTTACATTTAGCACGAAGTGGAAAATCAGAATTTGTTTCTAAGTCTCGAAAGCACAGACGCATTGCGCGAAGTGGTTTCGGAGAAACGCACAACTTGTTGCCTGCGAGAAGCTCAAAACTCGCACATAGTCTCTTGCAATAAACTTGAGCGCGCATGTCCTTGTGTGCGCGAACCACAAAACTCGCACCATTCGTTGTGCGCGAACCTCAAACGAGCATAATACTGTTTGCGAGAAGTTGATTCCTTTGATTTGCGTGTTCCAAACATAGAATATTTTTCTGAGAATTTTTCAAAGTTGTAATATGGCCTTTAAATGTCAAAACATTTTCTCCAGGGGAGTTGCCCCTCGACTCCGCAAGGGCGTTGCCCCTTGACCCCACCCGCTAACCGGGTAGCGAGACCCCTGTGCTAAGTCTGCGGAGGGGGACAATGTTTTTCTATACTTCGAATTTTTCTGAATTTTTCAATATTTGACCAAATTTAATTTTTTTTATAATACAGGTTGTTTCTGAAATTCTAACGATCATTGTCAAGTTCTTTTTGTAACAGATAATTCAAGATGGGATATTTTTTTGATGATGATGAAAAGACGATTGCCATGCTTAGATTAGAGAATAAAAATCTTACTTCCTCAGTTGAATACTACTCAAAGAAATCAAAGAGGTATCACGAAGAAACGCGAATACTTAGGGAAGAAGTCAGTACGTTAAAGAAAATAAATGAAGATTTGTTGAAGCAGACTTCTGGATTGGATAAAGAGAATGAAAATGCTATGAAAGTTGAGAATTTTGAACTAAAAAGCAAGATCTGTGTTTTGGAAGATCAAATTGCTCAGATCTAGTAAGCTGATACTATTGGTAAGTATGAGAATATGGTTAAGAGTTTAGAGACTAAGAATCATGAGCTGAACAAGATGATTACTGATCTGGAGCTGAAGATAGTCAAAGACAGAGATAATTTTGAGAAAAAGAAGAAATAATATGAAAATAAATTCTCAGAATTTTCAAGAAAGAGTTTTGAAGAAAAGAAAGCAGTTGAGTTGAAATGTGCAAAATTTTCTCAACAGATTTCAGATTTTGAGAAAGTAATCATTCTACAAAGGAAAAAGTTTGCAAAGGAAAGAAAGATTATAGAACAAAAGAATGTTGGATTCTTTATATATCTGATGGAAGAAAGAATATGGAGAAGGACTTTGAAGAAGAAAGACAGATGTTTGAAGAAGAGATCAAAAAGCTTACAGAAAAGTTATATGAATTGTCTACAAGTGCATTGAAAGATCAGAAAACTAATTCTGAATTTCAAGAAAAGATTGACCTGCTTGTCAAAGAAAGAGACAATTATTCTTCAAAGATAAAAGAGCTTGAAGATATTGTTTCAAAGGTGGTGGTGACTGAGCAAACGACTCCAGAGTCACAAATCCACACACCTAGAGATGATTCAGTTGATTCTGAATGTTCATTCAAGACAGCTGCAAGCTCACATCAGAAAGTTGTTTTATAAAAAGTTCAGTTAATTCATTTGATCAGATTCGTACTACTGACATCTTTTATGATCAAAATGTAGATGGTTCAGAAACATTCAGAAGAAGAAGAAGGAGGAAATATAAAGAAGAAAAGCTGGTTTGGAAGGTAAAAGCAGATGAAAATGAGAAGGATGATGAGAAGAAGGATGAGAAGAAAGAAAAGAAATCATTTGTACATGATTCAAAAGCTAAAAAGAACAAACTGTTAAAAGGTAAACCTGAACTTACTTATTCGAGAGATCAATTGATCAGGTTGTCTAGAAAAAGGTTTTGTTCTTACTGTCATATATATGATTTTGTTCATAAGTCTAGTGATCATTTCTGGTATGGTTCTTACTCAATTACTCCTAATAGAACTGCAACTCACAAACATGGACCCAAATACCAGTGGGTACCAAAGCCGAAAGATGAATCTGTGTTGCAGGCATCTCAAGTTAAGGGGGAGTAAGAGAACTAAGGCTTCTGAATAAATCAGTTCAGGACCCGTACTTCAACGGAGTTTGACTTCTAAACACAACAATTTAGGACTCGCTCTTCAATGATAAAAAGAAATGATGCTCCCGTGCTGATAAGAGATTGTACTCCAATACTCAAATGAGGAAATCAACCTTCAAGGGGGAGTACATATTTTTCTGGAAATATGCATTCGGGAGTTATAGATCTCTATCATGTGTTTTTTCACTGACATATTTTATGATGCATAGTTTCAGGGGGAGTAAGAAATATGACTTCTGATTACTTCAGATCAGAACTCATACATTCAATGTTTTACTGCTTTATGTCATTTTATTTTTCAATAAAATTTTGAATAAATTTTGTACTTTGACGGACTATGTGACTGATGTAGATTGAGAGGATACTTAATGATCATATCATTATGACTTTAAGATGACTTCATGAGATTTAAGACATATTGAAAAGGTTTATTTCTATTCTTAATCTCATATATGGTTGAAAGAAGGACGACTAACAATCATAGAAAACATGTTCTTAAATGTTCAAACCAGTTCTGATTTCATGAATTTAAATGTTTTCATTTTATTTGTGCTTTCATGATATACAAACCGTGTGTTTCCAAAGATTAATACTTGTGTATTATCTTTTCTATATACTGTCAAGTATTCACACACACCGGTTTAATTTTTGTTGAATTCGTTCTTACCATGTCTCTAAATTGAAACAAATTTTCGATGGTAAGACACTCCGATTGTTATTCAAAGTTTGAGCGAGATTTCATTTTTAAATGTTCTTTAAAGAATGTCTATATTTTGAATCGTATAGACATATTCCAATTTTTGTTGACCTAACCCTTAATCGATAAATCATTTCGATATTGATCTTTTTGATACAATGTCAGATTTTCAAACAAGTTTCTTGTATTCATTTCATTTATTCAATTATCTTGTTTGAAAAGTCTTCAATGTTTAAAATGCTCAAATATTCATGATTATATCAGTGAGCATACATATATCTTACTTGTATTTTATATTTTGTGCTTCATTGCCAAGATAAACCAGTTGAGCAACATGTTCTATTAGAACTATACATGGGTTCATTGTGTGAGGACTTAAATGAAACTTCTATGGATTCACGTTAACAAGTGTTTCCTACCCAAGAAGTTAATCCTTAGTGATCGAGTGTGAGGAATCAAAAATAAATGAGTGTGGGTTTTGTGACGAGGTAAAATGTAAATGAGAGTTTGGATAGATGTGCGCTCAATGTTTAAAAAGAAAGAGGGTGTGAGATCAGAGTAAAAGAATATCAAACTCTGCACCAACTTTTTCTGAGTCGGGCAACCACATTACTAGTGTTTCACAATTCTTCGTGAACATTATTGAAACAGGCAACTAGCCCATGCCAACTCTTGATTAAAACCCCCACCAGCTACTCATTTTCTTCTTAAAAAGAAAGTGTTTCATTTTATCTTGGGAACGCAGCACATTATCTATCTGGTTTTCATTTGAAAAATCTGGATATTGAAAAAGAAGGAAGTCTTCCCCACCTTTGCACTTCGATCATGCACATTGAGTCTGTGTTTAACTGTTGTTGTCTCAATGGTTTACACAATTTTGAGCTTATAACAAGCAATCATCATGTACTTAATTCTTTCTAACACTTGCACGAACACACAAGGAAATGTGTTTTTCTTGTCATAACGTTCATAGAAATTCTTTTGTGGTGTTTTGATGATTGAATGGAAGACCTGGGGGAGTGAACATCATCAAAGCTCCTTTCCAATGTGTATTCGTTACACACAGTGACTTCGTGTTACTGACAGGCATTTTTAACTGATTCATTGGGTGTTACATTCTTATTTGTCTGGATTTGAAAAGATCTAGATGAATACACTATTATGAATTGACGAAGAATCGGAGGCTCTTGATATGATCAATGGTCAGAAATTATATCAAAGACATTTCTTGTTGAAAGTTTTGATGATCTCTATGCCGCAATCATCAAAAAGGGGGAGAAAGAATTCAAGAAATGAATGATTCAGAAATATTAAAGTTAGGAGAGAAGATAAAGAAAGTTATTGGAAAGTATTCAAGAATAGATTGTGAAAGAAAGATATTAAAGAATGATTGTTGTTCAAAGCTGAAAGAGTTCAAAGTTTACTGAAATTTTATTTGGAGATAATTTGCTGAAGCAATCAGAGTTGTGTCTGAAAGAGGTTTTACAAACTTTGGGGAATAATGTTATTATTCTTGGAGAACAGACTTTGGGAAGATTGCTAAAAGCTTAAGGACAAAGTTTATCAAAGAAAGGGAAGAATGTTAAGCATAAAAGGGAAGATTGATTCTCATTGATTATGTTTATTTCTGAAGATGATTTTGTTTGACAAGAAATCAACAAAGGGGGCGATAAAGTTGATTAAAGGGGGAGATTGTATAAACTGAACTTAAAGAGAGAAGATTGATTTGCAAAATCTTTTTCAGATGATCTTGATCCAAAGGGGGAGAATGTTAGAGCACATATTTGTTGGATACAAGATCATTAATACTGAAGATGAAAGTCAAGCAACTCAAAGCCTCAAAGTCAACTCTCTAGCAAGGAAGTCAAAGTCTTTGTAATAAGTCAAAGTCAAAGTTTTGTGTTTTGTTGTCTTGTATTTGTGTTTCTAGTATAAATAGCATTAGTCTTTGTAATCTGTGTAACACACTTGATACGGAGCATATTAGAGAAAACAGATTGCACATATCATTCTAGAGAGAGAGTGTAGTGAGAGAATGTGAATCTTGTAATCTTTGGTTATATCATTGACATGTGATTATGATTTGTAATCATCTTGATTGTTTTGTTTGATTAGAACTTGAATTTTGGGTTTAACAATTTGGTAAAAAGTCACTTTTAGTGTTTGTATGGGTAAAAGGTTTGATTTCATGTTATGGGACGTTTTGAAAGGATAAAGAGTATAAATCCATTTGGAAAACTATTTGTCCCAATTTAAACAGTATTGGAGTCTATTCAAGTATTTTAGAGCATGTGTTTGCATGATGTGGGTCGAGTGCATTTATCATTTGGGGATCGTTAATAGTTGGTCAAAAAGGATTTTGGGCGCTTTATCTCGGTGTCGACTTAAAAGAGTCTCAGGGAAGATTGTCCGGTTGTAATGGCTTAATGTAGAGCCCGGTTATGAATTACATACTAATGCATCGTGTTTCATACTGATGTTAATTACATGCTCGAGCGCGTGGTCATTCCTGTGTAGTCATGTAATGTTAGACTATGTTGCATTGGATCCAGAGGCACTTAAGTTAGTCTGTTTTGGATGGTCATTTGGGTATTTAGGGGTTGGACTCCGGCACCCATGTTTTACGACCTAAAACTTTACAAATAGTCGCTAGGAGGGTTGAGTCTGGAGGTGCTACCTGCGAGAGAGGCACTAGGACCTCCGCCGCTTGAAGTAATGCTTGCGAGGTAGTTTTTAAGTGTGTCGGGCCTTTGCGGTGGAGTTCTTTGTAATGTGCACAAAGGTCAACTATCTCTTGAGGTGAAACTTGTGAAGAAGTCGTAGGGACACTCGGGCGTTTTATGTCGTGAGGTGTCATGCGATTAACGTTGCAAGGGTGACATACTTTTGTGTTCCTCCACCCTCAACGGATACGGGTCTCACCCGTCGAAAGCCAACAATACTTTAACTGTTAGCGCTTTATTTATTTATCGTTGGATTTATGCGGACAACTGTACATGATGACCTTAATATTAGGTTTCCCCCGCGTATATTAAGGTTTGAACGAAATATGTCTTTCCCATGTTTTGATAATTGGATTCCTTCCATTTTATTGGTAGCGTGAGTATTGGGCGTAGTGTCCATGTTTTCGGTGACGTATGGTATATGTAGTTTTTAACCATAAATTATGGGTTGAGTATTCTGCCCCACCCATGTTTTGGGTGCTTCAGAATGTAGAGTTTTATTCATGTTTTTCGTAAACTGGAAGTCGATTTCTATTCATGTTTGAGTGAGTTTTGGGTTTCATCATTTTATAAAGAATGCTTTGTAGTGAGGTGTCCATCTTTAAGAATGCATAATATTAGAAAAGAGTCGTTTCCACGTTATAATGTAAATCATTTGAAAGATCATGATTATAAGTGAATTTCATTCTTTTTAAAGATATATTTATTTATGTAAAAACTCTTGAACTCACTAGGGGTTAGCCTAACCTTTTTATTTGTCGGTGAAGAGAGGAGTGCTATTTGTGCGCCCGAGGAGTAAATAGCTTGATGAAGTCTTCCACATTAGGTTAAGGAGAGCAACTTGTATTTGTGTTAAGTAACACCCGACTTCAATATAGTCTGCATATATTATTGGAGCTTTATAAGTGCCAATGTTAATTATAGAATTCGTATTTGAGGCATATAGAGTTTTGGATCGTAAGAGGAAGTTCTATCCCTTTCTTGATGTTTTATCGGAATTTTTAATTAGTTGCTCTTACCAAATTCGAGGGTGTTACAGAAGAGTGAAGGGTTCTCCTGATGACAAGAAGATTGATAAATCATCTACATCCACATCAAATTCCAAGAAGAACAATCTACATAAAGGTAAATCTTTTTTCCAAGAAGAACAATCTAGCTCAAAAAGAAAATTTGTTGTTCTTATTGTGAAGCAAATGATTTTGTAAGTAAAAATTTTGTTAATTACTGGTATGGCTCATACTATATTACTTCTAAAAGAACTGCAATTAATAGATCTGTACCCAAATACCAGTGAGTACCAAAAACGACTCAATCTGTTTTGCAGGCACCTCAAGTATAAGGAGGAGTAAGAGCAATCGCTCTTGAATAATTCAGTTCAAGACCCGATATTCAATGATAAAGATGATGGTTTCTGATTACAACAGATCAGAACCCGGTCTTTAAAGGATTTTGACTTCGGATCACAACAGATCAGGAGTCGTACTTTAATTTTAAAGAATTATGGCTTCTAAACATAACAGTTTAGATCCTGTATCTCAAAAAAGAGTTTGTTCAAATAATGATATTATGCAAATATCAAGGGGGAGCTTATCTGAATCTAACTCAGATTATCATGATTTGAGGGGGAGCTTAAATCGTTTGTAAGTGTCTTATGATATAGATCTCTGATTGTTTGAAAGAAGGACAACTTTCAAACATGAAAAATGTTTTCTTAAATGTTCATGTTAGCCCCAATTCCATATTGTAAAAGTATTGAAAATATCTAAGTCCTATTTCAGAGGACTTCCAGAGACAGACTTCAGAAGAAGAACCTGCCTCTGAGGGACATTCTAGAGTGGATTTCAGCAGAAGACATCAGAGATGGCTTCATCAGAGGCACCTACATCAGAGCTCTGAAGAACTCCTCTCTGAAGATAGTGCATTGATCCTTTCTACAAGTATCAGTAGAACAGATGACAAATCATTAATGATAATATTTACTTTCTAGAGCACGTCACTGTTCATGCATGTCTTGAGTTTACCTTTTAGGTAAGACACTGTTCAAGCATGCTTCTATATGTCAGATCGTACACTATACACTTTATGGTCCAATAAATAGGACCATCACTCCATTGACAAAAGTGTGCTTTTTAATATATCTTGTATCTAATAAATCTTTTAATATATTGAAAGTATTTCAAAGAAGATCTTGTACATTCTACATATTTGTTTATGAACTATGATATTTGAATCTGCTTTGATATTAAATTGTTTTGCTTCCGTTGTTCTTATTCTTGTTGTTTATATCATTATCGTAAGATTAAATCTGGGATCCAACAATTGGTATCAGAGCCTCCTTTGTTTTCTAAACAAAGAAAGATCATATATGTATACTCGGATAGATTTATATCTTAATGATTCAAAGCTTTCAATATCTGTGCATGTTCATATAAACGTTGGTTTATTAAAAAGAACTTCATATGCTCAAGACTTGAAAGTAAATCACAATTTCTCTCTTTGTTAAAAGATCTTCATAGAAAAGCATCAGTTCTTCAAATTTTCATCTTTTCTTCACAAAATGGAAAATTCAAGTATATGTGCCATTTATACGGCTAGATCATTAACCAAACCTGAAATTGTATGACCCCAATCCAAATCAAGCAATCTCTATTCAATATATGACAATATCAAGATTCTAGAGAGAGAGTGTAGAGAGAGAAAGTTCATTAGTCATTGATCTAACAATCTTGAGTACAATGTGTCTAGCTACATGATTTACAAGGTAACATGGTATTTATACCAAGGACTAAAACTATAAGCTTAATGACTAAGTAAACTCATATTGACTTAGACTAAACATTGACTTTGTTGACTTTACTTGACTTGACTTGACTTTTCCTATTAAATCTTGGATACAATAATACACTAACAATCTCCCCCTTTATATTCAAGATTTAAAAAAAATTTGACATTAGTCTTCAGCGCTTGATTCTTCAACTTTTAACTCTGACAGCTTTAACCTCTGAAGCTCTGACAATCTTCAACCTTTCAGTCTTTGAAGAATCTTGAAAAGTTTTTAAGACTTTGCAGTTTTGGAAAGTCAACAAGTCTTGAAAAACGAAACATTTAAAGTCTTGAATGATTTGAACTTTGAAATTCTTTAACTTCTTTGAAACACTTCATCTTTTTAAAAAACTTCGAGGGATCTTTGAACTTTGTATCTTCATTTCTTCAATCTCTGATCATTCTTCTGAAAAACGAACTTTCACTAATTATCTTTAAGACTTGAATCATCTTCATCTTCAGAAATCTTTGAGAATGATTTCTTTTCATCTGATTTGAACTTTCAGAAAATTCTTCACAAGTCTTGACTTTGAACATTCTTCAAAACATTGAAATTGATTTGATATTGATCTCTGTTGATTTCTCCCCCTTTTTGATGATTGTGAACATCATAATCATCAAAACATTTTCAATTTCAACTTAATCTTTGATTCTCCCCCTTGAAAAAACATTCTCCTCTTCTTGATCTGAACAGAATCATGAACTGTATATACCCGAATCTTTTCAAATTCAGATATAATGAACTTGGTAACCCTGATTCAACAAATGAAACAGTTAGAAGTGCCTGTCAGTAACACAAAGTTACTGTGTACAACGAATGTACAGTTTAAGGAGCTGGTTTGATGATAACTCCCCAGGACTTCCATTCAATCATTGAAAAACACAAGGTTTATCTATGAATGTTCTGACAGAAAAAAAAGTTTCTGTGTGCTCGTGCTTGTGTGTGAAAGAATTTAGCACAGTGATTGTGTTTCATAAGGCTCAAAATATGTAAACTGTTGAGACAACAACAGGTATTACACGGACTCAATGTGCATGAAGGAGGTGCGAAGGTGGGGCAACGTTCCTTCTTTTTCAATATCTAAATCTTCCGAGTGAAGACCATATAGCAGATATGTTGCGTCCCCAAAGAAAATGAAACATTTCTTTGTCAAGAAAGAAACGAGTGGCTGGTGGGGTAATTGTAAGAGTTGGCATGGGCTCACTGCCTTTTTCAATGATGGTCACCAAAGAATGTGAACCAATCAGATTTTGTGGCTGCCCGGCTCAGAAAGTGGTTGGTGCAGAGTTCTGATATTCGTTTAACTCTGTTCTCACACCCTCTTTATTTTTATCATTATGCTAACTTCTAACCAATCTCTCTTTTACATTTTACCGCTCCACACAATGAGAAAAACTCAACCGGATGAGTTATCTCCCCCACTCTTTGATTTATGACCCCTCACCCCTCAATCACTCTAGGATAACTTCTGGGGTAGGAAACACATGTTAACGTGAATCCATGGAAGTTCTGTTTAAGATCACACATGAATCCCATGTAAGTCCTATAAAGAACGGTTGTTCAACAATTTAACTTTAGCAGTTAAGCACAAAAATGTATGATGACATTGTCAAAATGTATGCTCATGAGATTTGAGCAATTGAACAATGAAGATCTCTCAAAACAAGATATTGAATGAATGAAATGAAATCAAGAGAATTGTTTTGAGAATCTGACAATGTATCAATCAGATCAAATGAAATGGTTAGGGTATCAAAGAATTCGATAATTTGTTTATATGAACAAATATAAACAATGTAGCAGTGAAAGCACAAATTTTAAATGATGAATGATGCTCAACAACATTTGAAAGCAAACGAGGGTATTACCATCGAAAAATTTGTTCGTTGTGAGACATGGTAATAACAATTTCAAATGAAGTACTGAACCGATGTGTGTGAATACTTTACAGTATATAGACAAGATAATACGCAAGTATTGATCTTTGGAAACACACGGTCAGTTAAACATTAAAGCTCAATAATTAAAAACATTTAAAATCACACTTCTTAATTCATGAAATCTTTTGAGAATAGAGAAGTGGTTTGAACATTTAAGAAAAATGTTTTTCATGCTTGAAAGTTGTTCTTCTTTCAAACAATCAGAGATCTAGATCAGAAGATACTTACTGTTAAGCTCCCCCTCAAATCATGATAAAATGATTTAGGTCATGTAAGCTCCCCCTGGATATTTGCAGAATATCCATATTTGAACATGAAAGAACGGGTCCTGATCTGTCATGTGATCAGAAGCCATAGTCTTTACATTAAGGTGCGGGTCTTGAACTATGTTATTCAAGAACCATAAACTTGTACTTTGAAGTACGAGTCCTAGACTGTTTTGTCTAGAAGTAAAAATTTTGTACTTTGAAGTACGAGTCCTGATCTGTACATGATCAGAAGTCAAACATCTTGCTCCCCCTAAACCTGTGGTACCTGCAAATCAGATTTAACAGGTTTTGGTACCCACTAGAATTTGGGTCCTGGTATGTTAGATTTAAGAATCCACTTCTCATTAGATGTATATCTTTTAAAACCAGAATTTTGAGAAGTTGTTCTATAAGAACCGTACCAGTTGTAAGCAGATAGTTTCTGAACGAAGTCATTCTCTCCACAGTAAGAACAACAAATTTTCCTTTGAGTAATCCTGATCAGATGATTAGTCGAGTAATATATATCAGAATTACCAAAATATTTACCTTTATGCACACTGTTCTTTTTGGCATTTGTTGTGGATTTGAATGATCTGTCATTCTTCTTCTCTTTATCAGAATCTTTTACTCTCCAGACCATCTGAGTTTTCTTAGAAGACTTTCCAAGAGATTTGATGTAAAAATTTGCTGAACCATCAACAGATTTGTCATAAAATAGATTTGATGGTCTAATCTGATTTGATTTGACAGTTTGTGATTTGACACTTTTCTTTTTCAAAACATTTTTTTCATGAATAGAACTTGAAGCTGTTTTGAAAGAACAGACTAATTCTGTTGAATGATCAACAGGTGATTGGCTAATCACATCAGCTGTTACTTTATCAGACAATTCAATGTTTGCAGCTTCTAAGTCATTTATCTTGTTAGTCAAAATGTTTCTTTCATCTGAAAGTGTGTCAAACTTTTGTATCAAATCAAATTTGATCTTCTGTTCTTTTTGGATATCTGATGATAGAACAGTTATTTTGGATATTAGCTTAGATATTTCATATTCAAAATGTAAACGTTCTTGCTCAAAATTCTTTTCCAAGTTCTTGGATTTTTCAGATATTTCCTTGAAAATCCCAGTATTTCTCTTTTTCGCTTTTTTCTTTTCAAACTCATAAGACTTTTTGTTTTCTTTGAATATTTGTCTTTCTTTTTCGAGCAAGTCTTGTAAAGTAGAAATCTGTGTGCGAAATTCAGTGTTTTTATCTTTAAAAAATTTTCTTTCCTTAGCAAATGTGTCTCTTTCAGTAATGATTATCTTTTCAAAATCAGACACTTGCTTGGAAAGTTTAATGCATCTCAGCTCAAGATCCTTCTTCTCTGGTAAAGTTTTCTTTGAAATTTCAGATGACTGTTGAGTAGAAGATGTCTTCCCACATGATTTTTCTTTTTCTGCTTGGAGACTTGTTTGCAGTTCAGCATTCTTCTTTTCTAGAGCAGATATCTTCTCTTCGAAAGCCTTAAACATGTTTTGAAGCTTGACTGAATCATCTTGCAAATCCGATGCTTTCTGTTCAGTCGTCTTCAGTTGGCTTTGAAGTTTTAAAATTTTTCTCTCTTTTAACTTTAATTCTTTCTCACATGTAACAATTGTATTTTCTTTTAAAGCAATGATGTTCTCTTTCTCTTTAATCTCTTTCTCTCTTGCACTATCATTACCTGCAAAAACAGATTTGACATCATCAGTACATTTTGCACAAACAGGAATTGTATCAGAATTTGACAAATTGGAATTAAAATCCTGAATTTGTTTAAGAAGCTTTGAATTCTGATTTTTCAGCTTGTCTAATTCAGCTTCCATCTTTGGTATTTCCGGCATGTACAAAACAGCCATATCTCTTGCAGATAAAACAGTGTTCCCTCTCTCGTCTGTAGTAGGCATCTTGGCAGATTAGCTTAAAAAAAATGATCGTCAAAAATCAGAAAATGATGACCACAATCAAAATATGTCTTTTCTGACATATTTTTCTCTAGAAAGAAATGCTTGAAAAAAAATGATCGTTCCCAAACCAATTCAGAAAAGTTGACTAAAAAGTCAAACTTGGATCACACAAAAAATTTAATTTTAAAAAAAATCTAAGTCTTGAAACTCGCACGACACTGTACACACTAGTCACTGTTCACGTTGAAACTCGCAAATGGTAACGTGCGCGTTTCTAGAACTCGCTGGCCAATAGTAGCGCGTTTGCTCAAACTCGCATGACGATGAAACTTGCAAGGCACTGGAACTCGCTAATCACTGTTTCGAACAAACTCGTAGATCAAACAACTCGCAGAACACTGTTGTTAGCGCGTTACGCTTAAACTCGCACGCTTCTCTAGCGCGTTTCGATCAAACTTTTCTATTAACTCGATTTCCATTAAAAACATCAAAAAGCATCATTCGATTCAAGAACAGTGATTTAGTTCGAGTTTTACGAAAATAGCAATTTGATCCAATTGATCAATCTAATGTTCGAATTAGACTGTGTGATCTGAACGAAACTTGATCCAATTGATAAAACGTATACAATCAAATCAATTTCTTGATTTAATTGTACACAAACAAAAAAATTTGTGATCAAACAGTGACATTCAAGAACCGAGTTCGTGAAATCCAAAATTCGAAAAATGAAATCAATCTGTAATCTGATCCTTTTGAATTGATTTGGTTTGCTCTGATACCAATTGAAATTGTATGATCCCAATCCAAATCAAGCATTATCTATTCAATATATGACAATATCAAGATTCTAGAGAGAGAGTGTAGAGAGAGAAAGTTCATTAGTCATTGATCTAACAATCTTGAGTACAATGTGTCTAGCTACATGATTTACAAGGCAACATGGTATTTATACCAAGGACTAAAACTATAAGCTTAATGACTAAGTAAACTCATATTGACTTAGACTAAACATTGACTTTGTTGACTTTACTTGACTTGACTTTTCCTATTAAATCTTGGATACAATAATACACTAACAAAACCTCCTACACTCCTAAGGGATGAATATCCCCAATGGAAGATAAGGATAGTAAATTTCTTGGAGGGTATAGACAGGGATCTTTTAAGATCAGTGAACGATGGACCTCACCAACCAATGGTGTTGATACCAAGAGTTCCAGCAATAGGAGATACTGCTGAAATACCTGCATACTATGAAAAGAAAACTTCAAACTTCACTGAAGAACTAGAATGCTGGAAAATGACTCAAAAGCCGTTAGAATGCTTATTATGGCCATTCCCAATGATATCTTTCAAGAACTTGATTCTTGTGTAACTGCAAAAGAGATATGGGAGCAGTTGTTAAATCAACTTGAAGGTGGTCTACAAACTCAGAAAAACAGAAGAAATCTTTGCATCAATGAGTTTCATGACTTTCATGCACTACCTGAAGAAACCTTGCACCAAACATATTCAAGATTCAACATTCTCATCAAAAAAGGCAAAAAGTTTGGAGTTATGAGGACAAAAGAAGAAAACAATTTTATTTTCCTTAAAAGATTAAATGAAGAATGGTCACAACTGTCCATGTCAATACAGGCCAATCAAAATCTTGAATCATGGTCCTTGACTGACATTTATGGCACTCTTGTTGCATAGGAAAAAGAAGTTGTTAAACAAAAGTCAAAAACCTCTTTAGGTGGACCACTTGCCCTCATTTCAAAACAAAAAGGTGTCTCAAAAAAAGGTAGTAGTGCAGAAGCAAAGAACTATTTGAAAAAGGAATCAAAAAGAAAATCTAAAAAGGTTTTAATGGCTGAAGAAGATGAACATTCAGACTCAGATTCAGATGATAACATCAACGCCTTTGCCAAATCTCTTGCATTAATTACCCATCAATTTAACAAAAAATTTGGCAAGAAAGTCTTTGAAGGAAAAAGAGATGATGAAGAAAGGAGAAATCCAGAAAGAAGATATCAACAAGTGTCCAGATTCACTCCACATAGTGATCTAAAGGGTACAAATTTCAACAATCATGATGCTGCACAACAATCAAGAACTCATCAACCATTCCAACCCAAGTATCTTCAACCTCAGAGATACTTTCAGCCCCAACCACAAACTCAGAAAACATAAACTGTTGGTGTTATCCCACCAAATCAAAATGATGGAAGATGTTTCAGATGTGGAAAACTAGGTTATTTCCCTGTAAACTACAGAGGTAGACTTGTCAAAGATCAATACTACTACAAGAACAAGTACAAGTACAATGTCAAAGAAAGAGTACTTGTTGCAGAGATGGAAGATTGGCTATCAGACTCTACAAGTGATGGAGAGGAAAAGCCTACCAATCTTTGTGGTATGGCCTTTGCAGATGATCAGACTGATGAATCATCAGAGGACTGCTCTGACAAGGTAAATTCTCCTTCCACCTCTGAAAGTGAACTTGAAATGGATGTTCTTAAACTAACAGATGAGTTTCAGAGTTTAAAGCAAAAAAAATTTGAAGAAAAAGAAAAGAAAAAGCGAATGACAAAAGATCTAAGTTTTTATAAAAGGGAAAATGATCTTCTTGAGTCAGAAAAGAGAGAAATTTTTGTTGAAAAATCTGAACTTGAAAAAGCTCAAAAGCAAAAGGAAAAGTCTTTTTCAGAAAAATTCAAAGAACTTGAGAAAGTTTTTAAAGTTAAAGAAGAAGAAGTAAGAAGATCTGAGTATGAAAGGCTTAATTCTGTTGCCTTAACTAACTTTTTTCAAAAGGAAAGAGAAATCCTATATCAATCTCTAGAAAGGAAAGAACTTCAAATCAAAAGCTATCTAGATGCTCAAGATGTACATATAAAGATAAATTCTCAAATGGATACTCAAGAACTGGGATTCAATAAATTGGATCCATTTACTAGATTGAAGAAAACTTCATTATCTTCCACTTTCTGCATGGGAAAGGTCCAGAGCTCTGACTGTCCATCTTTGAATAATTTCAAAAGAACAAAAACCTCAGAAAGATCAAAAGCAAGAGCTCTGAATTTTAAAATTATCTCATACTCTAAAGTAAAAACTATTCCAAAACCTATCATAAAGATAGAAAAAGAGACTTCATAGGTACTCTTCACAAAACCTCGGAGTAATGATCCCAGAGAAATTTTCAAATTTGATGCTTTTATCACAAAAGAATCAGAGACATCTGAAACAAGTACCTCTGAAACAAGTACTTCTGAATATGAACCTCAGAGTTCACTCAATCCAGATGCACCTCTGTATTCACCAATTTCAGATGAATGAATCAGATCTACATTTGAGGATGATATTAAAAGAATCTATAAAGAAAATGTCATAGCTTATTTGAAAAAGAAAGAAAGCATGAAAAGAATCATTAAAGTCTCTGGACCCATGGAAATTAAGAAAACTACAGAGGTTGTTATCTCTGACAAGGCTAAAAGAGACTTTCTTGACTCTGATTCTTAATCTGATCCGGAGATAGATGAACAAATATTCTATAGACCAGAAGAAGTAATTCATAAAAATATAGTGACTGTTGGTTCTGGAATTTTGAACATTCCTGTTTTGAAAAATAAACCCAGAATACCAATATGTCCTGATTTTGTAGACGTGTGTCTACAGGCAAAAACTTCTCTGGACCTTGAGAAAGAATTATAAGAAAAGGCCAAGAATAAAACTAACACTTCTCAATTCTATACTTATAAACCAATCAAATTCACTCCTGAACAAAAAGGCAAATGGAAAGAATTAACCATTCTGATAATGTTTGTGCAATGAGCAACAAAGAGAAGAAGATGTTTTTGAACAAGAAAAGGCAACTTGAAAAGAAGGTTGTCTTTCAAGCCAAAAGAAAGGAAGTAGTTAGAAATACTTGTAATATTCCTAGTGCTAGTTTGAAAAAGAATCAAAGTGTACCAAATGCATTTAATGAAATGAAAAACTTTGCTCCTACTTCTTCTTGTTCTGTTAATTGCAATTGCATTCAACTCTTTATAAAACTGAAAAATCATTTCAGAGGTTCTCATTGCTTTCTGAATCAGTCTCTGAACAAAAATTCAGAGACAAAGCCTCAAAAGAAAAAGAACAATTCTGCCAAAACATCAATAAATGAAATGGCAAATGTTCATCAAAATCCAAAGAAATCTAACAAGAAAGGACCCATAATGAGATGGGTACCTAAGAAACTCTAATTTGTCTTACATAAACAGTCTATGACCATCTGGTACTTGGATTCTGGATGCTCAAGGCATATGACTGGAGAGCTATCAAGGTCAGATTAAGGGTTATGGTGATTACTATCAAATCAGACTTAACAATCTCCCCCTTAGTAATCATTGGCGCTTTGGTCTTCAAAAATCATCTTCTAAATCAGCACTGACCATTAAAGCGACTTTATGAAGCTTTCTGACTTTTAAAGAAAAATTTCTTCTCAGCATCTTTCAGTTTGATTTGTCTTTGCTGCCTTTGACAAGTCTGGACCAGATTGGAATAAACTTAAACGAATAGTTGATTCATCAGCTTGTGCTCTAGACGACACACCTCTTTTGAAAGACCTTGAACGAACTGTGGTGGTCGGAGCAGGAACAGCAAAAGAAAAGGTTTAAGCTGAGAGAATAGAATCTTAGAGCGAATCTTGATCAGCAGATAAACTTTTGAGCTTTTTGTCTCTTTATCATCTCCTTGACATCTCTGATTTCTCCCCCTCATGACCTTGATGAATTGGTTCAACTTGGTCATGCAAATGTTGGATACGAGACAACTTAAGACGTGCAAAATCAAAGAAACAGAGAAAACAAGGGAGGTTTGCGCTTCACGTTGGTTGCACAAACTGAGGTTTGCGTTACACCAAGGTGGCGCAAAGTGAAGTTTGCGTTACACCAAGGTGGCGCAAAGTGAGGTTTGCACGAAGCGAAGGTGGCACAAAGCAGGGTTTGCACGACCAACTGATGGCTTAAAGCTGACTTAATACTCAGAAAATTTTACCTTTTTGAGCTCTTTGACCCCCCCTACACAAATGCACTACATATGACAATTCAAGTTAGCATTCATATAAAGAAAATCAGATACTCCCCCTCAAAAACAGATAAGATCATTAAGAAAAATCTCCTTTTTCACTCCCCCTTGAATAATGCTCAAATCCATTTGAAATATATTTATGAGAACACAATGAATGTAAACGTCAATGTAGAAAGAAAAATATAATGAATATGTATTTTGAAACGACTAAATATATAAAAATTTAAACAGAAACAAATAAAATTCTACTTAGTAAAATATCACAATAAAATCCATCAAATGAAATCAAATGTATGTGTTTGGATACAGAAACAAGTTTTATTGCATATCAAGTTAAGACATGTTCAGTTTCAAAAACTTTCATCAATCTATTCAGTGTGCTCGCATATGAACTTCGATTAGCTTCAAGAAAATGCAATTCTAAAAATATAATAGAGAACTTTGCATGTAATCACACTAAGCCATCAAAAATTCAGACTTTCACAAATTTACAGGTTTATTGCAACTCAGAAATTTTAACCAAGTATCATGAGATGTGTGCTCATTGGCATCTTTTAGCATTGTGCACTATGACATCTTTACATGAGTGTGCTCTTTGGCATCTTTTAAGCGTGTGCACTTTGGCATCTTTTAATCAAAAAGTTTATTAAGTAAAGAACATGCCGTAAACGTAACTTTCTATCTGACCCTATTGCAGGATTTGGGTCAGCCACTCCCAGACCAGTTGGCCTTAGGGGACTAGGTGTCAAGCACCCCTTGGAACTTACTTTCCCAGATCAGAAAGGCTACATCGACACATCCTTAACCCATTCATACCAGTAGAACATGACTTTCGATCTGATTCTATAGAAGGATTTGGGTTCGATCACTCCCAGATCAAATGACCTTAGGGGACCAGATGACAAGCTTCCCACGGAACTTACTTTCCCAAACCAGAAAGGTCACAAATACAAACTTTTAAACTTAGAGATTTCTGATTTATAAGAATTTAATAATCATCTCAACCACAAGGTTTTACGTCTAAGTGCTTAGCCCATATTTTCATTACAATCCGAAATTCCGACTTTTTAGGTTTTCTAAGCATTGTAAACTATAAATATTCCGAATCACACAACTTTAAAGCAAAAACAAAAGTTACAAACATGTTGCTGACTTTTCGACTTTTGTTAGAACTGAAATTTGAATATATAAGAACTTTAATATAAACAAAGCAATTTGAAAATTTATCCTAGACACACATTTTATTAAAAAGAAAGAAATTTGTAAAACTTTTACTTTATAGAATAAAATTTGTAAAGGTTTAAACTTTTAAAACAACATGCCGAAATTTTAAAAATAAAAATATTTGATCGACAAGTTTATATTCAGTTGAAACAAAATATTATTCAATAATATTATCATTCACACAATGTAAAAAAAATTTGTGTCTCATTTGTAAAAAAAAATTGCACTACCACAGAAATAGGTATTTTAAACGGTTGTTTTGGATATTTTTAAACGGTTTTACAATCGTTTAAAAGGGCACCGTTTGAAAAAGTCAGGGGTTTTTTTAAACGGTTTTTGAACCGTTTAAAAAAGTCACATTTTTAAACGATTTTTAAACAGTTTAAAAAATAAAAGAATGCTATCTGCTGCACATAAGAATCGATCTCGCAACCACAGCCATGCAAACCCACGACACTTACCAGTTACCATTCCGACACATCTTCTTCTGTGTTTATAGAAACACCTTTAATTCTTTTATTCATTTTCTGTCCAGCTTTGTACTCCCAACATCAACTCCAGATTCGGTCCAGATTTACTCCAAATTACCAAAAACTCAAAACATGAACATTGTAGATCTGTGTGTTGGGTTTCCAGATCATCTTGAATCACTCAAATCGGAGATCGGACGAGTGAGATATGATCAAAACGTCACAGTTGCGCAAATCTGTCAAAAATTATCGTTTTGTTCTTTTTTGCTCCAAATTGTTCCGAACCTATCAAAATATAAAAACACATTAAAGGCCTTTTTAAACGGTTTTGTAAAAGTGAAAGCGTTTGAAAAAGTGTTTGGCCTTTTTAAACGGTTGTTCTAGAGATGCGTTTAAAAAATGTATGTATTTTAAACGGTTGTATGAAAAAACCGTGTAAAAAAGTTAGATGGATTTTTAAACGGTTTTGTTCAATTATCCGTGTGAAATACGTATCCCTTTTTAAACGGTTTTTTATAACAACCGTTTAAAAATGTCATATGACTTTTTTAAACGGTACCACAACCGCAGAACCATTTAAAAAAGTCTTAAAGAAACGCGGCCACCTTTTTTAACGGTTTTTCTGAATTTTTTTTAAAAACCGTTTAAAAATGTGCGTTTAAAAAAGTCATTTCTGTAGTAGTGTTGGGTTGAATCAAAATTTAGAAGTTGAAATGAAAATGCTCAGATTGTTTTAAAAGCATTTGAGAAAACTGGAACAACATCATTATCAGATATAAATGCAGCGGAAATTAAGTAGATGTACTCACAGTTTCTCATTAGTCAGAAGCTTAATGCATTGAATAACGAGTCCTAGACTGATATGTCTAGAAGTCATAGTCGTTGAAGCACGGGTTCTGAGCTGAAGTACTCAGAAGCCAAAGTCTTGACATTTAAGACCGGGTTTTGAACTGTTGTGTTCAAAAGCCATCTTTTATCTTACTCCCCTTAACATGAGATGCCTGCAACTTAGAATCAGATTTAGATTCGGGTACCCATTTGTATTTGGGCCCGTGAAAGTTAGTTGCAGTTCGTATGGGGAAATATTTAGAATATTTGATACGAGAAGCATGAGAAAGATGATCAGAATGATAGGCACAATCATCAGAAGAAAAAGCATAATCATCATAACTAGAATCTGAGGAAGAACATGAGACATGTTTTGAAATTCGATTCATTTGTTTTATAGAGTACTTTGAAATTTTATTACTAGAAACAAATGAATCGCTTTTATAGAATTTGTCTACACATTTATCCCCATTAAAAGTAGGTTCATCAGATGTCCGCTTTGTTCTCCAGATCTGCTTCTTTGATGACTTGCTCAAAGTCCTATCTGTAAGAATTGAATCGGAAGAATTAGAACTGTCAGAAAGAACTTTATCTTGTTTCTTTGACTACTTTGACCGTCTTCTTTTACGCTTAGGTTTATAATACTGATCATTGAGCGTAAAAGAATCATCAAGAATTTTAGACGAAATATTTAAATCAGAAGAAAATAATTTTATCCAAGCAACCAATCTGATCAACTAATAAATCTGAATTTGCCTCGGGAGTCTGAAGAATATTGAGAAAAGTTTTTAAAATTAGAAACTTCACTTTTGTTTACTTGATCATCAGAAGAAAGGCTAGAAATAGAATCTGATTTTGGAGAAAATAATTTTTCTTCAAGACTAGACGTCATGAAAGAAAGAAAGATATCAGATTCAATTTCCTTTAAAATATTTTGATCTTCTATCTTATATTCAAGATCGATGATTTTGCTTTCTAATACTAACGGAGGAGTATATTTCTTAGAATCATAAATGATTGGAGAAATATTTTCCTTATCAGAATTAGAAGCATAAGGATTAATAAAATCATCAGACATTGAAGATTTGATAGGAGATATATCATTTAAAATTCTTCTGCCTCTCTTTGATTTTTCAGGGAAATATTTTGCATTTTCATACGTATAAACAAAAGGAGTTTCATTTTTCTGGTTATTCATTATTTTCTCATTTTCCATATCTAACACTTGCTTCTCATTCATCTAATCAATTTTAAATTGAGGAGCATAATGAGCAAGAGTCATATAATCGTATTTATATAAAGTTGGGGATTTTTCAATAGCATTGTTTAAACAATGAGGATTTTCAAAACCAAGTCCCCACCTTTGTTTTAAAGCTTCTTGACTCCTCGGTTTGTTCATAAAAATTGTTTGTTCAGATTGATTTCTACGATATAATTTTTCTTCTAATTTATTTATTTTATCTGAAAATTCATCTTTTAAAGAAGTCATTTTAGTCAAAGACTCAAGATAAGTCTTATTTGAATTTTCCAAATCATCCAATTTCTTTTGAAAGATGTCTTTAGTATTTTCTAAAATTGATTTTTCATCTTTCAAATAAATTTTCAGTTTGTCAATCAAATCTGACTTTTCAGAATTTAGATTCTTTTCAGATAAAAACTTAGAACGTAAATCAGACAAAGCATTAATTATGATATTCATCTGAGAGGTAATGAAATTATAATCAAATTCAGAATATACCTCATCTTCATCTGTTTCAGAATCGTCTGACTGATCAACTCCAACCAAGCACATCTGAGCGATCTCGACGTTTGAAGCTTCATCATCGGAATGATCCAACCAGAATTCTTCTTCGGCTAGCAAAGCTAATCCACTCTCTCTTTTCTCGGCCAGTTCCATTTTCTGTCTATAATATGCCGAATTTCTTACCTTCTTCACTCGACACTCCTTTGAGATGTGACCCGGATTTCCACAGTTGTAGCAAGCAGCAGTCTTTGGCTCGGGTACTTTGGATTTAGAACCGGAAGTGAAGCGAGAAGTGTTAGAACCCGATCTTGGTTGGAACTTTTTCTGATAATGCTTGGAGAGAAGGATCATCGCTTTCTGCAAAGCCTCACCATCATCATCAGTTGACCCGTTGTAAGCATTATCAGACAATGCTTGTTCAGCCAGTTGAGGAGTGCAACCGGGTATACTGACTTCTTGGTCTTTTTCAACAGTTTGGCTTTTTTCTCTAGCACCAAGCTCTCATCAGTCATAAGAATCTCATATAATTCTTGTATTTGCATAGTGGAGATCCGAACATCGTTCCTCAGTCTGTGACAAGTTTTGTTCCATTCAGGTTGAAGAACATTAAAGAATTTCAGATTCGTCTCAAGCTCTATCTTGATCACATTTATCTTTTGCAGATCATTCAGCACTGCACAGAATCTGTCGAAAACACTCTTTATAGATTCACTGTCTTTGGCCTTGAACTCCTCAAAGTTGTTCATAAACCGAGTATGTCTGAGTTGAGTTGCAACGGATGAACCAAGCATGATCTTTTCCAATTGTGCCCATAACAGATTTGGATAATCTTTGCAATGATCAACTCGGTTATAGACAGATTTAGGTAAGGCAAGCATCAGATTAGCTTTCAACTCTCGATCATCTTTCATTCGTGAAGCCTCTTCAGATGTTGGAGGAGTCTCTTCATTAGGCTTTACGAAAGGTCCTTCAGTTAGAGACTTCATCATGTTCTCTCCATTAGCTTGACGCTCGATGAAGTTTAGAAATCGATCTTGCCATTGAGTGAATTCGTTTTCATCGACAAGAACTGGAGGACGAGTTTCAGATCCCAAAGACATCATCAGATCACTTGTATAGAACTTAACTTGAAAGGAAAACTTTGTAGAATCCATAGATGACAAACTTAAAAAAAATTCCAGACTCTTTTTTTAAGTTTGGACAGATATGGCGCAAACTAGAGGTTTGCGTGAGAGGCAGGAGACGCAAACTGAGCTTTGCGTGATGCGAACGATACGCAAACTGAAGTTCTCGTGAGTAATTAGATACGCAAACCAACTTTGCGTGAGTAGTTGAAGACGCAAAGTAAGCTTTGCGTTAGCTGAAGGAGACGCAAACTACACTTTGCGTGAGGCACTGGAGACGCAAACTTAGGTTTGCGTGAAGAATAGAAAACTCAAATTGACTTTGCGTGAGCAGGACGAGGCGAGAACTGGTCTTTGCGTGAGATGTGAGTGACGCAAAGTAATCTTGCGTGATCAGTGTTAAATGCAAACTGGACTTTGCGTGACACAGATGAAGCGAGAACCTGTACCAAACTAAAACAAAATAAGGAAGATCATACAATTCAAAATATGAACTCGCGCAAAGTGCTATGAACTAGCGCAAAGTTTAAATCTAGTGCAAACCGAAGGAAAATCAAGAAACTGCCAAAAAGTCGATTTCAAAGCTGAATTTGATGAAAATTTCTTATACAAACTAGTTCGAAAACATCTTTCTACCACTTTTCAATCAATAATTTCGATTAAAATCCAGAAAAACACGATTTCGATAATGAAACATTACGTAAAACACGATTTTCCAGAATTTTCAAAATCCTCAAAATCGAACCTCAAAAACTGAATTTCTTGAAAAATAATGTGAATCAAAAGTTTTCTTCTATCAAAATCGAATCCAACAAACTAATTTTCAAAGAAATTCGTTCAAAAACACATCCGAATTTGATGAAAAATCAAGAAAACGAGATTTTTTTGAAAAATTCAAGAAAATCAATCAAATTTTCGATTTAATTCACAAATTCAGGAACAAAAAATACAATCTCTCAATCCTCTCAAGATTCAGATGGCTCTGATACCAATTGTGACCAAGATCAATGAATCCTAGAGAGAGAAAGTAGAGAGAGAGAGACTTGGAAGCGCAAAGTAAATGAATATTGAAAGTGTGCGTGAAATCTTACAAGGAACAAAGACCAAAGGGACTTAAATACCCTTGGTCAATACAACACAGTATTAGACATTAGACATAGTATTTGACCAAGCCCTATAAATACAATGATTACTATCAAATCAGACTTAACAGAAATGCTAAGAGCAGACAGAAAGGGTAACTTATATAAAATGAATTTTACCAAACACATAAAAACTTACTCAGAGAAACTTTGTCTAGTATCTCTGAACAGTGAAGATTTCTGGCTCTGGCATAAAAAGTTCTCTCATCTGAACTTTTCTTCACTTGATAAATTGGTCAAATAAATCTGGTTAAGGGATTACAATCTCTGAAGTTCAACAAATATCATCTTTGTTCTTCTTGTGAAATGGGAAAAATGAAAAGATCTTCCCACAAGACCAAACGTGATAATAACTGTCCAAGACCTCTGCATATGCTTCATGTGGACCTCTGTGGTCCTATCTCTGCGCAAAGTCTATCAGGTAAAAAGTATATTGTAGTTTTGATTGATGAATACTCTAGATATACTTGGATAGAATTCATCAGAGCCAAGTCTGATGTACCTGATATCTTAATAAGGTTGTTAAAAAGATTACAGGTTCTGTTCACCAGCAAAGTTTAGATGCTGAGAAATGATAATGGGACAGAATTCACAAATGCCAAAATCAACTCATATCTTTCAGAAGAAGGCATAACTCCCAACTTCTTTGCAACAAGAACCCCTCAACAAAATGGTGTTGTTGAGAGAAAAAATAGAACACTTGTTGAAGTTGCAAGAACAATGCTTGCAGGATCTGATCTTCCAACAAACTTTTGGGCAGAAGCAGTAGCTACAACCTGTTTTACTCAAAACAGACCTACCATTATCAATAGATTAAAGAAAACATCTTATGAACTCATTAACAATAGGAAACCAAATGTTAAATATTTTCATGTTTTTGGATGCAGATGTTACATTTTGAATGATAGAGAGTCTCTTGGAAAGTTTGACAAGAAAGCAGATGAAGGCAAATTCATTGGATATTCATTAGCATCAAAAGCCTTCAGAGTGTTCAATCTATGAACAAGAACAATCCAAGAGAGCATCAATGTATCTTTTGATAATGACAGAATCCTTGCCAATAAAGATATCAATCCAACTGCCAAAAGTATCTCTGAATCATCAAAGTTGAGAGAATCTGAACTAAACAAAATATTCGAAGACTTCTTCTATGATGAAAACTCAGAGTTCCTTTCAGAGATATTCACAAAGAAACTTCAGAGGAACCTCAAAATACAGGTACAACTCTCTCTGGTCCCTCTGAAGTCACAACTTCTGCTTCCTTGAATACAGGTGCAAGCAATGAATCAAGACAAATTGAAGAATAATTCTCTTAAGAAGCAGAAGATGAATAAGAGACATCTGAAGAATTTCCAGAGACATCTCTTGAAGAGACTTCAGAGCCTGCTTCACCATCTCTAGAACTAACTTCAGAGCCTCTGAACAGTACTACTGAAATATCACCAACTGCCATCTCTGAAGTTCAAACTCCACCTCAAATTCATGCTCCAATAACAAGATGGACAAAGGATCATCCCCTTGATCAGATCATTGGAGCACCTTCAGATGGAGTCAAAACTAGATCTGCCACAATCAATGAATGTTATTTTGTAAATTTTTTGAGCATCATTGAGCCGAAGAAGGTAAATGAATCTCTTGAAGATCCTCATTGGATCTCTGCCATGCAGGTTAAGCTTCAAGAGTTTGAAAGAAACAAAGTCTGGACCCTAGTTCCCCTTCCTAAAGGAAAATTTGCAATTGGAACTAAATGGGTTTTCAGAAATAAAAAGGATAAGGATGGCATTATAATCATAAACAAAGCTATGTCGGTTGCTAAGGGATATTTCCAAGAAGTGGGTATTGACTATGATGAAACCTTTGCACCAATGGCTAGACTAGAAGCAATTAGAATCTTCTTAGCCTATGTTGCACACAAAGGGTTCAAAGTATATCAGATGAATGTTAAATCTGCCTTTCTAAATGGTAAATTAAATGAAGAAGTTTATGTCCAGCGACCACCTGGATTTGAAAGTACAGAGTTTCCTAACCATGTTTATTATCTTGATAAAGCTCTGTATGGACTTAAACAAGCTCCAAGAGCCTGGTAGGCTACTCTGTCCACATTTCTGATTAATAATGGCTTTGAAAAAGGTACAATTGATACTACTTTGTTCATCAAGAGGTACAAAAATGAGATGCTTTTAGTACATATATATGTTGATGACGTTATCTTTGGCTCTACAAATCAAAAGTATTGTGACAGGTTTTCAGAGTTGATGAAGAGTGAATTTGAGATGAGTCTCATGGGAGAATAAACATTCTTTCTGGGCTTACAAGTAAAACAAAATTCAGAGGGTACTTTTATAAGTCAATCTAAGTATGTCTCTAACATTTTGAAAAAGTACAAGCTCAATGATTCAACCTCTATGAAAACACCTATTGCCACAGGAGTCAAACTTGACCCTGATCCTTCAGGAAAATCTGTAGATGTCAAGACTTACAGAGGCAAGATAGGATCACTTCTATACTTAACTGCCAGTATGCCTGATATAATGTTTGCCACATGTCTCTGTTCTAGATATCAAGAAAATCCAAAAGAATCTCATATATCTGCAGTAAAGAGAATTTTTAGATACTTCATAGGCACACTTTCTTTGGGCCTCTGGTATCCAAAACTCTCTAGTTTTGATTTAACAGCATACACTGATGCAGATCATGCAGGGTGCAAACTAGACAGAAAGAGTACCTCTGGATGCTATCAATTATTGGGTAACAAGCTAGTGAGTTGGTCATCCAAGAAGCAGAACTGTGTTTCAACTTCTACTGCAGAGGCAGAATATGTTGTAGCTGCTAGTTGTTGCTCCCAAGTCATTTGGATGAAAACTCAGCTCAGAGACTATGGTTTACATTATGAAAAAATTCCCATTCTTTGTGATTCCAAAAGTGCCATAGCCATCTCTACCAATCCAGTACAACATTCCAAAACAAAGCACATTGATGTAAGGTATCATTTTCTGAAAGATCATGTTGAAAAGGGAACAAAAGAGATGTATTTTGTAACAACTGATCTTCAACTTGCTGATATTTTCACAAAAGCTTTAGATGAACGAAGGTTCAATTTCTTAATTAGAAAGTTAGGAATGTTGAACATGCCCACCTAACACAAAGAAGTATATCAGAGTCTCTGATCAAACACATTAGAGACTCTAACATATGTAGCATGTTTAAAACCAGAGCCTCTGAGATTGGTTTCAGAGACTCTGGACTTTTAACCAATAGTCAAAATCATCCTTTTGTGTCTCTAAGCATCTGTCAAGGGGGAGAAGATAAAAAGAAGACATTTTTTATCAATGGGGAGCAAAAGAAACATACCTTTCATTTGTCAAGGGAGAGCTAGAGAAACCTAAACACTTTAGAATCTCTGATGTTCATATCAGAGTCTCTGATCTTGTCTCTGATATTCATATCAAAGTCTCTGATCTCGTCTCTAATATTCATATCAGAGTCTCTGATCTCGTCTCTGATATTCATCTCAGAGTCTCTAATCTTTTCTCATTTTCTCATTTTGGGAATATCCGAGCACATGTTAATTTCTCAGAAAGAAATGATTTTCATTCTCATATTTTCTAAATAAATTATATTTAGAAAAGAAGAATTTCTTTTGAGAAAATAAATACGTGTATAAGTTACGCCTTTCTGGATAACCATCCAATTTAAATCAAAACTCTAACTGACGGTTATCTGACATCAAGAGTCTCTTCATTATTCTTCTACATGTGTACCCTATTTATTAGGGAAATGATGGAACGTCTTTCTGACATGGGAACACACAATCGTCGTTTCCATAGCCTCACTCCCACTACCCTTGTCCATAAAAACCCATTTCTTCCTCACTTTATTCCCTACGCTCTCATAAATTCATCCCTATTTCCTTTCTCTCTCTAAAATCTCTCAAGCAAGCAAACCTGCAACAATGGCAACTCAAACTAAAAAATCAGGTGACTCAAGAAGAATAGTTCCAAGTCTGAACATGGCCCAGTTCGATGTACCCGTAAAAGGAAATAACTACCACTTAGACATCACCCCTACCAAGTTCGACGAACAGTTTCGTCTTGTGCTAGAATTTCTTAGCAAATGTGAACTGAGAGATGCCCTAACAGACTACGCTTCAAATGTTCCTCTTCGATATGTCCAACAGTGGTGGTATTCAAGTGAATACAATGATGAACAAGAAGGTTTGGTCGGATACATTGATCTAGGGGAACAGGGAATAAACATCAGAACCACACCCAACACCCTGACATGTAGATTCAACCTACCCACAACTGGAGATCTTCAAATTCAGCAATTTGAGAAACCACCAACTCAGAAAGTTCTCATTCAGTTTCTTCTTCATTTGGGCTACAACAAGGAGATCACGCGCCTCAGCCAGTTCAGACGCCAATACCTGCCTCCCACCTGGAATTTCATGTTTAGTGTGTTGAATCGCACACTAACATGTAAAATTAGAAGCCAAGACCAGACTCATCCGACCATCCTTGTCATCATGTACGCTCTATTGTTCAACTGGAGCATAAATATGGCGAATCTACTATTTTGTGAAATGCTGACTGCAGTAGACAAGAAGAACAAGGATCTTACCAAAGGGAAACAGCCAATTTCTGTTTTGTTTCCTCATTTCATCTCTCTAGTCATTCGACGAGCAATGGTGAGAAATTCTTTCACTTAAGAGGACCCAAGAACACCATTATTCATAATGAACTCCTTCAAACCGACGGTTATTTCTTCTTACCCAAATGAGAGAAGATTCCCAAAAACCATGCTTCAATACATCGCTACTGACTCTGAAACTCGTCTCTTCCTTAGTCATGTTGCCCAACCATCAGAACCGATGGTGGGATCCCCAACACATTTAGGATCTGAGCCCGAGTTAGAATTAGAGAGTGACATCTCTGATGTTGCTCAACAAATTCACAGGGAGCAACCAGAGGGTGGCTCTGTGAGAGTGAGTGAGAGAAAACAAGAGAACCCTCCCTCTGACAAAGAGCTTAACTCTGTCAGGGAAGAGGAAGGTGAGGCAGAGAGTACACCAGAGGGTGAGTTTCTAAACTTAGAAACCGAGAGAGGTGAGATAGGAAAAGATGCCCTCGAAGGCACAAATGAGAGATTCCCAAACCCAACTCCCCGTGCTACCAAATCTACTATCCAAGGTGGTCCAACACCAATGGATATTGAAACAGAGGTGCACACCTCGAACCCTTCCCAAGCCAACCGCTCAGAGGCATCTTCTTCTGCCTCTGAAGCACGCACCAAAAGGGAACCCTCTGATGTGGCTAAGTCCTCCCAACAGGACTTAGACCAATACAAAAGTACTCATTTGCCCCAAAGTACACCACCTCCACACACACATGATGCTATGTGGCTCATGATATCAAGGACCGTCCCTGAGTTCAAGAGAGACTTCTGATATCTCGTAAGGATTGTCTGTCAGATAAACAATGGCATGACCTTCTTGTACAAGGACTCCTTAGCCTGGACAGCAAGGTGTCCACTCACGCTAGGTTCTCGTCATCATCTACCTCTGAATCTGATGATGACAGACCTATTAGAACCCTTATAGAGAAATCTTTGAAAAAGGATTCTCAAGGATTAAGGGGAAGTCCTTCCGGAGCCAACATCAAAACAACTCTGAAAGAAGGACCCTCTGTTCTCGAGGGTAAATTAGAATCATGTGTTGATCTTAAGATTTCCCTCTCTGACTATGTTACCAAAGAAGAGTTCAAAATATTTGGTGATGAAATCAGAGGATCTCTGAAAGATCTAAAACTTCATATGGAGAAGACTTCAGAGGCCTCTGCCTCAAACTCTGAAGTTGCAAAGCTCACTTCAGAGGTCTCTGAGCTGCGCACCACACTACATTCTCAGAGCTCAAGAATGAAGGCTCCGAAAAATCTTGTCATCGCAAATTCCTCTGTCTCATCAAAGGAAATTCATGAAGCAAAGGCAGAGCTCCTCAAGGCCATCCCACCTCCACCTGCCAGAACCACTGGTGACCTTGTCACCAAGAGTGACTTGGAATCTTTCAGGGAGGGTAAAATGGGCAGAATTACAACCTGCTCCTCCAAAATCTCCTCTGTTGCGCAGAAACAGGTCCAAGCTACACTCGGGGTCCATAAATTCAATACAGAGGATCAGGTAGCTGAACTCCTCAACGCAGCGTCAGAGGCAATTACATCAATCTGAAAGGTTGCACTTGATCCCAAGGGAAAGGGACTTGCTGAACAAGAGTCTCCAAAGAATAAGAGAAAATTCGGAGGTGACACTTGCAGTGGGGCAGCTAAAAAATTCAGGTTTGATGATTCAGAGGGCTCTGACGGAGAAGGAGCCTATGAATCTCAAAAGGGAGAGTTCAGAGCATCTACAGGACAACTCTCTGAAGTTGCAGCCTCTGAACCTACAAAAACGAGTGGCTCTGCCCACCTTCCACCAACAAAGGAGCTCAAGAAAAACAACCAGAGAGGCACTCCACCTCTGCTGAAGACAACCAGACAATTCTAGCATCTCCTGTAGCTATTATATTATTAGCACCGTCAACTTCAGAGACTACAACCATTCAAGTTGTAAACGCTATACCAGAGACAATTGGGGCTCTAAAGGAAGATGAAGAAGATCAATTGGTAGAGTTCTCAACATCCGAAGATGCATTCTCATCACCCGAAAGACCATAAGTTGTGATGAAAGATGCTTTCGGATCAGAATCTGAACAAGAAGAAAATCTGATTCTGAAAAAGGAGAAGAAGTTGCTGAAGAAGAAGAAATTGAAGTTATTGATATGGAAAAATATGTCTACAAGAATGCCCAACCACATCATACTTCAATAGAAGTTGAGCTAAGAGAATCTCCAGAGATTGATGACTACATCTCTAAAACCACTCAAGAAATCCCTCCATCTTTGCAGGTGAAGGAACTAGAGACAAAACAATTGTCTGCTTCAGAAACAACCAGGGTTGTCGATGAACAGGCTCGTCCAAAGGATCTTGTTCAGAAGGCAAGCATTGGTGTGAGTACAAGATCAATTAATCCTAGAGAGATAAAGTAGAGAGAGAGAGAGATGAATGAGCAAAGTATGTATATAATGAATGTGCGTTAAGTTCTTACAAGACACAAAGACCAAAGGGACTTAAATACCCTTGATCAATACAATACAATATTAGACATTAAACACAGTATTTGACCAAGCCTATAAATACAATGATTACTATAAAATCAGACTTAACAATCTCCCCCTTAGTAATCATTGGCGCTTTGGTCTTCAAAAATCATCTTCTAAAACAACACTGACTATTAAAGCGACTTTATGAAGCTTTCTTACTTTTAAAGAAAAAATTCTTCTCAACATGTTTCAGTTTGAATTGTCTTTCTGCCTTTGACAAGTCTGGACCAGATTGGAATAAACTTGAACGAACAGTTGATTCATCAGCTTGTGCTCTAGACGACACACCTCTTTTGAAAGACCTTGAATGAACTGTGGTGGTCGGAGCAGGAACATCAAAAGAAAAAATTGAGGCTGAGAGAATAGAATCTTTGAGCGAATCTTGATCAGCAGATAAACTTTTGAGCTCTTTGTCTCTTTATCATCTCCTTGACTTCTCTGATTTCTCCCCCTCATGACCTTGATGAACTGGTTCAACAAGATCATGCCAATGTTGGAGACGAGACAACTTAAGATCTGCAAAATCAAAGAAACAGAGAAAACAGGGGAGGTTTGCGCTTCACGTTGGTTGCGCAAACTGAGGTTTGCGTTACATGAAGGTTGCGCAAAGCAAGGTTTGCGTGACCAACTGATTGCGCAAATCTGCCTTAGAAAATTTTTTACCTTTTGAAGCTCTTTGACTCCCCCTACACAAATGCACTAGATATGACAATTCAAGTTAGCATTCATATAAAGAAAATCATATACTCCCCCTCGAAAACAGATATGATCATTAAGAAAAAATTCTCCCTTTTTTTAATGCCCCTTGAATAATGCTCAAACCCATTTGAAATATATTTATGAGAACACAATGAATGTAAACATCAAAGTAGAAAGAAAAATATACTGAATATGTATTTTGAAACGACTAAATATACTAAATATATAAAAATTTAAACAGAAACAAATAAAATTCTACTTAGTAAAATATCACAATAAAAATCCATCAAATGAAATCAAATCTATGTGTTTGGATACAGAAACAAGTTTTATTGCATATCAAGTTAAGATATGTTCAGTTTCAAAAAACTTTCATCAATCTATTCAGTGTGCTCGCATGTGAACTTCGATTAGCTTCAAGAAAATGCAATTCTAAAAATATAATAGAGAACTTTGCAAATAATCACACTAATCAATCAAAAATTTAGACTTTCACAAATTTACAGGTTTATTGCAACTCAGAAATATATAACCAAGTATCATGAGATGTGTGCTCATTGGCATCTTTTTAGCAATGTGCACTATGACATCTTTATATGAGTGTACTCTTTGGCATCTTTTAAGCATGTGCACTTTGGCATCTTTTTAATCAAAAAGTTCATTAAGTAAAGAACATGTCGTAAACGTAACTTTCTATCTGACCCTATTGCAGGATTTGGGTCAGTCACTCCCAGACCAGTTGGCCTTAGGGGACTAGGTGTCAAGCACCCCTTGGAACTTACTTTCCCAGATCAGAAAGGCTACACCGACACATTCTAAACCCATTCATACCAGTAGAACATGACTTTCGATCTGGTTCTATAAAAGGATTTGGGTTCGATCACTCCCAGATCAAATGACCTTAGGGGACCAGATGACAAGCATCCCACAAAACTTACTTTCCCAAACCAGAAAGGTCACAGGTACAAACTTTTAAACCTAGAGATTTCTGATTTATAAGAATTTAATAATCATCTCAAACACAAGGTTTTACGTCTAAGTGCTTAGCCCATATTTTCATTACGATCTAAAATTCCGACTTTTTAGGTTTTCTAAGCATTGTAAACTATAAATATTCCGAATCACACAACTTTAAAGCAAAATCTAAAGTTACAAACATGTTGCTGACTTTTCGACTTTTGTTAGACATGAAAGATGAACAAATAAAAACTTTAATATAAAGAAATGAACTTGAAAATTTATCCTAGACACACATTTTATTCAAAAGAAAGAAAAATTGTAAAACTTTTACTTTATAGAATAAAAGTTGTAAAGGTTTAAACTTTTAAAGCAACATGCCGAAATTTTAAAATTAGAAATATTTGATCGGCAAGTTTATATTCAGTTGAAACAAAATATAATTCAATAATATCATCTTTCACACAATGTAAAAAAAAATTGTGTCTCACTTGTAAAAATTGGGATGAATCAAAATTCAGGAAAAATTGAAAATGCTTAGATTCTTTTAAAAGCATTTGAGAAAACTGAAACAACATCATTATCAGATATAAATGCAGCGCAATAGAATAGATGTACTCACAGTATCTCATTTAGTCAGAAGCTTAATGCATTGAAAAAACGAGTTCTAGACTGACATGTCTAGAGGTCAAAGTCGTTGAAGCACGGGTTCTGAGCTGAATTACTCAAAAGACATAGTCTTGACATTTAAAACCGGGTTTTGAACTGTAGTATTCAAAAACCATTCTTTCTCTTACTCCCCCTTAACATGAGATGCCTGCAACTTTGAATCAAATTTAGACTTGGGTACCAACTTGTATTTGGGCCCGTGAAATTTAGTTGCAGTTCGTATGGGGAAATATTTGTAATATTTGACATTAGAAGCACGAGAAATATGATCACAAGAATGATAAGCACAATCATCAGAAGAGAAAGCATTATCATCTGAACTATAATCAGAAAAAGAATATGAGACATTTTTGGAAAATCAAATCATTTGCTTTATTGAGTATTTGGAAATTTTATTACACATAGAAAATGAATCACTTTTATAATGTTTTTCTACATATCTATTCTCCTTAGACATAGAATCATCTGATGTCCGCTTTTCTCGCCAAATCTACTTCCTTGACTTGCTCAAAGTCCTATCTGAAAGATTAGAATCGGAAAAATTAGAACTGTCAGAAATAACTATATCTTGTTTCTTCGACTTCTTTGACCGTCTTCTTTTACACTTAGGTTTATAATATTGATCATTGAGTGTAAAAGAATCATCAAGAATTTTAGACGAAATATTTAAATCAGAAGAAATAATTTTATCCAAGGAACCAATCTGATCAACTAATAAATCTGAATTCACCTCGGAGTCTGAATTATTTTGAGAAAAGATTTTAAATATAGAAACTTCCTTTGTGTTTTCCTTAGAATCAGAAGAAAGGCTAGAAATAGAATCTGATTTTTGAGAAAATAAATATTCTTCAAGACTAAATGTCATGAAAGAAAGAATAATATCAAATTCAATTTCCTTTAAAATATTTTGATCTTCTATCTTATCTTTAAGATCGATGATTTTGCCTTCTAAGACTAACGGAGGAGTATATTTCTTCGAATCATAAATGATTGGAGAAATATTTTCCTTATCAGAATTAGAATCATAAGGATCAATAAAATCATCAGACATTGAAGATTTGATAGGATATATATCATTTAAAATTTTCTGCCTCTCCTTGATTTTTCAAGGAAAAAATTTGCATTTTCATACGTATAAACAAAAGGAATTTCATTTTTCTTGTTCTTCATCCTTTTCTCATTTTCCATATCTAACACTTTCTTCTCATTCATCCAATCAATTTTAAATTGAGGAGCATAATAAGCAAGAGTCAGATAATCGTATTTATATAAAGTTGGGGATTTTTCAATTACATTGTTTAAACAATGAGGATTTTCAAAACCAAGTCCCCACCTTTGTTTTAAAGCTTCTTCACTCCTCGGTTTGTTCATAAAAATTGTTTGTTTAGATTGGTTTCTTCGATAAAGCTTTTCTTCTAACTTATTTATTTTATCTGAAAATTCATCTTTTAAAATAGTCATAGCCATCAAAGATTCAAGATAAGTCTTATTTGAATTTTCCAAATCATACAATTTTTTTTGAAAGATGTCTTTTTTTTTAAATAGATTTTTCATCTTTCAAAGAAATTTTCAGTTTGTCAATCAAATATGACTTTTCAGAATTTAAATTCTTTTCAGATATTAACTTAGAACGCAAATCAGATAAAGCAGTGATTATGATTTTCATCTGAGAGGTAATGAAATTATGACCAAACTCTGAATATACCTCATCTTCATCAGATTCAGAATTGTCTGACTGATCGTCTCCGATCAAGCACATCTGAGCGATCTCTACATTTGCAGCTTCGTCGTTAGAGTGATCCAACCAGAATTCTTCTTCGACCAGCAAAGCAGTTCCGTTCTCTCTCTTTTCAGCCAGTTCCATTTTCTTTCTATAGTAAGTCGAATCCCTAACCACCTTTGCTCGACACTCCTTTGACATGTGACCCGGCTTTCCGCAGTTGTAACAAGCAGCGGTCTTTGGCTCGGGTACTTTGGCTCTTGAACCGGAAGTGAAGCGAAGATTGTTGGAACCCGACCGTGGTTGGAACTTTTTCTGGTAATGCTGAGAGAGAATGATCATTGCTTTCTGCAGTGCCTCTCCATCATCATCAGTTGACCCGTTAAAAGCATTATCAGACAACGCTTGTTCTGCCAATTGCTTCGTGAGAAGTGCAACCGGGTCTAACACCAAGCTCTCATCAGTCAGCAAGATCTCGAACATCTCTTGGATCTGCATTGTGGAGATTCTGACATCATTCCTCAGTCTATGGCAAGATTTATTCCATTCAGGCTGCAATGTATTGAGGAACTTCATATTTGTCTCAAGCTCAGTCTTTTCAACTTTAATTTTCTGAAGATCATTGATCACAGCACATAATCGATCAAACACAGCTTTCAGTGGCTCCCCATCCTTGGCTTTGAATTCTTCAAAGTTATTCATGTAGTGTGTATGCCTGAGTTGAGTTGCAACTGAAGAACCAAGCATAATCTTCTCAAGTTGTTGACACATCAGATTAGGATGAGTTTCGAAACAATCAATCATGTTGTATACAGAATTTGGCAAGGCTAGCATCAGGTTTGCTCTAATATCACGATCAACTTGATATGCGGACAACTCTTCATGTGTGTACTCTTTAGTAGGCTTATATAATCCAGAAGCCAATTTGGGTTTTTCGAACGGTCCTTCAGATAGAATGATTACCATGTCATTACCATTCTTTTGTCGTTCAATGAAGTTTAGGAACCGATCTTGCCATTGTGTAAATTCATTTTCATCTATCAGTACAGGTGGAGGATTTTCTATACCCAAAGACATCATTAGATCACTTTTGTAGAACTGAGCTTGATAAGAAAATTTGTCAGAATCCATGGCAGATGTTCAAAAATATTCTAAGTCTGAGACTTGCGCAAAGTTGAGCTTTGTGTGAGAAGGCTGATGCGCAAAGTAGACTTTGCGTGAGAAGGTTGAAACGCAAACGAGACTTTGCGTGAGCAGGCAGATATGCAAACCAACTTTGCGAGAATAGCGGTATACGAGAACTGAGCTTTGCGTAACACGGAGGAAACGCAAACTGGACTTTGCGTTAGTAGAAGGATACGCAAAGTAGCTTTGCGTGAGTAGCTTGTAACGCAAACTGGACTTTGCGTGTTATGTTGATTGCGCAAAATGAACTTTTCGGAATGCACTGGATACGCAAACTATGCTTTGTGTGAGTAAACTAATGCGCAAACCAATTGAAATTTGAACTCCTTGATACGAAAACCTGAAATACACGAACAAAATTAGTAGAACTTGCGCAAATCAAACTATGAACTTGTGCAAACCAGGAAGAACTTGCGCAAAGATCAAATCTAGCGCAAACCACCTGATTATCAATAAAAAAAAACCACAAAATCGATTATAGCCATTAACTTTCAGATTAATTCTTTCACATATATGATCGAAAACAACATTATGACACAATTCAATCAAAAATTTTGATTAAAAACCACAAAAACAAACTTTCGTATATGTAACAGTACGCAAGAACGATTTTTCCAGAAAATCTTCAAATCTCAAAATCGAACCTCAAAAACTGAATTTCTTGAAAAACAATGTGAATCAAAAGTTTTCTACTATCAAAATCGAATCCAACAAACTGATTTTCAATGAAATTCGTCCAAAAACACATCCGAATTTGATGAAAATCAAGAAAACGAGATTTTCTTGAAAAAATTCAAGAAAATCGATCAAATTTTCGATTTAAACTACAAATTTATATTCGAAAAAACAATCTCTCAATTCTCTCAAGATTCAGATGGCTCTGATACCAATTGTGAGTACAAGATCAATGAATCCTAGAGAGAGAGAGATGAATGAGCAAAGTATGTATACAATGAATGTGCGTTAAGTTCTTACAAGACACAAAGACCAAAGGGACTTAAATACCATTGATCAATACAATACAGTATTAGACATTAGACACAGTATATGACCAAGTCTATAAATACAATGATTACTATAAAATCAGACTTAACAATTGGTTTACCAGCAAAAGTCTTCACTCAACCTCCCACATTTCTTGCCTCAAAGCCAGAGGCTTCCATAGAAGATCACTTTCGATACATTTACTGCGAATTTAATCCAGAAGATACTCAAGTCATTCCTCTAAATCCAAGAATCAGAGAGAATATGCCAGACTACGAGCAGAGATTCATCAGAGACAAGAAAACTCCAAGAGCAAAGGTTCCCTCAGATCATCCAATAACAAAAGTCAACAGAGTCTCTGAAAGGACATTTGCCTACAACAAGATTATCTACAGGCATTATGAGGTAATTCGTTCTGTTCAGAAGGTTTATGAGTTCAATGCTAATGATTTCGTAAATCTAAACTCATATGATCTACCTCATCTGTATGCTTACTGCTCTGCAAAATACAATCAAGGAAGGCAATTCAGAATGGGCCTTTATGAAGTCAGACGTGGAATGGAAGCTTATGTCAAACCCAGAGCAAGACTTGAATTTTAGATTGCTCTTAACCTGGGCGAAGAAAAATTGGGAGTAACTGAACCTGTGGAGACAATCGAGAATCTTGACAAGCAAAAGACCAGATCAATAATTGTAGAGCCTCTGGGTTTTGTCTACAAAGTCAACCAGATCAATAAAATCTTTCTAGCTTCAGAAGTATCGAAGTACTCTGATGAAACTCTAATAGGTGTGTAGAAGATGATTCATGTGAAGGAAGAATGGCACAAAGCAGATCTATTGGCGAAACTAGACTTAGAGATTGGCTCAATGATTAACTTCAGAGAACTTGTTATGAAGTTCCATGGAATCTGTTCTAGAGATAGGTGTTAGTTCATTTTATTATTTTTATTATTATTTTCTCTATTTTGAAACTCCTAATGTTTTAAGAAGTAATATTTAAGAGGATAATTTTCTCCTCTATGCTTTCTAGATTATTTTTTTTTTCGTTCTCTGCTACTCTTGCAATTTTTATTTTCAATACTTAGGGGGAGATTGTTTGCCCCAATTCCATATTGTAAAAGTATTGAAAATATCTAAGTCCTATTTCAGAGGACTTCTAGAGACAGACTTCAGAGGACGAACCTGCCTCTGAAGGACATTCCAGAGTGGATTTCAGCAGAAGACATCAGAGATGGATTCATCAGAGGCACTTACATTAGAGCTCTGAAGAACTCCTCTCTAAAGATAGTGCACTGATCCTTTCTACAAGTATCATCACAACAGATGACACGTCATTAGTGATAAGATTTACTTTCTAAAGTAGGTCACTGTTCATGCATATCTTGAGCTTACATTTTAGGTAAGACATTGTTCAAGCATGCTTCTATATGTCAGATCGTACACTGTACACTTTATGGTCCTATAAATAGGACCATCGCTCCATTGACAAAAGTGTGCTTTTTGATATATCTTGTATCTGATAAATCTTTTAATATATTGAAAGTATTTCAAAGAAGATCTTGTACATTCTACATATTTGTTTATGAACTGTGATATTTGAATCTCCTTTGATATTAAACTGTTTTGCTTTCGTTGTTCTTATTCTTGTTGTTTATATCTGTGACAGCTGTCAAATTTTGATTAATGAGGTCAGCACCCTCAGAATAATTTATAAGTTTTGTCACTTTTAAATTTTATTAAAAGCCTTTAAGATAAAAAGTTCCCCGAAAAATTTAGAAGTTGCGTTAAAGACCCGGAACAGTTCCGCATCTGACCGTCACTGTCCAGAAATGCCAAATAAGTGAATAAAAGTCCAAAATTCTTAAATTATAAAAATTAAAATTTTAATTTCTCTTGCATTGCAAAATTTTCAAAATTGTCATATATTTAGTAAAAATTGAGAATCGGGTGTTTCGGTTCTCAAATATATCTGATATTTATAGATTAGACTAGCAATTTAAATTAATAATACTAAATTAAATATTTTTGTGGGTAAGTCACTTAGGACACTTGTCCTAAACCTACTCATTTTATTTATTTTAATTATTTTTTTTATTTGAGAATCAAATTTAAAAGACAAGAGACACTTTCAATTTCTCATTTTAACTCTTCACCTCCTCTCTCTCCTCTCTCTCTTTTTTCGGCCGAAAGCCACCACCACCACCACCATTTCCATTTTTTTTTCTTTCTTCATTTTCTCCTTCCATTACTAAGAATCAAGAATCCAACCAAGAATCTATCACCATTTTGAAGTTGGAATCCAAGTCTTCATCTCTTTTGTTAAAGGTAATCATTTAACCCTTCCATTTTTCTTCAAGTTATAATTAAAAGTGGTATGTTTTCATATCTTTTATGTAAATGTTGTATAATCCAAGTTGTGGAAGTGAAATGGGATGCATTAGTATCTATACATTTGCTAATGAACCATTTAATGATCTTCCAATGAAACTAGGGTTTCCATGTGTGTTATTTTGAGATTTTGTCAAAGAGATGATGATTTTATGAAATGTGGTTTTTGGTCCACAAAATTTTATTAAGGTTGGATTGAAATTTATGCATTTATATCAATTTTGTGTATAAATAAACTCCTAGGATGAGATTGTTCAATCTCATATGATTAAGAGTTCTATATAGTGTTAAATCACTAATCTAGTGTTTATGTTGTCTTGCATGTGGTTGAAAACTTGTTAATAAGATGGTTTACCTTTGATATTTATATAATATGAGTTTTTGACTCTTGATACAATGAGTGTTAGTATAAAGATGTTCTTATGAAGGAATTTTCTAAGTTCTACATGATTAAGAACATTGTAACAATATTAATGTCTTATCTTTTTTATTTTGTGTTCATGCATGCATTTGGATGAGCATTTAGATTGCCATAAATCCATGATGCATGTGTTAGTTTATCATGTGTTGAAAGGTGAAGACATGGTTTTAACCAAAAAACCATGTCTAATGATCATTACTTGTGAGTTAAATTAGCATTCACATCATTCTAGAATCTGTCCAGAAAATGGACCTCACTTCTAGCTTACACAACTCACAAACCACATGTCCAAATTTGGGGTTTTTGCTTCTAAACTTCATTTTAGAGTGTTAGCTTTCTAAAAAGTCCAAAAACATAGAATTTGGAGATGATTTGAGCACTTAAATGGATTTTATAAGAAAATGGTGCAATCTGTCCAGTGAAGACAGATTCATACACCTATTTTGTAGAGGCCATAACTCCCTCACTACTCATCCAAATTAAGTGAATCTTTTTCCAAATGTTAGGATTTTGAGTTAGGTTTGCATCCATATATGGATCACTAGCTAATTCCAAGAATTGATACCTCAAAAACCTGTTACAAGTGAGGTATGTCACTGATCCGAAAATCAGTGACACTTTATTTTATAAAAATGATTTGATGTACCAAAAGTTATTCAAAAATTATGAAAAAGTGCAGATTTAATCTAAACATACCATAGTTCCATCCTAAAATTTGTGATTAAATAATTCTCTTGAGAAGTTAAGTTTCCGTGTTGAAATTACCGGATAACTTTCTGGACAGCATGTGCTGTATCCAGAAAAGTTGTGTTATCAAGTTTAAGTAATGCCTTATTTTATTTTGGAACTTTGTTTAGACAAAATAATTATGGACTAAGAAACTTATTTGATGGCATTTCATGGGACAATTGGACATATTGGTTGGACACCGGAATAGGGTATTAATGTGTTTCTTATGGCAACTCTTATATAGGGAAAGTAAAGGCGTGACAAAACTCATTAAGTTTAAAGTAAAGCTTCACTCGTTGCTTGCATCAAGGTGAGTATTCACAGCCCCACTTTTATCGTTTTAATTGATTTTGGGGTGGAAAGCATGTTTAAATTGCGTATTTAAAGATTCATGAGAATTGTTTGAAAGTATTGCGAATTGGCAATTTATAAGGCTTTGTTAAAAGCATTTGGAATTATAAGCTATATGATAAGTATGCAATTGATGTGTTGAGTTTTTAATGTTAAGACCCCGTGACACTACTATTAACTCGAAGAAAATCGGGCCTATAGTATTAGTGGGTAGCGCTATTTGGTGTGACAAGCCCACCTTAATGCTGACGAGCAGGGGTGCACTATACTAGAGAAGATGACTAAACATGTGGCATGAACCACCGCTGAGTTAGTTCATCGGGGGCGTTGAAATTGGTCAGGGATGGCTTAGTAGTGGCTCAACGTAATACTATCTTTGCGTACACTTATCATAAAGAAATTAAATTGTGATGCTCATGAATCAAAGAATTGAAGTTGGTTTATACGTATGTTTTACAAATGACAACTTGCATATAAAAATGATTTGTGCATATTCAAAACCTGTGAACTCACCAACTCTTTGTAGTTGACCTTGGTTTTTATTCATGCTTTTCAGGAATCTAGAAGGTAATCCCATGATGCCTTATCAGCGTACTCGTATTTTCAAGCACAAGACTATTTTCGCGTTAAGCGTATCTCATGTTTAAAAGACTTGGAATTTGTAAACGATAACGATATTATGTTCTCTAAAATGTAATGTATTTTGGTTGTTAAATAAATGTTGGTATGTTTATAATCTTGTGCTGTGGCATCGGAGCTGTTACGCCTCGTGTTTCCGCTTTAGCGGGGTGTGACAGATTTGGTATCAGAGCCATAGGTTATAGGGAATACCGGTTTTATTTTAAAAACCACACACTATAACCTTTTTACAAATAAAGTTTCCAAAATTAAGGTACGCTGTAGTATAACTAAAATGTGTTTCACATTATCATATTTTAACTTAAACAAAGCTTGATCACCTTTGTTTAATTTAAGTGTGTATAAAGGGAACATGAATTGGCTATACTAGGAATTACTAAAAATAGAAACTTTTTGATACAAAAATGAGAAGCATGATTGTTATGTGAGTTTGCATGGTACTTTTGAGTATTAATAAAAATTATAGCATGAATGACAATCAAACTTTATTAATTATCGCAGTCATCATATCTCGATCACCCTCGCACCGAGATCAGTCACTTGACGATTATGACCCATCCGAGCACGAATACACTGATTCTGAGCGATCACCGGAGAGATCGGTCACCCCCACCTTGGAGCCGACTTCACCCGTTCCACGTAGGGACGAGGCGGGGCCTTCTCGACTTCGGAGTCGGAGGGTATCGCCACCGCCATGCGCCGATATACCAATGTCCCAACCAACTGGCATGACAACATTAGAAAACTACTGGGTTTCAGGGATGGCTCGAGAAGTAGAGAGGGTTAGGTTGGAAGTAGACCATCATGGGCATTCCCTCGATGCACACATGATGATAATGAATTCAAGTGACCAGATCCTAAATGGACTGATATCAATGGTGAGTGCGGACGATCAAGCTATGAGTGCAATTATGAGAGAATTAGTGGAAACTAGGGCGATGGTAGCCTGGTTGCACTCTTGCTTATCGGTGGTGATGGGACTTTTAGTGGTTGTGATAGCGTGGTTGATGGTGTCATTTTTCGGACATTAGTAGCGTGGTTTGCTTATGGATATTTGGACAACTAACTTTCTTTTGAAGATGTGTAACTCGTCATATTAGTACATTATTAAATAGCTTGACTATTATTTTTGGATGAATGATTGAATGTATGGCGTAGTTTTGTAATGATCATGATTATGTTATGTTATATTGTTTATGTATGATTAAGAATTGGGAATTTCAATTCCATAAGGTTGATTTTTTTATTATATTAGATGTATGATCAATCAAATACAATTATTATTGTATTAAGATTAAGGGATAGGAATAAGGGAAATAAGAATTTGGAATTAATTATTGACGTGGCGTTAAAATAAACTGTGCAATAGAATTATGCCGCCAAGAAGAGAAGATCCTGAGATTGCACGACTCGTATCCGAGCAAATCTTAGCTTCACTTCCTAACATAGTCAGTCAGATAGCAGCGGGTTTAAGTGCTAACCAATCTAATCAACCAGGAGTCGGTGCAAATATAGAAAAAGAATGTACCTATAAGACTTTTAGGTCTTGTAATCCAAAAGAATTTCACGGTACTGAAGGAGCGGTTGGATTATTATCTTGGATTGAAGGAATGGAATCCGTCCTTCACATAAGCAAATGTTCGGAAGCAAATAAGGTAAAATTCGCAGCTTGCTTACTTCAAGGGAGAGCACTGACGTGGTGGAACACTCAAGTGCAGACTAGAGGAAGAGAAGCGGCTAACAAACTCACTTGGGAGGAGTTTAAGGAAATGCTTAGGGAAGAATATTGTTTTAGAAGCATTGTGTCATTAAATTTTAGATCAAAAATTAATCAAATGCCCCAAAAGCTAAAAGAAACTTATGTCATTGAGTTCGCTAACGGACAAGAGGTTAGGGTTGATGATGTATTTTCGAGGTGTACCTTGAGGCTAGCTGAAAAGGAATTTAAGATAGATCTAATTCCAATAAAGTTAGGAAGCTTTGATGTAGTTGTGGGCATGGACTGGTTGTCTAATAACCAAGCGGAATTATGTTGCTCCGAAAAGACTCTTCGAATTCTGTTACCTCAAGGAGAAGTACTTATAGTACACGGATAAAAATCCAAAAGGAAGTTAAGAATAGTATCCTGCATGAAGATGCAGAAGTATTTAAGGAAGGAATATGTTGCGTATTTAGCCCATGTAGTCAATAAAGAGATCAAGGAGAAGTATTTACAAGATATTCCTGTGGTTCGAGACTTTCCTGAAGTATTTCCTGAAGATCTACCTGGGTTACCTCCACCGAGACAAGTCGAATTCCGTATTGATTTAATTCCAGGAGCTGCACCAGTGGCCAAGTCACCATACCGTTTGGCGCCATCCGAAATGCAAGAACTGTCTGAACAACTCCAAGAACTGCTTGACAAAGGATTCATCAGACCCAGTTCTTCGCCATGGGGAGCTCCAGTTCTTTTTGTTAAGAAGAAAGATGGAACATTCCGAATGTGTATCGATTACAGAGAACTCAATAAGTTAACCCTCAAGAATCGATACCCACTTCCTCGAATTGATGATCTGTTTGATCAACTGCAAGGCGCAACGTACTTCTCAAAGATTGACTTACGATCTGGATATCATCAAATGAGAGTTCGCGAAGAGGATATTGATAAGACGGCATTTAGAACTCGTTATGGACATTATGAGTTTCTAGTTATGCCCTTTGGATTAACGAACGCACCGGCAGTTTTCATGGACTTGATGAATAGAGTCTGTCGGCCGTATTTAGATAAGTTCGTGATTGTTTTCATAGACGACATTTTGATTTATTCGCGAAGTAAGGAAGATCATAAGAAACATTTGGAGTTGATCTTAGAACTTCTCAAAGATCAGAAGTTGTATGCTAAGTTATCCAAATGTGAATTTTGGCTTCGAGAGGTACACTTTCTGGGTCATGTGGTTAATGAAAAGGGAATTCATGTTGACCCGGCAAAAGTTGAAGCCATCAAGAAATGGGAAACCCCAAAGACACCAACAGAAATTCGTCAATTTCTTGGCCTGGCGGGCTACTACCGAAGGTTCATAGCGAATTTTTCAAAAATCGCTCAACCTCTGACAGCACTGACACAGAAGGATAAGAAATTTGTCTGGGAAGAAAAACAGGAGGAAGCATTTCAAATACTCAAGCACAAGTTATGTGACGCACCAATTCTTGCGTTACCGGAAGGTACGGATGACTTTGTGGTGTATTGTGACGCATCACATCAAGGCTTAGGATGTGTATTAATGCAGAGGAATAAGGTTATAGCCTATGCGTCAAGACAACTCAAGGTTCATGAAAAGAACTACACCACTCATGACTTGGAATTGGGAGCAGTAGTGTTCGCGTTAAAAATTTGGAGGCATTACCTTTATGGCACCAAATGTACAATCTATACTGATCACAAAAGTCTCCAACATATTTTTGATCAGAAAATGTTGAACATGAGACAACGAAGATGGGTTGAGCTACTTAATGATTATGAATGCGAAATAAAGTATCATCCTGGTAAAACTAATGTGGTAGCTGATGCATTAAGCAGGAAAGAAAGAGTAAAACCAATAAGGACACGTGCCTTGGGAATGTTGGTCCAATCAAGCATTAAGACGCAAGTTCGTGAAGCTCAAGAAAAAGCATTGAAGACAGAAAATCTTTCTTGTGAAGCTTTGCATAACCTGGAAAAAGAGTTTGAATCACGATCAGATGGAGTTCGTTATTTCAAGAATAAAGTTTGGATACCAAAGGTTGATGATCTGCGAACAATTATTTTGGAAGAAGCTCACGAATCAAAGTACTCGGTCCACCCAGGAGCCGATAAAATGTACAAGGGATTGAAGGAATATTATTGGTGGCCGGGAATGAAGAAGGACATTGATGAATTTGTGAGTAAATGTTTGACTTGTGCAAAAGTCAAAGCAGAGCATCAAAAGCCTTCTGGACTTCTTCAACAACCTGAGATACCACAATGGAAATGGGATCAGGTATCTATGGATTTTATCACCAAACTACCCAGGACTGGAAAAGGGAACGACGCAATTTGGGTCATTGTGGATCGACTTACGAAATCTGCGCATTTTCTCCCTATAAGAGAGGACTTCAAAATAGAAAGGTTGGCGCAGTTGTACATAGACGAAATTGTCTCTCGGCATGGAGTACCCCTATCTATCATTTCTGATAGAGATAGTCGTTTCACTTCCCGATTTTGGCAAGCATATCAGAAAGCGCTGGGTACCAGGTTGGATCTGAGTACTGCATATCATCCACAGACAGACGGACAAACGGAAAGGACCATTCAAACTTTGGAAGATATGCTACGCGCATGTGCTATAGATTTTGGAGGAAGCTGGGATAAGCATCTGCCGTTAGTTGAATTTTCTTACAATAACAGCTATCACACCAGCATTCAATGTGCGCCATACGAAGCTCTCTATGGACGCAAGTGTAGATCTCCACTTAGTTGGATAGAAATTGGTGATAGCCAACTGTTTGGGCCTGACATTATTCAAGAAACAACCGATAAAATATCAATCATCAAGGGAAGACTCAAAGCCGCAAGAGATCGTCAAAAGAGTTATGCGGATAACCGCAGAAAGCCATTAGAATTCCAAAAAGGTGACAAAGTTCTTTTGAAAGTATCACCATGGAAGGGATTAATCAGATTTGGGAAAAGAGGTAAGTTAGGTCCGAGATATATTGGTCCATTTGAGATTCTGGATAGAATTGGACCAGTAGCCTATAAGCTGAGTCTACCTCAAGAGTTAAGTGCTATTCATGACACTGTTCATGTGTCAAATTTAAAGAAATGTCTGGTAGACAAAGCAATGCTTGTGTCCCCTGATGAAGTAAAAGTTGATGGACGCCTTTGTTTTAGAGAGGAACCTATCGAAATTCTTGATCGTGAAATTAAACGTCTTAGGCGCAGCAAAATCCCAATCTTAAAAGTCCGTTGAAATTCATGTCATGGACCTGAATATACTTGGGAAAGAGAAGACTTAATGAAGCGCAAGTATCCTAAGTTGTTTGATGATAAGCCCGTCCAGAAATGTCAGTCATAAATTTCGGGACGAAATTCTTTGAAGGAGGGGAGACTGTGACAGCTGTCAAATTTTGATTAATGAGGTCAGCACCCTCAGAATAATTTATAAGTTTTGTCACTTTTAAATTTTATTAAAAGCCTTTAAGATAAAAAGTTCCCCGAAAAATTTAGAAGTTGCGTTAAAGACCCGGAACAGTTCCGCATCTGACCGTCACTGTCCAGAAATGCCAAATAAGTGAATAAAAGTCCAAAATTCTTAAATTATAAAAATTAAAATTTTAATTTCTCTTGCATTGCAAAATTTTCAAAATTGTCATCTATTTAGTAAAAATTGAGAATCGGGTGTTTCGGTTCTCAAATATATCTGATATTTATAGATTAGACTAGCAATTTAAATTAATAATACTAAATTAAATATTTTTGTGGGTAAGTCACTTAGGACACTTGTCCTAAACCTACTCATTTTATTTATTTTAATTATTTTTTTTATTTGAGAATCAAATTTAAAAGACAAGAGACACTTTCAATTTCTCATTTTAACTCTTCACCTCCTCTCTCTCCTCTCTCTCTTTTTTCGGCCGAAAGCCACCACCACCACCACCATTTCCATTTTTTTTTTCTTTCTTCATTTTCTCCTTCCATTACTAAGAATCAAGAATCCAACCAAGAATCTATCACCATTTTGAAGTTGGAATCCAAGTCTTCATCTCTTTTGTTAAAGGTAATCATTTAACCCTTCCATTTTTCTTCAAGTTATAATTAAAAGTGGTATGTTTTCATATCTTTTATGTAAATGTTGTATAATCCAAGTTGTGGAAGTGAAATGGGATGCATTAGTATCTATACATTTGCTAATGAACCATTTAATGATCTTCCAATGAAACTAGGGTTTCCATGTGTGTTATTTTGAGATTTTGTCAAAGAGATGATGATTTTATGAAATGTGGTTTTTGGTCCACAAAATTTTATTAAGGTTGGATTGAAATTTATGCATTTATATCAATTTTGTGTATAAATAAACTCCTAGGATGAGATTGTTCAATCTCATATGATTAAGAGTTCTATATAGTGTTAAATCACTAATCTAGTGTTTATGTTGTCTTGCATGTGGTTGAAAACTTGTTAATAAGATGGTTTACCTTTGATATTTATATAATATGAGTTTTTGACTCTTGATACAATGAGTGTTAGTATAAAGATGTTCTTATGAAGGAATTTTCTAAGTTCTACATGATTAAGAACATTGTAACAATATTAATGTCTTATCTTTTTTATTTTGTGTTCATGCATGCATTTGGATGAGCATTTAGATTGCCATAAATCCATGATGCATGTGTTAGTTTATCATGTGTTGAAAGGTGAAGACATGGTTTTAACCAAAAAACCATGTCTAATGATCATTACTTGTGAGTTAAATTAGCATTCACATCATTCTAGAATCTGTCCAGAAAATGGACCTCACTTCTAGCTTACACAACTCACAAACCACATGTCCAAATTTGGGGTTTTTGCTTCTAAACTTCATTTTAGAGTGTTAGCTTTCTAAAAAGTCCAAAAACATAGAATTTGGAGATGATTTGAGCACTTAAATGGATTTTATAAGAAAATGGTGCAATCTGTCCAGTGAAGACAGATTCATACACCTATTTTGTAGAGGCCATAACTCCCTCACTACTCATCCAAATTAAGTGAATCTTTTTCCAAATGTTAGGATTTTGAGTTAGGTTTGCATCCATATATGGATCACTAGCTAATTCCAAGAATTGATACCTCAAAAACCTGTTACAAGTGAGGTATGTCACTGATCCGAAAATCAGTGACACTTTATTTTATAAAAATGATTTGATGTACCAAAAGTTATTCAAAAATTATGAAAAAGTGCAGATTTAATCTAAACATACCATAGTTCCATCCTAAAATTTGTGATTAAATAATTCTCTTGAGAAGTTAAGTTTCCGTGTTGAAATTACCGGATAACTTTCTGGACAGCATGTGCTGTATCCAGAAAAGTTGTGTTATCAAGTTTAAGTAATGCCTTATTTTATTTTGGAACTTTGTTTAGACAAAATAATTATGGACTAAGAAACTTATTTGATGGCATTTCATGGGACAATTGGACATATTGGTTGGACACCGGAATAGGGTATTAATGTGTTTCTTATGGCAACTCTTATATAGGGAAAGTAAAGGCGTGACAAAACTCATTAAGTTTAAAGTAAAGCTTCACTCGTTGCTTGCATCAAGGTGAGTATTCACAGCCCCACTTTTATCGTTTTAATTGATTTTGGGGTGGAAAGCATGTTTAAATTGCGTATTTAAAGATTCATGAGAATTGTTTGAAAGTATTGCGAATTGGCAATTTATAAGGCTTTGTTAAAAGCATTTGGAATTATAAGCTATATGATAAGTATGCAATTGATGTGTTGAGTTTTTAATGTTAAGACCCCGTGACACTACTATTAACTCGAAGAAAATCGGGCCTATAGTATTAGTGGGTAGCGCTATTTGGTGTGACAAGCCCACCTTAATGCTGACGAGCAGGGGTGCACTATACTAGAGAAGATGACTAAACATGTGGCATGAACCACCGCTGAGTTAGTTCATCGGGGGCGTTGAAATTGGTCAGGGATGGCTTAGTAGTGGCTCAACGTAATACTATCTTTGCGTACACTTATCATAAAGAAATTAAATTGTGATGCTCATGAATCAAAGAATTGAAGTTGGTTTATACGTATGTTTTACAAATGACAACTTGCATATAAAAATGATTTGTGCATATTCAAAACCTGTGAACTCACCAACTCTTTGTAGTTGACCTTGGTTTTTATTCATGCTTTTCAGGAATCTAGAAGGTAATCCCATGATGCCTTATCAGCGTACTCGTATTTTCAAGCACAAGACTATTTTCGCGTTAAGCGTATCTCATGTTTAAAAGACTTGGAATTTGTAAACGATAACGATATTATGTTCTCTAAAATGTAATGTATTTTGGTTGTTAAATAAATGTTGGTATGTTTATAATCTTGTGCTGTGGCATCGGAGCTGTTACGCCTCGTGTTTCCGCTTTAGCGGGGTGTGACAATATCATTATCGTAAGATTAAATATGGGATCCAACAGTTCAAACCACTTCTCTATTCTCAAAAAGATTTTATGAATTTAGAAGTGTGATTTTAAATGTTTTCATGTCGATCTCGGATTACATCATTTCTGACCGTGTGTTTCTAAATAGATAAATACTTGTGTATTATCTTGTCTATACTTTCAAGTATTCATACACACTGGTTCAACTTCATATGAATTAGTTATTACCATGTCTCTAAACGAAACATTTTTCGATGGTAATACCCTCGTTTGATTTCACTGTTGTTGAGCATCAGTCATCATTTCAATATTTGTGCGTTCATTGCTAAATTGTTTATATTCATTCATATAAACAAACTATCAAGTTCTTTGATACCCCAACCATTTCATATCCATATTCATGATATTTGATCTAATTGATACATTGTCATATTCTCAAAACATGTCTATTGTTCTTATTTTATTTATTCATTATCCTTGTTTTGAGAGATCTTAAATGTTCAAAAGCTCTCATACGAATGCTATTTCTTTGGAGCTTACATCCATTTGACAATGTTATCATATTTTGGACGCTTCATTGTTCAAGTTAAATTGTTGAGCAACACTATTTTTTTAGGACAAATTTCACGGGATTCTTGTGTGAGTTTAATAGAACTTCCATGGATTCACGTTAACCTGTGTTTCCTACCCCAGAAGTTATCCTAAACTGTTTGAGGGGTGAGGGGTCTTAAATCAAAGAGTAGGGGAGATAACTCAAAGGGTTGAGTTTTCTCTGTGTGATGAGGTAAAATGGAAATGAGAGTTTGGTTAGAAGTGAGTTTAATGTTTAAAAGAAAGAGGGTGTGAGAACAGAGTTATAAGAATATCAGAACTCTACACCAAATTTTCTGAGTCGGGAAGCCACATTACTGTTGGTTCACATTCCTTGGTGACCATAATTGAAACAGGCACTAGCCCATGCCAACTCTTGCATTAACCCTACAAACCACTCGTTTCTTTTTTGAAAAATAAATGTTTCATTTTCTTTGGGGACGCACCATATCTGCTATCTCGTCTTCATTTGGAAGATGTAGATATTAAAAAAGATGAAAATTTGCCCCACCTTCGTACTTCAATCATGCACATTGAGTCCGTGGAAAACATATTGTTGTCTCAACAGTTTCCACTTTTTGAGCCTGAAAAAGCCTAAGTAGTTTCAATCATTCTACACTTTCACATACACACAAAAAATAAGTTTTCTTGTCATAACATTATTAGAAAATTTCTTTGTGGTTTTTCAATGATTGAATGAAGGCCCTGGGAGTGAACATCACAAAAACTCCTTTCCAATGTACATCTGTTGTACAAAGTGGCTCCGAGCTATTTACAGGCATACTAACTGTATCATTTGTTGATTCAGGGTTACAATTCTTATTTTGTCTGAATTTGAAAAGATTCGGAAGAATACATTTTATGAATTGACGGATACTCAGATCAAAAGGGCAGAGATTGCTATTTTATCATAAAGGGGGAGATTGGTTTTCAAAGACAGTGATGAAATTGAAAAGTTTTGTTGATCATGATGCTCACAATCATCAAAAAGGGGGAGATATAAAATACAAAAGAAAAAGGGAGATAACTCAATTTATAAGTGAAAAGATTTGTCAAAATCAAGAAATTTGTTCCGAGAAGATTCGAGATGATTCGTTGTTCAAAGACAGACAATTCATAGATTAAAGAGATGAATATACAAGCATTGAAAGATTCTTTAAAGTTCAAAGCCGCAAAGATTAAAGTTTCAAAGATTTTAAATTTTTGTTCGAGACTTGATGACTTTACAAAGCAAAAGTGATTGACAGAATATTCTTCGAAGCAGAAAATTTGAAGTTTATTGAAGTTAAAGTGGGAGATTATTAGAGCTTAAATCTGAAGATTCTTCAAAAGCCAATTGTTTGAAGATTGTCAAAGCTTCAAAGTTTAAAGATGTCAGAGTTAAAGTTTTGAAGAATCAAGAGCTGAAGACTGCTGTCAAAAAAATTTTAATTCTTGAATCCAAAGGGGGGGATTGTTAGGTCATTATTGTATTCAAGATTTATTGTAAGTCAATGTAATTGGAAAGTCAAGAATTGTCTAAGTCATGTAAAGTCAAAGTCAATATTGTAAAGTCAAAGCTAGTCAAAATGTTGTTTAGTTGTAAAGTCAACTTAGCTTAGAGTTTAGATGTTTGTAATTAGGAGGTTTAATTAGTGTTTCCTTAATGATTAAGCATTAAGGTTTTTAGAGAGATCATTCTTTTAACAACTTTCTAGAGAGAGAAAGTTGAGAGTTCTAGAGTGAGAAAGCTTCAAATCATGTAATTCTAGAATTCTATCAAAGATCAATGCAATTCAATGTCAATTACCTAATAGATCTGGAGTTTACAGTATCAATCATAGGTGTAGTGGAAAATACATATTCTTTATGCACCGCTATAGTTACTTCAATGTGTCATTTGTATGTAATAACTCTATCTACCATGTTAACAAATTTTAATGAAGCTATATCTTCTTTTGTAAGAGAATTTTTTATCCTTTCTATTTTTTGGCTTTTCTTCTCTTGTTATAACAGGTTTTAATTCAAGAGCAGAAACTCTTGTTTTTACTTCTTTCATATCACTCTCCATGCATGGTTGATTTTAGGAGAACTAACTCTCTTTTAAGAGTATTTACCTCATGCTTTAAATCTTCTATACTAGCTTCATTTTGCATTGAACGCATCTGATAAGAGGTAGAAGCTTCATTTTTAACTCGGTCTATAAGTGTTTTGAGATTATAAACCTCTGACTCTTTTTTCAAAGAAATATTACTCTTATTTGAGTGAGACTCAAGATATCTTTTAAGCATTTCTTTCTTGGTCTCCGGATCCGTTATTTTATCAATTAAATCTTAAAAAAGATTTTCATCTTTGGATAAACCATAAAGACCATAAGGCTTTATAATAATCACAATTTCCATCACAATTATCATCAAAATATTTACTTGATTCAGTATCATCTTCTAATATACCTTCAGTAATAACCGAAAATTTTAAATTTTTGTGTTTGGAATCTATAATAAGATCTTTAAAAGTAGGGAATAAGTTTTTATTTAAATCCTCTTCAATATCAAGGCTTAGAACCTTTTCCGTACACTTATTAGCGTAATGACATGTAGTTTTAGATTTATAACAAATAGGTACATTTTCTCCTTTTTAGGAGACTGTTTCCTTGATTTTCTATAAAAACTTTTAGTTTTATCTTCATTCTCAAAAAAAAAAATTCTTTTTAACATATTTATAGGATTTTTTTAAACCTTTTCGAGAAATTTTCTTAGAAGGACATGGAGTAGATAATCCAAATTGTTCACAAAAATTCCAAGAATTTATTTTCCAAACAACTTTTCTTTTCGTAATTGTTTTGTTAATTTAATTTCATTACATAAACAAAGTCCTTTTGCAATAATTTCATAAGATAAGTTACCATAGGTATAAAGGTGGTAGGGTATAACCCCGTCATCTTGTTCTCTAATACGATTTTTAACCCTTTCAGCAAATAAGCGAGGAAGGCATGATACAACTTTTTCTTTCTAAAAATCGGCCTTACTATCTTCTCTAGACATTAGGGTTGATCATGGGTTGGGTTGGTCGGGTTGAAAGCACTTGAACCCCCCAACCCAATGTTTGCGGTTTAAAAAATCTCAACCAACCCAACCCAATCAAAAGTGCAACCCAACCCAACCCAAACCATGCGGTTTGGGTTGAGTTGGTCGGGTTGAAACTTTAATATATCATTTTACAATCTAACTAAATGATTGTGTTGAAAGAAACTAAAATAAAATGAAAATATAAAAATGAGGCTAACAAGAGAATAGAAGAGTAAAAGAATAGTACCTTTTGGCTCTTGATTCGATCGATGTTGAAGATTTTTGAAGACTTGAAGGTTAGATTCGTGTGATTTCAATCGGCATGGAGGTCTAGGATAGTAAGACTTGAGAATTGAGAGAAACAAGAGTCGCTAAGAGTCTAAAACCATAAAATAAAATAAAAAGCGTACAAGTTTTGGTTGGGTTATGGAGTTGGCTGCCTGTTTTCAACCCAATAGATGCGGTTTGGCAAAATTTATATCGATTATGTATCAGGTTACCTCGGTTTGAATTTTTTGCGTTTTTTCGGGATAGGTTGGTCGGGTTGGTCAGAAATTTGAGCACCCCCACAAGACATAACTTTAACTAAGAAAACATTTTTATACCATTTAAACTAGGATAAGTTATGACATTTAAGATTCATCAATTGCTCTTGAGTTTGATCAAGTTGTATTGAGGTTTTTCCTACAATGTTTTAACAAAGTATAAATTAGTGTATTAACACTATATGATTGTTCAACATTATTTTCTTTTTTAACAACTCTAATAATATGATGTTTAGCTTTTTCTGTTAAATGAAAACCCCACCAACCTTTTAGTTGGCCAGTAAAGCCTTGAATAATGGCTTTAACTATGTCTGCATTATTATTACCTTTGATGCGGCATGTTGTTGCATACATAGTCATGTAATGAAGTTTTAATAAAACTTGATATTCGAAATATTCATCTATATTCCATTCAGTAATAGAGCTACCATCAAAAGACGTTGTTCCATAATCATTAGCCTCTTCATAAAGAGTATCAACTGGAGTTGCCCTTTGATAATAAGGTTTTTTGTAAGGAGTATTAGAGTTGATTTTAATTTCATTTACCTGATAAGGTTGTTTTTGTTCATCCAAAAACATTTTCTCTAAATCTGATATTTCATATGTTCCCTCAACATCTTCATCTGATGATGTGCCTAGATTTTTTTAATCTAGACATAATTTCTTCAATAAACTTGGGACTATTAGGACCTTCATTTACTTTAAGTTTTATCTTTTCTGATGATAAAGGCTTAAATAAAACCTTATCAATATTTATAACTGAGGTTGTAGAATTTGCATTATTAGACGCAGAAACCATATTTTCATGATTATAATCTTTTTCATCATTTATCTTAGTTTCAGTTCTAAGTCATTTCTAAGTAATTGTTTTCCAATCGATTTTAGAGAAAGGTTTGTAAAATTATTTTGTTCAGCAGTTGATTTCAAATCTTCAATCTTTTAATAAATAGTGGATGTAAGGTTTTCTTTATCTATCTCAATAGATAAACTAATTTCTGGATGATGAAAACTCTTTATAACCCTACCTTGTTTTGAGATAAAATCTTAATAAGTAGACTCTAATTTAGAACTTCAATAAACTTTTCGAAATCAGGAATAGAGAATATGTTATACAAAGCCTTTAAAACATCAAACAATTCAACATCCTCTCCCATTTGTACTAAAAAACCTTTTATAAAGATCAAACCATTTTTTTTGGGTTTTTCGACTTTTCATAAAAAAAAATTCTTTTTGTTTTATTTTTGGGGAATAAAATATTTCTTTCAAATTTCCCTCTATAGGAAATTCTCATATTTTTCTTCAAGAGTTATAGTCAAAATTCCATAACTACTTCCAATAAATAAGGATAGCATTTTGAACTCATGGTTGCACTTTAAACCGTTGGGATTTTATATACAAACATAAAGCATTTTTTAAATATATATGGATCTGTTAAAGATAAAGTAGAATTCGGAAAACACAAAAAAATAAATCGGCTCATCACAAAGACTAGATTGAACAACTCCTAATAAAGAATCATGAAAACTTAGATGTCTTTTATCCTTGACATCAATAATTGCCAACGTATTAAGACCCAATCTTATAGTTGGTTTAACTGCTACTTGGACTATGCCAATATGAAGAAATCTATATTTTTCTTTATGTAAGGCTATAAGTCTTTTCGAAAATAAATTAAAAGAATTATTTACTTCTAATAATGGAACTGCATCTTTGACAATTTTTATAATATGATTAGATTTTTGCAAAAAACTGTGTGTTATATATTTTTGAGGCTGGATAATTGGGAATGGAATTTTCCAGACATCTAGGTTTTTGTCTAGATTTTCATGGACTATAAGTTCTTTATTTTATTTTTTACATTATTTAATTCTAAAGACTTAATAGAATCTTTATTATTACATCTTAAATTAAAAGACCGAACTAATCTATCAATAACATATTCTCGTCACTATCAACGGTTTACGCCAAACCTCTCATAACGCCAAATCTCGGCTAAATCAGAGTACTATCAAGGCTACGAGACTCGGGGTTTCGGAGAATACTTGATACAGAAAATTTAAGTTTTATCTTAAACTTTAATTTATAAAGTAAATAAAAACTAAAATACTAATTTATTTAACAACCATAATTAAAATTACCTTTGTCAAGATGACACACATACATATATAAGGGAATTCTTTCTAGAACTTCTAAATTCGTGCTATCCGCAAGATCCAATTTAGATCATAAAAAATTAATTAAAAAATAAAAATCTAATTTAATTTAAAAACTCTCCCCTCTCCTTTCTATATCTTCTCATTCCTTTCCACATTACATACACACGCACAAGTAAATGTGCATACAAGGTAACACATTGTAATTTTTTTAGGAAATACTATTATAATTTGCGAACACCAACTAAAGTATCCAAATTAAATCTAAACCTACCACTTGTGAGCATCAAGGTTCTAAAAGACGAGCCTTTCCCCCTTGGCATGGATAAAAGGTGTCAAGCTCGTTATGGCCCGCCATGACACGTTATAGCATTACAAATCTGTGTACTTTCGCTTCTTTGAATCTGTGTATTTCGAGATTCGATTGAATTTGCCCATGGTATCAATTAGAATTTGTCCATTAGTATCGCTTAGAATTTAGAAATTCTTTAATTTATCGTTTATATGAATTTAAATTGTTAATAACTTAATCATTATTATTCAAGACACTAATATAAACACACACACACACACATATATACATGTATATTATAAATATATTTGTCGCCTTAAGTCATGCCTTGGAAAACGCCATGTCTTCATCGTAACTCCTAAAGCTTGAGGTCCCCGCCACGCCAAGCCTTACGCCATTTAGATCCTTCGTGAACATATTCTGAACACCCAAGTACGAAATTTCTTAAGGTTGTTTTCTTTGTAATTCACAATGTGTTCATCTTGTGTACATATTTAATTGTGCATGTATGTTACGAGAGATAGGAGGGGTGAGAGAAAGATATTTATGGAATTTGTAATTTTCCTAAAAAAATGCATTATTTATCTTATTAATTATAACATTGTTTAATTTAAATTAGTGGCTTAGGATGGATCTTACGAGTCTCACGGGTTATGGAGTTCTTAAATGATTAAGCACCTATATATATATATATATAGGGGTGGTTTCAATTGGAAACCAAATTTCATTGGAAACTTTGGAAACCAAATTTCAACCATTGATCATTTTAATCAATGGTAAAGATTAATTTGAATTATATATGGTAATAAATTAATTAATTTATTAATAAAATATAATAATAATATGTCAAAAGGGTAAATGTGTCTTTTTCATTTGTGTTTCAAATTTGGCAACAAAGATGAAATATGGTAATAAATTAATTAATTTATTAATAAAAGATAATAATTATATATGGTAATAAATTAATTAATTTATTAATAAAAGATAACAATAATATATCAAGACTACCTTTTTATTATCTGTTCATCAATATGCAGTATGTAAAAACCCAATTAAGTTTCATTACCATTATTGTTTCATTACCTTTCCATTATGTTTCACTATATCAAATCAGTTTCATCAGGTTTCACTATATTAATATTTTGTTTCACTATATCAGGTTTCACTATATTAATATTTTGTTTCATTACCTTTCCATTATGTTTCACTATATCAAATCTGTTTCATCAGGTTTCACTATATTAGCATTTTATGTTTCTCAGGTTTCACTATATTAATATTTTGTTTCACTATATCAAATCAATTATGTTTCACTATATTAATATTTTGTGCCTGGAGGTAATATTGAAGATTTCATATGAATATAAACTTTCAATCATTGGATGAATCAATCACTGATTCATAAGAATCAGAACTTTTTTTTTTATTTGTAGCTTGTGTATGAATCAATTTGTCTTTACCTAAATTAAATGTTTTATGTTTAAATTAATAAAGAATCAATATTACCATATATAAAATACATTAAAATTAAATAATTAATATTATAATAATAATAACACTTACCATATATATTATGAAATTATGTAAAAGACTAAAATAACCTTATCAAATAAAAATAAAAAAAGGAAATTCAATGATTGGTTAATTTCGGTTTCCAAAGTTTCCAATATAATATTGGTTTCCAATTGATCCCTCCCCTATATATATATATATATACGCGGAGGTTCATACGAGAGCGTCTCCATTTTACGAAAACGCGAGAACACCCTTATCACATTTGATTACAAACATAAGGGGACTTGCTGGTGTGTGGACAACTTGGCTCGCAAACTAGGTTGTTCGCATCTTTCATTTAGCATCACATGTGATTGACTATAGTAAAAGGGTGCTCTCGTATTTCGTAAAATGAAAGTGTTCTCCTTTGAACCCTTCCACCCCCCACCCCCCAAAGAAACTCACACACACATAAATATATATATATATATATATATATATATATAGAGAGAGAGAGAGAGAGAGGAAAGAGTTCAAATAAAAACCAATTTTCTATTGTGAACCGGTGAACAAATCTTGGTCCTCCATCTCTTTTTGATCCAACAACTCACATTAAATAGACTTTTAAATTAAAATTTTAAGGTGATTAGGGATAAAAAAAAATAAGTCCATTCCAATAATGGTCATATTAACTTTTCTTTTATCTTGTTAATTAAAAAATTGTACACTTAAACTAAATTCTCTTAAAATATATTAATATTTTAATCAAACAAATTTACATCAAAAACGAGAATTTCATTCTCTTGGATATGACATCTTTCTAGTTATAGTATTTTTTTCTGTTTAACCTTTTTTTACGTGAAATGTTATATATGTGTAATACTCATGTACGTTCATGTGTGTAAAACAGCTCAACATCGTAAGTCCGTAACTCGACATTGTCGTCTTCAACTTTTTCTTCAACGTCGTAAGTGTATACTGGCACCACGTTCTTCATCATCGTAACCTAACACTCATCGAGACCGACTAAGAATCCATCGAGACCAATCGAGAACCCATCGAGACTAATCGAGAACCCATCGAGACTAATCGAGAACCCATCGAGACCGGTTGAGAAGCCATCCATTGACTTGGTGTGTGTTTATGTGCATACAACATAACCTACCACCTTCATTTTCCATTGAGAACCAATTAATTGATTTATTATGTGTTTGTGTGTGTAAAACCATAGTCAACCACTTTCAACTTTTATCGAGCCCAATCAATAACCTATCAAGATCGATCGAGACCCTATCAAGACCAATCGAGACAAATCAAGAACCTATACATTGTGTAGATGTATGTGTAAAATCATTAACCTAACACCTTCATTTTTCATCGAGACCGATTGAGAACCTATCGATTGATTTTGTGTGTGTTTGTTTGTATAAAACCATAACCTACCACAGGCCGCTTTTATCGAGATGAATCGGGAACTCATTAAGATCAATCAGAACCGGTAAAGAAATATACTAGCGTATGTAAAGTTGAAACTCTTGTATATTCATGATGAATAGTCCGTATATGTATGATGGATATTATGGTGAAAATTAATATTTTTGATAAATAACATACTAATATGAATACTAGAGAGTTGTTCATACATAAATATTCATGATGAATAATATGTATATTCATGATGAGTGTAATAGTGACAATGTATGTTCATGATGAATATCATGTTGATGTTTGAATACTGAAAAGTTGTTGTATACACGTGCAAGTCGTTCCTCTAGTAAGCGGAAAGCAGCACCAAAAACCACTACAACAGTGAGGAAACCAAAAAGATACACACAGAACGAGAGAAGGAAAAGGGAAGTGAAAAGAAAAAAGCAGTTTTCAAAAAGGATACCACCAGAAAATTAAAAAAAGCAGTAAGTCAGAAATGAAAAGTAAAAAAGCATACCAGTACATCTAGGAAAACTGAAAATGTGATGAAGGTGTAGCAAAATAGTAATGATTGAGGACAACACCAACCCCTATTTTCAATGTTGTGAAATCGCTATCAATTGGGGTAGGAGAG